>JAPDVR010000004.1:43467754-44760254 GCA_026230005.1 Gila orcuttii | reverse complement strand
AGCAGTCACATATTGCGGTTGCTATGTGTTTGACCAGTCAGATTCTGTGACGCTATTGTACCTATAGATTTATCAATATCTGATCAATATACTTTATAAAATAGAAAGGGGAGGGGATCAAACATCCCATTAGTCACTTTATTGAACATTACAGTCAGTTATGTTAACATTCTGTCGCTACTTCTGTTACATCGTGACTTTAAGTGGAACATAACTTGCTCCAGAGTAAGGTGCTATGCCTTCTTACATACCCTGAAAGTTACCTTAGTGTTTGGAACTAAAAATTTAGGTTATACGCTCACTAATGTGTAAACTTACACGGTTTTGTTGCATAACCTGCTTTCTGGAATACCCCTCCAGGTTCTCACTAATGTGAGTATGTGAGTCTGTCTAATGTGAGTATGCCCAGTGCTGCAAGTCTGTCACTAGCAAAAAGGTACTGTATAGTGTAAAAATTCACTTTTAGGAATATTCTAATAGGCTAATTTCCCTCTGAAATTAATGTAAAAATGTAGCTAATTGAAATGGCTTGAATATCAAGTACAAAATGTAGAGATTGATGTATAGATTGACTGGATTGTGAATTGTGGTCAATACTCTCAATTATAATTTCAAGACTTATATTTATTTTATTATTCATCAATATAAAGTGGTCGGAGTAAAAAAGCAAATTAATTATTTGCATTTTAAATGTTTTTACAGCATTAAAAAAAATCTGAACTATCAACAGTTTAATCTTGGCCAACATTGTGTGTCTCTGTGGGTCGGTCGATTCGGTATAGGAGCTCAGCAGGGAGGAAGTATCCCAGGTACTCCACTGTGTTTGGGGTGGTATCTGTGTAGTAATGGCCCCCCTCACCATGGTGACTGAAGCCATGGGTATGCTCCACTCTCAGGTCAAGACCCTGTGAATTGTGCACAACAGAAATTAAATTGGGCACAACAAACTTTAGCTAATTTGAAATATTTAGCAAAGATTCAAAATAATATTGTCAGAAAAAAAAAGGAAGGTATGACATTGCTACTGGGTTGGTACTCACTGGGTCTCTGGACACCATGACAGTTTGAAAGATCAGTGGTGCACTGACTTCAAAATGCCTGAGCCAGTTATCAACATCCTTATTGGTGTTTAGAGGGCAGGTAGAGAATTCACGTGGCTTAAAGACAGAGCAGTGAAAAGATGTAAGGAACTTACATAATTTATGTTGTAACATTTTAATTTTAAATTGAATCATAGTTGAAGTAGCTATATAAACTTCTATAGAGTTTAACAGTGACTGCTTTCACCAAAAAAAAAGAAAAAAAGAATCACAACATTACATCTGAAAACAGACTATTACACTACCATTCGAAAGTTTGGGATCAGTTAGATTTTTTTATTGTTTTTGAAAGGTCTGCTCACCAAAGCAGCATTAATTTGATGAAAAAAAGCCCTCTGGTTGTTGTATGTCTTCTTGTGTTTGGAGAATGAATGTGTTACTCTTATCAGAATTTTTTTTCTTCTATTTTGTAGAGTTTATCTCCAAAAATGATTTTTTCTTTTTTAAACTTTTCTTGAGATAAACTATACCGAATAGATTTCTGTATGTAATCTTTTGGAAACGCTCAAAGCTTATTTGCATGGAGAAATAATTTCTCGTTCTGCTTATACAGTATCAAGAAGTTGCGTAATAAATAGCTCTGTGAACTCCAGAAATATGTACAACATCAACTCCATTATATAATGAAAAGGCTTTTTTTGTAATCTGAATATATCTTCTTTCTACTAGCCATGCTAAGCAGCTTACTTAAATCATGACACCGTTTCTATAAGTTTGGTGATAAGCCAGGTAAAGCACTTGCATTTCAACTTAGACTTTTTACTCTTCTTTTTACCAGTCAAACTCCCTTAAATATTCTAATCTTGTTGACAATTAAAAAAAAAAATCTCAACATCCCTCAAATCAATAGTGAATCAAAAGCCAAATTTGATGATACTATTAGTCTAACTAAAATTGTGAAAGCCATTACGCAGATACAGAGCAGAAAATCCCTGCAGAGGTTCTCTTACGAGAGTACTCTCGTACTGCGTAATATCTTACGCTATGGGGAAAACGTACTCGGTTACTAACGTAACCTCGGTTCTCTCTAGAGAGGGAACGAGTACTGCGTAATATCTTACGCTATGGGGAAAACCTCTTTTCCACGAGATATTGAAGCCAAAAAATTATCCTTAATTTTGAATTAATGTAAAACACTGTGCAGCAGCATGCAGACATAGGCAGGACAGCTCGCGCGCCTATTGGCTGCCCTGCGGCAACAGCAGCAGCCTATCGAGAGAGGCGCTGCGTGACACATATCTAATGGGGGCATTTCGCGCCCATTTCGTCACGTCCCGCCAGAAAAGGCGTGGTCTCGCCCTGTAAATACTGCTCGATAAGGCTGGTACACTGGTTTTCATCGCCGAAACGAACCAGAGCTGTGTATGCACGGCAAGATACGCAGTACTCATTCCCTCTCTAGAGAGAACCGAGGTTACGTTAGTAACCGAGTACGTTCTCTTACGAGAGTATCTCTCGTACTGCGTAATATCTTACGCTATGGGGAACACAATGTAAAACGCCGTGCGTACTGGGATCCGACACCAAAGTCCCAAGGGCAGTAGCCCGGGGCTCATGTAGTGCATAATCACCATAGACTCACAGAGAGTCGGAGAAGAGAGGCTGCAAGCATCATTCCCCATGAAATAGCATCCTATAGGAGCTAGTTATGTTAATATTGTTTCACACAGACAGGGTGAGCGTGTTCAGCCTGAACTGGTTAAAAATACGGGTTATTCAACACCCATGGAGCCATGTTATCGCTCAGTGAGCGATGCACAAGCAAAACTCAGCATCTGGGCCGGCACAGCGGGGCAGATAACACTGAATTCTATACCGACAGAAGCTTGGCTTGTAAGGCGGGAACCTCTAGGTTATAAAACCTTATAAATGTAGACGGCGAGGCCCAACCCGCAGCCGTACAGATATCTTGCAAGGTAACGCCACTATACCACGCCCACGACGAGGCCACGCCTTTCGTGGAGTGCGCACTGACACCCAAAGGACACTGCAGGCCCTTAGAAATGTAAGCCAGTGCTATGGCGTCGACTATCCATCTGGATAGGCTCTGTTTTGATGCGGCCAGTCCCTTGGAACGTCCGCCAAACAAAACGAAGAGCTGCTCGGTCTGCCTGAAGGCAGACGAGCGGGACACATAAGCTCTCAGTGCCCTGACAGGGCAAAGGAGACTCGCATCCTCCTCCTCATCTTGAACCGAGAGAGCGCACAGGGAAATCACCTGGGCCCTGAACGGTGTGTTGAGGGATTTGGGCACGTACCCGTGCCTCGGTTTGGGTATGACTTTTGAGTCATTAGGCCCAAACTCCATAAATGATGCGCTTACTGAAAGCGCTTGTAAGTCCCCTATGAGCTTCACTGAAGCGAGAGCCAAAAGAAACACCGTTTTGAAAGACAGATGCTTCATGTCTGACAAATGGATTGGCTCGAACGGGGCACCTTTCATGGCTTCCAAAACCGTAGAAAGGTCCCACACCGGGACTGAAGGAGGTCTAGGAGGGTTCAACCTCCGAGCTCCCTTGAGGAATCGCACGACTAGGTCGTTCTTCCCCAGTGACTGGCCAGACACAGGTTTTGTAAACGTTGCTATAGCCGCCACGTACACTTTGAGCGTGGATGGGGTCCTGCCCTTATCCAGCAGCTCTTGAAGGAAGGAAAGTACTTCCGTGACCCCGCAGTCTAGGGGGATGAAAAGCCCTGAGCTTGACATCAGGCAGAGAACACAGACCATTTCGAGGAGTAGAGCCGTCTTGTAGACGGGGCCCTTGCCTGCGTGATCGTGTTTAGCACTCCCTCCGGGAGGATAGCGGGTACCCGTTGATGGCCCATGCGTGTAGGGACCATAGTTGCGGGCGAGGATGCCAAATCGAGCCCTTGGCCTGGGAGAGGAGGTCTCTCCACAATGGTATTGGCCACGGGGGAGTGCTGGTCAGCCGCATCAGGACTGGAAACCACGCCTGGTTTGTCCAGAGCGGAGCCACAAGCAGCCCTGGGCATCCATTTTCCCTGATCCGTTCCAGCACTTGAGGCAGGAGCGAGATGGGGGGAAAAGCATAGAGGGGACAGCGGGGCCAAACGTGGGCCAGCGCGTCCTTGCTCTTGGAGAAATATTTTGGACAGTGAGCGTTCTCGCGGGATGCGAACAGGTCCACCTGCGCTCTGCCGAATGTCTCCCACAGCAGTTGGATCGTCTGCGGGTGCAGCGACCATTCCCCTGCTGGGACATTGTCTCTGGACAGCCTGTCTGGTCCCAGATTCAGGTGACCAGGCACATGTGCTGCTCTCAGTGAAAGCAGGTTGTGCTGAGCCCAGACCAGGAGGCACTCTGTTAGCCTGTAAAGGTTTCGGGACTTGATGTCGCCCTGGCGATTTATGTACGCCACCATTGACATGTTGTCCGACCGGACCAAGACGTGGTGACCCCTTATCTGGGGACAGAGGAGCCGCAGCGCATTGTCGACTGCCATCATTTCCAGACAGTTTATATGTAGGAGCTTTTCCCGTTCTGACCACTGGCCAAAGAACGGTCTGCCCTCGAGCAGCGCTCCCCATCCCGAGGTGGAGGCGTCCGTGGACACCACCTTCAAGCTCGAAGGAATGTCCCCAGACTCACACCTCACTGGTACCAGTCGGTTTTCTTCCAAGGCTCCAAAGCTGAGACGCATTTCAGATCGACCCGGAGGCGAAACCGACCAGCGGTCCATGCCCTGGTCGGAACCCGCGCTTTCAGCCACATCTGCAGTGGGCGCATGCGAAGCAGACCCAGCTGGAGCACTGAAGCTGCTGAGGCCATGAGACCCAGCATTTTCTGAAACCTCTTGAGCTGGACAGTCGAGCCGCGGCGAAAAGATTTCACGGCGTGCTGAATGTCCCGTGCGCGCTCTGGCGACAGATGCGCTGTCATAGACAGCGAGTTCAGCACTGTTCCCAGAAAAGAGATTTTCTGGCTAGGAGACAGCGAGCTCTTCACCCAATTGACTGTGAGACCCAGATTCTCGAGATGTTTGAGTAATGTGGCCCTGTGTTCTATGAGCTCTGATTGTGATCGAGCTAGAATCAGCCAATCGTCCAAGTAGTTCAAAATTCGCATGCCCTGAAGTCTCAGGGGTGCGAGAGCCGCGTCCATGCACTTCGTAAAAGTACGGGGTGCCAGGGACAGGCCGAACGGCAGGACTTTGTATTGGTATGCCTGGCCCTCGAAGGCGAATCTCAAGAATTGCCTGTGACATAACGCTATTTGTATTTGAAAATAAGCGTCCTTCAGATCTATTGACATGAACCAGTCTCCTTGGCGCACTTGCGTGAGGATTTTCCTGGTTCTAATCATTCTGATCTGGCGCTTCGTGAGCGTTTTGTTCAGCCGTCGCAGATCTAGAATGGGTCTGAGACCCCCGTCTTTTTTCGGTACCAGAAAATACCTGCTGTATAGACCCCCTTCGCTCTGAGCCTGAGATAAAGGTTCTATAGCCCCTTTGCTCAGGAGTTTCGCTATCTCGGCTCGAAGTAGATTAGATACTTCGTTTTTTACCGTCGTTTCGACTCGCGCCGCGCAAAGGCGGGGGCGTCGAGCGAACTGCAGCGAATAGCCTCTTTTTATAGTGTTCAGCACCCATTCTGATACCCCGGGAAGCTTTGCCCACGCATCTGCATGAATAGCTAGAGGTAGAATGAAATCTGGGCTCTGGCCGCGGTATAGCGGCGGCCGGAGAGCTCCGGTGTGCTGAGAAATAGACACTGTGTTTGTAGTGTGCGAGGCGGGGGGTGCGCTGATCACAGCGGGCAGCCCGACCGCGCTCAGCTTCTCTCTGACGGGTTGTGGAGAGAAGGCGAGCGGGACGAGCCCCGTGGGGTTCGGCATGTCTGTGAGGGAATGTGGGCGCGGGGTAGCGGGCACACTCGCTGCACTGAGAACACTGTCGGCTCGCGCCAACTGAAAATGTGTTGGTTTCGTTTTTACAGAAACCGTGGGACATGCTTCGTGTAGTGTTTGTGGGCACTGTGTTGTGGGCACGTACACTACATTTATTGCACAATCGACATGAGTCGATTTTATTTGTGCTAGCCCTGTATTGTGGCGGGCTGTGTCTGCGTGTGGGAATGGGCACTGAGACGTGGGCATTCTTACAACACTCATAACACCATCGGCCGTGGCCGGAATTCCAGAAAATACACTCTTTTTGGGATTTACCTGGGTCGCCTTAAAACTGGCGTTTGTGTGCAGGCAAGCGGGCTGTGGTACCAGCTTGTTTACTGCAAAATACACTGGAACAGTCACATTGTTTGGAACTGAACGAGCGAGAAGTTTCGGTAGAGTCTGGCCGCGGCGAGACTTAAACACCGTGGGCCTTAGCTGACTGTATGTGTGTTGGTTTCTTTTACAGAAAACGTGGCACATGCAGTGTGTAGTGTTTGTGGGCACTGGGTTGTGGGCACATTCACTATAATTAATGCACAATTGACATGAGTCGAACTCATTTGTGCGAGCCCTGCACTTTGGCGGGCTGTGTTTGTGTGTAGAAATGAACACTGGGCTGTGGCATTTTTAATACACTCATAACACCATCGGCTGTGGCCGGAATACCAGAAAATACACTGCTTACATGATTTTTCTGGGTCGCCGTGGAAACAGCATTTGTGTGCAGGCAAGCGGGCCATGGTACCGGCTTGTTTACTGCAAAATACACTGGAACAGTCGCATTTTCTCGGAACTGAACGAGTGAAAAGTTTGGGTGTAAGTCTGGCTGCGGCGAGACTAAATTTTTATCCGCTGCGAGAGCTGGGCTCGAACACGGGTCTCCCGTGCGAAGGGTTTGGGTTTCGCCACTGAGCCACAGGGGGAAACGACAAAAACTTAAAATAGCCCGAGCAGATAAAGAGCGTCATCACAGTTTTGTGTTTGTCGGCGTTTGTTTGCAGGCGTGCTTGTAATACAACAGGCTCATAATTCAGCCGCTCAAACTAAGAGGAGCTGAGAAATGTTTGAGAAATGGAGATTAAAACACACTCTTTCCTCATTTCGCCGGTGAAGCATGCCCACGGGGGGCGGGGGCGGGGTAGCTTTCTTATAACGTAAAGAAAGCTAGCCGCGGTTTTGAAGCTGGCCTTTTGAAGCTGGCCGCGCGGCGGCCGTTGTCCGTCAGCGAGCGACTCGAGTGAAGCTGGCGGGCGAACCGGCGAGCTATCACGGGCTGGAGAAGGCTCGGGGCTGTTTCGTCGACCTCAATGGAGGAAGCGGCGGCAGACGGCGGCCGCTGTCCGTCGGTGAGGGACTCGAGCGATGCCGGCGAGCTTTGGCGGGCAGGAGAAGGCTCAGGAGCGCGCTGAGCACGGCGCTTTTTACGGCGCGGCGCTACAGCGGGCTGAAGTGCAGGCTCTGAGAAGGATGCCAGGCAGGTCCTCAGAGTCACCATAGGCAGTAACTTAGCTCACAGTGAGGGCATCCGCCGTCGACGAGAGCGAGAGCCGCATGATCCTCACCCAGGCAGGAAACGCAGATAACATGACGGTCCCCGTCGCTGAGTGTGGCTCGGCACGAGCCGCAGGATCTTTGCATCTTGAAAAAGACGCAGCTCTTTTAGCAGAGAGAGAGAGACAGTGAAAAAATGTGTGTCGCAGGGGCGAACACACACACAGTTTGAAAAGGATATAACGCCGGAAAGCGTTGCAGGTACGGCGGCTAAAGGTGGCGATGCCAGCGACTTCAGACTCAATGGCTCGTCCCGCTGTGTGCTTTTTCTCAGACGGCGTGGCTTCTCACTCCGGATCCAGCGATGCGTGATGCTTCGCTGAAGAGATGAAAATCAGTGTACCAGCCTTATCGAGCAGTATTTACAGGGCGAGACCACGCATTTTCTGGCTGGACGTGACGAAATGGGCGCGAAATGCCCCCATTGGATATGTGTCACGCAGCGCCTCTCTCGATAGGCTGCTGCTGTTGCCGCAGGGCAGCCAATAGGCGCGCGAGCTGGCCTGCCTATGTCTGCATGCTGCTGCACAGCGTTTTACATTAATTCAAAATTAAGGATAATTTTTTGGCTTCAATATCTCGTGGAAAAGAGGTTTTCCCCATAGCGTAAGATATTACGCAGTACGAGAGATACTCTCGTAAGAGAACCTCTTTTCCACGAGATATTGAAGCCAAAATATTATCCTTAATTTTGTATTAATGTAAAACGCTGTGCAGCAGCATGCAGACATAGGCAAGGCGGCTTGCGCGCCTATTGGCTGCCCTGCGGCAACAGCAGCAGCCTATCGAGAGAGGCGCTGCGTGACACCACATCCAATGGGGGCGATTCGCGCCCATTTCGTCACGTCCCGCCAGAAAGGGCGTGGTCTCGCCCTATAAATATAGCTCGATTAGGCTGGTACAACTGATTTTCATCTCTTCAGCGAAGCACATGCATCGCTGGATCCAGAGTGAGAAGCCGCGCCGTCGACATAAGCCTTCTGCGGGACGAGCCTTGAACCTGAAGCCGCTGGCCTTCACCTCGCCGCCTTCAGTCGCCGTACCTGCTGCGCTTTCTGGCGTATATATCCTTTTACCTCTGCTGAGAGTGTTCGTTCGCCGCTGCAACTTACACTTCTCTATACCTCTAAAAGAGCTAGCGTCTTTTTAAAGATGCCTTCTTCCTGTGGCTCGTGCCGAGCCCAACTCAGCGACGGGGACCGCCACGTGATATGCGTTTCCTGCCTGGGTGAGGATCACGCGGCTCTCGCGCTCGCTGACGGCGGATGCCCTCACTGCGAGCTTCTGCCTATGGTGACTCTGAGGACTCGCCTGGCATCATTCTCAGAGCCTGCACTTCTGCCCGCTGTGGAACCGCGCCGCAAGAAGCGCCGTGTACAGCGCGCCCCCGAGCTCTCTCCTGCCCGCCAAAGCTCGCCGGTTCGCCCGCCAGCTTCGCCGGCATCGCTCGAATCGCTCACAGATGGACAGCGGCCGCCGTCTGCCACCGCTTTCGCCATTGAGTGTGATGAACCAGCCGAGGCCTGTTCCATCCTGGCATCAGACAGCGAGGACTGGGCGAGCTCTGTAGACCTCCCCCCGCTACCCGCCAGCCGCCTGGGAAACGAGCCGGCATTGAAGCTGAGCTGATGCGTTTGCTCTCTCAAGCCATCGACAACCTCGGCCTCGACTGGGAGGCGCCCGCGCAGCCTACGCACAACCGGCTGGATGGTTGCTTCCTCCAGAAGGACTCCGCCCCATCACAGTCAAGACCCGCGCCTTTTCTTCCTGAGCTTCACGAAGAAGTCGCGAAGTCGTGGAACGCCCCCTTCTAGGCCAGAATGCGTACCTCTGTCTCTGCAGCATTCTCCTCTGTGGACGGTGCGAAAGAGAAAGGATACCTCTCTCTTCCTCCAGTGGAAGCAGCGGTAGCGTCCCATCTTTGTCCGCCCTCCGCCCTGGCGTGCTTTGACGGCGCTACCCTCTAAAGCCTGCCGACTGACGTCAGCCATGCACGGCCCGCTTCTCAGCGCCGCCAGGCCCGAGACCAAAGACCGCGCTCTCGCTCTGCTGGACGCCGCCCCACTCAGCGCGGGCCCCGGCCGAGAATCGAAATCAAGCCCGAGGTCTCAAAGCCTTCCTAGCCACTCTAGGAAAGCGTCGGTGTTCAAATCCCGCCGCGGCCTGATTTTCACCAAAACTTCTCGCTCGCTCAGTTCCAGACAATGCGACTGTTCCAGCATACTTCGCAGTAAACAAGCCCGTTCCACAACCTGCTTGCCTGCACACAAAAGCCGTTTTTACGGCTACCCAGATAAATCCAATAAAGAGTGTATTTTCTGGTGTCCCGGCCATAGCCGATGGTGTTATGAGTGTTGTAAGAATGCCCCACAGAGTACCCATTCCCACACACAGACACAGCTTCCACAATACAGGGCTAGCACAAATAAAATTGACTCATGTCGGTTGTGTAATAAATGTAGTGTACGTGCCCACAACACAGTGTCCACAAACACTACACAAAGCATGTCCCACGGTTTCTGTAAAAACGAAACCAACACATTCTCAGTCGGTGCGAGCCGACAGTGTTATCAGTGCAGTGAGTGTGCCCGCTATCCCGCGCCCACATTCCCTCACAGACATGCCGAACCCTACATATTTTCAAATACAAATAGCGTCGCGTCACAGGCGATTCTTGAGATTCGCCTTCGAGGGCCAGGCATACCAATACAAAGTCCTGCCGTTCGGGCTGTCCTTGGCACCCCGTACATTTACGAAGTGCATGGACGCGGCTCTCGCACCCCTGAAACTCTGCAGTCCGGAGGGCGGATTCACATGCAGTTCACCCTGAAACTGCATGTGAATTTTTAACTACTTGGACGATTGGCTGATTCTAGCTCGATCACGATCAGAGCACATAGAACACAGGACCACATTACTCGAGCATCTTGAGAATCTGGGTCTCACAGTCAATTGGGTGAAAAGTTCGCTGTCTCCCAGCCAGAAAATCTCTTTTCTGGGAACAGTGCTGGACTCGCTATCCATGACAGCGCGCCTGTCGCCAGAGCGCAAGCTGGACATTCAGCGTGCCGTGAAATCCTTCCGCCGCGGCTCGATAGTCCAGCTCAAAAGGTTTCAGAAAATGCTGGGCCTCATGGCCTCAGCAGCTTCAGTGCTCCAGCTGGGTCTGCTTCGCATGCGCCCACTGCAGCTGTGGCTGAAAGCGCGAGTTCCTCCCCGGGCATGGACCGCTGGCCGGTTTCGCCTCCGGGTCGATCTGGAATGCGTTTCAGCTCTGGAACCATGGAAATTAACCGACTGGTATCAGTCAGGTGTGAGTCTGGGGACTCCCTCGAGTGTGAAGGTGGTGTCCACGGACGCCTCCACCTCGGGATGGGGAGCGCTGCTCGAGGGCAGACCGTTCTTTGGCCAGTGGTCAGAACGGGAAAAACTCCTACATATAAACTGTCTGGAAATGATGGCAGTCGACAATACGCTACGGCGCTTCTGTCCCCAGATAAAAGGTCACCACGTCTTGGTCCGTTCGGACAACATGTCAGTGGTGGCATACATAAATCGCCAGGGCGGCATCAAGTCCCGAAACCTTTACAGGCTAACGGAACGCCTCCTGGTCTGGGCTCAGCACAACCTGCTTTCACTGAGGGCGGCGCATGTGCCTGGTCACCTGAATCTGGGACCAGACAGACTGTCCAGAAACAATGTCCCAGAAGGGGAATGGTCGCTGCACCCGCAGACGATTCAACTGCTGTGGGAGACATTCGGCAAAGCGCAGGTGGACCTGTTCGCGTCCCACGAGAACGCTCACTGCCCGAAATATTTCTCCAAGAGCAAGGACGCGCTGGCCCACGTCTGGCCCCGCTGTCCCCTCTATGCTTTTCCCCCCGTCTCGCTCCTGCCTCAAGTGCTGGAACGAATCAGGGAAAGCAGATTGTGGCTCCGCTCTGGCCGAACCAGGCTTGGTTCCCAGTCCTGATTCGGCTGACCAGCACTGCCCCGTGGCCAATACCGTTGAGGAAAGACCTCCTCTCTCAGGCCAAGGGCTCGATTTGGCATCCTCGCCCGCAGCTATGGTCCCTACATGCATGGGCCATCAACGGGTACCCGCTAACCTCACGGAGGGAGGGTTAAACACAATCACACAGGCGAGAGCCCCGTCTACTAGACGGCTTTACTCAGCGAAATGGTCTGTGTTCTCTACCTGGTGTCAACCTCAGGGCTTTTCACCCGTAGACTGCGGGGTCACGGAAGTACTTTCCTTCCTTCAAGAGCTGCTGGATAAGGGCAGGACCCTATCCACGCTCAAAGTGTACCTGGCGGCCATAACAGCGTTTGCAAAACCTGTGTCTGGCCAGTCACTGGGGAAAAACGACCTGGTCGTGCGATTCCTCAAGGGGGCTCGGAGGCTGAACCCTCCTAGACCTCCTTCAGTCCCGGTGTGGGACCTTTCTACGGTTCTGGAAGCCATGAAAGGTGTCCCGTTCGAGCCAATCCATTTGTCAGACATGAAGTCTTTCAAAACGGTGTTTCTTTTGGCTCTCGCTTCAGTGAAGCGCATAGGGGACTTACAAGCGCTTTCAGTAAGCGCGTCATGTATGGAGTTTGGGCCTAATGACTCAAAAGTCATACTCAAACCAAGGCACGGGTACGTGCCCAAATCCCTCAACACACCGTTCAGGGCCCAGGTCATTTCCCTGTGCGCCCTCCCGGTTCATGCTGAGGAGGTGGATGCGAGTCTCCTTTGCCCTGTCAGGGCACTGAGAGCTTATGTGTCCCGCTGGTCTGTCTTCAGACAGACCGAGCAGCTCTTCGTTTTGTTTGGCGGACGCTCCAAGGGACTGGCTGCATCAAAACAGAGCTTATCCAGATGGATAGTCGACGCCATAGCACTGGCTTACACTTCTAAGGGCCTGCAGTGTCCTTTAGGTGTCAGAGCGCACTCCACAAGAGGCGTGGCCTCATCGTGGGCGTGGTATAGTGGGGTTACCTTGCAAGATATCTGTACGGCTGCGGGCTGGGCCTCGCCGTCTACATTTATAAGGTTTTACAACCTGGAGGTTCCCGCTTTACAAGCCAAGCTCCTGTCGATATAGAATTCAGTGCTATCTGCCCCACTGTGTTGGCCCAGATACTGAGTTTTGCCTGTGCATCGCTCACAGAGCGATAGAACAGCCCAGGGGTGTTGAATAACCCTTTCTATTGCCCAGTTCAGGCTGAATACGTTCACCCTGTCTGCGCGGAACACTGTTACATAACTAGCTCCTGTGGGATGCTATTTCATGGGGAATGATGCTTGCAGCCTCTCTTCTCCGACTCTCTGTGAGTCTATGGTGATTATGCACTATATGAGCCCCGGGCTGCTGCCCTTGGGACTTTGGTGTTGGATCCCAGTACGCACGGCGTTTTGCATAGTGTTCCCCATAGCGTAAGATATTACGCAGTACAAGAGTACTCTCGTAAGAGAACGTACTCGGTTACTAACGTAACCTCGGTTCTCTCTAGAGAGGGAACGAGTACTGCGTATCTTGCTGTGCATACACAGCTCTGGTTCGCTTCGGCGATGAAAACCAGTTGTACCAGCCTAATCGAGCTATATTTATAGGGCGAGACCACGCCCTTTCTGGCGGGACGTGACGAAATGGGCGCGAATGCCCCCATTGGATGTGGTGTCACGCAGCGCCTCTCTCGATAGGCTGCTGCTGTTGCCGCAGGGCAGCCAATAGACGCGCAAGCCGCCTTGCCTATGTCTGCATGCTGCTGCACAGCGTTTTACATTAATACAAAATTAAGGATAATTTTTTGGCTTCAATATCTCGTGGCAAAGAGGTTTTCCCCATAGCGTAAGATATTATGCAGTACTCGTTCCCTCTCTAGAGAGAACCGAGGTTACGTTAGTAACCGAGTACGTTTTTTTCTCCTCAGCTTTCCCCACTGCTTCTCTCAGTTTTGAAAAATCCCTATAAGTCTACCTCTTTGCTTTTAAAACCTGATAAAAACCCCTCAAACTGTGGGTCTTATCCAATTTCCCTTAACATAGATGTGAAAATCCTGGCTAAGGTTCTCTTTCTAAGGTTAAAAACTGTTATTCAAGACTGGCTTTGTAAAAAATTGACAAAGCTTTTTTATCTTTAGAAGGCTAATGAACAAGTTACCCCTCATCTGGCTCATTTGTGCCAGAGGCCCTGATCTCTCTCAGTGTGGAGAATGCTTTCGACTGTAGAGTGGGACTATTTATTTTATACGTTTAAAAAAATTGGGTTTGGGGATAAATTTGAGCAAATTTGTGAGTTTTTTCCAATTAACTCCACCGCAACAGCTCTTTCAACATCAGCTTTCCCATTTAAATTAGCCTCAGACAGTTTCTGTTGGGAATTGGACATGAACACTCTCTCAAGTTGTATTTACCACTAGGAAGGTTAGGGATGATTTTGATACCCAAGTTCCCAAGTTGGGTGGGCCAAGCTTATATTTTTTGGCTTTTCCTAGCATTGGCCTATTTCTGAACATAAATTTTCAGGTCAATTTCTGACACATTTATTTTAGATCTCAAAAGCGATCTCAAATTTCTGGCCAGTTGATAATACCTAGAATATCAAAATTGACTGCTGGCGGTAGATCCTTTTCCTATTTTGCACATAAACTTTGGAACAATCTTCCTAACATTTTCCGGGAAGCAGAAACACTCTTGTCAGTTTAAATCTAGATTAAAAACACATCTCTTCAACCTGGCATACACATAGAACACTATACATTATTCAAATCAGTTAAATGATTATTAGGCTGCATAAATTAGGTCAACCGGATCCGGGAACACTTCCTATAACAGCTGATGTACTCGCTACATCATAAAAAGAATGGCATCTAAGCTAGTTTTAGTCTTTCTGTTTATTCCGATGTTAACTGTAATCAGCCGGACCCGGGCCGTATCCAGATTAGATGGTGGACTTGCGCCTAGACACGACCACAACGCATTCCTGAAGTGTCAGCAGAGATTGTGTCAACTAGACTCTACCCTGTGAAGGCCTCATCGACATAACAGCCATCGGCACATCGGCTCAACAAACTCGTGTGGTCAAATTACTAAAACGTCATTCGAATTTGACTAATAATCAATTTTCTTGTCCCTAATAGTCAACATAATGCAGGGGAAACTGTAAAATGTACTGCAGCAGTACTAAACTTGCATCATAAAATTACACCACTCGAACTATAAATGTATGAATTAAACTCACTGAGACTGTCGACAGTTTCTTTTCCATGCATCATTTTATTAAATCCATATATGTGGTTACAGTCAAATCATATAAAACAGTGAAATCGTCCTCAAACTCTTCTGTCTTGCCTGCACTCGAGACGGTGACCTGGCCTCCACTGAAAGGCTTCTTTCCTATTGGTTGTCGCTCGTGAAAATCGCTTGAACATTTGCATAAAGTTGAAATTTCTCAACTTTTGTCGCTTGTCGCTTGACACGCCCACATTCTGTCGCCAACGGTCAATGTCGCTCTAGTCGCCAGAAGTCGCCAGCGCTCCATTGAAATGAATGGGATCATGTCGCTTTGTCGCTGGCTGTGTGAACGGGGCTTAAGGCCTAGAGACTTGAAACTCGGCCAGATGGTAGGCCTCAATTTGGGGAGAACCTATCAGAGTATGACCCCGATTGGGCCATAGGTGGCGCTACAGCAACCAAAAGTACTAAATTGTGCATAACTCCTAGACCGTTTGACTTAGAATCAACTCTGAATCCTTAGAATCCACTGTGATCCTTGGCTCAAGACAGACAAGATGTATATCTCCAATTTCGATTTAGGCAGGAAATTCTGCTATGTCAAATTTTGTCCAAAACCTACTTTTGCAAACTAGTCCCTGGTTTTTCGCCCGATCGGAACCAAACCAGTCTAGGGCAATTCTCTGGACTCTCTAGATCAATAATTATCGAAATAATTGAAATTTTGCATTTGGTTGGCTGTAACAGAGTCATTTAGAAAATGGGCGTGTCAAAATACACTCAAAAGCCTATAAATCATAAATAGAAACTCAGAACTTCACACAAATTGCTGAGCATATGTGACATAACATCATTAACAAGAGTGCAACATTTTATGGAGATTGGACCATAGGTGCCGCTATAACTGTTAAAAAGCTTTAAAACCATATATGTCCTATGGTAAATTGCCTGTATTGGCTGTAAATGGTCTTTTCCATCTATTATGTCAGTGGTTAAATGTATGCTAAATAAAACTTTGTCTTTTGATGCTTTTGTGCTTTAAGGCCTTAACTGCTTGAACACCGATAAATGCTGCTTGCAGCTTTAATTATTATTATTATTTTCTTTTTTTATTGTGCCTGACTGAACAAATGTTGTATTGTCTTTTTATTTTTGTAACACTGATTGAAAAGTATCAATAAAAAGAGTTAAACTAAATATATTATTTTTAAATGAACTTTTTTTATTTTAGTATATTTTAAACATTTTATAAAATATTCAAAGATTTTTCTATTTGTATATATTCTATTTCTGAAATAGAAAATACATTTAAAGCTTCCTTGCAGAATAAAAGTATTAATTTCTTAAAGAACTCTTAATAACCAAAACTTTTGAATGCTATTGTACATCCATAGAAATGATGGAGAAAGACCTTCTTTACAGATGTGTTATAAATTAAACCCAGCTAGGATGTTCAACAAAACTCAAGTGATCTGCAAATTATCATCAAAGCTCATAAAAAATTATTCACAAGTGAAATACTGTTATTCAAAAAATGCAAACAACTCCCTAACATCTTAAAATGTCACCCAAAAACAATAAAAAATCTGTCACCATTTACTCATCTTCATGTTGTTCCAAACCTGTAAGACTTTCTTCTACAGAAGCCAAAAGTTTATATTTTGAAGAATATTGGTAACCAATCAGTTTTGGTGCCCATTTACTTAAATTGTATAGACAAAAACACTGAGATGTTTTTTGTTTTTTTATATTTTCTCTTATGTTCCACAGAAGAAAGAAACTCTACAGGTTTGGAATGATATGAGGGTGGGTAAATGACATCAAAATCTTTAGGTGAACTTAACACATATGTCCACAAAAGTTTAGGCATTTTGTTTTATTGTTATTGTCTATAGAATCGACAACGCTGTAAATACATAATTTACGATGCTGTGATATGCATTTGAGTAATTATTTTATAATTTGTATGGATGACTATTATTTAGAAACTGCATCTGAAAAATATTAAAATTTTAATTATTACCATGATATGGATCTTTGCCTTCCCCTTTTGTATGACAAAAGTTCCCCCCAGGGCCATGCTCTTCTCCCCATAATGTTCTTCCATGGTCTTTCTCATGCAGCTCACAAGACTGTCCTCTCCAGTCCTTCTGCAGGCTCTCACCTCAATGACCTGCAATTGTAGTTCTTTCAAACCTTGTTACATTTAAAAGTTTGAGGTCAGTATGATTTATGACTTCTGAAGGACTATGTGACACTGAAGACTGAAGTAATGGTTGCAGAATATTCAGCTTTGCCATCACAGGAATAAAATTACAAAACTTTAAAATATATTCAAATATAAAAACAGTTATTTTAAATGGTAATAATATTATTTCACAATTATACTGTATTTTAGCTAAACTATTTGTAGCATAAGAGACTTCTTTTTTCTTCAACATTTAAAAACACTTACTGAGAAAATTTTTGAATGGTGGTATTAAATATTCAATCAAAACATTTGAAGTGGTTTTATGTAATGAAACGATTATTAGGAGTGAGCTACTGATAATTATTAAAGGAAAAACTCCATGTAGTAACTAAATAACAGTACTGAGGTTGTACAGAGACTCAAAGTACCCATGGTTCTTACCTTTCCAGGTTTGCCCTCACATGCATAAAGGTTTGCAAGGAGGCCAAAGTCACAGTCATGAAACCTGTCACTGTACTTTTCCTGCAGACATTTTCCATCCACTGGGTTGATGGAGGAAAAATAACTGCCATTCACCGCAGGTCTCCCCTCAGCTTCAGTCAGCACCAGAGGCATTAACTAGGAGAAAACAAGACAATACAGTGTTAAAAACCCCATTGAACTCTTTATTAAACCAACAAGAAGAAAAATGATATGACTTTTTTGTTTATATTTTGCTGGTAGATACGACAGTGTTTTGGATTTTATACCGAAACCACCATATGTAGCACTACGCAGGAGTAAACATTTTCATTTAAGAATGCCACTGCAAATTAATATCAATTTAAACATATTTGTGAACGTACTAAAGGGACCGTTCATTTTTTTAGGTCTTGAAATTCGAATTTGGAAAAACTGCCACGGGTATACAGCTATACAGACCTCTCCATTTATCCCAACAGTCTTGGAGGAGACAGCACCAGCACCAAGAATAAATGCACCAGGCAGCTCCACCTCCTTCGATACAAGGTTCATGTTGTAAACCTTTGAGGGGAATCGGTTAGTTTTACAAATGTGTTTCTTTCTGAAATAACATTTACAGTTCATTAACGCACCTTGTCAAGTTGGACCAGAGGAATCAGATAGGGTACACCTCCCACATCAGTAATACGTGGTTTGCCACAAATACCTAATTCAAAGTAACAAATGTTGTTTAAAGAGCCTGTTACACCTTGACATATACGGACTTACATCTGTACTCACCCTTGACAGGAAACCTGAAAGGCTCTTGTGTAAGATCTGGACAGTCAGCAACAGACACTTTTACATCAGAAAAATTCTTATTCAGTCCTGATTCCAGCACTGTAACACACACAAATATATTAGTCACTATAAAGTATGGAAGCCCTAAAAAAGGTGGGGGGTGTAGTGTTACAAATTTATTAAATATTTAATTTAGGTTCAACATTATTTTAACTGAGAAAGTTCACACAAGTGTTTACCATTTGGAGGCATAGATGATGACATTAACCTTTTGTTACTTCTCAAGAACAGCTGGGCTTTTGTCTCTATGATAATGCAGGTCTGAGGAATCTCCGGGAACAGGCTGACTTCTGTCTTTTATTTACCTGCTTTGTTTCAGAGGCTCTGAGCTGTCATGCTGATGTTATCAGTCTGGGGAATTTCCGAGAACGGGCTGACTTCTGTCTTTTATTTACATGCTTTGTTTCAGAGGCTCTGAGTTACACTGTCATGCTGATGTTACAGAGTGTCTCCACCTCTATGTAAATCCCTCCCCCTTGAAAGGTATAAAACACTGTGTTTTAGCTATTGAGTTAGACTTGGATGACTACAGCATTGAAACAGCAAAGTCCTCAATAAAGAGTAACTTCTGCTTGAAAAGATATCCCAACGTCTCCTGGTCTCTGAAGGAAAAGTTTCCAACAGGGGAAAGTGTGTCTTAGATCCTTCCTGAGCCTAGTCTTTAGCCTAGTCTCTCTTGGAGCGTTGGATAAGGATAATGACGACACCATGTGTACGGCGGAGTCTGCTTTGGAAGATTGGTCTCGCAGCTCTACGGAGGACTCTGCAATGCATTGCAGCGGCATGAGCGATTTCCCTGATGCTATAGATGAGGAACTCCTCCACATCATGACCAAGGCAGTGAAAAAGCTCGGCCTGGAATGGTGTTCCCCCACTGAGCCCACTAAACGAGTGATTCCCTCAGTCAGGCCGCCGCCAGAAAGCTGGCCCTCTGAAAGTGTTTCAGGCCAAGATGCTGAAACACAGAAGAGAATAGCCCTGACTCGAAACTGTTTAAAGAGCTCTGAAGCGCCACGGACCTGGCTTCAAAAATGTTGATCATAGTATGAGGAGTCTCATTGTGCTGGACAGACATCTGTGGATTACCCGGACTGATACTGTATAAAGGACTCAGAGAAAGCTATCCTCATTAATGCACCGATGAACCCTTCTGAGGGCAGTTGCATGAAGGTAGTTTCAGTTGCTACCCAGGTAAGTTTGAGATTAGTTTTATCAAGCTCTGTTTTTTTTTTGGCTCAAGAAGGTGGATTGGTTTTTAGCGGTGTTCATCACCATGGTAACTTGCGTTCTGGAGCAGGTTTTATTCTGGGTAAGAGATTGCAAAACAGAACTGGACTTATCAGCTGACATACAGTATATCAGATGCAATAAAGCCATTCCCTCTATATCTCTTGTTCCAAATTGAAGCAGTTTATAGTGAAATTACTTTAACAAAATTGCCCATCTTTTGCTGCTAATTATTACATTTATAATTTAAGTATTATAACTATGTATAATTTATAAAGTATATTATATATAAATTATATCCTAGAGTTGGCCCCCTTGCCAACCTGAGAAAACAATGGAGAAGGGCCTAGGTTAAAGTGGTGAACAAGAAGCTGGTAGTTACTCTAGTTGAGCTCCATGAGAGCATTGTGAGCCCACTGAACCTGATCTAAAACAGATTTGATTTGTATTGTTTTGTGAACTCTAAACCTACTCTGAAATGCAACAGGCCTCTGGCCTTTTCGGGACTGCGGTGGATTCCTTCTCTGAGCGCTTCCTCAAGGTGCAAGAACAATCTAAAATATATATGTCCTCTCATTCCTCTTCTGCGCAGTGCTCTTTTAACAGCCCGCGTCAGCCTCTGCTTCAGCTCCTTAGCGGGAGTCTGAACCCATGATGAGACCTAAGACCCGTGGCTCAAAAGCTAACCACACCCAAACTGCCAGGAGGGTTATGATTCGGCCTCGAAACTGATTCAGAAGAAGAAGTGGAAGAGTTATACAGAATTATACAGGCTCGTATACAAGTCGATATATCAGAATGGTGTGATTTCACACCGGCGATTTCAAACCGTATTTTTTTCACTACATTTTAAGGAGAAAATACTCGGCAATGGTGTTGTTGACCTATGAATTTGCACATGGTTTGTCTTAAATCATATTAAAAACATCACATAGACATACTTGATTTTCACCACAGTGGGTCTATTTAGTCTCGCGTAGCCTGACCTTTAGACTGACGGCAAAAGGTCTGGACTCTATCACAGCTTTCATTGGCCAAGGGCCGCCCAAGAGGACAATTAACTAACATGTAACGCAACCAATCACAGTTCGTTTTGTTCTGCGTCATGTTTAGGGGTGTGAAAATGTAAAGTCGATGTCCCTACAATAACAGACCGTCGTGCATCTAATCAATTATTCATTCAAGAATGTTGTGCAAGTTTACTGCAACAATGGAGCTGCAAACTTCACATACTTTTGGAAATCAAGTGTTTAGATCCTGTTAAGCGCTCACGACGGCGTTCTTCTTCCACTAGGGGTTGTGGTGTCACAGACATTCTGTAGAATTTAACCAACCAGATGACGACTTCGAAAATCCAGAAGTGTTTCCAGTTAAGTGTGCCATATGCATCAGACATTCAAGCACATAACATACCGCTCTCCTATGTGCGCACGCTAACTGTACGTTCACACCGCCGCCGACTTGAGCGTCAAAGAAGCTCTGGCCGCTCTGTCAAGGACACTTGTCAAAAAGCACGGGGAAGCTCGTTGACGCTTTGGACGCTCTGACGTAGCAGGGAGAAGAGAAGTGTCACAACATGAAATGTAATAAACAGAAAAAACAAGCAATACATTGAAGAAACCTTTTATAATGACAGCATTTTTATAACCGTTTTGGTCACATTTGGTCGGGGTAAAAAAAAAAAATTAGCTATTATTTGCATTAGGCTATTATTTGCATTAGTGCAATTGGTCAAATCGTTGTCACCATGAGCATTCCCGCTTAAAACGAAAGTTCGTAAATATTTCAAATAAAAGTTGCGCTCATTCTCAAATGTGTATCACTGGATCATTATGGAAAATCGCGAAGTTGTTGTGTTTGGTGCTGCTTTACTGTATTTGCGGAGAAGACATCGGACTCGGAGATTTTGGGTTCATGACACCCTCCAGGACGTTATCAATTCGGAGAAAATATTAAATAAAATTAAAGCTGCAAGCAGCATTTATCGGTGTTCAAGCAGTTAAGGCAGTTAAGCTCAAAAGCATCAAAAGACATTAAGTTTCATGTAGCAAGCATTTAACCACTGACATCATAGATTGAATAGACCTTGTTTTACCATAGTTTATCATGATATACCAAGTTCTAGTATGATTCACCATGATTTACCCTGCTCTAGCATGGTTTACCACAATTGAACACATTCTAGTATGATTTAATATGATTCTAGCATGATTTACCATGTCATAGGATGATTTACCATTATATACCACATTCTAGAATGATTTATGATGGTTTTGAACATTATGATATGAACATTATATGATCATAGATGGAAAAGACCATTTACAGCTAATACAGGCAATTTACCATAGGAAATACATGGTTTTGAAGCTTTTTAACAGTTATAGCGCCACCTATGGTCCGATCACCACGTGATTAAAGAGCCGTTAAACTCGTTAGCGCCAACTAGTGGCCGATTTCTTTCAAAACTCTTACAGACCTCTTGGGCCATGAGTCGAACATGCCCATCGAGTTTCGTTCTGATTGGCCTCCGTTAACCTTGTCTCATAGGTGCTCGAACTTCATTGGCCGATGTCGGCCATGTTTTTTGAGATACGCCAATGTCCTCATACACATACATGGGGCCTTGGACCAAGACACTGCATACCAATTTTCAAGTCAATCGGACTAACGGTCAGGTGGTCATAGCCCTTTCTATGTTTTTTTCATTTTATAGTGCCATCTACTGGCCAATCACCACGATGTTTTGCAAGTGACTAAAGAATAAGCTCAAACATATGTGGTCCAAATTTGGTTAAGATATCTCATTCTGTTGACGAGTTATAGCCATTTTAGTAAAATAGCCTCCTCCCACAAAGTTCATTTTGCGCCCCCTAGCGACCTTGAATCGAAAATTCAACTTTTTTCAATAATTATTGATATTCAGACTCCAGAGAACATTTCTGCACTAGTTTGGTTCCGATCGGGTGAAAAACCAGGGACTAGTTCGCAAAAGTAGGTTTTTAACAAAATTCAAAATGGCGGACAAATTTGCATACCAAAAATAAAATCGGAGATATATCATTGGAAAGCTGGACGCCTGTAGGACAAAATGTATAAGACACTTGAGTCTACGACTTACGGTCTAGGAGTTATGAGCAGTTACGCGCAATTGATTACTATAGCGCCACCTATGGGCCAATCGGGCTCATACTTTGATAACCTCTCCTCGATTTTTTTACTACCATCTGGCAAAGTTTCAAAACTCCAGCTCTTACGGTTTGGGCTGCACGATGCGTTTTACGGCGGAATAATAATAATAATTAAAGCTGCAAGCAGCATTTAGCGGTGTTCAAGCAGTTAAGGCCTTTAAGGCCGTTAAGCACAAAAGCATCAAAAGACATTAAATTGTATTTAGCATACATTTAAACACTGACATAATAGATGGAAAAAACCATTTACAGCCAATATAGGCAATTTACCATAGGAAATATATGGTTTTAAAGCTTTTTAACAGTTATAGCGCCACCTATGGTCCGATCTCCATGAAACTTTGCATGCTTCTTCACCATGTTATGACACATATGCTCATCAATTTTTGTGAAGACCTGACTTTTCGTTTAGGATTTGTAGGCTTTTGACTGTATTTTGCCCCGCCCCTTTTCTAAATGACCCTGTTACAGCCACCCAAATGCAAAATTTCAACTTTTTTTTCGATAATTATTGATCTAGAGAGTCCAGAGAATAGGCCTAGACTGGTTTGGTTCCGATCGGGCGAAAAACCAGGGACTAGTTCGCAAAAGTAGGTTTTGGACAAAACTGGCCATAACAATTTTTTTGCTCAAATCGAGAATCCGAGATATACATCTTGTCCGTCTTGAGCCAGGGATCACAGTGATGTAAAAATCTTGATTCTAGGTCAAACGGTCGATGAGTTATGGGTAATTTAGTACTTTTGGTTTCTGTAGCGCCACCTATGGGCCAATCGGGGTCATACTCTGATAGGTTCTCCCCAAAAGTGTGGCCTACCATCTGGCCGAGTTTCAAGTCTCTAGGCCTTACGGTTTGGGCTGCACGATGCGTTTTAGGGCAAATTTTTTTTTCAAATAGCAAATACAATAGGTTTTCAGCACTAAAGTGCTTGAACACCTAATAAGAATGAGACCATTTTGACAGTTATAGCGCCACCTAAGGTCCGATCTCCATGAAACTTTGCATGCTTCTTCACCATGTTATGACACATATGCTCATCAATTTTTGTGAAGTTTTGACTTTTCGTTTAGGATTTGTAGGCTTTTGACTGTATTTTGCCCCGCCCCTTTTCTAAATGACCCTGTTACAGCCACCCAAATGCAAAATTTCAACTTTTTTTCGATAATTATTGATCTAGAGAGTCCAGAGAATAGGCCTAGACTGGTTTGGTTCCGATCGGGCGAAAAACCAGGGACTAGTTCGCAAAAGTAGGTTTTGGACAAAACTGGCCATAACAATTTTTTTTTGCTCAAATCGAGAATCAGAGATATACATTTTGTCCGTCTTGAGCCAGGGATCACAGTGATGTAAAAATCTTGATTCTAGGTCAAACGGTCGATGAGTTATGGGTAATTTAGTACTTTTGGTTTCTGTAGCGCCACCTATGGGCCAATCGGGGTCATACTCTGATAGGTTCTCCCCAAAAGTGTGGCCTACCATCTGGCCGAGTTTCAAGTCTCTAGGCCTTACGGTTTGGGCTGCACGATGCGTTTTAGGGCAATTTTTTTTTTCAAATAGCAAATACAATAGGTTTTCAGCACTAAAGTGCTTGAACACCTAATAAGAATGAGATCTTTTTGACAGTTATAGCGCCACCTAAGGTCCGATCTCCATGAAACTTTGCATGCTTCTTCACCATGTTATGACACATATCCTCATCAATTTTTGTGAAGTTTTGACTTTTCGTTTAGGATTTGTAGGCTTTTGACTGTATTTTGCCCCGCCCCTTTTCTAAATGACCCTGTTACAGCCACCCAAATGCAAAATTTCAACTATTTTTTCAATAATTATTGATCTAGAGAGTCCAGAGAATAGGCATAGACTGGTTTGGTTCCGATCGGGCGAAAAACCAGGGACTAGTTCGCAAAAGTAGGTTTTGGACAAAACTGGCCATAACAATTTTTTTGCTCAAATCGAGAATCCGAGATATACATCTTGTCCGTCTTGAGCCAGGGATCACAGTGATGTAAAAATCTTGATTCTAGGTCAAACGGTCGATGAGTTATGGGTAATTTAGTACTTTTGGTTTCTGTAGCGCCACCTATGGGCCAATCGGGGTCATACTCTGATAGGTTCTCCCCAAAAGTGTGG
This sequence comes from Gila orcuttii, assembly GCA_026230005.1. Classification (NCBI taxonomy): domain Eukaryota; kingdom Metazoa; phylum Chordata; class Actinopteri; order Cypriniformes; family Leuciscidae; genus Gila; species Gila orcuttii. The sequence continues at coordinate 44,735,427 of JAPDVR010000004.1, read as the reverse complement.
CCTACCATCTGGCCGAGTTTCAAGTCTCTAGGCCTTACGGTTTGGGCTGCACGATGCGTTTTAGGGCAATTTTTTTTTCAAATAGCAAATACAATAGGTTTTCAGAACTAAAGTGCTTGAACACCTAATAAGAATGAGACCATTTTGACAGTTATAGCGCCACCTAAGGTCCGATCTCCATGAAACTTTGCATGCTTCTTCACCATGTTATGACACATATGCTCATCAATTTTTGTGAAGTTTTGACTTTTCGTTTAGGATTTGTAGGCTTTTGACTGTATTTTGCCCCGCCCCTTTTCTAAATGACCCTGTTACAGCCACCCAAATGCAAAATTGAAACTTTTTTTCGATAATTATTGATCTAGAGAGTCCAGAGAATAGGCCTAGACTGGTTTGGTTCCGATCGGGCGAAAAACCAGGGACTAGTTCGCAAAAGTAGGTTTTGGACAAAACTGGCCATAACACTTTTTTTTGCTCAAATCGAGAATCAGAGATATACATTTTGTCCGTCTTGAGCCAGGGATCACAGTGATGTAAAAATCTTGATTCTAGGTCAAACGGTCGATGAGTTATGGGTAATTTAGTACTTTTGGTTTCTGTAGCGCCACCTATGGGCCAATCGGGGTCATACTCTGATAGGTTCTCCCCAAAAGTGTGGCCTACCATCTGGCCGAGTTTCAAGTCTCTAGGCCTTACGGTTTGGGCTGCACGATGCGTTTTAGGGCAATTTTTTTTTTCAAATAGCAAATACAATAGGTTTTCAGCACTAAAGTGCTTGAACACCTAATAAGAATGAGATCTTTTTGACAGTTATAGCGCCACCTAAGGTCCGATCTCCATGAAACTTTGCATGCTTCTTCACCATGTTATGACACATATCCTCATCAATTTTTGTGAAGTTTTGACTTTTCGTTTAGGATTTGTAGGCTTTTGACTGTATTTTGCCCCGCCCCTTTTCTAAATGACCCTGTTACAGCCACCCAAATGCAAAATTTCAACTATTTTTTCAATAATTATTGATCTAGAGAGTCCAGAGAATAGGCATAGACTGGTTTGGTTCCGATCGGGCGAAAAACCAGGGACTAGTTCGCAAAAGTAGGTTTTGGACAAAACTGGCCATAACAATTTTTTTGCTCAAATCGAGAATCCGAGATATACATCTTGTCCGTCTTGAGCCAGGGATCACAGTGATGTAAAAATCTTGATTCTAGGTCAAACGGTCGATGAGTTATGGGTAATTTAGTACTTTTGGTTTCTGTAGCGCCACCTATGGGCCAATCGGGGTCATACTCTGATAGGTTCTCCCCAAAAGTGTGGCCTACCATCTGGCCGAGTTTCAAGTCTCTAGGCCTTACGGTTTGGGCTGCACGATGCGTTTTAGGGCAATTTTTTTTTTCAAATAGCAAATACAATAGGTTTTCAGAACTAAAGTGCTTGAACACCTAATAAGAATGAGACCATTTTGACAGTTATAGCGCCACCTAAGGTCCGATCTCCATGAAACTTTGCATGCTTCTTCACCATGTTATGACACATATGCTCATCAATTTTTGTGAAGTTTTGACTTTTCGTTTAGGATTTGTAGGCTTTTGACTGTATTTTGCCCCGCCCCTTTTCTAAATGACCCTGTTACAGCCACCCAAATGCAAAATTGAAACTTTTTTTCGATAATTATTGATCTAGAGAGTCCAGAGAATAGGCCTAGACTGGTTTGGTTCCGATCGGGTGAAAAACCAGGGACTAGTTCGCAAAAGTAGGTTTTGGACAAAACTGGCCATAACAATTTTTTTTTGCTCACATTGAGAATCCGAGATATACATCTTGTCCGTCTTGAGCCAGGGATCACAGTGATGTAAAAATCTTGATTCTAGGTCAAACGGTCGATGAGTTATGGGTAATTTAGTACTTTTGGTTTCTGTAGCGCCACCTATGGGCCAATCGGGGTCATACTCTGATAGGTTCTCCCCAAAAGTGTGGCCTACCATCTGGCCGAGTTTCAAGTCTCTAGGCCTTACGGTTTGGGCTGCACGATGCGTTTTAGGGCAATTTTTTTTTTCAAATAGCAAATACAATAGGTTTTCAGCACTAAAGTGCTTGAACACCTAATAAGAATGAGATCTTTTTGACAGTTATAGCGCCACCTAAGGTCCGATCTCCATGAAACTTTGCATGCTTCTTCACCATGTTATGACACATATCCTCATCAATTTTTGTGAAGTTTTGACTTTTCGTTTAGGATTTGTAGGCTTTTGACTGTATTTTGCCCCGCCCCTTTTCTAAATGACCCTGTTACAGCCACCCAAATGCAAAATTTCAACTATTTTTTCAATAATTATTGATCTAGAGAGTCCAGAGAATAGGCATAGACTGGTTTGGTTCCGATCGGGCGAAAAACCAGGGACTAGTTCGCAAAAGTAGGTTTTGGACAAAACTGGCCATAACAATTTTTTTGCTCAAATCGAGAATCCGAGATATACATCTTGTCCGTCTTGAGCCAGGGATCACAGTGATGTAAAAATCTTGATTCTAGGTCAAACGGTCGATGAGTTATGGGTAATTTAGTACTTTTGGTTTCTGTAGCGCCACCTATGGGCCAATCGGGGTCATACTCTGATAGGTTCTCCCCAAAAGTGTGGCCTACCATCTGGCCGAGTTTCAAGTCTCTAGGCCTTACGGTTTGGGCTGCACGATGCGTTTTAGGGCAATTTTTTTTTCAAATAGCAAATACAATAGGTTTTCAGAACTAAAGTGCTTGAACACCTAATAAGAATGAGACCATTTTGACAGTTATAGCGCCACCTAAGGTCCGATCTCCATGAAACTTTGCATGCTTCTTCACCATGTTATGACACATATGCTCATCAATTTTTGTGAAGTTTTGACTTTTCGTTTAGGATTTGTAGGCTTTTGACTGTATTTTGCCCCGCCCCTTTTCTAAATGACCCTGTTACAGCCACCCAAATGCAAAATTGAAACTTTTTTTCGATAATTATTGATCTAGAGAGTCCAGAGAATAGGCCTAGACTGGTTTGGTTCCGATCGGGCGAAAAACCAGGGACTAGTTCGCAAAAGTAGGTTTTGGACAAAACTGGCCATAACACTTTTTTTTGCTCAAATCGAGAATCAGAGATATACATTTTGTCCGTCTTGAGCCAGGGATCACAGTGATGTAAAAATCTTGATTCTAGGTCAAACGGTCGATGAGTTATGGGTAATTTAGTACTTTTGGTTTCTGTAGCGCCACCTATGGGCCAATCGGGGTCATACTCTGATAGGTTCTCCCCAAAAGTGTGGCCTACCATCTGGCCGAGTTTCAAGTCTCTAGGCCTTACGGTTTGGGCTGCACGATGCGTTTTAGGGCAATTTTTTTTTTCAAATAGCAAATACAATAGGTTTTCAGCACTAAAGTGCTTGAACACCTAATAAGAATGAGATCTTTTTGACAGTTATAGCGCCACCTAAGGTCCGATCTCCATGAAACTTTGCATGCTTCTTCACCATGTTATGACACATATCCTCATCAATTTTTGTGAAGTTTTGACTTTTCGTTTAGGATTTGTAGGCTTTTGACTGTATTTTGCCCCGCCCCTTTTCTAAATGACCCTGTTACAGCCACCCAAATGCAAAATTTCAACTATTTTTTCAATAATTATTGATCTAGAGAGTCCAGAGAATAGGCATAGACTGGTTTGGTTCCGATCGGGCGAAAAACCAGGGACTAGTTCGCAAAAGTAGGTTTTGGACAAAACTGGCCATAACAATTTTTTTGCTCAAATCGAGAATCCGAGATATACATCTTGTCCGTCTTGAGCCAGGGATCACAGTGATGTAAAAATCTTGATTCTAGGTCAAACGGTCGATGAGTTATGGGTAATTTAGTACTTTTGGTTTCTGTAGCGCCACCTATGGGCCAATCGGGGTCATACTCTGATAGGTTCTCCCCAAAAGTGTGGCCTACCATCTGGCCGAGTTTCAAGTCTCTAGGCCTTACGGTTTGGGCTGCACGATGCGTTTTAGGGCAATTTTTTTTTTCAAATAGCAAATACAATAGGTTTTCAGAACTAAAGTGCTTGAACACCTAATAAGAATGAGACCATTTTGACAGTTATAGCGCCACCTAAGGTCCGATCTCCATGAAACTTTGCATGCTTCTTCACCATGTTATGACACATATGCTCATCAATTTTTGTGAAGTTTTGACTTTTCGTTTAGGATTTGTAGGCTTTTGACTGTATTTTGCCCCGCCCCTTTTCTAAATGACCCTGTTACAGCCACCCAAATGCAAAATTGAAACTTTTTTTCGATAATTATTGATCTAGAGAGTCCAGAGAATAGGCCTAGACTGGTTTGGTTCCGATCGGGTGAAAAACCAGGGACTAGTTCGCAAAAGTAGGTTTTGGACAAAACTGGCCATAACAATTTTTTTTTGCTCACATTGAGAATCCGAGATATACATCTTGTCCGTCTTGAGCCAGGGATCACAGTGATGTAAAAATCTTGATTCTAGGTCAAACGGTCGATGAGTTATGGGTAATTTAGTACTTTTGGTTTCTGTAGCGCCACCTATGGGCCAATCGGGGTCATACTCTGATAGGTTCTCCCCAAAAGTGTGGCCTACCATCTGGCCGAGTTTCAAGTCTCTAGGCCTTACGGTTTGGGCTGCACGATGCGTTTTAGGGCAATTTTTTTTTTCAAATAGCAAATACAATAGGTTTTCAGCACTAAAGTGCTTGAACACCTAATAAGAATGAGATCTTTTTGACAGTTATAGCGCCACCTAAGGTCCGATCTCCATGAAACTTTGCATGCTTCTTCACCATGTTATGACACATATGCTCATCAATTTTTGTGAAGTTTTGACTTTTCGTTTAGGATTTGTAGGCTTTTGACTGTATTTTGCCCCGCCCCTTTTCTAAATGACCCTGTTACAGCCACCCAAATGCAAAATTTCAACTTTTTTTCGATAATTATTGATCTAGAGAGTCCAGAGAATAGGCCTAGACTGGTTTGGTTCCGATCGGGCGAAAAACCAGGGACTAGTTCGCAAAAGTAGGTTTTGGACAAAACTGGCCATAACAATTTTTTTTGCTCAAATCGAGAATCCGAGATATACATCTTGTCCGTCTTGAGCCAGGGATCACAGTGATGTAAAAATCTTGATTCTAGGTCAAACGGTCGATGAGTTATGGGTAATTTAGTACTTTTGGTTTCTGTAGCGCCACCTATGGGCCAATCGGGGTCATACTCTGATAGGTTCTCCCCAAAAGTGTGGCCTACCATCTGGCCGAGTTTCAAGTCTCTAGGCCTTACGGTTTGGGCTGCACGATGCGTTTTAGGGCAATTTTTTTTTTCAAATAGCAAATACAATAGGTTTTCAGCACTAAAGTGCTTGAACACCTAATAAGAATGAGATCTTTTTGACAGTTATAGCGCCACCTAAGGTCCGATCTCCATGAAACTTTGCATGCTTCTTCACCATGTTATGACACATATGCTCATCAATTTTTGTGAAGTTTTGACTTTTCGTTTAGGATTTGTAGGCTTTTGACTGTATTTTGCCCCGCCCCTTTTCTAAATGACCCTGTTACAGCCACCCAAATGCAAAATTGAAACTTTTTTTCGATAATTATTGATCTAGAGAGTCCAGAGAATAGGCCTAGACTGGTTTGGTTCCGATCGGGCGAAAAACCAGGGACTAGTTCGCAAAAGTAGGTTTTGGACAAAACTGGCCATAACAATTTTTTTTTGCTCACATTGAGAATCCGAGATATACATCTTGTCCGTCTTGAGCCAGGGATCACAGTGATGTAAAAATCTTGATTCTAGGTCAAACGGTCGATGAGTTATGGGTAATTTAGTACTTTTGGTTTCTGTAGCGCCACCTATGGGCCAATCGGGGTCATACTCTGATAGGTTCTCCCCAAAAGTGTGGCCTACCATCTGGCCGAGTTTCAAGTCTCTAGGCCTTACGGTTTGGGCTGCACGATGCGTTTTAGGGCAATTTTTTTTTTTCAAATAGCAAATACAATAGGTTTTCAGCACTAAAGTGCTTGAACACCTAATAAGAATGAGATCTTTTTGACAGTTATAGCGCCACCTAAGGTCCGATCTCCATGAAACTTTGCATGCTTCTTCACCATGTTATGACACATATGCTCATCAATTTTTGTGAAGTTTTGACTTTTCGTTTAGGATTTGTAGGCTTTTGACTGTATTTTGCCCCGCCCCTTTTCTAAATGACCCTGTTACAGCCACCCAAATGCAAAATTTCAACTTTTTTTCGATAATTATTGATCTAGAGAGTCCAGAGAATAGGCCTAGACTGGTTTGGTTCCGATCGGGCGAAAAACCAGGGACTAGTTCGCAAAAGTAGGTTTTGGACAAAACTGGCCATAACAATTTTTTTTTGCTCACATTGAGAATCCGAGATATACATCTTGTCCGTCTTGAGCCAGGGATCACAGTGATGTAAAAGTCTAGGTCAAACGGTCGATGAGTTATGGGTAATTTAGTACTTTTGGTTTCTGTAGCGCCACCTATGGGCCAATCGGGGTCATACTCTGATAGGTTCTCCCCAAAAGTGTGGCCTACCATCTGGCCGAGTTTCAAGTCTCTAGGCCTTACGGTTTGGGCTGCACGATGCGTTTTAGGGCAATTTTTTTTTTCAAATAGCAAATACAATAGGTTTTCAGCACTAAAGTGCTTGAACACCTAATAAGAATGAGATCTTTTTGACAGTTATAGCGCCACCTAAGGTCCGATCTCCATGAAACTTTGCATGCTTCTTCACCATGTTATGACACATATGCTCATCAATTTTTGTGAAGTTTTGACTTTTCGTTTAGGATTTGTAGGCTTTTGACTGTATTTTGCCCCGCCCCTTTTCTAAATGACCCTGTTACAGCCACCCAAATGCAAAATTTCAACTTTTTTTCGATAATTATTGATCTAGAGAGTCCAGAGAATAGGCCTAGACTGGTTTGGTTCCGATCGGGCGAAAAACCAGGGACTAGTTCGCAAAAGTAGGTTTTGGACAAAACTGGCCATAACAATTTTTTTTTGCTCACATTGAGAATCCGAGATATACATCTTGTCCGTCTTGAGCCAGGGATCACAGTGATGTAAAAATCTTGATTCTAGGTCAAACGGTCGATGAGTTATGGGTAATTTAGTACTTTTGGTTTCTGTAGCGCCACCTATGGGCCAATCGGGGTCATACTCTGATAGGTTCTCCCCAAAAGTGTGGCCTACCATCTGGCCGAGTTTCAAGTCTCTAGGCCTTACGGTTTGGGCTGCACGATGCGTTTTAGGGCATTTTTTTTTTTCAAATAGCAAATACAATAGGTTTTCAGAACTAAAGTGCTTGAACACCTAATAAGAATGAGACCATTTTGACAGTTATAGCGCCACCTAAGGTCCGATCTCCATGAAACTTTGCATGCTTCTTCACCATGTTATGACACATATGCTCATCAATTTTTGTGAAGTTTTGACTTTTCGTTTAGGATTTGTAGGCTTTTGACTGTATTTTGCCCCGCCCCTTTTCTAAATGACCCTGTTACAGCCACCCAAATGCAAAATTGAAACTTTTTTTCGATAATTATTGATCTAGAGAGTCCAGAGAATAGGCCTAGACTGGTTTGGTTCCGATCGGGTGAAAAACCAGGGACTAGTTCGCAAAAGTAGGTTTTGGACAAAACTGGCCATAACAATTTTTTTTTGCTCACATTGAGAATCCGAGATATACATCTTGTCCGTCTTGAGCCAGGGATCACAGTGATGTAAAAGTCTAGGTCAAACGGTCGATGAGTTATGGGTAATTTAGTACTTTTGGTTTCTGTAGCGCCACCTATGGGCCAATCGGGGTCATACTCTGATAGGTTCTCCCCAAAAGTGTGGCCTACCATCTGGCCGAGTTTCAAGTCTCTAGGCCTTACGGTTTGGGCTGCACGATGCGTTTTAGGGCAATTTTTTTTTTCAAATAGCAAATACAATAGGTTTTCAGCACTAAAGTGCTTGAACACCTAATAAAAATCAGTACAATTACAATAGGTTTTCAGCACTTCGTGCTTGAACACCTAATAATAAAAATCAGTACAGTTACAATAGGTTTTCAGCACTTCGTGCTTGAACACCTAATTAAAGCTGCAAGCAGCATTTAGCGGTGTTCAAGCAGTTAAGGCATTTAAGATTTTTAACCACACAAGCATCAAAAGACATTAAGTTTTATGTAGCAAGAATTTAACTACTGACATCATAGATGGAATAGACCATGTTTTAGCATGATTTACCATGTTCCAGTATGATTTACTATGAATCTAGCATGATTTACCACAGTTTACCATGATATACCAAGTTCCAGTATGATTCACCATGATTTACCCTGCTCTAGCATGGTTTACCACAATTGAACACATTCCAGTATGATTTAATATGATTCTAGCATGATTTACCAGTTTACCATGATTTACCATGTTATAGGATGATTTATCATGATATACCACATTCTAGAATGATTTAGCAGGATTGTAGCATGATTTACCATGATTCATCACATTGCTAGGATTATTTGCCATGATACACCATGTAATAGAATTATTTACTATGATTTACCATCTTTCTATCGTGATTTACCATGATTTACCACATTGCTAGCATTGATGTGAAGTGTCAATAGCAATGACGTGATACACTTTGATACAAAAATGATTGTCTTGTAATAGTTAACATGGAAAAACAGGTTTGCTTTAGGGCAGAATACTGGTGAAAATCAGGTCTGTCAAAATGAAAGTGAGCCAATAAGTGGTCTTCTACTGCCCTCTGCTGGCCATTATACTTATTAATAAAAAGTTTTCACAGGTGCTTTTGCACTCATATGTAGACATATGCTTACACACACACACACAAATGTTGTTGTTGTTTTTTTCAATGCTATTGGGATGTGTCATTATGAAAATATACTTTAATGGTCTATAAGTATTTCACATATTTCTATGTGAAGCTAGATGAGGACGGGACCTTTCAAACAAGCTATCCAACAGGAATCTAGGTGGTCTAGGTAGGGAGTTACAGCTGTTCCAAGCCAGAGGTCTCACGGATTATATATATATGCAATATAGTTTTGAACATATATTAATACAAATACTTTTCTTCTTTCATATGCTCATCAATTTCTGTGAAGTTTTGACTTTTCGTTTAGGATTTATAGGCTTTTGACCGTATTTTGCCCCGCCCCTTTTCTAAATGACCCTGTTACAGCCACCCAAATGCAAAATTTCAACTTTTTTTTGATAATTATTGATCTAGAGAGTCCAGAGAATTGCCCTAGACTGGTTTGGTTCCGATCGGGCGAAAAACCAGGGACTAGTTCGCAAAAGTAGGTTTTGGACAAAACAGGCCATAACAATTTTTGGTTGCTGTAGCGCCACCTATGGGCCAATCGGGGTCATACTCTGATAGGTTCTCCCCAAAAGTGTGGCCTACCATCTGGCCAAGTTTCAAGTCTCTAGGCCTTACGGTTTGGGCTGCACGATGCGTTTTAGGGCAATTTTTTTTTTCAAATAGCAAATACAATAGGTTTTCAGCACTAAAGTGCTTGAACACCTAAAAAAATCAGTACAATTACAATAGGTTTTCAGCACTTCGTGCTTGAACACCTAAAAATCAGTACAAATACAATAGGTTTTCAGCACTTCGTGCTTGAACACCTAATAAAAATATTATAAATCATCAGCACGCACTTCACCAACTCACCGGAGACACCAACTATCCCAGCTATTTTATCCCTGTAAGCAAACAACGTCATATAATAACATATATGATAGGAAACCCAGCAACAGCGATTATCAGCTTCTCCTCCATTTTCTCGGAACTAATGTTTTGGTAGGAACGAAAGTTCACATTGTATGTTTCTCCGGAATCAGCCAGAGTGAAGGACGTCTTTATTCTGATTGGTTGCTGGCGTTTTGCCGCTGCTTGCCGCTGAACCGCGTCATAGCTCATTACCATAAAGTTGAGCTTCTTTCAACTTTCTGATTGACGCTCAAAACGCGACGCCAAGGGATTTGACGCTCCTTGCAGCTGAGAGAAGCCAGCTTCCATTGAAAATGAATGACTTCCGGCCGCTTTGGAAGCTCAAGTCGGCGGCGGTGTGAACGTACAGTAACTGTCTTACGTCATTCTCTTCCCTGTGGCTCAGTGATGGAATCTAAGACTTCTGCGCCAGAGACCCGTGTTCCAATCCCGGCTCTGACAGTAGGTGAAATGGGTACAGCACATTTTAACTTAGTTTTTGAGTAGTTTTGCACATCATGTATGAACTGTCTACATGACTCGGACGGACACAATGAATGCGTTTTCCTGCCTGGGATACAGCCACGCTGAAACTGCATTCACTCAGTCACAACGCCTGTTCTCACTAGGACATGCTGTTCTCTTCACTGCTCTTGCGGCCAGCTTCCTTACGTACAGAAAGCGACCCCGCCCCTCACGCCCTCCTGTTTCACAAGACGGGGATTGGTCGGGCTCAACTTTGACCCCACCCCGCATCTAAGTGCGGCATAAGTGTGATTGGACGAAGCATGGCTAGCAATCCTCTCTAGCTCTAGAGGTATCCAAAATGCAGGTTGCCCACTGTAATGTATGCTCCCCTGCAAACATACGTTGTTCCACTATACCAATAGCAACACGAAAAGAGCACTTTCCTGTCTGTTTCCCTCCAGCTTGCACTGGAGATGCAACATATGTAGGTCACATGCCCACTGTAAAGAACGCACCCCTACACACAAGCTTTCCTCCAGCTCATGCTGGGAGTGTAATGAATGTAGTGTATAAAGTATGCACCCCTACACATAAACATGGCCACCGTAATATCTATTCTCCCCTCAGTTCGTGTGGGAGATGTAATAAATGTGAGTTGTGTGCCAACTATGAAGTATGTACCCCCACACATAAAAACTGTTCACTCCGTATCAGTTCTTCCTATCAGTTCTTCCTCCAGTTCGCGCTGGAGATGTGATGAAATGTGCCCGCTGTAAAGCTTTCCTCCAGCTCATGCTGGGAGTGTAATAAATGTAGTGAGTGTGCCCACTATAAAGTACGCAGTCCTACACATAAACATGGGCACCGTAATATCTATTCTCCTCTCAGTTCGTGCGGGAGATGTAATAAATGTGAGTTGTATGCCAATTATATGAAGTATGTACCCCACACACATAAAAACTGCTCACTCAGAATAAGTTCTTCCTCCAGTTCGCGCTGGAGATGTGATGAAAGGTGTGCCCGCTGTAAAGCTTTCCTCCAGCTCATGCTGGGAGTGTAATAAATGTAGTGAGTGTGCCCACTATAAAGTACGCGTAAACATGGCCACCGTAATATCAATTCTCCCCTCAGCTCGTGTGAGAGATGTGATAAATGTGAGTTGTGTGCCAACTATGAAGTATGCACCACCACATGTGAAAACTGTTCACTCAGTGATAAAAGGTGCGCCCAATGTAAAGAAAGCGTGCGCCCATAAGTGTGAGAGCTGTTCACAATGCAGTGCAAACACAAGATAGCTGGGCGGCCGGGTCCCTATTACACAGCGGCCCGTCCCCAGTTCTCATTCAACCCCTAGCTATGCGGGCCGAGTCTTGGCAGGCCATCCCCGGTATATCAGATTGGGTGTTGAACATAATAAAACGAGGCTACTCGCTACAGTTTGCTCGCAGACTTCCGCGCTTTTTAGTGGTGGTCGAGACGACAGTGAAGACAGACGTGGCTCACGTCCTTCGCACCAAAGTGTCGAAACTGTTAGAAAAGGGTGTTGTAGAAACAGTCCCATTTTCTCAAAGAGAGTCTGGCTTTTACAGTCGAAAAAAGATGACGGCCTCAGACACCTGAACAAAGCGCTTATGATGCGACCATTCAGGATGCTGACAACCAAACAAATCCTTGCGCAGATTCGCCCAGAGGACTGTTTTTTCTCAGTGGATCTAAAAGATGCTTATTTTCACATCCAGATATCGCCCCATCACAGGCCATTTTTTTAGGTTCGCCTTCGAGGGGCAGGCATACCAGTACACAGTACTACCGTTCGGCCTATCACTAGCACCTCGTACTTTTAGGAAGTCCATTGACGCAGCACTTGCCCCCCTGAGACAGCGGGGAGTGCGAGTGTTAAACTACCTCGATGATTGGCTGGTTATAGCCCAATCAGAGGAACAGTTGATAACTCACAGATCCTGGCTCCTCAGCCATATAGAATGCGAACCGCGGCTGTATCAAAGCCCTGGCTCCCTGGAAAGCAACCAACTGGTTTCAGTCGGGAGTGAGTTTGGGTGTGGTGACAAGGAGAAAAACGATCTCGACAAATGCCTCCAACCTAGGTTGGGGAGCCCTTTATGAGGGCAGGCCCTTCTCTGGTCTATGGTCAAGCCCGAAGAGGTGCCTACATATAAACTGTCTAGAGATGAGAGCGGTTGCTCTATCACTGAAAGCGTTCTCCCATACTTAAAAGGCCACCATGTCCTAGTCCGTACAGACAACATGGCAGTGGTATCTTACATAAATCGCCAAGGCGGTCAAAGGTCAACAACCTGCATGCCATGGCCAGGAGCCTTATACTATGGGCTCAGCACAACCTGTGCTCCCTAAGAGTGGCGCATGTGCCAGGCATTCTGAACCAGGGTGCGGATATGTTATCCAGAGAGAATGTTCCCCCAGGGTAGGGCTGGGACAACGACAAAAAATACATCTACGCAAAATATGTGCGTCGATTCGTCAGACCCAAAACAAAGATGGCGGCGCCGGAGAGTAGTAGCAACACGAGTAGCTCCTCAGAAGTGCAAGGCGGCACGCACTCATTCCTCTAAAGTACACACACCCACCCACACACACCCACACACACAAACACACACACACACACAAACACACTAGAGATGCGCGGTTGGCGGTTACAGCTGCGGACTCCGCGGATAAACCGCGGATCGGGCGGATGACGTGACGAAAAAAAATATTTTTATTAAATTCGGGCGGGTGGTGGGCGGTTGAACCAATCAAATGAAAAAAATATATATATACATTGTTAAATATTGTTATCTGAGTTATCTGATTTACATTTAGATTTAACATTTAGATTCAACATTTACATTTAGATTCAACATTTAGATTTAACATTAGATTTAACATTTAGATTTAGATTTAACATTTAGATTTAACATTTAGATTTAGATTTAACATTTAGATTTAACATTTAACATTTACGTGTAACATTTAATATTTAGATATAACTATTTAAAATATTTCTAAGTTGACAAATATTGTTGTAAATGTGCTAAAAAGTGACTGTCAAAAATTCATACCAGTTTTTTTAAACATTGTTTGAAGCTGAATGTGACAAAATGTTGCTGTTATTTTCAGCGTGAGCCGCTTTACAAACGGCGCCCCATACAATAGCAACATGTTGAAATTATGTGCCAAAATGCGTTTTCTATTAGGCTACAATGAAAATATTGTACAGATATATTTCATTATATAATATTGTACAGTATTGATCAGATAAGGTCAGGTTTGCCGAAGTGCGTTTAATTTAGGCTATTTTATGTATTTTTGTCCCTGCGCGCCGATCGGAGACGGAGTTCTCTGCTGATATTCTGAGAGCTTTCTAGTCTCGCGGCTGTCATCAGCAGCGCCTTGTATCGCCCAATCAGCGGATGGCGGGCGGGTGCGGTTTTGAAAATTGGTCAAAAATTTTGGTGCGGATGGATGGCGGATGGATGATGAGTTTTATGATGCGGTTGCGGATGAAATAATAGCCCATCCGCGCATCTCTAAAACACACACAACCCACAGACAAATGTGCGTCAGTATCGAGTTCTCTTTCGGGCTTGAACGAACCATAACACACACAAATTATGCCAAACAGTCCATTTTGTCGAGTGTCCTCATAAGAGCAGTCTTAAATGAGTAAAATAAAGTATTTTATTTTAAAGAGTAAATTACTCACTCAGACAGCCGCTCGCCTCAATCAAAAGAGTGGGTGATTTGCAAGCACTATCAACAAGTGCTTCCTGCCTTGAGTTTGGACCTAACGACTCTAGGGTCTCCAAGCCAAGGCATGGTTATGTTCCCAAAGTGCTCTCAACTCCGTTCAGAGCGCAGGTTATCTCACTAGCAGCTCTTTCCTCACCAGTAGAAGAAAGAGACGTGAATTTACTCTATCCCGTCAGGGATATCAGAGTTTATATGGAGCGTTCTACCTCATTCAGACAGTCGGAACAGCTCTTTGTATGCTTTGGCGGCCGCTAGGGCTGTGCTCAGAATATCGATACGACGATCCATCGTCATGAACTCCTGACGATGCGCGTATCGATACAGCAACTGCTGTATCAATACTGTCGTGCTTTTGAATGTAGCCAATTCAGGGCTCGAATTTCAGCACGGGATTGCGAGTATTACGCATTATTCTAATCATTCCCGCAGGTCTCCCACTTATAATGCGGGAAATTCCCGCAAACATTGATTGAGTGTTCAGCTGTGCCGTGTCCTCTGTCTCTCAAAATGGGTTGCTCAAGGCAAGCGTCAAATGCGCTTAAGGCGGCGATACTACACTCTCGCTTTTAGGAGTTGGGACATGACGGAATATTCACTTGCATATTCGGGCAAGCATTGCATTGTCACTTAAGTTTACCATTCGCTCGTCTTTTTAAGTCTTACCACGCTAAACATTCAAGCGATTTTAAACTATTCAGTACTCGCGCGCTCTCTGAGAGATGGTTTTCTCTGCATGCATACATAGAGTAAAGCCGCCTCACAAACAGCCTGTGAGTAACAAAAGTTCTTTTTCACGGACTATATCGCTTTTACAGACAAAAACAAGCAAAATTATGTCAAAAATGTCGGTCTTGGTGAGTATCCAACACAGTCGGTTATGTCTTAAATAAGCATAAAATGCATGTGACAGTATAATGAAAACCGGATCCGTGCACCAGCTCTTAAAGTGACAGCAGCCATATGCGTCTGTCATTAATATTGTTGTCAAAACAACAAAAGATAGCTTTAATTATAAGGAATCTGGATTTATAGTCGATATATTTAATGTAGTCAGGACTAAAATACTACCCAATGTTATTTTACATTTAATTACTTTATTAAGGTTCTAGTATTTCTGAATACTAGTGCTAGACCTATTCAAAAACTTTTCTCTTTATTGGTAGGCTATCTTTATTCTATTGTATTTATTTGTTTAAAATGATTTCAACATAATGTAAAGAAATTACTGTGTTTGGTGCACATTCTAACACTTATTTAATTTAACTCTCATTGTTTTTTAATGACACAAACTAAATAGTTTTTCAGTTATCACAACTGTTATATACTCAATAAAGATATTACTGTTACTAAACTCTGCTCAAAAAGAAATTTAAATTCCAAATTGATCCATATCGTGATACGTATCGTATCGTGGCTTTAGTATCGTGATGCGTATCGTATCGTGACATTGTTGGTGATACATAGCCCTAGTGGCCGCACCAAAGGGCTCGGTGTGACAAAGCAGAGATTATCGCGCTGGATAGTAGACGGTATTGCGCTGGCTTATGAGTCTAAGGGCCTTGATTGCCCCCTAGGCGTCAGAGCTCATTCCACGAGAGGCATGGCCTCATCATGGGCCTGGTCAAGTGGAATACCGATTAAGATATCTGTGCGGCGGCCAGCTGGGCCTCGCAGTCCACATTTATGAGATATTATAACCTGGAAGTTCCCGTTTTTCAAGCTAGGGTCCTTTTAGTGTAAGTTTAAGCGCAAAACCCCCCTAGGCTTAGGGTCCGATACATATCTGGTCCTGGCTATCTCGAACTACGGTTCTTATATTACATATACATACATTATAAGGACTTGTCCCTGTCTGGCCCATTTCCTGTTTTTTATTCCTATATGAGGCTTGTCAAAACTACTGGTTCTATTGGATTCATAGCTTTTACTCCTCTAAGGGCCTCAGGCATCTGCATCGGGTTACATATGGAGCGAAGTTAAGCACGCACAGCGTTTTGAAGGGGGTTCCCATAGTGTAAGCTAGCCTTATGCAATACGAGAGACCTCTCGAAAGGGAACGTCTCGGTTACTTACGTAACCTCGGTTCCTTAAGATGAGGGAACGAGTATAGAATAACCCGCCGTGCTACTGTGCTTTGATCAGGGATCGCTTCAGTCGACTTAACCTGACTACCTTTGGCTGAATGGCCCAATTTTTAGGCTAAGGCTACGCCCATTCTGGCGGGCTCTGACGGTCAAGAATAACCTAAAGTGGTTGCCAACGTTTACTAGACTGTGGACTAGCTTTGACTCTTTAAACAGTGAGTTTTTCTTGCTTGTGCCCTGAACGGGCAATTTGTGTGGATTTGGATCTCGCTTAGGACGCGCACTGTCGACAGCTCACATCGGGAAACTCCATGACTACAATAATATATGTATATACACACAACAGTTCTTTCTGGTTCTCGAATCTGATTGGCTGAGAGCCTTTTCCAGCCAGGCGATATTCCCCCTGTATCATAACAGGAACCAATTTCAGGGGGTTGAAATTGAAGTTGAATTATCTTTTTTCTTCATTTAGTACTGTCATTCGGAAGCAACAGAAGATATTTGTTTCCCAGAAGACAAATTAAATACAATTTACATTGATCTTCAAATTCAAAAAGTTTTCACCCCTCGGCTCTTAATACATTGTGTTTCCTTATGGAGCATCAGTGAATGTTTGAACCTTTTTTAATAAATTAAAATATTTTAATGAAAAGATGGATCTCAAAATCATACAGTCACTGCTGGAAAGTATGCTGTACAAATAGGCAAAGGATGCTAGAAAACCAAAAATTTTGCCGGACCTCAAGGATTTTTCTGAAGAACATTGTGGAGTTTAACGGCTCAGGACAAATCAGGAACTCAAGAACAACCATCGCAAAAACGAAACAAAAAAACAGTCGTGGATCATCCAGATGATGACACACAGTATTGAGAAACAAGGGTATGTAAACTTTTGAATGGGGTAGTTTTTTTTTTTTGTATACTTTATTTTAAAGGATTTTTCAAGTTAAAACACAAAACAAACAACACTGGCTCAGACTACACACACAAGAGAGAGAAAAAAAGAAAAAGAAAAAAAAGGGGGTGGATCCAATATGCAAAAGTACATTAGTAAAAAGCTGCATTACAGACTAGGTGCCCAGAAGAGATATGCAGCCTAAACCTTAGAGAAGTCACTGGGGGCCGACTGAGTTGTTAATTTGTCTAAATGCCAGAGAAATGAACCCCAAACAGCGGAAAACTTTTCTAAAGAATCAGTCCTTAAAAGTCGAAGTCTTTCCATCTGTATGACAGAGATCATGTCCATTATCCACATCTGGAAGGAAGGAGGTGAGGGTGGCTTCCAGTTCTCGAGCACAAGTTTCTTATCCACAACCATACCCAGCGTTAAGGACTGTTACAATGCACTTGAAAGGCAAGAGATGGGGTCATTTTTTAAACCAATTCGAGCCTGATTCAGTCCCTGACAATGTTAATGAACAAGAGGATCGTCCAAAACGGATTTCATGCACAGACTTTGCAAGCACGGATTTCACAACACGTTTCAGAGTGGTATTTATGAAAATTTTTGTAATTTTCTTATACATTATAGATACGATGTTATCCATCATTTAATCATGATATTTTTTGGAAAATAAAGGTAAAACAAACAGTAATAGATCACAAAACCATGGTTCCCTTTCGTGGGAACTCCTACGTCTCATTGGAGGAGTTTCCAACGAATTGGGATCACGCTTGGGAGACCAACTGCCTTCGAGTGAACTAAAACGAGCCAATAAACATTGGCATGCAAGATTTGCATTCCGCGCGCCGCCTACCAGTGCGGGTATAAAGCGGAAGCAAGCGCACACACATTTGCTTTTTGCTTCGGAGCCGACCGGTTGTGTCCTCTGAGTGAATGAGTTTCGAGAAAGTGTTTTCTCCGTGCTCAATGAGTCTGCTCTTTTCCTGGATCTCTCTGTGTTGGTGTGACGGCGCTTCAGTGATCTTCGCGAGCTCCCGAGTGCCGGTTGTGACTACACGCGATCTACATCTTTTGAAAGAGCTGTTTTCACAGCTGGAATTCGGTTGAGTGCACACAGCGGGCTTGCAGTTTCCCCGCTGTGTTGCCGCGTTTATCCCTGCGTGCTTCAGCACATTAAAGAGAGCATTCTCTAAAAGTGCAACACTGCTGGCGAAGGACGCGATCGGGCCGGTCCCTCCAGCCGAGATGAGGTCTGGGTTCTACAGCCCTTACTTCATTGTACCCAAGAAAAGCGGTGGGTTACGGCCGATCCTGGACCTGCGAGTTTTGAATCGGGCCCTATACAAGCTCCCGTTCAAAATGCTCACGCAGAAGCGCATCTTTGAATGCATCCGTCCCCAGTATTGGTTTGCAGCTATCGACCTGAAGGATGCCTGCTTTCATGTCTCAAATCTTCCTCGTCACAGACCGTTTCTTCGGTTTGCGTTCGAGGGTCGAGCATATCAGTACAAGGTCCTACCCTTCGGCTTGGCCCTGTCGCCCCGTGTCTTCACGAAAGTCGTGGAGGCGGCCATTGTTCCCATGAGAGAACATGGCGTTCGCATAATAGCTCACTCGCGAGATCTGTTGTGCGAACACAGGGACTTGGTGCTCCAGCCCCTCAGACGATTGGGGCTTCAGGTCAACTGGGACAAGAGCAAACTCTGCTCCACGCAGAGGATCTCTTATCTCGGTATGGAGTTGGACTCGGTTGGTCAGACTGCGCGCCTCACCGAAGACGAGGAGCAGGTCCTGCTTGTTGCACCGTATTGGCCCAACCGGACTTGGTTCGTGGAACTCATGCTCCTCGCGACAGCCCCTCCTTGGCCCATTCCTCTGAGGAAGGATCTACTTTCTCAAGAGACGGGGCACCCTATGGCACCCGCGTCCAAACCTCTGGAATCTTCATGTCTGGTCCCTGGACGGGACGCGGAGGTTCTAGGTGGCCTACCACAGGCTGTGGTAGACACCATCACTTCCGCTAGAGCCCCCTTTATGAGGCGCCTCTATGCGTTGAAGTGGAACCTGTTCGTTGATTGGTGTTCTTCCCACCAGGAAGACCCACGAACTTGCCCGATCAGAGTCGTGCTTTCCTTCCTGCAAGATGGGTTGGAGAGAAGGCTGTCTCCCTCCACCCTCAAAGTGTATGTTGCCGCAATATCCGCTCATCACGATGCATTAGAAGGTAAGTCATTGGGAAAGCACAAACCTGGTCATCAGATTCCTTAGGGGTGCCAGGAGGCTAAATCCGCCTCGTAATCCGCACCCCGTACCCTCTTGGGACTTACCTTTAGTGCTCAGAGCACTTCAGAGGCCCCCTTTTGAGCCATTCCAAACGGTTGAATTTAATATCCTGTCTATAAAGACAGCTCTCCTGTTGGCTTTGGCCTCCTTTAAGAGGGTAGGGGATCTGCAGGCTTTTTTGATCGACGAATCGTGCCTTGAGTTCGGACCGGGCCTTTCTCACGTTGAGACCCCGGCTCGGATATGTGCCCAAGGTTCCTACCACTCCATTTGTAGATCAGGTAGTGAACCTGCAAGCGCTGACCCCGGAGGAGGCAGACCCAGCCCTTGCTTTTCTCTGTCCCGTCCGCGCTCTTCGTTGTTACGTGGACAGAACGCAAAGCTTCAGGACCTCAGATCAGCTCTTCGTCTGTTACGGAGGCCAACAGAAGGGGAAGGCTGTCTCCAAGCAGAGGTTAGCCCACTGGCTAGTGGATGCTATCGTCCGGGCATATGCTTCCCAGGACGTGCCTTGCCCACCTAGGTTGAGGGCACACTCTACTAGGAGTGTTGCCTCCTCTTGGGCTGTGGCGCAAGGCGCCTCGCTGTCAGACATCTGTAGAGCTGCGGGCTGGGCGACACCTAACACGTTCGCTAGATTCTATAGCCTCTGTGTTGAACCTGTTTCCTACCGTGTACTCGCTACGGCCAGTAACGCGAGGAATTAGGTTATGTCGGCTTGCTACGCCATTCCCGCCTCTCGGCCGGATACGTGCGTCTTCTTACTCCGTTGGTTCCCCAACATATGGCTAACCTCGTGAGTTCCTCCATCACCCCTTCGGCACCAGGCAAGGCGGATCGCCCGGCGCCAGGTCTATTACTTCCTGTAGGAGTTGTGTGTAGACTGGGTGGCCTACAGTGGTCCCTTCGGCGACCCATTTTCTCCACGATCCAGCTACCCTCCGGGCTAGCATCGTGTCTTCCCCTCGACAGACCATTCTGTCGTCCTTGCTGAGTACGCTCCCACCCCTCGGGCTGGGACTACCTCAAGGACGTTGGGGTTATAATGTTCATGAACAGTGTTTAAAATAAATTAACCACTCTAAGTTTGTTAGCCTTATGAGGGTCAAACAAATTAGTTTTGGAAACGTGGAAAAAACAATGTTTCTTCGACGTAGCGACAACATTGTCTTCTCTAATCCAACAGGCCTCGTCCCCTTTTTTGCGTATTCCGTGGGCGAAGATTATTTAAATTAGTAACATTGTGACTTCATAAGATCCGTAAAAATCGCTTTGTAGTCCAAACATACATTGTTCATTGTAGTTCTTGAAAAGGGGATTCTGAAATCAGGGGCGAAAATTTCATCAAAATGTTGGGGGGGGACAATAAACAACAATTCTCAAGAGCAATTTTTGAAGGGGACACCAATAATACAGGCAAAATTGTACTTGCAAGGATACGTGTACACCGAGGAAAGCCTTACTACTATTATTAGTGTAGCATGGAGACCGTTCCATTATCCTTCTTCTCAAAGGTCTTTCTGGTTTAATGAAATATCTGACTAAATTTACCAAAAAAATTCTTCAAAACCATACTTTTTTTGTAAATAAGTTGTTTTGTGTAAATTTAGTTAGCTTTTTCATTCATCAAGCCACCAAAATACAATGGATTTTTTTTTTTTACATACCTTTAGAACAACCGAATCAAGCCCAGTGTATAATGTATATTGTGTGTATAGATAGATAATGTAGAAAAAGTGACACAATTATATGCAACTGAGATGACGGGAACCATGTTTTATTTACTACGGAAAAGTCGATTGGGGTCATAGACCCCAAAGATAAATGAGGGTTAAAGTAGCATTTAGATGTTTTTACACAGACATAAATAATATTATGACGTTTTAAAAATAAAATGTTAAATATTTATATTTGAAATGGTTTAAAACATGAAAAGATACTTTAAATGGGAAATTAAAACCGCCAGTAGGAGGCAGTAAGTCACTGTTAATGAGTGAGTCATTGAGATTCATTCAACTGATTGTTCAAAAAGCTGATTCATTCAGTAAGGAAACACCTCGGTGTGTTTCTTCTCAGTTCTGTGGCTTAGTTTTGAACTATTTTCGTTGGTAATATGGTGTCTAAAATGTACATCACTTAATATTAACTTCTTGTTTATTAAACTAGTATAAAATCAAAATCACATTTGTTATCATGCTGATATCTGGAGAAAAACTGCACTCTTCGTGTGATATTATATTAGATTAACTATGTTAAATGATATAAACCGACTAAATCACAGTGAAAGCGTTAAAATCTAAATGCGCACCCCCGGACTAGTCTAGTCTACAAGACTGACGTTATATCACGTAGTGTATGCATAAACTCTATGGGTGTGGGTGTGTGTGTGGGGATATACTGTATTAAACAAGCTAGGTAAACGCAGACTGTATTAAACAAGGGTAAGTTAACGTTAAACGTTATAATCACTAACATAGCAGACTACATCAGTGACAAAAGTACATTGGTACACTGTACACAATCATATATTTGTTTTTTGACATGATTTATTAATGACTCAGCATCATCTATATTAAAGAGAAAATAATCACTTCATCCGATGTTTAAAGTGAATAAAACATTGACTTACTGGAGTTCCACAACTACTCAAAAACTTAGTTCATCTCTCCCGCCACCGGAATGTGTGTGTGTCGGTGGTGAGGTAAAAGGGGCGGAGGCAGTGGACCAAAGCACTGTGAGGCAAGGGAGGGGGGACTCAAAATGTTTAAAACAATTTTTTGTTGTTGCCCCGTTTGCATTTGTATTATTTTAATTCTTAAACAATTATTTTAAGAATATATCATTATTTTATTTACAACACACATATTTTGATGATATTTTAGGGGGGACATCCCTCAGATGGGGGGTCCTGAACCCCCCGACCCCCCCGCGATTTCCGCCTATGTCTGAAATATCTCTCTTTAAAGTGGACTTTGAGTTTTGTAACCTTGCAGGTCTTTTTTAATGCTCAAATAGCAACATTACACACTAACCAAAGTTTAAAAAGTGGAAAAGCATAATAAGACCTCTTTTAAAATCATTAACATTTTTGCAGATTCTGCAAGAGCTTTGTAAACTTTGATTTACGCTAAAGTAGGCTACTTGGAACATGGCTTTTAATGGTGAGCCTTCTGTTTTTGTAATCAGGTTCTCAAAAGTTATATCAAAATTTGGATTAAGATTTATCGGCCAATATACATCGGTTATTGGCTTTCAAATATAAAGAATTATCGTATCGGCCAAAATTGTCATATTGGTGCATCCCTACTAGTTTAAATTGCTTTATTATTATCTATTATGAATTTCTTAAATAACAATACTTAAAAATAACAACAACATAAGTGCAGGACGCTCAGGTGATCAAGAATTTTCCAATATAAAAATATGATTTTCTTTGATTCCTCTGTCCTCATTTTCTTTCCTTGCTTCCTTCCCTTGCATCCTAGTCTGGGGGTATAAATGTCCTAGAACGACAAGTGTTGTCATTTCATAATTACTGTAATTAGGACCTGGTGTGAATGCAGCTTTAGGCTCAGGGACACTGATATCAGATAGCACACATACATCTCCAAGATGTCTTTTAAAGATCGCTTCATCTGGAAAACATCTTTTGTGTACAAATATCTGATAAACCTATTTTAAAAAGCAGTTTTACATACATTCTAAATCAGAAACATTGTTGTTGTATTTAGGCTTATTGCCATTATTATTGCCATGTTGTTAAATGTTTAATTTGTATCTGCCGTGCAATAATTTAACAACATAATATCATAAATACAATAAAATAAAAAACAAACATTTTATAGAATTCAACTTAGACAAGTACACGTATTGAAGCAATTTGTGCTATTATTCGAATGTTAAAAATGTAAAAAGAGCGGTTTATTTAATGAAACACACACAAAAGACCGGAACCGGAAGCGATGCAACCTGTTTAATAGAATATTTGTTGCGCATTACCCGTATTGGAAAGAAAAGACGATTCATGCAAATTTCGTTTCATGCCGATTTTAAAAATAAATGTTTAACATTGATTCTTCAATTCCTCTGCCTTTAAATTAGTAGGAAAACAATAGAGAAATAATATTTGATGCCCTTATTTTCTTTCAAAAACTATATGATAATACTGTTATACACAATACTATACACAGCTTTAAGTGTATTTTTTTTACTATTACACCTTGAATTTTGCCTGTCTGCTTTAAATGCGTGTAAAGATCAAAATTATTTAAAATAGTCATGTTGAACTTTGGACTCATGTCATGTCGTTTTACTCAAGCACAATGAAAGAAAAATAGTAAGCCTACACATATAGCAGCAATAGTTATATAAATGCACACATTAAAATGAAATGCGATTATTACCCTGACATAATTCCTCGAGATTTGGAACATGCAGCTGGAACTTTTCGGTCTTGCTTGTGTTTGCCATCCGTCTTTGTGTGTGTATTAATCGCTCAGACTCGGTAGTGTATCAAACCAGAGCCGTATCAAACTGCCAAAGTCACGCGATTTCAGTAAACGATGCGTCGTTACGTCATAACTGTAAAATGGGATACTGTCTATGCTAGGGGGCGATCTTTGTGAACCCATGAATCATGTGGATTCACTGAGATCGCCCCCATCGGCGAACCATTGAACAAGTCTCCGTGTTTTTTCCTGATCTCTTATTAGTTTTATACAATGTTAGACGTTTTAATGAGACAATAGTATAATTAAAGTGAATAATAGTAGTTAATAGTCTCTTATTGGCCTGTTTAGCTGACCATCCACAAACGAAACAAGCCCTGAAAATTGATAAAATAACACATATTGTACAGATACTTTATATTTAATCTCTAGATGATTAATTGCATTGGATACATTTTACTTTCAATAAATCCTTTCTAAATAGGTGTGTAAAATGTGTTTTATGCACTGATCTATATAATGACTGGATTGCTCATGACGTTCTAAACCCCTCTATGTTCTAAACTGCCAGCAGGCAGTGAAGCCACCGGAAGTGTTCGAGTGGTCATCTTACGATTCCCTACCAGCAGAGGGCTCCAACGGCCGTTATACGGGTAGCTCCATAGATAATAGGCTTGTTTGAGATGCGCCTTGCCTCGCCTGCAATGTAGTCGAGAGTAGGCGGCTGCAGTGAGAGGAGTAAAAAAAGCGCAGGCAAGCCGGACAGTAGGGGTGGGCGATACTGCAAAATTCTGTATCGATCCGATACCAAGTAAATACAGGGCCAGTATCGCCGATATCGATACCGATACCAATACTTTTTAATTTTAAAAGCATGCACTTGAACTTACATGCACTTTCCTGTGCTAGAGTAGTGTGTCATGATTTTATGAGGTGAATGCATCATTATTATGCTAAATCTGAATACGTTTTCACGACCACTAAATATTTTGTGATTTGTGCTCTCAACTCGCCTGTAATTAGTCAGTGACTTTTACAAAACTACCCTAATTATAGTAAATGCACTATTGTACACTAGCCTACTGTTCAAAAGTTTGGGGGCTGTAAGATTTTTAATTCTCTTCTGCATTTATTTGATCAAAAATACAGTAAAAACTGTAATATTATTACAATTTAACATGGGCTATTCTGTCATTTATTCCTGTGATCAAAGCTGAATTTTGATCTTCTTCATGATCCTTCATGATGAGAATTCATTTTAATATGCTGATTTGCTGCTCAAGAAACATTTCTTATTATTATCAATGTTGAAAACAGTTTCATGTTTTTGTGGAAACCAAATAATTTTGCATAAAATGTATCATGATGAACAAAGTTGAAAGAACAGCATTTATATGAAATAGATTTTTTTTAACAGTGTAAAACCCTTGACTGTCACTTTCGATCAATTTAATGCATCGATCATTGTTGAATAAAAATATTAATTTCATTAAACAAATCTTACTGACGTCAACATTTTGAACCGTTATGTAAACTTTTAATCTGTTTATTGCGAAATAACTCCCGATTTTTTCTCTGTCATCTAAGCAAGGCTTCGTTTCCCAAACGCACTCTGACAGAAGCACCAGCATCGAACGCTCTCTGTGATTGATTGGTTTCGTCTTGTATCCAGATGACTAGGAGAAATAGTTCTACCCTACACAATTATTCGCTAACATTCGCTTATTTTTAAACTTAGAAGCTTTTTTTACGCACTGAATTATGTTCTAAATTAATAAAAATTACTGGTAAAAAAACAACACATTTGGATCGATATTTTTATGTGAGGATCGATCCTTTTCGATACCACGTCAGTATCGAAAGTATCGATACTTCAGGATCGATCCGCCCACCCCTACCGGACAGTTCTCTCTTCTCGCAGTGGATCAGACACCTGCGAGATCAAATGATGGATATCGCGGGATTCACGGGATTCACGCTCGTGCACAGTGTTGCTAATAAACTGGATGTAATTTAAGTTCTGTTTCTTTTATATGAAAATAAATATAATGAACAAGACACCCAAAGTACTTATTATTTAATTCCATTCCAAATAAGTGTTTATCAATCGTTTTTTATTTAATACAGACATAGGCTATGTGTTTTTTTTGTTTGTTTTTATAATAAAATGACATTGCATAACCCATAGAGATCGCACTATCCGAGAATTTGGGAATATTCACACATAACATATACACATAAAACATGATATCCGAGTTTTAAAATCAAACATTTTAAAAGAGAACAATACATCACGGTTGTTTAAACCAATCAACATTAAGCTGTGTCGTCAGCAAGTCTCCCATCATGCTTTTGATCAGCGCAGTCGGTGGAGAGCAACTGCGCGCGACTGCAGAATCCGACACGTGCGCCTTGCGCTCGCGAGAGCTTTTTGACACACGTCAGCATGACTAAGCGGAGTGGTTTTATCTGGGTTTTGGTTTTATTTGTATTTACACTGTTTTGACCAGCAGGCGTCACCAGCGTGTCGCGTTTCGAACGCTTCAAAACAGTGAATCATTTTGCAAAGCAATTGGTTTAATTGATTCGAAGCTTTGAAAAGCTTCGTTTCAACCACCACTCGCGCTTTTTTCGTGAAGCTTCGAAACCTTTACAAACCTTTTGTTTTGAATCAGTGGTCTGGAGTATGGTTTGGTTTGGTATCTGTCAATGTTTGGTATTTGCCAAAGTCACGTGATTACAGTAAACGAGGCTTCGTTACGTCATAACTGTTTCAAAAATTCAATGGTTCGCCGCTAGGGGTGATGTGTAAGCATAGACAGTAAAAGAAAGTGTGTAAGCCCATAGACTGTGGTGTAAGCTTTCTTTTACTGTCTATGGGTGTAAGCCCGTGAACCTATGGTTTTTATAATATTATAAGTTTGTATACATTTAATGTATACATATTTGTATACTAAAAAGGAAGAGTTAACAGTCTTTTATTTGCCTGATTAACCAAGCTATTCATAAAAATAAAATAACCCCCCCCCCCCCTACAAATTCATTAAATAACACATATTGTAAAGAGACTTCATATTTAATGGTATTAGATGATTTGCTAATTGTTTTTAATAGATTACAGTTTCAATAAAACATTTGCAATTGCTTTTTGCAAGTATTTTGCTTGTTTGAGCTGGGCTGCGTTCCAGTCCAAAATTGTCCAATAGAATAGCATCCAGCTCCAGCCCCGCAGACTCACCTCGGGCTAGACACCACTGGCTGGACACCCATAGACATCATATAGGTAGACGCCCTATCGACCGCTACTGCCTATTGGCACAGACGAGAATTGGAGCCGCCATTTTAAACCGGTCATCCGCTCCGCTCAGTGTAATCTGAATGGCAGGTGAAATGAGCTGTCAGCGCATTAAATTAATCATATCTCACTGAATACTGAACTGATTTTCACGCGGTTTTTTTTTTTTTGCTGCAAAGGTCATTCATGTAGCTATGATACAGGACACATGGTTCGGCGTATTTTAATATCCATAGTAGGCTTAACAGTAATATAATATTCTGATATAAGATATAAAGTGACCAGACCCATTATGTGTGATGAAGGATATAATGTATTTTATAAATCACACACTATAAAAATAATAAAGAAGCAGAAACAGATAGTTGCAGTAAAGTAAGATATTTTAATTAGTTGTATAAACAATTTATGATTTGTGACACGCACATACACACCGACAGACACACAAACAAACACGAACAGACACACACACACACAGACATACACACACACACACACACTCTCCCTCTCCCTCTCTCTCTCTCACACACACACACTTTCACACACAGAACGCAGCCACCGAATCCACCGAACGCAGCCACCTGTAATAAAAATTGAGAAGAATCTTTTCAACGTGTTTGCATCAGTAATTTCTAAAAATTAAATTCGGACAACATTAAGCCTATACCTTTTTTATTGTATGTGGATGTGGGAGGGGAAAATGTCGAGACTAAAGCCCTATTCGGATTAACTTTACAAGGGTAGATGGAGTAAGTTAATAATGTAATTTTACCACAGGACTTCTGTAATATCAATAGCCAAATCGCATGTGATAAGATATAGGTTATCAATAACACTAGAAGTTGGAGGGGTAACTCAATTTGCGCATCGCTGTCATGCGTGTATTACATTGCTTCCTGATATCATGTGCTCAAACACAAATAACCTATACAACAGGGCAGTTGAATGCTTATCTGATAACCTAGAAGCTCTTGTAATTATTACTTTAACAGTTACCCCACCTCTCCATGCCGGGTGAACACCGGCTGATGGCCGATATAAAGTTGGTTTGACGTTGGAAGTTTGACATTAGACAGATATTCATCCGCTAAAAACTTCAATAGATCCTGATTGGGTGAGTATAATGTATAAAATTTAGTTTACCTGCAAGGTATTGGGACGTAGAACTGAACACAGATGACAGTTTATTTGTTTTTAATCCTGCTCAATGTTTTCAACACAGAAACGCTCCGGAAGTGACTCGCATGTGCTTAGTCCCGGTAGGGACCGTCTACGAAGTACGTGTACGTGGAAGCGGAGGAAACTGTCAATGGTTCCCCAACAAAAATTATAATATATATATATATATATATATATATATATATATATATATATATATATATATATATATATATGTATGTATATATATATATATATATATATATATATATATATATATATATATATATATATATATAATTTTTATAATTTTTTTTTTTTTGTGAGAGAGCAACTTTGAAACGTACTAACACAACGCTCACTGGCAGATTAAATAATAATGAATGTTATTATTGACTGGCTATATGTTATTACTACGATCTTATAATAACTATAGCCTAAATAAAATAATGAAACTAAAGCATTTGTATTTTGCCTTATGTAAAAAAAAATTTTTTATTTATTTATTTAAAAAAAGAGTATTGCATTTATTGGCAAATTTACTGATTATGGGTTCATCTGCTTATCAGTGTTGGCTATTTATTCATATCAGTGCATCCCTAAAAATACAGTAATAAAATCTAAATCACAAAACACACTCCCTTTAAAAAAAATATAAAATATATTCAGTCTCTTTAAGCAAGAAAATCATCCTCATCTTGACATGTTTTCCAATCATGTTCATCTAATGGCCCCATGCCTTTTCCATTTGTTCATGATTCACTGGACAAGGATTAAGCATAAGGATTTTTTTTTAAAATCCTGAAATTATTTGATTAATTTTAATGTAGATAATATAGATGATGTAAATTAATAACTATACATCAAATGTATAATGGTACCATATAAATTATATGGTAAGCCTCTTATTCAAAGGGAAAAAACATTGTGATGGTGAATTAAAATAAGAAATATGATTGTAAGGGTTTTCTTTTATTTTGTGCTTATTTTAATGCATGTTTTTAGCCCCCCTGGTTGAGAACAACTGATCTAACACACTGCTTTCCATTTTCATTATTTTATTTTCCTTATGATTTATTTAACACCTTTAATTATTAAATACTGCAGTCACCTCATAAAGCTGTTAAAACGTTAAAAGTGATTTACTCAGTAAATACTCAGAATAAATAAAGTAAACAAAACAAAGAAAGTAGATATTGATCTTTGAATACTATCTTGCTATTACTAGCCTATAAATGTAATGATTAAAGTAAAAGTCCTGAATCTGAAGCATTTGCATTTGGCTTATTCCAGGAACTTATTTTGTGTTACAAACTTTCGGCAAAAGACATGCCATTGAAATGTATGACAATTTGCATGTGAAACCAAATACAATGTACTAATATACAAATACACATAAGACGGTGGGGTGGGGGAGCGGGCATAAAACATTCTTACACTTACATGACATGTGAAGTATATAGTTTATACATTAAATGGAAAATGCATTAAATCCTAATTGTACATCAATTCTTCTGTTAAAAAGCATGGATGACGTTGGAAGGAAATGCTATTTTGATATCTAAACACTTTAAGTGTTCAGAAAGGGCCACTATGCTCTCTGGGCTTTCACAAAAACCTTTGGATGTGCTTTGACAACTAACTGGGTAATTACTTTCAACATATATTTTCCTGAGACAAGAGTTGAACACAAATTAGCATTTTGTTCCAACAATGGCAGTGGGAAACATTAAGGGCCCTTGGCAAACATTACATCATGCCAGGTACCATAGGCGGAAATCGCGGGGGGGTCCGGGGGGTCAGGACCCCCCCTATCTGAGGGTTGTCCCCCCTAAAATATCATTAAAATATGTGTGTTGTAAATAAAATAATGATATATTCTTAAAATAATTGTTTAAGAAATAAAATAATACAAATGCAAACGGGGCAACAACAAAAAACCGTTTTAAACATTTTGAGTCCCCCCTCCCTTGCCTGACAGTGCTTTGGTCCACTGCCTCCGCCCCTTTTACCTCACCACCGACACACACACATTCCGGTGGGGGGAGAGATGAACTAAGTTTTTGAGTAGTTGTGGAACTCCAGTAAATCAATGTTTTATTCACTTTGAACATCGGATGAAGTGATTATTTTCTCTCTAATATAGATGATGCTGAGTCATTAATAAATCATGTAAAAAAAACAAATATATGATTGTGTACAGTGTACCAATGTACTTTCAGGGCTGCCAACTTTTGAGTTCAGCTTAGAGTGAGATTTTGGGGGCGGGGCTTGGGTTATGGGGGAGGGGCTTGTTGAGGGGCGTGGCTTGGTGTGGGAAAAAATACAAACACAAAATCCTTGCATTAGCAGAAGTGTATTAAGTATATATTGATTGTCAAAGTATTTGGTATCTGTACAGAATTTCTTGGGAGATTTACATTACATTTAATTTTACATTTAACATTTTAATTGACATTCTGTTCTTAGAAAACAATAATTAACATTAACTACTAGGCATGTCCAGATATTTGTCATCTGGAAATGCTTTTGTACTGTTTTTTATGATAAAGTTATGTAAAAGAACTGCTCAGTGCTGCAAAACAAACAACTCTGCTAATGCTAACTTAATTCTATATAAACTATATAACAGCATAGGCCTATTAGTTACTAGCCTAAACTGGATGGAGACAAGGAGCGCCCTGTAACTCACTGACCTGCCTGCGTTCACAATTCACACGGTGCAGATGGGAGGGAGAACGGCTGACTACACAGTTTATGGGAATAAATTGTGTATTTCCCTCACAATTGTCACAAACAACTCACACTGTCTGTCTGGTCTCCAGAGCCGGTCCGAGCCTTTTGGGAGCCCCCTCCCACTACGTGAAGTCCCCTGTGCTTGACGATTATTGACACAAATGTCACACAATAATGATACATTATAAATGAATACAGTGAGGTTATGTATTAATACAAAATAAATACTTAATAAAAAATAGATGCCAACTTAAATAAAAAAGTTTTAACTTTTACCTTACACTTTTAGGCTACTTACTCTTTGAAACTTCTTAAAACAAACTGTCTCAAAACATATAAAATAAATTATTTTCTAAAATAATGACAAAACTGAGAAATCAGAAACATAATGAGAGCAAGGGTTCAACAATGACAATTATTGTTGAAAACTGTAAAAATATTATTATTTCTCAACCGTCTCAATACAGTGTAACTGTCCTCAAAATCTTTTTTATTATTATTATTGTAACAGACTTTGTTGGATTGTACATGACAGAATCCAACAATGTCTGTTACTATAATACCGGTAATGATGTACTGCGAGCATACGAGCGCGTTGTATGCGTGTTATGCAATGTATTTTTCCCCTCGGGGCTTGCCGTAGTTAGGAATGGGTTGTGCGCACTTGGTACAAGACACCATCGTTCACTTGGAGTGTCGCGGGTTTTTGGAGTTAGTGATCTGTTGTGTGGTATAATAAAGTGGAGAAGAGTTCAAACTGCTATGTTTATTTATTTATTCACACTGCTACCCTTACACCTAGAAGGTTAAGTTCCCCTGCGGCTGTTTTCTCCAACTTAAACCGATACCGTGACTATGCGCAGTTGCGCACGAATTGTCTATGTGTAACGGGTAAAAGAAATTTGTGATGAATTATGCCAAAATGTTTGTTCATGTTCTATAATGTTCCTAAAATATTCGTTAAATATAATGCATCAAGTGCATCTAAGAAATGGATATGGGGACACCTACAGGCGAATAGAGTATATATCAGTGCAATCGGCCATTTTCTCTTCAGGTTTATTCGAGCTGTTGAGGAGAATGTTATATGACCGGATGAGCTGTATTTCAAGTCTGTGTGGTGTCATTTTACATATTTCCAGATTTCCAGTAAACACGTGATGGGTGTCAAATCGTCTCGACTTCGTCTCTGTGTGGTCCTTTCCGGGAGGGTCGAAAGAATGAACCAGAAAAGAGGGGTTACAATGGTGCCGTGATTCCCGTCTGTGATCGACGCAAAGCCGATCTCCGGAGGGACGACAACAAGGCCTACCGCGGAGTGCAGCGAGGACGTCGCGCGCGCAATCTGGTCAAGTGGACTGCGGTTGCCAGATTCTCCGGTCAAAGATTTTTTTCTTCTCTTCGAGGGACTTTCGAACGGAAAAATATATTACATTGGACTGCAGATAAGTGAAGTGTTTTAAACAACAGTTTTGTTTGATTAATCTGACTTTTGATTTATCTGACTTTTGATTTTAGTTTTTAGAAAATTTGGAGTATTTTACAATTGTAAAAATGGCTGAGGGTGGTGCAGACAATTCTTTTTTTGGGATTGGACGGGGTAAATACCTGATGCAGTTTTCTGACACCAAGCCAGGTTCGGGTGAATTCGGCTATAAGACATTCCTGATGGTACTATGGGAAATTATAAAGCTCATGATGTAAACAAAACTTTCCCTGTTACTTCTACCCCAAGGCCGCACATTGTGGGAAGTTCTAGTGATCGAGATGTCAGTGATTTAGTTAAAGAATTAGGCAGACAGATTGGTGACTCAGTAACGGCCAAACTTTTGTCAGGGGGTGAATTTACCAGAGCCAATAATGGTAATAACAACACAGGCTCTCAATGTGCTACTCTTGATTTGTCACAGTTGAATGTCATTCTGAAATCGGATGAAAAAGACCCGCCAGTGTTTAGGGGGGATGGTTTGGGCAGATGTGACATTCAAGAATGGATTGATATGATGCAAGTCTACCTGCAAAAGAGAAATGTCAAAATTACTGAACAGGCTAATGAGATTGTTAGTCATCTAATGGGCAGGGCCAAAGACATTGTGAAAGTAACCCTACGCAGCAACCCTGCTCTTGACTGCACAAATCACCCTGAGATTATTTACAGTATACTTAAGCAACATTTCAGTGAAGTCTCCTACTCTACTATACTCACTAGTTTGTGTCTTCCGGGAGAGTGCACAGAAGGAACGCAGCTGGACCAAGGAACTGTAAGATTTGTGGCGACACAACGCATACTACTTTTGATCACTGCAGATCTGATCATTTGTGTTTTAGATGTCATGGCGCTGGCCACTCAAAACGTGACTGCACTGCTAAATTCCCAAATTCAGCCTCTACACCAACATCGCCTAATAGTCAGGGAAACTGACACGCCCACATCCGGAGAGGGGGGGTGTGGGTGACTTTGAAAATTCCCTCGGAGCAGATACTGATTTCGAAGCTTTGTTCAGCTCCTTTAAGAATATATGTCCTGATTCCCAGAAAGTCGTCTTTCAAAATATACAACGCCTTGAATGCTCAGATACACTCTTCTACACACCTGTTCGTATTAATGATTCTATCACCGTGAGTGCAATGCTGGACACCGGCTCTATGGCCTGTACATTAAATGATCTCATTTTGGTCTCATTTTGGGGACAAATGTTATCAAACATCTTGTCCACAGGCTAAAAGATTCTGACAGATATTGGGAATTGATATCTACGCCCAGCGAAACTAACCTAGAAAGCGACGAGTTCTTGTCTATGATGGCTGGTGTATGTCGATGGAAGGGCGGAACGATTCCTGATGTTGTTGGTACAGTTAAACTTCAACATGCAGTTACACTTTCGCCTGGCCAAGAGCATCTTGTCTGGGGTAAACTACCCAGTAAGTCCTGTAGCCAACCGGGCAGTACCGTCATGGTGGAACCATCTAGACTCCGTTCTGCCCCCAAGAATGTTCTAGTGTGTCGTGTTGTCACTCCGCTTTGGGGCGACGGCTGGATTCCCCTTAAGCTGATCAACCCTAGCGACAAGCCAGTAACGGTGAGGCGAAACGCCAAAGTGGCTGACGTTTACCCCTGTATTGCATTGGAGGATGTGTGTGAAACTAAGCCTGAGCTTCAAATTCGTTCAAGTATTCAGCAGTCAGCTGCTGAGTCGGATAAGTCTGATACATTGACCGACAAGCTGCGAAAGTGTGGATTTGAGACTGTTGATTTGGAAAATTGTGAAGTTTCTAAATTGTGAAAGGCGAAACTGTGTGACTTACTGCTCGAGTATGAGTCTATCTTTTCCAGACATTCTCTTGATTGCGGTGAAGTCAAGGACTTTGTCCACAGAATCCATCTGTTTGACGAAAGGCCCTTTCGCTTACCATATAGACGAGTTCCCCCTTCACAATACCAGAAGTTTCGTGTTGCTTTGAACGAGATTGAGGAAAGAGGTATAATCCGTAAGTCAGTTAGCGAATTCGCATCACCTCTGGTTCTGTGCTGGAAAAAAGATGGCGATCTTCGCATATGCACTGATTTTCGCTGGCTTAATGCATGAACAGTGAAAGACGCGCACCCCCTACCCCATCAAGAAGACTGTCTTGCAGCACTGGGTGGCAACTCGTTATTTAGCACAATGGATTTGACCTCAGGATTTTATAATATACCGTTACATGAGGACGACAAAAAATATACAGCGTTCACAACACCGGTTGGGCTACATGAATACAATAGGCTCCCACAAGGCCTCTGTAACTCGCCCGCGAGCTTTATGCGCATGATGACTAGGATCTTTGGTGAACAGAATTTTTTGTCACTGTTATGTTACCTGGATGATTTAATGGTCTTCGCGCCTAATGAAGAAGTTGCATTGCAGAGGCTTGAAACCGTTTTTGAAATGCTGAAGAAGCACAATTTGAAACTGTCGCCGAAGAAATGCCACTTTTTAAGACGCTCTGTGAAATTCCTCGGTCATTTGATTTCAGAAGAAGGCGTGTCTACGGACCCCGGAAAAGTTGAAGCAATTACTAAAATTACTTCTGCGGATTTGATGTGCCCAGATGGTGTCACCCCATCGGTTAAGAAAATCCAATCTTTTCTTGGTCTCGTTATGTGGTACCAACGCTTCATCGAGAATTGTTCGTCCCTTGCACGGCCGCTTTTTGCTCTAACTAGCGGAGTTAAGAAAGCTAGAGGTGTTGGCCGCAGAGGGGTTCCAGCATCCAGAAAACTCACCAGTGATGACTGGTCTCCAGCTTGTGAAGCGGCTTTGTCTGCATTAAAGGAAGCCCTCCTATCCAATGTTGTCCTTGCCCATCCTGACTTTTCCAGACCTTTTATTCTTGCCACTGACGCTTCGTCTGAGGGATTGGGGGCCGTGCTCTCGCAACTGAGTCCTGGAGAAAGCAGGGCTCGACCCATTGCATTTGCGAGTAAGTCACTGTCCCGAGCGCAATCCAGATATCCAGCACACCGCCTTGAGTTCCTTGCCCTCAAGTGGGCTGTATGTGATAAATTTAGCCACTGGCTAAAAGGACATCAGTTCACAGCCTGGACAGATAACAATCCGCTGACGCATATTTTGACCAAACCTAGGCTCGACGCCTGTGAACAAAGATGGGTGGCTAAACTCGCTGCCTTTGAGTTTGACATCAAATATGTTCCTGGACCGAAGAACTTACTAGCTGACGCCTTGAGCAGGCAACCTTTTGCTGACGGTCATGTTAGTCACCGCTTAGTAAGGGAACCCTATGATGTGTTGTTAGCGGAGTCAAGAGATCTTACCAGTGCTGCTGTACAGGATGTTTTCCGGTTGTCCAACGCCAGTCAGCAAGTGGTTGACAGGGCAAAGGGCCCAGCGGGCGTTTGTGAGCAGTCAGGTGTCAATTCAGATGATGTGCCAGGGAGCTTCTCGAGTGCCGAAGTGTCTGCTGTCTTTTCTAATCACCTTTCTTGGGACGATAACGCACGAACATGGGCCACTCCCCTGGCTGGAATTGTTCAACAAATCGCAGATGTTGGGTTTGATGCCCTTCCTTCTTACTCACGCCAAGAGTTGAGAAAGAAACAGATTGAGGATGAACATTTGCAGAGAGTGATATACTACGTTGACCGAAAACGCAGGCCTTCAAGACGTGAGCGCATGGGGGACCCCAGCGCTGTACGTAAGTTTATGAAACAGTGGGAGAAGTTATTACTGAACGATGGTGTCTTGTATCGTGTTTCAAAAGATCCCTTAACACGCCACAGAAGATTTCAGTTCGTGGTGCCTTCTTCCCTGAAAGGTGACGTGATGAGAGGATGTCACGATGAGGCTGGACACCAAGGCCAGTGTCGCAATTTCCAACTGTCTCGTCAACGTTTCTACTGGACTGACATGGAACGTGATATTCGTGACTATGTGAAAGTATGCGGTCGTTGTGTTCTAGCGAAGACACCAGAGCCAGAGGGTCGAGCTCTGTTGGAGAGTGTCAGGACTTCTGCTCCTCTTGAGTTAGTCTGCATTGATTTCTGGACGGCGGAGGATTCTCAGAATAGGTCAGTTGATGTTTTAGTGGTCACTGACCATTTTACCAAGCTGGCCCATGCTTTTCGTTGTCCAGACCAGTCAGCTAAATCGGTGGCAAAGCAGCTCTGGGACAACTATTTCTGTTACTATGGTTTCCCGGAACGCATTCATTCCGATCAGGGGGCGAATTTCTGTAGTGAGATTATTAGGCATTTGCTTGAGTTTTCTGGTGTTAAGAAATCACGAACAACACCATATCATCCAATGGGCAACGGAATCACAGAAAGATTTAATCGGACATTGGGAAATATGATCAGAGCTCTTGAACCACGCCCAAAGCAAGATTGGCCTCGAATGCTCCATACATTAACATTTGTGTACAATTGCACTGTGCACGAGACTACGGGGTTTCCTCCCTTCTATCTAATGTTTGGTCGTACCCCAAGACTGCCAATTGATGTTGTTTTCAAGAATGTACTGTGGGATGATTCGAATAACTCTCTTCCCAAGTATGTAGAGTCTCTGAGGAGGGATTTGAAGGATGCTCTTGCTGTTGCGGAGGCTAACACATCAAAAGAACAGTCTCATCAAGCCCACATGTACAACCGAAAAAACAAGGGAGTGAGAATTGAAGTTGGCGACAGGGTCCTGTTAGCCAATAAAAGTGAACGCGGAAAGCGCAAACTTTCAGACAAGTGGGAAAATGTAGTATATACTGTGGTTGATTGTGATCCTAACACTCACATTTTCAAAGTTAAGCACCCTGTATCTGGCCAGCTGAAGGTGGTACACAGAAACCTCCTTTTGTGTGTGAATTTCCTCCCTTTGAGTGACATTGTGGGGAAAAATGATGACGAGAGTGTATTTTCTGTAGATGATGGTGCATCTGATAATTGTTCTGTATCTTCTGATGATTCGATGTCTGAAGATGAAGACCCAGTTGTGGCTGACGGTGATCCGCAGATACCCGAGTCATGCAATGATCACTACTCAGCTGACGTTGTTGATGTTCCATCGCAAAGTGTGGTTCCTGGAAATGATTCTCCAGACTGCCAGGCCTTACAGGACAGTCCTGAAAACAGTAGTGCCTGTAATCCTAACCCTGGTATTGATGATACAGTAGACCGTACTGAGTTACAGGGTCGTAGGTCAAAGTTTGGCAGATTGTTGAAACCAGTGAATCATCTTATCTCTTCGATGAATCAGCACACTTTGTTTCACACTAGAAAGCAAATCCTGGGTAAATGGTCTGTTTCGGTCCTTAGTCTGAAATAATGAAGCGTTAAATTCAGTGTATTGTGTTCATCTGTGTGTGAATAGGAATTGTTAAAGTGAAATGTAAAAGGCATTTCATTTGGGGTCATGATCAAGGAAAAGTGATATGCGCAGCACTTTCTCCTGTCAGTTCTTTATATGAACAGTTGTAACTGATCAAAAGCAATGTGCTAAGTATGGCAATTCTGGTTTATTTCTGTGTTTTCAGAAGGAAAAAGGTAAAGAAAAGAGTAAACCGATTTTGGTTGTTTTGTTTTTTGGTGACATTTTGGCAAATTCAGTGGGGGAGAATGTAACGGGTAAAATAAATTTGTGATGAATTATGCCAAAATGTTTGTTCATGTTCTATAATGTTCCTAAAATATTCGTTAAATATAATGCATCAAGTGCATCTAAGAAATGGATATGGGGACACCTACAGGCGAATAGAGTATATATCAGTGCAATCGGCCATTTTCTCTTCAGTTTTATTCGAGCTGTTGAGGAGAATGGTAGGTGGAAAATCTCTCTCCGGTCGAACAGAAATAAAGTGTTGTCAGTGATGATTTTATTTCTCTTTAAGATCAAAATTGTTCTTTTGAAAGTATTTTATTTCATAATTTAGTCATACAAGACAGAGTTGATGAATAATTTATTTTATACTGAAACTCATCGTCGAGCTCATTACGAGCACATGGTTTTCGTTGTATTTCTCGTTGTTTATAATAACATGTAATTTAAATTTTTGACAGTTATATGACCGGATGAGCTGTATTTCAAGTCTGTGTGGTGTCATTTTACATATTTCCAGGTATGATGTACTGTTTGTATGATGTTATGTTTTCTGTGTTCAGAGGGGAAAAAAAAGAAAAGAAACTGAGCTTTCAATTACGATAAAAACGTGATTTATTGTTTGTCGAATTGATGAAAGAGTTTTATTCGAGCTGTTGAGGAGAATGTTATATGACCGGATGAGCTGTATTTCAAGTCTGTGTGGTGTCATTTTACATATTTCCAGATTTCCAGTAAACACGTGATGGGTGTCAAATCGTCTCGACTTCGTCTCTGTGTGGTCC
Organism: Gila orcuttii; assembly: GCA_026230005.1. NCBI lineage: Eukaryota > Metazoa > Chordata > Actinopteri > Cypriniformes > Leuciscidae > Gila > Gila orcuttii. Next base: position 44,696,618 of record JAPDVR010000004.1, on the reverse strand, counting down.
TTTCCGGGAGGGTCGAAAGAATTAACCAGAAAAGAGGGGTTACATATGCATGCGCGAGGTGTCTAGATTATGCGCTGGGAAGGGATTTGTAGGCTGCTGTATCACGTGCCATTTGAACTGATGCGCTACAGCGATCTGTCACATTTCAAAGAGCCAAAACGTTATTTATTGTGTGAGTCTCGTAAAAATATTGACAGAATCTGACAGCTGTGGATTTGTTCAAAAGTAACCTTCTCTGTCTTGTCTGTCGGTCTCAGTGTCCTCTTTGTCCGCGATTTTTCTCTGCGTGAGAAAATGGATGTGTGGCGTGAGAGCGTGTGAAAAGGGTCAATTGCTTGAGTCTCACGCTCAATGCGTGAGAGTTGGCAGCCCTGTACTTTTGTCACTGATGTAACGTTAGTCTGCTATGTTAGCGATTATAACGTTTAACGTTAACTTACCCTTGTTTAATACAGTCTGCGTTTACCTAGCTTGTTTAATACAGTATATCCACCCACACCCATAGAGTTTACGCATACACTACATGATGTAACGTTGTCAGTCTTGTAGATTAGACTAGTCCGGGTGCGCATTTAGATTTTAACGCTTCCACTGTGATTTAGTCGGTTTATATAATTTAATATGATAGTTGATAATATGATATGTTAATCTAATATAATATCACACGAAGAGTGCAGTTTTTCTCCAGATATCAGCATGATAACAAATGTGATTTTGATTTATACAAGTTTAATAAACAAGAAGTTAATATTAAGTGATGTACATTTTAGACACCATATTACCAACGAAAATAGTTGAAAACTAAGCCACAGCACTGAAGAAACACACCGAGGTGTTTCCTTACTGAATGAATCAGCTTTTTGAACAATCAGTTGAATGAATCTCAATGACTCACTCATTAAGAGTTACTTACTGCCTCCTACTGGCGGTTTTAATTTCACATTTAAAGTATCTTTTCATGTTTTAAATCATTTCAAATATAAATATTTAACATTTTATTTTTAAAACGTCATAATATTATTTGTCTGTGTAAAAACATCTAAATACTACTTTAACCCTCATTTATCTTTGGGGTCTATGACCCCAATCGACTTTTCCGTAGTAAATAAAACATGGTTCCCGTCATCTCAGTTGCATCAAATTGTGTCACTTTTTCTGCATTATCTATACACAATATACACTATACACTGGGCTTGATTCGGTTGTTCTAAAGGTATGTAAAAAAAATTCCATTGTATTTTGGTGGCTTGATGAATGAAAAAGCTAACTAAATTGACCAAAAAATTCTTCAAAACCATACATTTTTTGTAAATAAGTTGTTTACACAAAACAACTTATTTACAAAAAAATGTATGGTTTTGAAGAATTTTTTTGGTAAATTTAGTCAGCTTTTTCATTAAACCAGAAAGAAACTTTGAGAAGAAGGATAATGGAACGTCGCCATGCTACACTAATAATAGTAGTAAGGCTTTCCTCGGTGTACACATATCCTTGCAAGTACAATTTTGCCTGTATTATTGGTGTCCCCTTCAAAAATTGCTCTTGCGAATTATGTTTATTGTCCCCCCCAAAATTTTAATGAAATTTTCGCCCCTGCCAGGTACATCAAGTGATAGGATGGAAATACTTGCATTCAATAAAGACAACATTTCTCTGCATTTCAAAAGAGCCTACATCATTGTTTCCAATATAAACACTTTTCATAGTATTACATCTTTGCTCCTCATACATTGTAAAGGCACTGTGCCAGGCTTTTTTTTTTAAGACTGAAAGCAACACTTTACAGGAGTATGTAATCATGAAGAGGCAAAGACAAATAGATAATATTTTGATCCGCCTCATACCCACCTCATATACCACTAAGATCGATCGCAGACACACCAGTGAACCTGTCAACAATTGGTCAATCTCAAAAGTGGATCTGAAACAAAAACAAACATCTCTGTACACAGCAGATCAGATATTACTTTAAATAATCATATGCTTTAAACTAATTGCTAAGCATTTTCAATCTGTCTAACAATAAATAGTATTTGCAGATCAAATACCATTAGTCCAAAAATGAATGTGAAGTGGTGGAAGTCGGCAGAAAAAAAAATACCAATTACACCCTCCATCACTCAGAGTTCAAAACTCTGCAAAGTGGCTCATGATATTCATGACCTATGAATTTGTCCATTTTAATTTCATGGCAATTTTAAAATATACCATAACATTTGTGCACATCTAAAAAGCTGGAAGTCATCTTTGTTTAATATGCATGTTACACTTCTTATACCATTTACTCTTTTGCTCAAGACACAAGAAAGTAATACTTATCTACTGAAGCACTATTTCGCTGGTGTGATAATGTCCGGAGATCGAGGTGCAGTACGCAGACAGACTCTACAAAAGGTGTCAATGTACTGTTATACATTGAAAATATGGAAAAATATTCTTAAATACTAAAGTGAAAATATCCAACCTTTATTTCAGGTGGACTTTGGAAACTTCCATGCCATTACCAGTTTCCTAAGTGTAAATGGAAACCACTGGACAGTTTCCGGTGAAAGCTTTCAAAATAACAATTAAGTCCTTATTTAAGGATATCAAAGCTTAGCTGTAATTTAAAATGTTGAAAGTGAAAACACACATTTAAAGAAGATACATACATGAAAAGTATAAGATCACCACATTTCCAAAATGAAAACCAGAGATTTGTTGTAGTCCATGGGTCCAAATAAAATAAATATAAAATATCATTAATTAAATATGTGTATGTAGGCAACAAATATTTATTTAGGGTGTGTTTTCATCCGCGTGGTAATTAAAGTGTGTGTGGTGAGAGAAATATGTGTAGCCTCCAAGTTGGTTTTACAATCCTGGTGCTGGGGAACTCTGCTCTACACACTTTGAATGTCCTATAAGAGGAGACAAAAAAAAAAAAAACCTTTATTAATTTCCCCTAGCTGTTTCATGATGACTGAACTTTTGTAAATGACAGTTATACGAACTGAAAATAAGTTGTCTGTGACACACAAAACAACGTTTAGTTGAGTCAACTTAACATTATTTGTTTTCTGGAGAGATTCAAATATTCTGTAACATTTTTTTTTGTAGCTGAGCCAATTCAACATTTTTGGTCTATTGGAAACAGAAGTTCTTATTAAGAATAAGGTTCAGATGTAGATTTTTTATTGAAAATGTTTGGTCACCATTTTGGTGATGAGCGTTTCCTTGGGTTGGGCAGTTTGACTCTTGGCTTGTTATGTGAGTTTGTGGTCTTTGTAACAGTGTTTCACAAAACACATAATATGTTGCAAAAAAAGCCATGATCAAAAATTATCAGCATGATCAAGAGAACAGCATCATAAAGGTGAATAGTTCACTTTTCTTATTCCTGAAAAGTGATTATTTGTGAGTACATTATATTTTCCAGCGAAACTTTAATGCAACAGATCAGACATTCTGAATTTTGATTTTTAACTACATTGGGGGATTTTTTTTTAAAACACACACACACACAGACATCAAGAATCAGCATATGAGTCTCAACAATGGTGACATGCTTCATGCCGCAATGCATGCTGGGAGCCCTGATTTTAATACTATGGTGGCTCCCAGCATGCATTGCGGCATGAAGCATGTTACCATTGTTGAGACTCATATGCTGATTCTTGATGTCTGTGTGTCCAAAAAAATTTTCCCTTATAATTTAAAATCACAATTCATAAAGTTTAATCTGCTGCAAGAAAGTTTTGCTGGTAAAATATTAATAAAAACTGTTCAATTTTGATCAGAAATAAGATTAATGATTTACTCTAGATTATGAGAGTAAAATCTTGATTTCTTTTTCTTTGGAACAAATTATGTGTTTTGGTAAACACTGTTACAAAGACCACAAACTCACACAAATATCCAAGAGTCAAACTGCCCAACCAAAGGTAACGCTCATCACCAAAATGGTGATGACCAAATTATTTCCAATAGACAAAAAATGTTGAATTGGCTCAACTACAAAAGATTTGTTACAGAATAGTTGCACCTCTCCAGAAAACAATTCAATAGCTATTGAATTCAATAGCATTTGTCCTGGATTACAAATGAAAAAGTCGCCTGCGTGTAAATAATGTTTTAGGTCGAAGCAACAAGTCACACCCTTTGAAGTTGAGATAGAAAACTCATTAAAATTTTTAATTAATTATTTTAAAAATTCATAATCAAACTCGGTCATAACAATTGCAACATGTTCCTCTAGGGGGCAGTAATACCGCAAACTCTTTAGGAGGCTTTGCGAGATTGTGTACCATTTTTGCTTTGAATAACAGGTGTTGTGCTGTAGTTTTATGAATAACAAAAACACACATTTGTTCTTCTATTAACCAGTAACAACACACACCATTTGAAGTTGAGTTAGAACACTTTATTCATTATCAATGAGCTTATGTCTTTCTTTAAATATCAATATCATGCCTTGTGCTGTGGTTCTGTGAATAAATACAACATCAAAATGTTCTTCTATTAACCAGTAACAACTCACACCCTTTGAAGTTGAGTTAGAAAACTGTCTGAATTTTTAAAAGAATGATTTTAAAATTTGAATATCAAACTCGGTCATAACAACTGCAACATGTTCCTCTAGGGGGCAGTAATACCGCACACTCTTTAGGAGACTATGCGAGATTGTGTACCATTTTTGCTTTGAATAAAACGTGTTGTGGTGTAGTTTTATGAATAACAAAAACACACATTTGTTCTTCTATTAACCAGTAACAACACACACCATTTGAAGTTGAGATAGAACACTTTATTCATTATCAATGAGCTTATGTCTTTCTTTAAATATCTATATCAAACTTTGTGCTGGGATTCTGTGAATAAATACAACATCAAAATGTTCTTCTATTAACCAGTAACAACACACACTTTTTGAAGTTGAGATAGAAAACTGTCTGAATTTTTAAAAGAATTGATTTAAAATTTGAATATCAAACTCGGTCATAACAACTGCAACATGTTCCTCTAAGGGGCAGTAATACCGCACACTCTTTAGGATGTTTTGCGATTTTTTTCAACATTTTTGCTTTCAATAACACGTGTTGTGCTGTAGTTTTATGAATAACAGAAACACAAAATTGTCCTTCTATTAACCAGTAACAACACACACCATTTGAAGTTGAGATAGAAAACTTTATTTATTTTCAATGAGCTTAAGTCTTTCTTTGAATATCTATAGCATACCTTGTGCTGTGATTCTGTGAATAAAAACGACATCAAAATGTTCTTGTAGAATCCAGTAACAACACACACCCTTTGAAGTTGAGTTAGAACACTTTATTTATTTTTAATGAATTTATTATCAGGTTTGAATTGAATTCAATAGCATTTATCCTGGATTACAAACGAAAAAGTCACCTGCGTGTAAATAATGTTTTAGGTCCAAGCAACAACACACACCCTTTGAAGTTGAGATAGAAAACTGTATACATTTTTAAAATAATTAATTTAAAATTTGAATATCAAACTCGGTCATAACAATTGCAACATGTTCCTCTAGGGGGCAGTAATACCGCACACTCTTTAGGAGACTATGCGAGATTGTGTACCATTTTTGCTTTGAATAACACGTGTTGTGTAGTTTTATGAATAACAGAAACACACATTTGTTCTTCTATTAACCAGTAACAACACACCCCCTTTGAAGTTGAGATAGAACACTTTATGCATTATCAATGAGCTTATGTCTTTCTTTAAATATCAATATCAAACTTTGTGCTGGGATTCTGTGAATAAATACAACATCAAAATGTTATTCTGTTAACCAGTAACAACACACACCCTTTGAAGTTGAGTTCGAAAACTGTCTGAATTTTTAATGAATTTATTATCAGGTTTGAATTTAATTCAATAGTATTTATCCTGGATTTCAAATGAAAAAGTCGCCTGCGTGTAAATAATGTTTTAGGTCCAAGCAACAAGTCACAACCTTTGAAGTTGAGATAGAAAACTCTATGATTTTTTTAAAAGAATTAATTTAAAATTTGAATATCAAACTCGGTCATAACAATTGCAACATGTTCCTCTAGGGGGCAGTAATACCGCACACTCTTTAGGAGACTTTGCGAGATTTTTCACCATTTTTGCTTTCAATAACACGTGTTGTGCTGTAGTTTTATGAATAACAGAAACACAAAATTGTTCTTCTATTACCAAGTAACAACACACACCCTTTGAAGTTGAGATAGAAAACTTTATTCATTTTCAATGAGCTTATGTCTTTCTTTGAATATCAATAGCATACCTTGTGCTGTGATTCTGTGAATAAAGACAACATCAAAATGTTCTTGTAGAATCCAGTAACAACACACACCCTTTGAAGTTGAGTTAGAACACTTTATTTATTTGTAATGAATTTATTATCAGGTTTGAATTGAATTCAATAGCATTTATCCTGGATTACAAATGAAAAAGTCGCCTGCGTGTAAATAATGTTTTAGGTCCAAGCAACAACACACACCCTTTGAAGTTGAGATAGAAAACTGTATACATTTGTAAAAGAATTGATTTAAAATTTGAATATCAAACTCGGTCATAACAATTACAACATGTTCCTCTAGGGGGCAGTAATACCGCACACTCTTTAGGAGACTATGCGAGATTGTGTACCATTTTTGCTTTCAATAACATGTGTTGTGCTGTAGTTTTATGAATAACAGAAACACAAAATTGTTCTACTATTAACCAGTAACAACACACACCCTTTGAAGTTGAGATAGAAAACTGTCTGAATTTTCAATGAATTTATTATCAGGTTTGAATTTAATTCAATAGTATTTATCCTGGATTTCAAATGAAAAAGTCGCCTGCGTGTAAATAATGTTTTAGGTCCAAGCAACAAGTCACAACCTTTGAAGTTGAGATAGAAAACTCTATGAATTTTTAAAAGAATTAATTTAAAATTTGAATATCAAACTCGGTCATAACAACTGCAACATGTTCCTCTAGGGGGCAGTAATACCGCACACTCTTCAGGAGACTATGCGAGATTTTTCACCATTTTTGCTTTCAATAACATGTGTTGTGCTGTAGTTTTATGAAGAACAGAAACACAAAATTGTTCTTCTATTAACCAGTAACAACACACACCCTTTGAAGGTGAGATAGAACACTTTATTTATTTTCAATGAGCTTATGTCTTTCTTTAAATATCAATAGCATACCTTGTGCTGTGATTCTGTGAATAAAGACAACATCAAAATGTTTTTGTAGAATCCAGTAACAACACACACCCTTTGAAGTTGAGATAGAAAACTGTCTAAATTTTTAAAAGAATTGATTTAAAATTTGAATATCAAACTCGGTCATAACAATTGCAACATGTTCCTCTAGGGGGCAGTAATACCGCACACTCTTTAGGAGACTATGCGGGATTTTTTTACCATTTTTGCTTTGAATAACAGGTGTTGTGCTGTAGTTTTATGAATAACAGAAACACAAAATTGTTCTTCTATTAACCAGTAACAACACACACCCTTTGAAGTTGAGATAGAAAACTTTATTTATTTTCAATGAGCTTATGTCTTTCTTTGAATATCAATAGCATACCTTGTGCTGTGATTCTGTGAATAAAGACAACATCAAAATGTTCTTCTATTAACCAATAACAACACACACCCTTTGAAGTTGAGTTAGAACACTTTATTTTCAATTAATTTATTATCAGGTTTGAATTTAATTCAATAGTATTTATCCTGGATTTCAAATGAAAAAGTCGCCTGCGTGTAAATAATGTTTTAGGTTCAAGCAACAAGACAACATCAAAATGTTTTTGTAGAATCCAGTAACAACACACACCCTTTGAAGTTGAGATAGAAAACTATGAATTTTTAAAATAATACATTTAAAATTTGAATATCAAACTCGGTCAAAACAACTGCAACATGTTCCTCTAAGGGGCAGTAATACCGCACACTCTTTAGGAGACTTTGCGAGATTTTTCACCATTTTTGCTTTCAATAACACGTGTTGTGCTGTAGTTTTATGAATAACAGAAACACAAAATTGTTCTTCTATTACCAAGTAACAACACACACCCTTTGAAGTTGAGTTAGAACACTTTATTTATTTTCAATGAGCTTATGTCTTTATTTGAATATCAATAGCATACCTTGTGCTGTGATTCTGTGAATAAAGACAACATCAAAATGTTCTTGTAGAATCCAGTAACAACACACACCCTTTTAAGTTGCGTTAGAACACTTTATTTATTTTTAAAGCATGTATGGATGGAACAATTGAGCGTTTTTCCTCTTCGTTTTGTACTTTGCAGACGGCCCCTATCTGCTGTTTTACATTACAAAATGTATAGGTTGTGATACAGTAAAGCCGATTAAAACACAAACTACACTGCGTGTTCTCGTCTACGTTTTAAAACAGTTCGAACACAACCTGTTTTTCGTTCTTATGCCAAATCGTTATTGATGTATTTAAGTGTTTCGGAGCTGAATCTCTGACAAATGTCAAACTTCCAACGTCAAACCAACTTTATATCGGTCGGCTGATGCAGTAAACAGCATTTCACAACGATTTCAGTACATTAATAGCAAATATCCTTGCTCCTTCTCGATTATCTGGTAATATTCTATTAACAAAATACAACCAATAGTACGGTAATGTTAAGACTTACTTGTGAAAAGCCCTATTTTCGATGGTCCGGCGATTAGAACAGGAAAATGCTCCACAATGCTCTGGCATCTTATCTGCTGCCACACAATGAAATAGGAATACGATCGGTTCACATCTCAGTCTCTATATGATATCTATGTGGACACCAGTGGATAGACAGCCTACGTCATTTCCATTTTCTCCGTCATTTCCGTTTCGCCGCTAATTTCCGTTTTCACCGCTGGATTGACATATATTTATTTTATATTTTCACCTCTGGATTGACATATATTTATTTTATATTTTCACCTATGCATAGACAGCATATTTATTTTCTGTTTTCACCAGTGGATAGACAGCATTTGCAGGCTTAATTGCACACGTCTTTTCCGTATTGTCATTTTACTTATGACTTAAAATATAAAAGCTGTGTGCAAATTGAAATATGATCTTTATCATATCTCTTTACATAAAACAATTCTCAATAATATACTTAATATTATAACATCAATAATTCATGCAAACTGCATTCACAAGAACCACCTTGAAAATATATATTGTTCAGATCATATCACTATTTTTTGTGACTTAAATTCAGCCTAGATCAATGGACTATAACGTTTTCTCAATACAACAGACTTTTACCTGTTAAAAACGCACAGTTTTGAGGCCCCGGAAAGTAACCGGGAGTACTTTCTTGAAAAACTTCCAGCAGCCAGAACTCTGACCAGGGAGGTGACTACCGAGTGGGTCAGGAGTGTGTATGCACTATAGGGCTGGTAAGGATTGCATACAACTTCATGTCTTAAATGGGCGAACTAACCCTTTAAATATAGTCGAGAGTTGGCGGCTGCAGTGAGAGGAGGAGTGAAAAAGCGCAGGCAAGCCGGACAGTTCTCGCTTCTCGCAGTGGATCTGACACCTGCGAGATCAATGATGGATATCGCGGGATTCACGCTCGTGCACAGTGTTCCTAATAAACTGGATGTAATTTAAGTTCTGTTGCTTTTATATGAAAATAAATATAATGAACAAGACACCCAAAGTACTTATTTAATTCCATTCCAAATAAGTGTTTATCAATCATTTTTTCTTTAAAGTAACACTATGTAGTTTTTCAACCTTCATTATATATTTCCAAGACCCTTGTGATGGTACATCGACTTACAATAGGTTGAATGACACGTCTGCCATAGCCTGACAGTGTCTGTATCGCTTTTACTGGCACTATGTAACTTCGGGTTTCGGGTAGGAACCCGAGCACAAAAATAAACTACAAAATTCGACTGCTTTACGGCATACGTCATTTCCTCCACTTCCTCAGATTCTGACGTGAGAGCCCAACTAGCGTTTGATACCAGTCTGTATGTTGATGTCATGACCGAAGCAACAACTAAAAGGAAGAAGGCAAAGGTTTTGTCAGAGGAGACTAAAAGAAGAAAAAGGGAGAGTGACAAATTAAAAGACCGGACGAGGATCACTATTGGAGGGAGAGCAAGACAGTTTGAAGACGGTGAGAGTGTGCGCGCGCGACCAGCTCTCTCTCTCTCTGCTCGTTCTTGTAACATGCACCCTGTCACAAGCGCAGCAGTCAGTCATCTGTAAAGTGTTTATACATTTATAAATAAATCAGGGAGTCAGGGAGCTGACTATCGCGCGAAATGGAATAACATGGCCTGGCCATGTTACGGAATGGTCCTCCATTTATCTTCACGAATCAAGTAATGCTAGTAGAGTAGCGAATTATCAATCTGGTAGCTACAATTACATGCTAGTTTACGATGGTTATAATATATAATCTTTCAGGATAACTATCCTAATGTCTGCAGGCTGATAATCATGTTTGTGTATTTATTTTTCTGGTGAAAGTGTCTTGCCTCTGGCTATAATGCAAATCGATTTTCAAATTTGCAGATTCATCTATGGTAGCTTGATATAATATTGACAATATATGGCTATTACCTACCACACAAACATTGAATTGAATTAGCATATCCGTTATGTAAAACAGTAGACAATAATGACGCTGTCTTGTAAACGTGAGCTACGCGATCTTTTGACGTTTGAAAAAAACAAAACCCATGAAATTATATTCATATGACATGCTGAAATATATGCCAATGTACCTGGGATGAAGACATTTCACACGCAACGCTGGCAGTCTGCCCGCGAGTACTCAAGACAGTATCGGCTTGTCAACAAATGCACACGTGTATCTAGGGTTGCCACTAGGGGTGGCACGGTTCACAAAACCCACGGTTAGGTTCGTATCACGGTTTTAGTGTCACGGTTTTCAGTTCTGTACGGTTCTTGTTGTTATTTTTTCTTTTAATCTTTAACACTCCAGAAATGTACTTCAGCATATGATATAGGCTATAGCTTAATTATCCACAATTCAGGATACAGTATTAAAAAAAAATGTATATCATGTAATCATGCACAAACTGAATTTGACTTGACTTTAAGCACATTATTGAGACCATCTCTGAGGAAACCTAGGTGACATTTTGATACAGCAAGAAAGAAGACATTGATGAAATGCTTTTGTTTATTTGGCAAAAAAGGAGAATGTGTATTGCTATCTCTACAGGGACTTATGTGCATTTTTAGCACACAAAGATTAATATTAACTTGCAATGAGGCTATAACAATAGCAAAGGCATAACCATAAAGTGAAACATAAGTTCAACCTCAACACAAAAACAGTATCAACAATGCTTCTATTCCCTGAGAGTGAGGATACATTTTTTCACTTGAAATTAAAGTGCAGTATTTGGAAACATATGACTGGAGTTCTTATCTAAAGGTGTCACTGTATATTTTTAAATATCATAGGTAACATGAAATCCAAAATGTTCCCACACACCAGACTTGACGCTGGCGCATCCTCCAACTCCGGTTAGCCTTCCTTATATCTCCCACTTGCCATTTCTATACGTGACGAGACCTGCAGCACTCCATACTCCACTTTTACTGTCTATAGGCTTGTTCGACTTGAACCGGCGCTGCACAGACCGATCGACATCAAAGTACCGCGAGAGTGATTGAAAAGCATACGGAGCCGTTGCTCTCGCGGTACTTTGATGTCATTCATCGATCGGTCTGTGCAGCGCCGGTTCAAGTCGAACAAGCGTCATATGTATGTCCATTGTCATGTCCACACATCTCTTATTTCGCGCGAAAAGTAAAGACACTGTCTGAGGTCACAGGCACGAGGTTACATTGCGCATGCGTCGAACCGTGCGACGCACACACGCACCGAACCGAGACAAGCGAACCGAACGGTTCGGATGTTTTTTCATGTACCGTGCCACCCCTAGTTGCCACCCGTCCCGGTTTTCCCGGGATTGTTCTCTTTTTTGAGCGACTGTCCCGGAAAATTTATATTCTTTCCCGGGACACGAATTGTCCCGTTTTTTTGTGAAAATGTACTTCTAAAGTAGAATTTCCTGGTTTCAAATTAAACCGTTTCCTTCTGTTACTGTGTTTTCTTCATGGTTGTGTACATCCAATCCTGTGTCCGTAAACGGGATAAAACGGGTAAAACAGTGGATTGGCCGATGCCAGGCGTTTACTTTTATTTGATTGGAAGCAGAAATACAAAGCGCCTAGCGCAATATCGCCTAGCAACTGCCTCTGCTGTCTGTCGGTCGCGGGCGCGCGCATTCACACATCCTGCAGGATGAAACAGTGCGAGTTTAGTTGCTAGCTAGATTTTTTTAAACTTTATATTTACCTACTCAGTTTTGTGAAATGGGGGGATAGACGGACGAGGAGGATAACACAATAAAATCGGATGAGCCACCAGTGTCAAAGAAAAAACGATTTACAACCTACAACTCAGACTGGGCAAAAAGTTGGTTGGTCAAAGCCGAACTTCAAGTTAGATTAAACTTTAAATAATCATGCTTGGAGTTTAAAGCATTCATTGACAGCCAGGACTTCTGCAGGCAACAAAATGGATGAGAAATACACATGGAAAAAGAGGTGAGAAATGTCAGTCTTAGGTTGCCCAAATTTACTAAGTTAACACATAAAACAAAGTTGTTTATAATCTATTATAATACATGTAATCATGTTTTAATTGCTAAAGAGTATAGCCTATCATTCTACAAATTATTAGATTTTATAATAGATTATAATACAGTATATGTTTTTTTACACAAGTTTTATACAAAAGTGTATTTAATATATGTATTTAATGTAGAAAGGAGTCCAGAGTGAGTGCATCTACGTCAGGGAGTGCATCTACATTAGGACAAATATAGGTAAGAGAGGCAATAGGGAGTCCTACAACTGTTAACATAGTATATTTGCAAATATGGGTTGACACCCACCCCCCCCCAAAAAAAGTGTCCCGGTTTTTCACAAATCAAAGGTGGCAACCCTACGTGTATCGCCTGGTGTAACCATGACAGATTTTACGACAGTAGTAGAAGACAATACTGTTTCCCAACTGTAGGGGGACCCCGAGAGCAAAAACCGCAAAAACGACATAGTGTTGCTTTAAAAGAGAACAATACATCACGTTTGTTTAAACCAATCAACATTAAGCTGTGTCGTCAGCAAGTCGTTTCCCATCATGCTTTTGATCAGCGCAGTCGGTGGAGAGCAACCATAGACAGTAAAAGAAATGGACACAGCGACCCCGTTGATTTCAATGGAGAGAGTTGAAGCCCAACATGGGCACTCACTTCCTGATAGCCAAGTGTTCTGCGCAGGCTCAAACTGAGCTTGATGACGTAATGTCACGTGAGCAACCTGACTGACAGTTGTAAATCTTCTAGTAGCTGTGTGGAGAAAAAGAAAAGAAAAAAGCCAACAAAAAGTTATCACACTGAATTAACAAAATACCACCTATAACACAATACTTGTCTTGAATGATGATCAGAAGTTTCCAAGGTCGAAGTATCACGGCTCTCCAGAAATAAGGGCCGTTTCTCAATATGCGTTCTTGTCTGTACTTGTGTTCTTGTGGACTTGTGAAACGTCATCAGTCGCTGCCAAAGTACTGTTCCAATTCAAAGTTCACATCTAGCCAAGTCCAGTTCAAATCCCCGGATGTGTTCTTGATCCGCCCCTTTTACCGAGGATGCATCGAGAAGTGACTTGTGCGGACTCGAGACAGCCAGGTATCCCAGGCCAGAATGCATCTCGCACCAACCTGCAAGCGTCAATAGCAGAGGAGAAAACCAGCGTAATATAAAAATACTACTGTTATTGTATCACGAAATGTAATTTTAATAGTGTTTCAGGCGAGAATGTAGTTGTTTAAAGCTCAAACCTGTGGTTTATTTATAAAGATAGCGCCTATTTGAAAAATGTAGCTATCTGACGTTTTCGGAGTTGTGAGATCCAGGCGATCAGCGGGCGTTCAGCGCTCATTAACCCCGACTGGAACAGCTTTCCCTCGGCTAGTCCTTCTGATGTCTGCCGCTGGCTCTGATGTCTCTAGTCTAGTGGTTTTATGAGATATAATTTGTCTTGTGTATAAATCGATCTTTGGTCTAATTAATCTATAGTTTGTTCCATGGCAAATCGTTTTGGCTGAGGGCAAAGTGAAGTTTCATAACTCTATACATTTAGGCTATTTAAATTTAACTTTGTAGCCTATTAGAGAGCTGACTTATGTTTGACTGAATTGTTTGCTTTATTTCTCATTGTATAGCTTCTTATACCTATTAGGCTACTTATACTTTTATACTGGATATTATTGATCATTAAAACTTTTTTATATATATTATTTTACTTTACATTCTCTTCACTGTATGTACATGTAGGCTATAATACAATAAAATTACACAACCCTGTCTCTGTTTGTTAAGTGCGCTTTAATTATCAAAAATGTTTCATATTTTAAAATTAAAACAAAAAGAAGCAGGGTTGTGTTTTATATTTCGTGTTGTTATAAATGTATGCAGTGAAGATAATCTGCGTTGCCTGAACCACATTTGTGTGGCCATTAATATGTTTAAGATTTTTTTAAATGAAAAGAGGCAGAGTGCTGTTTTATCACATATGTCGTTTTATTGTTGATGAAAAGAGGCAAGTTGTATTTTATACCATATTTCGTTTTATTGTTGCCTAAAATATACATAAAGATATAACGAGTAGCCAGAGCGAGCTGAGTGACGCGAACAAGAACGCACTGTTCCATTTGCAGAATAACCGGACTTGCGTCCTCTCGTCCTCGGGAATTCGTTCTCCTGAGTCGAACTTGGCAAGTCTGAACTACCAAGGACGCAAGTCCGAAGTTTGCGAACTTGGTATTGAGAAACGGCCAAGGGCTTTGACTAGCAGGCGCAAGCAGCTAATCTCGAACGGTCAATGACGCATCAGAGTAAAGAGTAAACTCACATTGATGTGTGTGTGTGTGTTTTGGAAATCAAATCGTTTAGTATTGTAAAAACATAATATAATGTTTATTAATAGATTACAATACTATTAATAATTATAATAATTAATTTAATATAACTTATTACGCTATATAATTATAATTACAATATGACAGGATAAAAGAAGTGGCTAAAATCGACTTTAAAATAGCCTACTTTAGGATTGTAATCGTTTGAGTAGCCTATCTGCAGTTCTAGTAATTTTAGTTAGTTAGTTTAGTTTATTTTGAACATGTTTATGTATATATCCATTAGATTTAAATATTTGGCTAGTACACACACACACACACACACACACACACACACACACACACACACACACACACACACAGAATACAATCAGAAATAACAGATAAATAAATGCATGTAGGCTACAGCACAATCTTCCAAAATTATTAAAAATGATTCAAATATAGGCACATATGCAAATAATTTTTTCCCTTCTTTTTCGTTTCCTTCTACATCAAACAGAATAATAACCCATCCAAAAAATACTTCTTAGTATGAGCCCAGAAACCATACTATAAAATACTGTCCCCTCGAGTCATTTTCGTATCCATTCAATATTACATGACCATATAATATTCCAATATATAAAGAATTGTGAGCTAGGTGTTAAATCATGTAGTTTTGGCTAATAAATCATGGTCACAAACACTTGAACAAAACCGTTTTTCTTTATTTCACGTTATGTAGGCATTTTGTACATATGGCTTCCGAACGGGATCACATTCATCTTCAAGCGTAGATCTGTAAATAAATAAACAAGGTTAACCGCGATAGACACTGAGATGTTTTTTTTCTTCTTCCATTGCCTGTATAATTTCCTGATAATTAATTTCCCCATCCCCCGTAGGTGTAGTAGTAGATAAATAATTTAAAGTTCGTGGATAAATGTTACTTCATATGTATTCACTTGCCACATATCGAATTATTTCCAATTCCTCAAAAACGTTGTTTAAATATTTTGTCGCGTTGCATTTATGGACTGTCTATCTATAGGCTTGTTTGAGATGAGCAAAATCTGCGCAGAACCGATCATCGGTGATCAGCGCGTAATGCATGCCGGTTAGAAATGTGTCCGAGTGCGTCCCGCCTTGCTCTGATGTCATGCTGACGTATGTCAAAAAGCTCTCGCGAGCGCAAGGCGGACGTGTCGGATTCTGCAGTCGCGCGCAGTTGCTCTCCACCGACTGCACTGATCAAAAGCATGATGGGAAACGACTTGCTGACGACACAGCTTAATGTTGATTGGTTTAAACAACCATGATGTATTGTTCTCTTTTAAAATGTTTGATTTTAAAACTCGGATATCATGTTTTATGTGTATGTTATGTGTGAATATTCCCAAACTCTCGGACAGTGCGATCTCTATGGGTTATGCAAAGTCATTTTATTATATATATATAAAAAAACACAGCCTATGTCTGTATTAAAGAAAAAATGATTGATAAACACTTATTTGGAATGGAAATAACAAGTACTTTGGGTGTCTTGTTCATTATATTTATTTTCATATAAAAGCAACAGAACTTAAATTACATCCAGTTTATTAGCAACACTGCACGAGCGTGAATCCCGTGAATCCCGCGATATCCATCATTGATCTCGCAGGTGTCAGATCCACTGAGAGAAGCGAGAACTGTCCGGCTTGCCTGCGCTTTTTTCACTCCTCCTCTCACTGCAGCCGCCTACTCTCGACTACATTTAAGGCGAGGCAAGGCGCATCTCAAACAAGCCTATTGTCATAGGCTGACTTTAGACAGTAGAAGACTGCCTGCGAGACTGTGCGAGCTTCTCCTCCTGTCAATACGGTAATGTCTCTATTGTGCGACATAAAGTCGCGTGGTTATGACGCAATTTTTAGCCTATTTTTACAAGAATGGCTTCTACGGGGCCATAACGTAAGATACAAAGTAATGGAGCCTTTTATACATTGTCGTGTTTCTTTAGAAATAAATAATGGACAAATGGAGTCTTTGGACGCCTCAGATGTAAAGTTATTCGCTGTCAAAGTGACGCCAAAATGAACGGGAGTCAATGGGATGCTAACAGCAGGTGATAGCCAGCTACAATGGCGGCACCCGGAGGCAGCTTCAACTTCCGGCTGATGGATTACCCCCTTGAGAGCAACTGCGCGCGACTGCAGAATCCGACACGTGCGCCTTGCGCTTGCTAGAGCTTTTTGACACACGTCAGCATGACATCAGCGCAAGGCGGACCTCATGCTCATCTCAAACAAGCCTAATGACGATACGGAAATGACGTCTGCTGTCCAGCCACTGGTGTCTAGCAAGAAGTGAGTCAGGGGGCGGCGAGATGGCGTCGAGGTAACATCACTCTGCAATGTGAAGTAGCAAACCTCGTTTTTTAAAAACAGTTAACACGAATTGAGGGCTTTAAAATGCTATCCTAGTGCTTGACAAATCAGAGACTTTTTGAAGAAGATATTTATCTACGTGTTTCCTTACTTTTTCGGCTTTTTTGAAAATTGGCTGAAGTTAGTGGCTAACGCAAACCACTAACGGCTAACTTAACTTTTCAAACGGACTGTCACTTCTTCTACTCGACCAGTAGCCCTCAGTTTACCCTCATATTCTTGAAAAATGGACAAAGAGGAAGATATTAGCAGCATTATGCACTCATACGCCAAGAAGGCTCCACAGACACAGGCTGAAGAAGGCGAGATGGAGGTAACTTTGCCGGAGCAGGAGGGCTCGGACTCGGCGCAACCGTTGCCAAATTCGCCGAAGCTTCGGGCCGCCAAGAGAAGCAAATAATTGAAGACAATGAAGGTCAGTCTGTGCCCAATTCTGTTCTGCTAATAATAATGGAGAGGGTTGAATAAATGCAACAGGAGTCACTGAGGAGGTTGCAGTCGTTGGAGGCGACGGTTAAAGATAACACTTGCACCATAAAAAGTGTCACTGACGCTATGGAATATATGGGGAAACAACTAAAAGATGCAACAGACAAAGTTGAAACCCTAGAGAAAAAAGTCGGATTCTTGGAGAAAGAAAACGGTGTGCTCCGTGACAGGTGCAATGAACTTGATAATTACAAGAGGAGGTGGAATCTACGCGTCGCCGGGGTAAAGGAACAAGCGGGAGAAAATGTAAAAAAAATTATGGTGGACCTATTCAGCCAGGTCTCACCAGACATAACAGAACAACTGGCCTTTTCCGTTGACATCGCTCACAGACTGGGACCCCGCTCGGGAGAGGCACGTTCCAACCGCCGTATCATTGTGCAGTTTCTATCACGAACCCACAGGGACAAGATTTGGAAGGACGCCAGAACATCGACCATACTCAAGGAAAGAAAAATCAAAATCTTCGAAGACCTGACCCAAGATGCCAAGGATGCCAGGAACAAACTGTGGCCGCTGGTGGAACAGGCGAGGAAGGAAGGGAAGAAAGCGGGTTTCAGAGGGCATTTCGCGCATATTGATGGTAAAAGGGTAACAGTGAATGACATGTGAGCCAGGCCGCAGAACTGCTCTAGCACATGTATGTAAATCTTAACTAAGTTAAGAGCAGGTTTGTTTGGATAACGGATTTACAGATGTAATGACTTAAATTTTGTCTGCTCTACTTCTGGGTGGATTATTCATCTCAAGAGTAACGTTATCAAAGAAAAAAAAAAACTACCAGTCACGTTCTACATTAAATATTAAACAACAACAAAAAATGCGATCAAAAAAAATTATTAATAATAAAAATCTAAAAAATTAAATAAAAGGATTCACAAAAAGAAAAAGGTATATTTTCAAAGGGTTACCTAATGTATTTTCAAAGTCATCCAACGTATTTATTTTCTACTTTTGCTAGTGTGAATAATTCACACAATACCTCTGTTGTAGAACTGCTACAGAACCTCTGCTAGAACCTAAGCCTAGAGTTGTATGAATAGGAGCAACTTTCTACTGTCTGATTGGATAACATTAATTTGGTTCTTCAGTAGATGGATATATAAGCCGTTTTGTTTTCAAATATAGACATAATGCTCTCAATGCTGAATATTATTTTTTGGTTAGGACTTAAGAAAAGATGGGTAGAACAAAAAATGTAAGGGTACAGATAAAAAGCACAAAAAGACAGAATTAAATGTGTTATTTCCTATTTTGTGTTAAATAATTTATGCTAACCAATTTACTACCTATTGCTCTAGTTACACTTTATAAATCAGTTCATTTTAAGGTTAACGGGTCTTATATAGCCTACATGGAGAAAAAAAAATATATATTTAAATATTTTCCTCAAAGGACATAGCTTACTTTTTTGGGGGGGTAGATTTGTCATATGTATACAGAATGTACCCACATGCCCATTGTCTTTTGCTAGGGGTTTGTTTTTTGTATTGCAGAGTTTATAACAACTTTCTAACTAAGTGTTTAGAGAGAATCTTGTGTATTTTTCCAGCTTTCAGGTTATACCTAATTTTATTTTATGTCTTTGTCTTTAATGTCTATTAATGCCAGGGGTCTTAAAAATAGTGTGAAACGCAAGGCTTTGTTTTTGTTTGCAAAGAAAAATAAGACAGATTTTTGCTTTTTTCAAGAGTGTCACTCAACAGCCAATGACTGTAGTTTTTGGAGGTCACAGTGGGGAGACAACATCTGGTTAGCACATGGATCAGAGCACTCAGCTGGTGTAGGAATCTTTAGGTACAATTTTAATGGGAATATTCAAAATACCGACTTAGATTCTTCAGGGCATTTTCTCATAATGGTAATTACTAAAAATAATCATACCATACTCATTATAAACATATATGGGTACAACTCTTCTGTGGAGAATAACATGCTTCTTGATACCAAAGAGGATAAAATATCACATTGGTTGAACAAATACCCTTATGCCTCTTTAGTTGTGGGAGGGGATTTTAATATAGCGATGAATAATATGTTAGACAGATGGCCACCAAGGAGGTCAGGGTCTCCTAGCTCTGTGTTAAATTGTCTCATGGATAAATTTGACCTGGTTGATGTTTGGAGGGAACAGTTTCCAAACGACAGACAGTATACCTGGTCCAATAAAGACTGCTCAAGACAATCCAGAATTGACTACTGGTTAGTTTCCAGATGTTTAACGAGGAACAGCATTTCAATCAATATCAGTAACACTCCATTGACCGATCATAAAGCGATCTACCTCTCAATAGCTCTGTCCTCGGATCAGTCCTCTGGCCCAAAAGCTTCATTTTGGAAACTAAATAGTTCCCTCCTTGAACATAAGCAGGTCAAACAAAGAGTTAAATAACTGATTGAAAACTTTTGGATTAAAGCAGACTCTCAGAAAGATTATGGGACAAATTGGGAGCTTCTAAAATATGAGTTGGGGAAGTTTCTCAGGAAATTTGGTGGTGATTTGGCCAAGAACAGACAAGCAGTTGAAGACGAGGTTATTGAGAAGCTAGCGTTTCTTTCTCAAAAAGAGTCTCTATCTAATGAGGAAAAATGTGAGTATACGAAACTACAAAATAAATTAGATGACATTTATAAATCAAAAGCTAAGGGAGCCTATATAAGGTCAAGAAAACAATGGATAGAAGAGGGTGAACAAAACTCAGCCTACTTCTTTAGACTTGAAAAGAGTAAAAATGTACTGGCTACTGTAGATCAAATTAAAGTGGAGGGAAAAATTATTGAAGATCCAAAAGAGTTAGCCATCCACTGCTATAATTTCTATAACAATTTATACACATCTAATAATTACTGTGAGGTAACAACTAAATTATTTATGACCTCTATTAGCCATTGTAGAACTATATCCCCTGAAGACCGAGACTATTGTGATGATAGCATCACCCAAGAGGTGTTGAAGGCGATCAAAAATCTCAAAAACAACAAGAGCCCAGGGTGTGATGGTATAACTGCTGAATTATACAAAACCTTTAATGAATTACTAACCCCCTTTCTAGTAAAAGTTTTCTCAGAGAGCTTAGAGAAAGAAGCACTTCCAACAACTATGACACAGGGTGTCATCACATTGATTCCAAAACCAGAAAAGGACAGAAACTGTCTAGAGAATTGGCGTCCTATCACTCTCTTAAATAACGATTACAAAATTTTTGCACTAGTTTTCGCTAATAGACTTAAAGAAGTGTTAGACTCTATTATAGATGAATCACAATCTGGGTTCATGAGGAAACGACATATTGCAAATAACATTAGATTAGTGCTAGATTTATTAGATTATAATGAGCTCATCACTGACAACAGCTTCATTCTGTTCCTTGATTTTTATAAGGCGTTTGACTCGCTTGAACATGGTTTTATCCTGCAAGCACTTAAAAAATTTGGATTTGGAGATGGCTTTTGGAGAACTGTCAGGACCCTGTATACAAATGGTAGTAGTGCAATAAAATTGAAATTCGGTACTACCCCTAGATTCAAAGTGTCACGTGGAATCAAACAAGGGTGCCCAATCTCCCCATACTTGTTTTTGATCGCCTCTAAACTCTTAGCTCTTCATGTCTCTAATAGTGCCTTGGAAGGGATAACATTGGCTGAAAGAAGTATCATCCTTAGTCAGCTGGCTGATGACACCACCATCTTCCTGAGAAATTCCTCCCAGATTCCCCTTGCGATAGGGTTGATCAGGGGATTTTCACAAGCTTCAGGTCTCAAATTAAACTTAAAAAAATGTGAACTAATGGCAGTTAAAGATTGTGATGTTTCAAACATATGTGGCATTCTTGTGAAGGATCGGGTTACATACCTGGGAACAATAATAACTAAAGACCAAAATATAAGAAGTCCATTAAATTTTAGCCCAATCATTGAAAAAAAAAAAAAAAAAGTTAAACTCTTGGCTACAAAGAGACTTATCCTTGAGAGGAAGAGTATTACTGACAAAAGCGGAGGGAATTTCCAGACTTGCTTATTTGGCGGGCTCTTTGGATGTTGATTGTAAGGTATCGAAAAGAATTGACAATATGTTGTTTAATTTCGTGTGGAAAAACAAAACTCATTATGTCAAAAAGTCTGTAATAATGAACACAATTCAGTGGGGGGGCTTAAACTTTTTGGACTTCACAACTTTAAGCAATACCTTCAAAATCAACTGGCTCAGACAATTCTTTAACAATCCAACATCACTTTGGAACTTTATTCCAAACTATATTTTCTCTAAAATCGGCGGCTTGAATTTTCTGTTATTATGCAATTATAGTATTAGCAAAATCCCAATCAAACTGTCCAATTTTCACAAACACATGCTTTTGGCTTGGTCTCTCTTATTTAAACATAACTTCTCGCTTCATCGTTATTACATTTGGAATAATAAGGACATTCTCTACAAAAACAAATCTTTATTTTTTGAAAACTGGTACAGGAATAATATTGTACTTGTTGGCCAACTCTATGACACAAGTGGCAGCCTGTACAGTTATTCAGATTTCTTGCAGAAATTTCAAATTCCTGTTTCCGTTAAGGAGTATGATGATGCTTTGATGCAATTCCTTCTGGTATCAGAATGCTGCTGGGAGGCATTAACTATTAGGACTTTATACCAAAAAGATATTGTTACTATTCCTTATATAATCCCATATTGGAACAGGTTAATAGAGAATGTCCCTTGGAAAAACGTTTGGTCTTTGCCTTTTAAATATATGCTTACTAATAAGGTGAGAGAAGTTACGTTTAAATTAATTCACAGATTCTACCCAGTAAAGTGTGTGCTAAAGCGGTATAAACCAGATATTGAATCTGAATGCTCTTTCTGTAAAAGGTCAGATGAAGATATTTGCCATTTATTTTGGAAATGTTCATACACAGAAAAATTCTGGTCAGATGTCCTTGAATTTATCCAAACCTTTTTCGTTTTGGATTTCTCATTTTGCTTTAAAGATGTTTTCTTTGGTATGGTCGACCTTAAGACGGACAAGGAAGGAAAGTATTTCATTATTAATCTTTTATTTCTACTCGCTAAATATCACATCCATAAATGTAAGTTCAGGGTTCTAAACCCTTCTTTCCTGTGTTTGAGAGTGAAGTTAATGAATACTTGGACTCCATAAGATATTCAAAGAACTGTAAAGCTCTGAAGACTATGCAGATATATTCAAAACTTGTGACATCACGTGACTGAATGAAATTGGAACTCATAACTGTAAGTTGTGCTATGAATTGGACTGCTTGTTGATCAGCCTTGCTGGACTTTGCAGACCCCACTGGATATGATTTATTTATGTATGTACTATATTTATTTATGTATAGTTTATTTATGTATGCATTTGTATGTGTTGTTTGTAACTGAAAATGCTGTCAATATAAAAAAAAAAAAAAGCAAGAAGTGAGTCTGCTAATTTCCCTCCGAGACGGATATTCACTCGGATGTACGTCATTGCTTACGTTACACGAGTGCCCACTACTGGCGGAAACTGCGGCTGAACCATAGACAAGTAAAATAGACGGTGGGCCGAAAGCGTTTTTCGTGTTGTTGATCGATCTCCATCGATAGAGTATACGCTTCTTTTATGTACGATATAAGTCATTATATGTAGTAAAATAAAATTTGTTGGCAATTCTAGTTTGATCATATATTTTCACAAACGTATGTTTTGATTGTCAATCTTAGGCAAATCGCGGGACAGCTCTAGTAGCTGAACCAATCGGATTGTAGTTTTTAACGTCCTTAAAAATACTAACCAATCGCAGTCGGCCAGACTAGGACCCCGAAATGGGCGGGAGTAATCGAGTAACATAGCGGTAATGTTATATTGTAGGCCAATATTCACCATAGACAGTAAGATATTTACAAGTGAAACTCGAAAAATTAGAATAATGTGCAAAAGTTCATATATTTCAGTAATTCAAATTAAAAGGTCAAACTAATACATTTAGTAAATATATAGATATACATTTTTATATAACAAAACACGTTTATATATATATATATATATATATATACATACAACTGATTTCATGTAATATTCTAATTTTCTGAGATTTTGAATTTGGGTTTTTCATAAGCTGTAAGTCATAATCAACAAAATTATAACTTTTGCACGATATTCTAATTTTTCGAGTTTCACCTGTATATATCTAACATAAATAAGACACTTCATCTTGGATATGGAGTGTTGTGTGCATGTAACTAGCTGTACATCAACAAACATCATATCCTTTTCACTAACAAGTTGGATCAAGTTAGTACAATGTTTTTTAGAGTGGGTGAATTTAAATACAAAAGAAAGCCAAATTGCCCAAAAAGCTGTGGAAAAAAATAAAATCACAGGCGGCCACATTCCAGATGTGCCAATTCTTGTTGGCTACCATAGAGAATGCTACATGCAGTATGCTAACAAAAGAAATATTGAGAGAGCCAGCAAGAAGAAAAGACAGTACAGGAAGTTGAAGGTTTGTAAGGCAGCTTTATAGTGGTTAAGTGTAGTTGTTAGATCTCATGCGTTTGGATAAATCATGGTATAAATTCTTAGAATCCTTTTAAACCCCAAACATAAATTATTGATATTTACATCTCAGAAATAGTAAAAAAAAACATACAGATATAATTATATAATGTAATATTATATATAATAAGTTAATTACTATACATTTTTTCTTATAAAAGTTGAATATGTATTATCTTAGCATGACTATCTTTAAAACTAAATGACACTTCAACTGTTTGGTCAAGCAGGCTTTAGTAATATAATATATGGCAGTAATATATATAATGGTAGAACATTTAACATATCATATTAACAACAATAAATAGATCCGTCCGAAACTATGCACACAAAAAAATAAACCCTGCCCATGTAAACCCTGCCAGGCCAGACCATGGATGTATTAAGAGAAAGGCCAGGCATAGCCCTGTGTCTTAATTGGCATTTTAGTCAAGGTAAACTAATAAAAGGCTTCTATAGACAGCGATATCTAGTGGACAAAATTTTCAACATATAGCGACTGAAAATGTGCTCCACCAATCAGAATAGCAAAACGTTAAAAGGGTTTTATGATGAAGAAGATGTCTCACAGCAGGGCTGAGGATCTGGGATTACCTGGGGAAACAGATTAGCAAAGTTGTAAACAGTGTAGTAAAATTATGAGAAGGGTCTGGCTGCTGACCGTGGGCTAGTGGAGCTCCACTTTCGAACAGGAAATACGTCACCTCCACTTGAATTAATAAAGGAGGACCAAGATGGCATCGCTGTGAGCTCTTCGAATTATAACTCAGGTCATTGACTGACTGACGCTGTCGAAACGTGCAATGCAAGCAAAACACATAGAGCTTGCGTGAAATTACTCACAAAAGGATGAATAAACACAATGGATTGATATTTCTGATGAGCATAGATGTTATTGTGACGGATTAAAATGTATTTTATAAATTCAGAAATCTGTGAAAAATGTAAAGCACTATATTCACACTATTTTGAATGAGTGGTTATAAAACATAAATATGTAATTTGAATGTAATTTTGGGTTCATCTGTGATCTATGAGTTTGGCGATGTGCCTTGTTGAACACTAGGGGGAAAATTCACAGGTTTTTTCTTTTTCCATTCCACATAAAGCTTTAAATGCAAAATTCTGAAATAATTTTTACTATAATATTTTATTAAAAGTAATAAAATGTTAAAGCTTAGTATACTGCTTCGATATTTTGCGTGAAGATTAGGTCAGGTAACGTATATGCGCTCCGGCGCAGTGGCAGTGACGTATTTCCGCTTTCGAGTGGAGCTCTGCAGCCAGCCCCTATTGAAAATTATTGGTTCAATGAGGATTTACATTTATGAGGCACTTAAAAAAAAAAAAGTGTAACTAGATGAGCCCAGATTAAAATGCATACAGTAATCTGACCTTGTGTCAATATGAATAATAAAAGCATACAGGTGAAACTCGAAAAATTTGAATATCGTGCAAAAGTTATAATTTTGTTGATTATGGCTTACAGCTTATGAAAAACCCAAATTCAAAATCTCAGAAAATTAGAATATTACATGAAATCAATACAAAAAATAATTTTAAATACAGAAATGTCGCCCCTCTGAAAAGTATATTCATGCATATGTATATAGTTATACATTTACTAAACGTATTAGTTTCACCTTTTAATTTGAATTACTGAAATACATGAACTGTTGCACGATATTCTAATTTTTCGAGTTTCACCTGTACCATTAGGGCTCAGCAGTAACTTTGCTAAAACTGAAAATAAGGTTGACATTTTTAGAAAATTTGTCATGAGTAATTAATACACTAAACAAAAGGAAAAAAAGCTTTATTACAGTAAACAATTATATGTCGTTTGTTTTATTTGACAATTTAAAGAATTTGAATCTCAAGTGTCGAAGCATTACTACTACAATCCATGCAGTCATCACATTTCCCTTATCTTTTCCAGTACAATATATTAGACGAAGAAGCCTACACTTTGATTTTTTACACTTTTTTTAACCTTTAATTACTTTGTTGTGTGATGATAAAATGTATAATATTAATTATAAATATTGTAATGTATTGTTATTTACTACATGGTATCTCTTCCATGACTAGCTATTAGGATATCTGCTGTTGATGTAAACCTATTTAATACATGTTATCTCTTCCATGCCTAGCTAGTAACGTTAGGTTGTGTGTAGTTGATTTAATCGTTTGTAGCTAGGTAAATAATAACGTTACATGTTATCTCTTTCATGAATAGATATTAGGTGATGTAGCTAGTAGATGTAAACTTATATGATAAATGTTATCTTTTCCACTTTAATGTCTGTCTAGTAATCGTCTTTCATATGCAGTTAATTAACGGGGCTACAGCCTGATAGAATAACTGTTTACGTAAATGTTAACATGCACTGCTAAAATTACATTTAACTAACGTTTACATGCTAACACGTTAGATCTGTATCTCCTCAAAACAAATGTTTTCTTCTCTGTGAGCTGTATGTCATTTCTAACAAGTGTAACGTTACCTGTAAATACAAACATAAAACGGCATAACGTTATATATTAACGGTTTACATAGTTCATGCACTAAGCTAACGTTATAAGACAGGTATAAACAGCAGTATTTACCGGAGCCATTAACTTACACCTGGAATCTTGGATGCCGCTGTTAATGTTTCTCGACTTCGGATAGGATTCCTGCTGGACAATGTTTGATTGTGTAGATTTCGTTAGAGAAGATTTTATGGTGTGAAGTGAACTCATGGATGTGGCTGGCTAGCTAGAGAACACATGTGCTACGCTACAGTCGTGGTAGTGGCACTATATTTTGAACGAATATTATTGCCAGACGTTAATCACGTGACGATAGAATTCGTTTTTTGATTGGTTAGATGTATAGTACTCCCTCACGTTTGCCTAGTCTGTTTATTAAACGTAAATTTAGTTTTCAAAAAAATATGATCGACTTGACACTGCCAACAAACGGATACGTGTTCAGAAAAAAATGATTTAGTTTATGTGAAAAAAGCAGCTACTCTATCCTTGAGGATCTATCATTTCAAAAACTAAAGCAGATAGCAGCGTTCGGCCCACCGTCTAAAAGGGCTGAACTGGAACGTTGATTTATTATTTTAATTTTTTTCTCTTTAAGAATTTGTTTAATGCAACATCCAAATGTACATAGGTGTGTTTGGGTTGTTTTACATAAAAAAAATATAATCAATATATTATAGAGTTGTGCTTAGGGAAGTTCGCAAGTGCGTGTCTAAAAGTGGACTGGAACGCAGCCCATAACGTTATACCCAAATGATAGCATGCGCATGCGCTTTACCAAAACTTTTCAGCTGATGTATTTCCTGTGTGTATTTCCTGGGCGGAACTACATGGCGCCCGCCATATTAGATATTAACACATGTGGATATGTCTGGCATAGAGGCAAACGTTGTCTGATACATGATTTCCTTTTTTGTTCAGGCTTAATCTTTTACAGCCCGAGCCTCATAAGCGCCCGTTAGAGGTGCAAAAATAATCGATATCACCCAAGTCTACGAATACATGACAATTCTCATGTCATATATAGTATTAAATTAAATAACCATGGCTCTAAGAAGCGAAGACGTCAGAACGCAAATTGAGTCGCCGAACAAGCAGCAGATCGTACCGGTTGTGGCGCACGTTAGCGATTTGATCGACTTGGACCCGCACTCAGAGCTGTTCCTCGAAACTCCTCCGCCTGATGTTGTAAGTTCTATCAATGCTTGCTTTGAGCAGTTCACCAGCACCTTTGAGAGGAGACGAGATGCTTCAGTCCACAGATCTTCTTCGGACAGGTAAAAAAAAAAAAAGAAAGAATGGACATGGAATCTAGACTACTGTGTTGCTTCTCATCCTCTTGTAAAGTCTCCTTGCAGTCAATAAAACTGTGAAAATCATTTCTTCGAGCCTTAAAATTACTTGAATGTAACTACACCCTTGCTTCGTTTAGTTTACGCCGAGCCATTAAATGAATAACGTTAGTTCACTTTATGAAAGAGTTGATGGTAGCTATTGACTTCCATGCCATAGTAACCAATGAAGTCAATGGCTACCGTCAACTGTCTGATTACCAACATTCTTCAAAATATCTTATGCTGCGTCTCAATTCACCTAACTTACTCATACTACGCCCTAAAATTATGTAGGCCTACTCTTTTTGTGAAGAAAAAGTACATACTTTTGAGTGTGTATTAGAAGAGTTTTTATTTTATTTTTTATTAATTAGTGAACAAAAGTGCGTCGGATAATAGGACCAAACAAGTTAGTCGTTTTCACAGATAAGGAACTCCCGCACACTATCGTTACTAGCAATTTTAAATTTAATGTTTATTCACACACAACGTTTCGGTCACACGACCTTCATCAGGAGTATACAAATGTTCAAAATCATCTCTTTTTAAAATAAACACATGACCAATTAACAGAACTCCATCTGTAAATAATTAAGCTCATTGGAAGTGCATAATTAGCACCACATCACAGACAATTACAAATTGTAATAGTTACAACAATCAACAAAAAAATCACCCTATAGGGCAACAAGATCTTCTAAAACACATAATCAACACGTCGTCATCAAACAACTTCAAATTGTAATTCTAAACAGTTGCAACAGTCAGGCTCCCTAGCCACTCAAACTCATTGTAAATACACAGTAGAAACAACATGTCATTCAAAAAAATGATTAAATTCTTTCTTTTTTTCTCTTTAAAAACACTATAACATTACATTAAATAATGCTTCGTCGTTCATACCCCTAGGTGATAAAGTTTGAAGAGTGTAAATCCAAAACAACTCACGTCTCTGTAGGAGTAATTCAATGTCGCCACCTCTAGGTGGCAAAGTCACTTTCTCAATCCCACAAAACCGTACAGAGGTAACATCATGATTCAAAGTTACAAAATGTGCCGCAACTGGATAATTCATATCTTTTCTTCTGATCGAACTCTTATGTTCACTAATTCTTTGTTTCAACTGACGTGAGGTTTTCCCCACGTAACCAATACCACAAGGACAACGAATTAAATAAACAACATGAGTGGAAACACAAGTAATCACAGATTTAATACTATATTTTTTGCCAGTTCTAGGGTGACAAAAAAAATGTTTTAAAAGTATTATTAGACTGGGTGCAATTCCCACAACGATAGTTGCCCTTCTGTATAGGACTAAGTAAGCTCTGCGATGTACGAGGACTAGCACTCTGAAAAGGAGCATGTACCAAGCTGTCTTTTAAATTCCTAGCGCGTTTGTATACAATCAAAGGAGGATGTCTAAAAACATCACTCAACTCCGGATCAGAAGACAACAAATGCCAGTGTTTTTTAAAAAAATGATTTTATCATATAGGACTTAGGTGAATGTGTTGTAATACAAGAAAAATAAATACTTTTCTTTTTTTCTTTTTTAACAGCTCAGACCGTGTCTTTTTAAAAGCTGTATTAAATGCTTCATCAACCCAATCTAAAGGGTAACCTCTGTTCAAAAATTTATTTTTCATGATTTTAGATTTCTCAAAGTCGGAATCAGAATGACAAATCCTCCTCAATCTGTAGAACTGACTCTTGGGCAGTCCTTTTTTTAAAAAAATAGGATGAAAACTGGTAGCGAGTAAAAGTGTGTTACGATCAGTCTCTTTTGTAAACAAAGTTGTAGTTAAACTACCTTCGTTCTTCTGTACCCACATATCGAGGAAGTGTAATTTAACCAAATTAATTTCAGAGGTAAATTCCAAATCATCAACCAAGTTATTCAAAAAAGTAACAAATTCTCTAGCATCATCGTGATCACCCAAAAAAATACAAAATATATCGCCAATGTATCTGTACCATTTGATGATCTGTGAATAGAAAGGGTTATTCTCTGTAATCAATACGTAACTCTCTTAAAAAAAAAACATGAATAGATTGGCATAGTTAGGGGCAAAGTTTGAGCCCATTGCTGTCCCACTTATCTGAAGAAAAAAATCATTATCAAAACTAAAATAATTATATTTCAAAAGGTAGGAAGCCATCTCGATAATAAGGTCTGAAGGTGGACTAAAATCCTTGCGTAACGAAAGATAATGTCTGAGGGCAATAAGTCCTTTTTCATGTGAAATGTTAGTATATAAACTTATGTCCAAAGTTAATAATACAGAAATGTCCGGTAAATCATGTAACTCAGAGATCTTATTGATGAAATCAGTAGAATCTCGAATGTAAGATGGTAACGAATAAACAAAAGGTTTTATAAAAAAATCAACATACTGAGATAAAGGAGATTGGAGGGAATTAGTCTGTGCCACAATCGGACGACCTGGAGGGTCAATAAGTCTCTTATGAATTTATTCTAATTTATTTATTCTAATCTATTAAGTCTCTCTATAATTAATTTTTTATTAATTGAAATTCAATTTTACAGACAAAATGAGTATTGAACAAACAATATTAACTTACAATTCTCAGAGGGCAGACATAGTTGCAAAATACAATAAGTAACAGCGATGAGGTCTGAAATCAAATATACAATCAAGAAGACAAAAAAAGTAAATAAAATAATAATAAAATAAATAAATGAATTACGTTTATGTAAAAGTAAGTCCTTGCAAGGGGTAAAGGAGCTAAAGTGCTTTTAGCTCATTGAAAAAACTGGCTACTGTAGAAGCTTTCTTATTTGAAAGGGTGCAAAGTGAAGCAGCAAAAGCTTTAAGTTCATTAGTAAAATGAAGAAAGGAGTTTTTTTTTTTCAAAAATCTGCATTTATGAATGAAGTATTTAGCAAGTTCAAAAAGATTATTAACCAAGTAGTACTGTGAACAATTTTTCACACCAAATTTGATTTGTTTGTATTCAAGGGGGTTTACACGTGTAATAATACATGACAGTTTACTGTACAATTGAGACCAAAACAACTTTGAGTGATTACAATAATAAATAATATGTTCACACAAATGATAATGAACTAGTTCATGTTCATAGTTCATTTAAAAAAAAAAAAAATGAACTAAGTTCACATATCTAAAAATGAACTAGTTCACGTTCATTTGTTAAATTCTTTTTAAGATAGGCCACTATCTTACTCAATAGAACCTCTTTACCATCCATTACCAGCTGCAAATCACTGCCACTCTAAAACTAATCAAAATTATTGTACCAATAAACAAGAGACCATTATTATAGCCAGGAGAAAAATAATGTTGAGATAGAGAATATATTTACCCCTTAAATAATGTGTAATCATGATATGTAGAAATTGGAAAATACAAGGTGCAGTCAAGGTATACTGTATGTTCAGTGAAACTTTTATTTAGCCAGCATGAACCAAATTACCCAGGACTTAAAAAAAAAGGTATATTCAGGTTCATGGGGAAAAGATCAGTCTACTGACAAAAATCCAGCATATTCTGAACGGCAGTAACTATGTAAACCAGACCAAAGTAGTCATGTACTGTAATGTCAAATTAGCTTGGGCTTACTCTGCTCAATGTGCAATACTCAATCAACACATTTTCACACCTTCAAAAGGAAGTAAACAGTGAGTAAACGATGAAAATGCCATTTACATTCATTTATAATAAAACAATCTTCCTGATTATATTTGTCTAAAGAAAATGAACAGCTAGCAGCTGAACAACTTAACTTAAGATGACCTTACCCTGCTCAATGTGAAATACTAGACCAACACATTCTAGCATCCTCAAAAGACAGTAAACAGTGAGTAAACAATGACAATGCCATTTACATTCATTAATATATATTTTTTCTAACGCTTCCTGACTTATATTTGTCCAAATGAATTGAATAGCTCTGAAAACTGAAAATTATACAGCATATAGGCCTAGCTCTAATAAACAAACATAGCATTCAATTTCAGATGCTGGATTTATCTGTACAGAAAGGAGTCATAGGCTTCAAAGTGCAATAGTCAAGCAGCATAACTTACTTACGTAAACATTTGGAGAAAAAAAAGTTGACTCCTGAGTTTTTGTCATGCTGGAGCATCTTTACAAGATGTCCCACTCTTATAGCACCACAAAAGAGTTACAGTGGATATTACTAGTCCAATACATCAACCAAGAAGTTAAACTTCTTTAAGCTTTCTGTTTGCATTCAAGAGCAGTTGCTTCTCAAAGTTTTCATCACCAAGCCTGTTTCTCCTGGGCCTGAATATTTGGCCTCCGCTACTGAAAAGTCTCTCCACTGGAGCGCTTGAGAGGAGTGCAGTGTTGTATTTAAGGAAGAGCTTTTTGAGCCTGGGCAGCAGCATGTACTCTGCAAAGCCATCTGTGGTTGGTGCATCCAAGTAAGTTGCTGCTTCATTTTTTTTTGAGATTCTGACGGTTTTGGTTAAACCTGAAGAAGGAAGCTGTTGTGTCTTTGTCAGTATCACCACTAGGCTGAGACTGATCAGAGTTTTGTGTTTCTGAGTCATCTGAGTTGCTAGTTAGTTCTCGTTTCAGCATAACTCGGTAAAGCAGCTGTTTTTCCTCATCCTCCACCCAGTTAAGCTTGAATATTGGCAGCAGCATGGCTAACAATGTGTTCCTTCTCAAGCATGGCTTCAACCCTTGTTTTCAGTGACTGCAGGATGTTTAGTATGAGAGTACGGCATGTAATCAGACCTTGTGCAGCAGTGGGCTTTGTGCTCTCCTCCAGCAGGCCATTCATATCATTTTGTAGTTGTACAATGGTCGGAGCCAAATACCCGAGGAAGACGTTTTTCTCTCCCTGCAGGATGTTCAGTGCAGATGCTAGGGGCCTCATTACATCCACAAACTTGTGTATGAAGCTGATTTCCTCTGCAGAGAACCGCCTAAAGCCAAACTCATCACAGACAGCATGCAGGATAAGGTTGTCATATGCAAGAGTGACAGTATCAGCAGCTTCATTGGTGGTGTCTGCCTGGGGAATTAATGTTGCTATGTGAGACAGTCGCTTCATAGCAAGATACAAAGAGTTCCACCGTGTATCATTTGGTAACACAAAACCAATCCCAAGCTTTCCCTCAATAAAATCTGAAGCTTTGGGGCTTCTTTTAATCCGGTTCCACAAAGCAGATGCCTTAGCAAAAACAGCCCTCAACAGTGTTTTGTACTGTTTATCAGTTACCTTCTCTGTGTCTTTGGCAACAAGATTTAAAGGCCATGTTGCAGGTTAACCACCACTGTTGATTAATGGGTACATAAATCACTCAAGATATGTGTATCATTTTTAAAATGTCTCAAAAATGGTCTTAAAGACCATTTTTTTACGTTTCTGGTATAATTTTTTTTTTACGTAACTCTGTGATGACGTCACGTTGGGGAGAAGCGGAGGAAAGGGTGCCTCAGCCTAGTATTAGAACTATGGCGACTGACTGGGATGAGGAAGAGTTGGCAAGAAGAACTAACATGTATTATGGCCCGCAGCCGTATAATTTTGAACCTGCTAGACGTGAGAGGGCAAATGAAGAATTGCCAAGAACTGATGGCCGTTAAAGCCAATTGAATGCATGGTCCGAGGAGAATGAGTGGAGAGTTGGTGAAGTGTCCTGGTGAGTTAGTCTACAAGCTATGGCAAGCCGTTTTAACTTACGAGCAGCAGTGCACAATAACGACACATATATTTTTTTACGGTCATTGAATAGCACCGAGTGAAAAATCAACGTTTTCTTTATATCTAGTGGCAGTATATGATCATGACGTTAGTTCAGATAAGTACCGGTAACCTTTGTCATAGTGTCGTAGTACTGGTAATGTTTGTCTTTGTCATCTAGAAATAGAAAGCATCATGCTAGCTATTAGGGGTGCAGTGTTTCCCCTAGGATTTTTTTTCAGGGGGGGGGGGGACTGCTAGTGTTGCGGAGCGGGCGTGTTACGGATACGTGGTGTATTTGTTTTTTATTATTAATTGAAATCATGTACTATGAATCATTAAACTTATACAACATTTTTTTTTAATATATATATATATATATATGGAAAAAAAATTCACACTAATTCTGTGTTGTTTTTTCTGGTAATAAAATGAAGACATAAAACACAAATTTTAGCATTTATCATCAATTTTAATCATATGAAATTAAATAAACTTTTTGTCAAATAACTGGCTGCACAATGAGCTTTAGCCTAACTGTTCAAATTAAAACATGGATTATTCCTTAATTTCAGTTTTGATGATAATTTATTTGGATTAGTGTTAGTGTATTATTACATTGGGATATATCTAAATTCTAATGTACAACAGTAATATATTTCTGTCAAGTTAAACCGAACTTTTATTTTGACGGGTTGCCTTGAAGACCTTTTGAGGTTCTGTGTGTTTGTCATGATGATAGTTTTTCTCAAATGAAGCGGTGAAATGATCACGAAGTGACTTTCAGAGTGGATCTAGAGCCTGGAGAGGAAGTTCATGCATTTGTGCCTTCATATAGGCCAAATAACAGCGCAAGCGTCACACGTGCTTCAGTGTGTGTGTGGTAAATTAAACTGCGCGTCGGGGCACCATTCATTCACACAGAACATGCAGGATTCGTATTTAAATAGTCTTTGTGTTTTAATATTCACACACACTAGTCTACATCGCGATTTGATTTCAAGTGTACTGAACTGCTTTCTATTTTTTCCTCAAATTTACAAATTCCGTGAAATTCCGCGTTTTACACTAAATTCCTTTTTTATGACTGTATTTCGTCAGCATTTTAGGGGGGGCGGGGGGCGTTTTGCGGGGGCGGGCCGCCCCCCCAAAACAATGGTAGGGGAAACACTGGGGTGGAATTATACATGTATTCGTATTGTGTGAGTGTGAGAGGCGCGATCGAACGGTGGAAACATAAAAACATCGTCATTTTGTTCATACAGGATATCGTTCAAACTGCAAAGTGTTTACTTATATTTGTGTACACTCGCAATAAAACACAACATTGTGCTTCTGTCACACTCAAAACTCTTGTCAAACTGTAACCTACAACTGTGTATATTTCTATCTAGCTGCTAACGTTAGCTATATCTGCTAACGTTATGCTGTCTGCCTATCTCTCTCTATACTTGACCATCTATATATCTAGTCTGTCTATATATCTAGTCTATATATATATCTCGTCTATATATCTCTCTATATCTATGTATTTATCTAAAATCTGCGCTATCTGAATACTCTCGTCTACTACTCGTCGCTCTCAACAAGGCGGGCTGCGGGCTGTGGTAAATTCTCTCCCCAAGGTGACGTAATGCAATGCATTGTGGGGGAAAGGAGAATCGTTGCAAACCGCTGTAAGATAGTACCTACTTTTTTCGTTTTGTGATACCCAACAACATAAAATACAATGGATAACAGTTTAAATGTTTATTACCAACAAGCAAATTGCACACATTCGTTGAAAAATTAAACCTGCAACATGGCCTTTAAGGTGTGAGCCATGCACCCTCTGTGAGGGGGAAGACGGGGGTCTTCCAATGCTGAGAGAGGCAAAGGTTCCATGTCATCCTCTTCATCTACAGCAGGAGGCGAGGTAGATCCTGGTTCATTTTCATTTTCAGTTGCTGCATTATCTCTGTCAACATCACGATCTGGATCTTTATCAGCAGTGGGAAAATCTTCTGTGAAACAGTTGAATGCTTTCACAAAATTAGAAGCATAGTCTGTCACAGTGCACACAATCTTGTTTTGGATTCTGAACTCTTTATGCACCTCTGACAATGCTTTGGCGAGAACATCATGTGTGTGTGCTCCTCGAACACGACGTGCTCATGCAAGCACTGCAGAGCTTCTCTGAGAGAGATTATTTTTGTTGAGCAAATGAACAGTAATGCCTAAAAACGCTTTATTCACTGCAGTCCAGCAATCTGCTGTTGTACATACGGCATCAACTTCAGAGAGTTCATTCTTTAAGTCAGAAATATTCTCCTGGAATGCATTCAGTTGTTTCTTTACCTGCTTTCTTGAAGGCACATGCCTGGATGGCCTAATTTGATGAAAGATGGCTTCTCGACCTTACTCAAAGGCTGCAGATCTCCCACAATGTAATCCAATACAAGCTTGTCCACTTGTTGCTGGGAAATGAAGGTAACAGCAGGTCCTTTACTAAATGCAGTGAGCTTAACTTGGGTGGGTCTGCTTGGCGGCGCCGGCGGTCCTCTCTTCGTTAATGATTTCTTGCATTCATTATTCAGTCGCAGATATTTGCCAAGATAGCTCTGATGACGTAACTCGATGTGTCGCTTCAAATTTGAGCTCGATGTGGCTGACTTGTTTGTTTAGTCCCGGTGGGCACAGTTTGCACAAAAACGTAAGTTTTTTTCCGTCTGAGTCTTCCTTTGTTTGTACATACAAGTCTGCTAAGTGCTCTTCAAAACTGGCTTCAGCAGTAGCTAAGTTTGAATCACGTGAACTAGTAGCACTAGCCATGCTGGACCATCAAGATGTTTGTCGTAAACAGTCTGTCGTAATACAGAAAAAAAAGTTTTCTATGTTTACTAATCATTTAACAACATGTATTCTTTACTCCAATGAGCTCATTGTTTCTGCCTTAATACATTGTTTAACAATGAAACTGAATGAAAATTAATTGAAATGCATTACACAGTCAACTCTGATAACAGATCACTCTAAATTGTAATTTAGACACAGGCATTTTCTGTAAAGCTGCTTTGAAACGATATGTATTGTGAAAAATGCTATACAAATAAATGTGAATTGAATTAAATATAGGCTACTGGGGTGCGGGATATATGCCTCACACTCAGCAGCACACATAAAGCTTGCCGCAAAGCACTGGCAAAAGTAGCCTAATGATTATGGATGTGTCGGGAAACAATAGCAAAGAGATATTTTAATTGTTTATTAATAAATAAGTGTTTAATGAGTGTGTTGGCTACAAAGATGAATATGGCGATGCTGACTCGTCATTCCTGCAGTATTGAACACGTGCGCGCCTATATGTATTACATAATCAAACTATTAATTTCTAATTCGTTTAAAAGTGGACATATTTTGACCGTCTTTAGGACTATTTGTCATGTCTGTGAGGCAAGTATCGTATACACTGTGTTTCGGTTAATTTGTGACGTGCTACAGTTCTTGCAGTCGAAGACGGATAAACTTTCTACTCTGTGCGCTTTTAAGTGCCTTATCAGATTTATCGTGTTGCCGGTCTTGGTAGCAATTATCTTGTTGAAAATATTGCATTGCGTGCTTCTGGCATCGAGTCTGATACATAGGTAAGTACACTTTTGATAATTTCCACATATTTTCTATCTATCTGGGTTGGGACGCTTACACACACACTGACTGACTACAGCCTCACGTGCGACGAGCCACGTCTCTGAGCAGCCGCGTAAACTAGTGTTTTTCCGCCACAGCCAATCATGCTGCATGCTTATTGTTTCACTGACGTTGACGAGATTAACCCCTTAGATACCGAAATTTGGTACCGAAAAACAAGACATGTTTCGATACTCGGTAGTATCGAGGCAATTCGGACGGTACCTAAAAAGTACCGAACTCTATACCCAGCCCTATACAAGAGTGACCTGGCCAAGAAAGCAGCTACAATAACATAAACATACAAATACACATCATCAAAACAGAAAAATACAATTTAGTATCACAACAGCAATTTACCAAAGGATAAAACGATACTCGGTTACTAACGTAACCTCGGTTCTCTCTAGAGAGGGAACGAGTATTGCGTAAGTTTAGCTTACGCTACGGGAAAGATTCATCTTCTCGAGATACTGAAGCCAAAAATTATCCTTAATTTTGTATACCTTGTCAACGCAGTGCAGCAGCTAGCAGACCTAGAGCAGGCCATCTTGCGTGCTCATTGGCTGCCCTGCGGGCAACTGCTGCAGCCTACCAGTGAGCCCGGCGTGACGTCACGCCCAATGAAGGGCGCCCGCGCCTTCATAGCGTCACAGCCCGCCAGAGTGGGCGTGGCTTAGCCTATAAAGGAAGGGGGCTGTAGGCTGCTTCCCTGGTTTTTGTCGACTGAAGCGAAGTCGCTCGTGGCGCGAGCACGGCCG
This sequence comes from Gila orcuttii, assembly GCA_026230005.1. Taxonomy (NCBI): domain Eukaryota; kingdom Metazoa; phylum Chordata; class Actinopteri; order Cypriniformes; family Leuciscidae; genus Gila; species Gila orcuttii. Next base: position 44,658,164 of record JAPDVR010000004.1, on the reverse strand, counting down.
GTTACGCAATACTCGTTCCCTCTCTAGAGAGAACCGAGGTTACGTTAGTAACCGAGTATCGTTCTCTTACGAGAGGTTCTCTCGTATTGCGTAAGTTTATCTTACGTTATGGGAACACTTTGTCAACGCCGTGCGCGCCAAGCATCCACATGAGACCCCGATCTTTTAGGGGGAAACCCCATAAGTGGAAAGAATAAGGTGGCCGGCCACGCGGGCCATCACTTGTACATAAGCACACATAGGGAATACAGAGCAGCGCGCGGGTCTGTATAGGCACATGGCACAATCCCATTTAGTGTAGCTCAACCAGGAGAGCTGAGTCATGTGAGTGATCTGAGCAGGAGATCTGGGCAGAATACACCTCTCGTTCAGACTGACAGCAGTTTAGCCTGCAAGGCGGGAACTTCTAGGTTATAAAAACCTGACTAAGGTAGACGGGGAGCACCAGCCCGCCGCTACACACATGTCATGGATAGAAATCCCGCTGGACCATGCCCACGAAGAGGCCACGCCTCTCGTGGAATGAGCCCTGGTGCACAGAGGGCATTGCAGACCCTTTGACGCGTAAGCGCCCGCTATAGCGTCTACTATCCATCTGGACAGGCTCTGTTTCGAGGAGGCATAACCCTTGGTGTGCCCACCAAACGAAACAAAAAGCTGTTCCGAGCGCCTGAAGGAGGCGGTGCGCGTAATGTAAAACCTCAGCGCTCTGACGGGGCAGAGGAGGTTCACATCACTTTCACTGTCAGATGCTGGGAGAGCGGACAATGAAATAACTTGTGCTCTGAATGGAGTGCCCATCACTTTAGAGACATAACCATGTCTAGGTCTGAGGATGACTTTAGAGTCATTCAGCCCAAACTCAAGACACGACGCGCTGACAGACAGCGCATGCAGATCCCCTACGCGTTTTACTGATGACAGTGCAGTCAGAAAAAACGTTTTCAGTGATAGATATTTCAACCCCACGGAGTCTAGTGTTTCAAAAGGAAAAGCTTTCAGGGCCTTGAGGACCAATGAAAGATCCCACATAGGAACCGACGGGGGGCGCTGCGGATTCATCCTTCTAGCTCCTCTAAGGAAGCGGATGACCAACTCATGTTTTCCCAGTGACTGAAAAACGCTGCCACGGCCGCCACATATACTTTGAGCGTGGAAGGGGACCTTCCCTTATCCAACAGCTCTTGTAGGAAAGTGAGCAGATGCGCCACCCCGTATGTCCGCGGGTCCAGACCTCTGTCGGTGCACCATCCGGAGAACACCGACCATTTAGACGCGTAGAGCCTTCTCGTGGAAGGGGCTCTAGACTGCGTGATCGTGTTCATCACTCCTTCTGGCAGGGTAACGAGTACCCGTTGATCAACCATGCATGCAGAGACCAGCGCTCTGGATGGGGATGCCAGATCGTGCCGCGAGCCTGAGAGAGGAGATCTGCCCTCACCGGAATCGGCCACGGAGCTGTATGTGACAGCCGTGCTAGTTCCGGGAAACAATCTGAGCACCGAGGAGCTATGAGGAGCACCGAGTGGCGCGTTTCCCTGATTCTCTTGATCACCTGTGGTAACAGAGAGACCGGAGGGAAAGCATATAGCGGGAGGCTGGGCCAACCTGGGCCAGCGCGTCCTCGTCCTTCGAGAAGAACGTCGGGCATTGAGCGTTGTCTTTGACACAAATAGGTCGACTTCCGCTCTGCCGCATAGGCGCCACAGCTTCTGGACCGTTTGGGGGTGCAGGGACCATTCCCCTGGGGGAACATTGTCCCTGGACAGTTTGTCTGGGCCGTCGTTCAAATGGCCAGGCACATGCGCCGCCCTCAGCGAGCGCAGGTGCATCTGAGACCAAATAAGGAGGCGTACTGTCAGATTGCAGAGATTTCTGGATCTGACACCGCCCTGACGGTTTACATAGGATACTACAGACATGTTGTCCGAGCGGACAAGAACATGTTGGTCCTGTATGAACGGGAGGAAGCGCATCAGCGCGTCTCCAGACAGTTTATGTGAAAACACTTCTCTTGGTCTGACCACTGGACGAAGACCGGTCTGCCCTCGAACAGCGCGCCCCAACACGAGTTGGACGCGTCTGTCGAAATGACTTTTCCGATAAGAGATGGTTCCCATCATTACTCCCTGCTGGTACCAGTCGGCTACTAACCAGGGCTGCAGAGCCGCTATGCAGGTCTGAGTCACTCTGATTTTCTGGCCGCCAGAAACCCAGGCTCGGCGGGACGCGCAAGTGTTCAACCAGCGTTGGAGAGGGCGCATGCGCAGTAGGCCCAGCTGAAGCACCGCTGCAGCTGATGCCATACAGCCCAACATCCTTTGAAATGTTTTCAAAAGGAGAAAGCTGCCCTTCTGGAAAGATGCGGCTAGAAGGCGAACACGGCGCGCGCGCGCTGTGTCGATAAAAGAGCCGTCATGGTCACCGAGTCCAGTTCTATTCCTAAAAAGGAAATTGACTGGCTGGGCAGTAATGAGCTCTTGGTCCAGTTGACCGTGAGACCCAAGCTTTCCAGGTGACTGAGAAGCACTGTTCTGTGAGACAGCAGTTCTGTCTCTGACTGTGCCAATATCAGCCAATCGTCCAGATAGTTCGTTATTCGCAGCCCCTGGCTTCTCTGAGGGGCGAGCACCGCATCCATGCACTTTGTAACTGTACGGGGTGCTAGGGACAGGCCGAACGGCAGGATGGTGTATTGATATACCTGACCGTCGAAGGCGAATCTCAACAATTGCCTGTGACTGGGTATTATCTGAATCTGAAAATAGGCATCCTTCAGATCCAGAGAAATAAACCAGTCCCTCAGGCGAACGTGCGCGAGGATTTTCCTGGTCGCACGCATTTGAACGGTCTTTTCGCAAGCACTTTGTTCAAATGTCTCAGATCTAGGATAGGTCTGAAGGCTCCGTCCTTGGGTACGAGAAAATATCGGCTGTAAAAGCCCAACTCGCTCAGAGAAGGCGGCACCTTTTCTATCGCCCCTTTGCCCAGCAGCTTTGCTATTTCTGCGTGAAGTAGGTGTGCTACTTCCGCATTCACTATCGTTGCGGTCCGGGCTTGAAAGCGCGGGGGACGGCGAATGAATTGAAGTGTATAGCCCTGCTTTTTTGTGCTCAGCACCCATTCTGAAATCCCTGGGATAGTTTCCCACGCAGCTATGTGAGCCGCTAGGGGGCGAATGGCCTCAGGGTTCAGATCGCCGCCATTTGCGGGCTTGTGAAACTGAACCGGAGCCTAAAACGCATCGCGCGTGCTCTTGGTTCTGGGCAATGGCTGCTCGCTGAAAGCCGAAACTGGCTGATTTATGTGAGATGTCCCAATCTTAAGGGATGGGGAACATTCGTTTGTCACTTTTGACGCGAGAGCAGCGCTCCGGGCAGAAAAAACTTCCTGTAAGCGTGATCGCGTGTGCGCGAGCACTAGACTTAAAGTGTATTTGACGCCCCGATCATAATGGATGGGGAGCGTTTTATTAATGCCCGGCGTTTTGTGATAACACTTAAACGTGCGGGCGGAGCCCGGGGGGGAGGTTTGTGTTAGCAAGCGTGAACGCACTCTGGCGGGCACGAGACTTACATTCATAACCTGCTATCTTTTGTGAAACTGACCCGCAGCCGAAAACGTAGCGCACGCGCTCTCGGTTCTGGGCAATGGCTGCTCGCTGAAGCCGAAACCGGCTGATTTCTGTGAAAATGTCCCAATCATAAGGGATGGGGAACATTCTTTTTTCACTTTTTGACGCGCGAGCAACGTTTTGTGATAACACGTAAACGCGCAGGCGGAGCCCGGGGGGAGGTTTGTGTTAGCAAGCGTGAACGCACTCTGGCGGGCACGGGACTTACATTCATAAACTTCTTGATCGTGTAACAGAGCGGGCAGATAGTGGGCACAGACCTGTGGACACATTTCCTACATTCAACACTCGAGCGGCTTTTCTGCGCTTTATGAGAGTGTGCTCTGCGAGATTTGGAGTGCTTATGTGTAGGGGTGAACACTGGGGGCGTGGGCACTTTCACTACACTTACAACACCGACGGCATGAGCCGGACCAGACATTATACTCTTTTGAGATTTTTCTGGGTCGCCGTGAAAACGGTGTTTGTGTGCAGGCGAGAGGCTAATTGAACCACTGCAGTAGCCTGTTTGAAGGGGACTGACAGGGAAAAACTTTGACGGCGGTCCGGCCGCAGCGGGACACGCGCGTCTTTTTGGAGGCGATGTGTCTGTTAGTAAGCGTGAGCGCTCGTGAGCGGGCACGTAACCTACATTCTTAACCTCACATATACTCACTTGAAATTTCTCTGGGTCGCCGCGAGAACGGATGTGTGCAGGCGAGCGGGTTGCATCACCGGCTCGTTGGCTGCCAAACACACCGCTGCAGTAGCCTTATCTAAGGGGACTGACAGGGCAAGACATTTCGACGGCGGCGCGCAAGCCCGTCCGAATCATGCAGAGAGCTCGAGAGGGCTTTGCATGACGGGCGAACGGGGACGCGAGGGCGGGGTAGCTCTCTTGTAACGTAAAGAGAGCTAGCCGCGTGCTCGTTGGTCGAGCAGAACTGGAACAGTGTTTGTACGAGGGCGCACGCACGAGTAGTGGGCACGGGACCTACATGTAACACAGATGATGCCCGTCCGGGTCATGCAGAGAGCTCGAGAGGGCTCTGCATGACGCGCGAACGGGGACACGAGGGCGGGGTAGCTCTCTTGTAACGTAAAGAGAGCTAGCCGCGTGCTCGTACGTGTCCCTCGGCCTCATCCTCAGATGCGACGGCAGTGAGGCTCGTGAGCGGCAGCTGCACGTCGGTGAGGAGGGGCGGGGGGCTGTTGAAAGGCTTCGAGTCGAGCCCGCAGGGTCGACAGCGGAAGCGCTTCACAGAGCTCGCAACCCCCGGACGCGAGGGCGAGCTCTGCGTGTTCCAGGCCCAGGCAGAGAGCGCAGATCAAGTGGCAGTCTCTGACGCTGAGCGGGGCTCTACACGTGCCGCAGGAAGTGCGAGGCGTCTTAAAAAAGACACTCGCTGCTCTTTTAGAATAGGATTTTAGCAAGGTAAAGGATACGTCGCCGGATAGCGTAGCTCGCACGGATGGCCGAAGGTGGCGAAGACGGCCGGCTTCCTCAGCGCTGTCCTAAGCTGGCTGTTCGCTGTTCGACGGCGGCGGTGGCTTCTCTCAGATCCAGCGATGCGAAGAGCTCGCTGAAGAGACAAAAAATCAGGGAAGCAGCCTACAGCCCCCTTCCTTTATAGGCTAAGCCACGCCCATTCTGGCGGGCTGTGACTATATGAAGGCGCGGGCGCCCTTCATTGGGCGTGACGTCACGCCGGGCTCACTGGTAGGCTGCAGCAGTTGCCCGCAGGGCAGCCAATGAGCACGCAAGATGGCCTGCTCTAGGTCTGCTAGCTGCTGCACTGCGTTGACAAGGTATACAAAATTAAGGATAATTTTTGGCTTCAGTATCTCGAGAAGATGAATCTTTCCCGTAGCGTAAGCTAAACTTACGCAATACGAGAGAACCTCTCATAAGAGAACACATAATCTGTTAAAAGTAACTTAAACTTTAGTGATGGAAGCATAGTCAGCTTTAGATGTTTTGTAAAGTATTCCAAGCAGAAGCATTATATTTAAAGCCTTTTTTTCCTAGCTCTGTTCGAACCCGAGGAACTTTTAAGATATAACAAATCATTAGAACGAAGATTGTAGCAAACATTTGTATTAGAAACGCAGAGAGACAAGTAAGATGGCAGTTAGACCACAAGTTAGACCACAAATAGACTAATAAATAAAACAATGCCAATTAAAACGTCTTCGAGTATACAAAGATGTCAATTCAGGTTTATCATATAAAGTGCAATGATGTGCTTGATAACTATAACCAGTAATGAAACGTGAAGCGCTATGATAAACGGTATAAATAAAAAAATAATGTACTGGCCCGGGTCATTCATATAAAGCAGATCTCCATAATCCAATTGTGGTAAAAAGGTTGCAGATACCAAATATTTCCTTGAACTAAAAGAAAATAAAGATCTGTTTCTGATATTCTGAAAAAAAGGTATTTATACATATCGTTGCGTTTAAAAGGTAATAACCAAACGGATCTTTAGAAAAGTTCACATTGTTGTTGCAGATGAAATATAACACGGATAAGTTAACCTTACATAAATATTTTGATCAGATTAAATGTTGATTATTAGTCACTCAAACCCCTTTATCTTAAGACTTTTTACTTGTGTTTGTAGTTCTGAACTGAATCCTCCAAATCGCAATGGGTTGTGGGCAATATTAGCCGTTATAGTGAGCACGGATCCACACTTCGAAAATCGACCGGAAATAGTAGACCATCTGTGGACTTCTGGCATACTCTTTTCAAAATACTATGCTTTGGGGGACACTTATTTTAATCTCACATACTGTTTAGGATAGAGCAAGTAAATGATGACCAAATAAAAATTTTTGGGTGTATAATCCTTTTAATATGCAAATTGTCCTCCACTCAATCACACCAGCTCGGACTACCTGATCCACTCGTTTGTTTTTTTGCCGGGATTCTTCCTTTTCCCCCTTTTTTATATTACATTTCAAGAAACAAAAACATTTAACAATCAACAGACATGGGGGATACATGTAACAAATCTTTCATGTTTTCAAAAGATTTTTTTGGTCTTAAACCATTTATATTATTTTTCTTGTTTCATACAAGAACAGCATTACATTCTGCAATTTTTTCAGAATAAGGAATGTTTAAATTTTTTTCTTTCTTGTAATAGCATTCAATGAGTCATAGCATATTTTTAAGTCAAAGGAGCGCTTAACAGACATTACCTTAGCTTTATGTAAATCAAACTTCCCATGGAGAATTATTAACTTTAATGTGTTGTCAATTGTAGGAGAACCAGTATAACAATCCAAGAAGAGGATCATAGAGTAGTCTATTTCAAGTAATTTGCAAAATATATCAAAGATTATCTTAGATATTCGCTTCCAAAAATCTTTAGAATAGTTAGTTACAAAATAAAGGTGTGAGAGAGTTTCAGGTTCAAGGTTGCAAAGAGAGCATTGTGGTGAGAATTTATAAAGAATTTATTTTAATTTATAAAGAAAAGCATGGCAAGGACTAGGGGTGGACGATCTTACCAAAATTTCATATCACGATTTTATAACAAACAATCACAATTCATGATCTTAATTGTGATCTTCCCAATTTTGAGATGTACAATCGAGAATATCCAGACTGATACAAGCCTATGGACTTATATTTGCACAATTTAAAACACAGTTCACAGTTGATTGTTCGGCATTAAACAGTCAGTTGTCAAAATAGTCATGAAACCCTTAGTTCAACTGTAAAACACTGCATAGTTTTCACTGTATGAATTAAATATACATTGATTCTTAATAAAACTTAAGTTCTTCACTCAAGAGCAGTGAGTGATTTTGTCTTTTGTTTAACATTAATGACACAGACTGCACAGGTTTTGCATTATGCTTTAAGACTGAATGCATGGATCTAATATGACACATCCGATTTCTTTCCTAACTGTTTCTTTCCTAAGACATAACTGCAAATACTCGCCAAGACAGACATTTTGACATTTTTTGTGTATATTTGACCGTTTAGGCACGTGCCTGAAACCCCAAGTATACTTTGCTCATCCGTGTTTTGCTCTGTCTTGCAGCGCGCGCACAAAGCGCATGAGGATCAGTCTCTTTAACAGTTTAATGCGCTTTTCTTAATAACTCTTTTTAAAACAAAGCATGTCCCGCAGTAGACTGCATTTTATGACAGTCACGTTACATGATGTGACTGATTTGCATGTTAAGTTTTTAAGTACGGGTGAAAGCACACCGCTTTAAATTATAGGTATGGCACAATAATAATTTGATCTTATTGCACCATAATAGTTGGAAGCCAAAGTCTAGGCCGAAACTAAAATTTTATTCATCACACACAGCCCTGTTGAATTGTTTTTCAAATGCGTCACCACGTATGAAAGACACATGATAGAGACACAATGATATAAATTGGCCAGTCAGCAGAGCCATCAAGTAGGCAGTCATTGCTGTATTTTAACATTATTACGAGCTAAGGAGAAAAAAGAACACAATCTCTACGATTCTCTGGAAAAGTAGATTGTGGACGTCTTTAAGATTGATCACAATATAAAATGATCAGATCACCCACCCATAGCAAGGACAAAATCAATGCAATATTTTGACATTAACTTCTTTTATCTTTTTGGGCAATTGGGCAAAACTTATTACTCTGAACATATTTTATCAATAAAGGGTAGGCTATAGAAAAGATTTGTTTCCATTTCAAGTGCTTTTGGGTAACAGCTACATTTTGAGTGAGACACTTTCAAATGTAAATATTGTTACATTTATAATCCAAAATTATAAATGCCTCCAATGAAAAGTTTTGTAATCTGCCCAACAATTGAGTTATAATGGTGATGTGTTTTCACAATGTGTTGCAATTTAGATGCGATGCGTTTCACAAGCAAACAGTGATCTCTATACGAAGTAAATTAAGGATGAACCTCACCATTACTATTTAGCAAATCTGAAACAAAAATAATGAAAAAAAAAACATCTTTTTTTAAATATAATCATGTTCTCAGATAACACATATTAGTTATTCCATAGGTATGCATGTGAAAAATTGTTTAAAGTGCACCTATTATGGATTTTTGAAAATTACCTTTCATGCCGTGTAAAGGGTTAGTTCACCCAAAAATGAGAATTTGATTGATGATTTACTCACCCTCAAGTCATCTTAGGTGTATATGACACTTTTTCAGACAAATACAATCGGAGTTATATTAAAAAATGTCTTCCAGAAGCTAGATATTTTAGTCAAAGTTTTAAATATGGATATTTTTCTTACATTAACGCATCGCTTCACTTCAGAAGGCCTTTATTAACCCCCCAGAGCCGTGTGGAGCACTTTTATCATGGATGGATGCACTTTGATGGAAAAATATAAGGCCATTCACTGCCATTGTAAAGCTTGGAAGAGCCAGGACATATTTAATGTAACTCCGATTGTATTTGTTTGAAAGAAGAATGTCATATACACCTAGGATGGCTTGAGGGTGAGTAAATCATGGGGTAATTTTCATTTTTGGGTGAACTATCCCTTTAATGTAGCTGTATGTGAATGTAAACAGTCTGCATAGTTGTAAAGCTGAAAATGCATCATAAGTAAAGTTAGTTTACTGTTGACTGAGTCGACTGAACCTCTCAAACGAGTCGTTTGGAGTTCGAAACTATTTTCGCGAAGTTACTACATCATGACTTACTACATTTGCATGATGCCCGCCTACGTTCTGCGTGGACAGGACATCTTGCTGTAGCTCATTTGTGTGGATATGTCGTCAATACCAAGGCTCTGTGCTCTCCGCTGTATTTTCAGATTATGTATTTTCAGTAATTGATGAGGCTGTGAAGAATCGATGGTTAAAATTCATCTTTACCACGACATCACAGCAATATAATTGCAATCTTTTGCTGTTCACTTCATTTTACTGACGACTGCTTCTCAAATCTCGGAGTTCAATTTGGGACTCGCAAAACACTTGCTCTAGAAAGATAGGTTAGTACCCAGTTTTTTTGGACCAACTTGGAAATCTTAAACCCCTCCATCGAGTTCTGTATTCAACTCTCAGTTCTGTTACCATGTAATCTACGACACGCAAAGAGCTGTTGTGAAGTAAAACGGAAAAACTCTAGAGATTAAAATGAAGAAACAAATTAAGTGGTTGTAGCGAAGATATGTTGTTGTGGGGAGGAGGAGGTGGGAACTGGCGAACATTTAACAACTTTAATAATCATAAAATAAATAAACACAAAACGAAAGTAAAGGCGGCAGCCCTTCACAGCCGACTGCCGCACATACATAAAGTAAACAAAACATAACATAAATATTTCAGGCCTGGGGGCTGTTCCGTAAACCAAGATTAGAGTATAAGCCAGGCTTATTTCGGTTAGTCAGGCTTATTTTTGGTAGATTCGGTTTCATAAATCAAACTTAAAAAAGTTCAAACCCAGTTACCCTGGCAACTTATGCTGGGAAACTAGCCTGGTCCAGGGCAGGCTAACTGTCAGGCTAAGCCTCAGTTGTTACACAGATCCTCAACACTGACCGACAAGAACACAATGATATTACCACTCTCTAATACCATTATCGGACTTTATAAATACACCGTATACAGAAAATCAACTTAACTAAGGCTACGATATAGACAATATAGACACATATATAAGGCGATTTAAAGTTGTCCGTTTAGAACATGTCATTTTTGTAATAAAGACATTTTAATTAAGGAGTGCCTCGGTTATCAGAGAATTCTTTCTCTACAGTGTCTCTTTTATATAAAAGAGACACTGTAGAGAAAGAATTCTCTGATAACCGAGGCACTCCTTAATTAAAATGTCTTTATTACAAATATATATATATATTAGGGGTGTAACGGTTCACAAAATTCACGGTTCGGTTCAATACGATACACTGGTGTCACGGTTCGGTTCGGTACGGTACGTTTCCGATACAGCAAAAAGAAAAATGCCAGAGAAATTTCCTTGATTTAATTTTTTTTATTATATTTTTATTAAAACTAACATCATAAAGTATGATATTTTTTAACTTTGAGCAATGATGGAGCTATACTTGACTTTTCTTAGGAGCATATAAAACAAAACAGCTCCTTGGACAAAATTAAATGTAATATTGTAGTAGGTTTATTTTAGTTCAGATTAACATTTGAGGGCAGCAATTGTATTCATAATGTCAAAATAAAACCGACGTGATGTTACTTGAAAGCATTATAGCCTACTATTCCTGCCAAACTTCCATGGTTACAGTTAGTAGTGTTACTAAAGTAAATCCATGGTGAATATTGCTGATCTGTGGACACTGATAGTTCATTCATGGCACAATGTTTCTTCCTGGTTTCCACGTCAGCGCTGTTTGATCCGTTAATAACGGAGAAATGCGAATGTTTCTCACTAGATCTCGCAGCGATGTTATTATTTAAGTGGCGAAGTCAAATGCTTTCTTTACTGGATGTCTCAGCGCTGTGTAGTAACAGTGCTGCTTGAATAATATCGGCTCGCGCTGCATTTGCCCAGACTGATAAACGGTCCGTCAACCACACAATAAACGAGTAGCTCAGTTTCGTTCCGCTTACATTACATTTGCCATTTGATGTTGGGCAATGTTGTGGTCACGCCAGCGTCTCTCACATTATGAGCGCGCTTGCCACGCGCGACGCGCCTACATTTGAAATAACGAAGTTTTGGTCGGCAGGAAAAATGGTCCAACGAACCGTTCGGTTCAAAAATGCGTACCGAAAACCGAACCGAAAGCCTCGTACCGAACGGTTCAATACGAATACGTGTATCGTTACACCCCTAATATATATATATTTTTTTTATGTACTTTATTATGTCTTTCAATTAAAACACATTTAACACAATTATACAAATGGACAGTTCCATTAAAGACATCATATTTTCCCCCAAGAAATATTCCTTATTTTTCCTTCTACTTTTTTTTCTTTTGTGATAATACCAACACATACATATAAATAAAACAATAAATAAATATTAATAAAAATATAACATTCACATATATCAAACTCTTATAATGAATGACACATAATTCCTAATAGTTATTCAAGTAATATTATTTAAATATCAAATATTCGATATTAAATAAGTAAATAAATAAAATAACAAATAACTAGAAATAAAAGGGAAGGTTACATAAAAATGTAGTTAATGTAGGCCAATATATATTCCTTTATTTTATGGAATATTCTTTGATTTTAGAGTTGCACCTATCTTTTCAAAATGTATACATTTGTTCTTAATTTAATGTTATCCTCTCCATAATGTAGGCTACTTTAGAAACTAAATCTAACCACTCATTTAAAACTGAGGATTCTTGCTTTCTCAAAAAAATTATTGCATAAAAAGCTGTAATTCTCAGCATTCTAAATAAGTATATATCATCTTTATAAAGTAGCATAGGTCCTATACCCAAAACTATGTTTTGTATCTATATATTTAGTTTCTTAAAAAAAATCTTCCCTGAATTAGGCTACTTCTGTTCAATTTCTTTTTTTTATTAGAAGTATAAAATATATGAGTGTAATGAGCTAGAAGTTCACTGCAACTTATCCAACATCCTAAAGAGAAATTATTATAATTAGAAGATATTTCTAGTGTTATAAAATATCGCATATTAATTTTCCAAGCAAAATGTATATTTTAGTCAGAATTATTGCGCTCCTATTTGGCGCGCATGCGCGTAGCAGCGCTCATGGATACATTTGCACGACTTTCTAACATTTACAGATGGAGAATATAACTGTAAAATGTAATTTTTGCACTGAGGGGGGGGAAAAAACATGTCACAAACGCATAAAACAGCACAAAATACACGCTGTTTCATGGTGGATCGATTTGATCCACGATCGACCTCTAGGGCTGCTTCAGAAACGCGTGCACACGCAATTATCTAGACTAGATAAACCTGGATCAAATTAGTGAGATTGCGTGAACTTCAATTACCTTTTATGGAACCACTTTAGCCCCAACTTATTTGTTAGGCTCATTCAAGTCCGGTTTTGGAGTTTAATCCCTGCTTTTCTAAGCTTCATTTATGGAACAGCCCCCTCGTCCTCTCTCGTCGCTCCTCCTTTTACGCTTCCGATGCTCCTCCGTGAGAGATACGAGACCGGTGCGTCGTGCAGGTGTCGCTTATAAATCACGCCACCGGCCTCGTGCCGTTCTCTCATGGCCCTCTGCCTCGTCCTGCTCGCCACAGTGGTGCTTTTCATTAAATGAAGTTGATAAGCTTAGTAGAAAAGGCAAAGCCTAATCCTTTTATTTCACAGGAGTGTAATTTGTCAGAGTTTTGTCGTCAGAGTTTTGTCGTCAAAGTGCAGCACATCATTTGGGTGTTCACAAAGTCTTTCCACCATCAAACATCGCTGTTCTTCATCTTGTATCATTAATAAATGTGATGTCATTCTCAGACAGGGCTATTATTATGTGATTTTTACATTTGGCTTTCAAATAATTTTAAAGTTAGGACACCATTGGGGTTGTCCTAAAGTTAAGACTTTTAGGATGCTTCTGTTTAGTGGTGGGGGAAAAAATCGATTCTGTTCGGTATCGCGATATTTTGCGCACGCAATTATATCGATACAGTAGCGCAAAGTATTGCGATATTTAATTATAAAATTATCTGTTTTACTTTCCGGTTTTCTCAGAGTTTAATCTGATCCTTTACATTTGTGTATTACATCCACAAGGTGGCACTTGTTGCGGTGCTTTGTTGTCTACATTCAACAGCAAATTCAAATGAAAATGGCTTCACTATTGGTTGTACACGACGCTCCGTCTTCTTTCAAATCGAAAGTGGTTAAATTTGGGTTTTATGATTATTCTCAGGTTTATGTTACTCTATGTCTGCTTTATGTTACTCTATTGTATTTAAATAATTTTAAGTTATGTGCTGGGAGCTCAGTGAGCTTTGTTTGTTTCATAATTCATATTAAATATTACCTGCTCGGTCCTGTCTGTCAGCGCGTTGTCAGTGTCCTCTATTTTTCACTGCTTGAGTACATGGGTTGAAATCCCCCCTAAACCCTCATTCACTAAGTTAGGCCTATTCCCTAAGTTAGTCCACTAATACTGTTCACTTGAAGGAGTGAATGAAAACAAGTGAGCGAATTCGGACAGGCGTTGAGCGTAACGTTACATAAGCTGTAGCCTACATTCGTTAATGCAGTGCAATGTGGGCCAGAGACGAGATCTGACACGCGTCCCATTTTCTCACAAATTCTCTGTTCATTTAAGACTTTATTTAAATAATTTAAGATTACTCTTATGAGGACACTCGACAAAACGGACATTTTGGCATAATTTGTGTGTGTTATGGTTTGTTCAAGCCCGAAAGAGAACTCGATACTGACGCGCGTCTTTTCTGTGGGTCGTGTGTGTAATACAGGCAGGATTTAACGGATACTGCGTAATTGCGTTAAACATGTTTAACGCTGTAAACTTTTTTTTTTTTTTTTGTTGCGGTGCCGCGGTGGGCAAGTGATGAAACCAGTGTTGCGACTGAACACCGTGTAACACCGGTAACACCGACTATTGTAGCAAGCCTAGAGCTCACCATTCATGTTAGAGGTCTCCTATTCAGAGAATAATTATGTCCTGTCCTGTAATAAGGTCCCGTGTCCTGAATGTTCAAGAACAAGTTTTCAAGTTTTTGCTCTACCCTCCTAAGTTTTTGCACTAGCACTTTTGCACTGTGTAGAAGATAATGTTTACAGAATTAAATGTGACATTTAAAGTGAGTTGAGCGGTCTTATTTTCCTAATTTTTTGTAATGCCTTTGAATAATATGGGGGACATGAATCGCAATATCGCAGAATTGAATCGCAATACTTGCTGTATCGCAATATATTGAGAATCGCAATAATATTGAATCGTGGCCCAAATATCGCAATACTATCGAATCGTCACATTTTTGACAATTCCCACCCCTACTTCTGTTATACCCATTTTCCCATCCGTAGTTAGGATAAGATTATGCACTTTAGAAATGTAATTTTGTAGTAGCTTTTGTCCTAAATGAGGTCCTAACTGAAATTGCTATGATTACCAAACAGAAAAGATAGGATTCTAAAGTTAGGATCTTTCTGTAATGCGCGCCCAAAATCACAACCTGTAAGTGACTAATTATTGATGTATATATTATAAGTGACTAATTATTGGTGTGTGTGTATATATATATATATATATATATATATATATATATATATATAACAATTACTGATCTAAAATACTTAGTGTTGTGTTTTATATTGTGTAGGTCTCCTGTTAACTGGTTAAATCAAATTATTACTGTCTTACTGAAAAAGTTCTGCTAAGCAGCTGTGGGCCACCCACCACTATTATCAAAAACTGCATCTATTAATGCAGATTGTCTGTCGTTCTTACTACTTTGAGTAAAGATAGGCTAAAGGATGGAGCAAGATTTGTTTTACCAACGTTTGTTACATCAGTCATTCACGCTAGAGCTCAGCTAATGTATGCACCATTATTGATACAGTTCCCACGTTCACCGCAATAAATTAGAAAAATACACATTGGTTTGTTGATGGACATACACTTGTTAATGATGATGGTGAAGGATTACAGTTGCAACATCTCATAATCTACCTCAAACTGAATAGTGCAAGTTGCTCCTCTATGCCCCGCCTTTCTGAAACGCGATTTTTACAAAGCTCATTGTTCTGAAAAGTGCAGTGTGCTCTGATTGGCCAGCGATCCAGTGCATTTTGATTGCCGAGGTAAGGTATTCGAATACCTTAAGCGTGTGACGGAAGTGTCACGCCTCTTAGCATATTTGGAACATCAGCTCCCAAAGCAATAATGGCAGGTGATAATTAGGGCTGGGTATTGACACAAATTTCACAATTCGATTCGATTTTGATTCACAGGCTTGTAATTCAATTTCGATTCAATATTGATTGTTTTGGATATCAGGTACAATACATGGCAAATTTTCTCAAGGAAAACAAATATCTTAACTAATGCTGTAAACTATGGAGTCAAGGTAAAAATTAACTGATTTGTAGCTATACAAACACTTAAATTACACTTATTTATTTTTATAATAAGAAAGTAATATGAATTATTTTAATGGTGGCTGTCATGATTTATTCAAACATGCATTAAATATTGAAGAACATTAAAAATTATAATTGCATAATTATAATTATAAAAATATAATTATAAAAATTATAATGAATATATTCTCCTCTCTAGAGTTAATTTTTCTAATTGACTAACGAGTTTATGGTCACATGTTTTTTTCTGAGGTAAATGTAAAGTTACATGTTGTTGTTTACAAATTGTTTAACTGACGTCTTTCCACGGTTGAAACACTGATTGAGCGATTTCATGTGACATGATACGGATTTCGATAAGTTGTTCTCTATCTTTTAACTCACTTTTAGATGCTCATTCATGTTTATTTCGCGTTGTAACTGATATTAAGGCGGAAGAGAAGATCATGTGCACTCCGCGCTGCTGCTTCTCTTGAGCTGCGCCAGAACGATCTCACGCCACAGCGCCAAAACAGTATTTGTTTTTGAATTTCGTAATAAAATGGACGTAATTTGAGACTTTTTCATATCAATAGTAACAAAGCACAAAGATTATTGCGATTTATTGGATGGGATGCGCGCTACAATGTTCCATTCATTCATCAAATAAAAACAGGATGACTAATCGATTCTTGAGAATTTAAAGGGATAGTTCACCCAAAAATGAAAATTCTGTCAGTATTTACTCACCCTCATGTTGTTCCGACCCCGTAACGCATTCGTTCATCTTCGGAACACGAATTAAGATATTTTTGATTAAATCTGAGAGCTGGATCACTCCTCCATAGGCTTCTAAGGGATTGACACTTGCCAGCCCCGAAAAGTTATTAAAGACATCGTTAAAATAGTCCAAGTGACTACAGTGGCTCAATCTTAAGTTTATCAAGCGACGAGAATACTTTTTGTGCGCAAAAACAAACAAAAATAAAAAATATTAATTTCCTTCTCTGTGGGCCTCTAGTCAGTTAACTTAGTGTGATTTGCGTAGAGCTACGTCACACGTAGGCTCACTATTGGCCGATGCTGGTCGTATGTTATGCGTGTGACGTACAACACAGAAGCTTACGCTATTATACTAGTGAACTGACTCGAGGTACATTTTTGAGTGGAAATAAAAATTTGTTTTCGTGCATGTATATTTCACTGCTGCTCCCTATCCTGCTTTCCAGAAGAGGGCGGAGCCTGTACAGCTTGTGCCTCGGATATTCTGCCAAAAACTAAAACATCTGTTTGGTTTTGTTTAGGGATGTGCGCATCGACTAATTTGACAGTCGTTTAAACCGACGTTTTGTAACCGACTAGTCTAAAAGTAAGAAACCCTTAAAGGAGACATATCATGCTAAATCCACTTTTTTAGCCCATAAATGCATTTTGTTGCATATTTGGAGTGTTTATAAGTACAGAAAAGTTGAAATTAGTCTCTTCAGGTGCTTCGTTGATATCTTTATATTCTGTTTTGGTCATATTTTGCAACCTGTTCCGATTTTTCTATTCTCTATGACGTTTTTTGAACAATTACGTCACAGTATTTGCAGCGGAACTGCCAAATAAGGACATCGACTGCCGTCCCAACACTTCGAGCAATCCGCCATTTTTATTTCTCGCTGCCATTTTGTAGTACAAGCTCAAGGATGCAGAAGTTACGAGAGGGTAAGTCAAAATGTTCGGTTGTAACCCACACGCTTCATTACACCGTCTCCCAGCATCAGAACCTCTTCGAAGTGCCTGGTTGAGTTTTATTTTTCATGGAAATGTACCCACATCTGTGGGTAAAGTCATTTTTGTGTGCACGAACGAAGCACTTCAAGGAAAACTACTTCAGCAACCTCCGCCAGTATAAAGAAGGATTTGCCGATAGACTTCGTCTGATTGAGGGGTCAATTCTTCTATCTTTGGAGACGACGAACAGAGCACTTCTGTAAGCTGTAAATAACGTTTTTACGTGAAATAATAACGTGCTTTTCTTTAATTGTTTATAATATAACTTATATTTTGTTTTGTGAGTGTTAAATAGTCGTTGTAAAACATGCAGTATTGTAGTAGTGGGCATGGATGGAGAAGTTACTGTAAATACAGCAACATACCATTGCGATACATCCATATGAAGACGTTGTTCTGCAAGTTCGTCGTCTTCATTTTCATCTCGCTTCGGGTCCGGCTCTGGCTCGAACATGTAAGGCTTGATGGACAAGTCTTCCGTTGTTGACATTTTGTTAATAACCTGTGAATAAAAAGTTTCTGTGCCGCTAGATAATCGTATCTCTGCTATCAAACTACAAAAATGACCGAACGGGGTGGAATTGAAACGAGTGTCACGTCTGCAACCTGGAGTGGGGGCGGGGTATGAAGTGTCTCATTTGCATTTAAAGAGATCAGAAAAGGGGTAGAAAAGGGGCCTGTGGAGCTATAATGAGGAATTCAGACCCAAGCATTGCAGTTCCGTTTTATATAGACCACAAATGTATGATTTATATGTAAAAAGGAACGATTTAAAAGCATGATATGTCCCCTTTAAAAGACTTGTGTGTGTGTGTTTATATATGTATATATGATCCATTTGAGCACTTAATCCATGAATCAAACGGTCCCAGGCCTGGTATTCTCTCGTTTTCCACTGAAGACTATGCTAATAGGGCAGAGTCCGTCAGCGGCCGTGGGCTTGGTCTAAACATGTTGGCGTATAAACATCACACTGCTAGAATTCTAGTGACTGCTTATGAAAATTAGATAATTTAAAGGGAAGCTTACTCCATTTGAAGTTAAACAATAGCAAATTTTAATCTGCCACACTTTTCGAAGAACAAATTTGGGAGATATTTCTCTCTCTCTCTCTCTCTCTCTCTGAATCTTGATTTTCGCCTCTTCCACGTTAGAAATTAGTTTGAATGTGTAAATTGGCAAGACAAAACACGTCCAAATGATAAACTTTCACTCTATGATGGATGATGGTTAAACTCAAATGCGTGCTGCACCGTGGGGTCTGATCCGTACAGATCAACTGCGATCCATTGCACCCCTAATATAGAAATTGATAATGTGTTGTGTATTTCAGCAGTTGATTTTGATATTGTAGGTACTGGGGAGCTAAACCATGTAATGATTTGTAAGTAATTACCACGGCATTGGACTATTTTCTTTAATCTTCTTTAAGTGCAAAGGAGCAACTCTCTCTAAAGTGCTGGAAAAGAGTCAATAGTTTCTGTTGCAACATTGAGTTCTTCTAAGCCAGGGGTGCCCAATCTTGCTCCTGCCGATTGACTGTCCTGCACAGTTCATCTCCAACCCTAATCAAACACACCTGCCTTTAATTTTCAAATGAGGCCATCCTTAAAATATTTTGGTTTGCAGTAACAGCAAAAAAAAAAAAAAAAGGGTCGGTAGGTAGGTCTATATTTTTTTCAATGCAATACAAATTTCAATTAGGGATGCTAACCGATGACCGTTTGACCGATGGTTGACCGTCTCAACATTAACCGATCAAAGTTGTCGGTTAAAGGTGCCTTATGTCAAAAAATCAATTCATACTCCACATATTCCATACCAGATGGGGGCACTATACCTCCAGAAAGTTGGCCTACTCTAGTCTGTTTTTTAGTTTCAGGTTGTTAATCTTCTAAAACCATCAAATAGTCCGCTTTGTCCCGCCAAAGCCTATTTTGATCGCATACCGCCTCCCATGGCTGAAACTGGTATTAGACACCGCCCGGGCCGGGGCTAGTAATTTAGCATGCTAATTCAGGTTTATATCTCGGCAGCACTATAACTTGTCATTTTTTTAATGACATCATTGCACTTATTTCTTCTCATTCTTTTGATAAGTGTAGCTCATTTTTTGGATATTTTTACCTCAATTTTTACATATGGCACCTTTTAAAGAAAAAAAAGTGATCTCTAAATTAGGCTATTATAGACAGTGGACTAAACGCTACTACAGTTAGCCATCTCATTCCAATATATTTTTGTGTGAAGTGAACAAATCCCTCACACTCAATTTTTCATAACTCGCCTGTTTGTACTTAATAAACCAATAAAAACATTTGGCGCGAGGTCACAGCGTTTGGGTTCGCTCGCTCACAATGTTTGCGAAAAGTAAAGGCTAAAACACTTGAGGTTAGAGCCAGGGCAGACGACAGGATGAAGCGTGCAAAGAAACGTAGTGTGTGGGACCATTTCACCAAAAAGAATGACGCAGTAAGTTGCAACTTGTGTGATACAGTGCTTAAATACAGTAGTAATACTGTAGAAATACATTACATCTACATTTCAGTGGTAACAGATAAGGTGATGATGATCATCATCTTTCTTTATTATTGTTAGCACTACCTCAAACTAAAGCGGCGTCTCTTCGGAGCTGTCATTTTCTTAAATGAGCCGCGGCAATGTTTCAAATGAGCTTCTAACGCTAGACTAACGCCTTTATTTTCAACGCGATCACCTTGTACCCAAACCATTTCAAAACTAAGGAGCCATTTGTCCTCCGATTACATACAATCTCCTCGGCGCCGCGTTTGCGGGACTCATGTTTCGCGCTGTAGGGGATTTAAAAAAAGTGACGTGAGTGGAAGCGCGGCGCCGGGCAGTGTGTGTGTGAGCTGGAGGCAGAGAGAGATGCGACAGAGTTGCGAAATTGCAGGCGCGGCTCGAAATGGCTGTTATTTCAAATAGCGTGGCATATTTTAAACTAATCGGTTAACCGGTTTCAACCGGCTAATGAGGCTCGGGGGTTGGTCAAGAAAATTTTTAGTTTTCGCCATCCCTAATTTCAATGCAACCTACAAATCAGAGACCGGTTACGTTTTAGGGCTGACACTTTTGTGAAAAAATCCTGTTAGATTTTTGAGACATAAGTGTTCATTGAATGGATTGTAAAATCGATTTTCCACATCTAAAGACGTTTCCATTTTCGCCAAATATAGGCAAATCCACAGACAACTAACAGGCATTAGGATGAATGTAAAGAGGGCGCTTGAGACGCGAACAAGTCAGCAATATTTCTGATGATTTTTTGGTGTGAAGTTTTGTGCACAATGACAAACAGGAGTGCAACATTCAGGGATTGAAATTAACACCCTCCAACCTGCCAAATAAGGGTAAAAATTAACTTTGGTGGGTAATGCTGTCAAATCACGAGCCAATTTGGCGTGTTTCTAATTTCTGTTTACTCACTTTGCTGGGGAAGTTCGTGTAAGCCAAATCTGTGCGAATTTAGCGCATATACGCAACTCATTCTGTCGTCGTCATCTATGTGGGCTGCATCTTGACATTGATTGGTTTGTAAACGGACGTGCATCTGACGTCAGCGTTTTGTCAATTCGGCGGGTAACTTTGACAAGAATGAATGAACAGACACATATAGTTGACACTATACTTGAGGCTAGTTCAAATTCGCCAAATGAACGTCCTCGTTGTGCGAACATTTTATTGTCGCCGGCAGGAAAGGAGGAGAAGACTGCTTTAGGTTCCGAGGGAACCACCGGAACTTCCTGTAAATGGTCCGAAAGTCCGAACCACACAGAAAATGCTTTCACACTAGAAACGAACCAAACCTTTGTTCAGTTTGATCCGGACCGAGACTACCTCTTTTCGTCTGACTAAATTTTGTCTGTTTGGTCCGGACCGTGGTCCGGGGGAGGTTTCACACCTGTAATTTTGTTTCAGATCAAACTGAAAAGTCAGAAAATCCAGACCAAACAAGGTAGGTGTGAAAGGGCCCTTACTGACTTGTAGTTGTTTGATTAACATTACGGGTGTAACAATACAATAATTTCACGATTTGATACAAATTACGATACTGAAATCACAATATGATACTATTGTGATATTTTAAACCAAAATAAAGTTTTTAAATTTTTTATTTTTACTTTATTATTATTATTCAATTAATTTATTATTTAATTATCAAGACCCACAAATATTCCCCCATTGCATAATTATACTATATACAGTAGTAGTTTAATTTAGTAATGTCACTGAAACTTTACAATGCCTATGACATTTTTGGGATCTTTTAAGTTTTAGAGGAATGGACTTTAAATGGAGGGACAGAAATCTCTCTCAGAAATATCTTCATTTGTGTTTGGAAGTTTAACGAAAATCTTATAGGTTTGAAACGACATGAGGGTGAGTAAATGAAACAATTCACATTTTTGGATAATTTATACCTTATAAACAGCAAGCTAAGCAAATCATATCGTTTACCTAGATACATAGTCACATTTTTATATCTCGATGTAACGATGTATTGTTACATCCCAATTAACATTGACACAGATGGTAGCAGGTATTTTAAGCTGATGTCACTTTAAAACCTAATGCACGGATCGAATATACTGTTAGACATGCAATTAATCGTCTTACATGCGCTTCATGAGGCACACACGCACATTTGCACACACACGCAAGGTCTCTCGCTCTTTCTGTCTTGCTCGTGCTACATGGTTTGGAGCTCGCGAGCTCTAGATTCCGGGAGATTTGAACTAATTTGCGGCCATCAGGGAGCTGCTATCAATATACGGGAGACTTGGGATGTCTGCAAACGTTCGCCGGGCGCTTGCGTCCATTGGCCAAAGAAGATCGCCTGTTTGGGCCTCATGTTATTTTAGACTAAATATATATTTTTAAATTATCATTTAATACCCATTTTTAACAACATGAAAAAGACTATTCAAACATGACATTAAAATATAAATATAAAAAAATTACAGACATTTCTTGGGGGTGCTGGGCGGGTGCTATGGCTATTATAGGGGGAGCTACAGCACCACCTAGCTCCCCCCTGGCGCCGCCACTGATATAACGCTTCATTAAGAAAGGTCTTTATACACCACTGAAAACTTCTTTTTCAACGTAGTGATGAAACACACTCTGTAGCGCTGTTTGTTCGCTGTTGGCTACGGTAGAAACATGACGAGACAATATGTAGCCCTCCATAGAAGGGAGTGCCCGCGGTTATGGAGATATAAATGTCTCATTCTAAGGTAATGAAAACATAACGGTTCATTATGCAAGGTCTTTTTACACCACTGAAAACATAGTTATGGATCTTATATTGCATTTCTGTCAATAGATCCTCAGAAATATTACACATTGCACCTTTAAGGAGAATCTTTGCAGATTTTCTTTCCTCAAATCTTAAACATGCTCACAGTACAAGATTTGAAAATCGCGGCGCATCACACACTACACATGTTATTAAGATTATCGTGCCAGAGGAAGCGCCTTGATATGATTCCACCATGATCACGTGATCTCACGCAACAGATCGGAAGTGGAAAAGTGGATGTAAACAAAATATCTGTCCATCATATCAAGTCATATTCGTGAAAAGGTTGCCGTGACCAAGGAAAGCGAAATCTTTAAAAAAAATCATCCTTTTAACATTTAAGGAGATTTGTAATGAATGGCGTCAGCTCTGGTCAGTACAATGAATCAATGCCATTGATCTCTATGAAGTAAAACATCAGCTTTAGCGTTGCCCATGCGCCGCATTGCTGCTCAGCTGAGCCTTGTAAAGTGGAGCTCACAGTTCAAATTAAATATTTAAAATAATTAACAGCTTGTTTCATATATCTTAGAATGAATCTGCATTATTTTTTTTTTATTTTTTTACATATCAGTTGAATGAACAATTTAATGACTCACTCAAAGGCAGTCCCTTGCTGCCACCTAGTGTCGTAACAATGTAACTGGACTGAGTGACAGCCTGTCTATAACACGCAGAGACGAGCCGATACTGGTGAAATATCAGCAGAAAGCCTCTCGTAAAGTGAGATTCGATGATTGGAACTAACTGTTATATAACAATTGTCTTACAAGCTTATTGTCAGGTTTATTTCTGTTATTATATTATGTGGACCCTTATTTTGACATTGTATCTTCTGTTTACTCCACTTCGTTTCGATGCGCTTTTTAGTTTTGGTTTCATTACTGAACATGTAAGTCTTCGTGCCTGCTGACAACAGCGTAACACTTATTTAGCAATAAAGATAATACCGCATATCACACTGTTGAGTTACTCAAAATTACCTCAGTGGAAATTCCTTCACCACGACAGCCCTACTTGTTTCTTATTGGCTATTGTGACAGTACTGACGTAATCGCAATCTTGCTCATCCCGATAAATATCAAACATGTTTGATATGATCGGGGCGAGCCCGA
The DNA here is from genome assembly GCA_026230005.1 of Gila orcuttii. NCBI lineage: Eukaryota > Metazoa > Chordata > Actinopteri > Cypriniformes > Leuciscidae > Gila > Gila orcuttii. The sequence continues at coordinate 44,634,317 of JAPDVR010000004.1, read as the reverse complement.
TTTGTGTGAGAACAGATCGGGTGGTGCAATATTCGATCTGTGAACGCCTCACATTACCAGATAATCTGCGCCGAACATCGGAACCGATCGAGGTCCTCGACAAGATATTTTCTCCGATTCTCGGTAGGGGGAAATCGGGCATAAATCGGCCTAAAACTCCTGTAGTGTAAGCCAGGCATTACAGTGTGTAAATCTCCTCGCATTCCATTGTCAATTGCGCTCATTTTTGGTGTCCTCAATCTAGTAACCCGCGTGAGTGTCGAGTCTGAGCAGGAGGGGGCGAGGGAAGCAAGTCCATATTTTTATATATAAATCTATATATTTATATATTTATTAATATAAACAATTAGAGCCCGACCGATATGGATTTTTGGGGGCCGATATTATTTATGTGTATATTATAATACAGTAGCAATATTATTTATGTGTATTATAGTACAGTATACCAGTCAAAAGTTTGGACACTTTCCTATTGGTGTGTACAAACTTTTGATGGGTACTTTACACAGTAGCTATAAACAGAATAAATATATTTTATAAACACGTTTTGCAATAATCACTCAAATGTGGTGATCAAACGCTTGTGTGACACAGATATGTAATGGAGGCAGGGGGAATGATAGAATGAGAATTCTACAGTTGAGCTGTAACCAAACTAGTTTGCATTGCATGTTATATTATAATATATTATATTCTACATACTGTTGCATAATCTTCACTAACGACTTTGTCTTTTAATTTAGTCATAACTTGTATCAATAAATATATAAAAAGTGTCACTGACAAAACCTTATCTTCTATTTTTACTCTTAATTCCTCTAATCTCTACCAGTGGAGGAAGAACTCAGATCTTTTTACTAAAGTAAAATTAATAATATCATAATGAAAACGTTTTTAATTACATATGTACAGTACTTTTATACTATTTTAAATAATTAGTAAGCAAAATGTACTAAACGTGAAACTAGGCTACTCTTAATTAGTGCTGGGCAACGATTAAAATTTTTAATCGCGATTAATCGCATGGTTTTCTTGCGATTAATCGCGATTAATCGCATTGTTATGCGCAAAATTGAATAATGACTTCTAAAGTAGTGTATTGCGCACTTTTGATTTAAATGTACTGCTATATACACAAAAGTGCAATAACTTTAAACAAATAGGTGCTTTTATACCAGCAGTATTCCCTTTACACAGTAATCTCAAATCTCAACTTAAACATTAATGTAATCAAATCAAATATTTAAACAAAGCTATTTGCCACTGCCAGGGCATTACCTTTTATCTAGTTTGTTAAAACGAGTCCAGTTTTCTTGTTTTTTTTCTGAACAGGTATCAACAGGTATCTTTTATCAGGGAGCAGCAGAAACAGTCTATGTAGTAGTCAGAGGTCATGATCACTACTATATAAGTCGACCAACGTTACTTATAGTAGCTTAGGTTTGGTCATGCCATGGTTTCCCACGTAAGATTACATTAAACAGAGTAAAAAAAACAATTTATACTTTATACTTACGCTGTTGCTGTGTAGCGTACACTTCGGCGTACCCTGACGTGCACCTCTCCAAAAATGTAACGTCAATTCTACGTGTACCGCAAGCGCTGTGATTGCTACAACCGCTCCCCGGGTTTCACATGCTCCCTCTGCATGTGTAATTGCGCGTCAACGCGGACAACGACGCAGAGATATAAATGAAAACCAACGCGTAGTCTATAGCGTATTGTCTTCGGCGTAAGTCCGACGCATTAGTATAAATCAGCCAAGAGTGAGGTGAAGTGGTCGAGCACAAGGTGCAGCGACAAGCGGGTGCGTTCCTGTGAAACCTTTGCGGTCATGCTCGCCTCAAGCATGCGCCCGCGCCCGGTCGTTGCCGAAGTTGAATTGTCTATAACTTTTTATAAAGGACGCGCAGCACAAATCATTAGAAGAGAGACTGATCCTCGGCTCGCTGTTAGTGAGTTTCCAGAATCTAAATAGTTATTATCTATAGGTTTTATAGGTAATATCCATAGAGCGCCTGTCATTCACTCGCGGAGCGCAACCCTTTAACTGTTCACCAGAGAGAACCTGCCTCTCTCCACTGCTTGTTTGGGTGGGTTATTTGCTGGCTGACCAACATCCCACCCCTCCTGTGATCATGGTTTGACTGTAGGCCTATGTGTATTCAGAGCCAGTGAGCAACGGACTTTCAAAATAATAATAATAAAAAAAAAACTGCGTTAACGTGCGATAAAAAAATTGTCGGCATTAATTAATAAATGCGTTAACGCGATAATAACGCGTTAACTTGCCCAGCCCTACTCTAAATGCAAAATGGCCCTATATAAAGTGTTATAATTATATAAATTTTTGGAATATTGCTTGATGTTGTAACGTAGCGTTATCAGGCAGAATGAGCTTTAACACTGTCTCACCAGACGCGCCCGTTACTGCTCGCGTCGCAACAGCTGTTTACCCTAGACAAAGCAGAATCAGTTTACTGTCGGAGATCGCTCGCGCCACGCATTTTAATCAGTTTCATCAACCAATTGCCTTAATAAATAAGAAGTAAATATAGCAGACAATATAATAAGGACTTCTCAGCTGTGCGCTTTCAATAGTCACAAGCTCACACAATACGTGACAGAGGCTTGTAGCAGAGAAATCAATTCTGTGAATTACACTGCGCAAATCACAAGTAGGCTACTACCCACTGGATGAAGAAGGGTTGGCTCTCAGTCTCCACAGGCTACATAAAATATTCATTTTATGTGTTCGCATTTATGAGGAAAAAACAATGTTACAGACTCGACAGTTCAGCACTACGGACGTGAGCGCTCTGAAAGCGGCACTAAAATATGCTTTGAAACTTTCACATAGACATCAAACAGAAAGCACAAAACCTTTCGTTTCAAAATGAATTTTGTTTTGTATTAATTGTATCTTAATTTTAATCAATGTTTCATCAACCAATTGCCTGGATTTAATATATAAGAAGTAGATAGCAGACGATAGATAATCTCGACACGGAGGCGCCTGCGGGTGAACTGGAGCTCGTCTCATGAACCGAAACTCAGCGTATAGACCTGAGAATTGAAATATATCTATATTGAAATGTCTACTTTTAAACAGAACAATTCAAAACGAAAGACAGACAGACTCATGTAATCGTAGGAAATGTGCATTTCTCTCTGGCACGCGTTCACTGAAGATCGCGAGTCAGCATCGTCAACTTCATCTTTGGCTGACACTGACTGAAAACACTTGTTTGTTAATAAACAATTAAAATGTCTCCTTGCTATATTTGTTGTATTCATAATCATTACTTTTGCCAGTTCTTGTGACAGCTTTTAGGTGCTTTATTGGCAGCGCCACCCTTACATGAATCACCGCACCCGCATTTTTTTAAATATTCATTTATCGGCCATTATAAATGCCGATACCGATAGTTAGGAAAATGCCTAAAATCGGCCGATAATATCGGCCCGCCGATATATCGGTCGGGCTCTATAAACAATGTAGTAATTTAATGCAGAAACAATGAGCTCATTGAAGTAATGAATACTTGTTTGTTAACAAATGATTATGACAAGACGACAGATTTAATTTATCAAGTGACGAGAGTGAGGTGAGCTGACTGACAAGACGATGGCAAAAAGATTTGGTTTCAAAGCGAAATGTAAAAGCACCTATTTGGCAATATTTTGGATTTAAATGGGGAACGTGCAAACATTGAGGCAATCTGTAAACTTTTCCCAATAAAGGTGGCAGTATGCCGGGGTTAACACGTCTAATTTACACCCACACCTTCAAGCGCACCACAAGAATGAGACTGCCGTGCTTTTGTTAATAAAAGCTCGGTTTAAATTGTTTTGTTTTTCCAAATATTCTCCATAAAATCATGCTTTAAGATGAAGTTTTAGTGCCAAAAACCACAAAATAGTATTTCATTTTACTGAAATGTTTCATTTGTAAATGTTTTCTCATGCACTGCATCACTTCTCTGCATTCCCCTATACAGTGACTCTGGTGAAAGCCTGTTTGTAACACAGTCTATGACCAAAGCAGTCCGAACTGAGAGACGACACACTAGATCAACTAAGAGACCAGAGTCCATCTCTGATGATACTGGTGATGATGGAGAGGGGGTCACCAGCAGAGTCCCAGAAAATGAAGACACAGAATATGAAGAGGGAAGTGAAAGTCTGCATGCGTTGTGCCCAAAAAGAGGAAAAAGGATTGATTATGTTCCCCCTCAAAAAGCTACTTTTCCCTTTTTGTTGAAATCGCACAGACAGCGGCACCTGCCCATGAAGAAGCACCAGATTCTAGAGGTGGCGTTTATTCATGTTATCTTTGTGTATTTTTTTTTTAAATTACATTGTCTGATAAAATGCTTCTGGAGCCATATTCACAAAACATCTTAAAGGGGTCATCGGATGCAAAATTCACTTTTATAAGGTGTTTGCAGTGGTGTGGACACAACCACCATACAATGAAAAAAGTCCATTGACACTCAATCAAGCCGTTTGGAATTTGAGCAATATGATGTCATATTGCTCATGCTCTGCCCACGACCACTGATGGACTGTCCCTTATTAGAATATTGGCACCCTCAGCCATTTGTATACTGTCCGCCAAGACAGCACTTTACGTGTCTTGTCGACATGCCCCACGGAAGAGAGGGGTGGGGTGAGCAGTTGCTCATTGTCATTTAAAGAGACATGCACCGAAATGGGTCGCTGTGAACCAGAGCTGTTTTTGAGGAGGTAAAAAGGCTGTTTACACAACCATTGAGGAATTTTAACCAAAGTGTTACAAACTTTACATGAAGAACCTAAACAATCTTACCAACTTGAGGAAAATGGGCATCTGATGACCCCTTTAAGGCTAAAAGTAGCTCCTAACTTACTGATTTAGGAGAAACTCTTAAAAATAATGGGCGTTTCATTCCTAGGAGTCCTACATTTTTTTCACAAAATATTTTAGCACTAAAACAGGTCCTAAATCTGTAAAGCATTAGGAGTATTCAAGAGGACTCCTAAGTCATTTAGACCAAATCGCAAACAATCCTTTATTGCTGTTGTTGGCAATCTGCCTCATCTCAAGCTGATTAGATTGACAGTTTGAACGTGCTCCTCCCAAACTTTGTTTATAAAGTAGAATTTGTTGCTTGAATTCCATCAGCCAATCACTGTGGTCATAGTAACTGTACGTTCACACCGCCGCCGACTAGAGCGACAAAGAAGCTCTGGCCGCTCTGCCAAGGACGCTTGTCAAAAAGTACGGGGAAGCTTGTTGACGCTTTGGCCGCTCTGACGTAGCAGGGAGAAGTGAAGTGTCACAACATTAAATGTAATAAACAGAAAAAAACAAGCAATACATTGAATAAACCTTTTATAATGACAGCATTTTTATAACCGTTTTGGTCACATTTGATCGGAGGAAAAAAGAATAATTAGCTATTATTATTATTTGTATTATTATTTGCATTAGTGCAATTGGTCTGTGAGAAAATGAATTGCATTCCCGCTTGAAACTAGCGTTCGTAAATATTTCAAATAAAAGTTGCGCTCATTCTCAAACGTGTATCACTGGATCATGGATAATCGCGAAGTTGTTCTGTTTGGTGCTGCTGTATTGTATTTGCGGAGAAGACGTCGGACTCTGAGATTTTGGGTTCATGACCTATATGCAAACAACGGCATATCATAAATGATAAGAAACCCAGCAACGGTGATGATTAGCTTCTCTTCCATTTTCACGGAACTAATGTTTTGGTAGGAACGAGAGTTTACATGGTATGTTTCTCTGGAATCAGCCAGCGCGAAGGACGTCTATATTCCGATTGGTTGCTGGCTTTTGCCGCAACGCCGATGGTTTTGATGCTCTTTGCAGCTGAGAGAAGCCAGCTTCCATTGAAAATGAATGACTTCCGGTAGCTTTGGAAGCTCAAGTCGGCGGCGGTGTGAACGTACAGTAAGCGTATTGACATCATCCATAGCAATGAGGTCAACCCCACCCTTTTTCTTAGCTGAAGTCTTCTCTCTAGTCCTTAGTAAAAGTTGGTCTCAGCAGATTTGTGAATAGGTTTTAAGAGAAAACTCTTAACTAAGAACGTTTTTTGTCATTTAGGAGAACTCTTAGTGGTAAGATAAAATGTTTTGTGAATACGGCCCTTGGTCTCTAGAAAAAAATAAATGGAAAAAACCCCACTGGTTGTTACAATGCTATCACTGTCATTTAAATATAATTAATTTATGCATGTTTATTATCTGTTGTATTTCTTTTTTTAGAACTCAGAAATTGGTGGGTTCCTCAAATGCATAAAGAAAATCAAGGAGGGTTATGTAAAAACGGGAAGAGCAATCAGTCCATATATGCTGGAGTCTGGGTAAGTTCTAATTAATAACAAACAAAATATAAATATAATTGTAAAAATAAATATATTAGTTTTAATGAAAAACAAACTTTGTTTCAGGCAAAATGATAACTCTGAGGGGGATGACCACAACAGTGATCATGAAGTCACAAAAGTGGTATGTAATTACTGCAGATTAAGGGTTAAACCAGTTAGACCTAATTAGTAGTTTTTGTAATAATAATTTAATTTCATTGTAAATATTCTGCTAATATTTTATATATCAATTAGGGCTGCACGATATTGGGAAAAAATTACATTGCGATATTTAATTTTTCTGCAATATATATCGCGATATGAAAACAATTTCACCAGATGACTTTGGAAAGAATGAATCATCTGAATGACTGGGGTGATTTTGTAATGGAGTAAATCTGCATAGAAACTATTATAGTTAACTAATGTAGTTAACTAGAGTTTAATAAATGGAACCTTATTGTAAAGTGTTACCGATTTGTTATGTCTCGTGAGTTCAGTGTTGGACAGATCAGTTGTTTTAACCATTCATTAAAGTGAATCGGTTCAAAGGAGTCATTAGTTCGCGAATTGGAGGTGTCATTAACGGACCACGGCACACGTTGTCAGATTATCCCAGCAGTTTAGGACATCGCACAAGATTTGTCTCAACAGAAAACATTTCATCACTGGATAGATTTTTTTTGTTGTTGTTGTTTATTGAATGTGTGGGAAAACGCTTTTCAGTGAAGATTTTTCTAGCACAATTTACAACCAGCGGTAGTTCAGGAAAAAAATATATCCGAATGCTTCACGTGAAACTTAGGTCTTCTGACCTTTTACCATTGTGTATTCTCAAAGATATTCAGTCAACTTAATTCATTAATATGCGCGAGGGAGGGAGAGAGAGAGAGCAAGACAGTTTGAAAACGGTGAGTGCGTGCGCGCGACCGGGGCTCTCTCTCCCTGCTCGTTCTCTGTTTAACAAGCGCAGCAGTCAGTCATCTATCACTCACCGGTCAAATAAGGCTTTGGCGGGAAAAAATACGCTTTGGCGGCCACCAAAAATGTTCAATGCAGGAAGGGCATTCTGACTTTATTTTGAATTCTCGTGTTCGTGCAAGCTCAGAAATAAGAGAAAGACCACTGATCTGTGTGTCTGCCCGGCTCAAAGAAAACAACGCGCAAGTTCCAGTCTTCTTATGCCTGATGTTTAAACTGACAGGACTTTAAAACACATGCAAATGATAAACTTTCACTATATGATGGTTAAACTTTGCAATTAATCCGCGAATTGCAAGCGTTACGGGCCAGGGAGCTGCTGGCCCATACTGATCATGAATCACGGATCAACTACGATCCCTAAGGCTACTTACATCGCACATCCTGCTATGTGACTATCGTGGATGCGCACATCGCGATATCGATGCTAAAACGATATATCGTGCAGCCCTAATATCAATATAATTCCTGCAGAAATGCACAGAGTTTGCCATCATTCTGATTTGAATGTTTTTATCAGTTTTGAAAGCAGTTTGTTAGCATTTGAAAACTGTGCTGCAAATGTATAGTTTTGCAGGTGAAGTATGAATGACAAAAGTGTTCATGGTTTTTGGAAAATGTGGTCGCTGAATCAATATTGTGTGAAAGCAATGAAAAATTATTCTCAGTTTGGTCCACATTGACTTCTGTTTTGCTGAATGTGTGAAGAGTTTTGAAAATGTGGCTTCAGTATTGACCGATACTTGTTAGCAATTGAGAACGTACTCCGATACTAATGTAACCTCGTTTCCCTGAGAGTAAGGGAATGAGTATTGCGTAGCTAATACGCAGTGGGGAAACTCCTTTTCCTCTAAATATTGAAGCAATAATTTAAAACGCAGTGCAGCTGCACAGTGAACACAGCAGAGCGTCTAGCTCGCTCATTGGCTGTGCTGCGGCAAATGCACATCCAATGGCTGAGCGCCTCAGACGCGCGACCCAATCAACTGACTTGGCGCCGAATACGTCAGAGCGTGCCTAAATGGGCGTCGCCTAAGCCTATAAAGATCGCTCATTTCGGTCAATATATCAGGTTTAAATCGACTGAAGCGACACATCCTGACAGATTCCAATAGTGTGGCAGGCTACGCAATACTCGTTCCCTTACTCTAAGGGAACCGAGGTTACGTTAGTAACCGAGTATGTTCCCTTTCGAGAACGGTCGCTTCCTATAGCGTAGCTAATATGCAGTTGGGGACGCAATTTAAAACGCAGCACATTAGCAACTGGCTGAAGCAACTGGAGCCTAGGGAACACCCCGAGGCTCAACAGAACAAGCCATAATCAGTCTCCCAGTGTAGTGGCGCTAACCAGACAGAGTCGGGTTTCATGAATAAAAACTGGGGCTCATAACCGTCCTAGGACTTTCAGGGCCCCAAGAACCGTGGAAAGGTCCCACGCCGGTATAGTGGGAGGCCTGGGGGGGTTTGGCTCCTTTGAGAAAACGAACGATAAGGTCGTTTCTCCCCAGCGACTGGCAAGCCACAGGAGTATGGTGAGCTGCCATGTACACTTTGAGCGTGGAGGGGTAGCGACCCCTTTCTTGTAAGGAGAAGTACCACTGACACTTCGCATGAGTGGGGCTCGAAGTGTCTGGCTGAGCACCAGCCAGCGAATACTGACCACTTCAGAGCATAGAGGCGTCTTGTAGACGGTGCTCTAGCCTCACTGATGGTATTTAAGACTTTTTATGGGAGGTCCCCAGATAATCCGTTCAGGGGCCATACATGGAGGGCCCATAAAGCCCCGTTTACACTACAAGCGACTTTGTCGCTGCATGTCGCCAGTGGCTGGCGATGAGGTCGCTAGTGGACGTTCCCATTACTGGTTGCCTTTATGAATGGCATCCAATGATGTGGAGAAGGATCATGCGCGCTCCGCTCCTATTGGTTGTGAAAGTCGCTCTTCATTTGCATAAAGTTTAACGGATCTCAACTTGTCGCGTCGCCAGACACGCCGCATCCGGTCGCCAACGGTCGCTGTCGCCGGAAATCGCCCGCTCCCCATTGAAATGAATGGTATCGTGTCGCTTTGTCGCTTGTAGTGTGAACGGGGCTTAAGTTGGGGCGAGGGTGCCAGATCGTCCTGTTCGCCTGTGTGAGGAGGTCCTTCCTCATTGGCACTGGCCAGGGAACAGTGTCTATCATTCGTGCCTGGACTGAGCATCCGCTCTCCTTGATCCGTCTGATGACCTGAGGGATCACCGAGACCGGCGGGAGCGCATATAGCAGGCGTCTGGGCTATGGGTGGGCCAGCGTGTCCCTGTTCTTTGAAAAGAACATTGTGCAGTGAGCGTTGTTCCTTGAGGCGAAGAGGTCGACCTCTGCCCTGCCGAACACACTCCATATTAGACGAACCGTCTGTGAGTTGAGAGACCACTCGCCTTGGGGGAGTGTTGTCTCGAGACAGCATGTACGTGGCATTTTGGACTCCCGGGACATGCGGAGCTCTCAGGTTGGCATGAGACCAAAGGAGGAGCTTTCTGGCCATGACATACAGGCTGCCTGATCTGAGGCCACCCTGGCGATTTATATAGGATACCACCGACATGTTGTTTGTGCGGACCAAGACGTGGTCTCCCCTGAGGTCTGGCAGAAATGCATTCAGGGCTAACCAAACTGCTCTCATTTCCAGGCAGTTGATATGTAAGCTCTTATCCAGGCACAGCCAGAAGTCGGAGATGGGCTTGCCCTCGTGCAGCGCTCCCCAACCTTGGTTGGAGGCGTCTGTGAAAATTATTTTCCTCCTGGAGGCTACACCCATAATTACACCCGACTGGTACCAGTTCTGGGCTTTCCAAGGAACCAGGGCTCTCACACACCGCTGGTTCACCATAATGTGCAGGCCGCCTGACCGCCATGCATGGGCTGGCACACGGCGCTTTAGCCAGTGCTGAAGGGGACGCATAGGCAGTAACCCTAGTCGGAGTACTGACGATGCGAGAAGCCTCTGAAACTTCCTGAGGGGTGCATGCGCACCTACCCTGAAAGAGGCTATCAGCTGTTGGATAGAGAGAGCGCGCTCTGGTGTGAGCTGCGCTCTCATCGTTACAGAGTTGATAATTGTGCCCAGAAAGATTACATTCTGGCTGGGTAACAGTTTGCTCTTGGAATAATTGATCCTGAGAGCCAGACATTCCAAATGGCTGAGTATCATGGATCTGTGTGTCAATAATTCTGTCCTCAACTGAGACATAACGAGTCATGTTGGTAGGACCGTGTATTGATAAGCCCGCCCCTCGAAGGCGAATCTCAAGAATGGCCTGTGGCTGGCCGTTATCTGAATGGGAAAGTAAGCATCTTTCAGGTCCACCATAAAAAAAACAATCCCCCGGGCAAACCTGCGCGACAATTTGTTTGGTAGTTATCATTTTGAATGGCCATTTCATGAGTGCTTTGTTCAGATGTCTCAGATCTAAAATGGGGCAGGTGCCACGGTCTTTCTTTGGTACAAGAAAATAACGGCTGTAAAACCCTGACCGGCTCAGCGCGGGGGGACTGGTTCGATCGCCCCTTTTGCTAGCAGATTTTGCACTTCAGTGCGAAGCACGTGAGCCACATTGCTCACCGAGGTCTCGACGACCGCCTGAAAACGCGGGGGTCTGCGAGCAAATTGAAGCGAGTAGCCTCGCTTTTATAATGTTCATAACCCAGTTTGATACATCGTGGGATGGCCTGCCAGGCCTGGGCCCTTGTGGCTAGGGTTCCCCATTCATTAGGTTTCACCTAATGAATGGGGACCGGTTACCCGAGTGTTGTGTGTTTGAAACATACTCTTTTTGTGCTTTATTTGGGTCGCTATAAAACAGCGTTTCTAGGGGCGCGTGCAGCACAACGGGCCCATTGACTACAGTATGTAAAACTCCAGCCGCCTGAGTTGAACAGGGAGCTGTGAGTTTTAGACAAGCTCTTTTTGAGGGTGGTCCGGCTAGCGCGAGACTCAGACCTGCTCTCTTTTCTCCCGCAGCTAGGAGGGCTTCGGCGGCTCAGGGTCCAACACAATGCGGGGTCGGGGGCCCTGGCGCCGGGGCGGCGGGTTGCGTTTAGCTGACCTTGAGCGACTTCGGGTATCAGCTGCAGGGCTGGGAGACCCGAGGCGCTGGTTTCGCTGGCTGTGGAGGCGGCGTGCTCTTGTGGCGGCTCGAAGCAGAACTGGAGCGTTTAGGCAAGAAGTGTCTAATAGCTTGATGGTTTGTGGCGGGGAGCCTGCTGGCGCCCTGGCAGAAACCGTCCATCCTGCCGACTCCTGGGCGGCTCCTCTGGCGAGGCCCATTCGAGACCGAGGTCTGAAGCGGCCGCAGTGAGGATGCGCAGCATTTCAGCGTCCGAATTAGACCTGGTAATGTTAGCTGTAGCGCTAGCACAGGACTGTGAGAGGGCGGGGTCCACCGAGCCCGACCATTCCTCAGATGCAGCAATGGAGAAGCTGTAGTGCTCTTCATCCGATCCGCCGAAGGAGACTAGGCCCGTCGATTGAGGGGAGGGGCGCTGGTCTGCCTGAGTAAACAGGACCGGAGAAGATTGTGACGGAGAAAGCGAGGTACGCGGGGACGTGGCCGGCATGGGCTCGCTTAACTCCATGTGTTCGGGCTGCTGTTGGCTGCGGCGCTTCATTTTCCGCGGCTGAAGTAGCGCCGGGAAAGGAAGATTAGGAGGAGCGGTGTTGCCGTCTCGAAAGAGAGCTAACCGCATCCACAGCGTTGAGATGGGAAGGCTCTCGCAGTGAGAACAGCACGCGGCAGAGAGTGCAGCTTCAGCAAGGGAGGGGCCCAGACATGTGGCGCACTCCGCGTGCCCGTCATCCTTATGTAGACGAACTCCGCACGAGGTGCATGAAGAACGAAGAATTTGCAACAACGCCTTGGAAACTTGCTCTTTCACAAAAGCTTTCACAGAGCGAGCGCAGCAGCAGTAAAGGATATAGCGTTTTCTCGCCGGATGGCCACAGGAGAGCAGCGACAGAAGAAGAGCGGCTTCTGGGTGAGTTGAAGGTTTCAAGGCTTGCTCTAGCTGATCTGGCTTCATTCGACGGCGAAAAGGCTTCAGTGAGGACTCGGAGATGTGAAGTGTCGCTGAAGTTGAGTAAATCTGATATATTGGCCGAAATTAGTTATCTTTATAGGCTTAGGCCACGCCCATTTAGGCGCGCTCTGACGTGTTCGGCGCCAAGTCAGTTGATTGGGTCGCGCATTTGAGCATTACCGAGCCACCACCATGCTTAACTCTAGACAGTGTTCTTTTCAGCATACGCTTCATTCTTCTTCTCCCAGATATATACCGCTGATCCATTGGGCCAAAACGTTCCAGTTTTGTTTCATCGCTCCACAGAACAGTATGCCAAAACCTCTGTGGCTTATTTATATGATTTTGAGCAAATTGGACCCGACTTTACTTGTGCTTTTGGGTCAGTAGTGTGGTGTACATCTTGGAGTTCTGGCATGCGTTTTGTACGCGCCTTACTGTGCAAGCTGAAACCTCAGTGCCTGTTTCCCTGTGCCACCAAGTCTTGCTGCAGGTCTTTTGCAGTCACTTGAGGGTTTTTCTGAACCTGCCTTCTCAGAAATCTGGTTGCAGCTGTTGATAGCTTGCTTTTTCTGCCTCGTCCAGGTAGTGTAACCACTTTTATTTTATTTTAAATCCCAACAGATTTTCTATGGGGTTCTAGTAAGTCAGGTGACTGTGATGGCCACTGTAGAATCTTCCAGGACTACTTCTGCAACCATGCCTTAAAGTATGCTTGGGATCATTGTCCTGTTGGAAGTGTCCAATGATGCCTGAGTTTGGAGCGATATCTGTTTGACAAAAAAAAATTAAGTTGAAAAAAATGCAAGTGCAGTAAAGTGTGCTATACCTTAGCTGCCTTCCACAACTGCACAAACACTTGGATATGTGCCTAATAATAGCTCACATTTATTTAGGTTAACATTAAAGTAGACATGTGCCGGTATTCGGTAATGCGATAAATCGCGGTAATGAATATGCACGATATTGTTATCGCGGCCACTTCAAAATACCGTGAAAAATAATAGATCCGAATTTAGATTTTTAGAACGCGCATTAGGATATTTTCCGTCAACGCTTAAAAAAACACTGCGTGCTGCGCATAACGCGTGCGCACTCTGATGTAAACAATCCCCACATGTAAAAGCACTGTGTGCATGCGGCGTAGTGCGCACTCTAGTCTAATGTAAACAATCCTCACATGGAGAAGCAGCATGGCGGAAGGAGAAACGAGGACACTGACACCGACAGACTAGTCAGAGCAGGTTACTTTTGATATGAAAAAATATCAGCTCTCAGGTTCTATCCATTTTATTACAAAATTCAGACAATAAATCCCGTTTTGGCGCTTGTAAATGTGACGTGACAGATTGCTGTAGCGCCTCAGTTCAAGTAAACCGATCATCTGTTACTTTTTATTTAAAGTCAGATAGATTACAGCTTAGAGAAAGGTATATATGCCTCATACATAATATCGATCAATCAGTGTTTTTCAACCACGGAAAGCGGTCAATAAAACTGCAGGAGAATTGTCACAGAACGTTACATTTACCTCAGCAAAGCCATTTAATGACCAGCACGTTAGTTGACTAGGAAAAATTGCTATAGTGAGGATTATTTTGCTACATATGTGCATATTACATATTTATTATATTTTTACTTGTCATTACATAATTGTTATTATAATGAAAACCGCATTATATTTAATTTCTCTCTGTATGTTTACAGCATTATGTGAGATATTTTTTCTTGAGAAAAATTAACATGCAGGCTATCTACTGTAGCCTACCTAATATTTATCCAAATGAGTCAATATTGAATCAAGATTGAAATCAAATCCAAGAATTGAATTTAAATCGTGAAAATTGTTAAGCAATAATACAAACAGTAGCCTACTAGTCATTGTACCATGTAAACATTGTTACGTCACTAAACTTAATAAAATTGTTTAGTTACCAAATGTTTTGACAATCACAATTACACATTGTGATGCAAGTTGTTGTTTTTTATATACCCCCAATCATCCGTTTCTCTTGTGCAATTAAAATATCGTGATAATACCGTATACCGTGATAAAAGCTCAATTTATAGCAGCGTGAAAATTTGATACCGGCACATGCCACTGTGGATTTTTTTCTTTTTTTTTTTCTTTTCTGCAACTAACTGACTAACAAAATCTTGGTCGACTAAGCCTCTTCTAGTTGACTAACGTTTAGTCAACTATTAGGGGGCAGCCCTACTTAAAACTACATTCCATGACACAACAACAGTAGTATTTGTGAGAAATTATGGCTTTTGCTCGTCCACCGTGACACTTGTTGTGAGAAATGCTGCAAGCGGAGTGATGCATATATATTTATATTTATCACTGTGTACTAATCTGTTATTGTTTTGCCTTTATTTCAGGATAAGAACATTTTTGTTATATGTTACAGTAAAGAAAAAAAAAAATGGCTTCCACAATCCATCTTGGAGAAGAGGATTCAGGATTTACTGTCAAAAGACAACGAAGAACAGTTACTTAATGTTGATGGAAAAAAGAAAAGAAAAACTAAATCTACCAAGAAAAATAAGACCACTGCTTCTGTTAAAAAACAATCAAAAAAGAAACGAAAATTTCCCCAAAGCAAAGCTGTACCCAGGACTTTATCAGAATCTTCCTGTGTCTCTCTCTCTGAGGAGCAGGTAAAACGACATGAGGTTTTAGCTTCATGTTCAGATGCTGAAGACTCGGATTCTTCCAAATGCATACAACCTCCTAATAAGCAGATCATTCAGTGTGCTGAGAACTCACATGGAAATAATTTAGTGGTAATTGAAGAGACACAGAGACACTCTGTAGAGGCAGTCAGTCAAATGGAGCAGGAGGATGACATGAGGGCAAGAACTGACAATCACCTTTCCAACAAAAGCAATTTCATCTTTTCACCCCAAGGGGGAGACATTTCTGTACAGAATGAAATTCAACAGTCTGACAGTGACATTGGCTCAGTGGACTTATTCATGCCATTGAAGAAACATAAGAACAATCAAATTAATAAAACCGCATCTATAAAAGCGAACATGGAGGACAGTGATCAAGACAGTGATGTAACTCAAATAGAGACTGAAGGACAGTTTGAGTCCATATTTGGACCAGGAACACCCAGATGGAGTGATGGTGAACATCATGCACATGAGGACGGTGAAAGTGACGTAACTCAAATAAAGACGAAAGGAGAATCAGTGTTCGTGTTTGGAACAAGAACACCAACCAAGCCGTTTACAATTCAAGACGTCAACAGTACCAAACACACTGAATCCCAAATGACAGGCCAGAGTCCTGTTGTCCTACATACTGAACTGCTGTCAAGAAGAGAGGATAAAACGAGGCATAAAAATAAAAGGAGAAAATCAATGTCATGTTCTCATAAAGAAACTGAAGTCACAGGAATAGAGACTGTGACTGTGCAAGCATCATCTAAACATTTACCACTAGCTGATGAACCGTTAAGAGAAGTTTACTCAAGTTCCTGTGAACATGTTATCGTGGGTAAACAAAGAACGGTGGTGGAGATGGAAACAGATACTACAGATAGTCCTTTGTTTAAAAATGTTGGAATGAGCTTTCTTAAACGAAAAAGAAAGGGTAAGAAGAGAATGGGTGCTACTATTTTGATAGAATGTGATACAAATGTAGATGTGAGTCAGAAAGTGAGTTCTGTTGATTATGTCACTGAACTTAAAACAACATGCAGAGAAAACAGGGAATTATGTGATGTAGAGAATGGAGTAACAAACGAAGAGCAAACTGCAGCATCAATTTTAGAATCAGAGGAGACGTCTAAGCTCTTGGACGAAATTATTTTATCTACAGTGGCAGATAGCAATGTTATTAAAAAGGCTATGAGGAAAAAGAGGAAAATGGACAAATTAAAAGAGCGTGAGCATGTGCAGCCTGGTGTAGGAAATCAGTTTGTTGAGGCAGTCCAGTTCACTGAGCCACAAACTATTGAGCTGACACTCAAAAGAACAAAAAAGAAGAGAAAAGACAAAGAGAGGACAAAGACTGCATATGTAGAGGGGAATCGTGCTACAGACATCCCATCAAATGAAACTTTCGACTTCGATAGACCAGCGGAGTTGACAATAAATGAAGGGAATCAATCCAGTGCAGCTCATGAGACTGGTCACCCTAAGCATATGCAGACATCAGAGGAAATTACAGGGTGTCCGTCGCCTAATGTAACTAGATTAAAATCAATGAAGAAAAAGAAAAAAAGAGATGAGACTGAAAAGTCTCAATATGAATCTGTTGATCTGGATGTGAGTTCTATGTCTCAGTTTGATGCTGGTCTCAGAGTGTTTGAGCAACAGGAGGATCAGGTCAATGAAGAAAGGCAGAGCAATGACAGTGCAGCTGAACATTTGGAAGGTAATACAGCAAATATATTAAAGGTTGCCAAACGCAAGAAAAAAAGTCAGAATTTAAGTTCTCCTCAAATTGATGACATTATTGGACTGGAAAAACAAGTATTAGGCATGCAGCCAGAGAGCACAGCAGAACCAATTAATTTAGGTTCAGATGACACTGACACTGTTATCACAAAGGACAAACAGAAAAGGGCAAAAAAGCAGAAACTAAAAGAGCCAAAGACAATAGAGCTTGCTTCAGATATCAATGACATTGTGCAGTTTCAATACAGTGAGTCACAATCTACTGATTTGCCATCCAGTAGAACAAAAAAGAGAGCAAACAAGGACAGAGAAAGAACAACAGTTGGCTCATCAAATGAACTTTTGGAGCACATTGATGATAGATCTCCAGAAAAGAGAGGAAATATTGTGATTCAATCCAATGAGGCCACTGAGACCGATCAGATTGAGCATTTACAGTCATCAGAGGGAAATACAAGATGTCCATCACCCAGTGTAACTAGATTAAGCTCAGGGAAGAAAAAGAAGAAAAAAAGGGATCGGAGTGAGGAACGTCTGGATGAATCTGTTGATTTGAATCTGGATGCGAGTTCTGTGTCTCAGTTTGATGTCACTGGACTGAGAGCACAAAAGATGATTGAAAGGCAGAGCAATGCAGCTGAACATTTGGAGTGTTATACAGCACATGTTTTAAATGTTGCCAAACACAAAAAGAAAAGTAAGAATGCAAGTTCTCAATCTGAAGTTGATGACCTCATTGGACTGGAAAATGCTGTGTTAGACTCACAGTCAGGAAATACTGCAGAACTTAAACGGAACAAGAAGAAAAAAAACAAATTAAAAGAGAAAGTGGATACAGATACTAATGCAGTTACTCATAGTATGGACAATGTTCATTCGGTTGAGACGGATCAGTTCAATGAGTCACAAACTACTGAGCTGACACTCAAAAGAAAAAAGAAGAGAAAAGACAAAGAGAAAAAGACTGCATACGTAGAGGAGAATAGTGCTACAGATACCCTGTCGATTGAAATTTTTGAAGCTACTGAGACCGATCACCCTGAGAATTTACAGACATCAGAGCAAATTGAACGATGTCTGTCACCTAGTGTAACAAGATTAAAATCTGTGAAGAAGAAGAAAAAGAATGACAGGGAAGAGTGTCAGTATGAGTCTGTTGATTTTGCTCTGGATGTGAGTTTGGGGTCTCCGGTTGATAATGTAACTGATAGATCAACTACTCAACAGTATATTGAAGAAAGGCCAAGTGATGTTGAACATTTAGAAAGTAATACAGAAGCTAAATTAAATGGCACTAAACGCAAAAAGAAGAGGAAACGGTCAACTTTTTCTATTAATTTCAATTCTGACTTTAGCTCTTCCTCTGCACAAATGCAAGAAACTGTAACACCTGAGAGGAAGATGAAGAAAAAAAGATTCTGATTGCATTACAAATGTAGGCGGTGAATTGACTTTGGAATTTTCTTATCGTACAGTGCAGTTTGAAGAGACCCAGAGTCCGATGTCGAAACAACCTAAGATGATTCCAAAGAAAGTGAAAAGAAAAAAAGAAAGAGAGGAAATGAATGAAAGCATAAGTCGCATACTGGAACGATAGCGCAGAATTATGAACAAAGGGGATTGATTCAATCATACAACACAGCAATGCAGACCAACAGGCCAGCATTATTACCTCATTGTGAGATTCTGGGGCTCCTGCAGATAATACAAAGGATAAAAAAGAAGAGGAAGGTGTACACTGAAAATTTGAAAATCTCCATGTTTCCTAACACTGACTCACCTACAGCGATAAATCGAGATGACACACCCAAAAGACCAGGTGTCATGACAAAGCAGGGTTCTGTTCAAACTGAGTGTAATGGGGATATCTTTGTTCAGTCATGAAGAAAACATGATACATATGAAGATAATAACCTAAAGGAGGGATCAAGAGAACCATATTGGCTGATGTATTGTTGCACAAACAACATACGAAAAGACGAAAGCACAGTTGCATTCATAATGATGGTCTATTAGCTAATACACCATCATTATGAATGAAACTGTGCTTTCGTCTTTTCGTATGTTGTAGAAAGAACAAGAAAGAACATGATAGAGTGATAGAAAATAATTTCACAGAGGTTGATATGTTGTTGTTTTAGACCTCTGACCTTTACACCTTCAGAAGACGGACAAAAGTTTTTAAAAAGTGTTGGTAAAAGATTTTCTTTTCAGGATGAATGGTCATAAAAGATTAATAGGAAAGCAGTAAGAGTTTACAGATACGTACAAATGGAAATGTATAAACCTGTGATGAAAATATTTTTTAATTTATTTTTAAAGAATTTTTTGTGATACTTGGCTTGATTTCATTTAAAGCAAGATGAAATAATACAAAAAGTAATTTGGCAGTTCATTGTATTAGAAAACATATCTCCTGAAATAATGTGTATACCTGTACATTGTTTTTCCTTTTGTTTTGTAGATATGTAGACGATCAATGATCTGTGGATCAATGGATTTATTTTAAATTAGAAGATATAAATTAATTCAATTATTATTCATTGTGCAGACATTATACACTTTCATTTAGACTGAGCACAGAATCAGAAACTTTTATCATCTGAATCTGTATTTTTATAGACAACCAATGTGTTTGGTCAGTATAATTCTGACCGTACTACTTTGTAGCAGAGTAAGTGATATGGACAGAGTAGTGTCCATAATGGAAATGTATAGAGAAATAAAATATGGGTTTCCACCATGTGATAAACACATCTTTACTGACCTTACCCCTTTCATTTCTTTTTTCAAGAACGACTACATTGCAAAATATTTAAAAATGTTTGAGTGATGATATTTTTATGTGATTGTTTTCCTGTTTAATTTTTCAGAGGGCTGAAATGGATGGTTCAACTATATGACTTTAATAAGAAAATATATTTTTAGAAACGTCTCCGTTTTTTTTCTGTTCATGCCATGTAAATCAATAAGCAGCAGACCTGTTTGGTTACCAACATTTCTTCTGAATAACTTTTATGTTCCACAGATGTAAGAAAGTCATTAAGTCGTACAGGTTTGGGACCTCATGAGTAAATCATGACAGAATTTTCATTTTGGGTGAGCTATCACTTTAATCATTATATAAATGGTATTTCATGACAGCACCTCCAGTCCTTGAATTTAAATGTATTATTCGAGTGAGCCCATGGTTGGATATTTTTTTTTGCTGATTCTGCATGTCACGTCGTTATGGCAGTAAGTGGCGATGTGACCTTATGAGTGATTTAATGAATCATTTGCTAAACCAATTAGTTAAACACATTGGAGCGTGTTGCTTAAGAAGGGCAAATGTATTTATTTATTTATTTTTTACATATTTTGTTTATGATGTATAAAAATCACTCACAATTGTGCTATTGCTATGAATTCCAACACTACTGTGATTACTTGCAGCCAATTTCATCAGCATTCTGATTAGTGTTTTCTTTATATTTTTTTTATTTTACAACTTGACGGTCTTGTTGAATTTAGAAATGCTTGGCATTGACTTTATTCTAAGAACATTTAAGTCCATTAACAACTATTTTATATACTCCCCTTTTCTGTTATCAAGAACGGTCTTTCATCAATCAGTCCTGATATTACTTGTGAATTCATCACAGAGTTCTCGATCTGTCCATCTAATTAAAATTAGCTGAATTACACCAGTCCTTAAGAAGCCTGGTTGTGATGTTTCTGACTTAATTCAGGTTTCAGAACAGGGCATAGTACTGAGACAGCCTTGGTGAAGGTCATAAACGATCTCCTTACTGCAGTTGATACTGTTGTAAACAGTATTTTGGTCTTGTTAGATGTCAGTCCTGCCTTAAAGGTGTCATCGGATGCCCATTTTCGGTGGTAAGTTGGTATGATTCTTTAGGGTCTTCATGTAAAGTTTGTAACATACTTTGGTTAAAATTCCTCTGGCTGTGTTTACCAATACCCCTTTTACCTCCTCAAAAACAGCTCTGTTCACAGCAACCCGTTTCGGTGCATGTCTCTTTAAATGATGAGCAACTGCTCACCCCACCCCTCTCTTCCAGGGGGCACACACAAGACACAAGGGCTGCGTTCAGAATCGCATACTTCCCTACTATATAGTAGGCGAGCGAAAAAGTACGTTCGAATCCTCAGTATTCATAAAAGAGTAGGCGAGAATTACCTGGTTGACGTACTAATTATCGCGAGATTTGGACGATAGTGCGTTCGAATATGCCTACTTTCCTACTATATAGTAGCGGAAGCAGTACGTTCGAAACATCAGTATTCCTAAAAGAGTAGGCGAGAAGTTCCCGGATGATCTCCTGCTTTCGCCCAGACATTTGAGTGTTTTTCAGCTTGTACTCCTCTATCCCAGGAGGCCACGCGAGAGGATACGATATAAAAAAGAACAAGAAGAAGTAGATATTTCATACTCAAACATGACGGAAAGGGTGGACGAGACTGTTTTCAAATGTGAGTATTACAAATACAAACCAAATCGCATGTGTTGAACTAACTTTCTGTACAGTAAATTGTTGAACTGTTGAAGGTGCAAAGACGCTATATAATATGGTAAATTTGTGATTTTGCCGTAAATCACATTTTATTGGATAGAGGAGCTCCATAAGGACACATACGTCTTTAAACTGTATTTGCATACATTTTAAACCGTATACATCTGAAATACCATTACTAAATATTTATTCAAAATCTGGCAAGATTACTACGTGTAACGTTAACTGATATGAAATAGACATCTGAGTGACGTGTGTGTACTATTGTTTAGGAGAATTCACTGTTGTTAACACTGTTTTTATTAGTTTAATGCATTTTACATAAAGTAACTAAACATAAGTAATCTATTTCATTTATCCATTAGTACTGTTGAAAAATTGTTGAACATTTATGATGGATAAAAAGCTATTTATTAGCAACAACCTCAACATGTAAATGTAGTATTGAGCTCATAAATCACAGAGGTAACGTGAGTCTTGTCTGGATGTTACAGGGACGGATGAGCACACGCGGCTGCTTATCCGGTGGAGAGTGGCTCATGAAGCGCTCTTCACCGGAAAGCGTAATGCTGCCATCAAAGGCTTTGAGTGAGTATACAGAAATATTTAAAAATCAATTAAATACTTTATTTGCAGTACATTTCAATTATTGTATTTTCAAACAGAGATATAACTTTTTCATTCTTGATTTCTCTCTTGCTGCAGATCTTTTGTGGAGGAGCAGAGCCTGTAAGGCAGGGTGACGGCGGCGTTTGTTAAAAAAAAAAAGGGAAAACCTGAAACAAAAATACAAAGTAAGATCATTTTGTTACTTCTAATACATAAATTAAATGATTAAATATTGTGCTGTTAAAATGACTGCTTTTGTATCATGCTTGTGCATTTTTGCAGGATCTGAAATGTCCGCAGACGGGGGTGAGCACTGAGGATGGAGAGGCCACAGCAGCATCCTGGAAGTGGTACACTGCCATGGATGAGGCAATTGGGGGCAGACCCTCCATCTCTCCTCCTGCCCTCGTTGCCTCATGTGGGCCGGATGCTGCTGTGGTCTCTTCATCCTCAGTGAGGCCAGAGCCAGCAAGAGCCAGGAAAAGGGCTATAGATGTGGAGGAGCTGATCCGGGACATGGAGGAGCGAGAAGAGGAGAGAGAGCGGAAGGCAGCTGAGAGGGAGGAGAGGCTGTGGAGAGAAATGGAGGAGAAGGAGGACAGAAGAGAACGGGAGAGACGAGAGAGAGAGGAAAGACAAGAAAGAGAAGTAAGAGAAAGAGAAGAGAGATGGCACCGGGAGGCAGTCGAGAGTAGGGGTGGGAATTGTCAAAAATGTGACGATTCGATAGTATTGCGATATTTGGGCCACGATTCAATATTATTGCGATTCTCAATATATTGCGATACAGCAAGTATTGCGATTCAATTCTGCGATATTGCGATTCATGTCCCCCATATTATTCAAAGGCATTACAAAAAATTAGGAAAATAAGACCGCTCAACTCACTTTAAATGTCACATTTAATTCTGTAAACATTATCTTCTACACAGTGCAAAAGTGCTAGTGCAAAAACTTAGGAGGGTAGAGCAAAAACTTGAAAACTTGTTCTTGAACATTCAGGACACGGGACCTTATTACAGGACAGGACATTATTATTCTCTGAATAGGAGACCTCTAACATGAATGGTGAGCTCTAGGCTTGCTATAGTCGGTGTTACCGGTGTTACACGGTGTTCAGTCGCAACACTGGTTTCATCACTTGCCCACCGCGGCACCGCAACAAAAACAAAAAAAAAGTTTACAGCGTTAAACATGTTTAACGCAATTACGCAGTATCCGTTAAATCCTGCCTGTATTACACACACACACACGACCCACAGAAAAGACGCGCGTCAGTATCGAGTTCTCTTTCGGGCTTGAACAAACCATAACACACAGAAATTATGCCAAAATGTCCGTTTTGTCGAGTGTCCTCATAAGAGTAATCTTAAATTATTTAAATAAAGTCTTAAATGAACATAGAGATTTGTGAGAAAATGGGACGCGTGTCAGATCTCGTCTCTGGTCCACATTGCACTGCATTAACGAATGTAGGCTACAGCTTATGTAACGTTACGCTCAACGCCTGTCCGAATTCGCTCACTTGTTTTCATTCACTCCTTCAAGTGAACAGTATTAGTGGACTAACTTAGGGAATAGGCCTAACTTAGTGAATGAGGGTTTAGGGGGGATTTCAACCCATGTACTCAAGCAGTGAAAAATAGAGGACACTGACAACGCGCTGACAGACAGGACCGAGCAGGTAATATTTAATATGAATTATGAAACAAACAAAGCTCACTGAGCTCCCAGCACATAACTTAAAATTATTTAAATACAATAGAGTAACATAAAGCAGACATAGAGTAACATAAACCTGAGAATAATCATAAAACCGAAATTTAACCACACTTTCGATTTGAAAGAAGACGGAGCGTCGTGTACAACGAATAGTGAAGCCATTTTCATTTGAATTTGCTGTTGAATGTAGACAACAAAGCACCGCAACAAGTGCCACCTTGTGGATGTAATACACAAATGTAAAGGATCAGATTAAACTCTGAGAAAACCGGAAAGTAAAACAGATAATTTTATAATTAAATATCGCAATACTTTGCGCTACTGTATCGATATAATTGCGTGCGCAAAATATCGCGATACCGAACAGAATCGATTTTTTCCCCCACCACTAGTCGAGAGAGAGGAAAGGAGAGAAAGAGAAACCAACGAAAGGGATGAAAGGTTCCTTTCTGTTCTTCAGATGCTCGCCAAAAAATAAATTATTTGACAAAAAACATCTTCTGATCTTTTGCACATTTGGGTTGATGTGAATTAAATTTGGGAATAAAAATGGGAATATATATATATATATATACACACAGTACTGTGCAACAACTACAAATGGTGGCCTAAGTATTTTGTACAATAATATGTATATAAAACAAACTATTCCTAGGCATTCACAGTACATTATAGACTTCTAGAAATTTAGTGATACTTTAAGATTGTAATCAAATTCATAAATTAAATATTTATGAAACGTTGATTAATAATTAGTGAATGTATGGTGTAATGTAAGAAGAAAAAACACTTTAAAACACTGGTTTTACTGGAGTGTATTATATGACTTTTAAAGGTTTACAGAGTTCATGCAAGGATCTTAAAGGCAGGTCATGGAGGGTTAAGTTCCAGCACACCTGTCAGTAAATTTCAAGTAGTCAGTTATTAATTGGTTTAAATTGATTCAGGGGTGTATAATTAGGGTTGGAAAAACTCTGCTGGATAATAGCCCTCCATGACCAAAGCTGAACTTGAGACTGTTTACATAAATTACACACAGTAAAATAGTGACTAAAGGGTTACTTAACCCAAGCAAATATATCATAATAGTAATAATTCAATAGTCATTATTTACTCGCCTTGATGTTGTTTGTTCCCTCTGTTTTTTGTTTTCCTAAACACAAAAGGTGATTTTGGTCAGGTTTGTACTGTTTGGTTTAATACAATATCAGTCAATGGACTTTCAGAAGCTTCAAAAGCGTTATTAAATAATGCCATGAAGCTTCTGAAAGTTGGGCTCCATTGACTGATATTGTATGAAACCAGCAGAACAAACTTGACAAAAATTCCCTTTTGTATTTAAACAATAAAAAAAATTAAATAAGTAAATAGTAAACCGTAAATAATTGCTGTATTTATATGTTGAGGTGAACTAACCCTTTAACCCACCAAATATAAATTGTAGTAAATTTATGTATGCATTTTGCATTATAGTAATTCCATGACAAACTAAGCAGCTTTGACTGTTTATGCCCTTGACTGGTTCAAAAAATGCTTTACAAATATCAATCACATTTATGCATTTGACATATTTTTTATCAAAAGTGATTAACTCCATTTATTTACAGGGACAATGACCCTGGACAAACCTGGAGTAAAGAGCCTTGCTGATTGACCAGCAATCTTCTTCTAACCAGTTCATTGGTTTATCCCTCTACAGGTCCTTCTCAAAAAATTAGCATATTGTGATAAAGTTTATTATTTTCCATAATGTAATGATAAAAATTAAACTTTCATATATTTTAGATTCATTGCACACCAACTGAAATATTTCAGGTCTTTCATTGTTTTAATACTGATGATTTTGGCATACAGCTCATGAAAACCCAAAATTCCTGTCTCAAAAAATTAGCATATCATGAAAAGGGTCTCTAAACGAGCTATTAACCTAATCATCTGAATCAACTAACTAACTCTAAACACCTGCAAAAGATTTAAAAACTCCCAGCCTGTTTCATTACTCAAACCCCAATCATGGGTAAGACTGCCGACCTGACTGCTGTCCAGAAGGCCATCATTGACAGCCTCAAGCAAGAGGGTAAGACAGAAAGAAATTTCTGAACAAATAGGCTGTTCCCAGAGTGCTGTATCAAGGCACCTCAGTGGGAAGTCTGTGGGAAGGAAAAAGTGTGGCAAAAAACGCTGCACAACGAGAAGAGGTGACCAGACCCTGAGGAAGATTGTGGAGAAGGACCGATTCCAGACCTTGGGGGACCTGCGGAAGCAGTGGACTGAGTCTGGAGTAGAAACATCCAGAGCCACCGTGCACGGGCGTGTGCAGGAAATGGGCTACAGGTGCCGCATTCCCCAGGTCAAGCCACTTTTGAACCAGAAACAGCGGCAGAAGCGCCTGACCTGGGCTACAGAGAAGCAGCACTGGACTGTTGCTCAGTTTTGCATGTCATTCGGAAATCAAGGTGCCAGAGTCTTGAGGAAGACTGGGGAGAAGGAAATGCCAAAATGCCTGAAGTCCAGTGTCAAGTACCCACAGTCAGTGATGGTCTGTGGTGCCATGTCAGCTGCTGGTGTTGGTCCACTGTGTTTTATCAAGGGCAGGGTCAATGAAGCTAGCTATCAGGAGATTTTGGAGCACTTCATGCTTCCATCTGCTGAAAAGCTTTATGGAGATGAAGATTTCATTTTTCAGCACGAACTGGCACCTGCTCACAGTGCCAAAACCACTGGTAAATGGTTTACTGACCATGGTATTACTGTGCTCAATTGGCCTGCCAACTCTCCTGACCTGAAACCCATAGAGAATCTGTGGGATATTGTGAAGAGAAAGTTGAGAGACGCAAGGCCCAACACTCTGGATGAGCTTAAGGCCGCTATCGAAGCATCCTGGGCCTCCATAACACCTCAGCAGTGCCACAGGCTGATTGCCTCCATGCCACGCCGCATTGAAGCAGTCATTTCTGCAAAAGGATTCCCGACCAAGTATTGACTATTGAGTGCATAACTGAACATAATTATTTGAAGGTTGACTTTTTTTTTTGTATTAAAAACCCTTCTTTTATTGGTCGGATGAAATATGCTAATTTTTTGAGACAGGAATTTTGGGTTTTCATGAGCTGTATGCCAAAATCATCAGTATTAAAACAATAAAAGACCTGAAATATTTCAGTTGGTGTGCAATGAATCTAAAATATATGAAAGTTTAACTTTTATCATTACATTATGGAAAATAATGAACTTTATCACAATATGCTAATTTTTTGAGAAGGACCTGTACACTACAAAAGGTTTTAAAGCTCTAACAAATATTTGCATGTAATTGTAAACCTATAAAATAACATTTGTCAAGAAACTGAATGCTGACAACATGAATTTGAAAACATTTTTCTGTAGGATGCTGCATGGACCAGCCAGTGCAGGAACACAAGGACCTCAATCTCCCGTTCCCATCCAAGGTCAGATCCAGGTCTGACTGCAGCAATCAGGGACCTGATGGACGGCATAGACAGGCGAAGGTGGGCACGGTGGTCAGCTGCCTCATCAAGATAAAGCCGCAAAATGGGAACAGCTCTATTGAGATGGCAGTATGATGTGGGGTTCACTGCCTGCAATAAATACATCATAGTTTGTTAGAACAAAACAATCAAAAACAATGTTTCATGTGGTATTGACTTGTATATGTATTTATTTATTGTGATGATTTCTTTTATTCATTCACTTATTTTTATTCATGTTTCATATTGTTGTCAGTAAATAAAATATGAATTTCATGAATAAAAATGTATTTACATCATCTGCATTTGTCTAGCGTGTATTCATGCATAGCTATGTCATATGATAATACAAAAGTTTGCTTGTTTTACAAAACTACATAATCATGTATATATATTATAATAATGTTATATAATTAACTGTTGGTCACAGCATTTGTCATAATTATTGTGCATAAGTGTTGGGATGGGCTAGTAATGAAATTCTTTCTGGGGTAATCTTAATTGTTTAAGTAGTAATACTTGCTTTGTTTGAGAATAAAATCATCAGTCTTCTCCAAAGGCGAGATCGTCGAGCAGCTGCCCGACATCTTCTTTGTGCACACCTTAATCTAACAATTGCAGACATGCCAACCATTTCAAACGCTGAACTAAACCGTTCTAGTAAAGTTGTCGAGTTACTGATGCAATCAGCTGTTAGTGCACCTGTCGCTCATGACTTTTAAATTGTTGCGCTTGTGAAAACGTCATAGGTCACATGTAACGTCAACATGGCGAATGATATCCGGATCGCATTCATACTTAACGAGATTTGGCCATTAAGTACCTACTCTTTTAGCGCTCGTTAAGTAAGTACTCATTGAAATTAAGTACCTACTCATTGAGTATGCGATTCCGAACGCAGCCACAAAGTGCTGCCTTTGTGATATGCCACTGATATTAACTTTTTTTTTTTTTACAGAACGTATTGCAAAAAATGTGATGTGTGTATATATATATATATATATAATTCTGTTTATGTATACTGTATTCGATATTACAGTACCAGTCAAAAATTTGTACACGAATGGGAAAGTGTGTCCAAACTTTTGACTGGTTCTGTACTATAATATACACATAAATAATATTGCTACTGTATTATAATATACACATAAATAATATCGGCCGATATATCATTATCGGGCTTTTTTTACTCCCTAATATCGGCATCGGCCCCCCAAAAATCCACATCGGTTGGGCTCAAAGTTAGATTTTACTTGACTAATTGTGCCCAGTTTGTTAGTCTGGGAAATCATAAATCTTATACTGTCAGCTTGACAGGTAGTTTCTGTGTTCAGTGTTGGGCCCAACTCTATTTAGCATATGTATGCTTCCACATAGGTAGATTTTTAGGAATGGCCTTGGGTATTACTGCTAGACTGCTGATATTCAAATTTACATCGCCTTCCATCATCTCCGGAATATTGCAAGACTTTGATCATTTATATCTTGTGCTGATGCAAAGGCTCATAACATGGCCTCAAAACGTTAAATCCGTATATTCAAAAAAACTGCTGTTATTGTGTTCACCCATGTGAACAGATTACACCAATGCTCTCACAGTTGCACTGGCTTCCCATTCATGCTTGAATTAACATTAAAAGCATTACTTGGGACGGCACCAGTGTATCTTTTTGATCTCATTAGTCCATAGGCCTATACTCCGTAACGGTTTCTCCGTTCTGCTAACACTCTTTCACTTCAGCCCTAAGACGGTTTCATTCAAAGCCCCCAAGTTATGTAACGCTTTTCTTTCGCTACCAGAAATGATCCAAATTTGGAACATTTTAAAAAGTTGCCAGTTATCCTCTGGGCAAAACAGGGCATTTTTATTAGTATTTTAATACATCTGATTCTCATTTTAGAGAGATATTAGGCTACTAATAGCCTATATCTTAAACCCCATTAACCTATATAAATTTAATTCGCTTTGCTTTAATTTTTAACTTTAATTTGATTTGCAGATAATGAGTTGGAGTAGCCTAAAAAGCTAATGTTCTCTGACAGCATTATAGAATTGTTTTCTTTTAAGTTGACCTAGCCTACTATATTTACCTTGTATATGTGCATAGGCCACCAGCTCGTTTTTATTTATTCTCCGCGTATAATCTCATGTGACATTGTTGTGACCATGGCAAACATGCAGCCAATTTGCGAATGTGTTGAAACCCAAACTATGCGCGTTTAACGTAGATGACACGGACACTCTTAAGTTTGGTGCTTATGCTTACCCTTCAAATAACCATTATATAAACAGCAGTCACATCGCGACGACGGCAGTTGTGTGGAAACTTTGCGCTCTGTCTTTCGTGAACCGCGCACGTCCGTGCAGCTACCGCTATGAGTTCGCCTACTAATATTTCATGTTTACAAGAAGCCAAACGAGTGGCTATTTTTGGAGGCACACATGGAAATGAGATGTCCGGCATTATGCTGGTAAATATGTGGATACAAAATGCAGCCGAGATAGAAAGAAACAGACTGGTGACTAAGCCGTTCATAAGCAACCCCAGAGCAGTGGAGAAATGTACCAGGTATATCAACACGGATTTGAACAGAGCCTTTACTCCCGAGAACCTCAGGTAAATATCTTTTACATATATAAAAGTCTGGCGCGTTTATGAATAGCAGTTTTATAAAACTGAGCAGTCTTGTGTAAGAACAATGGTCTTTAAACTGTAGCAAAACTTTTAGGCTCGTGTGTTTTCGAGGTACATTGGTGCATTTATGTGTTGTTTATTGTTCGGCTATACCATATTAGTCAGCTCGACGTGTTATTAGTGTTGCACCTCTATTTTCTTCGTCTCGCGCTGTTTTTAAGTAGCTATAATCATTTTAGGAACATTGCTTTGAGATCAATCTAGCTATTTTTAAACACATTCTGTGTAAACGTCTCATTTACGTGACACAACATCACTGACTCGTGCGATAAAGTATCAATGGATGGAGCGAGCAGTCAGCTGATCCGAGCCGCTCATGTCACGACTGTTGAGAAACGTGAGTGAAGCGTGATTGGGGTCATGAAAAGGCTTTAATATTGCATCATGGACAACACGTAACAAATGCTGATTTTTCCATGACTTTTTGAGGACCTTTTTGGAGCTTGAAATATTTTATATAAGTCTTTTGAATTTAAATTTAACGTCATACATGTGACATTTTATAGTGTCGGTATTTAAGGGAATAAAGAAAAATAAATGAGAATAGTAAGAAATTCTAGGTAATTGTAGGCTAGTTAAAAAAATTGCAAATAATATTTTATTTAAAAATGTGCACACATTTGCTTTCATTTGAATTGTATGTCTAATCTGCCATAGACAAAACATTTCTTGTCACATTCAGTTATGAATGACATGGATCATGTAAAATAAATCATATTTTCAATTCAAAATGGCGAAATTCCACAAAAAAACAATTTAAGTTTGCATCAATGTATATTACTGTGGGCTGATGAACATATCTATCATAAAATAGTTGTCAAATATTAAATGTTTAGCTACTTGCATCTTAGCCAATGCACTTTGGTTGTGTTCGAAATCGCCCCCTAGACCCTCATTCACTATTCCCTACATTACTTCACTAATATAGTCCACTGGAAGGATAGCCTAGAAATCTAGACGCACCCAGCCAGTGTAGTCTAGCAACTCTCCATTGGCTTTCGAGCTGGAAAAAACAAACTCTAGTCAGGCCAATCACATCGTGTATAGAGTTGGTGGGCGGGCTTAACATAATGACGGCAGAGTTGTTCCGTGTGAAAATCCCTGCTACTTGAAAACAAAGAAGATGACCGCTGCTGCTGGCGAACAGCTGTCTTTCGAAACAGCTTTGGCAGCGACTCTGGGGGACTTGTAGTTAAGCTTTTCTTTGAGAAAAGAACAAAGAACGACACTTAAGTCATTCTTAAAAAAGGAAGATGTGTTCGGAGTTTTGAAGACCGGATACGGCAAAAGTTTAATATATCAACTAGCTCCGCTGGTGGGAAAACGCATGGGACTCACTCATCCACAACTGTTCGTTGCTCTGGTTGGTTGTAGCGCTATCCTATTGCTTGCAGAGGGAATTTGAAAGACAACTGTTTATCCCGACCCTCGGATTGAGGCATGCCAATGGTGAGTTCCCAGACCTGACATCTGGATGTGGGTCTGGCTTGCCAGGCTACTGGAAGGAGTAAATTCATCCGAAAACTGATAAATGTTGCCTTCGGAGGACGCATTCCAAGGTAGGAAGGCGTTAAGGCCCGTCCGAATCCAATTTTAGCTTTACTTCCTATCTCCTGAGAGACCTTTATCTAATCGATTTTTGAAGGCATCATAAATGTATCCTCTGCTGCCTTTGATATCCCACAATCCTGTGCTTTCCATTCTGTGACAGTTGAGCTAGAAAAATAAAGATGGTGCCTGAAAGTTGCGGTTGGTGGTCAATAAATGTAAATGTATGTTTTTGACCAACATTTTCAACTTTTGGTGTCATTTCTAGAGAGAAATCATTATTGTAGTAATTAAATACTCTTAGTTATCGCTAAGTTATCACCAAAGCACTCTCTATTTTGATGTAGATCATTAAACCATTACGCTGCCTCAGAAGTCTGTCCGAAATCAGTTTCGTGAGGTACCTTCGTGTGCAAACGCTGCCTGCAAAGTCATTGCCTGATAGGGCAGCGATGCAACATGTCAGCTGCCTAAGTTTTCGGATGCAGACAATGAAAACGAGTGAGTGAATTCGGACACTTTGTGCGCTGGAATGGCTACCGTTTTATATAGTTTGTGCCTACTGTTTAATAATCATTTGAAACTTAGAAAACTGGCAGCTCCAGTAGTAAGATGAAAAGATTCATCTTGAATTCTGTCATGGAAACTAGCATGTGTACACATTAATTAAACAATTCAAAAATCAAGTAAAAAGGAATTTATTCCTGTTTGATATTATGCTGTAGCCACATTGGACCAGCAGTTTGGAAAATGGATGGATGGATGGATGATTCAGCTTCTGGCACCATCTTCTGATGAGACGCCAGAATTCATTTGCCGTGACAGTCACCATGCATTATGGATATTGTAAGATTATGTGTATTTTCAGTTAACTTTAGTCAGATGCATTTACATTGTTACTGTGCCTCAGATGTAATCAACTCTATCTGTGTCTGTAAAGGTGTGAACCAAATGGGCCATACAGATGTATGGCCTATAGAAACTGAATGGCCCATAGGTGTATGGCCCACAGAAACTGATTGGTTTGAATGACAAAGAAACAGCATTGCTCAGAGGAGATTGCAGCACAAATTGTTCGATTTTGCTGTATTTGGCCGAGCAGTGGTTTGGGTGGCTCGCCAATGTATTAGATTTCTCCAATACATAAAATAAGTAAGCTTGACCAGAGTTCTTGTGGGGAGAAGAATTTATTGAAGGTAGTAGTGTAGCACAGTTCTTCAGCAGCGATGTTAGCATGTCAACAATCAACAATCTTAACCCACAGTTCTGTTTTTAAGACAGAACTTTATACATTAAGACAAATGGGCTACAAACAATAGAAAACTGTTAGGGGAGATCGATCTACACTGCAATCTCCTCTGAGCAATTCTGTTTCTTTGTCATTCAAACCAATCAGTTTCTGTGGGCCGTACACCTGTGGGCCATTCAGTTTCTATAGGCCATACATCTGTATGGGCCATTTGGTTCACACCTTTACAGACACAGATAGAGTTGATTACATCTGAGGCACAGTAACAATGTAAATGCATCTGACTAAAGTTAACTTAAAATACAAATAATATTACAATTCTCTAGCTGTTGAGTCTACAGCTTTGTACCAAATCAGAGGCCGAAGTCCATCCTTCGAAGTCCGCAAAGGTTGGACAGAGAGTTGTTAAATGGGACGGTCTAGCCTATGCCAGATTGTTTCCGTTGATGAGTAGCAGCAGGGTTCTCAAGTCCCACGCATTGGCCGTGAGACACACGCAATTCAACCAGTTCACACGCTCGCACGCCACACCGCGTATTTCTCACGCTGAAAAGGCAATGCCAACCAAGTTGTCCTGCAAGCTTTATTCATTCGGTTCACATGACGTCACTGTAGCTTTGTGCTGCCATCTTGACGACCGACGGTCTCAGTAATGCCTGCAATATGTTGTGCAGTTGGCTGCAACAACAGCCGAAAGAGGAACCCCGAACTGGTATTTTATTCTATACCAAAAGAAAAGGATAGAAGAAATGTCTCATATTGTATGAATGTCTCATATTGTATCATGTCTCATCTTTCTGTGCGCATACACCCGACCCGAAGCGTGCAGCATAGACTCCTATACAGCGCGCGAGTAATGAATTGAGCTCTGTTTCGTGTCTGAATGGACAAATACACACAACATTATGTTTAAATGTCCGTTTTGGAGAGTATTCACGTAAAATATATGTCTTAAACAGAGTTGTCATCCAGGCTCTTTGGTAGAGGGAGAGAGAGACGAGGAAAACAAAGCATGCAAATGGAAATTATCGCGGCAGGAAAAATTATTGAGCTCATTTTTTTTTAATCGTGCGATTAATTGATTTATTGACTATCGCGACAGGCCTAATCCAGATTAATGACAGCTAGCCCTGAGCCGTGGCTAACAGCTGGCAAGCTACCAGCTGAGCAACTCGCTAACTAGTCAGAGCAAACTACCACCAAAATCATACATTTGAATTTTTTTTATAATACCAACATTTCCCATGATTAAATATAAATCCTTGGTGGCCAAGTGCCGCACTTTTACGTCTTTTACCCATCCAGCAACAGCATATTGACGATACACGTCTACTCTTGAAAGCCTTCAAGCGATCCCCACTGTATGGGGAGGGGTTATGCACAATATAAATATATATATATCATGGAAGGCAAATTGGGGCAAGTCTGGGGCAGATAATAAAGGACAAAAGAAAACTGGGGGTAACAAATAAGATTCGGAGCCTAAAATTAAAATTTTATCCATGTATCTCTGTCTTTCTCTCTCATTCAAATGGGCAGTTTGGGGGGCCATACCGGGCGAGATCGGTCGTCAATATGGCGGCGTTCTATTTCTAGTGACGTAGGTGGCATCTATGAATATATAACGTTGTATACGAGGCGCAGGTACACAAAGTGAAGTTTCCTGCCGCCAGCACGTATCTCGGCCAGATTGCGTTCGTTACTAGGCAACATAGATGCGCGAACACACGGAAGTTGACGGAACATTCTCGGCCACCGTACGTTGTTACTAGGTAACCAACAACATTGCGCGAACACACGTTGTGATGGAAAAGGTGAGTTGAAAGAAAGCTCGTCTAACATTTTTAGGCTAGAACATTTAATATATAGCCCATCGTATACATTATTATTGATGCAGTCAAAAACTCTACTACAACTACTTTGCAACCAGGCCAGAAGCTTTGGCTCAGTTTGGCTAGCTTACGTTATCTGAATCTATGGGAAATGTTAGTGGGTATGGGAAGGAATGAAGATGTATTTCTTCATTTTATTTTAAATATATACACACCTTAATACTCTAATATGTCCATTTGTTCACAATGTCCCACCATACAATAAACATTATACCATTTCGACTAGACGCATTCAAAATGCAAAAAGATTTGTTTTTCCAAACAGTTTGGAGCAATTTGTTATATTTTTGTTATTTTTGTATATTTGTAATTTGAAATATAACATTAAAGAGTATATTTGATGTGATGAATTGCTCTGTCATTTATCAGATTTAACAATTGTTATAATTTCAATTTGTGCTGGTTAATTATGAACAATGGGTAAAATTGGGGGGCGGGGCTCCATTAGGGCTCCTCCCCTAACCGCATGTGATCTCACTCCAAGCTTTTGATAAAACTTGAGAACCCTGTAGCAGTAATGTTTGTACTGGACTTTTTTGATAGTTATATTAAACTGTCTGAAAACAAAACGGATACACAAAATACCAGTTCACAAACGGTCTAATATATATAATGTATGTATTTACATATGTGTGTGTGTGTGTGTGTATATATATATATATATATATATATATGTATACATATATGTATATATATACTGTGTATATATATATATATACACACACACATACATGACAATAATAATTGCTTAAATACATTAATTTAGCTGATGTCACTCCTGAATCTTTGTGTACATGGCCGCTGGTCAAGCTTGAAAAAAAAAAGTTTTATTAAAAATTCTGAACTGATTTTGCCTAGAAAGCCTGCAAAGAGCGATCCCTTTATAATCACTAAAAAGCTGTCTGTCATCTGACGTGATCTCAAAAACAATAAAGCTATCCAAAGCTATATTTTTTACATAATGTCTATACTTTGTTATAATAAGAGGATTCGCAAGCATGCAGAACTCAAGGAAAATTAATACCACAATCATCTAACCCGTTCGGCCAGTGAACACTAATTATTTATTAATTCTAAGAATTACATTTTATTGTCCGGGGTAGGGTAAATAATTTTCTTACTGCACAGCATGTAGCCAAAATCTGCATGATTTGGAACTCTAGTAAATGAGCATGAACCACAAACAAATGTACATGTGACACAAACAAGACTTTATTAACTAGACTAAAGACTAATCTAACATACACACACAAACACACATGCATACAGTTTAGCAATGGAGAGAGAGCTGAAGCAGAATACAGGAAAGAAAGATAAGTTCTTGTGATAAGTGATCTTTTAAAGTGTAAAGATGTCACACCCTCTGGAGGTGAGTGAGCCAATAAGAAGTTGCTTTTTTGGAGAGTAACTTTATGACTCTTTGTTCTCTAGCAGGACATTAGCACAAGGAATTTTATTGGGTGTTTAAGAGTGTAATAACTTCAGACCAACAACTCTGCAAAGTACAAATGTCTCTTTACTAAGCAGTAAAGAGAGACATTTGTACTTTGCACAGTTGAAGTATGGACTGTTGAACAGTTGAACATTGCATTGCATATACATGTTATCATGGAAAGTTACATGCTTAACCCGCACTCACCCAGCACATCACCCTGGGAAACCACTACAAAGAGAAGAACCTTCAAGATTCTAATAATACTAATGTGTTAGCAAAATGTAATGTAAATGTACAAATGGGGAACAAAAATTGTAGTTCATAGATACCAAATTTGCTACACATGTGATTTTAGTTAACTATTTCCCCGCTAGAATTAAAAAAAAAATGTTGCCAGCCACCGCTAACGTTTTTGATAATTTTTACAAAAATGTCATGGCCCCCATATATTTTGATAATTTTCACCAAAATTTCATGGCCCCCCAGAATATTTTGATGTATAAATATCTGAACATATATATCAGAAGTCCCTCTGTTTTTAAACAAAATTTAATGCATTCTTTTTTTATCAACATTTGAATGTGGGTAAGTTTCATAAAAAAAGCAACATTTTGAGCAAATAGCTGAGAAAATCATGTTTTTGTCAAAGACTACATTCAGGATTCAGAATGATGATCAAAACACAGATGGAGCAGATCAAGTCCATCAACACCCCTGAATCTTGCACAGACATGTAGCTCATCCTAGGTTGAGATTTCATTCAGTAACATTAGGCAGTTTTGATTTATATGCTGTTTAATGTTGATGATCGCGTTATTTTACATATGATGAGGATTACATATGAGATTGCTTGTTTCTGCATCTTCTTCGCATGTGCTTTGCACGTGCTTCATTCAGGAGATTCAGTACTCTTTCAGGAGATGTGTCAGCGTCCCCAGTGAAAACACAGAAACCCGGAAAATTCTGTGTTTGGCGGGGAAGCGGTTTAAAAGGGTTTATTTGTCCTTTTCAATGAGAATGAAGTGAGAGTCAAACCTCTTTATAGAAATTCCTTTGTGTCTTATCAGTCTTCATGTGTCCTGTAACTGGTTCTGCCTGTGTGTAAGTTGTGGTTAACTCTAGTTTTGTTGAGTGAGAGATATTATAGATTTTTGTTAAATATAACAAATAATTGTGTCTGATCTGTCTCAGTCGCTACAGGTTTCACCAATATGCTGTTATTATAGAGAAAACTCTAGACCAGCAGGTGTGAGCAGCTCTTTCTTTTAAAAGCAATCAGAAGCATTAGCAGTGGTTTGAGTGAGAAAATCCCTCAAGTCTGTGGCCAGGTCTTGCCCAGATTATTTACCTTAGTTTATTGTTCTTGTTGTGTTCACTGGTTATTTTATAAATGGATTTTGTTTTCATAAAACTTGGCTGACAATAAATCACACTTAACTAATCTTAATTGTCAAAGTCTTTTAATCTCATATACTGATATAATTATGTAATTTGAGAGTAGGCAATTCTGCCAAGGTCTACTCACTTTAAAATGTAAGGCCTCGCCACTGTTGCATACATTGCAAATAAATATCTTCCTCAGTATTTTTGTCCTGTTTTCCAATACAAATTTCTAATCATCTTTACAGGTTTCTTGAATTTTTTTATAACGGCTTTAACATTCTCTAAACGTTAAGTGCAATTGTTTCAACTGTTTTCTGGAACTTCAGAACTCTATTGCTTGTCTGCAAAATGTAGTAACTCACCCAAAACATTTTATTCATGCTTCAAAACCTAGTTATTGTGTCAGTAAATTGTCCAGTGCCACCACAGTAAAACGTTTTTTTTTTTTTTGTCATTGTGTGAACCATATTGGTAAAAAATGTCTAGCTGTTTTTTCTCCATGGCAGTTAATCATGGAAATATTTGTTCTACTTTTTTGTTGACACCTGACTGCTTTCTATACTATACAAGAATGTCAGTTCTGTCTATAGCTGAATGCTCTTGTGTATCACACTGAGCTTTTTTTAGATACAGATTAAACATTTTTGTTTAGTACACAAAAAGTAAATGAACATTTGTACTTATACAGTACATTTATTTTTGCATGTCAACTGAAAATTCACATTTGCTTGTCCATTTTTACACACTCATTAGCCTATGTCTTCCCCCAACACTATCACCACCACAAATTCTTGCTACCTTCGTATTGCTGTTCAATGAGCATGTAGCTGCTGTTCAGGGTTATGACGTTCAAAAATGGAATGGCAGGACATTTTCCAATTTAGCAAACATTACATGTCATAAATGTTTATAGAATATACATACATGTCTGACAGATTTTGATAAACAAACCATGTGCTTTTAGGGATCGTGCAATGTAGACAATTGTACTTACTCTTTTGCACATGTGCACATGCAATTTCTTAATAAGAAATTCAAATCTGATGTGAACAAGAAACTAAGTTTTCAGAGAAAATATGTAAATCAAGATACATTTACTTGAGATGCAAATGTAAAATGAAATGAAAAACTGAACAGAATTAAAGGGTTAGTTCGCCCATTTAAGACATTAAGTTGTATGCAATCCTTACCAGCACTATAGTGCATACACACTGACCCACTCTGTTGTCACCTCCCTGGTCAGAGTTCTGGCCGCTGGAAGTTTTTCAATAAAGTACTCCCGGTTATTTTCCGGGGCCACAAAACTGTGCGTTTTTACGTGAAAAAATGATTTGCGTTTCAAAGCTTGATTAATTTACCACACAAAAAACACGCTGGTCAAAATTCATACCTCAGTTTTAATCTGCACTATTTTCTAGCCATTTCTATCAATCCGCGCTGCTGTCAATGTGCACGTTCCGATCAGCTGTTCCATAGTATTTACACAATCGATTGACAACGACGTAAAAAGTATTAAATTAACAATGGTGCGAACTTGTAAATTCCCAGGCTGTGACCACAAGGATGTGCCGGGATCAAAGTTCAGATTCCATCGTTTTCCTGTTTCGAATATAACTATGAGACAGCTTTGGCTGGTTGCCATCGGCTACTCTGCGGGAGCTAAAATATCCAGAATAAAGGATTTTCGTGTGTGTAGTGCTCACTTCAGCGAAGACGATTACATCCCCAACCAAGGACGAAAAGGAAAATTAAAGAGTTTTGCTGTACCAGTACCATGGGTAAGCTCTATTTTATGATCCCATGTCTAAACTGTACGGTAAACAAGCTGATGTTTAGACTCCATTATAAAACACGTGAAAATATGTCTAATATAAAAACAGTATATAGGGATATTGGTACAATTTGCTGAGAAAACTATTTGATTGAACACACACACAATTGAGGTTTTGTGTTGCAATCAATAACATTTGATTTGATCTTGTGTTTACCAAGGTATGCATGTCTGCACCCACTACGGAAGAAATAGCACTGACAGAGGCTAGCAGTGTTGACCCCGAATATGAAGTGTTTTCTGGACTCCCACAGTCAACACCTCTGAAGTGTTCTGATGAAAAAAAAAATTGGCCTTGATTATCACAAGCCCTGCTGAAGCAATTCGAGGAACAAGGCCATCAACCTCTGGCACTTATACAGCCCTTCCCCCACTTGGAAAGAGTCGCAGGTAAGCACACATTTCCATCTTTTTGACACATTTTGTCATAATCCTGACAAAGTACACATCCACAAAGAACACATTATTTAAAATAAACATGGTGCATGCACCTATCAGCCATGTTTGTGACCAACATTCAGTAAATCAACACAAACACTTCAATTTGACTTCTCTGTTTTTCTTCATTCAAAGTCAATGTGCCCAAGCTCTGTGGTTGCATCTGAGACACTGGATACTAGGGATGTCCCGATACCACTTTTTCACTTCCGATACCGATACCACAGCTTTGGCTATTTGCCGATACCGATATCAATCCGATATTTTTATTTTATTTTATTCTTGAACTAATACTAATAAAATATATGGAAGCACTTTGCTCAATTAGCAACCTAAAAAGATTTCACTCAAATGGAGAACAAATACTTCGAGTATATGGTCCACAACAACAGTTGATTATGAAAGACTGCCAGTGCCACCCTTTATTCTAACACTACCAAAAAAATACAGGCGGGCAGGCTACTTCAGTACTTAAAGCTACCAACAGGTTTAAAGTTAATCATTAACAAGCTTTAAAATTACCCATTGATCCGTGTACTTTTGCGTCCATCCGTTTTTCCTTTAACCCGTAAAACGAAAAATTAAGGGTTGTTGTATTTTTAAAACACAAAGTTGAACACCAACATTTAATTGAACTGTATGCACACCAAAGGCTGCGCAAAAAAAAAATATTGACGTAAGTTATATATAAATAAGTTATTTTCTGTATGACCAGAATGATACGAGTATTTTAAGTTGTTTCCACTGTTGAAAGGAAAACGGAAGTGTTCGCGCCCGCGCTCCGTGCCATGCAGTGCACGCTCCACACTCTGCACAAACCCTTGCTTGGATATGCGTCAAAATCCTGTGTAGCATACAGTTTACAGCCGACGGTTTATAAACTGAGGAGACGGATTGCAAAACCGTGTTTATAGTACACCGAAGGTAGTGGGATGGAGTGTCTATTGTGAGCTTAGGGGGCACGTCAGCACGTGTGTGTGTGTGAGTGAGTGAGACAGACTACGCGCCTGCTGTGAGGGTCGCCGAAAGAAGGATATGAAGTGCCGGTGTTTCGGCTACAAAAACCCGCCGAACTGATCCGAAACCAGCCCAATGTTTATCCACCCTCGCAAACCCATTTTCCCCCGCAAAATAGATTGCAAAACCGCCCAATCTGCAGGCTGCGCCGCTTAACTGGATGTCGCAGCAAGGGAAATGGTTTCAAGCATTGTTGGATAGATATCGGATCATATTTTTTTCTCCCCTCCGATCTCCGATCTAGCGTTCTGTGCCAGTATCGGCACGATACCGATGCAGTGGATCGGATCGGGACATCCCTACTGGATACAAGTTTGAGTTCCATAGAAGCAGCTAATGACAGCACATTTCTTCCACTGAGTGGCTCTACATCATCTTCCTCAGATGTGAGTGTGACAGCAGACCAGCAAGGCAACTGGTCAGAGAGAAAGTGGATTGTGAACGAGTCAGCCCATATGGAACTGTTTACAACTTGTCATACTTGCGGTGTAGCCTTTGATGAGAAAACCACAGTGAGTAATGGATCCATGATCAAGGTGGAATGGACATGGCTGAATCAACATAAGGGAGTGTGGCGATCGTGTCCTGAGATCCGTGGAATGCCAGTGAATAACCTGGAATCTCCAGCAGCCATTCTTTTTACCGGAACAACACACACAGAAATTCAAGAGTGGGCTGATCTCATCAATTTACAACTGCCAAAGAAGACGTCATATTATTCACTCCAATCTACTTATCGAATACCTGTGGTTCATCAGGCGTACACTGACATGCAAGAGTCAATTTTGTCAGAGCTTCAGGACACTGCATGTGCAGGTGGACACACAGACATTGGAGGCGATGCAAGGTACATTTTATGTTTTGGGTATTGTATGACTGAGATTGTGCACTTATGTTATTACAATTACATCATTTTCAAGCATCTTACAAGGCACTTCCCTATTTTAATATTCCAGATCTGATTCTCCAGGCTACAGTGCTAAATACACTACCTACAGCTTTATGGATGACTCAACAAAAAAGATCATAATGTCTGATCTAATCCAGGTAAAATAAATTCTATTTTAAAATGGAGTAAGTAATTTGGCCTCTTTTATAGTGTCATCGTTTTATGATTTTGTGTGCCTTTTCTGCACGTCTTTCTCTTATGCCTCTATTTTCAACAAAGGTATCAGAGGCTTCAAGTTCACCCGCGATGGAGGCTGTTGGTTTCCGGAGGGGACTGGATCGTCTACTGGACTCTGGAGTTAGTGTTGATGTTGTTACCACTGACCGGCATCCTTCAATAAGGAAGATCATGAGAGAGTTCTACCCTAACCTCAGGCATGAGTTTGATCCATGGCATGTTGCAAAAGGTATTATTATTTGTTGCAGCATATGTGTTTTATTCGCTAGCTACACTATTGAGTACATTTTGCATATATAAATTGAAGGAAGCACTTGGGTAACTTGTGCATATAGAATTACAAGTAAAGTAAGCTGTTGTAGACTTCCTCATCAATTTCTCATAAATTCATCATTATGGTTTTTCCCCCTTTTTTTTAAATTAACCTGATTTCATATAGGCATTCAGAAGTAAATTATTCAACTCTAAAAAGACTCATTTTACTTTATAATGCAATTGTTAGATGTTTTTCATCTATTATTCTGTTCTAGATTTTTAAATCACAAATGCCGCTTGCCAACAATTGTGATAGTAATCTAATAGCCGGTGTTCATCATTGGATTTTTATTGCCTTGTGTAATTTGCTAAACAGTGTTTCTTTTTAACAAACAAAAACAATAGGAATTGAGACGCCGGTGGACCTCTATCTTGCATCATGTGTGTGGCATCCACCGCTGGGAAGATGATGGCCAGGAGTACCAGTGCTACCATGAAGACCTTTCTGAGGAGCAGCAAAGGAGAAAAAATGGCTGGCAAATGATTGTAGCGCCTACAACGCTCTCAAGGCTGTTGTACTTGGCAAATACCTCTTGAAAGACCTCAATCAGTTGACACTGTTCAAACACACAGGTACGTTTGACTACTACTATGAGTAGTCCTTAGTTGATCAGGTGTGTACCTACATTACATACTTGTGTATTGCGGCTATTTGACTTTTGACAGGAAATCAGGGCCCCATTTGAAGGAAAATACGTATATGTTGTTGCATCTGTCCTTTGCTAAAATAAATATGCAATAGCAAGTGTTCTAATAAGGCAAATATATAATTTTTCTCTCATAGCATTAGAAATTAATTTTGAAGACATAAAATGTCATGTCTTGGATATGTGAAGTAGAAAATGTCTTATAAAATCTTTTTCTTCGTTAGGGAACCTTGAGGTTTTTCATAGCTCTATGCTCAAGTATGCAAGGAAGAGACGGCACTACTCATATGTCACCATGCAGGCCAGGATCCAACTGAGTGTCTTGGATCACAACCACAATGTTGACCGTAAGCATGACAGCACTAAGTTGGGTGAGTATGGCAGATACAGCACATCATGGCCATTACCACTGATCACAACTGGTAACTTTCCATATTTTTAGAAAAATCAGGGCCATTGGCCTATCAACACCTCCTCAATTTTCAAGACTCTAAGATTTCATCAGATATTCTACCATTACATTGACATGACCATGTCCATTTATCTTTCATGTGCTGTGCATTGCATTTTGGCAGTCATGGGTGTCCCTTGCACATCTTTATGAGAAACAACTTTATTTACCCTTGTAGACCACACACACACGCCAAGGACTCAATTTAATATTGTCTGATTGTTTATTCATTGTTTATATTGTATATATTTTATTGTCATAATTCTTTCATCTTTTTTTAACTATGCACTGTGCTGCTGCAACACTGATAATTTCCCCATTGTGGGACGATAAAGGTTTATCTTATCTTATGTTTATCAAGTGTAGTGTTCGTTGTTCTCCCTTGATAGTTGTAAATATAGTTCTTGGCAAAATCTTGGCCATCACTGTTCTGACCAAACAACCTGTATCAACTGTCACCACCACACAAATAGCCCCCTCTCCCTTTCAACTTGTAACAGCACACATATTTAAATATTATCAACAGACCTCTATATGTTACTTGAGATTTATATTCCAAATATTACTATTCTACAACATCTATTACAACTGTACTAACACAGATAGTTACTATTCAACAACATTCCACTCTTGAATTAAATGACTATATGTACTAACGGACTATATTGAAGTCATAATATATGTATTGCTAGTTTCAAAACATTGATCATCTATATATATTTGAATAATGTATAAACCACCCTGTCATGCCATGCTATCACTGGGTTAGACCTTTAGAGGTTTTGAGTTCACAAAAGAAAACAAATTTATTAGTTTACTCTTTCCAAACACCGGGCATTATTACTAGGAAACATTATAGTGGATAATCATGTCTTTCACACATTACACTGTTTTGGCCGTGCTGTTGGCCAATTTATTTACATTTACATTTAGCTGACGCTTTTATCCAAAGCGACTATATTTCAGAGGTCGCACGCCTCTGGAGCAACTAGGGGTTAAGTGTCTTGCTCAGGGACACATTGGTGTCTTACAGTGGATTCGAACCCGGGTCTCTCACACCAAAGGCATGTGTCTTATCCACTGCGCCATCACCACCCATATTTATTTGGGAATACTGTTTTAGTAATCAAATTCTTCTTCTAATTTACAGGAAAAGGTAAATACAACGTCTTCCATTCAAGGCAATCCAATCAGTGGGTTGTAAGGAAACTGAATGAGCCAACAAAACAAGACTTCCGGAAAGACTTGGTGCAGCAGGTAATGTTACGGCGGCTTGACAAAAATGTCACACTAGGAGACAAGGTGTTCCAGATACATCCTCCAATCAACCTGCCGGCCAATATT
Organism: Gila orcuttii; assembly: GCA_026230005.1. NCBI lineage: Eukaryota > Metazoa > Chordata > Actinopteri > Cypriniformes > Leuciscidae > Gila > Gila orcuttii. The sequence goes on along the minus strand of JAPDVR010000004.1, from coordinate 44,589,775 downwards.
GCACCCACTCCAAAGCCAATCAAAGATAACTTGGTGGCACAACATACATCCCGCTTCCGAAAAGAACTTATAATCAACAGGGATGACAGGAATTAAACATTCACAGGGTTTATTCTGTTTTCTTACAACATATACATATGTGAAAACGTATTATTTAAAATTACAATGTTCAATAAAACATTTTTCTTTAACACATCTAAAACAAAAGCTCTGCTTCCTCTGACTCCTTGAACCCTTGATATTGTCCATTTGGTGATGGATATTTTGTTCTTATGAGGTCCACCACACAAGAGGGAAGAACACGTCTGTAGCCTTTGCCGAGCTTCTCTCCTTTCAGAGCCCATTCTGTCACCATGCGATAGGCAACAAGTCTGTACTGTCTAGAAGAGCAAACAAACAACACAATATAAGCTGGTACATATTTTATGAAAACTAGATAACAGTTTTCTTGACTTTATAGTTTTTTTTTTTTCAAATATGGACAACAGCATGGAGAGCTTTATAAAAAATCAACACAATGACTGCTGAAGATTTGTCTGGAGAAACACTGGAGGTAAGAATGAAATGCATAGCCTATAGATAATTGCAATAACTGTAGTATCCATCAAACACTGAGCACCAATTGTGAAATGAATTGGCAGATACATTTGGTTATAAAGACAGTATTTCAATGGTTGATGTAGGTTAGTTACATTTGGTGTCAACTCAGTAATAAAATTATTAATTAATTAATAATTGTATTACTGTCCACTCATTATAATAATAATAATGCAGTCAGATAGACTATTATATAGCCAACTGGTCAAGACAACGTTACATTCTTAAATAAAAAACTACAAAGCAACATGAGCGATCACACTTACTCTGCCGACATCTGACCGTCAAGTCCAGCTGGTTTGGGTCGCTTTTTCCAATTGATTTTAGGTACGTAGAAGAACGTCTCCAGGACACCTGCATTTAGCATTGCAGGGAAAATGTCATTGGATGTAATGCAGACAGACGGTGCGTTGGCCTCCTCGTCAATCGATAGGTTTTGCATCTGTGGCATGATGAGTTCCCATTCGTGGCAGCAATAGCTTTCAACCTCTGTTGGCATAACTTGACAATTTGAACAAGTGCACCACCATTTGTCGTTCATCCTGGCTCTTGCTACAGCTGTGGGCCCAGCATCAACTTGGACAACTTCATCTCTGTCCTCTCGCTCTCTCTCTTCCCATTCTATCTCCTTCTGCTGAAGTTCGGCATCGGTATACTCCGGTTCATAAAGGTATCCCTTGTTGTGCTAAAATTACTTTCATCATCTGATCCGTCTGACATTGTGCTAAAATTGGTTTCATCATCAAAAGTTTCGCAGTCAGACATGTTGTCAGCGAGTCGCGCTATCAACAGCTGATCGGAACGTGCGCACTGTTGACGTTGACAGCAGCGCTTTTTCACGTAAAAACGCACAGTTTTGTGGCCCCGGAAAATAACCGGGAGTACTTTATTGAAAAACTTCCAGCGGCCAGAACTCTGACCAGGGAGGAGACAACAGAGTGGGTCAGTGTCCAGAGCCGGATTAACGCAAAGGCAAACTAGGCACGTGCCTAGGGCCCGATTGGCGGGATGGGGCCCAGACAGAGGGACAAAAATAAAAAAATTAAAAAAATGTACAAATATCCTACAATTTATTTCAATATTTATTAATTAACTAAAAATAGTGACGATGTTTATCTTAACCATAGACTTTTACATTACGTCACATTAACGCCAGCCCATCAGGTGCTGCGTAGCAAAAGCCTATCGCAAAGAAGCACAGCTCGTAATGCAGGTGTGTGCGTTGTCGTCATCTATTCTGGAGTGGTTGCAATGTATTCTAATTATAAACTTGTACTGTAGATCAGCTTCATTTCTGTAAAAATCATTCACCGCTTTATTACGAGTTTAAAAGAGCGCGAGCGTCATTAACGTTCTCAGATGCGAAGCTTTGAATTTGCGCGTACAATGAATAACATCGCGTCGGGAGCTGACTAAAAACGCTACAAAAGTAAAAGTCAAGACGTTTGTATTCAAAGTTAAAAAGCCAACACACTACAACATTTTTAAATGTTTCAAATAAAGGATCTCATGGGTCTATCTTCTAAATTCTCCTGATGATTAGATTATACCCTGTCTGACATCAGCCTACTTACGCCAATAATATCAGTTTAGATTTTTTTTTTCTAATCAGTAGCGATCGTGTCTTTCTCGTCCACTTGATTTGTGTATAGCATATTTAAGGTAGCAATGCAATGCATAATATCATATTACTTATATTAATAATATGACAATATCTGCAGTCAATATTGATTAAATGGGAGGGAGAATCCTGCCCATACCAGCTATGAAAAAAATGATAAAAGCATATATCACTGAAGTGGTATTCTGGAACTGTGAATAAATTGAATAAAACAGCAAAATAACAATAACAATAACATCTTCATTAAACAAAAAAGAGATTACCTTAGATGAAGTTTGATTAATATGCACATACAGTAGCCTACTGGTAAAAAGTCTGGACCAATTACTAGTTTGAATGTTTTGAAAGAATTTTTTTATTATGCTCTACAAGCCTGCATTTATTTGATAAAAAAAAAAAAAAAAAAAAAAAAAAAAACAGGAATATTCAGCAAGGATGTGTTAAATATATAAAAAGTGATAGTGAAGACTTTTTTAAAACAACTTTTTAATAATCAAAAAAAAAATCCTGAAAAAAAGTATCACAGGTTATAAAATAAATATTAAGCACCATTTCTAACATTTGATAATAAATCAGAATATTATAAAGTTTTCTGAAGGATCACATGACACTAAATTCTGCTTTGCATCACAGAAATATATTTTAAAGTATAGTAAAATTGGAAAACCATTATTTTAATTTTTTTATAATATATTATTTTTCTGTATTTTTGATCAAATGAATCCAGGCTTGATAAGAGACTTCTTTCAAAAACATTAAAAATAGTAATGTGTCCAAACTTATGTACTGTGTAAGTAAAAACATTTAAAATTAAATGTTGTATAAATTAAAAGGTTAGGAATCATATTTGTTTCAAGAGTTTTTTATTGGGGGTGGGGGGCCTCCAACATGAATATTGCCTAGGGCCTCCAAATGTCTAGAACCGGCCCTGCTGGCAGAGCCGGATTAACGCAAAGGCAAACTAGGCACGTGCCTAGGGCCCGATTGGCGGGATGGGGCCCAGACAGAGGGACAAAAATAAAAAAATTAAAAAAATGTACAAATATCCTACAATTTATTTCAATATTTATTAATTAACTAAAAATAGTGACGATGTTTATCTTAACCATAGACTTTTACATTACGTCACATTAACGCCAGCCCATCAGGTGCTGCGTAGCAAAAGCCTATCGCAAAGAAGCACAGCTCGTAATGCAGGTGTGTGCGTTGTCGTCATCTATTCTGGAGTGGTTGCAATGTATTCTAATTATAAACTTGTACTGTAGATCAGCTTCATTTCTGTAAAAATCATTCACCGCTTTATTACGAGTTTAAAAGAGCGCGAGCGTCATTAACGTTCTCAGATGCGAAGCTTTGAATTTGCGCGTACAATGAATAACATCGCGTCGGGAGCTGACTAAAAACGCTACAAAAGTAAAAGTCAAGACGTTTGTATTCAAAGTTAAAAAGCCAACACACTACAACATTTTTAAATGTTTCAAATAAAGGATCTCATGGGTCTATCTTCTAAATTCTCCTGATGATTAGATTATACCCTGTCTGACATCAGCCTACTTACGCCAATAATATCAGTTTAGATTTTTTTTTTCTAATCAGTAGCGATCGTGTCTTTCTCGTCCACTTGATTTGTGTATAGCATATTTAAGGTAGCAATGCAATGCATAATATCATATTACTTATATTAATAATATGACAATATCTGCAGTCAATATTGATTAAATGGGAGGGAGAATCCTGCCCATACCAGCTATGAAAAAAATGATAAAAGCATATATCACTGAAAGTGGTATTCTGGAACTGTGAATAAATTGAATAAAACAGCAAAATAACAATAACAATAACATCTTCATTAAACAAAAAAGAGATTACCTTAGATGAAGTTTGATTAATATGCACATACAGTAGCCTACTGGTAAAAAGTCTGGACCAATTACTAGTTTGAATGTTTTGAAAGAATTTTTTTATTATGCTCTACAAGCCTGCATTTATTTGATCAAAAAAAAAAAAAAAAAAAAAAAAAAAACAGGAATATTCAGCAAGGATGTGTTAAATATATAAAAAGTGATAGTGAAGACTTTTTTAAAACAACTTTTTAATAATCAAAAAAAAAATCCTGAAAAAAAGTATCACAGGTTATAAAATAAATATTAAGCACCATTTCTAACATTTGATAATAAATCAGAATATTATAAAGTTTTCTGAAGGATCACATGACACTAAATTCTGCTTTGCATCACAGAAATATATTTTAAAGTATAGTAAAATTGGAAAACCATTATTTTAAATTTTTTATAATATATTATTTTTCTGTATTTTTGATCAAATGAATCCAGGCTTGATAAGAGACTTCTTTCAAAAACATTAAAAATAGTAATGTGTCCAAACTTATGTACTGTGTAAGTAAAAACATTTAAAATTAAATGTTGTATAAATTAAAAGGTTAGGAATCATATTTGTTTCAAGAGTTTTTTATTGGGGGTGGGGGGCCTCCAACATGAATATTGCCTAGGGCCTCCAAATGTCTAGAACCGGCCCTGAGTGTGTATGCACTATAGTGCTGGTAAGGATTGCATACAACTTCATGTCTTAAATGGGCGAACTAACCCTTAAAGTGAGTTTACAAATATCTGTCGATGAGTTCTTAACTTCCCTTTGAATTAAGCTAAGTTGATTTTTCTGAGATAATGGCAGATGGAGTGCTTTGCAAAAGTATTCATACCCCATAATTGTGTCACATTTTATGTTGCTGCCTTATGTTAACCAATTTTTAAAAAAATCACCATTAATCTACAATTTCAAATTCAAATTTTTTAAATATAAGAAATATATTTAGGCCTATAAATACAACTGAGCATGCTCATTGAGATACAATCAAGTCAACCAGGGAACACTGTGTAATGGAGACTCGGATGAGCTTGGGAGCTTGACTTTGCTTTCCATTTTTTACTTAAACCTAAATTTAAGTCCTCCGATACCCAGGGCAGGACTTAGGGGGCTGAGGGCCCCGGTGCTTGAGTTTATGTTTGGGCCCTACTTGCGCTAAAAAAAGTAGCACAAATTACACAAAAAATAAAATATGCTTTGAGGTTCCTAGAAATATTAATATGCAACATGCCTATAGTAAAAATTGAGTGGTAGGCTAATATTAAATGGTCATTATAATACAATATAATGCAGGATGTGCCCTCTCGGTTGAGAGAAGATCAAAACTCTAATAATAAAGCCAAGAGAAAACTCTTATGTCAGATTCTTAAATTTAGTCAACAAATTCAATCTGAATGCAAAGACACTGTGTATGGCTATTATGACCAAATAAAAGGAAGTCGGTACAAATAAAATCCATTTTTGGATTGACACAGGCTGTTTAGACATGGCATGTATAGATTTACAGTCGGTTTAGCCAGTTTGTCTGCTTCCTGATTTGGGCCCCAGTTCATGTTTGGGCTCTGAGACTATGTGCCATATTACTAGAGAGAAGAGCAGCACCATCCCAAGAGGGATGAATACCATCTCTTTTCAACAGGTCATGTCTACCCCAAAAACTTTTCCAATTGTCTATTCTAATAGAATTCAAGTTCCAGGAAGGAAGAGGACAGGGTTGGCTTGCGGAGGCTGTGGGTATTTATTTATAAATAAACAAAACAAAGTCCCGCACACGGCGCTGCAGCAACAAAGTCCAATATAAACAGCGATCACGTCCTCGCGCTTCCCGCACTCGGCATTCAACCAACACTCTTTCCTCTTGGTTAGTCAGCGCACTCACCCACAGATCTCCGCGTGTCTCTCTCCCTGAATGAAGTTCCCCCGTCGCTTTTATGTGGTCTCTCCGCGCTAATCACTGAAACAAGACACAGGTGTTTGTCATTTGCACTTGACCCACTTACTTCTATGAATCTATGAATTCACATCTATGAATTCTATATTATTTTGCGGACAGCACTTAGACAGCCAGCCAGCCAGCCATTGAGTGAGGACAGTCTACTAAGTATCTCATCACTCCTACGAACAGGATGGGGGCCAGAGCAAATTACAGTGCCTGACATCGTACTTGCGAGTTCACACACCTCTTTAACGTTAATTTTAGTGATCTCCGACTGGCGAACAAGGACTTGATATTCTTAAAAGCACTCTGACACAAGTCTGACCACTGAAATAATGACCCTGACCCTCCAATCACTTTACCTAAAAAAATTAGGTTGGCTTTACCAAATTTACATTTAGCTAAATTGACAGTGAACTTTGCATCTGCCAAACGAGAAAGAAAAACTGTCTAAGCAAGTTCAAATGCTTATCCCAGGATGAACTGTATAAAACTAGTTAGGGGTCAACCGATATGAGATTTTAAGGGCCGATGCCGATACCGATTAGTACAGATCAAGTAGACCGATAACCGATATTTTGAACCGATATATATCGGTGTGTTACACCGTGTCTGGTGTAATATCTCAAGATTTTGCTTAGCTAATTCACAAACTCTATGAAGACAGGTGCGAATATCAGTAACATACTCAGGAAGGGTTTTACATTTTTGACCGGATAGCCAATTTTCTTTCAACACCACCAAAGGTTCACGCGGAGTATGGTCAAAGACCAATTCAGTGGGACTAATCCCAAGTAATTCCTGCACTACCTCGCGCGAAGCAAAAAGTAGCCATGGAATTCCGTCCACCCAATCTCGTTCTAGCTCGAAACAATAAGCATGAAGCATAGATTTCAAGGTCTGATGAAACCTTTCTAATGCACCCTGACCTTCTGGATGATAAGCAGAAGAAGTATTATGCTTAATGTGGAGACGTTTAAGGACTTGCGAAAACATACGAGATGTAAAATTATTACCTTGATCACTTTGGATTACCTTCGGTAAACCGAACAGCGTAAAGAACTTAATGAGTGCTTTAGATATCGTTCTCGCAGTTATAGTACGTAAAGGTACCACCTCGAGAAAACGTGTAGTCGCACACATTTTTCTTAGCAAGTATTTACAACCAGACTTTGAACAGGGAAGAGGCCCAACACAATCAATGATTATGTGTTTAAACAGTTCAGTCACCACTGGAACTGGAAATGGAGCAGGAGGAATAATTTGATTAGGCTTCCCTACCATTTGTCAGACATGACAAGTTTGACAATAGCGGGAAACATCTTTCTTCAGACCAGGCCAATAAAAATTACACAAAATTCGATGGTATGTCTTTTTTACACCCAAATGACCGGCCGTACCATCATGTGCCACACTTAATATCTCGATAACCTACTGGAATCGCAATTTGATCGACGATATTCCAGATATTGGAAGAGTTAGAAGGCGCCCATTTTCTCATCAATATCCCATCTCTGAGAAAGTATCCCTGGGGTGCATTCTCACTCGTCTGCTCTATACAAAACCAATTCAAATAATGAAGCAAGAGTAGGATCTGACCTTTGAGTAGCAATTAGTTTATCAGAAGACAAAGATGAATCATCAAGATGTTCAAAAACTTTTTCAGAGAATGTGGATCTAGTTCATCCTGTGGAGCAGCAGAAGACAAATTGGTTAAATCAGGATTTACAAACAACGTATCACTTAAATCCACCTGCTCTGAGAAATCATCAGGTTTAATCAGAGCGTGTAACCACACATGCTGAAAACACATCAGGGTGCTTTACAGCATACTCGTCAGAAGTAGCAGCAAGAGGTGGCACGTTACAACTTCAGGTGGCACATTTGAACAACTCCACACACTGCCTCCAGCTAAATTGTTTCCTAAGTTGAAATTTACGTCAGAAATTGCCAGAGACGAACGAACACCTACCATCACGTTCCCTGACACCAATTCAGATTTCAGGTGAATTCTGTGTAACGGAACTTCTATATCTCCCATTTCGAAACCTCGAACTAGAGCAAAAGTACTAGTAGCCGTCTTCTCATACAATGGTCATACGCCCTCCAAAATGAATGATAAAGCAGCCCCAGTATCTCGGAGGATGCTAACTGGCACAAACTCATTTGAACTAGAAATGGACAGTTCCATTATTCAGGAACGGCCCATATCCAGCCTTCTCTGACTGAATCACGGAGTCAGATGAAAAAACATATTTTGAATAAAAATCACCTGAAATCAAACCAACAGACTTTGGACTGGACTTCTTTTTAAGAACTTGACAGTTTGCAATTAAATGTCCAGAAGCTTTACAATAAAAGCAAGCCCTGTCATCAGAAGGAACAATTGTTTTATTGCCAGATGACTTTTTAGAATTTAAGACCGATGAAGCAAAAGGAGACCTGTCCCATGACTTCTCCTTAAACACTACTTTATGCGCCAGCACAAAATCATCAGCTAACGTAGCAGCCTTGTGAAGTGTCTCAGCTTTCTGTTTGTTTATATATGTAGAAAGAACAGCAGGTAAACCTTTTTTAAAGTCTTCCACCAACATTAGTTGACGCAACTGTTCTCTGCTTTCAGCTTTTTTAGACGCGCACCATCGATCAAACAATATCTCTTTCTCGTGCGCAAACTCCACATAAGTCTGATCAGAAAGTTTTACATAATGTCTGAAACGCTGTCTATACACCTCCGGAACTAATTCATAAAGGCTTTTAGAATAGCGGATTTCACGGTTTCATAATCTGCTGCTTCGTCTATAGTCAAGGCAGAGTAAGCTTCTTGCACCTTACCAGTGATCACGCATTGTAGTAAACACCAAAAATCTACAGGCCACTTTAAAGTAATAGAAACTCTCTCAAAATGACTAAAATATTTCTCAACATCCCTTTCGCAAAAAGGAGGAACGATCCTCCGATTTCGACCCACATCAAACTCAGAGACAGCGGCACCCTTCTTAGCGGTCATTTCTAATTCCATTAGTTTTAATGCAAACTGATGATCCAAGTCACGTCTTCGTAACTCTAATTTTGCATTTTCGAAGTCCAACATTTTTTCTTTCAGAGCCAATTCTCTCAAACGAAAGGCATGATCTCCCACAAAAGGATCAGCTGTTGCCTCTACTAAGGGCCTTTCTAAAAAACACAACTTAAGATTACTTTTCAGTACGCTACGCAAAGTTTCCTTTAAACTCCTATCCTTAGAGGCTATTTCTAGCTTATAAAACTCTGCCATCTGTAACAACTGATCCTCTCCTTTGTATACACTAAAAGCAGATGGAGATTCCTGAAAAGCATCCACCACCGAAGCCATTTCGACGAATTTTATTCGCACTCGAATAAACAAATGAATGTATCAAACACTGTGCATACAACTATACAATCAACTTGCTCTCACTAACGAACATTTTACGTAACTAAATAAATGCGGCCATTATACAGAATCACACTCTACGAATTTGAAATGGACTTCACTTCAAAAACCTAATTGTAACCAACAGTGATCCCACAGAATATTGTTTTTACCCTTTAACAATTTTTAAAAATTTAAAAATGTAAACTTTAATGTATAAACATAATAGTATAAACATAATAGTAGAAGGAAAATGAATCGGGGTAAACAAACAACAAGAGAGCACACAGAACCGCCGCCGAACACCCCGCCCACCGAGCAGATTTGGCTGCTTAGGCTATGTTTACACGGAAACGATCTGAAGAGAAAACGCAAAAGTGGCGTTGCGTTATCACTTTTTATTCTGCGTTTAGACGAGCATTATGGGGGGGAAATCTGCGTGCATATGGTGATGCAAAAGTGTGTGAAATTCGATTTCGATTTAGTATGCACTCCAGGCGGCTAGGTGGCAATGTGAAGCACTGCCACACAACAAGTCCGCGCGCCTGCTTACAACCTTCCTTCTACTTCTCTCCCTAGTAGCGTGAAATTAAAACATGGCAAAGCGAACAGCAAAAAGACTCTTGTACGTTTATCAGAGCTGCTAGGGCAACTTGAAGGTCCGACGTATGGAAATAATCCGACATGTTGGTTGTTATTTTCCTGTACTGGCGCATGCCTGTGACGTAAACACGTACGCGACGAGAGCCACCGTGAGCAGATTTGCGTTTTTACCCTTTAGATGGGAACGCGACGGTGGAGCGTTTTTAAGATTTCCACTCTGGAGGGTGGTTTCACTTTTTTGCGTTTTTAAGCCCCAAAAACGCTGTCGCCGTGTAAACGAAAGGCACATCTGATAAAGTATTTTTACGTTTTCACCTGCGAGCGTTCTCGTGTAAACAGGGCCTTAGACTTCTTATCCCAAACCTACATGATCCACAGGTGCAGGCAATTAGTTACTAATAAGACAAAGACACAAACAAGAACATTGTCGCCCCCTAGAGGACAGACAAATCATTACACAGAACAAATAAATCACAAATACATGCACATGTAACAGTAACATTGAGTTGTTGGAAGAACGCTTTCCAGACCGAGAAGTGAATTGTGCACCCGATCAGAGACGATGTCCTCAGGCAGGCTGTAGAAACGAAATGCTGTACAGCAGTCTTTAAGGCTTTGGTTAGCTTGGGTAATGGGATCAGTCGACATGCTTTAGAAAAGGTATCATCCACAGTTAAGATGGTGGTATTGAATGTGAAAAAAAGTGAAAGGGACATGTGAAGGCCAAGTATGGTAACCTATACTTGGAATTATTCAGCAATTTCTGAAAGTCTGCATTTAACCACACACATTAGGAGCAGAGTAGTGAGTAGTGAACACACACACTGCAAACCGTGAGACACCCAGAGCAGTGGGCAGCCATTATGCTGTGGGCCCGTGGAGCGATTAGGGGTTTGGTGCCTTGCTCAAGGCCATCTCAGTCATTTCCTGAATTGAACCAGCAACCTTTGGGTTACTAGTTGGACTCGCTAACCAGTAGGCCACGACTGCCCTGTGATATTGGGAGGTCAGTGATAAAGTCAATGGTAATGTGAGACCATGGTCATCAGGGAATGGATAATGGTTGAAGGAGACCGGCAGGCAACAGAGCTTGGTTACATCTGTTGTGAACTCTTTTCTTCTAAAGTGTTGGAACTCAGAAGCTAAGACCAGGAGACTTGGTTGTATCTTCAGCATTATTCTTTATTGAGAAACACGAGCTGTTGGTAGCTGCAGTCCTCATCAAGTCAAGTCTAACTAAGGGAACTTTACATTGTAGTTTATATACATTTCAAGGGGGAGGGATTACATAGAGGTGGAGACTCTCTGAAACAAAGCAAATGTAAATGAGGTATACAGGTTTTGGAACCTGCTCAGCATGAGACACGAGAAAAGGACGGTGCAGGACTTCTCGTACTGAGACAAGAACTCCAAGACAAATGGTCTCAGTAATAAAATAGCAGGTGTTCAAACTTGCTCAGCATGAGTCTTCACCCGGTGAGACACGAGAACAGGAAAGGCATGGCCTTCTCGTACTGAGATGGGACAGTCAGGAATATCCCGCTGGGAACCCCTACCGTTTGCAGAGATTTCCTGGTCTCATCATTTATAAACTTTCTCAATTAAAATACTATAGTATTGGAAGCTCAATTAAACATTTAAATAAAATTTGTAATCCTACACAGCGCAGGTGTGACAATTATTTATTTCTTTGCCTTGGCATACAGATAGTATGTTCAGTAAGAGAATTGAAGTAAATTAGAATGTCATCGATGTAAACAATTACCCATCAATTCAACATTGATGAATACGTCATTGATGAAGGATTGGAAGACTGACGGACTGTTGTTCCCATCCGAACAGTATGGCCAAATATTTATTGTGCCCACTGCTGGTGGAGAACGCGGTCTTCCATTCGTCCCCCTCTCGGATGCAATTGAGATTATACGCACAGCGAAGGTCAAGTTTGGTGAAGTATTTTGTAGTTTAAGTTGTTTCTGGGCTGCGGGAAGCAAAGGTAAAGGCAGCAGGAAAAGCACAGTTCGTGACACACTGCATATGCAATGTACCGTGAGGCGCTGCAAAACATACACAACAGATGTTCACATGTTGATTGTTTTATGAATTCTTTTGAACCAGCTGGAAAGCTTGATGAAATTCTCTGCATTATTTTTCTGTCCTCTCTTGCTTTGTGTGTTTGTTATATGTATCTCTGTAGTTTGTTATTCCTAGTATCAACAAAGTGTATAAATTTGGTGGTTTTATGGAATAGGAATATTTCTGTAACCTTTTTTATTCTAACTAAGCAGTTGGAGCAGTAAATAAAATATTAATCTAAGTCACAATGGTCCCTCAAGTCTCTAGTTTAGATTTGTCTTTAAATAAGTAAATTAGATATTATTGATGTAATAGCTGATCCTTTTGTCATTCACTTATGTGTTAAAGAGTTAATGATACATCCGCACCTACCTGCTATTCAAGAGATTTTAACACCAGTACCTGCCCAGTTTCCTGTATGCTATTTTAGGGCAAAGGTTTAAAAGTCATTAGTAGATTTTAACTCAAGCATCTTAAAATTTGCTGGCACATGTTTAAGTTACCAAGTGCTGAATTAAGTAAATATATTGCTCTGTTTGCATTATGTATTGAAAAGAGATTGTTTTGTTAATTTAATTATCTGTTTTGTTCATTATTACTGTAATTGTTAATTAATATTGATAAGGCACTTTCCATCCACAGTGCTCCAGATGTTCAAGGGCTGCCATATGAAGTCCAGAGGGCCAAGGAAATCAATCAGATGTTCGGGCCCAAAGGAAGCTCAGATGCATATGATGTCATCTTTGACCTTCACAACACAACCTCAAACATGGGCTCCACCCTCATTCTGGAAAGCTCAACAGACCTCTTCAACCTTCAGATGGTGCATTATATCAAAGTAAGAAACTAGTAACAATTATACTGTACAATGTTATTAAAAAAATTTAGCATTATATTTTCATTGTTTTTTTTAAATAAATTAAGAGTTTTATTCAGCAAGGACAAAAGTGATAGTAAAGACGTTTTTATGTTACAAAAGATTTCTATTTTAAATGCTGTCTGTACTGACTAAGCCCTAAACGAAGTCTAGTACTGGTTGCTAATACAGCGGATTAAGTTTAGACGTGTGCCTGTGTGGCCTCACTTGTATCAAACATAGACTTCCGTAATGTTACTATTCTCTGGCAAGTTTATTTTCCGTTGCATATATCATACAGCGGCAATATATTTACTCAAATACATGCATTTATACATGTATACATGTAACAACTGCTTTGTTCACCTGTAGGAAAGACACTAGGCACAGTCAAAAACTGTTTGCTTCTAAAAAACCACCACACTGTGTCTGGGTTTCCTCTAAGTTAAATGACCTGCCCAGCTGGCTCAAAATCAGCTGAGTTACAAGCACATACAAAATTACATAAAATAATACAGAATGAATATGGCTCATACACTCCAGCCCCTAATTGCGTCTGCCAGAGCAATTACACCAAATTCAAAAGAGCCACGAATACCAAAATATAGCCCAAAGGAACCAATTACTCTTTAGCTTCATTAAGTAAGCATATTTTAGTTATGGGTAGTTCAATGATGTTTGTCTTGGTCTTCAGACGAACCACACGTACCAGACCTCTCTAATCAGGAAAGGTTTCCAGGACTCTTCCTAGCATCCATGACCGACGTGGTGCCATGGAGTCCACAACCATGACCAGATCTCCAGGAACAAAACTTTTTTTCCTGGTTCCATTTTTGACGCTCCTGTAAAAGCAGTAAGTACTCGCGGATCCACCTCTTCCAAAAGAGATCCGAAATGTACTGGGTTTGTTTCTACCTTCTCCTTGCGTAAACATCCCTTTTATTGAACAATCCTGGTGGGAGGACTGGTTTTCCTTTGAGGAGTAGCAGATGGTTAGGCGTCAACGCCTCAAGATCGTTGGGATCCTCTGACAATCTTGTGATGGGGCGATCATTAAGCATAGCTTCAGCCTCACAAAGCACGGTATGGAACCCTTCATCATCCAAGATTTGTTGACGGAGCACAGAGCACAAGATTTTCCTGATCATCCGTATCATGCGCTCCCATGCACCACCGTGATGTGACCCAGCTGGGGGATTAAAACTCCACTTGATTCCCTTTTTGGACAAGGCTCTTTCAATGCGATCATGATTCAAAGAGGCTAAGGCTTCTCGCAACTCCCTTTCTGCACCCACAAAGTTGGTGCCATTGTCAGATCTTAAGTGCGAGACTTGTCCTCTTCGACAGATGAACCTTCGCAACGTGTTGATTCACCACAGCCAAAATAGCGCTGTATGACAGATTTAGCGCTTTTATTTCTAAATATTAACAAACTTGCTTACCATGTCATAAACTATCTTCTATTCCGATTCTCAAATATGTGTAAGTGAGTTTGTTTTGTAGTTTAAAAAACCTTTATAAGTTATCATGATCTGTGAGATGGGCGCCGTGGATTTAAGTTATTACAGCGCGTGAATTCATCAGTTTCTCCCGAAATACATTAAAGTAAGTGGCCGGTGAACTGAAAATAGAGTTGACTTTATAGTTATTTACTCTGTCTCTGATATGAATAAAAACCGTCGTCAAATATCATTTGAATGGGTTGTTATTGCTGCTTCCATAGAAACCATTGTGTATTTTACAAACTATAAATGTATTGTTTTGCTATAAATTATATGTATTTAAATGTCTGAAACCTAAAATAAACATTATGTGGTTAAAAACACTGAACAGTTGTGATATTATAGCCTATGACAAGCGCTGAGCGCGTCCGTCTTTGGCTCAGCGCCAGCCATAGCGCGAAAGCACAGTTTGAATCTGGCAGTGATGTCACGTCACTGTAAATTCGCTCCTTAGTGCTCAGCTGCTGCAGAGCGTGCCGAAATCGAAATTGCTGATGAGATAGAGGAAAATGAGAATATTACGAAAATGAAAATGTTACCCCCCCTCCTCCCGATGTCATCGTCCATCGCGATGTTTCACTGTAGACATCGTCTGATGCCAAATTGGTAGACATCGCCCAACCCTACTTCCAGGTGCACAGCCCTGCTTGTCATGCAAGTGAATACTACTCCATATCTTTTCAAGATGCTACACCCTCTTTTTACATCAATTGGCCCAAAATAATCTACGCCAACGTTAGTGAACGGCGGTAGATCAGGAATCACTCTCTCTTCTGGCAGGTTTGCAATTTTTTGCTCACCAGGTTTTCCACCATGGAGCTTGCAAATGAGGCATCTTGATATGATCTTTCTCACTGCAGTAGGTCCACATGTGATCCAGTATTTTCTCCTTGTAGCGGAAAGAACATGATTTCTACCTCCATGTCCAAGCTGTAAATGGACATGACGGAGGATAAGATCGGAGATATGTTGGTCCTTTGACAAGATGAGGGGGTGTTTAATGTCCTCAGGGATTGCTGCCTTTTTCAGCCGTCCCCCAACTCGTAGAAGTCCTCTTTCTAGAACCGGATCCAATTTGAGGAGGCTGCTACTTCTCTGCACTTGTGACTTGCCAGAGGTAAGTGCAGCAAATTCAGTGGGGAATCTCTCTTGCTGGCAAAAAGCAATTATGGAGGTCTCAGCCTCCAAGAGATCTTCCAGCGTCACCTTCTGATTCCCAAGCGATGTTGAGAAAGCTTGCATCTCTTTTTCCACATCCAACCTTGCTGTTCCAATAGCACTGATGTTTGCACACCAGAGCATACGAGCGGAGTGGAGCGGTGAGAATCTCAGCTCCTCGCTCACGGAACTGTTCACCCCTACGCTCCCTCGCTCAAAGCCACATCAGGCCGTTCCGCTCATTATCGCTTGCTTCGCGCTCCACTCAAATCTCACCCCGCTCGCTCCAAAAAAGGACAAAAATCTGCATGCATTTCACTTTTAGCTTAGACCACGGCTTATCTCCCAAAGAACTAAAGAGCAACAACAACATTTTCCAAATAGAAATGTTTTATTTCAAATTACAAATTAGGCCTAGCCTGTGTAAGAAGGAATATAGCCTACACAAAAAGTCCTGTAAAATTAAACGAATAAATTGACCTAATAATATAAATTAATTATATAAACAAAAATATACATAAAAGATTTAAAAGTAAATTAACTATTAGGCCAGAATTTTGATAACTGAACTTTTGCGCAAAGCGCACGATTAAAATTTAAATTGGCTTATATCCATTGTACACACAAACTGCAGTAAAATTAAACAAATAAATGGGCCTAATAATTAAAAAAAAGAATATATATTTTATATATATATATATATATACACATAAACGTTTTAAAAGTAAATTAACTATTAGGCCAAAATTCTTATAACTAAACTTTTGCCCAGAGGATTACAATTTAAATTGGCTTATGTTGTCAAACTTAAAATATATATAACGTCTCCAAAGACGTGGAGTTTTCTTTCCAAAATAGTCTTCTTTTTGAACTCTATTATTGGGCCGAGTTTTGACTGAAAATAGTTTACGGTTGACTAAGGGTGTCACGATTTCGATTTTAAATCGAAATTAATTCACAATCTCGAACTTCGAATTAAAAAATGGAATTGTCGATGCTGCCACGCCCCCATGTCACGTCCGGTCGGCATGCCAAGCGGAAAAAAACACGCGTGTTGAAGTGCTGCGAGCTACAGCCATTCAAAAAATAGCATGGCAACTGCAGATGCAGGAGACCCATGGACAGACCTTGAACCCCCTCCTCTTTCATTGAAGTCGCAGGTGGCTCTAGTGAGTTATGTTGACAACCGCGCTTCAAAAAAGCCAGTTTGCAGACATCCCAAGTCTCGCGGAAGTTCCGGGAGTCTCCCGCATATTGATAGCGGCTCCCTGATGCCCGCAAATTAGTTCAAATCTCCCGGAATCTAGAGTGAGCGAGCAAGAGCGTGCATGCGAGACAGAAAAAACTGTGCTCCAAACCGTATAGCGCGCGCATGGCAGAGAGGGAGAGAGCGAGAGACCTTGCGTGTGTGCCTCATGAAGCGAATGTAAGACACAGAGCATCCTGATTGGCCGGTTTCGGCTTTAAAAAAAATAAATGTAAAAATCGAGAATCGAACCGAACCGTGACCTTAGAATCGAAAATTTTATCGAATCGAGGATTTGGAGAATCGTGACACCCCTACTGTTGACTGTGCGAGACAGGCTTGACTAAGCATGCTTCAGACTCGTGGTGTGAGCGGACTGCGGAGCGAAATTGGAGCGGGAAATAGGGCGACGCTCCGTCCTTTTAAAAATGCCGCTCTGCGCTCTGTCCAAGATCCGCCCGCTCGCGCTCCCCGCTCGCTCCCGCTCCACTCCGCTCACATGCTCTGTTGCACACTCCAACTCTTATCTTTTTTCTTTCAGTTTGAGCAGTTTTCCTTTCAGCTTAATGAGCCATGCAATTGCAACTTTCAATCTTTGCCAATCAGAGAAATGGGTCATCAATTGAGATGTGGCATTGGTGTCAACAAGTATCGCATTGACCGTCAGACTTCGCTTTACTTCTGGGTCGTCGGCAGTGACACTTGTATCAACAGGAAATGTTGGCCACGTTTCTTCAGGTTCCTGTAGACATTTCGGGCCTTCTATCCATCTTTGCTTCACAAGATCTTCTGCCTTCAATCCACGTGAAGCATAGTCAGCAGGGTTCAGAGAAGTGGGAACGCATCTTCACTGCTCAATTTCCGAGTTGACCCTGATGGTGGTTACTCTGTTTACTACAAAGGTTTGAAATCTTCGGTTCTCATTCTTTATGTACTTAAGAACTGATGTGCTGTCAGTCCAAAAGCAAGTCTTCTTTAGTGGAAACTGGAGCTCCGATTGAAGCATCTTGTCCACTCGTACTGCAACAGCGGTAAGCTCTAAACGGGGAATGGTGACAGTCTTCAAAGGGGCCACCCGGGCTTTGCCAAATAAGAAACTAACATGAACCCTCTCATCCATGTTCTGCATCCTCAGGTAAGTAGCCGTACCATAGCCATTCTCGCTCACGTCTGCGAAATGATGCAATTGGGTGCTGACCGTCCTGCAGGCTTCACACATCTGTGGATCTTGAAATATGCAACCTTCTCAAGATCTGTCAGCCATTTGTTCCACTTCTGCTGGAAAGCTGGAGATATTGGATCGTCCCAATCACACTTTGTCCTGCATAACCCCTGCAACAGCAACTTGTCCGGGAGTACTAGAGGTGCCAGGAACCCCAATGGATCGTAAATGGAACTGATGATGGATAACATGCATCGCTTGGTTGCCGGCTTCCCCTTGACTTTCAGCTTGAATTTGAAATGATCCGTCTCGATACACCACTGCAAACCCAAAGCTCTGTCCAACGGCAGCTTATCCCTATCCAGATCAAGCTCATGCAGGTTTTTGGACTTGAGATCCTCTGGGAGGCTTTAAAGCACTTCTTGGCTATTACTAATCCATTGAGTGAGGGTAAACCCTCCTCTGCCGCAAATGGTTATAAGGTTGTTAACCATGGTGACTGCATCCTCTTCAGAGGGCAGACTCTTTAATAGGTCATCCATATAGAAGTTTCGGTTGACCGTTTCAATCACTTCTGTTTGAAAGTTAGCCTTATTGTCTTCAGCGGTTTTTCTAAGAGCAAGACAGGCGACACTGGGTGATGAAACCGCTCCAAATAAATGGACAGTCATGCGATGCCATTCAAGACCTTGCTTCAGGTTACCTTGAGGCCACCATAAGAATCTTAAGTAGTCCCGGTGTTTCTCTACTACCTTAACCTGGTGGAACATAGCCTTTATGTCTGCCATTACAGCCACTTTTTCCTGTCTGAACCTCATAAGAACTCCAACTAATGAGCTGGTGAGGTTCGGTCCTTGCAAGAGCTGACTGTTGAGTGAGATCCCTTTGTACTCTGCTCCACAGTCAAACACCACTCGTAGCTTTCCTTTCCGTGGATGGTACACGCCGTGGTACGGAATATACCACACCTTCCCTGCTGGCGTTTCCAACTGATGCTGTGGCACCTCTTCAGCATAGCCATTTCTAATAACATCAGCAAGAAAGTTGTTGTACTCTTCATTAAAGCTTGCGTCTTTCTGAAGTCTCTTTTTTAGACCATGAACACGTTGCATGGCAACACCAAGGTTGTTTGGCATCGAAACATTTTTCCCTTTGAAAGGCATTTGAAACGTGTAATGTCCGCTTTTAAACTGAGCAGAGCTTTCCATTAATTCCACAAACTTCTTTTCTTCCCTTGACATTTCTTCCTTTTCTGCAGAAGCTTGCTCATTGAAGTCATAGTTGTACTGGCTGGTTAACAGTTCTTCAATTCTGTCAAGGGCAATTCTGTTGGCGAAAACTAAAGGGTGGTCACTTCCACAGTCACTACTTCCCTGTATCGGACCATTTATTACCCATCCCAGTAGGGTTCTGA
This sequence comes from Gila orcuttii, assembly GCA_026230005.1. NCBI lineage: Eukaryota > Metazoa > Chordata > Actinopteri > Cypriniformes > Leuciscidae > Gila > Gila orcuttii. The sequence goes on along the minus strand of JAPDVR010000004.1, from coordinate 44,570,326 downwards.
TCGCGTAGGGTCCTTCACCTTCACGACTGTTAATCACCTCCCAAGGCTCCATCAACTTGGAGGCGTTTGTGCCAATTAATAGGTCCACATCAGCATTTATATGGGGAATTTTTACATCCTTTAAATAAGGCCATTTTCTCAGCTCCCTTTCGCTGATTATATTGGCTGTAGAGACAGGCATCCCTTTCTGGGTACACACTTTGGAAAGTGGATAAAAGCACTCACCAGAAACTCCTGAAATTTCCAGACCGTCAACAACGGAGCTTTCTACTGCGTTATTATGGCCCAAGGTGCGGATATGAATCTTGCATTTGCGCCCTTCCATGTTCAACCTGTCAATGAGCTTCCTGGTGCAGAAAGTTCCTGTACTCCCTGGGTCCAGAAAAGCATAGGTTTCAATAACCTTGTTTCCCTTTAAACACTTCACCTTAACAGGCAAGATGGGAAGAATTCGATTGCAGTGGCCAGCCCCTGTAAGACAACAAGTGGAGGATGTTGTACAGCTGTCAGAAGTATTTGACTGCTCAGTAATTTTGTGCTCACCATCCTTCTGATCCTTTTGAGTAACCCTTTCCTTCTCTCCTATGTGCAAAAACACTGTGGTGCGTTTGTTTGCACTTATTGCAAATGATGCGCCTATCGCAATTCTTACTCAACTGTCCTGTACACAGGCAACTGAAACACAGACCTTTCTCCTTTAGATAGTCCAGTTTCTCCCTGTGTCTTTTTTCCCAGTTTAAAACATTGTTCCAAAACATGATTACCAGCAGCACAATACAGGCAGAAAATAGAATCAGTCTTGGTAAAAGATGTCACTTTTTTCTGAGCCTTTTCCTTCTCATTACTATCTGGTTTGCTGTATCCATCCTCAATGATCACCTGTGTTGCAAAGCTGTTTTTTCCAAACTGAGGTTTTACCTGTAACTTGTTTGCTTTTGTAGCTCCCTTGATAACAGGTAAATTGTCCTGTATGTCACCAAAGACTGGACCTGAAATGATTCTGACCTGGCGCTCGATGTACTCCACAATGTCTAAGAATCGTGCTCTTCGCCCAGTTTTCTCCAGTATGTCACATGTTCTTGCTCTCCACTTGTCTCTGAGTTTATACGGAAGCTTTTGACTCAGAATCTTTATGTTTGCTGGCATGTTAAGTTCCTCCAAGTACTGAAGATCATCCATAGCGTTGGAACACTCACAGAGGAAGAGTCCATAAGCTTTGAGCGCTTTGGGGTCCTCAGCTTTGATACTTGGCCATCCTGTGACCTTCTCCATGTAGGCTTCTGTTATCTTAAACTCATTTCCAAAGTGCTCCAGCTGCACACAATATCCCTTGGCTGCCCCCTAGTAAATTGCTCAAGATAATACAAACAGTCTCCTTTACAGCTGGTCTTTGCCTCCACGCAGTGTTCAAACACCTTCATAAAAGTATTGAACCTTAGAGGATCTCCATCATAAATTGGAATTTCTCGGTGCGACAGCAGTTGTAAAGTTTGCATTTTAACAAGGAGAGCTGTTATGTCATTCTGTTGTTGCAGCAAATTATAGAGACCTGCTGTCTGATGTTGGCCTTGCAGGGGTTGAAACACTTGTTGGTCTAGAGTGGGTTGAAAGTTTTGAAATGACACGTGGCTTTGGTAAGATAGATGACTTGGCTAATGGTGAAACATTGCTTTGTAGTGGTAGAGATGCGTGTCGCTGTGAGGGCAGAGGCACAAATACTGAGGCCTGTCGATTGAGAGAGGTGGGCGGGAGCTTAGATCTAGCCCCTTTCCTAATATAGCCCCTTTCCATTCCATCAGATTGCCTTGAATGGACGCTACTACCAACTTGTAGCACTGCTAGCTTAGCAGAAGTGGCAGCTCCGTGTCCAGCTCAAGCTGCTCCTTCTTTCTCCTCAAAATGAGCTCCTGCTCCTCCAATGCATGCTTATCCTTTAAAGCAGCAGCTCTAGCCAAGAGCGGGGCCTGTTCCGCCCTCGCCCTGCGTCTGGCTGAAGAAGTGGAGGATCTGCTACCAGAGGATCCGCTACTTGAGCCACGGTGCCTTGACTGCACGTTTGAAATGCTGTCTTGAGGTTGAATCTGATCCTCCTCTTCCTCATCCTTTCCACCAGCATGGCTTCTTCCATTGCTGGCATCAATCTCAATTCCATTTTCAATATTGACATCAACAGTTTGATTTTCAATTTGAACCGGCAAATCATCATGATCATCATCCACTTTAGTAACTGAACAAGCTTTAGTGTCATACATCCACTGATTTGTACCCATTAAAAACTCATTGAAATTCAACATTTTAGCTTGGTACCATATGTCATGTTTGTTTGCTTCATCAGCAGGCAAAAAACCCAATAAAGATGTATGTACATGCTGTATTTCGTCACACAACTTATTTAACGTGTTAAATTCATTTTCGACCTCACTTATATGCTCTTTATCACCCATCAATTTAGTAATAGAATCTTTTGCGTTCGACATTTTACTAAATTTAAACTTTCTTTCTTTTTCTAAAGTGCTTATTTTTTCCAACAGAGCTTTGGGTGTTAATTTAACCACACGTTTTACAGTTACAGATTTTACCCTTACACCCACACAAAGTTCAGTCTCAGGGCCAAGCTGGCCTTTTTCCTTTTCGGCCATAATGACCACACAAAGCGAATTGGCTTATTAATCAAGAAGCCCGCAAAAAATAGTTTGTGTTGCGCAACAACTCGTCTGGACGTTCAAAGATATTTTTAGACGGTTGCGAGTTGCTACCAATATGTTGGTTTTAAGCAAATGTGTGCACACAAATCACCATGGCCATTTTTAATATCAGCGCTGATCACCACATACCCCAATAGAGCGTTGGCCGGCTTGATGAATGGTGTTCCGTTGTGATGATCCAGAGACCCTTTAGCTCGCTCCGGTGCAGCTCCTTTCAGCAATCGGCAACTCCAAACATTTGCCCACCTCGCATCCGTGGTTTCCAAACGAACACCGTATAATCCACAGTATAACAAATCCGCGTCCTCACGATGAACGATTATCCAAATTGAAGCAGTTTTTGACCTAATTGTACTGACTAAGTCCTAAACGAAGTCTAGTACTGGTTGCTAATACAGCGGATTAATTTTAGACGTGTGTCCTCACTTGTATCAAACATAGACTTCCGTAATGTCACTATTCTCTAGCAAGTTTATTTTCCTTTGCATATATCATACTGCGGCAATATATTTACTCAAAATACATGTAACCAAAACACCGAACTGCTTTGTTCACCTGTAGGAAAGACACTAGGCACAGTCAAAAACTGTTTGCTTCCAAAAAACCGCCACACTGTGTCTGAGTTTCCTCTAATTTAACCTGCCCAGCTGGCTCAAAATCAGCTGAGTTACAAGCACATACAGTGGCACAGAACAAAATTACATAAAATAATACAGAATGAATATGGCTCATACACTGTCCTTTTGAACTTTCAATTCATCAAAGAATCGTGAAAATTCAGCTTTTTGCGATCACAGGGATAAATTACATTTTAAAATATATAAAAATGTAAAATAGTTATTTTAAATTGTATAATTTTGCAATATTTCTGTTTTTACTGTACGTTTGATCAAATAAATGCAGCCTTGGTGAGAATAAGTGATTACTTTCAAAAATATTAAAATCTTACCGACCCAAAACATTTGTTGCATGTATCCTATACTGAGCATTACATTATTGACCAAAACATACTGTGAAGATGTCATCATGAAATAAATACATTGCAATGAAAAATTTACTTGTCCTACATTTATCAGTCATCATTCATCTGTAAAATAACTCTGAGATCATTATCCACAAATATCAAAAAATCTCTATATTATATGAATCTACAGTCATCAGAAGATATGCTAAGTGCCCGAATCAAGATGGCGACATCTTTAGTCCAGCCAAAGCGTATAGAAGTACCAAGAGGCGAAACTCAATAGAACGTTCCATTGCAACAAACGCACCCGTGCAGAGCTGCAGTTCCGCCATCTTGGACTGAACGCACCACAGCTGTCATAGAATTGAACGATACCAGTTCCAATTCAAAAGCGGTTAAGGGAACTAAATAGTAGTTTCTTGTTTTTAATATTTCTATAGCCTAAACTAAAATGGCGTGTTGAATAATGTACAACAAAATAATGCTTATGGATCGGTTTATAATTAAACAATTTCGCCATAGAGCATGAAGCTATCAAATAGGCTATTTATTTACCCCAATAACTTTTGGGCATAACTCCTGTTTTCATACTCAGCACAATTTTACAACACCAGTAACAACAGCCCATGTGCCTCATGAAATGATTGACAAATTCCTTGAAAAAGCCAAAACACAATGAACAGTGAGTAGGTGAAAGGGACAACACATTAGTCAAGAGAGAATTTAATAGTAATAGATGATCATCACAAAATGAACAGTAATAAAATTGATGGTAAGTAGATCACCACATAATTTCTGGCTGCATTACACACAACAAATCAAACATTGTGCAAGTAAAGTGCACATATTTACTACAAATATATATATTACTACATAATATATGATGGATTCTGACTCTATTGAGTAGTTTCATCATGTATACAAGAGTGTTTTTGCACTTTTCCTTGTCACACACAACTTCCCTGCACTCACTGTTGTACACCTCCATGTCGCTATTTACGTATGGAGACGTACGTACGCTGCTCACTTTAACGTTAATAAAAACCTTTTCTACTTTACCTCTCTGGATCTTTGGGGAATCTATGAAATGCAAGTTGATTGGTTGTACACTGGTTTGTTGCAGTTGATGGCAGAACACTGTTTTCTTTGTTTCCAATTATTTCCAGACATAATGCTGTACAGTTGTGCTGTGCTTACATGCGCTTCATGAGGCACACACACACATTTGCACACACACGCAAGGTCTCTCACTCTCTCCCTTTCTGAGGTGCGCGTGCTACACGGTTTGTAGCTCGCAAGCTCTAGATTCCGGGAGATTTGAACTAATTTGCGGGCATCAGGGAGCCCATATCAATATGCGGGAGACTCCCGGAACTTCAGAGAGACTTGGGACGTCTGCTATATACTCACTTCTGAGAAGTCCCGGAAAATGTGGACCAGACTTTTAAAAAAGGAGTCTTGAGTACAATTTAGCCTGCACTGGATGACTGTTTGACGTGACTTGACTGTTGACTGTTTTTGATTGGGAATTTTTCTCCCACTGACTGTTTGAACTATTTTTGCTGTGGATTACTGTTGGAATTACTGATTGTCTTTTGAACTGGACTCATTTTGTTTAGTTTTTGTAGCCTGTTTTGTGGCTGGACATTTATTGAACAGATTTTTTTTTTTCCTTTTTTTTTCTCTCTAACCAAAAAAAAGGCAATTTTGAAATACTTGAAATTGTGCATCTTGTGAATATACATATTTGAATGCAATTATATGTGTCCTGGCGTATTGAATGGTTTGTGTTCTACTTAAGAGTGATTATATGGGTATTATTATTACTACATATATTATGTATTGATTACTGGTGTAAATCCTTATCTCATTAAGTGACTATCACGTACAATGACACGGAAGCAAGGATGCAAGTAAAACTCTATTTAATTCGGTAACACTCAAAGTCAGAGTACACAAGACAACTGGTGATGCAGGGACAAGATGATCAGGCGTCCGGTTGAAGAGTGGTGAGGTGATGAGTGCAGAGTGGTGAGGTAATCCAATGCCGGGTGGTAATCCAGTGAAACGAAGACAGGAACAGGACACGAACTGAAACAGGACCAGGACCAGGACCAGGACCAGGACCAGGACCAGGACCAGGACCAGGACCAGGACCAGGACCAGGACCAGGACCAGGACCAGGACCAGGACCAGGACCAGGACACACGAGAGACATCACACAACGATCTGACAATGAGAGGAGAATGCGGTGAGATTAAGTAGGCGAGTGAATGGGCTGCAGCTGGTGAGTAGAGTGCGCTCAGCTGGAGTGCTAATCAGCTGAATGGAGTGGCAACGCCCACTCACACACACCCACACATATGACAACAGAAACACGAGACAAGAAGGAAACAGTGAATTCATAAATCGTGACAGTGACGGGTTTTGTGAAAGAGAAATCAGACCACACAAGATCTTTGTACGTTTTCTTTAACTGAAACTTAAATTAATGACAGAAATCCTGTCTGGCACCCCAGCATATAACGAGTTTGGGAAAATGTTACAGCACCAATACCCAGATTTTGCTTATTGTCATAAAATAAGGGCTTAAGCAAATCATCTTTACACAGATACCTGTGCTCTTCCCCCCTTACAGAAAGCTATGGCCCCCCACACCTGTTCAGTACTGTTAAATGAACACCCACAGCTGAAGTATTCAACCACACGCTCTGTGGCCAAACACCCAATTGGTGAGTACAAAGTCCTGGGATATTCAGCAGCCCCAATCGGTTTAATATTTGGACTGCTGAATAGTTTAATATTACAATACTTTAATTGAACCAATAACTTAATTCAGAAAACAATAGACTGTTACCGATATCATTTTATCAACATCAACAAATAGTCATCTTTACACTGCAAAGATGGAAGCTACATCTTACATGGCATGTTTATTTGCAAAGATATCATTATGTTATGATTTGTTGAGGCACATGTCTATTAACTCATTATTAAGTAAGTAATATGTCATTTTGGTTTTGACATCCACGCTAAGCCACGGATTTCAATATCAAGCAGTTTACAACAAGGATTCCACTGTACATAGGGATGTCAAAATCCATAAACCTAATGCCATATTACTTAATAATGAGTTAATAGTCATATGCCTCAACAAGTAAAGTCATAACATAATGATATCTTTGCAAATCATTAGCTAATGATTAATTAAATCAGACAACTAGAAGTTAAAATGCATGGCTTTGACCCATTATGGTTAACACATTAATTTACACTTAGTTAATACTATATGTTGTAATAGCAATTCATATATTACTTTATCTATTAATCAGATAGACTCTTTATTTGTGTCTGATGCGGTAATCATTAGTGAATGGTTTAGTTCTTCATGAATCATACATAAACTCATAATTATCTGTGCATTAGTTAAGCATGAATTAATGCTTATTAGTGCACCCTTCTTGTAAAGTGTTGCCGTAACAGTTGCACCTCTGTCTGTTATCCAATCAGAATAGACACGTGACTCTTTGTTGGGACCCACCAGTTGAGAACCACTGACTTATATGGATGTGTTTCTATTGCAGGTCTTGAAGTGGGCCCTCAGCCACAGGGTGTTTTGAGAAGCAATGTATTTGAGTCCATGAGGACAATACTGAAGCATGCTCTGGACTTCATCGAGCTTTTCAATAGTGGTGAGATCATTGGAAGTTAAGCAGAGATCAACATGCTATAAAGGGATTTCAAAGGCAACCAGGGTGGCTATAATAGGATTATATATTCTCTAATATAAACCTCTAGTAATCATGTGCAATCAGTGACAGTATGGAACCATAATGTTGTGTTTTTCAGATGTGTCACACAATTAGAAGAGATATAGAACATTTGAACAATGTGTTTTTCATATCGTTTATAAATGCTTTTATGTTTACTTAACTTTCTTTCCCCCATGGCCATCTGTTTCTCTGCCAGGATAGTGTGTGGCATTTCAAGACAAATGGTTATACTCTCAGGTCATTTAGTCAGCCAGCACTGATTTAAATATGAACTGCCTGACCTCAGCATTTCAATCATTAATCATTCAATCAAGTCCTCCCAGTCAATCATTTTATCATTTTATCAATTCACTGCAGTTTTATAGAGAAAATACTCAGCAATGGTATTGACTTATGAATTTACACATGGTTGGTCTTAAAGCATATTTAACACACCACATAGACATATAAACAACATTAAAAGCTTGATTTTCAACACCAGGGGTCTTTAAGGTAGTTTGAAATACAGACTTCTTCTTTAAGCGTTTATCTTCCTCTTTTTTCCCCCTCAACTGTGGAAACATTTAAACAAGGTAGTCAGATGTACTTTTTAGTGTACTGACTTGAATACACATTTCTCTGTCTCGCATTAAGCAGAACATGTTGGGCTGGGCAAGCACAGCTAGTTTCTCTTCTGGTTTCAGAGTTTTTTACTTGCTTCCTAGTTGGTTAGTTTCCATGTAGCTTGCTGGGTTTTGTAATGTCATGCTTTGTAAAGGGGCTGCATTGTTGTGGATGAATGTCTCATTGTGAGCTCTCAAACACGCTTTCTGTTTGCCAGTGTAGATCCGTGTTTGGACCACATCAACATAACAAGCAAAACAGGAGATCTGCATTATGTAAACCATTAATCAGGGGACTCAAGGATTTGACTGACGCTAACAGTTAAATGATCCAACTGTTAGAAAAATACATTGTTTTTCTCATATTATACTTTAAGGGATTTGGAAAATAAACCTCATATCGAAACAGATTTACAGCTTTTCATCTTTTCATATAACTTCAGAATGCACATGGCATTTTCCCACATGGTCATGTGTTTTATCAGCCCATCTTTTTGAGCATAGACCTGAAAATGACATTTTCAACTTAACCTGTCAAGGTTTGGGGTTGAGGCGAGGACTCAAGTGCAGGAAACAAGGCATTTTTATTAATAGTAAAAATAAAACAAAATACAAACAAAAACTACACCGAGGGGGAAACCGACTTGACTTGACTTGAGAGGAGGAACAAACAAGTGTAGAAATATGACGACAAACCAGCATAGGACTTCAAACACAAGGAGAATAAATAGGGAGAGCAAACAAAGGAGGTAACGAGGGAGGACAGGTGGGGCAAATGAATCAATAATCAGATGGAAAGGACTAGACAATCGACAGGAGAGCAGAATGGCACAAGGAAACATACATGACAAGCCATGTTTTCACACCAAACATGACTTGAACACAAGCACAGTAAAACAAATCACAAGCCATGTGCTCACACAAAACGAGACATGAACACGCAGCCAATGAGCACACTCATAAGCCACGTGTTCACACAAAACATGACAACATGAAAGCACGCAGCCAGTGATAAACACAAGCTGCATGCAACACAGCACAAGACAAAACATGACATGAATGCACATAAAACAATGCACACAGACAAGACAAAACAGGAGTGTTAGGGCTCTGTCACAAAACCAAAAAATAGACTAGACAGAAGTGACAGAACCCTGACATAACCAAGATACTGTAAAGTATGAGCCCTATAAATCCATCATATTAGTCGTCAAGTCAAATCACCTTCATTTATAAAGCGCTTTTAACAGTATGGATTCTTACAAAGCAGCTTTACAGTGATAATAGAAATTACCGTAACAGATTGTTTAGGCTTTACCACAGCTCTAGTATAAAGTTATTGTCCAGCTAAAGTTAGTTTTGATTGATTCACTCCCGTTGCGAAGATCATTAGTTATTAACTTAGGGGCCGCTAACACGACACCGTTCTAACAGAAAAACCCTTAGCGTGTTTCGGCCGCCCATCCGCATAAAACAGTGCCTGGTGTTGTCACGTTTGATCAATTCACTTTCTCTCTCTCGTCTTGTGTGCTGTGTGTGTGTGTGTGTGTGTTTAGTGTGGGCGTGGTCACTGATCACTTCTGATCAGCAGCGCCAGCTGGTTTCACTTTGTATGTGGCTTTATATGTTCAGTAACTGGTGTCTCATGTTGTCAGATCATTTTTCGTCTCCGGTGTGTTCCTGTTCTTCGTGTCGTTGCTGAGTGGATTACCTGTTCGTCGTGCTGTCGTTCCCGGTTGGATTGTGTATCGTTACGTGTCTCTGGATTGCCTTCACTGGACTTCCACACGCGGTCACGGATACTCACCACGGGATCACCGAGCACCTTCACCGAGGATATCACCAGCACTGCACCACCTGCTCACCTGGGTCCCTGCGCCACTGTTCCATCTGTGTTGTGCCGTCTCGACCCCAGTGTGTCTGTTCTGACCTGTCTGCTATCTGTTCTTCAAATAAAGCGTTTATTGCAATTGCATCCGGTGTCGTTCTGAGATGTCACAGAATGATCTGACCTCAACGGATGCAGCAAGCGCATCAGGCTGGGACAACTTCGCTGCCAACAGTGTCGCCAGGATGGACCAACAAGAGGAGGGCATCATGAACATGGGTCGAGCGGTTCAAGCACTTGTGGCGCAGGTGTCCGAGCTCACCCAACAACTACAACTTCTCAGAGTTCCCACTGCACCGCCCGTTCAACCCACACCTCCAGAAGGATGGAATCGTCGTGAGCCACGCTTACCCACACCTGAGGGTTATGCAGGTGAGCCGGAGTACTACAGAGCATTTTTAACCAGATGCTCTATGCACTTTTCGTTACAGCCGCAGACATTCGCCCAAGAACAATCCAAGGTGGCATTTGTGCTAACCTTATTGTCTGGCAAGGCTGCACTTTGGGGAACGGCGGTGTGGGAGAACCAAGATCCATGCTGCACCTCGTTCCTGGCACTCTCGGAGGAAATGAAGAGAGTCTTCGATCGGGCTGTGGCGGGTAGGGAGGCGGCCAGACTACTCGCCGATCTGCGCCAGGGAGACCGCTCGGTGTCGGAATATTTCATCCAATTCCGCACCCTGGCCGCAGAGTGCCAATGGAACGAGGAGGCGCAGTGGGACCGTTTCCTGCATGGGCTGGCTGACCGTGTCCAAGATGAGATTTACATGTTGGACTTACCTGCGAGACTTAACGGACTCATTGAATTGGCTCTTCGGGTAGATGCTTGGCTGAGCAGGAGGAGTCGGGTCGTCCAGAATCGTCATTTCTTCAGCACAGAGAGTGCACGCACCGTCAGCGAGGACACGGTCAGCCCCGTCACCGATCACGAGCCCATGCAGGTGGGCAGAGCTCGGCTTTCCCGGGAGGAGAGAGAAAGGCGGAGATCCCAAAGACTTTGTTTATACTGTGGTAACTGTGGTTTATACTGCGGGGCATTTCGTCAATTCATGCCCGGTAAAAGAGCAAGCCCGATAGTATCTGTGAGGCTACTATCGGGTGGGATCTCCGCCGAGAAGACCTCATCATCTACTCTCCTTCTGGTAAGGCTCAGGTGGGCAACTCACTTTCACAACACCAAGGCTTTACTGGACTCTGGGGCAGAAGGTAATTTTCTGGACATTAGACTCGCTAAGCAACTTCTTATCCCCTTTTCTCCCCTCAACCGCAAGATCTCCGTCAACGCCCTTACTGGTCAAGAACTTCCTAACATTTTGCACGTTTCTGAACCCATCACACTCACTACATCTGGCAACCACACTGAAACTATAACATTTTTTCTCATTGATTCACCCATTGCACCAGTAGTACCCGGACATCCCTGGCTTACACTACACAACCCCAGAATTGATTGGGGTCAGAATTCTGTGTCTGCGTGGAGTAATAAGTGTCATGAGTCTTGTCTCGTATCTGCGTGTTCGTCTGTACCTGTTTCTGTGTTTCAGGAGGAGGAGGTGAATTTGTCTAACGTGCCCAAGGAGTACCAGGATCTGAGAGAAGTGTTCAGTAAGTCTCGTGCTGCTTCTCTACCTCTGCATCGTCCTTACGACTGTGCCATAGATTTAGTGCCAGGTGAGTCTCCGCCTAAGGGCAAGTTATATTCACTTTCAATACCAGAAAGGGAGGCTATGGAGAAATATATTTCTGATTCTCTAGCATCCAAGTTCATTCGCCCTTCCTCATCTCCAGCGGGGGCGGGGTTCTTTTTTGTGGGGAAGAAGGATGGATCTTTGCGACCTTGTATTGATTACCGGGGGTTAAACAACATCACGGTAAAGAACACTTACCCTTTGCCGTTGATGTCTTCAGCCTTCGAGAGGTTGCAGGGAGCATCCATCTTCACAAAATTGGATTTACGTAACGCTTATCATTTGGTCCGCATAAGGAGGGGCGATGAGTGGAAGACCGCATTTAATACCCCTAGGGGGCACTTTGAATATTTGGTCATGCCGTTCGGGCTGTCCAACTCCCCAGCGGTCTTCCAGGCACTCGTCAATGACGTGCTGAGAGATATGGTTGACCAGTTCATATATGTTTACCTGGATGACATATTGATTTTTTCATCTTCTCTCCAGGAGCATGTTCAGCATGTCAGACGAGTGCTTCGGAGGTTGCTAGAGAATGGGCTTTTTGTCAAGGCGGAGAAATGCGTTTTTCATGCACAGTCGGTTCCCTTCTTAGGTCACATCGTCTCGTCTGAGGGAATGCGAATGGATCCTGACAAGGTTAAGGCTGTGATAGATTGGCCAAGTCCAGATTCCCGTAAGGCCCTACTGAGGTTTCTGGGGTTTGCCAATTTTTATCGGCGTTTTATTCGCAACTACAGCCAACTAGCCGCGCCTCTGACTGTCTTGACCTCCCCCAGAATGACGTTCAGGTGGTCCGGTGCAGCCGAGGCTGTATTCGTCAAACTCAAGAGCCGCTTCGTTTCAGCTCCCATTCTTGCCGCCCCTGATCCATCACGTCAGTTCGTGGTGGAGGTCGACGCGTCAGAGGTGGGGGTAGGAGCAGTTCTTTCTCAACGCTCTTCCTCAGACGACAAGATGCATCCTTGCGCGTTTTTATCCCATCGTTTATCTCCTGCCGAACGCAATTATGACATAGGTAACAGAGAGTTGTTGGCAGTCAAGTTAGCGCTGGAGGAGTGGCGTCACTGGTTAGAAGGGTCAGGGGTACCTTTTATTGTTTGGACTGATCACAAAAATCTAGAATACATTAGAACTGCTAAAAGACTCAACTCAACTAGGCAGGCTCGCTGGGCACGGTTTTTCAGACGTTTTGACTTTTCTCTCTCGTACCGCCCGGGTTCCAAAAACATCAAACCCGACTCATTATCTTGTATTTTTGATCAGACCGAACGCCCGTCTACTCCCGAGTGTATTTTACCAGAGACTATTGTTGTCTCCGCTCTCAGGTGGGAGATCGAATCGAGGGTCATGTCGGCCTTAGAAGGGGTAACGCCTCCGCCCGAGTGCCCACCGAACCGTTTATTCGTGCCAGAAGGGAATCGGTCCAAAGTTATTCAGTGGGGACCTTCTTCCAGCATAGCGTGTCATCCAGGAGTTAACCGCACCAGTTTTTTGGTAAGACAACGATTCTGGTGGCCCATGATGGCTTGTGACATCCGCAATTTTGTATTGGCTTGCTCGGTTTGCGCCACTGGTAAGACTTCCAATCGACCTCCAGATGGGTTACTCCAACCGTTGTCAGTCCCTTCGAGACCCTGGTCCCACATCGCTCTAGATTTTGTGACCGCCCTCCCGCCCTCCCAGGGCAAGACAGTTGTTTTGACTGTCGTGGACCGGTTCTCGAAGGCGGCTCATTTAATTTCCTTGCCCAAATTACCCTCAGCCAAGGAGACAGCGGTAACAGTCATAGATCACGTCTTTCGACTTCATGGCCTCCCGATAGACGTGGTCTCTGACAGGGGTCCCCAGTTTGTGTCCAAATTTTGGCTAGAATTCTGTAGATTACTGGGGGCGACTGTCAGTCTATCTTCGGGGTTTCATCCCCAGACCAATGGACAAACCGAGAGAGCCAACCAAGACTTGGAGAGAGTGTTGCGATGTTTGGTGTCCAAGAATCCTTCCTCCTGGAGCCAACAACTCTCGATAGTGGAGTACGCCCACAATTCGTTGCCAGTGTCATCCACGGGCCTCTCGCCGTTTGAATGTAGTTTAGGTTACCAGCCACCAGTTTTTACTAGTATGGAGTCCGAAGTCGCGGTCCCCTCCGCTCATGCGTATGTCCAGAGGTGTCACAACACCTGGAATAGAGCCCGTGAGACTCTCCTCCAGGCGGGGAAGCGCACCAAGGCCAAGGCCGATCGCCACAGGTCAAAGCCCCCCGTATACGTCGTAGGTCAAAAAGTGTGGCTTTCTACTAAGAATATTCCTCTCCGATCCGTGTCTAATAAACTTGCCCCCAAATTCATTGGTCCGTTCCCTGTCACCAAGATCATTAGTCCGGTGACAGTCCGCCTCAAACTTCCTCCGGCGTACAGGAGAATTCATCCCGCCTTCCATGTTTCCAAAATAAAACCTGTGTTTTACGCACGTATTAATCCGCCAGTCCCGGTTCCCCCACCGCCGCATCTCGTAGATGGGGAACCAACGTATTCGGTAAATCGTATTCTGGACTCGAGAAGGAGGGGACGCGGATTTCAATACCTGGTGGACTGGGAAGGTTACGGTCCGGAGGAGAGAAGTTGGGTACCTGCTAGAGACATCCTGGATCACTCTCTGATCGATGATTACAATCGACAGGTAAGGCGTCCCTAGGGGAGGGGGTACTGTCACGTTTGATCAATTCACTTTCTCTCTCTCGTCTTGTGTGCTGTGTGTGTGTGTGTGTTTAGTGTGGGCGTGGTCACTGATCACTTCTGATCAGCAGCGCCAGCTGGTTTCACTTTGTATGTGGCTTTATATGTTCAGTAACTGGTGTCTCATGTTGTCAGATCACTGTTCGTCTCCGGTGTGTTCCTGTTCTTCGTGTCGTTGCTGAGTGGATTACCTGTTAGTCGTGCTGTCGTTCCCGGTTGGATTGTGTACCGTTACGTGTCTCTGGATTGCCTTCACTGGACTTCCACACGCGGTCACGGATACTCACCACGGGATCACCGAGCACCTTCACCTAGGATATCACCAGCACTGCACCACCTGCTCACCTGGGTCCCTGCGCCACTGTTCCATCTGTGTTGTGCCGTCTCGACCCCAGTGTGTCTGTTCTGACCTGTCTGCTATCTGTTCTTCAAATAAAGCGTTTATTGCAATTGCATCCGATGTCGTTCTGAGATGTCACAGGTGTCTCAAGAACGCACTCCCTGAAATAGGTTCGATGGTGCAAACGAATATCCGCTATCTCTGCGCAAACCTCAAAAGCGCAAACCCGCGAAAACGTAGACAGTGCGCACATGCGCATCACGTGTTCAGGTGATAGGTATGTGAGTTTGAGTATATGTGCGCAGGCGTGTAGTCCTTCACAAATCAACCCTCAACAAACTACTTGTCTGGCTTAAAAATTTATAATACAGAATTTTTTGTCGCGTCTGCATAGCCACACGAACCCGAATTATCCCGACAACGTTTTATCTGTACAGAGGTAAAGGGAAGGAGGCCTTTACAGGGGAGAGACTAGTTGACACTTCAGGACTGCGTTGTCTTATGATGTACCAAGTACATCAGGATTTATGGGATGTTCTAAAACTATGCAGCCTAATATTGAATTATAGAAGTCTATAATGTGTTATGTGTATGCTAGGCCAAAGAGATGTGTTTTTAGTCTAAATTTGTTTTGAACTGACAGAGTTTGTCTGCTTCCCGGACAATGTTAGGAAGACTGTTCCAAAGTTTTGGTACTAAATAGGAAAAGGATCTACCGCCAGCAGTCGATTTTGATATTCTAGGTATTATCATTATATATTAGATTGAATGTGACAGTTTTTAAACCTGTACCATACATTGTGCTTTAACCACATTTTCCACAAGGGCATTTCCCCATTTTTTATGTAAAATAGCTTAATAATAATAATAATAATAATAATGAAAATTATTGTTTTCTTAAAGTATCAAGTTTTAGTGTGAATTTCTTCTCTAATGAGAGTAATTTCTTTTCTTTCTTTCTCTTTTTTATTTTTTTTTTATAAATGGCTATATTTATAAATTTGGAAGTCCTATCTAATTATTTCTGAAATATGTATAATTTATTTTGTAAAATTTTAGATTTTAAACATCTGGTTTATCCTCACTGTAAGAACCAGTGCTTCAAGGTCAAAACAGTTTAAAATAACTTTTCACAACATTGGTCATGACTGCTCTTTTAAGTTAAACTACATGGAATATGTTTTTTTTTTCTAGATAGTGAGAAAGTGAAGGGAAATAAAATGGCAACACATAGCCTATCATAATTCCAAAACTCTTTGTTCCAACTTGGAAAGTGCTATTTTAGTGACCACATGTGTCAGCACATGCCTACTCCAAAACCTGACAGCTTTACAATGCTGAATGTTCATCGCATGAGTGTAAATAATACATATTATTGACATTTCATGAAGACAGTACAAGATGGAAAAATGTGCTACTCTGAATTTATGAAGGTATATAGGAAAGCGAAAAACAGTGTTTGAGATTCGTCGCAGCAGATTCAAGCAGCTGTAGTTATGTACTTGTCCCAGATAGCATGGTGACATTGATACAATGTTGAGTTTTGATCCAAACCATCATTTTGGTTGAGATTGACATTTCAATGTTTAAAGTGCGTTGGATCAGCATTGAAATGTTGATGAAAGCCAACAGCACACATGGGTGGAGACAGTGACATTGAACTAACAGTGATTTGTAGTTGATGAGCACAAGATCATTCAGGCATGTATCTCTGAAGAACATTAGTGGGTGTTTCTCAATTAGTGGGGTGTTTTCAAACCACAATGGGCATTTTCAACCGCTTTATCCGATTTACTCTAATCCACTGGGGGCTTGGTTTAGGGGTGGGCCTTCATGATTTTAGCAAGTCTGTTGAAAAATGGTTGAAAAACATTTATTGTAGTTTGAAATTGGGCACTGATTGGTAAACGCCCATTTTGGTTTTGCATGTGCACTTCTCAGTAGTCTAATGCTTCCTCATTAGAGAGAAAACATAGGTGCATCCTATAGACCTCTTGTTTGTTGAAGCACCTGACATACTTACATGACTTCTCTAGCACAGTTTCAAACAATGGTGCACCTACCTTATTTCTCTTTTCCTTTGTTTTGCGTTTGATTTGTGTTGTTACTCACTGTAATTAGATACATTAAAAAGTTATTAAACTGTTTGAATAAAGCATCTATTTTTCTACATTCTTAAAAGATACATCTTTAGTAAAGTGTATTAGGAATTTCCTGAATAATGTTCTAACATCATTTAACAGATTTATTGAAGTGCAGGAGACATGAACATGAGCAAGAATGTTACACTGCAAACATAACCCATGTCTTGCATCCGTCAGTGCTTGCATGCAGAGTACATTGCTCCTTTAGTAGGAGTGAAGGCAGATGAAGATGGACAATAAAAATAAAAAATAAAAAAAGAGAAGCACCCTCCTGATAATGCTGTCATTGATTATACACAGTTGTTGTCGACAGCATAATCACCTGACCTGGGACTTGATGATATCCTGAGCTTTATCACTGCTTAATCAGGTAACCATCCATATTCCTGAATCTGTATTAAATTTGAGAAATGTAACTGATTTCCATTCAGTTTAGCTTGTTTCCACTGAAACACAATAACAAAAACATCTTGTGTTTATTAAGAAAGTGACTGACATGGCTATTTTGTGATATTTAAAGAAATTAAGGACTACATAAGGTGAATCTGCAGCTTTAAAGGGATAGTTCAGCCTGAAATTAAAATTATGTCATCATTTATTTACCTTCAAGTTGTTCCAAACCTGTATGAAGGTTCCTGCACACAAAAGAAGATAGAGTGAAGGATGTTGTTAACCAGACGTGATGGTTGATGGTAGCCATTGACTTCCATGGTATTTTTGTCCTACTATGGAAATCAATGGCCACCGTCAACTTTCTGGTTACCAACATTCTTTAAAATATCTTATTTTGTGTTCAACAGAAGAAAGAAACTCATACAGGGTTGGAACTTGAGGGTGAGTAAATGATGACAGAATTTTCATTACGGACTGAACTATCCCTTTAAAGAAATTTTCATTGAAAAAACCTAAGCTCTTTTATTCTACAAGATAAACTTGTTATTTGAATGCTAAGGCCCCGTTTACACGAAGGTAAAACGCAGATATTTCCCTGCGGTTTGGCCTCTCATTTACACGAAAACCCAGTTTTTATCACAGAAAACGTACTCGGTTACTAATGTAATGTAGTGATCTTTTTCTTTGTAGAAAAATTAGAAGCTCAGACCAGGAGACGGTGGAAGTTTTCCAAGCAGAAGTTCTTTATTGCTTGTCGGGTAGCTGCAGTCATTCCAACATCGTCTGACTTCTTGAGTCAAACATCGTAATATATATACATTATAAGAGGGAGGGATTACATTGTGATGGTGGAAACTCGTATACAGGTTTAGTAACCTGTATTAAAAGAGAGAGGGAAAAACCTATTCAAACCCTGAGACTCCAGAACAGGAATGACAGGACTCTCTCTTGCTAAGACAAAAGCTTGCGAGAGTCTCCAAGAGTTTCACTAACATGTTTCATTTAACTTACAATAGAAAGAAAACCCGTCTGACAGCTGTATATAGAGACACAGAATAAGACAGGACTTTCGTGCTCCACAGCTGAATGCTAAATTCAATTTACAGAACTTTCTCAGTTTATATATGATAGGATTAGAAGTTAAATTAAACATTTGACAAATTTGTATTCCTTCAGTAACCTCGGTTCTCTCTAGAGAGGGAACGAGTACTACGTAATATCTTACGCTACGGGGAAAACCTCTTTTCCACAAGATATTGAAGCCAAAAATTATCCTTAATTTTGAATCAATGTAAAACGCGTTGCGGCAGCATGCAGACATAGGCAAGACGGCTCGCGTGCCTACTGGCTGACCTGCGGCAACAGCAGCAGCCTATCAAGAGAGGCCCTGCGTGACGCCATATCTAATGGGGGGCGCTTCGCGCTCATAACGTCACGTCCCGCCAGGATAGCGTGGCCTTGGCCTATAAATATAGCTCGATAGGCTGATACAAACTGGTTTTCATTGCCGAAGCGAACCAGAGCGTGTTGTAAGCACGGCAAGATACGCAGTACTCGTTCCCTCTCTAGAGAGAACCGAGGTTACGTTAGTAACCAAGTACGTTCTCTTACGAGAGTATCTCTCGTACTGCGTAATATCTTACGCTATGGGGAACACAGTGTAACACGCCGTGCGTACTGGGATCCAACACCAAAGTCCCAAGGGCAGAAGTCCGGGGCTCATATAGTGCATAATCATCATAGACTCACAGAGAGTCAAGGAAGAGAGGCTAGAAGCGTCATTCCCTATAAATAGCATCCCACGGGAGCTAACCATATTAATAGTGCACCACGCAGCCAGGGTGAAAGCTTCAGCCTGAACTGGGTGGCAGTACGGGTTTTTAATACCCATGGAGCTGTTCTATCGATCAGTGAGCGATGCACAAGCAAAACTCAGCATTCTGAGCCGGCGCAGCGGGGCAGATAGTACTGAATTCTAGACCGACAGAAGCCTGGCCTGTAAGGCGGGAACCTCTAGGTTATAAAACCTTATAAATGTAGACAGCGAAGCCCAGCCTGCCGCCGTACAGATATCTTGCAAGGTAATCCCGCTAGACCACACCCATGACGAGGCCACGCCTCTCGTGGAGTGCGCTCTGACACCCAAAGGACACTGCAGGCCCTTAGAAGTGTAAGTCAGCGCTATGGCATCGACTATCCATCTGGATAGGCTCTGTTTTGATGCGGCCAGTCCCTTAGAACGTCCGCCAAACAAAACGAAGAGCTGCTCAGTCTGTCTGAAAACAGACGAGTGCGACACATAAGCTCTTAGTGCCCTGACGGGGCAAAGGAGACTCGCGTCCTTCTCCTCATTGTGAACCGGAAGGGCGGACAGGGAAATAACCTGGGCCCTGAACGGTGTGTTGAGGGATTTAGGCATGCACCCGTGCCTTGGTTTGAGTATGACTTTTGAGTCTTTAGGCCCAAACTCCATACACGACGCGCTTACCGAAAGCGCTTGTAAGTCCCCTATGCGCTTCACTGAAGCGAGAGCCATGAGAAACACTGTTTTAAAAGACAGATGTTTCATGTCTGATAAATGGATTGACTCGAATGGGGCACCTTTCATGGCTTCCAAAACCGTAGAAAGGTCCCACACAGGGACTGAAGGGGGTCTGGGAGGGTTCAGCCTATGAGCTCCCCTGAGAAATCGCACGACCAGGTCGTTTTTCCCCAGTGACTGGCCAGACGTCGGTTTTGTAAACGCTGCTATGGCCGCCACATATACTTTGAGCGTGGATGGGGTTCTGCCCTTATCCAGCAGCTCTTGAAGGAAGGAGAGTACTTCCGTAACCCCGCAGTCTACGGGTGAAAAGCCCTGAGCTTGACACCAGGCAGAGAACACAGACCATTTCGAGGAATAGAGCCGTCTAGTAGACGGGGCCCTAGCCTGCGTGATCGTGTCTAACACTCCCTCCGGGAGGTTAGTGGGTACCCGTTGATGGCCCATGCATGTAGGGACCATAGATCCGGGCGAGGATGCCAAATCGAGCCCTTTGCCTGAGAGAGGAGGTCTTTCCTCAACGGTATAGGCCACGGGGCAGTGCTGGTCAGCTGCATCAGGACTGGGAACCAAGTCTGGTTTGTCCAGAGCGGAGCCACGAGCAGCACTGGGCATCCGTTTTCCCTGATTCGTTCCAACACCTGAGGCAGGAGCGAGACGGGGGGAAAAGCATAGAGGGGGCAGCGGGGCCAGACGTGGCCCAGCGCATCCCTGCTCTTGGAGAAAAAGTTCGGACAGTGAGTGTTTTCTTGGGACGCTAACAGGTCCACCTGCGCTCTGCCGAATGTCTCCCACAGCAGTCGGATCGTCTGTGGGTGCAGCGACCATTCTCCTGCTGGAACATTGTTTCTGGACAGTCTGTCTGGTCCCAGATTCAGGTGACCAGGCACATGCGCTGCTTTCAGTGAAAGCAGGTTGTGCTGAGCCCAGACCAGGAGGCGTTCCGTCAGCCTGTAAAGGTTTCGGGACCTGATGCCGCCCTGGTGATTTATGTATGCCCCCACTGACATGTTGTCCGACCGGACCAAGACATGGTGACCTTTCATCTGGGGACAGAAGCGCCGTAGCACGTTGTCGACTGCCATCATTTCCAGACAGTTTATGTGTAGAAGCTTTTCCCGTTCTGACCACTGGCCAAAGAACGGTCTGCCCTCGAGCAGCGCTCCCCATCCCGAGGTGGAGGCGTCCGTGGACACCACCTTCACACTCGAGGAAGTCCCCAGACTCACACCAGACTAATACCAGTCGGTTACTTTCCAAGGTTCCAGAGCTGAGACGCATTTTGTATCGACCTTGAGGCGAAACAGACCAGAGGTCCATGCCCGGGGTGGAACTCGCGCTCTCAGCCACAACTGCAGTGGGCCCATGCAAAGCAGACCCAGTTGGAGTACCAAACATGCTGAGGCCATGAGGCTCAGCATTTTCTGAAACCTTTTGAGCGGGACTATAGAGCCACGGCGGAAGGATTTCACGGCGCGCTGAATGTCCAATCCGCGCTCCGGCGACAGACATACTGTCATGGACAGCGAGTCCAGCACTGTTCCCAGAAAAGAAATTTTCTGACTGGGAGACAGCGAACTCTTCGCCCAATAGATGCTCGAGTAATGTGGTCCTGTGTTCTATGAGCTCTGAGTGTGATCGAGCTAGAATCAGCCAATCGTCCAAGTAGTTCAAAACTCGCATGCCCCGAAGTCTCAAGGGTGCGAGAGCCGCGTCCATGCACTTCGTAAATGTACGGGGTGCCAGGGACAGGCTGAACGGTAGGACTGTGTATTGATATGCCTGGCCCTCGAAGGCGAATCTCAAGAATCGCCTGTGACGTGACACTATTTGTATTTGGAAATAGGCGTCTTTCAGATCTATTGACATAAACCAGTCCTCCTAGGGAACTTGCGCGAGGATTTTCCTGGTTGTAAGCATTCTGAACTGGCGCTTCACAAGCACTCTGTTCAGCTGCCGCAGATCTAGAATGGGTCTGAGACCCCCGTCTTTTTTCGGTACCAGAAAATATCTGCTGTATAGACCCCCTTCGCTCTGAGCCTGAGATAAAGGTTCTATGGCCCCTTTGCTCAGTAGTTTCGCTATTTCAGCTCAAAGTAGATGAGATACTTCGTTTTTTACCGTAGTTTCGACTCGCGCAGTGTAACAACGGGGACGTCGAGCGAACTGCAGCGAATAGCCTCTTTTTATAGTGTTCAGCACCCATTCTGATACCCCGGGAAGCTTTGCCCATGCATCTGCATGAATAGCTAGAGGTAGAATGAAATCTGGGCTCTGGCCGCGGCATAGCTGCTGAGAAATAAACACTGTGTTTGCAGTGTACGAGGCGGGGGGCGCGCCGATCACGGCGGGCAGCCTGTCCGTGCTCGACTTCTCTATGACAGATTGTGGAGAGAGGGCGAGCGGGACGAACCCCGTGGGGTTCAGCATGTCTGTGAGGGAATGTGGGCGAGGGACAGCGGGCACACTCACTGCACTGAGAACACCGTCGGCTTGCGCTAACTGAATGTGTGCTGGTTTCGTTTTTACAGAAACCGTAGGACATGCATCGTGTAGTGTTTGTGGGCACTGTGTCGTGGGCAAATTCACTACATTTATTGCACAATCGACATGAGTCGATTGTATTCGTGCTAGCCCTGTACTGTGGCGGGCTGTGTCTGTGTGTGGGAATGGGCACTGAGACGTGGGCATTCTTACAACACTAATAACACCATTGGCCGTGGCCGGAACACCAGAAAATACACTCTTTATTGAGTCTGAACACATGAACACATGATTGCTCGATTGCTCGATTGCTTTTGTCCGCCTCGCTGCCTGCTGTGAGCTGTAAGTTTGTTTGCGTCGTGGCTGTCTAAGCCTCGTATTAGCTTCGTATTTCCTTCTGTTTTTCCGTATTTCTCTCTTTATTCTGTTCTGAACCATCATTTAACTCATAATTACAACTCGGACTGTTGGCCAGACGCGTCTCAAGCCATTATACGGCTGGAACCGCAAATACGGTTGGAACATTGGTTGTTGGTCGTAGAGCGAGATACCGCTTCACTGCTGTTCGCCCTGCGATCGACTGCTTTTGTCAGCCTCGTTGCCCGCTGTGAGTTTGTTTGTTTGCGTTTGTTTGTTTGCGCAAATACGGTTTGAACATTGGTTTTTGGTCGTAGAGCGAGACACCGCTTCACTGCTGTTCGCCCTGCGATCGACTGCTTTTGTCAGCCTCGTTGCCTGCTGTGAGTTTGTTTGTTTTCCCGTCTATCGTGCGTCTACATTACACCCATACCACTAAAAAGACGTTTTTTACCCAAGACTTGAGTCATAAATTAGTATAAATATTAATAGCATCACTGGTTGCATCATTGCTAACTTACTGTCCATCTGTTAAAATGGCGAATATATCAGGTGTATGTTATCTACCTTTTGGTGCAGATGAGAACATATCTGAATTGCTCGCGGTGCAGTCTGAATTAGAAGCTGTGGAAAAGCAGATCCGTGACCTTCTAGAGAGACAAGCTGAGCTGAGAGACCGGCGTTTAGCTCTTGAAACATCACGCGCTGATGCACACGGATCAGTGATTAACGTTAGTAACCCGCTGACCTCGTCTACTCCGTGCGTTTCTCAGCATTGGTCCCGAGCGTCCAGGTCACGATCAGCCATGATTTCATTCACTCCGGCTCCAACACACCACCACGAAGCCTGGGTGGTTCCGCGGAAGCCGCGAGCCAGGACAAGAATCTTTTCGCCCCTCCCGGTTTTCGAGATCTCCACTCAGAACCGCTTCTCCCCTCTTCGCGAAACGGAACGCGATGCTGTGATCATCGGCGATTCCACCGTCCGACACGTCCACGCTACGTTAGGTAAAAGTAAGGTGCACAGTCACTGCTTTCCTGGTGCTCGTGTTCTCGATATCACTGCGCGGGTAACTGAGATCTTGAACGGTGACGAGCACGTCAGAGCTGTTGTGCTGCACGCGGGAGCTAACGACATTAGGCTGCGACAGACGGAGGTTCTGAAGAAAGACTTCGGGAGCCTTATCGATACTTTACGCAGCACATCGCCTGAAACATCGATTTTTGTGTCTGGACCGCTTCCTACGTACCGACGAGGGCATGAAAAGTTCAGTAGATTATTCGCGCTAAATGAATGGTTATTGTCATGGTGCAATGAGCAGAAACTGATTTTTGTAAATAATTGGAATCTGTTTTGGGAGCGACCAAGGCTCTTCCGCGCTGATGGCTTACACCCAAGTAGGGCAGATCTTCTGTCGGATAACATCTCCAAGATGTTAAATACCATTTGACTAGTAACCAAAAATCCAAATCACAGTCTCTTCTGCACCAATTTAATTGATATTAATACTAGTGTAGAACATTGCATAGAAACTGTGTCTATTCCTCGTTTACTAAGATCAAATAATAAATCTACTGCGGGATCTAGAAAAAATCTAATTGTTATTAAAACAGAAAATCTCGCTATTAGTGAACAAAAACAATTTCTAAAGCTAGGTCTTCTAAACATTAGATCGCTCACACCTAAGGCGGTTATTGTAAATGAAATGGTCACAGATAACAATTTCGATGTTCTGTGCCTTACTGAAACCTGGCTTAAACCAAATGATTATTTCGGTCTAAATGAGTCTACTCCGCCAGGATACTGTTATAAGCATGAGCCCCGTCTGATTGGTCGTGGCGGCGGTGTTGCAACAATCTACAGAGATATCCTTAATGTTACTCAGAAAACTCGTCATAGGTTTAATTCGTTTGAAGTGCTAAATGTTACGCTCTTAGATGTAAGAAAAAAATCCCTATTATCTCTAGCATTGGCTACCGTATATAGACCTCCAGGGCCTTACGCCAATTTCCTAAAAGAGTTTGCTGACTTTCTATCAGATCTTTTGGTCAACGTCGATAAAGCATTAATTGTTGGAGATTTTAACATACACGTAGATAATTTAAATGATGCGTTAGGGGCTGCGTTTACAGATTTATTAAACTCCTTCGGGGTCAAGCAAAACGTCACCGGACCAACTCATCGTCTTAATCATACACTCGATTTAATTATATCATATGGAACCGATCCAACCGATATAGATATCATTCCACAAAGTGATGATGTCACTGACCACTACTTGGTAACTTGCATATTACGCACTGCTGTAATATGTCATGCTGCGCCACGTTATCGACCAGGTAGAACAATTCGTCCATCCACCATAGATCATTTCTCAAATAGCTTATCTGATCTGTCTCAGCTGCTGCCTGAACCCAAACAAACAGATGAATTAGACGAACTAACTAGCACTATGAGCACCATTCTCTCTAGAACATTGGATATTGTTGCACCCATTAGATTAAAAAAGGTCAGAGAAAAAAGTATAGCACCATGGTACAATAATACTACGTATGTTTTAAAGAGAGAAACCCGTAATTTAGAGCGTAAATGGAAAAAAACTAATTTAGAGTTCTTTAGAATCGCGTGGAAAGACGTATGTCACTTTATAAAAAGGCACTTAAAACGGCCAGGGCTGAGAACCTCAGCAAATTAATAGAAAACAACCGAAATAATCCAAGGTTTTTATTTAATACCGTGGCTAGACTAACAAATAAACAGACGTTGTCTGAACAAAATACCTCGTTACAGTTTAGTAGTAATGATTTCATGAACTTCTTCACCGAGAAAATTGAAAGCATCAGAATCAAAATCGTAAACGTTCGATCTTTGCTCGCGCCTTATAATTTGGCCGCAATTATCACCCCGCAAGAACAATTACAATGCTTTACAACCATAGAACAAAAAGAGTTAAATAAACTTATCACTTCATCTAAAACAACAACATGTTTATTAGATCCTATACCAACTGAACTACTGAAAGAAGTGTTACCTATAGTGGAAGAGCCTCTTCTCAATATTATTAACTCATCTTTATCTTTAGGTCATGTTCCAAGAACGTTCAAGCTGACAGTTATAAAACCTCTTATTAAGAAACCACAATTAGATCCAAATAACCTAGCAAATTACAGACCCATTTCGAATCTTCCATTTATGTCAAAAATATTAGAAAAAGTTGTGTCCGCTCAACTCGGCTCTTTCTTGCTAGAAAACGACATCTATGAAAAGTTTCAGTCTGGATTCAGGCCACATCATAGCACTGAAACTGCGCTTGTTAGAATCACAAATGATTTACTTTTAGCTTCGGACCAAGGCTGTATCTCAGTACTAGTTTTACTTGATCTTAGTGCTGCGTTCGATACTATAGATCACACAATACTCTTAGATCGACTACAAAATTACACTGGTGTTCAAGGACAAGCATTAAGCTGGTTCAGGTCATACTTATCTGACCGCTACCATTTCGTCTACTTAAATGGAGAAAAATCGATTATAACTTCGGCAAACTATGGAGTGCCGCAGGGATCTGTGTTAGGCCCTTTATTATTCTCAATATATATGCTGCCACTTGGTAATATTCTAAGGAAACATGGAATTAGTTTCCATTGTTATGCTGATGACACTCAAATATATATTTCATCACGGCCAGATGAATACGCTAAATTATCCAAATTGAAAGATTGTGTTAAAGATATAAAAGATTGGATGACGCGTAATTTTCTTTTATTAAATCCAGACAAGACAGAGGTAATACTTATCGGTTCTAAAAACCATCCACAAAACCTTTCACAGCACGACTTTAACATAGTAGGATGCCCTGTTACTTTATCCGCTACAGTAAAAAACCTAGTTGTTACATTAGACTGCAACCTGTCTTTTGAAAAGCATATTTCATATGTTACAAAAACTGCCTTTTTCCACCTTAGAAACATTGCTAAGCTACGTAATGTGCTATCAGTCTCTGATGCAGAAAAGTTAGTTCATGCATTCATGACCTCGAGACTAAATTACTGTAATGCTTTATTAGCTGGTTGTCCTGCATCTTCAATAAACAAGCTACAGTTAGTCCAAAATGCAGCCGCTAGAGTTCTTACTAGATCAAGAAAATATGATCATATAACACCGATTTTATCATCACTTCATTGGTTACCTATAAAGTTCCGTATTAAATACAAGGTATTGCTTTTGACTTATAAAGCTCTAAATGGTTTAGCTCCAGTCTATTTAACGGATCTTCTATCGCCTTACAATCCATCGCGCTCTTTAAGATCACTCAATTCGAGGCTTCTGGTCATTCCTAGGATATCCAGATCCAGCAGATCCTTGGCGTCCAGCAGAGCGAGAGCGCGGTCTCTGGTCTTGGGCCTGGCGGCGCTGAGAAGCGGCGGCGGGGGGTGCAGGCTGCGGCTGAGAGCTCCGGGCAGATGGCTATTTTGAGCGACCTGCTGCGGAGCTAGAGCGATTCGGTAAGAAGTGCTTTATTGCCTGTGATGTCTTCTGAACCTCGAAGAATCTGTCCGCGTAATCTTTGACGGCAGATCCGAAGAGGCCAGATGAGGAGATGGGCGCGTCGAGGAACACAGAGCGCTCCGATTCCGTCATCTCAGACGACGTTAGCCATAGGTGTCTCTCAGCCACGGTGAGAGAAGCCATGTTCCGCCCAACGGCCTGTGCAGCAGATTTCGCAGCGCGTAGAGCCAGATCTGTAGCTCTCCTCAAATCCGCCACGCTGATCGCTTCCGGTCCTTCCTCGTCCATTTTACGGAGAAGGTCTTGGAAGAAGGTCCATTTTACTTGGAAGATCTGCAGTATAGCCATTGTGTGCAGCGCTGACACAGCTTGCCCGACGGCGGTGTAAGCGCGACCGTGCATGGCTGACGTCACTCGGCAGGCTTTCGAGGGCAGCACCGTCTGAGCCCACCGTCCAGCAGAGGGCGGGCAGAGATGGGATGCTACCGCTGCTTCCACTGGAGGAAGAGAAAGTTACCCTCTATATTTTGCACCGTCCACAGTGGAGAATGCTGCAGAGACAGAGGTACGCATCCTGGCCGAGAAGGGGGCGTTCCAAGACTTCGCGACTTACTCGTGAAGCTCAGGAAGGAAAGGCACGGGTCTAGACTGTGACGGGGCGTGGTCCTTCTTGAGGAAGCATCTGTCCAGCTGCGCGTGGGCTGGGTGGGCGCCTCCCAGTCGAGGCCGAGGTTGTCGACGGCTTGAGAGAGCAGACGCATCAACTCTGATTCAATGCCAGCCCCTTCTTACGGCGCGCCACTACAGCGGGCAGAAGTGCGGGCTCCGAGAAGGATGCCAGGCGAGTCCTCAGAGTCACCATAGGCATCAGCTCACAGTGAGGGCATCTGCCGTCAACGAGCGCGGGAGCCGCATGATCCTCACCCAGGGAGGAAACGCAGATCACGTGGCGGTCCCTTCGCTGAGTGTGGCTCAGATTTTGCTCGATTTTTTTCACATAGCAGGAAAATAGACTTAAAATACTCTGTCATTTTTGGTCATTCAGACTTAAGAAATATAAAAAAA
This sequence comes from Gila orcuttii, assembly GCA_026230005.1. Taxonomy (NCBI): domain Eukaryota; kingdom Metazoa; phylum Chordata; class Actinopteri; order Cypriniformes; family Leuciscidae; genus Gila; species Gila orcuttii. Next base: position 44,542,139 of record JAPDVR010000004.1, on the reverse strand, counting down.
AAAACTGTTGAACGTCTATTTTTTTATGTGTCCACTTACAATCGAAATAAAACATTGTGCTTTTGTAAAATAAATAAAATAAACAGGGTGTGCTTTCTGTCTCTCCATCTCCGTTAACCTTTTTTCTGGAGCACGTCTCTAAACTTAAACAAAACTCAGCGAATACTATTCACCCAAGCATGAGCAATATATCTTTATTATCATTTAAGTTTGTACTTTTAAAATATCTCATTCAAAACTAAAATAAATATTCTCTGTTTATGTAATCTATAAAAAAAAGAGAGAGGTGTCAGCCGATCTCATTATCGTTCTCTCAGCTCATTATTCTGCTAATGTGACACGCCCACGGAGAGCGCGCGGTATTCAAACGCAAATGATCTAAGGCAAGCCATTTAAACATGCCAACGCCCACCAGCTGGTTTATAAAACACATCATGTTTAATAAAAACTTGTACTTTACCTCGTCTTGCTACCTGTGAGGAATAATACTATCTAATAACCCTGGAAAATGTACCAGAAGTGCTGGTAGTTTCATTTCGAGGAGCAACGGATCCAGCTGATGTAGTAAGTCATTTATTCTTAAGTGCTTTGTTCTAATCGCGATATTGAATAATGTCTGTACACCGCAAAAAGGCTGTTTAAATATGAATTGCGTGTCTGTGTGTAGGCTAAATGATGAATGAACAGCACAGACACGCGCGCGTTGTTTACTACAGTTATACAGCGCGTGTCTGTGCCGTTCATTTACTCTCGCACCTTCATTAGTAAACGTTATTTTTACATGAACACATCCAAACTATATTGCTGTAGCCTACTAAGATGAGTAAAAATAGACTGAAATTATGTTGAAATAAAATGTCTGTATAAGCAACAAACTGCAAATTAACATGTATATGCTAATATATCCAATATGTTATAGACTAAATATGAATGTTTAGACAAGATTTTGTGATTAGTTTTGGATAGATTATAAAGTTTTGACTGTAAAAAAAGTCACGTTAAATAGTTAAGCTTTTGTTCACCAATTTCTGCTCATATGTTAAATATACTATAGTATGATGTTTTGTCAAAAATAAAGTAGGTATATTGAATTATCAACAAAGATGTTATTATAGTGTTTGTCCCAATATTCAAACTAATGAATCCTTACCTTTTTTAATACGTATGATAAAATGTATACTTTTTACAAAGAAAGAATACACTTGAAATATTGTTAAAATTGTAATTGTTGTTGTAATTGTAACCTATTTGTAATTGGTTACAATTTCTAATTGTAAAATATGTATATATAGATAATTTCTTTTGTCCTTGCATTCTTTGGGACCCTGTGACACACCTGTGTGAAAGGCTAATTAATATGCAGCCTTTGTCTTCTCAGGTGTGAACACGCCTCCACGCATATTGCCTTTCCAAACAAAAGGTGTCTTATAAAATTTAAATCAATGTATTGTTTTGTGTAAATGATTAGGCAGGATGATTTTCAGATCATTTTGAAGCAAAAACTCTAGGCAACAACGCCCATGAGTCAAAAGTCTTGTGGACACATATTTAGTATGTGTTTTGTGGCCTTATTTCAGACACTTTAAGTTTTAGTTTTTTCAATAACCATGCATAAACAATATTCTCTCAAAAATGCAAACATGTACATACATTTTGCTCACATATTATGGTAGCCCTGTTTGTGCTAAATAGAGTGTAATAACACCTTTGCTATTAATATGTTTATAAGCAACTGAAAAAAGCACAAATGTCAGGGCATGTCAAAACATCTCAAGGACCCCAAAAACACCTTAGACCCCAGAGGGTTAAAAAGACGCTAGCTCTTTTAGGTGGTAGAGAAGTGTGAGTTGCAACGGTGAACAAACACTCTCAGCAGAGGTAAAAGGATATATACGCAGGGCCTCTCTCGATAGGCTGCTGCTGTTGCCGCAAGTCAGCCAATAGGCACGCGAGCCGTCTTGCCTATGTCTGCATGCTGCCGCAACGCGTTTTACATTGATTGAAAATTAAGGATAATTTTTGGCTTCAATATCTCGTGGAAAAGAGGTTTTCCCCGTAGCGTAAGATATTACGCAGTACGAGAGATACTCTCGTCCAACAACGCCCATTAGACAAAAGTCTTGTGGACACATATTTAGTATGTGTTTTGTGGCCTTATTTCAGACACTTTAAGTTTTAGTTTTTTCAATAACCATGCATAAACAATATTCTCTCAAAAATGCAAACATGTACATACATTTTGCTCACATATTATGGTAGCCCTGTTTGTGCTAAATAGAGTGTAATTACACCTTTGCTATTAATATGTTTATAAGCAACTGAAAAAAAGCACAAATGTCAGGGCATGTCAAAACATCTCAAGGACCCCAAAAACACCTTGGACCCCAGAGGGTTAAAAAGACGCTAGCTCTTTTAGGTGGTAGAGAAGTGTGAGTTGCAACGGTGAACAAACACTCTCAGCAGAGGTAAAAGGATATATACGCCGGAAAGCGCAGCAGGTACGGCGACTGAAGGCGGCGAGGTGAAGGCCAGCGGCTTCAGGTTCAAGGCTCGTCCCGCAGAAGGCTTGTCTCAACGGCGCGGCTTCTCACTCCGGATCCAGCGATGCGCGAGCTTCGCTGAAGAGATGAAAATCAGTTTTCATCAGCCTATCGAGCTATATTTATAGGCCAAGGCCACGCCTATCCTGGCGGGACGTGACGTTATGAGCGCGAAGCGCCCCCATTGGATATGGCGTCACGCAGGGCCTCTCTCGATAGGCTGCTGCTGTTGCCGCAGGTCAGCCAATAGTCACGCGAGCCGTCTTGCCTATGTCTGCATGCTGCCGCAACGCGTTTTACATTGATTGAAAATTAAGGATAATTTTTGGCTTCAATATCTCGTGGAAAAGAGGTTTTCCCCATAGCGTAAGATATTAAGCAGTACGAGAGATACTCTCGTAAGAGAACGATTATTTCAAAAAACTCCGGCCAAAGTGGAGATTTCTGAAAACGCCGGTTATGTGTTGCCGTGTCAACTGGGAGAGACGGGGTTTTAGGTTCTCTCTTGTCGATTCTGAGGATTCTGATTGGATTGCATGGCTTTATCCTTCTCCCTACACTGCCGCCCATAGGTTTGGCATAGTTATGATGGCGCTCGCGGCGTATTTATGCGGGTTGTGTGCACAATGTTATTATTGAAAACGGAGGGTGGGGAAATATTCGTTTCTCTAAATACTATGTGTAAACGTAGCCTAAGTAGTTTCACAGAAAATGAACTGAGATGTAGTTAATGACTATAGCTCAGAGGTGTTTGTTCCTCTTCATGAAGAGTTTAGCTTCAGCACCTGCCTGGAAGTTTTCATTGATCCTAATGACCTTGATTAGCTGCCTCAGGTGTGTTTAATTAGGGCTGGAGATAAAATTGGACACCCCTGCCATAGTGCTTTCTTTTGATATTGAAGCATTAATAGATGATAACTGAATTGACTTGTTCTTGAGTAACATCATGCTTTCTTTTTCAGATTTCAGAGAACCCAAAGGAAAAGAGGCAGTAGTCTGATGCAAGACATATTTTTAAAAACCTGAACCATTGGACCACCTGTAGTTATGACATCAGACTTCTGAAGCCAATTTTATTTTTAAAGGTTGAAATGCTTTTGTCCTATTTCTCCCCCTTTCTTTTTTAAAGAATAATCTTTTGATATATTTTTGTCATTGATTGATTGAATAAAATAAATTGACTCAACTGCTGGAAAGGTGTTATTTATATTTTAAAAGGTTTTCGCCAAATTTTGAAATGGTCAGGAATTTGTTGACTCACCATTGAAGTATAGTTGAAATGTTAATGTTGTTTCAACATTAACTTGGTACATCAAATGGCAACATTGTTTGACATTCCTTTTCAGTTGTATTTTCAGTGTTTCAACAAAATGTATTTAGAATCAACATCACATTGTAAAATTGATCAAACCATATTAATAAAGATTATTTTTGTTAATTTCAGAGCTGATTCAACAGCAGTGATGTAGATTCAACATCATAGTGTAACGTTGATTCAACAATATTACAATTGATTATTTTTGTTAATTTCAGAGCTGATTCAACAGCAGTGATGTAGATTCAACATCATAGTGTAACGTTGATTCAACAATATTACCATTGATTATTTTTGTTAATTTCAGAGCTGATTCAGCATCAGTGATGTATAATCAATCATAGTGTAATGTTGATTCAATAGCATTACCATTGATTTTTTGTTCAACATAGTTTCAACATTAAAGGTCCCATATTGTAAAACTTTCTGAAGTTTTATTTTAGGTTTTGATGTCCTTAAGAATATATATTTGTGGTATACAGTAAGTACCAAAAACCATGTCAATATATTTTTACGGCTCCTTTCTCAGGAGCTCTGCCAAGAACAGGTCAATTTTGGCCTGTCTTAATATTCAAGAGTGATTGGCCTGTTGTTTTCTGAGTGACCCACCATTGGTGACTGAGTAGTTCTGACATCACAAATACTGTATACGGAAGTCACAACAGCTCGTGAAAAGGCACAGCTACTTTATGCAGGCTGTGTGCATTTGTTTGTGGATCGACTGTTTTGAAACTTATATGGTAGTTACATAGCCCCTAGACCTCTGTTATCATGAAAAAAAGCCAGGAAATTTCAGTTTTGACAAAATGGGACCTTTAACTGATGGTGCAAAAGTGATGTTGATAAAATATCACTTTGTGATGTTGAATCAATACTATTACTGCTGATTTTTGGTTGAAATCTCAACATTGCTTCACCATTAACTGAGGGTGCAAGAGTGATACTAAAGCAACATCACTTTGTAACGTTAATTCAATGCAAATAGCGTTGACACATCAACACTGAGTCAACATTGTAACAATGTCACCATGCTATCTGGGGTGTTAGTGCTAGAAAAATATACATGATATTTGTGAGAAATATAAGTGTGCAACTCTCATTGGATGAATTCACATACTGATTTGCGGATGAGCAAAATTTCTCCGTGACTTTTTGATGCAGGTGTGTAAATGCGTTTTGCACCATATTCACTGCAGCAACTGTAGCAAAAATGTGAGCATACGAGTTTATTAATTTGTGATTTGTATAATAGGATTTGTGCACCTGCAATGAAGAATTTGAGAAGGTGTAACTGTTGTGTTGTGTTTGTGGTAGAGAAAAAAAGTCTACAAGTTTGCAATTCTTAAAACATTTCTCTCTGTGACTTTAAATTTACTGATACACATGTGTGGCTATTCTGTACAACTACAAATTTCACTGTCACAGGCATTAAGTTGATTTGCACCAAATATACCTTCATGTGAATTTCTCAAGAAGTGGACAGAGCAAAACTGTCAAAAAGTCTGGCTTATTTACAAAACATTTTTGCTTTTATAACATTTTTAGACCAGCTGGATCCCACTCCCAGCTGAAGGAACCAAAGCTGAAAAAATTACAACATGACCTAAGCATAATACACATGTTTCTAACTTACATAAGCTAGCTATATAAGACACTGATCAGTAATTAATGGGATAGTTCACCAAACATTTAAAATTTGGTTACACTTTATTTGGTAACACTTTATTTTACAGTGTCCTTGTTACATATGTTACATGTACTTACCATAGTAATATGCAACTAACCCTCAACCAAATCCTAATCCTACCCTAACCCTATGGTAAGTACATGTAGTTGCTTAATATTACTCAGTACTTATATATATAATTACACTGTAACAATGACACCTTAAAATAAAGTGTAACCCTTTATTTTAAGGTGTCCTTGTTACAGTATAACTATGCATTTAAGTACTGAGTAATAGTAATTAATTATAGCCGAATTGTTAGGTGAGCATATGGATTACACACTATAGAAGACCTGTCGGTTAATACCTGCAGGCACACTGACACTGACTTAAATGGCTGGAAACTGTCCACAGGGGATGTCTCGATAGGGTACTTTGACCAATAGTTGATGGTTCCCACCATTGTTCTATGAGCGGAGGAACATTCTCCAATAAGGCTTTTGGCAGCCCCTGCATCCAGTTTGTCTCTCAGATGTACTGGCATTGCCTCTCCTCTGATCAAGTGGGACCTGAACGAGAGAAGCCGCTGAAAAGTGTTAGGACCACCCAAGGTATCTTAAACTGTCCTGGCAGTGACAAACAAGTCGACAAACCACTTCTTCGGCAGAGGAAACCATATGACTTTGCAGAAATCAATAACCCAATTTGAGGTAGTTACCAGTGATAAGCCAGAGCAATGGGGATGATGCTAGGGATCTCATTCTAGAGTGGGTGGGACCAATCCATGTTCAGATACTGTCACGGTGCGTGGTGTGGAATAAATCCGTGGATTCAAGTGCAAAGTAGAAGTATTTAATAAAGACCAAAACATAAAATAAACAAAAGAAAACTACAACAAACAAACTTAATCCAGAACAAACAAGGCAGGGCAGGAACAGAACTCAACACGACGAATACACATAACAAATACAACGAACAAGCACAGGACAGCAAACACAGGAAGACTAAATAGGAAGGCAAATAAGGCGGGTAACGAGGATAACAAGTGGGACAAATAAACCAATAATCAGATAACAAGGGGGAGGGACCAGACAATAACAAGAGCACATGGCCCAACATAATAAAACACTCATGTGCATAACCAAGACAGGACAGACATGTGACACTACCCCCTCCCTACGGAGCGGCTACCAGATGCTCCATAAAACCGGGGCGGGAGCGTAAGGAAACACCAGGGCGGGACAGGAGGGACCGACCAGGGCGGGACGGGAGGGACCGACCAGGGCGGGACGGGAGGGACAGACCAGGGGGCGGGGGGGCGGGAGGGACAGAAAAGGGGGCGGGGGGATGGGAGGGACAGACCAGGGCGGGGGGACGGGAGGGACAGACCAGGGCGGGGGGACGGGAGGGACAGACCAGGGCAAAACAGAGAGTCTATCGGGCGGCCAGGGCGAAACACAGAGTCCATCGGGCGGCCAGGGCGAAACACAGGGGTCCATCGGGCGGCCAGGGCGAAACACAGAGTCCATCGGGCGGCCAGGGCGGTGAAGACCCCTCGGGCGGCCAGGGCGGTGAAGACCCCCCGGGCGGCCAGGGCGGTGAAGATCCCTCGGGCGGCCAGGGCGGAGCAGACCCCTCGGGCGGCCAGGGTGGAGCAGACCCCTCGGGCGGCCAGGGCGGTGGCTCAAGCGCAGGACCAGCAGACACCGGCTCAGGACCAGCAGACACCGGCTCAGGACCAGCAGACACCGGCTCAGGACCAGCAGACACCGGCTCAGGAACAGCAGACACCGGCTCAGGAACAGCAGACACCGGCTCAGGAACAGCAGACACCGGCTCAGGGAACAGCAGACACCGGCTCAGGAACAGCAGACAACGGCTCAGGAACAGCAGACACCGGCTCAGGAACAGCAGACACCGGCTCAGGAACAGCAGACACCGGCTCAGGACCAGCAGACACCGGGTCAGGACCAGCAGACACCGGCTCAGGACCAGCAGACACCGGCTCAGGAACAGCCACAAGAACTGTAACAGTCACAAGAACAGACACAAACACAGAAACAAACACTGGCTCTGGCGCTGGAACAGGCACCGGCTCTGGAACAGACATTGGCTCCAGCTCTGGAACAGGCACTGGCTCTGCCTCCTGCTCTGGAACAGGTATTGGCTCTGCCTCCGGCTCTGGAATGGGCAATGGCTCTGCCTCTGGCTCATGAATGGGCACTGGCTCTGCCTCCGGCTCTGGAACAGCAGACACTGGCTCCGGCTCTGGAACAGGAGACACTGGCTCCGGCTCTGGAACAGCAGACACAGGCATGTCCAGGATCCGAGCCAGACGCTCCAGATAGTCCAGGTCCATGAAGGCAGACGGAACGTGAACAGTCTCTGACTGGGCAGACAGAATGTGAACCGCCTCTGACTGGGCAGACGGGACGTGAACAGTCTCTGACTGGGCAGACGGGATGTGAACAGTCTCTGACTGGGCAGACGGGACGTGAACAGTCTCTGACTGGGCAGACGGGATCGTTCGTTCTGTCACGGTGCGTGGTGTGGAATAAATCCGTGGATTCAAGTGCAGAGTAGAAGTATTTAATAAAGACCAAAACATAAAATAAACAAAAGAAAACTACAACGTACAAACTTAATCCAGAACAAACAAGGCAGGGCAGGAACAGACTTCAACACGACGAATACACGTAACAAATACAACGAACAAGCACAGAACAGCAAACACAGGAAGACTAAATAGGAAGGCAAATAAGGCGGGTAAAGAGGATAACAGGTGGGACAAATAAACCAATAATCAGATAAAAAGGGGGAGGGACCAGACAATAATAAGGGCACATGGCCCAACATAACAAAACACTCATGTGCATCACCATGTGCATAGCCTGCGAAAATATTAATGCTAGAAAGACAGCTGTCCTTGATAATGGACACCCTTTGCGTTTAAAGCAGCTTTTGTCCTAGGTACACTTGCACATGGTTTTTCAGCTTTGCAGGTAGGTTTCTTCAAGCATCTTGGAGACGTTGTCACAGTTCTTCTGGATTTAGTATGTCTCAGTTTTTTCTGTTTCTTCATGTAATCCCAGATGGACTCGATGATGGTGAAATCAGATCTCCATGTGGAGCACACCGGCTGTTGTCAGACTCCCAAAATCTCACTGGATTATTACAATTACTGACAAAAGGAATGTTTGGAAATGTAAACTAATATTTCCTGCTGACACTACAGCAAAATATATAAATTACTGGCTTAAAACCATTTTTTGGGCTGAAAATACTAACGTGCCTAAGACTTTTGCCCAGTACTGTACCACAGCGCTGACTGTGACACTGATCACAATCTAGTTTGTCATCCATAACCATTAAACCAAAGCCTTTTCACCATCAAGTGAAACTGTCCCAAAAAATATACATTCACAAAACAAAGCTCCCAAATCTCAGTGAGGAATACGACAGCAAGCTTGAAGAAAAGTTGCAGAACATTCCCGACATAAGAAATGTGATCTATGACTCTGCTCTACAAACTTTTGGAAAGAAAAGAGGACAAAACCCTGATTGGTACAATGCCTCCTTACAAATTACTCAACCAGTTCTTGAGGAAAAGTGTCAAGCTATAGTCAAGAACCACAAGACAAGCAGCAAGCTCATATCATGCTGCTAAATCTGCTGCACAAGCAACATTTCAGAAATGTGCCAAAGAATACTGGGACACGCTATGCCCTAATATTGAAATTGCAAGAAACTATTAAGGCTATAAAAAGTGCAATAGGACATACCACCCAGACCTGTGGTGTGCTCAAGAGAATAGATGGTACCATCATTGAAGACAAATGAGAAAACGTGCACGTTGAATAGAGCAATAGTGAGTTATACAGCTCAAAAAGCACCATTAATTATGAAACTTTAGCTCATCTTCAAGGCTTGCCACTTCAAAATTACTTGGATGCAGAACCAGAGCTAGATGAGGTAATAACAATAGTACAAGTACTGGGCAGAGGAAAAGCTGCAGGGTCTGATGCAATACCAGGTGGGCTTCTCCAAGCTGGAAGAGAACCCTTAGCCCGCCATCTCCATCAACTCATTCTGAAGTGCTGGCGCTCTTTGCATATTACCCAAGATTTCAAGGATGCAAAGATGTATTCCAATGTAGGGGGTACCCTACAAGAAAAAAGGTACAGTGGAGACTGTGAAAATTACAGAGGAATCTCACTGCTGAGCATTACAGGGAGAGTCCTGGCTTGCGTATTATTGACTTATTGGCCCAACCACTCCACAACAGACATGATATTTGCTGTGAGACAATTACAAGAGAAATCAAGAGAACAAAATCAGCCCTCTACTTTGCCTTTGTAGACTCTACAAAAACCTATCCCCTTCAAAGCAGCTTTGGAGTGAACATAGGAAATTAATGCAACAAAGATTGTTTTGACTGTACAGCAGCTCTAGAAGAAAGTCAATGTCTAGCTTAAGTACGTTTTTAATTGATTTATTTCCGTTGTAAAAAATCATTAGTTATTAATTTAGGGGCCACTTGCTCAACACCGTTTTCAACTGAAAACAGAACACTTTTAATGCATTCTGGCTGTTGATTTACATGTGTAACAAGCAGTGGCGTCATGCCCATTCAAAGTGAGGGGGCACGTGCCCCCTCAGATTTTTCCTCCCTGATAATTTTTTTTGTCACAACTTTATTCCTATTATGCTCCATAATTACCAGAGCCTATAACGACTCAAATGTATTCTTCTGGATGTGTAATAAATCAGTCAGCATCAGCCCGCCACTTTTTCCTAATATGGTGTCTGTGTATATCAAATCTAGAGTGCTACGCGCGTACGTAGCGCTCTAGAATCTTTGCTGTGTATGTTCAAGCAACTCACTCGTCTCGCACCTTGAGCTGGCAATGTTTTACAGATGGTCTTGAAGTGGTAAGTGGGCAAAGCAACAAATCGGCATTGAATTAGTTATCGGATGATATTAAAAGGTAGTGGGATTATTTGTTGACCTGGAAATTTTAATTTGATCAAAAGGTTATGGATTTGATATTAGCTGCGAATTCAGAGCATTAACTTAAGTTGTGTCAGTGTAACGTTATGGATAGCTAGCCTAGTCTAACCGTAAACTAGTTGGCTAACGTTACCGCCTGCCATACAAAGACAATAAGCCATAGTAACGTTATCTGATCGGTTTTGAAACATCAGTTCTGTTTTGTCTTGTGTCAAAGTCTCCAGCAGGTTCAATTGTTTTCAGTTTCATAGAAACGAGGTTGTTAAATTTATTGTAGGCTAACTGCAAAATCCAACCATAACGTTATCAAGGCATCGACTTGATGTTTCTCCCATAGACTGTTATTCACGGTACTTCACGGATCAGGCAGCTAATTCAAATGCAGTGAAAAAAGATAGGCTACCCGTTCGAAAGCTACAGCATAGTTGTTATACAGATCGCTATGACCGTGATGTAGGCTTAGAGACAGTACAGTATTTCAATGATTTTACTAAAGTAATGTTACATATTACATTTGATTGGATTACTTTTTTTACATTTCTGTCAAATATTAACCATTTTCAAATAAACGGTGTAACCTTATTCAGCACTGAAATCTGTCAAACTTCTTTCAAAGTCCTTCATCGCATATTAATATTAAAATAACTTAATTTCAGAGCACCACAAAGTCAGACCTCAGCACCTTTATGTACCTTTAATGTAAGATCGTTCTTAGGTCACATACCAATTTAAAATCATAACATAAAAACTGCAATGGTACTGTTTTTAAAATCATGTGTAGTAGGCCTAAGTGTACAGTAAGTGTGTGTGTAAACATGCTTTAATGAAGTAGACTTCAAAAGCTTTTGAATTTGAGCTTACAGTTCTTTCATCAACCTGTCTTTTACATAAACTTACAAAATAGATACTTTAACTTAGTCCTCAGATAGAGGAGGGTTGCTGCTAGCTCCGTTAAGGTATTTCTGTCCCTCCCAAACTGCATTGAAATGGTATGTTTAGCAGCCAGAATTTAAAAATTTTCAGGGGGAGAAACCCCCTGACCCCTCCTAACATGATCCATATCACCCGTCAGAAAACAATTGCAACATCTCAGATTGTGCCCCCCCAGAATTTTGGCTTGCATGACGCCCCTGGTAACAAGTCAGCTCAGAGGGGAAATATTAATAATCAATAATAACTGGTCATGATTCATTATGAATATTTGGGTCAGTTAATGGTATTAACTTGATGTAGCTAACTTAATATTACAATTAATTAATCAGTTCGTCCAACAAACTCTTTTGATTATTCATTTATTCTAAGAAAAGGAGTATCTTCCATGGCTACGGAAAATAATTATTTCTTAGCGTTGTTGTGAACTTTTTCTTCTAAAGTGTTTGAAAACTCAGAAGCGAAGACCAGGAGACTCGGGCTTGTATCTTAAGAAGGTTTCTTTATTGGGAACACGAGCTGTGCGTTGCTGTAGTCTTCCAAGCTTGTCTCGAGTCTAAACTAAATAGCTAAAACACAGTGTTTTATCCTTTCAAAGGGGGAGGGATTTACATAAAGGTGTACAAAGCATGTAAATGTGAAGTACAGGAATCAACACTTTACCGGAAATTCCACAGCCCTGATCTCGTCAGCATAACAGTGTAACTCAGAGGTTTGAGATGCTAATCCAATCAGCCACACTATTCAACGACTGGGACAGTGGCTCCGAGAGCCATTAGAACAAAGGGTGAGAGTTTCAGTAATCTGACTCATTTAGCTTACAATAGAGAGAACAGGACTGGCAAGGAATCTCTTGCTGATACTCTGATATCTAAATTCAGTCTGCTAAACTTTCTCAGGTTCTATACTATTGTATTGGAACCTAAATTAAAACATTTAATAAATTTGTAACACTACATTATGGACAGCGCTTTGAGCATGTAACAAGATCAAAATCGTAAAAGAGACGTTGTCTGCAGGCAGTGAATCAGAACCAAATACATATTGTGCACAAGTTTTATTAACTAAATCACAAACATAACTAAACTAAACAAACATACATACATAAATACATGTATAGGTAAAAGGGTGAGTGATAGCATGGAACTGGAAACCGGAAAGGGAACTATGAAAAGAACCATCGGCTTATTTTCAAAGTACTTCGTTTAAATTGATACTTGCATTTGGTAGTGGGAACAATTCTTGAAGTTGTTGAAAATTGAAGTCGTTGATGGTTCCATGAGTGTTCAAATATGGAAGTTAGTTGAGAGTTCTCTCTCTCCATGAGCACATGGCTGATTGAGTCAAGGCCTGGCAGGCTGTGGTCATAGCCTGCAGGGGCCATGAGCCGTTTGGGGGAGGGGGTTACTTCAGACACCCACCCGAAGTAAGCAGTCCGGAGGTCCAGCAAAACAAGAGTTGATCGTTGCCCGTTCAGTGATGATAAGGTTGCAGTTTTTTGGATTGAAGAAAAGGCAGTCTGACTCCCTTTGGGAGCGTGAAAGCATGGCCGACGATGCTCACGGCCTGCTGGGCCCTGGGGCCCCAGTGAAGGGGGGGGGGGGTTCCCCAGTATCAGCAGAAGCAGTGTTGCGGCCAGATGAGAGCTAAGAGAGGGAGGCCACTATGGACTGTCTCTAATAACCCTGAGAAAAGTCACCAGCGAAACAGAAAACCCTTAAAGCGCTTCGGCCCACTCATTCATAGTGCCTGGAGCTCGAGAACGCAAACCTTGAAATAGGTTACAAGGTGCAAGCCTGGAAACATTTTGAAGAAAAAAAGTTATCTCTGCGCTTCAAAAACGCAAACCTGTGAAAACGATGACGGCGTACACATGCGTATTTCGTGTTTAGGCTATAGGTATGCGTGTTTGAATATATATGTGCGCAGACGTGTAGTCTTTCTTTACAAATGGACCTCAACAAATTACTTGTCTGGCCTTTATTATAAATTTATAATACAGAATTATTTATCGCTTACGCGTAGCCATGTGAACTGGAATTATTTTGACAGCGTTTTATCTGTACAGAAGTGGAATTATAACATGGAATTATAGAAGTTTATAATGTGTTATGTGTATGCTAGGTCAAAGAGATGTGTTTTTAGTCTAGATTTAAACTGACAGAGTGTGTCTGCTTTCCGGACAATGTTAGGAAGACTGTTCCAAAGTCTCATGGCCCCAGGCAGCTCAAAACCAAGCCGAATAGAAGGCTGATCTATACAAAGGAAAGGCTCAAGACCATGCCAGCAACCTCCAGTGGCTAAAGGAATGTTAGCTATGCCAGTTAATATATGTTTATATAATCTATTGTGAATTGCATTGTTGCTCGCGACATAAGTATCAGGTGTGGCTGTAATGAAGCTGGAGAATCCACTAAACAAAATAGTCTTTAAATTTAAATTCGGAAACTTGGAAATACTCAGAAAATTACAGGAATAAAAAAATAACACAACCACTTTAAACACGACACATTACAAGGAACAGAGGAAACTAATGGTATAAATAGGAGACTAAACAACAGGTGAACGTAATCCTATCAGAAACCATAGAAACGAACTAGCAAACAGAACTCAGGAAAAGCAGCACAGGGAACAGAATGAAAACAAAACCGAAACAGAAGTTGCACGTTAGTAGGCTGCATGTAACAAGAACACTGTAAAATAGAGTAGAAAATTCTCTCATCATTTACTCACCCTCATACCATCCCAGATTTATTTGACTTTCTTTCTTCAAATAAACACAAACAAAGATTTTTAGGAAAATCCATCTGTGAGTCCATATAATGCTACTGAATGCCTGGCTGCTGCTCATTTGACACTTTCAAAACCACACACAGCGATTGTGATGGTAATCCATACAAATCCAGTGGATTCATTATTGCCTTCTGAAGCGAAACACTACATTTTTTAACTTTTTAAAATATAAATCAATGCTTCCGGTCTACTGTCATACAGGCAATCAAGAGGGGGACATTGTGACACTGCTGACGCAACATAAATGCAAGTTTGCACGAGAAGTAATGCGGAAACACAGAGAACCACCATCTAAAGCAAACCTCATAACGCACTTAGATCACTTATCACAACGCCACGATAAGTTTTGGTCTTTCATTATATTGACAAAAAAACAACAACTTTGGGACATTTTTTTAAATGTTTGTGTTCCACATACTGTAATAAAGAAAGTCATGGGAGTTTGGAATGACTGAATTTTCCCCAAAGAGTGATGTCTCTTTTTTCTTTTTCTTAGGAGAATAATTTCATTTTCCATGATTTTTTAACCTGTCATAGGTGTGGAGTTTCCTCCATGTACAGTGGAAGTTTTCAGAGTCCAGGAGAGAATGGACTACCCCAGGGACACCAATGGCAACATCACAGCTATGGTGCATCCTCATCTACAGGTATTCTAAATGGACCATATAGTAAATGCATACAGAAGCATGTTTTTTATTAAAGGAAAATGCATGCCCTTGAGCGATGTATAAAAGAGTTGCTCTTTATGACAGGGACAGAGAGAGGGGAAACACGTGTACAAAAATGTGTCCTATGACTCAGATGTTTGCTGTGCTTATTTTGACTTCCAAGCTTCACTGGTTTTCCACAGTAATGGTCCTGTTCCTTTTCCTTTTCCTTTCTCTTTCTGTGTAGGACTGTGATTGGGAGCCTTTGAACCACGGTGACCCTATGTTCCTAACTTTCAATGGGAGAACAATCCTTTATGAAGGTGCCAGCACAGTATTCCCCACGTTTATTAATGAGGCTGCCTATTATGAGAAACAGCAGGCATTCATGACCACTTGTAGAGAAATACTGGCTGCCAATGCAATCAGAAAACCTTTCAAGTAATGTTCTCTCTTAAAAATGCTGTACTTAATGTAAAAGCACTTAAAACAACATTTCTTATTTTTGAATAATTCTAATACAGTTTTATAATATTTTAAAATTTGACTTGTTACACCACAGAACAATTTAATTGAACAGTAAAATAGCCAAAATAATTACTCAAATTACCTTAAAAAAAGACACTGTGACGAGATACAATATCTAAAATAAATACTTTTATTTATATACAAATTGATAAATATATGCATTATATATATATATAATTTATTTATAGTAAAGTCTATATTATAACAGTACCATCCATTTAGGGCAGTAAGATTTGGGGTGGTAACACTTTTATACAGAAACGACACATTAAAAAAAACAGTTGTATTTAAAATAAATGCAGTTCTTATTATTTGAAAAAGCTGACAATTCAGGTTTGCCATCAAAAGAATAAATTACATTTTAAAAGTATTTTAGTAAATCAATCAAAAGTGGGGAGAAAATCAGGTAACACTTTATTTCGAGTCCACTTTAGACATTTTACTAACTATAAGTAACTTTGCAGCTACATGTCAACTAACTGTCATTAGAGTATTATTAGACTGTCTGCTTAATATCTGCTAACACTTTATTTTGTTGGTCCACCAAAAGATATTCTACTGACTATAAGTAACTTAGCAACTACAAGTCAACTTGATCTCCTAACCCGAACCCTAACACCTAACCATAACCTAACAGTCTACTGAAAGTCTACTAGTCCACTAATACTCTAATTACAGTGAGTTGACATGTAGTTGAAAAGTTACTTATAGTTAGTAGAATGTCTAAAGTGACTATCAAAATAAAGTGTAACTGAAAAATCACATTATGGAATAAATGTTTTTCTCCAATGCATGTTGGCCACAATTATTAACACCCCTAGAAATTCTTATGAGTAAAATATCTCTGAAGTGTAGTCCCATTCATATTTATATTTTTAGCACACCAGGGTGACTAAAACATGAAATTGTCCAGCCTTGATTTCCTGTTTCACAGGAGTATAAATTGGAGGTGGCACAAAGGCCAAATTCCCTTAATCATCCATCACAATGTGTAAAACCAAAGAATATAGTTCTGATGTGCAGCAAAAGATTGACGAGTGTCACAAAATAGAAAGTGGCTGTAAGAAAATAGCTAAAGCATTGACATCTCCCATTTTCAACATCAAGGCTATAATTAAAAATTCCAACAGAAGTGGACATATGTGTGTAACAAGGTTAGATGTTATGGGAAGAAAGAGGCGGGAACCGGCGAACAATCAACAATTTTAATAACAAAATCAAACAAATACAAAACGAAAGTAAAAGACAGCAGCCCCTCACGGACGACTGCTGTCACATAATAAAACATAAACAACACAACATAAATCCTGGCCTGGCCTCTCTCGTCCTTCAGCGTCGTCGCTCCTCCTTGCTTCTGCTCCTCCGTGAGAGATACGAGACTGGTGCACAGAGCAGGTGTCGCTCATCAGTAATCAAGGCGCCGGCCTCACACCGTCCTCCCACGGGCCTCGACCTCATCCTGCTCGCCACAGTGTCTATATTTTGTGTCTTAATGCAGAATAGTTCGAGTGACCAAAGACCCTCCAACGAGAATCGCTGGAGATCACAGCTGGAGAATGGCATAATTAAGTTGAGTCTTGTGGTCAGACAGCCTCAAAAAAGCCCTTACACCATCACAAGTGGTTTGGGAGGGTTTTAAGAAAAGAAAAAAATCCTCTGCTCTTATTCAAAAACAAACTCAAGTATATATCCAGACACTACTGTAACTTGAAATGGGACCAGGCTCTGTGATCAGATATACAGTAACTAAACAAGCTTTTTTGGCAGCAAACACACAAGATGGATTTGGTGCACTCAGGGGACAGTTAAAAATACTGCTGATGTGGACCTATTTTTCTGTCAGAGGCCCTGGACATCTTGTTCAGATACATGTCATCATGTATTTTATCAAATACCAACAGATAAAAAATCTAAACTTGACTGCCTCTGCTGGAAATCTTATAATGGGCCATGGCTGGTTCTTTCATCAGGACAATGATCCAAAACAAACATAAAAATCAACACAAAAATGGGTTCTAATGAGTGGGGTAAACTGAAGATTAGAGTGCACCAACATGGACCTCGGAATTTGAAGGATCTGGATAGATTCTGTATGGAAGAATGGTCTCTGATCTTCTGCCAGATGTTCTTCAACTTCATAAGGGATTATAGGAGAAGACTGAGAGTTGTTAAATTGGCAAATGGAGGTTGCAAAAAGTATTAAATAAAACGGTGCATAAAAAATGTGGCCATGTATTGGAGATAAACATTTATTTCATAACGAGATAAAGTGTATATATATTAAATCTGACCAATTACATATTTTACAGAGCATCTAAAGCAGGGGTGTCCAAACTCAGTCCTGGAGGGCCACTGTCCTGCAGAGTTTATCTCTAGCCAGACTCGACACACCTGCCTGGAAGTTTCTAGCCTATATAAGTCCTTGATTAGCTGGTGGTCCAGGTGTGTTTAATTGGGGTTGGAACTAAACTCTGCAGGACAGTGGCCCTCCAGGACTGAGTTTGGAGATCCCTGCTCTAAAGGGACATGGTGGTGGAAAAAATATGAGGTGGGAGGAAAAAATATTTTGCAAAGCTATTGCGTACTCTCGCAAAAATAGGCCTATTTGCGTTCTCTTACAAAGATATTTGTCTTCTCTCGCAAAACTTTTGCATTCTCTCGCAAAACCTGTTGTGAGTTTGGACAAACACTTCCTGTTTAATGTCCCTCTGGCAATGGATCGGTTCATAGTGTTTTATTTTTAACTTGGACTTAAGTATAAAGAAATATGGTCAGTGCTTAGTTCAAGGAGTTTAGTAAAGTTGGCAATATTCACAGATTTGAACTTCCCGGCTTAATAACTTGTGAGATAAACATTGTTAAAATACAAATGACACCTCTTTCCAATCATGCTAACGATGAGCTGATGAGTTGAATCAGGTGTGTTTGATTAGGGAGACAAAGAAAACGTGCAGTGTTGGTGGTCCTTCAGGACAGGTTTGGGAAATACTGATGTAGACAACGAGCTATACAACCTAATTTTCCTCAAAACGAGTCCTAAGGGAGCGTCTGCAAACTGAAAAACCCGAAAAGCGTTACTATAAAAATAGTCATTAACTTCAATGCTACACACTGTAGTGTCAACAAATTCAGTTTACACATCAGTGATCTCCTACTGGTCATACTACAACACTTAATTTGATAATATGTGCTTTTGCATAATTTGTATGATTTTTATTATGTTAAGTTATATTCAATAACTTCACTGTAGCTCACTTTACTGTCACCAAATTCAGTTCACACATCACTGCTCTCCTGCTGGTTATACTACAACACTTAGTTTGATATAATTATTTTTGCTAATAGTTAAATAAAATCAATAACTTCAGTGTTATTTAAAAAATATATTCAATAACTTCACAGTTATACAGTGTAATGCCATCAAATTCAGTAGCAATTATAATGCAAAAGCTATGTTTGTAACTATGTCAGCTGGGTACCGACATAATTTGTGTAAAGAATAGGCCTACTTATTTTTTTATGTGCTATTACTTGCCAAACTAAGTGTTGTAGTAAAACCAGCATTTGGTGACAGTAATATGTGTTCCAGTGAAGCTATTGAATATTTCTCATAATAAAAAGTTATAAAAATTATGCAAAAGCACATTTGATCAAACTAAGTGTTGGATTATGACCAGCAGAACAGCATTGATGTGTAAACTATATTTGGTGACAGTACAGTGTGAACAGTGAAGTTATTGAATATTTTTCATAATAAAAAGTCTTATTTTTATATATTATGCAATAATATCAATATTAAATTATGCAAAAGCACATTTTTATCAAACTAAGTGTTGTAGTATTACCAGTATGATAGGAGACCATTGATGTGTAAACTGGTGACACTACAGTGTGTAACATTGATGTTAGTCTTGCGTTGCCAGACCTTTAGACTGAAGGCAGAAGGTCTGGACTCTATCACAGCTTTTATTGGCCAAGGAACACCCGAGAGGACGTTTGACTGACATGTAACGCAACCAATCACAGTTCGCTTTGTTCTGCGTCGGGTTCAGGGACGTGAAAATATATATCGATGTTCCTACAATAACAGACCGGCGTGCATCTAATAAATTATTCATTCAAGTACATTGTGCAAGTTTACTGCAACAACTTTACATACTTTTTAAAATCCAGCGTTTAGTTGATCCTGGTAAGCGCTCATTGTCACAGTTGTAAACACAACGGCGTTCTTCCATGAAGGGGTTTGCCGTCACGGCATTTGTTTCCAGGCAGACTGTTAAAGAACGCAACACACACATCTCCCGGACATCCAATAGAATTCAACCAATCAGATCACGACTTCGAAACTTCCAGAAAAGTGAGCTTAACAGAAATAGTTAATGACTATTTTTATAGTAACGCTTTTTGGATTTTGCAGTTTGCAGACGCTCCCTTAGGACTTGTCTCTCAGCAGCCTGCTCATAGAGATCAATTTATATTATAAAGCTCGTTTTGAGGAAATTTAGGTTGTTGCTCGTTGTCTTTTAAAAACGTTTAGCTCACGAGTTATTGATCCGGGAAGTTTGAATGTGTGAATATTGCCAACTTTACTGACTGAACTCCTTGAACTAAGCACTGACCATATTTCTTTATACTTAAGTCCAAGTTCACAATAAAACACTATGAACCGATCCATTGCTAACATATACGGAGCTGTCTGAAACACTGCCAGCGGGACATTAAACAGGAAGTGTTTGTCTGAACTCACAACAGGTTTTGCAAGAGAACGCAAAAGTTTTGCGAGATAACAAAGTTTCTAGGGGGAAGGCAAAAGTTCTGCGAGAGAACGCAAAAGCTTTGAAAAATATTTTTCCCTCCCATCCCATATTTTTTCCACCGCCATGTCCCTATAGGGCTCCATACAAATTTATGAATGCAAAGAGCAAATTTGTTTTTTATTTGTAGTCTGAAGATTAAGATCAATTTTTATTTTTAAAATGTGTATTTTCTAACACTTTTAATGACTTCCAAATATAGTGTGTTTTGTACTGAAATTGTTTGATGAAATCCACAGTGTGTAGAGATGAATTTATATTCCTAGATTTTTAGGTCTATAGTATATATGTCTGCACAATTCAGATCCTGGTGTAGGGGAAAGCACAAGCTCAGGAAAAGTCTTCACTGCCCTCTAGCCTCTGATCCAACACACTGTTGACTCAAATACTGACCTGAAACGGCCTTAAATAATAAACTAAAAATAAAAGCACTGTACTTTTACATCATGCATCATGGGGAATTAATCGTATCGAAAGTGTGTATTTTGTGCTGTTTGTGATGCAAAAGTCTGTTGTAGTTTAAGTTGTGTAGTTCCTTACTTCATCCTCATTTCAGTGGTGCAACCCAAGTATTGTCTTAATTGAACAGAGTCTGAAAGAAAGAGTTACAGTAGGAACATACAGTAGGAATTGGGGTTTTATATTATATAGAAAGTAGACTGGATTGCTGGATATGTTATAAAATGCTCAGCAGGCATTTGAGGGCTTTGTTTGGCAGAAGTATGATTTCAGAGAAATATGTATTCTGTTTTCACTGTGATTTTGTTTTGTGATATGGCTTGTTGAAATTGTTGAAAGACTCATTGTTGTGCGTTATATTTTGAAATCTGTTTTAAAACATAATACCTATCTATGCAAGAAATTACACATTCACTTAATTTATCCCAAATTGTAGAAGAATCTTGATTATTTTTAACACATTTACCAATTATTCCATACATTTGATCGCACACTGTCTTCTGTGGTGTCATTAAGGTCCAGGTATTAAGTATTTTTTTTTGATGAAGTTCAATGTTGTCAAAATGTGGAATATAATGTATTTTAATGTAAGCAGTCACAAATGTATTTGTATTACATGAAGTCTTTTCAGTCTTAATGATATGGATTGATATGGAGTAAATCATTACAATATACAACCAGAGAGTTCTATTTTGTCTCACACAGATCTTCCCAGAAAGAATAATACAGAAAAAAAGTTAAAGGTCTTTATTAAATCTACATGAATGACATGAATGTGAACAGATTTTCATTTACCCTATAATTTTGATTGGATTATAAGAGCAGACTGATTGTTATAAAATGAGGGAAGAAGTGCTTCCAATCGTTGTGTTCTTGTGTTAGCAGTAGTTACCTCCAAAGAAAGACGTGTAGCGATCATCACTTTCCATCAAAATGGCCTCACATGCTAGGAAACTGCTGCAAAGAATATTGCTCCTGAAAGTGAACTGAAGTGAAGAAGGGACGTCCCAGAGTGTCCAGCAAGCATCAGGACTTCCTCCTCCTGAGGAGTCAGCTACGGAATCACGTAACCACCACTGCAAAGATTGTTCAGTATTGGCAGCAGGTGGGATCTGAGGTGAAGACTTAGACTTAGACGACAACTTCTCCCAACGACCCAGGAGCAATTTGGTGATGATCTGTGCATTTTCCAGCATGATTGATCACCTTGTCACAAGGCAAGAGTGATAATGAAGTGGCTCGAAGATCATTACATTAAAATTTTGGATCCGTGGCCAGGCAACTCCACAGATCTTAATCCCATAGAGAACCTAGTCAATCCCCAAAAGGTGAGTGGACAAGCAAATTGTGATCAACTCTGTGCACTAGTCATCAGCCAGGATTTGGACCAGAAGTTGATATCCAGCATGCCAGAGTGAATTGCAGAGGTTATGAAGAAGGGTCAATGATTGTAAATGTTGACTCTTTGCATACTGGATGTTTTTGCCAATAAAAGTCTTTAAAACTTATGAAATACTTATCAATGTTTTCCAGTATACCACAGAAACATTTGAAAAAATATATCTACTGAAGCAGCAAAATTTGCTAAACAAAATTTACGTTACTGCCAATACCACGGCTGTATATGTTCTGCTTTTGTTAGATTGACCACTAGAGGGCAGAAGTTCATCATCAAATCTCACATGCGTCAACTGAAAAAAAAAAGGTGTAGAAACAATTTTTACTCAAAAAATGCTAGTAAATTTCACAAATAATTACAAACAAACAGCAATTAACAATGATTTAAACACGATATTTTGTAGTAGAAAAATTGAAACAGTTTTCTTTTTTGTAAAACCTACTAGAATAATCTTTGTATATTTAAAACTTTGAAAAATCCTTTTTTACAGTACTTTTAGTATATCATGCTAACCTATATGATCTGTGGGATGGGCAAATATATTTACTAACATAAAATGGCCATCTAAATCTTTGTTAAATCATCAAATACCAAGAGATTTTAACTCAGATGGGTATTGCGGTTCATCATACATTTCACTGTGTCCTTCCTTTTACACAAATACCATTCATCAGTTTGCTAGAAAATGTGGAGTGATGTGAATCACCAAGTTATGTATCATGCATTTACAAGTCACTGCTGATTGGCAAAAGTTGAATAGGCTTTTAGTAAAGATGACCTTGCGATTCTGGGATGGAGTGAAATGGAACTGGAATAAACAAACAAAGCCTTCTTAAGGTTTCTCTCTTCACCAAATGAAAGCTATTGTGCTGACCTTCCATCAAATAATGGTATGAGCTACTAAAACAATCTTGAATTTACAGGGAGACTTTCTCTCTTTGGCTGCTATTCAAGCAGGGGTTAAATGCATTGATGCATATCAAATAAAAGATGACCTAATCGGGACTGTTGTGATGCCAGTTTTATAATAGCTCTAAACTCAATGGCTTATAACTACAATTATTGGTGAATAATTTTTTAGGAATCCTAACAATTATACCAGATCAACATGGTTCAGATGGTTCACACAGACTGAACCTTTTGCATCAGCTGAAGATGTGATGAGATGAGCCCTCAACTTTTCAGAGGTATGACTGCATTAACCTTAGTGAATGTTTCTAATGTAACAGAACATTCTTCCTCTTTCCTCCCCCAACTGTCTCATAATTATCATCTTACTCACAGTTTTTTCCTCCCACACCAAAAACAAGTAATTTTCCCTTTTGCCAATTATTATTAGTTTTATATAGGCTAATGCAGTTTTTCTTTTTCACTCTTTCTTTTTTTCATTTCATGTTTCCTTCATGTGTTACAAACAAATATACAAGGAATAGTTCAACCAAAAATGTTTGTAAAATTATTACTCATCCTCATGTCATTTTAAACATGTATGACATGTTTTAAACATTTCACAAAATAAAATAAGATATTTTCTGACCATAATGAAAGTCAAAGGGGTCCAATGTTGTTTTGGACCTCATTGACTTTCACTGTAAGGACTAAACAATTTAAACATTTTTCAAAATATCTTTTAGCAGAAGAACGAAAGTCAGGTTGAGTTTAGACTTAAATTCATGCAGTGTGGTTATTGTCCTAAGAGCCAGGGACAGAGAGTACCATAGCCTAGGAGCTATAACAGAGAGAGACCTGCCACCCATAGATGATAGACGAAATCTCGGCACACAATGGAGTTCACAGCCAGAATATAGGGAATATAGGGAAAAGGTAAGTCAGAGAGTTAGCAAGACAAGACAGTCTTCCTAACATTGTCCGGGAAGCAGACACACTCTGTCAGTTTAAATCTAGACTAAAAACACATCTCTTTGACCTAGCATACACATAACACATTATAAACTTCTATAATTCAATGTTAGGCTGCATAGTTTAGATCAGCCGGAACCGGGAACACTTCCCATAAATCCTGATGTACTTGGTACATTATAAGAAGGATGGCGACTACGCTAATATTAGTCTCTCTGTTTATCCCGAGGTTTACCGCAGTCTGCCGGATCCTGGCCGTATCAAGATCTGATGAAGGACCAGCGCCTGGAAACCCCGACAACGCAGTCCTGAAGTGTGCACTAGTCTCTCCCCTGTGAAGACCTCCTTCCCTTTACCTCTGTACAGATAAAATGTTGTCAAAATTATTTCAGTTCACATGGTTACGCGGAAGCAATAAATAATTCTGTATTATAAATTTTTAAGGCCAGACAAGTAATTTGTTGAGGTCAATTTGTAAAGAAAGACTACACGTCTGTGGACATATATATTCAAACGTGCATACCTATAGACTAAACACGTAATACGCATGTGCCTCAGCGTTTTCACAGGTTACCGTTTTTGAAGTTTGGGCAGAGATAACATTAAAAAAAAAAAAAAAATTGGTGTAATGTTAAGTTAATAACTAATGATCTTTGCAACGTAAGTGAATCAATCAAAACTAACTTTAGCTGGACAATAACTTTATTCTAGAGCTGCTGTAAAGCCAAACAATCTCTATTACTGTAATTTCCTATTATCACTGTAAAGCTGCTTTGAAACAATCTGTATTGACTTTCATAGCAAGTAGCTCAGCATTAAACCACGGAGAGAAGTGGGACAAGGGAACAGACCTAGTCCTAATTGGAGCATGCTCGTCTAAAACGTCAGCAATAGCAGAGTGATACAAATCAAATATCTTAGATGGACAGGTGAAATCAAAAACATCAGAAATAGCAGACGAAGCAATAAAAGCAACAAATGTATTAGCATTGATTGCACTATATATGCTTAATATATACATCACACTATATATATACATATATATATATACAGTTGTGGTCAGAATTAATGGCACCCCTGGTAAATATGATCAACAATGCCTGTAAAAAAATAAATCTGCATTGTTTATCCTTTAGATCTTTCATAAAAAATTGCAAAAATCTAACCTTTCATTGAAGTAAAATAATTGAAAGTGGGGGGGAATCACATTAACCTCAGAATGTCCAACACAAATACATTTTACAAGGCATGAAGTTGATAGTCATAGAATGGGACCAAAGGATGCAAAATCTCATGAATTATTCAAATGGTTTCCTGTACAGTATAGCTGAAACTGCGTTTGAATGTCCGGTGCTAATGCATGAGCACACATATTAAACACGTATTCATGGTGTGCTAGTTGCAAGTAAATTGCTAGTAATATTTGAAAAAAAAAAAGTAGCATCTCAAGTTCTAAAGTGGATTGATCCATGCAGTAGAGCCCTGTGCCCCTACCCGTCTCCGACGTGACGTACGGCTATCAGGACACACATCTCTCATCTTCAGTTTCTCATAGAACTGCTGGAACCCGGCCATTCCAGTTCTCCAGTGACACTATGATACCCATATCAAATTTGTCCTGCACTTCTCTGCTAATGGTATTGACATCGGGGCGAGAAGGGGAATCTGAATGAAAAATAGGCTCTGAACAGAAAATGGACCATTAATTAGACTCAACTGGGACATAAATGCCTGCCGCAAACTATCTTGAAAGTAATGCATGCAGAGCAGAATATAGGATAATGTCCATTAATTATCAATATGCAATACACATCTTACAATTCAAAAAGGCAAAAAGGTTCTTCAGAATTTTTAAATATCTTCGCACTTAGAAATAAATGGTTCTTCCAAGAACTTTTAACTAAAAGGTTATTTTGGGGAATCCAAAATGGTTCTTAGGCACCACGGTGGAACCCCCTTAATTTTTAAGAGTGTAAGCTGGAATGATGACAAAATTCGACTACAGGCTGTTTTTTGCAGACTCTATAAAAAAAATGCAAAAAAGTGAATTTGCTTGTAAAACAATGAAACCCATCTTGCAATCCCCACAGAGATTTCTGTGAATGTCTTTATCACTAAACTTTTGCTCATCATTACTATTGCTCCAACTCCAACACTTATACTTATATTATCATATAATTTATCATATAAGCTTATTTAGTTAGTGTTATGTTAACAATATTATTGTTATGTTAAATATTATGATTAAGTGCTTTAATTTCATTTTTTTATGTTTACACTTGCACTTTATTTGTACTATCACTTGTTTACTCAATGTGCACTGTTATTTTATTTTATATTGCTTATTTTGTAAGCATCTAAACTACATAGGCTATATTTATTTATTTATTTTTATTTATTTACATTTTAAAAAGTACATTTGTTTGTCAACCTGAACTGAATTGTTTTTCAATAAGCGAACGCTTATTTCCTCAACAGCTATGCTCAACAGGTGTGGCTTAAATGTTGTGTAAAAAAGCAACCACAGGCTGGGATTTTGCGCTTTTTAATGTAAACGGCCAATGGATCTGATTGGCTCCGTGTACAGCTGACGTCAAGACTTTTCAATGTAGCGGAAGCGGAAAGTTTATTCAGTTGTAAACTGATCAGTGGTGTGTGTGAGTGAGTGGATATGCGAGAAAGGGAAAATGAGCAGTCGCTACTTCACAACGGGTGTTTGAGGCAGTGAACACAAGTTGTTTTAGCAGGAACAATACATATTCAAGGACTTTCCTTCCCCCATACTCTTGTTGGACAATGTGGGAACAGGCGGAATTTGAGAAGCACTGGAGGAATGAGTTTCCCGACGGCGAAGTGCCCGTGATGAATCTCAACTCGGTGGAGGACATAGAAGCAGAGCTGGAGAAATGCAAAGCCAATCTGAAGGTGTTACAGCAGGCTCTGTCGGAGGAGAAGTTCAAGGTGATTTACCTTCAGACCACAATCGCGCAGAAGAAGAAACGTTATGACATTGAGAAATATTGGAACAAGGCAGATTCGAAGAAGAACAATACTTGCGGGACAGACAGCAGAGATGAAGTAGAGCCTTTCACCCGGGACATACTCCGGGTCGGCAAGACAGGTAAGGCCATCCCCCTCCCTCCTCGGAAAAAGCCCGATGTTCTCCAAGAACACCCATCTCCTCGTGACATCTCTCTGTGCGTTGCCGAGCAACGGAACAGCGCGCAGGACAGTGACCACGAGTTCGAGGACGTGGAGCTCAACGTAAAATTCCTGCAAAAAAACATTCTCAACCCAAAGAGTAACGTCCGGGAGAGTCACCGGCTGAATCCTCGGGTCCGCATGAGCCGAGATCTGGACTCGGATGACGGCAGACTGTCTCCTTCACTGGCGCTCCGCGGCTCTCACGGGTCTGGACGCAGCACACCTGACGGATACCTTACCTCAGACCATGACGACGACGACTCTGCAGGTAGGACAAGCTTAACAACTAAAAACTCCTGCCATAGCTCTTATCACCTGCAAAGCGCCAATTAAGATGCCTTCGGGAGGAATGTGAGCTCCCACTGTTTATCACTTATCATTAATTCAGGCCGGTTTACACTGAATGCCTAAGCAGAGCGTAAACAGTGCGTATTTTTTCCGGCGCGCATGTATGTTAACAGATTAGGCTCGTTTGGAAATTTAGATGAGCAAAATCTCCGCAGAACCGATCAGCGGTGATCACCGCGAAGTGCATGCCGGTTAGAAATGTGTCCAAGTGTAGTCCGACTGACTCTGATGTAACTTACTCCTCAGTCAGGCGCAGCTGAAGACACAGTTTAATGCGTATTAGTTTAAACAACCGTAATGTATTGTTCTCTTTTAAAATGTTTCATTAAATTTTTTTTTTTTTTGCTGATATCATGTTTTTATGTGTATAAATTATGTGTGAATATTCCCTAACAGTGCGATCTCTTTATGGGCTAGGCTATGTGATTGTTGTCATATTTCTAAAAAATATATAAAACATGTCTGTATTAAAGTAAAAATTATTGATAAACACACATTTCTACTTTGGGTAGCCTACTTTGGGTTTCTTGTTCATTATATTTATTTTCATATAAATCAATAGAATTTAAATTACATCCAGTTTATATAGTGATGCTGGTATGACGCCACTTTGTAGGCGAAAGCATGGAAACGAGTTAGCATTTTAGCACTTCCGGTTCCATTGCTCTGAAGTCAATTTTTATTTTTTATATGTATGGGATTTTGGTTAAATGTTGGTAATAAGGTCTGTGGTGAACACAAGCTCAAGACATTTTCACGTTTTATTCTATGACATAAAATACACCAGTATTATCCCACTCGTGATTTTTTTTTGACTTGTTACGTGTCTTGAAAAAGGCGGTTGCTAACAAGTGGCTAAATGGGCTGTCCGGGACATTAAACGTCATCACGCCTAACAGTTAAAGCTGCAGCTGCCCGTCTCATCAGCATCCATCAACACCATGGAGTATTTGGAGCTAGTCAGATAGCACATACAATAACAGTAGCTTTACTACTGTTCTTACTCTCGTAAGAAAGATAGAGTAGCATTGATTCTTCCAAAAAGCCGAACTTTATACCTTCATCTGGACCTAACCTTTATCCACCTAACGTTACGTTCAAACGGATTTCAGTGCAAACAAATCTAACGAACCTGCCCAACAAGTGCTAACGTTAGCTATCCATACCAACACATTTGGGCAAACATACTTAGATTACTAACATAACACTAAGAAATAAAGTAACTGGTTGATAAAGCACAATTACCTGTCGAGAAGAAATGTTGCAAGCTCTGCATCCAGCTTGAACACAAATTAAATCACATAAATCTCTCCACCTTTCAAATGCGATCCGATGTTGATCCTGGTTTATTTACGGGCACGGTCGCTTTCTTTCTTTACTTCTTTCTTTTCAGCAGGTGTTCTCTTTTGCTGTGTTGTTTTTGACCTCCTAGCTCTTGAGGTTAACACTCTTCCTTACTGCGCGAACTTCAGGCGTGTGCATGTGATTGTACCGTGCGCGAAGGGTGGCGTGTGCATGACCTGTGATTGACAGTCAGATCTCACACCCCCCTGCGCTGATTGGACCCGATGATCCGGGAGCGGTGGATTTTTTGCAAAACAAATAACACGCTCCAGGTGGAGTTAGAAGCTCGGGTTTTTTTCTAAAACCACTTTATTTATGTTGTTCTGTCGGATTATAGTGTCGATTTCACTGATGAGCAAAAAAATTTTGCCGACGGCAGCTTTAAGCTTGGTTCGCTTTTACAGCCTCATTATGCTTAATATCATGCTCTTATGAACTATTCTAACTCAAACTTTCCTGGAAAATGTCTTTAGGTAAAAACTGAAAGAGTTGTTTGGAAGCTTAGTGATGGTGATGTTGAAATCATGGGACCGTGGTGTAGTTTGTTTATAGCCTACCTTTAGCTTCTTACTTCTGGCGACTGCATTTAGGCTTCAAAATTCATAAAAGTTGTGTTCATCTCTGGAAATTATCTTGATGGACAAAACGTGTATCATAAACCTTTTATTTGATCACAGAGCTTGATTTTTTTTTTGCGATAATCCAAAAGCCTATGGAAAAATCCTATTGGGTTTTTGTCGAGAGAACCAGTGTGATGCTAACTGTCGATTGGCCAACAAAGTGACGTCATACCTGCACCACTCAATAAGCAACACAGTGCATGAGTGTGAATCCTGCGATATCCACTTTTGATCTCGTTAGGTGTCTGATCCACTACGAGAAGAGTGAACTGTCCAAGACGGCTGCACTTCCTCCCCTCACTGCAGCCGCCTACTCTCGTCTAAATTTTAGACTAGGAGAGGTACATCTCAAACGAGCCTATTAGAGCATTCGTACTGCATGCCGAGGCAGTTGTTTTGGCTAACAAATTTCACTATAAAATCATGAGGTGTTTCACAATCACCATATGACATTCAGCACTGTGAAAAAAAAATACACAAAAACACTTCTTTGCTAGGAGTTTTTGCCCAAACTTCAAAGGCCTGTTCAAATAATTAAACTAGAGGAATATCTCAAACTTCAAAGGGATAGTTCACCCAAATATTAAAATGACCCCATGATTTACTCACCTTCAAGCCTTTCTAGGTGTAGGCCTATATGACTTTTTTCTTCAGATGAATACAATCGGAGTTATATAAAAAAATGTCCTGGCTCTTCCAGGCTTTATAATGTCAGTGAATGGAGGATGATATTTTGAAGCTCAAAAAAGTGCACCCATCCATAATAAAAGTAATCCATATGTAGGGTTGGGTACCGAATCACGGTGCCAATAGGGAACCGGTTCCGACGTAAACGGTAGTAACCAGACCGAATAAGAACGAAAATTTCGGTGCCTGACTCCCTGTGTCATGAGGCGCACACACGCAAGGTCTCTCGCTCTCTCCCTCTCCCTCTCCGCCGTGCGCGCACAATATTGTTTGAAGCACAGTCTGTTCTGTCTCGCATGCGCGCTCTTGCTCGCTCGCTCTAGATTCCAGGAGATTTTAACTAATTTGCGGGCATCAGGGAGCCGTTATCAATATGCGGGAGACTCCCGGAACGTCTGCTGATTGCGAGGGGATTAATGAAGATGGCGAAGACAAAACGCTCCAAGGTTTGGCTGCATTTCACGTGTAAAATTACGCGTCAGAAAGCCCTCTGGGTGTGCCGATTGTCTGAAGCACATATAGAATTACGCCAATCCATTGGCTGATGACGCGGGCGCCGCCTCGACGCTCACGTCGTCTTATTATATTGGCACGCGCATCATCTGCTCCTCAGATTTCTCTGCCGAAAAAGGAAGCTTGTCGGCAGCGCGAGGAGTTTGGCAGCGAACGCAGCGTCTCGTTCCCTATTCAGAGAACATAGGTTACACCAGTAACCAGAGACGTTCTCTTTCATAGGTTCTCTTTCATTTCACTCAACGCTGCGTAGCGAAGACGCAGTGAGAATGAAATACCAAACTCGCCAAGCGCTGCCGTTCTAGTGCAACGACCAGATAATTTACACTGGTTCAAGCAGACAAAACATGGGAACCTGTAGCCATGTCGAGATTAGATTACCCTGGTAGTAATCTCTATTAATCTCCAGTATTATTACATTGTTTGATACAATATTGTTTTATTTGATAGGCCTATTATGTAAATGTGAATTTTTATTTTATATTGGTTTATTTATTATATATTACCATATATGTTACTTGTATTTATATTGTTTAAAGATTTAAGTTAATATTGTGTCCAGTTTGGCCCTGTAAATAAAAGGGTATTATTTTTTGACAAAGTGTGTGCGGTTTCGTTTTCTTAAAGGGATAGTTCACCCAAAAATGAAAATTCTGTCAGTAATTACTCAACCTCATGTTGTTCAACCCCGTAAGACCTTCGTATCTTAATTCGTGTTCCGAAGATGAACGAAGGTCTTACAGGGTTGAACAACATGAGGGTGAGTAATTACTGACAGAATTTTCATTTTTGGGTGAACTATCCCTTTAAGTACCGTTTCAAGAACCGTTTAAGCACCGGAACCGTTTAAAAAATACCGAGTAGGTACTGGTATCGGATAAAACCCAACCGATACCCAACCCTATCCATATGGCTCCATGTGGTTAATAAAGGCCTTCTGAAGTTAAGTGATCCGTTTGTGTAAGAAAAATATCCATATTTATAACTTTATCAACTAAAATAACTAGCTAACAGCAGACGGCCTACGCAAGTCGACTTACACCAAAAGAGTAACACTTGATGCGATGTAGGAGTAGCGTAAGCTTTGATTCCTCTCGCGGTTCAAACAGATAGGGTTTGGCAACAGACTAAAGCTCCTCCGACGTTTCTCTTTAAAAATTCTTGTTTTAGATTGTGTTTTGTTTTGCTCTATCCTTTGCGCTTCCGTGTTCGTCAATGCGCGTCACGTGTCAGGTCAAGGGTTACTCTTGATGCCGACGGTCATCTGTCGGGAGCTAGTTATTTTAGTCTATAAAGTTTTAAATATGGATATTTAATAACCCCCCTTTATTAAACCTCCGGAGCCGTGTGAAGTACTTTTATGAGGTCTGGGTGCACTTTTTTTGGCCTTCAAAATCATATCCTCCATTCTCTGCCATTATAAAGCTTGGAAGAGCCAGGACATTTTTTTGATTTAACTCCGATTCTATTCTTCTGAAATAAGAAAGTCATGTACACCTAAGATGACTTGAGGGTGAGTAAATCATGGGGTAATTTTCATTTTTGGGTGAACTATCCATTTAAGATTAATTTTATAGGCTTATATACAGCATGTTATATGCATATGTCTGTGAGACAGAAGGAGGGGAACACGGTCGCATTGCAGCAGAGTATGCTGCCCATCATAAGTCAAAGCACGTGACAGACAGTGGTCAGAGGAGAGCACCCGAAAAACATGACAGAATGAATGATACTCGTCCGTAGAGCCAGACCAATATGGATTTTTGAGGGGCAGATACCGAAATTTGGGAGTAAAAACGGTCTGATTTCGATATATTGGCCGATATTCTTTGTGTATATTATAGTACAGTACCAGTCAAGAGTTTGGACACTCTTTCCCATTTGCGTGTCAAGAGTTTGGACACTCTTTCCCATTCGCGTGTCCAAACTTTTGACTAGTACTACTGTATATAGAATACAGTTTACATATATAGAATATATATACCTAAACACATTTTTTGCAGGGATCACTCAAATGTGGTGATCAAACACTTTATAATGATGTGACAAAGGTATGTAACCCTTAAGAAAAAGAAGTATACTTCAAGTTCATTTTATGAAGTATACTTAAGTAATGTTCAAGTATATTTTTAAGTATAATTATGTAGTAAGTATACTAATGTCAATATGTACTAGTAGTAAACTTGTAAGTGTACTATTTTAATACCGCTTTGGACTAAATTGGCCCACTTTTATGGTGCGTTCACGTGCTATGGAAAATATATTTTCCACTTGTTAACTGGTATTTACCAGTGTGTTGCGTTCAAGTGCTTTTGTTGTCGTAATGTGGTAAAAAGATGGAGATCCAGACCTGTTATTTAGCTAAAACTATTTTAGATTGCTTAAGTCATCTGCTACAGCAAGAAGATGATTTATCAAAACTCAAATGGTAAATAATATGCTATATATTTTCTAGATCATGAATAGTACATATTTTTACCATTCACGACTCTCGCGTTGCTCTCCGCTATTTTGAAAAGGTCAAAGGTTATCTCATCTCGGCAACTCGTGCATCAAAATATTCTACGAGCTGCCCAGTGGAAAATACCACATGAGGGGGTGTTCATGTGCATTTTCCACGTCGGCTTTTGGTATTTACCATAATTACCATAGCACGTGAACGCACCATTAGTATATCAAAGTACATGTTGTACTATAAGTGTAACATTAGTAAACTTTAAGTGCAAAACTAGTTAATAATTACGTTTGTAATTGCAAGTGAACTTATGGGTATACTAGTAGTTTACTATTTTAATACTTGTAGCAAATTTTTAGTTTATGAAAGTACACTTTGAAGTATACTCTCAGTAACTACTAGTTTATTAGTTTTATACTTTTTTTTTACTTCTTTAAGTGAACTTAACATCATACTTGTAGTTTACTAATTATATATTCTTTTTGCTCTTTTAGTGTACTCTCAGTAAACTACTAGTTTAGTAGTTTTATACTGCAAGTATACTTGCACGGTTTCTTTTAGGGTACTCTCAGTAAACTACTAGTTTAGTAGTTTTATACTATACGTTTTTTTTAAGTGAATTTAAAATTATACATATAATAGTTTACTATTTATATATTATTTTTGCACTTGCAGTAGGCCTATACTACTATGTTCAAATGTTATTTTTTATACTTGAAAAATACCTTTAACTGTACTTTCATTTTAAAAACATTTGATTATTTTATAATATTTATAACATTTTATTAGCTTCATGCATCCTTTTTTATCAACACTTAAATGTTTGTAAGTTTCATAAAGAAAGGCAACATTTACAAAAAAAAAAAAGTTGACAAAATCAAATTTTTGTCAAAGAATAGCCTACGCCTTGATCAGATTCAGAACGATGATCAAAACACAGATGGAGTAGATCGAGTCCAACAACCCCAAAGCTTCACAGTCGTTTTCTCTTCATGTGTAATGCTTCATTTCATTTGGAAACATTAAGCAGTTTTGATTTACACGCTGTTTAATGTTTGATGATCACGGTATTTTACATTTGAGTGAGCAATCTTCTATCACTAGTTTCAGCTTCTTCTTCTCCTGTGTTTTTTGATCCGGAGATTCTGTACTAGAAGATGTGTTATAGCGCCCCCTACCGTATAACAGTGAAAATATGGATAGCTGGAAAATTCAGTCAATGGTGGGGAAAGAGTAAAGTAGAATTAAAGTAAATTCCTATGTACACTACCAGTGGACTAGCCTACACAAAAATTCAGATACGCAGAATTAGAAACATATCTGTTTTATATCAATATTTTAATCAATATTTTCAAACAATGTAAGTTTCATAAGACTGTATATGAAAACTATGTAAAAAAGTAAATTTAATAGGCTACTCGATCAAAAGAGTTAACACAACTACAAGCCAAGTGTACTTTGAATACTTAATTATACTTTTAAGTATATCTCGATCATAGGCCAAATATACTTGGACTTTTCTCTCAGTATAAGTCAAGTATTCTGAAGTGTAATTTTAAGTATATTTCTGAGAAGTATATAAAATGTAGACTGAAAGTATGCTTTCTTATTTTTAGTTGAAAAGAAGTATACTAATAGAACACTTGAATAAACTTATTTTTCGTAAGGGATTATTATCACTGTGTACAAGATCAGGTTCAGTTCCATGCTTATTTTATTTACTCTATAAGCTATTCCACCTGAAAGCTTGTTACTATATAAACTTGAACATGTTAGTTTATAAGACAGTGTGTAATATTATGTTTAAAAAAAAAATATGTAATAAGCTACTCAATCAAAATAGTAAACATGCACAAGTACAAGCCAAGAATACTTAGAATACTTAATTAGACTTTTAAGTTTATCTCGATCAACAAGTATAGGCCAAATATAATTCGACTTTTCTGTCAGTATAAGTCAAGTATACTTAAGTGCAATTTGAATTATATTTCTTAGAAGTACATAAAGTATATTTCTGAGAAGTATATAAAAAGTAGACCGTATACTTTCTTATTTTTAGTTTTAGTCTTATTTTATACTAATAGCACACTTGAATAAACTTCTTTTTCGTAAGGGAATGGAGGCAAGGTGAATGATAGAATGAGAATTATGTATTTGAGCTGGAACCAAACTAGTTTGCATTGCATGTTCTATTCTATATTATAATCTAAATACTGTAGTTTAATCTTCACTAATGACTTCATCTTTTTATTTATAACGTTATATAAAAAATAGCTTAATGTAATGAGTGTCACTGGCAAAACCTTATTATCTTCTATTATTAGTCTTATTTCCTCTAGTCTCTAGCAGTGGTGGAAGAAGTACTCAGATCGTTTACTAAAGTAAAATTAATAATACCGTAATGAAAATGTTCAATTACATTTAAAATCGTATTTAAGTAAAAGTACATAAGTAGTCAGCAAAATGTACTAAACGTGAAAGTACTCATTATGCAGTGTACCTATATAATGTGTTATAATTATATAAATTATTGGAATAGTGCTTGATGTGTAATGTAGCGTTATAGGCAGAATGGGCTAACACCGTGTCTACACCTGTTGTCGCTCGCGTCGCGACAGCTAAAAGCTGTCAACACTGGACTCGACAAAGTTGCAAAACATTTGTCCTTCGAGTCAGTACGTCATAAATAGAACGTGGCATCAGTTTACTGTCGGAGATTTGTCGCTTGAGTCGCGCCTCATCCAGTGTAGACAACATCACTGATTATAATGGGTTCTACTGTCTTTTGTCGCAACGCGCTGCTCCCGTTCGGTGTAAGATGCGTACACTTTAGCTAGCTTCCACTCCGCTGACAAGGTATGAAACGTGGCTAGCTAGCTAATGTAGCAAACAAGTATGATAAGCTCGTCGTGAGAGTAAAAGATGGGGACATTGTTTATTTACTTTATAGCATTACATCTCACCAACTAGGTGACAACGTAGTCGTAGCATTAAATCACCATTCAACAGACTCAAGCCACCACCGCACCACCGTCTACTGGACTGCAGAAAGATACTTACTTTTCGATCTGCTACGTGACTAACTGTACTGACAAACTATGCTGACTTAGCAAATGTGACTGATGTGATAAGCTTGAGTGAAATGGCAGTTTTAAGGGACAGGGTTAATGTTATATTGGACTTATTTTGAAAAGGGAAACTTATGGGGTCATTGTTTATTAACTTTACAGTAAGTTATGTATTTCACAAACTAGTTAGCAACTTACTGTTAGACAACGCTTGACTCTGAGTCATGAAGACACCGCTTGACTGCTTGTCTGCTGCTGCCTGAACAAGAGACCTCCTTACTGAAGTGAAAGGGTTGGCTGTTGTCACACAGTGACCTGGAACGCCAGTAGCAAACAATGGACAAACTACGTTATTACACTATTTACAAGCATTTTATCTGCGTTATATGTTCTGTATAAAATTGTTCATATCGGTGGCATATCTGCTGCGTATACGCCGATGCAAATATATCCACAGCTTCTTCGCTGCCTCCGCTCTGCTTGCGGATCCAGTGTGAAACAGGCTGTGGAAGCGCATGTTGGGTATGTGTGTCAGAGGACGTTGCTCAATGAACAGTCATAGCTGAATCTTTCCCAATGGATATCAGGTTACATGTTTTGCTGTTGAACATTTGTTGGAGATTGAGAGGCATGTTTACTATAGCCTCCGAAAATTTGGACATTTAAGGCAAAATCTATATCTCTGTGTTTTCTCTCGCTTGGAGCAGGTTTCGTTCACTAGTGAGGAAATGGAAAAACTGGAGTCAAGAAGTGATTACAGAACTCTATAAATAGGAGAGGGGAAATCTTTGCTACACAGTTGAACTATATGGCTAAAATTTGTCTGAAACTTTACTCAATATTATTTAGGCCACTTTTTTATAGGACAGTTCTATAAAATTAAAATATCACACGCTATCATGGTGTCATACTGAATATTAACAAGGCTGTAATAACCAGTGGCCTAGTGCCTAACCAAATCAACACTCTTGCTCTTGTAATATTGTTGCTCTAAAAATCATGTTGTCTAAAATTGCTTCATTGTCATTTGTTGTCCGTATACTGTCACCTGCAATGCACAAGATTTTCTCTTGGACAGTTTAATCATATTCAGAATGTATCAAAATCATCAAGTCTTATGTAATTAATTATCTCACAATAAGGTCAGTTGAGCATCCATAATTTGCTCTCACAACACCACTGTGGCAAAGAGGAAGAGGCCCCAAATCTGTGATGGAACAGCACGTGGTGCTTTATGAGAAATACTCACATGCTGCTAGTCTTTTACTGGCATTGACCCATCTACGTAAAATTTTATGCATAACTTTTATGTTGATCAAAGAGATCCCAACCCAGACACCATATGCCCAAACTTTGTATTTACTTTAAACGTGTGGTAAGGCAGCATACTAGATACTGCATATTTGTTAGGAAAGTACATTTGGACAGTGGTGTGATGATTTTACAATAATTTTTATGTTGTTTTACCTTGATTGATTTAAACCTTTGATTTTGTAAACAACAAAAATGTTTGTTGTATTTATTTAGCTTGTTTAGCTTGTCCCAATGTCTGTTGGGGGAGCATCACAATAAAGCAGATATTAAGCAGACAGTTTACTAATACTCTAATGAGAGTTAGTTGACATGTTAGTTGCAAAGTTACTTCTAGTCAACAGAATGTTCAAAACGGACCATTAAAATAAAGTGTTACCGATTATTTTTATTATTTGCATTTTACATTTTTCTCTGCTATCCGTGACCACATCAGAACCCATTTTTGGAACATGAACCACTGCTTTTGAGTGTTCATTCTAAAATGGATTGATAAGAAGCATCCAGGCAAACAAATCTGTTTCCGCAGTTTAGTTGATTCAAGTTATACAATCATAACAATGCCATGTTTGTTCAGTGTCACTAGATTTATCTGGGATTTTCAGTGAAGTTAGCATGCACATCACTTGCACAGCTCTGTTAGACTTTGTTCATGACATTTTGGTGGAGTGATCTGGTTCATTTAATATAGGATAATCAGGGATTGGGATTGTGTTGCAGTGGGTCAGAAGGCAGTAAAACATCTGGGCCCCTGGAGAGGATGTGTGGAAGAGGGATAGAGATGAAGATAAATGCTTAGGGAGTGTTGGAGAACCAGTGAAAAATGACCTATTGGAGTGTAATATTGTGCATAATATTGATATATTGTGTCACAATATAGACTATATTACAAAAAAGAAATGGGATGATATGTCTTGTCAAGTCACCTTAATTTATATAGCGCTTTTTACAATACAGATTGTTTCAAAGCAGCTTTACAGTGATAATAGGAAATTAATGCAACAAAGATTGTTTTGGCTGTACAACAGCTCAAGAAGAAAGTCATTGTCTAGCAAGTTTTCAATTAATTCATTTCTGTAGTAAAAATCATTAGTTATTAACTTAGCGGCTGCTTACACAACTTTCAACTGAAAACAGAAAACTTTTAATGCATTTAAGACTGTTATGAAAATTAATGTTGACAAATAAAAATATGACATGAAAACATGTCTATGAAAACATAAACGCATGACTAGAAAAAATAACACTGCTAGATTATGATGCATCAATGTTCACATCTAAGAAACATCTAAAAGGAATAGCTGCTTGAGATAAGGCTGTAAGTAAATGATCTCCAGTAAACAGAAGCCCGTTCTATGACATCCTATGAGATTAATTATCAGATATCCTAGATGCATAACATAAATGTAACATTACAACTTGCATATGCACAAAAGGACGTGAATGCGCATGTGAACTTGAGCGTGCTAGTTTTTTACAGTCTTTACATTGTTTAAAAGGGGAACTCTGGATGCGCTATATAAATATAGCTGCGAGCAGCGATTGCGGTGCTGCCGGCTTTGGCCCTTCATATATATATATATATATATAAGAAGCCGGTGGCACCGCCACCCTGGTGCCTTTAGGGTTATTGTGCACGACGTGCAAAAACGTAACCCTGCTGTGACTGTCGAAAAGGAGTGTGCTGTAGAGCTTGCATCAGTTTGGGTGCATCAAGTGCACATCAAGGGCACATATCAACCACAAAGTATGCGTGAGCAACCTTCTGAAACCTAAAATGAAAAATGAGACACCTCATCCATGGGTCTCATGGATTTAACAGACACATGAAATAGGTACACAAGACCGAGTATTCATATGAAGTGTGCCATTTGGGACAGGGCCTATGATCGTGAACTACAAAAGCCACATTTATGAGATAATTTAAATATAGAATAATTTTTAATGTCATAGGATGTCACAGCTCAATATGTTTTTCAGCACTTAAATGTGTAAATATAGAAGCCCAGTATTTATCTGGAGGTCTTTGTACAGGTTTATTAATGTAATTATATTTTACGCTTGTGTTCTCTAGGAGAAGTATATAAAAAATAAAAGCATGCATTTTCCAAACAACCCATAATAGCTGACTTCCCGTTGAGCTGTCGTTAAACTTAGAGCACGAAAGTTGTTCGGCCCGTTGAGAGCTAAATATGTACCGAGTTTCATATTATTACATGCAAGCATGTTTGATATATGGACAAGTGTTCGAATCGCATTCCAGGGGGCGCTGTCGAGCCCCCCTGCCACGCCCGGGTACCAGCTTCAGCCCGGCCCTGATGGCCGTGGGTTCTGACATGTGTGCAAAGTTTCAAGAGTTTTCGAGCACGTTAAGGGCCCCAAAACCTTGAAAAACAAAAATAAAAGCATTCTCACTCAGCAGACAAATCCCTCTCCCCCAAACACATGGAGAGACGTAGGGTCAGAGAGAGAGGAAGAGAAAATTCTCCAAAACATCCACATTCAAAGCAAAATATCTGACTTCCTGTTGGTCTGAGCTAATAACTGTAAATTAGAAAGTTGTCCAGCTCGATATGAACAATATACATACTGAGTTTTAAGATTGTAGATAAAAGTATAGACCTAACTCCCCCTCTTTTGTCAAAAGGTGGCGCTACTGAGCCCCTGCACCACACCCGTTTCTGAAACTTTGCACATGTCTACTGGCTAATAAATGTGATGTGTCTGTCGAGTTTCATGCAATTTCAAGTATGCTAAGAGTCTCAAAAGCATCAAAAAATAATCTTAAAGTTTGATGCGTTACCACGGCAACAGTATCTAAGATATCAATAATCCTTTCACAGGTGTACATCTGCCGTGTGTTTACATTATACACATAAAGTTTTAAGCAAATCGGGTAAAAATAAGAGGGTGATTTAAAAGCATTTTGAAAGTGACACACTTCCTGCTGCCAGTTGGTGGCGCTATAACTTTGACTCACAATAGTCACCTAAAGGCACCGGGGTGGCGGTACCGCCGCCTTTGGCCCTTCATCGCTGCTCGCAGCTATATTTATATATATATATATATATATATATATATATATATATATAAAGCCGGTGGCACCGCCACCCTGGTGCCTTTAGGGTTATTGTGCACGACATGCAAAAAAACGTAACCCTGCTTTGACTGTCGAAAAGAAGTGTGCTGTAGAGCTTGCATTGGTGTGGGCTCTGCAAAAGTGCGCATCGAGGGCACATATCAATCACAAAGTATGTGTGAGCTACCTTCTGAAAGGTCAGGTCTACATCTGCCGTGTGTTTACATTATAGTAGTGAAGTTTGAAGCAAATCAGGTAAAAATAAGAGGGTGATTTCAAATCATTTTGAAAGTGACACACTTCCTGCTGCCAGTTGGTGGCGCTATAACCGGGGTTGCGGTGCCACCGGCTTGGGCCCGTAATCGCTGCTCGTAGCTATAAATATATACACTGCCGTTCAAAAGTTTGGGGTCGGTAAGATTTTTAATGTTTTTAAAAGAAGTCACTTATGCTCACCAAGGCTGCATTTATTTGATTAAAAATACAAAACAAACCCAGTAATATTGTGAAATAATATTTCAATGGAAATCAGCTGTTTTCTATGTAAATATATAGTAAAGTGTAAATTATTCCTGTGATCAAAGCTGAATTTTCAGCATCATTACTCCAGTCTTCAGTGTCACATGATCCTTCAGAAATCAGTATAATATGATGATTTGATGCTCAAGAAACATTTTTCATTATCATCAATGTTGAAAACAGTTATTTACATTTTTATTTCAGGATACTTTGATGAATAGAAAGTTCAAAAGAACAGCATTTATCTGAAAAATAATCTTTTGTAACATTAAACACTACCGTTCAAAACTTTGGGGTCAGTAAGAATTTTTATTTTATTTTTTGGGGGAAATAAATAAAATGGATCAATACTTTTATTCATCAAGGAGGAATTAAATTGATAAAAAGTGACAGTAAAGACATTTATAATGTTACAAAAGATTCTTTTTCAAATAAATGCTGTTGTTTTTAACTTTATGTTCATCAAAGAATTAAAAAAAAAAAAGTACACAACTGTTTATATGTTGTGTGTGTGTGTGTGTGTGTGTGAGGCGTGGGCGCGATCGAACAGTGGAAACAAAAACATACTCCGTCATTTTGTTCATAGAGGACAACATCATTGCAAAGTGTGTGTGAGAGAGAGAGAGACAGAGGCGCGGGCGCGATCGAACTGTGTGTGTGTGTGTGTGCGTGTGTGTGTGTGTGTGTGTGAGAGAGAGAGGCGCGGGCGCGATCGAACTGTGTGTGTGCGTGAGAGAGAGAGAGGCGCGATCGAACTGTGTGTGTGTGTGTGTGTGTGTGAGAGAGAGAGAGAGAGAGAGAGACGCGGGCGCGATCGAGCTGTGTGTGTGTGAGAGAGAGAGAGGCGCGGGCGCGATCGAACTGTGTGTGTGTGTGTGTGAGAGAGAGAGAGACGCGGGCGCGATCGAACTGTGTGTGTGTGTGAGAGAGAGAGAGACTGTGTGTGTGTGTGAGAGAGAGAGAGAGAGAGAGAGAGAGAGAGAGAGAGAGAGAGAGAGAGAGGCGCGGGCGTGATCGAACTGTGTGTGTGTGTGTGTGCGTAATACATGTAATAAATAAATAAAAGTGCGTATAAATACAATTTTGGACACAAGAGGGCAGTATGGCCCTATGTATGAATTTGTGTTTAAACTATCACCCGAAGAGACCCTCCCCCCTCCCCCTCCTCACACAGACACACAGACACACACACATAAAGAATGGCAGGGTGCATTCTGTCTGTCAGAGAGAGGGAGAGAAAAT
Organism: Gila orcuttii; assembly: GCA_026230005.1. Lineage (NCBI taxonomy): Eukaryota > Metazoa > Chordata > Actinopteri > Cypriniformes > Leuciscidae > Gila > Gila orcuttii. The sequence continues at coordinate 44,499,787 of JAPDVR010000004.1, read as the reverse complement.
TCTCAGAATCCACATTCAAGCCACAATATCTGACTTTCTGTTGGTTGGAGCTAAAGGATGTAAATTAGAAAGTTGTTCGGCTTGATGAGAACATTATATACGCCAAGTTTTGTAACTGTAGGTAAAATTATCTAAGTTATAACACACTTTATGTGTCCTTTTTTAGTCATAAATTCATTTCCTCGCCACGGCAAAACCGTTCGAGATATAAAAAATCCGTCCGCAATTTAGCATCCTCAATGTCTTGACTTCACGCTGACCGAGTTTCGTGGCGTTTGGATTAATTCTCTAATAGAAGTATATCAAAAATAAAAGCATGCATTTTCCAAACAACCCATAATAGCTGACTTCCTGTTGAGCTGTCGTTAAACTTAGAGCACGAAAGTTGTTCGGCCCGATGAGATCTAAATATGTACCGAGTTTCATATTATTACATGCAAGCATGTTTGATATATGGACAAGTGTTCGAATCCCATTCCAGGTGGCGCTGTCGAGCCCCCCTGCCACGCCCGAGTACCATCTTCAGCCCGGCACTGATGGCCGCGGGTTCTGACCTGTGTGCTAAGTTTCAAGAGTTTTCGAGAATGTTAAGGGCCCCAAAACCTTGAAAAACAAAAATAAAAGCATTCTCACTCAGCAGACAAACCCCCCTCCCCTCAAACACACGGAGAGACGTAGGGTCAGAGAGAGAGGAAGAGAAAATTCTCCAAAACATCCACATTCAAACCAAAATATCTGACTTCCTGTTGGTCTGAGCTAATGACTTTAAATTATAAAGTTGTCCAGCTCGATATGAACAATATACATACTGAGTTTTAAGATTGTAGATAAAAGTATAGACCTAACTCCCCCTCTTTTGTCAAAAGGTGGCGCTACTGAGCCCCTGCACCACGCCCATTTCTGAAACTTTGCACATGTCTACTGGCTAATAAATGTGATGTGTCTGTCGAGTTTCATGCAATTTCAAGTATGCTAAGAGTCTCAAAAGCATCAAAAAAGAATCTTAAAGTTTGATGCGTTACCACGGCAACAGTATCTAAGATATCAATAATCCTTTCACAGGTCTAAATCTGCCGTGTGTTTACATTATACACATAAAGTTTTAAGCAAATCGGGTAAAAATAAGAGGGTGATTTAAAAGCATTTTGAAAGTGACACACTTCCTGCTGCCAGTTGGTGGCGCTATAACTTTGACTCACAATAGTCACATCCATGTGATTGGCCTCTTACAGCGAACATACTGCTGAAGTTTCATCAAGATCAGTCAATGTATGCAGAAGTTATAACACACTTCCTGTTTCCATTATTCGCCATAAATTCGTTTCCTCGCCACGGACAAACCGTTCGAGATATCAAAAATCCCGTGGCAATTTTTCATCCTCAATGTCTTGACTTCATGCACACCGAGTTTGGTGACCTTCGGGTGAATTCCCTAGGAGAAGTGTTTCAAATTCCTGAGCATGAGTTTCCAAACAACCCATAATAGCCGACTTCCTGTCGGGCTGGCGTAAAAAGTAAGAGTACGAAGGATATATGAAACGATGAGATCTATATGTGTACCGATTTTCATATTAATTCATGCAAGCGTGTTTGATATATGGACATGTTTTCGAATCCCGTTCCAGGGGGGCGCTGTCGAGCCCCCCTGCCACGCCCGGGTGCCATCTTCAGTCCGGCCCTGATGGCCGCGGGTTCTGACCCGTGTGCAAAGTTTCAAGAGTTTTCGAGCATGTTAAGGGCCCCAAAAGTGCCCAAAAGGTAGTAAAATAATAATAATAAAGAATAATAAATAATCCTAAAGAAAATAATAGGGCCTTCGCCTTTTCAAGGCTTGGGCCCTAATAAAGAATAATAAATAATCCTAAGGAAAACAATAGGGCCTTCGCCTTTTCAAGGCTTGGGCCCTAATAATAATCGTTAGGAAAACAATACGGCCTTCGCCTTTTCAAGGCTTGGGCCCTAATAATAAAGAATAATCCTTAGGAAAACAATAGGGCCTTCGCCTTTTCAAGGCTTGGGCCCTAATAATAAAGAATAATCCTTAGGAAAACAATAGGGCCTTCGCCTTTTCAAGGCTTGGGCCCTAATAAAGCACAGAGAATATAAAACATTCTTTCACAATCCTGTTCTCGTTAGGATGCTATATATGGCGTGTAAATTGGCGCTGGATATCTTGCACTTAATTTTATTTTTCATGATAGAAAGTAATTTCAGTCACCTCTGCGTTTTCGAAGCCATAACGAGAAACAACTTTTTTAAAAAACAGGTTTACTATTAAAAATGAGAACAAAATAACACTGCTGCATTATTAAAGGCCCACTGAAGTGCCTTGGAACGCGCAGCTTTGTATGATGCGTTGACGTAATTTCCACTGAAACATGAAGCTAAGGCGGGACCTATTGAATACCCCCCCCCCCCCCTTTTCGTTTAGTTTACCTCACAGACTGCAAGTCGTACTTGACAGCACCATGAAAGCGAATCCAAGCGCTGATGATACGTTGGATTCAGGGATGGAAATTAGCACCCGCCACCAGCCAAATGCGGGTGATTTTGTGTTGTGGCGGGTAAACTCGCTTCACCTACAGGCCACCGTGGCGGGTAAATAAAAATAGCATACTGTTTCACCCGGACGGCAGACACTTTTAGAGGAGGCACACCTTCAACACACGCGCGCGACGAGGGAAGAAAACGTGGGAGCGCGAGAGGCAGTGTGCCGTCCAAAGGGAGAGCTAGCCGCGAGCGCATGGTGTATTTTCAGGGCGGGGTAGCTCTCTTGCGTCGTAAAGAGCTAGCCGTGTGAACATCTACCCGCACGCTTCTTCCGTTGAGGCTTGAGCGCGAGAGGCGGTTATTGCCGTCCCAAAGGAGAGCTAGCCGCGAGTGCATGATGTAAATATGACAGAACAGGCATACTCTCGCAGAGAGAGCAACCTCCAGCATAGAGTGCGTTTCAGCATCTGTTCAGTTTTTTGTTTAATCTGCCCTACTCATTTAATGAAATGTATATCAGTTCATGGTGTAAGAGAGAAAGAGAAAATGTCAGTATTTCATTGAGATTTGAGATTAATTAAACTGCTTAATTATTGTAGATCTTGTAGTATTATTTTTCACATGCAGTTACATTGTCGGTTAAAAACAAGAAAGTGGCTGGTAAAAACATTGAGTGGCTGGTAGATTTTGAAATCCACCAGCCACAGTGGCCGGTGGACAAAAAAGTTAATTTCCATCCCTGGTTGGATTCCATAGTAGGTGTGAATAAATTCTAGCCATTTCATTCTTAACCAACGTACAGTTGGAAAACGCAATTGTTTCCCATTTGTGTGTACAAACTTTTGACTGGTACTGTATATAGAATACAGTATACATAAACAGAATATATATATATATATATATATATATATATATATGCCAAAATCATCAATATTAAAACAATAAAAGACCTGAAATATTTCAGTTGGTGTGCAATGAATCTAAAATATATGAAAGTTTAATTTTTATCATTACATTATGGAAAATAATGAACTTTATCACAATATGCTAATTTTTTGAGAAGGACCTGTGTGTGTATATATATATATATATATATATATATATATATATATATATTTTTGCATCATATACGCCGATACCGATATATCTGCGACAGTCTCATATCGGCCGATAATATCGGCAGACCGATATATCGGTCGGGCTCTACTTTTTAGTGAACTGGTCCAACCAGTTCACCAAATCGAACTGAATCGTTCAAAGCAGTTTGCGTCTTGAGTACAGAGTTTTCTAAAGTTACTCGCTTTCGGACGTGCCTGACAATCCCTCTGACTCAAAATAAACCAATATCCCGGAGTTTGTTACTCCAGTAACTCCAACAGTGAACTGAGACATTTTGTGCTGAGAGAACTGATGAGCATGACCAGCTGACACTGAGCATGGGTTTACTACCGAACATACAGGTACAGCCACGGTCGCTTTGGACAGGTGGTATTTATAGCATAGGGGGCGGGACACTTTCAGATTCTAGAGAGCATTTGATTGGACAGAAGATGTGATCAGAAGCTGAAATCCGCGATGATGTCATAAAAATCTGTGATCCATTTTAGCGGAAGTTAAAGACAGTAAGTTATGAGTGCTCAAATTTCCTAAATGCGAATTTTGTCATTGTTTTGGAACACACCAGCTTATTCATAACCTTAAGGCTAACATATTCATGCTAAGAGCTAAAAAAAAAATACATTTTGATTTCAGGGGGCCTTTAATATCAACAATGATTTTGAGAAAGAAATAGCCTATTTAAAAGGAATATGACAGTCTCAAATAACCCAATTATTATTATGTCGGACATTGCATTTGAGCTGACACTGAAGAGTAAATGAACGGTCGGTAAACTGCACCGTTTTGCTAGCTGGTTATTAAACTCAACCAAACGCGTCTTATATTTGAGATTAGTTAGATATAGGCTAGACAACATAAAATTAATCTTGCAACTTGCATCTGCACAAAAGGATGAACTTGACCATGCAAGTCTGATGTGTAGCTAATTCGTGAACTTGTAACTTCCTTTAACAGAGTATGAAAAACAGAGAATTTGCAACATTCTATTACAATCGTGTTCTCATTATAATGTTATGTTATGCATATGATAGATTGGCGCTGCACATCTTGCACTTAACTGCATTTTATGATCAAAATGATTCCAGGCATCACTGCAGTGTGCGCTTTCAAATCCAATTTCACTTTATTTCGCCAGTCTGGAAGTCATGCAGTCTAACGCTAACAAATCAGACCTCAGGAACTGCCACAAATGCCGCAATAACCAATTGGAATAAAAGAGAGAGATATTTTTTAAAGTCAGGGCGCTCATCGTTTTCATGATCGTATCATACTAAACTTGTGATCGATATGGCATCTCTTCATTTACTGCTACAAACTGATAACGGTCAGATAAGTATGACTCAAACCATACCAATGCAATTACACTAATGTCAACATAATTTTCGAAAGAATGAATTCAAATAAATTTCAATAAATTTCAATAAATCAAATAAATTTCAAAAGAATGTTGTGGTCGATAGTATCAAATGCAGCACTAAGATCCAGTAACACTAATAGAGAGATACAACCACGATCGGATAAGAACAAATCATTTGTAACTCTAATGAGAGCAGTCTCATTACTATGATGCAGTCTAAATCATGACTGGAAATCCTTGCAGAAAAAGGAACATAGTTCTGAGGATACTGCCTTTTTTAGTATCTTTGACAGAAAAGGTAGATTCGAGATCGGCCTGTAATTAATACAATTCTTTAGGATCAAGTTTACACTACTAACAGTTTGTCTGCTGTCTGTTAGCTATCACGTCACCTCAGCTAATCCCACCTCTTTGCCAATTTTCGGTTATCCGGGAGTGACGCGCTGCCAAGATGGCAACGGCTGGCTCCGCCTACTTTGGGCTCCAAAAATGCTCTTCAGAAACCTACGGGTGACGTCACGGACACTACGTCCATTGCTACAGTCTATGATATAAACACACAAAAAAAAACTCCTTGGAGGTTTGCATGAACTATGTGAATAGCCTATTTCAGTGTCAGAATGAAAAGGTAATGAGTTTGCTGGTGTACAGTGAAGAAAGTCTTTCAGTCGTCCGTGGTCTCTAAAATTTGCAAATCTAAAATACTTTCACACCCACATGACGTTGTTGTCTGTGTCAGTTTCTGGTTGCCGTTGATGAAAGTACCGCTAGGTTGCTACATTACAATTCACGATTTACAGTTTAAAAGAGAACGCGCAGTTTGACAGAAATGTGTTAGGACAGTTGACAGAGATTGCTTGCAGATATGGCTAACATGAGAGTGTCAAAATAAAGATGCATTTAAAAAAAGAAAAATATATAGATTTTTACGCTGTTAGTCATTGTATCAATCCATATCAATGTATCGTTACACCCCTATTTTTAGCCTATAAGATTTTTGTTCATCCTCCAAACAAAAATGAAGGTTTTGTTTTAATGAAGCCTAAGAGATTTCTGTCCCTCCATTTAAAGTCAATTTCCCTAAAACTTAAAAGATCCAAAAAAAAGGTCATAAAAGCATCATAAAAATAATCAATCGAGCGGTTTAATCCAAGTCTTCTGAAGAGACACGATCGCTTTATATGATGAACAGTTTTGTTAATCAGTGCTTATACTGTAGTAAACACGGACATTCAAACGTGTGTGTGGCACGCAAGAACAACATGGTTGAGTAAATTTTCATTTTTGGGTGAACTAACCCTTTTATGTTTTGGAATAGTCATTTTGACCTGCTTTCTGATTAGAACTGTGGTAGATTGCATTGATCATCTGAAGCGGATATGCGCTGGAATGGCGCAAAGTGCGGGTGTACTGCATGATAAAAAATGAAAGTTTACAGAGTTTCAGTGACATGATGCTGAATATAATGTATTGTTTAATAGGGGTGGAATGGGGGAATGTTTGTGGGTCCTGCTAATGCCAATTTCTGATTTTACCAGTAAAAAGAGGCCTACATTATTTCAAATATATGTAGTCAGTGACAGAGTGCAAGCATATGTGTCTAATAGGGATGTCAATTTACACAAATTCCCATGATCGATCGCCGTTCAAATTAACGATCATTTAATCGATTAATCGTTAGCCTTTATATTGCAATATGTACCTACTGCCAACAGCATGAGGGTGTGCAAACCTAAATCATTCACAATGTTTTATTACAATATGGTTCTCTTGTTGAGCTGCACGCTCAACTTAAATGTATTATTGACAATTAATCGATTGTTGATTAATCGTTAATCCCTTGTGTCTAACAATATTCTGTATTTTAAGCTTCAGAATCATTAATATTTCTATTCTGGCGTCACCATTGCTAAGTCCAGGCCTATTCAAGTCCACCCCAATGTAATACCAAATGTACAATTTTAATCAACACTACATTTATCGTATCAGGAGTTCAGTGTCGTATAATCATGTATTGTACCAAATTGTGATTCGTGACTTGAGTGTATTGTTACACCCCTACATATTTGTTATGTTGTGTTATTAGTACACACAACTTTTAGTTTAACCAAGCCCATGTACATTTCTGAGGTTCTTAACTCAGCAATAGCACTGACTGTTCAGTGAATATTTGGTTTGGGAGGTAGTGTCTAGTATCTTTTTCCAGTCACACCAATACTAAATGTTCTCTGACTTCCTGTCAGTTTTAGGTAGTTTACCATGGGTGTATATGAGCTGTTTAAAGGGAAATACCATTTTATAGAGCCACTATTAATCCGATGAAAATCAAGACTTTAGCTACTTATATTAAGTGAGGTTGATTTACCTTGGAAACTGCTGTCTCTATGATGCTTTGAAACAGTCTATTATTAGCCTCAACCACATTATCACAATTGGTAATACAAATGTTTCTGACCTAATTATCAGTCAATTTTATAAAGCCTCAAAGGATTTTAAAAGGCTGTGTGTAGTTTCAGTTTTGAATAAGATCAGATTCATTCTGTGAAGTTCTTTTTTTTTTTTCAAGTATGCACCAGTTTTTGTGTGTGTAATGACTCTGTATAAAGTAGCCAAAAATCTTACAACACAATCTGGTTATTGACACAAGATTAATCAACTTAGTCTATAATTTCTTTGCACTGCTGGCAGGATGCAGCTGGATCAGAAAATAAAATTTACCAAAAAAAAAAAAAATTTGTGGTTAGGGTTTGCATAGCACCCCTTGACACAGTCTGATTTCCTGTCATGTTTCACTTTCGAGGTCTCACTATCTCTTCACATGAAGATCGCTGCCTGCCTCACAAGTTTACATTCTAATATAGATATTATATCATGAAGCTCAGCACATTGCTCTTTTGATGTACATTTGCATTGGCTCATTATACTGTGGTTGCAATACAGATGACCTCGAGTTTGGTACCCAGCTTGAGGTCCTTTCCCGTTCCTGTTCCCTACTCTGTATCTACCTAATTATCCTCTTCCAAATGGCCCTAATAATTATTAAAGAGGACCTATTTTGCTTTTTTACATTTAATTTTTTTTTATTTTGTAATTTTGCTGTTTGAGCATGAAAAAGGTCTGTAAAGTTACAAAGCACAAAGTCCATTCCAAAGGGAGTACTTCTCTATATTAGTAAGCACTGTTTCTGAACTCCCTGAAATTCCTCGATTTTAGTCTTTAGTTTTTTTTCCCGGGAATGTACACGTCACAATTATGGCTGCAACAACTAATCGATAAAATCGATTATAATCAAAAAATAAACGACATCTTATCTGATTATCAATTAGTCATGTCTGTGCGCTGTGAAAACCATCCACCTTTCATGCCGCAGTAAGAACAGTAATGAATAATGTATTTCTAGGGACAAAACCAGTGTTTAAAATGGGGAAAAAAGTGACTACTCCCGAGGGTTGAAAGCGGGGTGGAGCAGTCAGAGTAGTGAGAAGTGCCGGTGTTGTGCCGAATTTCGACCCCTGCCAAATTATTACCCCCCCCCCCCCCCCCCCCGCCAAATTATTACCCCCCTAGCATTGGTAGGTTTAGGATTAGTTGTGGGGGAGGGGTTAGGATTAGGGGTGGGGTTAGGATTAGGCAATCAGGTACTGACTTCAACGAGGGGGGAAATAATTTGGCGGGGGGATTCCAAATTCGGCACAACACCGGTACACAAAAAAAAGTGAGGGTACGCTACAGATTAAAATGTAGAAATGCCGGTACCGGTACTGGCCCACTTCGAGCACTGGAAAAAACATATATGGAAAATATCAGAGGACACAGAGTAAACTGCTGCGGGAAAGGTGCACGACCCAAGTCCGAAACATGAGAATAGGCCTACTTTATTAAGTGCTTCAAACAAAAGCAAGCGTTTACCACGACTTGGCCTGTCACGCTTTGATTGATGCATGTGCTGTTTAATGCTTTTGAGACATGTTTTGCTCAATGCATGACTTACATTTTATGGTTATATCCTCATCTGTGAGTATTAGAAAGTCCCACGAATATTTCCATTTTGCATAGCCTGACAACAAGCGAATCTCTGTTAAGCTACACAGACTTTACTGAATGAGCGCTGCATACGTCAAGCAGACGGCGCGCAGTAGATTAATAATTCTTGTTGGAAATTAAATGTAGGTTTAAAATTCTACATCTAACACAAGTAATCATAGTTTTATATGAGCACTAACAGAAAAGGGAGTGTTGTTGGAGTAGCTGGGCGAAACGCTAAGGATTTTTTTCTACTGGCCCGGTCAGGCCAGTGGTTAAAATTTTTACTTGCCCCTGAACAAAAAAAGTAATAAATAAAAAAATTAACAAAAATAGGTCTAGGTATTGTTTTAGTTGTTTTTGATCCATGTAAAAAATAAGGTTATGACACCAAAATCTACTAGTCTAAAATTTTAAATATTGTTACAGACAGTCAAGAATAAAATAAGAACAAATAATCAAATTACGAGCAATAGCACAAATAAATCCAGCAGATCAAACATATACAAATGAAATAAACATGTTTTTCATGTAGGTCTAGATTTTCAGGTAGGGTACAGAAATAGTAATCAAATGTAAAATATCACTGTATAATAGATTAACCCTTATTACAGGTCAGTAAAGATCAGTGAGCGAATAATTTTTGTCTTTTTTTTATTTTTATTTTTTTACAAAAATAGACAGCAGCAGGATTATTAGGCTGCTGTCACTTTAAGAGCTGCAAGTACCCAATACACTGTTACACACACATATGCATCTTATCCTACATGTTAACATTTAATGTTTACGTGTAATGTTTAACCGACTATATTAATGATGATACTCGACAAGACAGGCAATTTTACATAATTTTGTGTGAATATGTCTGTGCAAGCTCAGGAAGACGTGAAAGAGTATTTGCGCAAATGTGAGACGCAGCGTTCCGGCTGCGCGCTTTGGATGTGTGTTGCTGCACACACAAAACTTATCGCACTTTAATCGTATAATAGTACTTTTCGTACTAATATTATTAGTACTAATACTATCGTATTATTATTATTATTATTATTATTAATTATTATTATTAATAAGTATAATAGTACTTATCATACTCACACTAAGTACCAAACTGAGAGATGCGGGTACTTTCGTTTCTACATGCACTTGAATATTTAAATTGGCAAGTCTCAAAAATGCGCAAATTATCAATTTCCTTGAAGGATGTGCTTGATCAATTTCCTTGATCAATTTTCCTACTGGCCCGATCGGGCAAGTGATAGTTCAGTCAACTGGCCTGAGTGTCTTTCACGCTGGCCCCAGGCCATCAAGTAGTCCTTATTGTCGAGCCCTCAGTGGCCTGTGTAATATAATTACTATAATAAGATGAGTGAATGTGTTCCTCATACCTTATATAAGTTAACATTTTGTGTTTTTATCTTTTTTTAATTTAATCATTTTAACTTCTGCTTTTAAATTTAAAGTGCAATTTTTCAATGATTCCCAAACGACTCGTCGGATGAATCAGTCTCTCTAAATCCCTCCTTTCCGCAAGCTACTCTGGTCTGATTGGCTAGACGGCCAAGTCTGTAATGCTACCGCATTTACAGCTCTTGTTGGAAGCTAAACCCCCATTACCATAACTGAATTTCAGCTGAGGAGGCTTCCTCAGTCCTCAGTGATTGTACACACTGTAAAGACCGTAACTAGGACGTTGATTTTACTATATCTATGAGTGCGAGTCTGATGATGAAACATTGGAAGAACTAGTTATTCAACCCAAACCTCCATCACAAGGACGACTTGATCAGGACCTTTCTCAGTGATACGCTTCTCATTTTGAGGTATGTTATGAGATGTTGCAACTGTAATTCCTCACCATCAGCATTAACAAGTGTCTGATGTCCATCAACAAGCCAGAGTATATTTCTAATTATTGAGGTGCACATCCAGGAACTGTATTAACTGTATCAATAACAGTGCATACGTTAGCCGAGCACTAACTTGAATGACTGATAACATTAAAGTTTGCAAAACAAATCTTGCTCCATCCTTTATCTTTACTCAAAGTAGTAAGAACGACAGACAATCTGCATTAAAAGACAAAGTTTCAGGTAATAGTGGGCCCACAGGTAATTTGCAGAACTATTTCAGTAAGACAGTAATAACGTCGGTTAGCAGGAAACTAACACAATAATAATAATAATACACAAAACTACTTATTTTGAACACCCGGTAGAAAATATACTTCAATAATTATTCATACAGACAGGTTTGTGATTCTGAGGAGCAAGCTGGTCCAAGAAAACTGTGTACTGACCCATCTTTCTAGAGCAAGTGTTTTGCGAATTTCGCGTTGAACTATGAGATTTGAGAAGCAGTCATCAGAAAAATTACATGTTTGAGGACGGGTCAAGTTGAGACTTAGAACCGTAACAGTGGGATTCAAATGACAAACGACTCGTTTAGGCGGTTCAGAGTTGATTCTTTCTTTTGGGAGACGACAATTTTATTTATTGGGCAGTAGTTTCGAGTTTACAACTTTGTAGAACATTACTTTGTAGAGCTATATTACACACTGCATGAAAGTGAATATTCCAAAAAAAATAATAAGGGTGATCCGTTTTTTTGATTAGATACATTCACTATGTTTGTTTTCATAGCCTTTATATTGCATATTGTTTGGAAGACAACCTTGGGCAGGATGTGGAATGACATTTTTAAAATAATGGATTCAAATTAATATTTGTTTTAATAAAAATAAAGTATTTTTGGATTATTTATCTGATTAATCGAATAAATAATCGTCAGTTTAGATTGATTATAAAAAATATAATTGTTAGTTGCAGCCCTGGTCACAATATTCCTCATTTAAATAAATCCCGCCTAAGGCATATGCAAAAAAAATTAGGGGGTGAGGCCTAGTTGAGTTCCGTTAGTAGTATGTTGATCAGTAGCGGTTCCTGGCTAATGTGTTTTTTGAACATTCAAGCATGAAAACCTATTCTACTAGACCCCAAAAGCAAAATCAAGACTTTGTAAAAGGGCAAAAATATGTAGAAAATGGGATTTTTTTTTTTTTTTTTATTGAGTGTAATCATAAAACCTGTTTTAGTCTGTTTTGTAGAAAATGCCTCAGTGAAATACATGATTTTCCCTTCATTTTTTCCTTATGTTAAATGCTTTGCTTGTTGAGGCGTGTTACACAGCTGGTTGAGAAAGAGAATACTCTACACTGCCTGCCAAGCCTGTGCATGAACTTGTGTTTCTGTGTCTGTGAGAGAAAGACTTTGGGGGATATGACAGCAACTTCAATCTGTGTCTTGTTGTTTACACAGACAAAAGTCTCAGTCAAAACAAAACCTGATTTTAAATTGATGTTAAAAAAAACTATATTTAAAATAAAAAAATAGAAAAGATATTTAACAGATCAACCCACAGTTCAGTTTACAACAAGACATCTTTACCCTCAAACATCGTTTAGATATGCTGTCAAATACTTTGCAAATATTATTTTGCTTTGAGTAATATTTCTAATCAAACATAGTTCAGATAAAGTGGAAGGCAACTGAGATTTTTAAATGCAGCTACAAGAACTACAAGAATGACTCGTTTGGACTACAATGCGTTTTTTCTGGACTTTGTGATGTCATAATGTTACTCATTTAAATAATCCCCGCCAACGGAATATGCAAAAAAGGGGACGAGGCTGCATTTGTGAAGACAGTGTTGTTGGTATGCCGTTTTGTCCACCCCTTTTCCAAAACTAATTTGTTTGACCTTCCTAAAGCTGACGAGAGTAGTTAAAATGTGTTTTTAACATTGTTCCTAAACATTATAACCCCAACATTTATCTGTGTGCTGCACATTTTACGGAGAACAGCTTCCAGAACCTAAGATGAGCAGAATGCAGGCTACGCACAAAAGCTTCACCTGAAATGGACAACCTGTTGTTTTTGGATCACAGCTTGTATGTCTTATTATTTGTAGTTCTGTTTTCTATTAACCGTTCCAATGATACGTTTTATGTAGTTGCTAAGATGTAAACAAAGGGCAAAGCTTTGCCTCTGCTCACCTGCTAGCCAACATAGTTTTCCAACAAATATCATGATTAAATTATATATAACGTATCTAAAATGTTTAAGAAAATGAAAAAAAAACCTTACCACTCTCAAACATCCTGTGAAATCCGTGCTGGCAAAGTCTGTGCATGAAATCCGTTCTGGACAACCCTTTGTTTGTTAACAATCTTAAGTCTGAATCAGGCTTGAATTGGTTTGAAATTGACGCCATCCTTAATATTTACACCTGAGCAGATGAAACTCGGGGTTATGGTAAGGAGCTTGAAATTTCCCCAATGCGGTGCCAGTCACAACACACTGGGCCAGCTAACCAATCACAGCACATTTCGTATTTCGGAAGGAGGGGCTTCATCGAAAACAACGCGTTCGAGGCAGATAGTGTCAGGGTTCTGCCCTGGCAGCCTTGTCTGTTTTGTTGTGGTTTCATGTTTCTGTGTTTGTCTTGTGTTTGAGCACATGGCTCTGTCTTGGTCTGTGTTTTCCATGTGCTCCTCATGTCCCGCCTCGTTTCCTGTTACCACGCCCCCTTGTTTAGTCCACGTCTTGTCCTCGTTTTGTTATTTGTGCTCACCTGATCATCATGTGCTCTGGTCCCTTCATATTGTGCCTCTTTCCCTCATGTCTTTGCTGGTTCGTTGTGTGTTGTGAGTATGCACATTGCAGTGTTTTCTGGTTTGTGATCTTGAAATTAATCCTAGTGCTTACGCTGGTTTGTTATCGTTGTTACTGTTTTGCTTAAGCTTTAGCACTTGTGCTTGGTAATCTAGTTAGTTTTCTTTTGTTTAGAATTATATTCTTTAGTTATTTTGGTTAGTTCTTCTTTTCCCTTTCAAGTGGAAGTCTTGCTTCTCTTTAGTTACTCCAGTTTTTTGTCTTCGTAGTTTTCATTAGTTTGCTTTTTATATATTTATTTCTCTACTTTTTGTTTCTCTTTTCATTGATCTTGTTGGTTTAGTTTTGCTTATCTTAATCGTTGCCTTGTCTGTCTTGTCTTGAGTCTCGTCTTGTATGTTATGTGTGTTTCTGTCCTGTATCCTGAGTTCCCTGGCCACTGACTCTCAGCTGCGTGACTGGTGCAGCTATCCCCTGTGTCGAGGTTCTGGTTCTGTGAGCCTCTACCTGGTGGCAAGACTAGAGCTACATCTGAGATCTACATCAAGCTGCATGTTCCTAGTGTTCCTGCCTGGTCTTCCCTTCAGAGCGGTCTCTATTGCACTCACGTCATCGCCATCTTACTGACTGTCTCAGTGGTCATCCATCCTGCCTGTCGTTGTCGTCTACCTTGCCCTGGTTTTTACTTCACTTCCTGCTGTCTCAAGTCTTCAGTCCAGTTAATAAAAACCTTGTCTGCTCATTTGTGTCTGGGTCCTATATCTTGCAGAATCCCTAACAGAACGAACCAGCCAGCACAGGACCCAGCAATGAGCATCCGTATAGTTCCCCCGGCAACTGCCCAAGAGAGACTGGCACTCCAGCAGGGGTTGTTATCGCTTCGCCAACAGGGCCGAGATGTGCGGTCTTTTGCCCAGTTCTTCTGGACTATGGCTAAAGGCCTTGAGTACGATGATGCGGCCCTCAAGGTGGCTTTCAACCACTGCCTGGATAGTTCCCTGCCTCAATGGGAGATGGAACAACTAAGAGTCCTGGACTTCTGGAACTTCTCCAATTACCTGCATCACCGTGAGGATTGGCAGATCCTGACACCAACAGAGCCTGACTGTAGTGACCACCTCACCCTTCCTCCAAGTCAAGCTTTTTTGAATCCAACTGAAAAACGAAGGTTGAGAAGGAAGAGGGCGGCTCGGACTGCTGCATCAGTTTCTGCAACTGACCTAGTGGAAACAGTCCTTCCTAACACAGTCACCCCAGAGCCTGCAGAGACCGTCACAGTCACCCCAGAGCCTGCAGAGACCGTCACAGTCACCCCAGAGCCTGCAGAGACCGTCACAGTCACCCCAGAGCCTGCAGAGACCGTCACAGTCACCCCAGAGCCTGCAGAGACCGTCACAGTCACCCCAGAGCCTGCAGAGACCGTCACAGTCACCCCAGAGCCTGCAGAGACCGTCACAGTCACCCCAGAGCCTGCAGAGACCGTCACAGTCACCCCAGAGCCTGCAGAGACCGTCACAGTCACCCCAGAGCCTGCAGAGACTGTCACAGTCACCCCAGAGCCTGCAGAGACCGTCACAGTCACCCCAGAGCCTGCAGAGACCGTCACTGTCACCCCAGAGCCTGCAGAGACCGTCACTGTCACCCCAGAGCCTGCAGAGACCGTCACTGTCACCCCAGAGCCCGCTCCAGTCCTTCCAGAGCCCGCCAGGTTAACAGCAGTCAAGTTTAATGCAGTCACGTCAGAGGGAGCTACGGCCGCTACAGTCACTTTAGAAGCGGTCGATCACGCATTGTTGTGCCCCCGTAAGCTGAAGCCAAGGACGGCCCATGCCGTGCAGTTTTACACTCCCTGTCAGGAGGCCCCAAGTCCAGTGATCCAGGGGGACCAGAATCAAGAGGTTCTAAACTCCATGGTCTTGGTGGACCAGAGTCAGGAGATCACAAGTCCAGTGGTCCTGGAGGATCCGACTCCAATGGTCCCATATCCAGTGGTCCCAGAAGCACGTAGTCTGGTGGAACCACATCCAAAGCTGCCCACTTCACCAGTAGTCTTTGGCCTAGTGAAGGAATCGGAGACTGTCAATGAAACTTTACCAGAACCACCTTTTATTCCTGTCACCCCAGAGGAGTTTGTTCCAGAGCAGCTCATTTAATCTGTCTTGGACAAAGATGCCAGTCCAGAGGCAGTCGAGCACAAATTGCCATGCCCTCAGAAGTGGAAAAAAATGACGTCCCATGTTGGCAAGTCAAATGAACTTCTTTTAGAGGCCCCTAGTGCTTTGGTCCGGGAGGTCTTAAATCAAGTGGCTCCAGCCCCTGAGCAAGTTCCAGTGTCGGCTCCAGCCCCTGAGCAAGTTCCAGTGTCGGCTCCAGCCCCTGAGCAAGTTCCAGTGTCGGCTCCAGCCCCTGAGCAAGTTCCAGTGTCTGTCACTGAAGGCGTCTCAGCAGCCCCAGGTGGCATCCCAGAGTCAAGTCCAGTGTCTGTCCTTGAAGCCCTGGGGGGTGCCTCAGCAGCCCCTGAGGACACCCTAGAGTCTAGTCCAGTATATATCCTTCCAGCCATGAAGGATGTTTCTGAATCCATGTCAAGGACCCTTCATGAATCTCCTGACTCCATTCCCCTGACACGCACCCTTTCTGCTAGGTCTGTAATGGCCCCAGAGTTCACCCCCAAGACTGTTTCTGACACCAAGGCCATTTTCAAGCCCCGACCATTTGAGCAAGCTCATCTTCCCAGGAGGACCACTAAGTCTGTCCCTACCCCTCCCATCCCACCCTCTGTACCGGTATCTCCCTGGTTCGCCTCAAACCATTCCCCTGGATTATTTTCTTCCCTCCCAGTCCCGTTTCTTGGAAGCCCCGGAACTCCTAGTTTTGTTCCTCACCCGCCCACCCAATTAGTACCTCCTTTGCCCAGTGTGGACGCCTGGAGGCGTCCATTAGAGGGGGGGTACTGTCAGGGTTCTGCCCTGGCAGCCTTGTCTGTTTTGTTGTGGTTTCATGTTTCTGTGTTTGTCTTGTGTTTGAGCACATGGCTCTGTCTTGGTCTGTGTTTTCCATGTGCTCCTCATGTCCCGCCTCGTTTCCTGTTACCACGCCCCCTTGTTTAGTCCACGTCTTGTCCTCGTTTTGTTATTTGTGCTCACCTGATCCTCATGTGCTCTGGTCCCTTCATATTGTGCCTCTTTCCCTCATGTCTTTGCTGGTTCGTTGTGTGTTGTGAGTATGCACATTGCAGTGTTTTCTGGTTTGTGATCTTGAAATTAATCCTAGTGCTTACGCTGGTTTGTTATCGTTGTTACTGTTTTGCTTAAGCTTTAGCACTTGTGCTTGGTAATCTAGTTAGTTTTCTTTTGTTTAGAATTATATTCTTTAGTTATTTTGGTTAGTTCTTCTTTTCCCTTTCAAGTGGAAGTCTTGCTTCTCTTTAGTTACTCCAGTTTTTTGTCTTCGTAGTTTTCATTAGTTTGCTTTTTATATATTTATTTCTCTACTTTTTGTTTCTCTTTTCATTGATATTGTCGGTTTAGTTTTGCTTATCTTAATCGTTGCCTTGTCTGTCTTGTCTTGAGTCTCGTCTTGTATGTTATGTGTGTTTCTGTCCTGTATCCTGAGTTCCCTGGCCACTGACTCTCAGCTGCGTGACTGGTGCAGCTATCCCCTGTGTCGAGGTTCTGGTTCTGTGAGCCTCTACCTGGTGGCAAGACTAGAGCTACATCTGAGATCTACATCAAGCTGCATGTTCCTAGTGTTCCTGCCTGGTCTTCCCTTCAGAGCGGTCTCTATTGCACTCACGTCATCGCCATCTTACTGACTGTCTCAGTGGTCATCCATCCTGCCTGTCGTTGTCGTCTACCTTGCCCTAGTTTTTACTGTGATTCACACTTCACTTCCTGATGTCTCAAGTCTTCAGTCCTGTTAATAAAAACCTTGTCTGCTCATTTGCGTCTGGGTCCTATATCTTGCAGAATCCCGAACAGATAGGGGAGAGAGGTACTGTAATAATGTAAAATATGTACAAACAACAATCAAGCATGAAAGCATATTCTAGTACACCCCAAAAACAAAATCAAGACCTCGTAAAAGGGCATAATAGGACCCCTTTAAAGAAATAAAAATCATACAAAAATAAGTTTTCCTAAAAAATAATTAAATTATTCAACACGTGAAAATAAAGAATAAACAATTCAATAGAGAAAAATACAGCTCCATATATAAGCAGAGTAATCTTGAATGTCGAACCAATGCGATTTCACTGTGGGCATGGCTACCTAGTGCAAAATGACAGCAATAAGACCAACTGAATGACAAAATGTTGTTGCCTGCTGCGGTCCTGGCTGTTTTGGAAAGAAACTCAAATTAACTTCTAAGAGAGACAAGTATTGCTTGTTGTTTTTGTCTTGCATAGTTAGGATGCAATGTAGTTACTGCAATATAAAAATAGTAAATCTAATTCAAACAATCTAGAAAAACTAGTAATCTAGTCAGCCATCCTGATCCACTTGAACCCTAACTAAACCTTAAACTGATGACCCAAACCAACATGTTTTAGAAACTTTTTTGTCTTTGAGTTTTTAATGTTGACAAATAGTGGTGAATCTAACTGCTGGAATCACTTTCAGGTGTTACCACCAGCGTCGCCAGAAAAGAGTCTCAGGGTGTGCATAAGAAAAACTGGGTGTGCCACATTTATTGTCAGATTAATGTGCAATAAACCCCGACTCTGCATATCACTAACTTTACAGAATAGACTGGGCTGATGTGTAAAACTATACTCAGGCTCGCCACATAACCATAATACTATATAAAACATAACTCAAGGCTCGACATTAAGCCTTTCACATGCTTGTAAATCGGTCATATACTTATCCAAGTAAAAAAATTGCTTGTCCAGAAAAAAATGCAATAATAAAGCAATATTCTCATCAGTGTTCAGTCAACTTTGACATATTTAAATCTGCACATTTATGATATTTTAACCTTTATAAAGAGCATTTTTCCTTAATCGTTTTAAATATAGGCTATGCTTGATCAATAAATTAAATTAAAATAATAAGACACTATATGGCTGCTACCAATCAAATTAAATAATTGACAGTGAAAAATTACAACGGCATTAAATAATGTTATGAGATTGTTTTAAATAGTTTTTGAAAATACAAATATGAAATATTGGAAAGAATTATACTTTTAAACACGAAACTAAACCACCAATAGGTGGCGGTAGATTGCCGTCTTTATGAGTGAGTCATTGAGCCATTTATTCAAACGATTCGTTCAAAAGGCTGAATCTTTCAGGAATGAGGCAGTTGTTTAATGGGTCATTGAATCTTTGACTCAACTGATTCGTTCAAAACGCTGAATCATTCAGTAATTCGGTTATGTGTTCCGGTGAGATGCGCTTTGGTTCTGTTGTGATCTTTGTTTTGAACTATTTTTCCTGCTCAAATACAACAAAAACAGTCAATATTGTGTCTAAAATACAGGCCTAAGTGACTTAATATTAATTACTTGTTTATTAAAATGTCATATGAAATCAGTGACATATTTTCAATCGTGATATGGTATTCAGCACTTGTTTGTCGTGTGATGTTGCTTAATTGTATCATATCATGTTATAAATATAAAAACTCCACATGAATTTTTACCGCTATATGTTCATTAAGTTTCTTTGTGTGAACTGTGCTCATTTGTTTCCATTTCTCCTCATGAGGCGCGAGTCTCAACAGCACAACCTTGTTACCATCAGAGAGTCAACGGCTGTTTGGGGATTGGTTGGCAGTCCGAATGTCGCAGATATTTTTTAAACGATAATAATTAAAAAAAATAAATTATATTTTAAATTAACAAATTGCAAGTAAACAACAATAGGCCAAGTTTAGAAAAATATTTTTTATCAAGACTTAAAAAATAATTCTGCATCTATTTGTAGGTGTGCCAGCTGCCACTGTGGGTGGCACCGGCACACCCGTGGCTACACCTATGGGTGTTACCATGGCAATCAGGCTGTCATAGGGAAAAGGATATTGAACCTTCTCTTAAGTCCTCTTATACATGGTGTATGGTGTGTGCAGTATGTGAACTGGTGAAGATGGTCTGCAATGCCAAAGTTCTGTATGCATTAGCTTCACTTTGCAGCTCTGCAACTAAACCAAAGCAAGTTTAAGATGCATCTCATTTCCTGCTGTGTTATGCCATAGATATACACCATCATCCACACCTCAATGCAGTTACTGTGGTGTTACAATGTGTTTTTTTCAGAGGCTCGTCCTCCCTAAACGCAGGGACAACATTGTTGTCTCCAGGCCAACACACCACCGGTTAAAAGTAATTCAATGCCTGTTGGATTGTGATAAGCATTCGGGAAACTCATTCTGCTGAAATAGGAACCAGATTTATGGATTTAGTGCAGGTTTTCTGTGCATCTGTCACAGCTCTTAGCTGTAGTTATCTAAGCGGAATCCTGTTCAATTCACTAGCATTATAAAGGTTGTTTAATTTGCTTTTCCTGCAGTTTTAGTGCTCATTTGATTTAACCCTGTAGTTAGGATAGTAATGTTGCACAATATTACAGTAATTGTTACTTTATACAATAGATTGCTTTAAAGCAAGCAGCTTTACAGTTTTAAATTAAATATAAAAAAACAGTGTCATGCAGTCATGGAGTGGACTATACACTTTCTGTTGTTAAATATGTAACTAGTTAGCTCAAAGGGGAAATATTAATCAATCATAACTTGTTATGATTGATTATGAATATTTGGGTCAGTTAATTGGATTAAGTTGATGTAGCTAAATTAATATTACAGTCAATTAATCAGTTCCTCCAAACAAACTCTTTTGATTATTCATTTATTCTAAGAAAAGGGTATCTTTCATGGCCACAGAAAAATCATTCTTTCTTAGCATGTGCAGCGCTTACAGCATGTAACAAGATCAAGATCGTAAAATAAACTTTGTTTGTAAGCAGAGAATCAGAACCAAATACATATTGTGCACAAGTTTTATTAACTAAGTCACGAACACGTAACTAACATACAAACAATTACACAGACATTGGGTAGATGGTTAAGGTGACAGAATAAAACCGGAAGCATGAAATTGAACTATGGAAAAGATCCATTTAACTATGAAAAGAATCATCAGCTTATCATTTTCAGAGTACCTCATTAAATGTACGTGCATGGCATTTGCAGCGGACACATTTCTTGAAGATCTTCTTGAAGAAAAGGATGTTGATGTTTCCTTTGAGTGTTAAACATTGAAGTTGCAATCCTTTTCTTCTCCGTTGGATAAAGAAGATCTGATCAACTTGCATGGGTAGTTCGACTATGTTCTGGATGAAGGTTTCCTCTCTCTCCATGAGCACATGGCTGAGCACATGCAGATTGTGACCTGCCGGCCCTGGGCTGGAGAGGCCACTCAGGCAACCAAGGAGTGAGGAAGTCGGAAGAGTTGGTTGCCCATTCAGTGATGGTAAAGTTGCAGTTTTCTTCTGAGTTGGATTGAAGAAAATACAGTCTGACTCTGTTGGTCACAGCCTGCCAGACATCAACCCAAAGAAGCAGCAGTGAAGGCCAGAGGAAGAGAGGACTAAGGGAGGGAAGGGCTTGTGGAGGTGCAATTTAAAGCCTGAGAAAGGTCCAACCTCTCAGGGTTGGCTCGACCAATAAGAAAGGTGGAGTTTCCAAGAGGGAGAATTTGATTTATGGATCTTTGTTTCAAGCGTGCTCATTTGCATGTACAGCTGGATTGGTTGCTGAAACTATAAAAAATTCTTGTAATACTAATATGTTGTTGTTATCGACATATCATGTACACAGTCATTTCGATCTTCAAAGTACCTATTTATAGAGACCAAACATGGTATTGGTGAGGTTACATTGACCGTTGGTTCTATCATGAAATACACAGTATCAAAAATAAAAATTAATAGAATTAAAAGATACAAAACAGTAAATCATTCACACAATTTTCTGGGGTGCATGTTAATATCAGGGGCGTTGGAGCAATTTTGAACCTGGGACGGACAGTAAATGCTAGGGTGGTTCGGGGGCATGCCCCCCGATTTCTTTTTCTTTTTTTTATATATAAAGCACTTAAATGTTCATTTCTAATGACTTTTGGGAACAGACTGTACTACTTAGTTTGGTTGTAAGAGGGTATATGCAGTGACAGACTGGGTAGATTATAAAAACAGAGAGAAGCAATCTAATATAACTACAACCAAGACTACATAACTGTACAAAGCTATTTAGCTAACATTTGCCTGTTTTACACAACGTAAAATTAGATAGTTTGCTTCTAAGTAGGCTATATTTGACAGTTTCAAAATACAACAAAACTGATGATCAAACTGAAAACCAGCAATCTGCCATTTCATCGGCTGAATTAGCCTACTCCTACCGCAAATACAAAGTGAGTCTCTGAATGCTGTCGTTGTTCTGTTGTAATGTCAACCGTCCACCAGTGTTGCCAGATCCAGCTGATGAATTCCAGCCCAAAAACTGTTCAAAAACCGCCAAAATGCACACAAAACCGCCCAAAATATGTTATCAGTATTTATTTCAGTATTTTAACTTCCACGTTTCCTTTCCTACGTTACGTTACATTTACATACAACTTGTATTTCTTGTATGATACAAGAAATAAACACCGGCAGCCGAAGCATGCATAAATAAACCGTTTTAGGTGCATTAACGGCACCTCCTGGACTGGAGTTTTGCCCTCCTTATAAATAAATGACGCCATCAAAACCTTACGGCGAAATAACAATATCCTCCACACACTCGTTTGTAAGGCGGCCTCCTGTATTTTTGCTAGTCGATTTTATTTCATCCAGTGACATGATGGGTTTTAACTTCATTCAGGAGATTTTGGGTAACTGCACAACTGACAGATGACTTTGAGCGCACCGCCAGCAGTGTGTGTGTGTGTGTAACCATAGCGACAAAACTCCCGGGAAAAATCCCGCTAGGCTGCTCCTGATGGCCATGTCTGCTCCAGTCGGACCCTGCACTTAAGCCTATAATTAATTTAGTTTTTAAAAATTGAATTATGTATAAAAGTTGCCGAATGGATTCATTTGGAGACTCCGAAATCGGCAGAGATGGGCAGGCAATGCAAAACAAAATCTTACATTGGGAAATAGTGGGGGAGACAAAACTTAGATTTTGAAATGTGGGAGGGACATGTCCCCCCCAGTAATGGCTCCTACGCGTATGGTTCATTTATAGATCCGTTCGTCTATGATTAATGCAGCAAAGTTTGTTTTAAAGTCTGTTTCTGTCTTCTCTGTCTGGACCACGTGATCACATTTTAACAGCAATAAAACCAACTTATCAGATCGTAGTCATGGTAACCAAAGTTCCTTCTTGCCCTTGTTGGGGGATGGGACCACAGATCCCAGAGTGAGTTTTAAATATTATTTGTTAACTAAAACAAATAATTGTGTCTGATTTGTCTCAGTCGTTACAAATACTTTAGAAAATAAAAACTGCTATACTGTGAACCTTTAAAACCATACATAAATACTCTTTACTTATATGTTACCCGTTCATATTAGTAAGCTATGTCGCTTTGAGGTCCTCACGCCTTCTTTTTAACGCGGGTCTCACGATCACAAACTCATTAGCTTCGGTCACTAAACAGAGGTAATTGGCTATATACCTGAGATGGTCGCATTCACGCTTACACAATCAAATATACTTTTGTAAAGCCCCCGTGGTTTTTGTATACTTGAATTTAACCCTCTGGGGACCAGAACGCGCCCGCACGTTTTGCTTGTTTTTTTCACATAGCAGAAAAATAGACTTAAAGTACTACCATCATTTCTGCTCATATAGAGTTAAGAAATATGAGAAAATAATCTGTTAAATGTTTACTTTTTTATGTGCCCACATACAATCGAAATAAAATATTGTGCTTTTGTAAAATAAAGAAAATAAACAGGGAATGTCTGCCTCTCAGTCACCGTGAACTTTTTTTCTGGAGCACGTCTCTAATCTTCAACAAAACTCAGCAAATACTATTCACCCAGCCATAAGCAATATATCTTTTAAATCATTTGAGTTTGTACTTTTAAATGATCCGATTCAAAACTAAAATAAATATTCTCCGTTTATGTCATCTATATAAAAAGAGAGACGTGTCAGCCGGTCTAATTATCTTCCTCTCAGCTCATTATTCTGGTAATGTGACACGCCCACGGAGAGCGCGTGCGAGACGCATTAACGCCCATAAACTCTGAAAACGCACTATATTTTTTAGTCAGATTAATCTACTGTCGTCTTGCGCGGCTATATGAGGAACAATCCTGGGACATTTACCTACCTCAGAACAAGTGCTGGTTTATTTTCACCACGAGGAGGAGCAACAGATTCAGCTGAGAAGTAAGTGTTTTATGCTTGTGCTTTGTTCTAATCGCGATATAGAATAACGTTAGTGTCTGTAAACGGAAAAATAGCATACTGTTTAAATGTGAATCATGTTTCTGTGTGTGTGTGTGTGTGTGTGTGTGTGTGAATGAATTAATGAATGAACACAGATACGCACTGTTACAGACGAAATAAAAGACAACATTTCGTTGACTAGTCTAAAATAGACATCAAATAAGCTTTTCTTAGGAGTTTCTGCTCATATGTTAAATATATAGTATGTTTTGTCAATAAACTAATCAACTAAGATGTTATAGTGTTTTTTCCAATGCAAGCTATATCAAAATAATGAATCCTCAACTTTGAAATATGTATGATCAAACTAAGACATTTATGGAAAAAGACAATTTTCTTTTCAAGATGTTTCCAACTCTAACTTTGAACTTTGAACTGAAATAAAACCATGTCTATATGGTGAAGGGTGTGTGATAGAAGTGTCCAGATGTATGCACCCTGTATTTTAAGATTTTTTATTCCTCTTTTTAGTCAACTTTAGCATGAGTGTGTTCACTTATTCTAAGCAGTGTGTGTGTGTGTGTGTGTGTGTGTGTGTGTGTGTGTGTGTGTGTTGTAAATAAATCCAAACAATCTAAAAGCCATTCTTTTTTAAATCTCATTCTTTGTGCAAGGCTCCTCATAATGATATGAGGAGCACACCTGATAGCACACCTAATAGGGCCATTATGGGAGGGTCTTTGTCTTTCTCAGGTGTGAAATGCCACACATATTAATAAGAGATCCCGCCCCTTCGCATAAAGCTTTCTCAAACAAAACACGTCATACACATTCTAAAAGACTTTATTGACTTATCTGAATGAGTATTCAGGATGATTCTCACATAGTTTTGGAGCAAATATTCTACCCTATGTGATACAATTTTCAAAAGTCTTGTGAAGAAATAATCAATATGTGTTTTGTGGCCTTATTCCAGAAACTTTTAGTTTTAGTTTTTTCAATAACCATGCATAAATAATATTCTCTCAAATACAAACATGTACATACATGTTGCTCACATATTATGGTAGCCCCGTTTGTGCTATATAGAGTGAATTTACACCTTTGCCATTAACATGTTTATAAATAACTGAAAAAAGCACAAATGTCAGTGCATGTCAAAACATCCCAAGGGCCCCAAAAACCCCTTGGTCCCCAGAGGGTTAAAGTAACATTTACTTCAGGCAGAGGTATGGCCACTACTGCAGATATAAGTCGACCAACATTACTTCTCTTATAATAGCTTTGCATTGGCCATGCCATGGTTTCCCACGTATACTTATGTAAAGTAACATTAAATTAAAACAGAGGTAAGATACACCCAAATTTAGGTTGGTCAAGCAGCATTTTGCTGTCCTAAACGGAAATTCACTTCTTGGCTTTACAAGACCACGTACACTTGAATTACTGCCAAATATTAGTCGTCACTAATCTGACGCAGATTTTGCGGTAACATACGAATCCGTTTAATCTACTTGGGAAAACAACTTCAGAGCAAGTCAGAATAAAATCAAATGTAACAATTTATTATGTCAGGTAAATGTATCATGCCAATTTCATAATCAGTTGAAATATAATAAATACAAAACATCAAATGCTCTGGAATAAAGAGAAAAGATGCAAACCTGACAGAAAATACATGATGCTGAGTGTCTTGCCCACACTCCGCATCACGGGCTAATTTGAGCTACAAATCGCCCTGAGCATCTTGTTGCATTTCTTTATATAAACAGAAACTTCTTACACATGGAAACATTTGCTAACAATGGGAATTTGCATTTGGAGTTTACACCTTTTGAGAGCAGAATGCCATTTGCCTGGAAGACAAATGCTCTGTGTGCAAGTTATCTCTAAACTCTTAAGAACTTTATTAGCTTTTGATTTACTTCTTTGGGAATGAGCCATTTGTACCAGTCGCACTGAGACATTTCAAATGATACCAAACATGTATAATACTGTATGATAATTATTCACATTAAACCATATAGATTTTTGGGTGAATTTTGGTGATCTCAGCATGAGAGAGAAGGTATGGGGGAAGAGGGAAAGAGATGCAGATTAGAATGATTCTGAGGTGAGACTTGCGTCTCAAATGATGATGCTAACTTCACGAGAGAGTTCAAATGTTAATTTCCTTTTTCTCAGAGAGTTGCCCTCTCTTCTAGTTCTTCCAGTTCTTCCAGTTCTTCCAGTTTTTCCAGTCTTACATGCATACATACATACATACATACATACATACATACATACACACAAACATACATACACACACACATATACATACATACATACATACATACATACATATATACATACATACAAAAGTAAGGCGCACCAGCAAAAATTTAAGAGCACCCACCAAAAATTAAGGAGCACCACAACTACTTAGCTTTAATGATGACGGGCTAATGCGCACGAGCTATAGGCAAAACAAGTGAAAAATGTGGTTTTCAGCTTGTTTTTAAAACAAGGTTTTCACAAAAATGTGTTCATTAAGCCCTTGCCCAGCGATCTCAGTGCTCCAAATAGCAATTAAACATCTAAAAGTAACTTCATTTGTGTGTTTTCGGAGAGGAGTACCTTTCCTTTGCCCATAAAAATGCAGTTTTTCTCTACACGCTTCCCCTCAGCACAAGTTTGGTATTGTTGTATATTCCAACTTTGTGAATATTCATAGTGAATTCTCGATGGCATGAGTCTGAACCAATGAAATGGGATTTTCAAACAATAAAGACGCCTCAGACAGCTTGCGATCCTGATATACACATACTGTATAGCCTACACAGATTTACAGTATTTCAAAATATCTGTCTTGGCGAGTATTTATGCAAACAATATCTGTTATGTCTTAAATAAACATTTGATTAACTGTTGGGGAAAAAAAAAACATCTGATGTGTAACATTATTAGGGGTGTCACGATTCTCCAAATCCTCGATTCGATTACATTTTCGATTCTAAGGTCACGGTTCGATTCGATTTTACTTTTTTTTAAAATTTTTTTAAGCACAGGTTGCGGTTGCTCCTAAAAAGCTGACATCAGTTCATCGCAATCTCACACATCTCTGTTATTATCAATGAAGCTGACTGCACAATGAATCTTTCATAATATATAGCCTACACTTTGTTTGTTATAATTAGAGGATTTGCCAGCATACAGAATTCAGCACTGAACAAAAAGTCCGTTTTGAGCGGTGAGGAGAGTCTATCTTAAATGGTTCTGATTGGCCATTGCGTTCAAGAAATCAACACATATGTCTGTGATTGGCTAAATCGCTCACCGCTGCAAACATGTTATAAATAGAAACTCTGGCCTGTAAATCGTTTCTATTTTCTTTTAGTTGTTCTTGTTGCTTTTCTGCAACAGATAAATAAAAATGTATTAGTTTTTATATGTTTTATTCATAGATATTTCTAGTTTGCGGGAGTCCTGCGAATCGTTTTATTCTCACGCACACACAGAGTGAGTGCATTACCGCCCGCGCTCGCACTCGGCCCTCAAATCTAGTCCCGCGCCGCACTCTATTGCGTTGGGAGTGCACGTCTATAGATCAAGAGCCCGGCCCGAGGATAGTGACGGGAAATATCGGCCCGTGTCGGGCCAAGTTCGGGCTCGGGCATAGAAGTTAGAGGACTCACAGCCTTTCAACACGTGTGTTCTTTTTTTCCGCGCCGTGATGAGTCGTTCATGAACGATCCGTTCAATTCCTCTGTCACGCGATAAATGAACAAAAGACTCGGAAGGTCAAGTAATTATTAATGTTCCCTGTAAATTATTTTTGACTGCATTATAATGATTTCTTAATTCAGAATATGATCAAGATTGCGTAGGTGGATGTGTTCGGGGAATTTGCCTGTTAAAAGTATAACATTTAAAGCCCCTGAAATGACTAGAAAAAAGATGAGTTAATTTTGATGAACGAGATTGAACAATAGAGTCAGTAAAACGATCCGAACTTTCCATCACGGGCGCGACATGGGGGCGTGGCAGCATCGACGATTCCATTTTTTATTTCGATTTTTGAGATTGTGAATTAATTTCGATCGATTTCGATTTAAAATCGAAATCGTGACACCCTTAAACATTATATTACATCCCGGATGTAATATAATGTTTAAGGGTGTCACGATTTCGATTTTAAATTATTAATGTAACATCCGTGTGGTACAGTAGGTCTGAATATATAGGCTAGGCTGTCTGTTAATATTTTTTTTAAGTAAATAAATAAATGATAAAACAATTTCCAACCACACACACACACACACACACACACACACACACACACACTACTGTGGAAAAGTCTTAGGCATGTTAGTAAAGTATTTTCACCCCCAAAAAATGGTTTTAGTTGGAAGTTTATGTAAATGTGAACAAATGTGTACTCTTTCTTTCTCCATAGCCCCTTTCACACAGAGCGTTGATCCCAGAAAATTGCTAGAGTGCCTTCTGTGTGAACTATGGCTGGGTATCGATTCAGATGTCCCGTTTCGATTCCGATTCACAAGATCTCAATTTGATTCACTGATTTTAATGATTCCATTTTCACTGGCCCCACCACAAAGAGAGTAATAAATTAATAAAATATTAATGTTTTTTTTTAGTTATTGATTGTATCCTTGTATTGTAATAAATAAGGTTGACACCCACATTTTTTTTTATCCCTTTAAACTTACCAGTTTAACCGTAACCAAAATATTTTTTTGTGCATTAATGCCATAAAGATTGTATAAGTGTTCATTTAACACTTTTGTGTACATGTCATTTACTTTTCCAAAAATGCATATTATTTTTATATCAGCTATTGTTCACCCTGTTTGTTTAATTAATCAGAATCGAACATTGAAAAACCCGTATTGGTCAAGCACTATTTATCAAAGTACATTTCTGAAATTTCAAGCTTGCCTGTCAACAGCAAAAAGACATGCTAGAAGTTTTTTGTACGTCTTTAAACAGATCTTCAGCAGTGTTATCTCTCTGACCGTTGTAGTAGGTTTGAAGTACACTGTCTGTGTGCATGTACCTTGTGATACTTGAACCGATACAATCAATGCAGTTTTACCCGAGAGGCACATCTGCTGACGGCTCACTGGTCTATCCTGTTTGCTTGATGCTCAAAAAGTCTGCTTTGCAGAGCACGTGCACGTATGAGGGTGAATCTTTTCATACTCAAGCGGTTAAATGACAACAGTGATTTCTATAGTCGTACTATAACCATGAGACTTTTGAGCATGCTTAGCATGTGTTTCAGCTGATAATATCTTTTAGAAACATTCTTGAGAAGCTTTTACACCAATGTTATCAGGCCAAGCTGTCAGGAGTGTGACATCTTTAATTATTTTACCAAGATTTCTGCATTTGTATAGTAACTATTAGTCTTTAAAGGAGACCTATTATGCCTCTGGTGTGTGTGTGTTTATGAGGCGCCGGACTGGACAATAGCGAAGCGAACGCCGCGAGCGTGCGAGAGAGACCGAGTGTGTTCGAGAGAGCGAGTGTGTCCGAGCATCATATAGTTTGTTTATATATAAATAACACATTTCAGCATTAGGATAATATCTGTAGCCTATTGGTATCATCTGCAACGTTTTAATTAGTTTACATGGTTATAAAAATAAAACCTAAAAATAACCGGTACCGTTCTAGGACCGTTATCTTGAGGTTAAGTTGAAAAAATAACTTGGGAACGTTTCTGGGAACGTAGCAGGGAACGTTCCCAGAAAACATCTTTGTTTGACCGGTTGTGAACACGTGCAGCAAACACGCCTAGAATTTGGCTTAAATAACCTCTTCTGATGATGTTTCTCTGTAGGTTATAAAAATAAAACCCAAAAATATTATACTTTATTTTTATTATTTATTTTTGGTAAATTGTTCAGTATTATATTGAGAGCACTTTTTGTTAAACTGTTTACTTTTGTGAGGAAGAAAATACTTCAAGTAGGCTACAGTATGTCTACCGGTTGTGAAGTTGTGTGACAGTTTTATCATTTTAATTTGCACTACAAAGAGTGTATGTATTTATATTTTTATTATTATGTATTCATTTTTGGTGCATTTCTTAAGAAGCATAATTTATTTTTAGACTTATTTGTTGGCCAGTTGTGGTCTGTGCAATAAATATTAAAAGTTAATCTATTGTGTTTTATTGTTCCACTAATGATAATATTTACAATAATATATTGAATTTAATAGGTGTCTCTCACATTGTCCCACAGCAACATTAAAAAAGTGTAGACTAGTGTGCAATGTTTTATAATAATAATTTATTCTATTTAGTGTCCATTTCATTCATTTAACAATTTAATATTGGGGCATCAAAGGTTTTTGACATATTTGAACATAAAAAAAAAAGGATCTCAATAGTTACTTTCCCCGGTAATTAATTACTTTTATAATGATGTAATTCAGTAACTGACTTAGTTGCTATTTGTGAGAAGTAACTAGTAACTATAACTAATTACTTTTTTAAAAGTAACATGCCCAACTCTGGGTAACAGTTTTGCATATCAAAATAATTTTCAACATCCCCACTATTACAAGAGTGGAATTGTTTTGAAAACAACCTATGTTGAAAAAATTCTTTTTACATATAGTTAAAACTAGAGGTCGACCAATAGTGGATTTTACCGATAACGATAACTATGTTGGACCACGCTGGCTGATAACTGATTAATCAACTAATAGTTTTTAAAATAGATACTGAATGAAAACAAACATAACACATAAAATAGTGCTGAACTTTATTACAAATTGTTTTAAATGTACTGTACTCTTTTAATATATATAAAAATATTAACATAGTATACCTTGATCATTCATGTTAGTTCATAGTGCATTAATGTTAGGAGGTACAACTTTAAAATGTAAAACTGTATTCGTAAATGTTGAAATCAACAATGAACAATACTGTTATTATCCTTATAGTTAATGTAAAAAAAATTACTCTTATTGTAAAGTGTTACCATTTCATATAAATCCAAACAGTCCTGCTTAAAAATGGCCATCTTTAAATATATATTTTTTTACAGCGTTCCCCTCTTCATCAGTCTCACTTCTGTCTCGAACCAGGTGAAATGGAGAAGTGCTGGACATTTCTGCAAGGCTTGCATCCTGTGTGCTCTTAACAGATGAATTTGACAAGTCATTGTCTCCCTGTGACCCTGGCATTAGTCTATCAGAGCAGAATTGTTGTTAAAGGGATAGTTCACCCAAAAATGAAAATTCTGTCATCATTTACTCACCCTCATATCGTTTCAGACCTGTATGTCGGTTGTCATGATATTTCACTATATAAGTTGAGGTCATTTGGTCCTCAACAGTATAGTTAATCGAGTATACACACACACACACAAAGAAAAGAAAAAATCACTCACTGCTCTTGACTTTTGTAACTTGAATAAGGATTAATTAATTAATAAGAATGTTTAATTTATACAGCGAATACTATGCAGTGTTACATTTGCTTACTTTTATTACATTCCTGTACATGAAAACTACTATTAGAGCTACCTAAAAAACCTAAGCACTGTTTATTTAATTTGTATCTTTGTTATATTGTATTTATTTCTGCTTTTGCTTGTAATTGCTTGTGATTAGGCTAATTGTTCTTATTTTATTAGTGACTCGTTACTTGTCTTTAGTAATGTTTTAAATTAATATATTAGTTCGGCTAGTAGTTTTAAGCTGCTATCGTAATTGGAATAGAGAATTGTGAAGTTTCATTTGTTAAAATTTTGGTGTCATTACTGCCTGTTTTTTTCAGAAAGTTTCATGGCCGGTAAAAAAAAAATATGGCCGGTACATTTTTTTAAGTCACCGGCCATTGGCAGGTGTGGCAAAAAGTTTGTTTTAGGCCCTGTGCATATTTATACATCATCTGGGACACAACCAATGAATCTTAAGGCCACGTTCACATTGTCAGTCCAAATCCAAATATTGATGTCCACATTGTGTATCGCAACTGTTCAGATCCGATTTGTGTGTCCACGCCACTCTTTCGTTTTACGAAATACAGTCCCCTCCAAAAGTATTGGAATGGTAAGGCAAATTCCTTTGTTTTTGTTGTTCACTGAAGACATTTGGGTTTAAGATCAAAAGATGAGTATGAGACAAGAGTTCAGAATTTCAGCTTTTATTTCCTGGTATTCACATCTAGATGTGTTAAACAACTCACGACATACCACCCTTTGTTTGAACCCACCCATTTTTCAAGTGAGCAAAAGTATTGGAACAAATAATCTTAAAGTATATAACATTTAATATTTGGTGGCATAACCCTTGCTTGCAATAACTGCCTCAAGCCTGCGACCCATCGACATCACCAAACTGTTGCATTCTTCATTTGTGATGCTATTCCAGGCTTTTACCGAAGCTTCTTTCAGTTCTTGTTTGTTTCGGGGTGTTTGTCCCTTCAATCTCCTCTTAATGAGGTGAAATGCATGCTCTATTGCAGGGGTCATCAACTATATTTGTCAGAGGGCCAGAATTTTACCAGACAGTCTCCTTGGGGGCCGGACCCTTAAATAAAAATTAAATAAAAAATCAAATTTTGGTATAACATTATGATTGATGTTTATTGTTAATTCCTTTTTCCATTTCATTACAAAACTGAAGGCCTTTATGAGTCAGGTTCCTATCACCTATACCACAGACAACCACCAGGGGTGATAGATATTTTGCCTCAACTCAATTAAGTAAATTTTACTTATAGAGCACTTAAAAAACAAACACCGAGGAAGTGACAGGAAAGGGTCTCTTAACAGAGGTAAAATGGCACTCTCAAAGGCTATGAAACGCAAAGTTGATATTGAAAACAGGTCCTTCAATGATGACTGGACTGAAAAGTACGCATTTATCATGCCAACCTTCCGGAATGCCTCACCAGTATGCCTAATTTGCAACGAAACTGTTGCTGTTGCAAAAGAATACAATCTGCGCCGTCACCACCACACATTAAAATTTTAAGATTTCATATCCTGAGCAGTCAGAGGCGCGTCAGAGAAAAATCGCAGCACTGAAATCTGCCTACTCCCACGCAAGTGGCATTATTACTCGAACTTTAACTGATCAAGTGAGAGTAACGTGTGCATCCCTGCAGGCTGCTTGGGTGCTTTGCAGACATAACCGGCCTTTCACTGAAAGTGAGGTTTTAAAGGAGTGCATGATCACCGTTCTGGAGGAACTTGCCCCCGACAAATCAATGGACAGAGTTATTGCATCTGTCAAACAAGTACCTCTATCTGCCTCAACTAATGCACGTCGTGTACACGTTTTGGTGGAGCAAGTTCAGCGAGCTGTCATTGACGGGGTCAAGGAAGCCAAATATATTTCGCTGGCTATTGATGAGTCCACTGACAACACGGATATCTCACAGTTGTGCATTTTTGTCAGATACTATGATGGCAAAGATTTCCGAGAAGAGCTGCATTGCTTCCACTCGAGGACAACACCACTGCTGACATCATCTTTGGAAAACTGGAGGATTTTTTTAAAAGCCATGGATTGTCCCTGGATAAAATCAACCTGACAGTGACAGATGGTGCACCAGCCATGATTGGAAAAAATAAGGGTCTGGTGAGCAGAATAAAGACTGTCGCTCTTAAAACTAACGCACTCCATTGTATCACCCATCAAAGTGTGCTGTGCGTAAAGCTAAGTGGGGAGCTCAAAGAGGTGATGGAAAAAACAATGAAAATTATTAACCACATCAGAGGAACTTCAAGCACGCAGCACCGCCTGTTCCGCAAATTCGTGCTGGCTTCTCATGATGACCTGTTACTCCACAATGACGTGCGCTAGCTGAGTAAGGGCAAAGCACTGGAGTGCTTCGTTGAACTCTGTGCCCAAGTAGTGGATTTTTTAAAACAAAGTAAGTCCAAAGCGGCAGCTGACCATCTCCGCATCTTGCAAGACATGGGATACATGTGCAACGTTGCATTTTTAACAGACATTTTCTCCCATTTAAATACACTTAATCTACAGCTGCAAGGAAAAGAAAAATCAGTGGTGGATTTGGTGGAAAAACTTGAAGCCTTTGGGAACAAACTTGATCTGTTCCACGCAGATTTGTTGTCAGGGAGGCTGCTGCACTTCAACACACTGAAGACGGTGGGAGAAGGCAACTTAACAGACAAGATGAAGATATTTATCACACAATTAAAAGACAACTTCTCTGCTAGATTTGATGACTTTTTTATTTCCAGGGATGCCATTGGATTTGTGCGTGACCCATTCACCATCACCCCAAGCGGAGAATTCTCCACAAACGCGTTGAAAATGCTGCAGTTGGACGAGGCAGCCAATCAGAGCGAGCTGGCTGAAATTCAGGCCGCAGGCGACATGAAGGCTGCTCTGAGTGGTGCTGAAAGCCTGTGCACGTTTTGGATATCTTGTCCCGAGGTCTATGGCACATTGAAGACGCTGGCTATGTATGTGCTCACCATGTTCGATTCAACCTACACCTGTGAGGCTGCGTTCTCCAAGATGAACTCGATTAAAACGCACGAGAGGAACCGTCTGTCAACCCAGTCTTTGGAGGACTGTTTGCGCATAAGTCTGACAGCTGCCAAGCCTGATGTGAAAAAGTTAGTGTCAGAAGGGAAATGTAACTTCAGCCATTGATTAATTAGTGTTATAGTAGTCCATTTCAGCCTTGTGATTTGATTTCGCTATAGCCCACTTAACGTTTTATTTGCTGTGCGAACAATATTTGTGACCTGTTTTGTTCTGGTTCCAGGCTATTTATTTACCATGCTATTTTAAATTGTGCCAGATCGTTTTTTCCTCCTTTTTTAGTCCTGAGGAGTTTGCTAGTTCCAAGCATGTTGTTTAGACTTTGAAATAAAAAATAAATGTTAAGTAAGGGGATGAGGAAAAGTTATGTTTTAAAAAAAACTGTGTGAAACAATAAATACAGAACAGTGTAACGAGTCTGTCCTCATTTTGGGGTGTAGCCTAAATATAGTCATAAATGGTGGTGATTACTGAGAAGAGACTCAGTTGTTGCTGCTTTTAGTTGCTTTAATAGTGTAGAATAGGCCTACATATTTTCTCTTTGATCCTCACAATTTTGGAATCCAGTCGCGGGCCGGATCGAACGGCTTGGTGGGCCGCATTCGGCCCGCGGGCCGCCAGTTGATGATCACTGCTCTATTGGGTTAAGGTCAGGTGATTGACTTGGCCAGTCTAAAACGTTCCACTTTTTTCCCCTGATGAAGTCCTTTGTTTTGTTGGCAGTGTGTTTTGGGTCATTGTCCTGCTGCATGATAAACTTCCTACCGATTAGTTTCAAAGCATTTCTCCATAAATTGGCAGACAAAATGTTTCTGTACACTTCTGAATTCATTCTGCTGCTACCATCATCAGTTACATCATCAATAAATATTAATGAGCCTGTTCCAGAAGCAACCATGCATGCCCAAGCCATGACATTACCTCCACCATGCTTCACAGATGAGCTTGTATGCTTCAGATCATAAGCAGTTCCTTTCTTTCTTAACACTTTGGCCTTTCCATCACTTTGGTAGAGATTAATCTTGGTCTCATCAGTCCATAAGATTGTGTTCCAGAGCTTTTGCGGCTCATCTCTGTACTTCTTTGCAAATTTCAATCTGGCCTTCGGATTCTTACTGCTGATGAGAGGTTTGCATCTTGTGGTGTGGCCTTTATATTTCTGCTCTCTGAGTCTTCTTCAAACAGTGGATTGTGATACCTTCACCCCTGCACTGTGGAGGTTGTTGGTGATGTCACTGATGTTTTAGGGGTTTTCTTCACAGCTCTCACAATATTTCTGTCATCAACTACTGTTGTTTTCCTTGGCCGACCTGTTTGACGTCTGTTACTCAGTACACCAGTAGTTTCTTTCTTTTTCAGGACATTCCAAATTGTTGTGCTTGCTTTGCCCAATGTTTATCCAATGGCTCTTGTTGATTTTCCTAAGCTTGACAATGGCTTGCCTTTCTCCCATAGACAGCTCTCTGGTCTTCATGTTGGTTTATCCTCTTTAACAGGAAATGCAGTCTTTATAGGTTTGAACCAAGGATGAAAACTTAGACTAGTCATGCAGAGCTATTTAATGTTTGGACAATCAACTAAAAGGGAACACCTGGGCAACAAGAAACATCTGTCAGTCACATGTTCCAATACTTTTGCTCACTTGAAAAATGGGTGGGTTCAAACAAAGGGTGGTATGTCGTGAGTTGTTTAACACATCTAGATGTGAATACCAGGAAATAAAAGCTGAAATTCTGAACTCTTGTCTCATACGCATCTTTTGATCTTAAACCCAAATGTCTTCAGTGAGCAACAAAAACAAAGGAATTTGCCTTACCGTTCCAATACTTTTGGAGGGGACTGTATCTGCATTGGTTTCTATGGCAATGACATTGCGTTGATAGGCATATGCCAAAAACACCAACAACAACAACATCCGCAACATGGAGGGTTTTGCAATACATATGTTATCTTATTTACAACATTACAATGTGTAGCCGTCGTGCCGGACTACTGCGTCTTTTGAGGCAGCGAAAGAAACCTAGGAGGCTGGTATGCATGGGTTTATTCCTCTGCTGGTTTCAAAACGCGTCTCCGTTATATTGTCATTTTTTGATCATCTGGCACTTTGCAACAATAGAACCTTATTTCTGCAGCGACTTTCAGCATGTTTCCTATAACAAAGTCTGACATTTACGTTTTACGTGGCGTGAGAAAGTCACATAAACCACAAGAAATCGGATCAGAGCAGTCAGACTGCAACGGATTTCCAGAAATGTGATTTGAATAGGATTTCAAACCACATATGTAGGCAATGTAGCTTGAAACTAATTTGTAAAAATTGCATTTCATGTGATTTTTTTTTTGCCATTCACACTTGCTAAATTTGATTGAATTTCGATCAAATATGCACGAAAATCGGATTTGAACTGACTGACCGTATAATTGAGTAGACTGTTTACTAGCTAAAACAGTTGAGTATATTGATGTATAATAGTCAGTTACATTGTTTGAAAAAAAAAACAGAAAAAAACGTATTTATTCAACTAAAGTTAATTAGCTGATTCATATAATTCTTTTATCAATTATAATGATGTATTTGGGTATATTTTTGTTTAATATGTCTATTAACTAACATATCACTCTGAATCCTCCATGCACCACCAGTATTGAGAATGTCAACTTTTGAACATTATCATTTACACACGCAATCCTAATGATGTTTTTGCACTGAGATTCTATCTAAACAGGAT
This sequence comes from Gila orcuttii, assembly GCA_026230005.1. Classification (NCBI taxonomy): domain Eukaryota; kingdom Metazoa; phylum Chordata; class Actinopteri; order Cypriniformes; family Leuciscidae; genus Gila; species Gila orcuttii. The sequence goes on along the minus strand of JAPDVR010000004.1, from coordinate 44,462,457 downwards.
CTTCTAAACAGGAAGAGGGTGGTGTGAGTTTAGGGGCATTGTTGTTTACAGTGTCTGCAGGCAGGCAGAGCCCACCATCATTTCCGCTTGGTTTAGAAAACCTGTACTGATACGGTGAACTCTTTGAAATTAGAAGTGTAATTTTTGTCTCTCAACCTGCATGATCTGACATTATGAGCGGTTGATATTGATATGCTGTTAGTTATAAATATCCACAGAAGTTAGAGCTGCCCTCATGAACATGGAAATATTTGATCTTTATGAATGCTGTTTGTTTGTCTCTCTTAAAACATCTTTTCAAGGAGATATGAGATTGTATGTGAGGGAGTGGAATTCTGACAGTGCTGTTAGTGTACAGTTACTGTATGTTTGTGTGTTTGAATGAGTTTCATGAGTACAAACTAACACTCAAGCAAAGTGACGCATATATTGAGGAATAAAATCAATTATTAAATTGTGAATTTCAATATTTAATTTGGGTAACACTTTATTTTACAGTGTCCTTGTTACATATGTTACATGTACTTACCATAGTAATAACAGTAAATTATGCATAATTACATGCAACTAACCCTCAACCAAATCCCAATCCTACCCTAACCCTATAGTAAGTACATGTTGTTAATTAATTTTACTCCGTACTTAAATGTATAATTACACTGTAACAATGACACCTTAAAATAAAGTGTAACCTTAATTTGCATGATAAATTTTACATAATACACAACACTGTTAATCTAATGGGAATGGTAAAGGGGATGGTGATTTTACAGAGGGGATGCTTTTAGTATTTTTTTTCCAACAAGGGGGATGCCATCCCCCCTCAAATCGAGCCCTGAGTATAACTGTGAAATGAACATCAATGAACAATACACTGTTGTGCAAATCAATGTTCAGGCCAACTGTTAACCTTATTTTTTATATCTGGGACTATATTTGCTGCTGGAGGGATGCCGCATAATGAATTTACTTAATAATCATGAATGGTTACACTTTATTTTAAGGTGTCATTGTTACAGTGTTATATATTTAAGTACTGAGTAACATTAAGCAACTACATGTACTTACTATTGGGTTAGGGTAGGATTAGGATTTGGTTGAGGGTTAGTTGCATGTAATTATGCATAATTAGGGCCCAAGCACCGATGGTGTGTGAGGACCCTATTGGAATTGCTCCATTTATTTACTGTTATTACTATGGTAAGTAGCCTACATGTAACATATGTAACAAGGACACTGTATATATAATATTATATTATACTATATTTTATAAAAGCAGTAATGGCCATGTTGCATTTTGATGGCTAATGTGTTTGCTAATAATAGCCTTTAGCTTTGACTTGATTTCACAGTTCAGCACATATTTGAGTGTGCATTTTAGATATAGAAATAGAGCCACAGTGTTGTTTTTCAGACGTTTGGCCTACGGTTGGCTTTCTCATCGCTAGATAGGAGGAAGTATTACAACAAGGACATAGTTCACCTTTAAATATTACCAGAATGCTAACACAGCGGCATCACTAGATGGCAGCAGAGTGTTTGTGTGGTCAGTTTGCGGTCAGCAGGCTTTGAGTGAATATGTATAAACTAATGGATTTTAGTTTGTCAGAGAACAGTGTTTGCCCCAGGCAAGGTATGATATTTTGGAAAAATACCAAGTGCTCGGATAGAGCTACCTTGCTCTCCATCTCTCTCTTTATCACTATCTGTTACTTTCTCCTTAACAAAAATACACGTTGTATAGTGTAATTTACAAACAAAGGATTTTGAACTAAACTGTTAGTGTGATAGCACCCTTAGTCACACCAATGATATTCTTGTTTGATCACTACACTGTGATATGCTTTGTGCATACAAACAGATATCCGCCCACCGTACACACTAGCCAATCAGAGCACAATGCTGTGACCTCAATAGATCAAACTGAATTTTTTTTTGTACTGAATGTGTGCGAGCACGTCCACTCAGAAGGACGTGAGTCTTTGTCTCATTCTTCTGAATGTGAAGCCCTCCCGAACGGATCTAGGAACAGCTCTGCTTTCCCACCTGCAGACTGAAGCCTGTCAACATTGCACATGCACTGTAAAATAAATCCAGTATTTAATGTCAAACCATGTCTAGATTACTAGCCCACAATGTGTCGCCAGCATATACATTACTTATTTTTTTTTGTTTTGAAGTCATGGTTATGTTTTTCAGGAAATGAGAGCTCAGTTTACAATATAGTGATAGAGAGAGATAATTTATATATAGCAGCAAATTAGCATATTAGAATAAATAGGAATTTATTCTAAAAAATATAATTTTAAAATATATTGAAATAGAAAACAGTTACTATAAATCGTCATAATATTTAACAATATTACTGTTCTGTTTTTTATTTTTATTTTTTATATTTTTAATCAAATAAATGCAGCCTTGGTGAGCATAAGATACTTTTTCTTGGCCTGTTTTGTTCTTTTGCTGTTTATGTTTTGGATTTGTTTTGTAGTATTTTTGGTTATTTGTATTGGGTATTTAGCAGTATATTTATTATACAGTCATGCTAGTTAAACTCTTTGAAATTGCACAGAGAGAGACAGACAGGTGAGAGGGTTAATTTCTTAACGGATTTAAGGAATATAGTAGTGAAAAGAACAGACAGAGGTACAGAAGCAAAGTGGTTAATGGGAGAGGAAAATTTGATTATGGTGTTTGCAAGAGCATTACTTGACCTGTCAGTTTTAATAAATGTGCTACTGCTACTACATCCCCCATCATTCAGTACCTGCCCACTGTCTGCCCTTTTCTTGTTTTTTAATCTCCTCCCAGCAGTCAGTACCCATGCTGCTGGTGCCAGAGGTGTTTTAGACAGCAGAAGGTATAGCATCAGTCATAACCACAGTGGTTAGGCTGTTCTTCAGTTTAGTGAGTTGAGTGAAGGTTGGAGGAATAGATGGAAGGAGACTATTGGCGCTTTTCCACTGCATGGTATGGCTCGGTACGGCTCCGTACGGGTCGGCGCGGCACGGCACGGTTCGGCTCACTTTGCTTTTCCACTGCAGTTAGTACCGCTTCAAAGTGGGTGGGATTATGACTGATCGTTATAGTTTATCCGCTCCTCGTCAACCAATGAGAAGAACGTTTGCATTTCTCTTCCACTGACCACGATTCAGCCATTTCTTTTTTGGAAGTTTTTTTTCTTCAAGCAAGTGAAGCAAGTAGTTTTAAAACAGGTGCTACAGCGGTGGCTGTTACTGGCTATTTAAATCTAGCGGGTTTGATGTCTCGCAAATACAATGACGTTGGTAGTGACTATTCTGTCTGTCTGACCAATCAGTGATCTGCAGTGTTTTCACGTCACATTTTAGTATCGGTACGGTATGCTAGGAACCTCAACAGAGGTGGTACCATTTAAAGCGAGCCGAAACGAGCCGTACCATACCGTACCATGCAGTGGAAAAGCGCCACAAGTGAGCCGTACCGAGCCGAGACGTACCGTACCATGCAGTGGAAAAGCGCCATAAAGCCGCATTTCCACCTTCGGGCCAAACCATTCTCTTTTCATAACTGTTCCGTTCTGCCTGTGATCGACCCCATTCGGTACGGATATGGTTTCATTTTCCACTGGGGCTGATAATGGAGCTCTTTGAAATGTAATACAAATGTAAAGTTGCCTCAGTAACGCAATAGTTTACAGACTATATGGGATGTAAATAGCGGCCGCGTTATTGGCCGTTCAGACAGAATGCGTTTTAGCTCCAGCGCTGGCTAAAACCCCATGTACCAACTCACGCATGGCGATCTGGCCACTTACTAATCAAAGCGAACCATGGCTGTATCAGAGCCCTGGCTCCATAAAAAGCAGCCGACTGGTATCAGTCAGGAGTGAGTATGGGTGTGGTTACAAGGAGAAAGGTGATCTCGACAGATGCCTCCAATCTAGGTTGGAGGGCCCTTTACGAGGGCAGGCCCGTCTCTGGCCTATGGTCAAGCCTGGAGAAGCACCTACATATAAACTGTCTAGAGATGAGAGCAGTCGATCTATCGCTGAAAGCTTTTCTCCCGTACTTAAAAGGCCACCACGTCCTGGTCCGGATGGACAACATGGCAGTGGTGTCCTATATAAATCGCCAGGGTGGTCTCAGGTCAAACAACCTGAACACCATGGCCAAAACCTCATCTTATGGGCTCAGCACAACCTGCGATCCCTAAGGGCGGCGCATGTGCCAGGCATTCTGAACCAGGGTGCGGATATGTTATCCAGAGACAATGTTACCCCAGGGGAATGGTCTCTTCACCCACAGACGGTTCAGCTAATATGGAGCATCTTCGAAGAGGCAGAGTTTGAGGACGCGCTTGCCCACAATTGGCCGAGCCGCCCGCTTTATGCATTCCCTCCGGTCACGGATGTTACCACAGGTCAACGAACGGATCAGGGAGAGCAAGTGCACAGTGCTACTGATAGCTCCTCTCTGGAAGACCCAATTATGGTTCTCCAAGCTGGCACAGCTACTGGAAACAGCCCTATGGCTGGTTCCGCTGAGGAGAGACCTCCTCACACAGTAGGGGTGTCACGATTCTCCAAATCCTCGATTCGATTACATTTTCGATTCTAAGGTCACGGTTCGATTCGATTCTCGATTTTTACTTTTTTTTTTTAAGCACAGGTTCCTGTTGCTCCTAAAAAGCTGACATCAGTTCATCGCAAACTCACACATCTCTGTTATTATCAATGAAGCTGACTGCACAATGAATCTTTCATAATATATAGCCTACACTTTGTTTGTTATAATTAGAGGATTTGCCAGTTTACAGAATTCAGCACTGAACAAAAAGTCCGTTTTGAGCGGTGAGGAGAGTCCATCTTAAATGCTTCTGATTGGCCATTGCGTTCAAGAAATCAACACAAATGTCTGTGATTGGCTAAATCGCTCAACGCTGCAAACATGTTATAAATAGAAACTCTGGCCTGTAAATCGTTTCTATTTTGTTTTAGTTGTTCTTGTTGCTTTTCTGCAACAGATAAATAAAAATGTATTAGTTTTTATATGTTTTATTCATAGATATTTCTAGTTTGCGGGAGTCCCGCGAATCGTTTTATTCTCCCGCACACACAGAGTGAGTGCATTACCGCCCGCACTCGGTCATCAAATCTAGTCCCGCGCCGCACTCTATTGCGTTGGGAGTGCACGTCTATGGCCGGGTCGGGCCAAGTTCGGGCTCGGGCATAGAATCTAAGTTTGAGGACTCACAGCCTTTCAACACGTGTGTTTTTTTTTCCGCGCCGTGATGAGTCGTTCATGAACGATCCGTTCATTGCCTCTGTCACGAGACAAATGAACAAAAGACTCGGAAGGTCAAGTAATTATTAATGTTCCCTGTAAATTATTTTTGACTGCATTAAAATGATTTCTTAATTCAGAATATGATCAAGATTGCGTAGGTGGATGTGTTCGGGGAATTTGCCTGTTAAAAGTATAACATTTAAAGCCCCTGAAATGACTAGAAAAAAGATTAGTTAATTTTGATGAACGAGATTGAACAATAGAGTCAGTAAAACGATCCGAACTTTCCATCACGGGCGCGACATGGGGGCGTGGCAGCATCGACGATTCCATTTTTTTATTTCGATTTTTGAGATTGTGAATTAATTTCGATCGATTTCGATTTAAAATCGAAATCGTGACACCCTTATCACACAGGCAAACTGATTAATCTGCCATCCCCGTCCCGATTTGTGGGCCCTTCATGTATGGCCCCTCAACGGATACCCGGGTGTCTCCCGGAAAGGGTGCTGAAAATAATCATTGAGGCAAGAGTGCCGTCAACTAGACGCCTCTACGCTCAGAAATGGGTGGTATTTTCTGGCTGGTGCACTGCAGGGAGCCTAGACCCCTATTCGTGCGAAGTATCGAGTGTACTCGCCTTCTTACAAGGGCTTTTGGACGCGGGTCATACCCCCTCCACACTCAAAGTGTATGTGGCCGCCATAACAGCTTCTCACGCTCTTGTGTCCGGCCAATCACTAGGAAGAAGTGACCTTGTCGTATGCTTCCTTAAAGGGGCAAGGAGGCTGAACCCTCCGCGACCTCCTTCTGTGCCTATCTGGGACCTCGTCACGGTCCTGAAAGTGCTGAAAGGTGCCCCATTCGAGCCGCTACGGTCTGTGGACCTGAAGCATCTCTCGTTAAAGACCGCTCTCTTAATGGCGCTCGCCTCAGTCAAGAGAGTGGGCGATTTACAAGTGCTGTCAATAAGCGCTTTCCGCCTTGAGTTTGGGCCTAACGACTCCAAAGTCGTCCTTAACCAAGGCATGGTTATGTTCCTAAAGTGCTCTCAACTCCGTTCAGAGCGATGGTCATTACACTAGCAGCTCTTTCCTCACCAGAAGACGAAAAAGACGCGAGTTTACTCTGTCCCGTCAGGGCTATCAGAGTTTATGTGGAGCGTTCAGCCTCATTGAAGCAGTCAGAACAGCTCTTTGTATGCTTCGGCGGACCAAGGGGCACCGCACCAAGGGGCTCGGATTATCAAAGCAGAGATTATCGCGCTGGATAGTAGAGGCTATCGCACTGGCTTATGAGTCTAAGGGCCTGCATTCCCCCTTAGGTGTCAGAGCTCATTCCACAAGAGCCATGGCCTCGTCATGGGCTTGGTCAAGTGGAATACCCATGGAAGATATTTGTGCAGCGGCCGTCTGGGCCTCGCCATCCACATTTATCAGATTTTATAATCTGGAAGTTCCCGCTTTGCAATCGAGGGTTCTTTCAGTGTATATGCAAGCACAAACCCCCCTAGGCCATAGGACCCGATACATATCTGGTCCTGGTTAAACTCGGACTACAATCCTTATATATATTTATATAGATACATTATAAGGATTTGGCCCTATTAGGCCCATTTCCTTGTTCTTTCTTATACGAGACTCGTCAATTGACCGGTTTCTATTGGGATTCATAAACTTTACTCATCTATTAGCCTCAGGCATCTGGCTTCGGGCTACTGTATGGAGCGAAGTTAAGCACGCACGGCGTTTTGAAGGGGGTTCCCATAGCGTAAGCTAGCCTTACGCAATACGAGAGACCTCTCGAAAGGGAACGTCTTGGTTACTTACGTAACCTCGGTTCCCTGAGAAGAGGGAATGAGTATTGCGTAACCAGCCGTGCTATTGTGCTTTGATCAGGGGATTGCTTCAGTCGACTTAACCTTGATTCCTTTGGCTAAATGGGCCACTATAAGGGCTTAGGCCACGCCCATTCTGGCAGGCTCTGACGTGCCAAGGCGCGAAGCAGCCTGATTGTTTCCGCGTCTGAGCCGCCTCGCCATATATTCGTGCAGTTGCCGCAGCTGCACTGCGTTTTAAAAAAATTTGCTTCAATATTCTCGAGAAAAGGAGTTTTCCCATAGCGTAAGCTAGACTTACACAATACTTGTTCCCTCTTCTCAGGGAACCGAGGTTACGTAAGTAACCGAGGCAGCCTGATTGGTTCCGCGTCTGAGCTGCCTCGCCATAGGTTCGTGCAGTTGCCGTAGCACAGCCAATGACCGTGCTTGCCGCTCATCTGTGTCTGCTGTGCAGCTGCACTGCGTTTTAAAAAATTTTGCTTCAATATTCTCGAGAAAAGGAGTTTTCCCATAGCGTAAGCTAGCCTTACACAATACTCGTTCCCTCTTCTCAGGGAACCGAGGTTACGTAAGTAACCGAGACGATATTTCTTTACATTTCATAATAGAACGGTTAGCCAGCTACAGAGAAACTAGTAGCCAGGCAAAACTCTGTCTCTCTCTCCCACTGCAGACCTCGCTGAACCACGCCCAGTGCACAGACTTATCAAAAAGCTTTTAACTGATTGGCTTGCGTGACAACGCGCCATGCGAATTTTACGCTCGAGTTGAAATTTTTCAACTTGCGCGGAAGATGTGATTGAGGCGAATATCGAGCATTCGTGGCAATTGTGTCACCCAATTTGCGTCATTTGTCAGTCTATTTGCGTCTTTGCATTTACTTTGTATGTAATCTACTTGCGCAAATAATTAAATTCGCATTTGGTGTGAACTCAGCATAAGTCAAGTGTACAGACCCCCATTCCATTCCATACCCATTTTTGTTAAAAAGATCTATGGGTGTCCCGTCTGTCATTGGGGCAGAGGGTGACAGACTTTCCCCAGTCTGCAGTATGTTACTGAGCTACGAAATCCAGCTCCTTTCAGTGCTCATGACTGCAGTCTGAAGCTCTCAACAAAAGCAAGTTAATGGCTTTTTTGACCACTCAGCAGAATCAAGAATCAAATTTTACTGGCCATTTGTGATTCAACAGGAAGAGGACAAATGTTGCATATGTGTGTGCCCTGTGGTGTGTGTTTGATCTACTATCTGCATGCCGTCTATATACTCTGTGAAGTGGGTGTCTGTGTTTTGGTGTTTCACAGGGCCGTTACAACCACAGTGTGCCACACACAATATTTAGGTTAGTGGTTGATCAGTTAGTGACTCATTCTTAAAGGGACTGTTCTGCTGCCCCTGCAGCAGTGCACATGGTGCACATGGTCATTTCCTCCTTTTTATACATTTAGATTATCTTTACTGTCATCCAATGCTCAATTAAAGTTAATTTTTATAAACACTAATATTTTAGTGTTTATAAAACTAGTGATGCACTGAATTATTTTTTTTTGCCAAAACTGAAAATGAAATTAAAGGTGTTATTTAGACAACTGAAAACGAATTAATAATCAATTACTTAGTTGAATACAAACATTTAAATGGGCAGTCAAAATGACATTTAAATAATAAATAAATAAATAATAAAATGTAAAGATTTTGAAAGCTGGAACTTCAAAAGTATCAATGCACATTACCTATTGTGGTAGGCACGATACAAATAATATTTAGTGAAGTTTTGTTCAAGGAGTTATGGCATGGATTAAATTTATTTTTATTTATGTTCTTTGAGGTTTACTTATAATTTTTATAAAGCTCCTTTAAGGCTTGTCACTAAATGGCCACTTTTATGATTGGCTAATATCATTGAATAGAAAACGGAATCAACGCCCACTCCATCCAAATCCGTCATTTACGGACAAAGCATTATGAAATAATTAACTTGCGCCTTGTGATGCAGCTGCTGTCCTATCCAATACAGTTGGCTGCTTCATCTTTCAATAAAAGTTTCTTTGCGAACTCTCCATTACACTGTGCCTTGCTGACAAAACAAAATGCTCTGAACAAACATGTAATTCTTCAACGCGATCCAGGACGGCATTAAAATAAACCATCCACTTGTTTCCAATGCTGGGATCCTTCTGAAGTCAGTACAGAGGCTCAAACAAGCGGTTTAAACTGGACACGTCAAAGTGAACATTTTTTCAGCCTTCTGTTTGTCATTTCAACAGACTCAAGTGTGTGGAGTATGCCAGGAACTGAATGCACATCTCTGTATACTGTAGGGTAGACAGCATCTGTGATTATAATGAATTCTATTCGCTTTTGTTGTGACGCTCACATACAGTTGTAGGCACATGTCAGCCTTTGGTGAGATCAGTGATTGAAGTGGAGAAATAATGTGCCGGTACTTATCTCTATCAGTAAACTTCTCTCTTTTTTTGTATCAACTCACATCCACAATAATACGTTCCAATGAAAACATTTTCTAAAGTGTCTTCACGTTCTGTTTTTGCTGAGGAAAACTAGTGTGATGTGAATGCACCGAAAACTTTACAGTGGATGGGAAACTGTCTCGTATTGCTCCTGCATCACACTACATTATATTGCCAAAAGCTTTCTTATTATAGGGAGATGAGAGTGTCCGTATCTCTTACTATTGGATGGAATAGTAACGGCTAACTTGGATCACGTGAGGCATCTCATGGTGTAATGGCAGTGACGTCAGTGCCCGCTGTTCAAAGTTTTATTGACAGTCAGTTACAGTTTACGTTAATCAGTTTCTTGTGGATTAGCGCGTTGGTTTTGTCAATACATTTTCTGTATGTGGTGTTATATCGCTAGTAAACGTACAGTAGGACTGCATTGTTTGTGGAATGTGCTTTACTGCGGGAAAAAACCCCGCAAATTTCTTTATTGGTTGCAAAGTGCTAGTCACTACAGGGCGCATAAAACTACATTTAAGAGTACACTAAAAACGTAATTGTAATTTAATTAGGGCTGCCCTCGACTAAAGATTTTTCTAGTCGACTATTAGTCGTTAATTTAAGCGATTAGGTGACTAATCACACGTGTATATTAATAAGCCAAATCATAATAATCATAATAAAACAACGCAAAATTCACTTTTACATGGTGTTTGAACATAAATGTGTGTTGGCAGTGTGTGACACTACAACCCTAAAATGTTAAAAATCCACCCAGTGCTGTTTTTTTTTAATCCCCATAAATCAAAAGCACTGTCTCAGAACAAGCTGTTCGCAGATTCTGGGCAAACTGACGTCACTTTGCACAGGCCCCTCTCACGCCTGTTGATGGACTCTGCCGTTTTAGCATAGACCTGCCTTGAGTGAGCTGTACACAGTCTGTCATTGTTTCGACGCCGGAGCAGGTGTAGACAACAATGTCTCCGAAGTGATTGAGGTGTTTTGTTGTTGGATGTAAGAATGAATATAGCAGTCTTCATTTACTCCCGACATCTGAGCTGCTGAAGACGCAGTGGATTACTTTTGTTTTTGAAGGGAATGCACCCCCCAATTTATCTAAATGTGTTTATGTTTGCGTGAATCATCTTACACCAGACTGCTTCGTGAACGAGGGTCAATACAAAGCAGACTTTGCTAAAAAGTTGTTACTCAAGGATGGATCAGTACCACGTGATCCAGCTTACAGTCTCTGGAGCGATACTTGTCACGGCAGTAATGAAAGGGAGAGCGCTCAGTTTATTACAGTTTATTACAGTTTATTACAGTTTACCACTTTATTCAGCACCCCCTGAAAAGGCATATGGTCTGTATATATTTGTTTAACGAGTGTTTTTGTGTAATTCACTGTGTATGTTGATGATAATGCAAATGAGAGAGAGAGTTTATGAATAAGACTTTAATGCACACTTCTTGTACTGTGTTTTATTCCACTCTTACGTGATTTTCTGGAGTAAAACGGACGCTTCATCTTTTGTGAAGTACAATAAACTTCATAAAACTCAATACATTTTTAGCCATCATTCGGACGGGGTCTGCTACAACAGGCTTGCACTAATAGTGGATAAAAGCAAGTTATAACTGTAATCAAACAAAACTATATCTGTTCTATCTCCATACAGCATATTCTCTGGCTCTGTAGGCATTATTGTCCGACTCCGGGTAAAACTGAACAGTGCTACTGACAGTTTCTGTTCTGACGTTTTCATTCCGTGAGATTAGATAGGCCTATTTCACAAAAATGGCCACGAGACCGGAAGTAGGTTAAACTCTTTTCCGGTGAAAGTGGTAGCAGTAGCAGTCGGAGAACAAATGCGGAGACTGTAAAAGCGGTCAGTCCTGTTGCTTACCATTTTAAAAAAGAAACAACCCTAAAATGAAACCCCCGAAATGTTGAAAAAGCGTTGGATTTGGGCTTTACGAAGAGAACGGGCACTTTTTTGTGTGCTAAGCACTTCACGGAGGATGACGTCCGTGTACGAGAGTCCGGTCGTAGATATCTTACACCGCACCCCATGTTTTACAGGTTTTCATGGAACAACTGGGGAGAAGTTAAATTATGCCAGACACAGACGGAAAAAAGACGTGTCTGTGGTGTGAAGGAGGAAGCAGATTTTGAAATGGAGTGTTGATGCCGGTTCGGGAGTGATGCCTTGACAAAACATGTTTATATTGTACTTGATTGGTATCTGATTTGCACGTCATGCACTTTTATTTATTATTATTAACCGCTGGCAAATTAAAATTGTTTGAAGAAGTTGTTTTCTGTAACTTTCTTTCCCTTTTTTTCTTTTTATCTTGGTGCGGGGCCTTTGCCAGGCCTGCTGTTTGCTTGTGCAAGCAAGAGCAGCTGGACCATTTTTGTTCCTAAAATGCAAATTGTGCTGTCTGGTAAAGTAATGCAAGCAGGACAACTTCCATCAGCACAAGAACATGTATTAGCTGCCATTTGAGGTGGATTTTTGGTTTTAAGTGTGATCTAAAGAAAGTGATAGAAAGACTTTAATATATTTCACATCTTTATTTAGTCCTAATCCGTGTGTTCTGTTAATTTAGGGTGTACACTGGGGCTGTTTAGGGTCTCCAAAAATACATTGGAATATACTGCAAAATATAATGTGATGTATTAGGCCTACATAATACATTTCCATATATGGGAAAGTAGTACTTATATTTGTCAATATACTGAAATATACGCATTGACCATGTATGGCTATGTATTAATACATATAAAATATTCATAAATGAAGACAAAAAAAATAATAACATTCACAAAGTTTTATCCTTTATTGTGTACATATATTGCACATACATGTTCACATTTAAATGTGGATGAATATGTAAGGTTGACGATTGGCTGAATACCATTAAGACTATAATTATTATATTTTGAAAGTAGCCTAATCAGAGCCGGATTAACGCAAAGGCAAACTAGGCACGTGCCTGGGGCCCGATTGGCGGGATGGGGCCCAGACAGAGGGACAAAAAAAAAATGTACAAATATCCTACAATTTATTTCAATATTTATTAATTAACTAAAAATATTGACGATGTTTATCTTAACCATAGACTGTTACATTACGTCACATTAACGCCAGCCCATCAGGTGCTGCGAAGCAAAAGCCTAAATAGGCACGCAAAGAAGCACAGCTCGTAATGCAGGTGTGTGCGTTGTCGTCATCTATTTTGGAGTGATTGCAATGTATTATAAATATAAACTTGTACTGTAGATCAGCGTCATTTCTGGAAAAATCATTCACCGCTTTATTACGAGTTTAAAAGAGCGTGAGCGTCATTAACGTGCCCAGACGCGACACTTTGAATTTGCGCGTACAATGAATAACATCGCGTCGGGAGCTGACTAAAAACGCTACAAAAGTAAAAGACAGGACGTTTGTATTCAAAGTTAAAAAGCCAACACACTACAACATTTTTAAATGTTTCAAATAAAGGATCTCATGGGTCTATCTTCTAAATTCTCCTGATCATTAGATTATACCCTGTCTGGCATCAGCCTACTTACGCCATATCGCCAATAATATCAGTTTAGATTTTTTTTTTTCTAATCAGTAGCGATCGTGTCTTTCTCGTCCACTTGATTTGTGTATAGCATATTTAAGGTAGCAATGCAATGCATAATATCATATTTATATTAATAATATGACAACATCTGCAGTCAATATTGATTAAATGGGAGGGAAAAATCCTGCCCATACCGCAGCTATGAAAAAAATGATAAAAGCATATATCACTGAAGTGGTATTCTGGAACTGTGAATAAATTGAATAAAACAGCAAAATAACAATTACAATAACATCTTCATTAAACAAAAAAGAGATTACCTTGGATGAAGTTTGATTAATATGCACATACAGTAGCCTACTGGTAAAAAGTCTAGACCAATTACTATTTTTAATGTTTTTGAAAGAAGTTCTTTATTATGCTCTACAAGCCTGCATTTATTTGATCAAAAATACAAAAAAAAAAAAAAAAAACAGGAATATTCAGCAAGGATGTGTTAAATATATAAAAAGTGATAGTGAAGACTTTTTTAAAACAACTTTTTAATAATCAAAAAAAAAAAAAAAAAAATCCTGAAAAAAAGTATCACAGGTTATAAAATAAATATTAAGCACCATTTCTAACATTTGATAATAAATCAGAATATTATAAAGTTTTCTGAAGGATCACATGACACTAAATTCTGCTTTGCATCACAGAAATATATTTTAAAGTAGTAAAATAGGAAAACCATTATTTTAAATTTTTATAATATATTATTTTTCTGTATTTTTGATCAAATAAATCCAGGCTTGATGAGCATAAGAGACTTCTTTCAAAAACATTAAAAATAGTAATGTGTCCAAACTTATGTACTGTGTAAGTAAAAACATTTAATATTAAATGTTGTATAAATTAAAAGGTTAGGCATCGTATTTGTTTCAAGAGTTTTTTTATTGGGGGTGGGGGGCCTACAACATGAATATTGCCTAGGGCCTCCAAATGTCTAGAACCGGCCCTGAGCCTAATGGCTGTGCTCTCCTCGGCACAGTGATAGTCTTTGGCTAAACACTTTAGTACAGTGTTTAGCAGGTGTGCTTGTGTTTTTGATAACTACTTTGAAAAGATTAAACATTTATGATGTAAATAATTAAAAAACTATAAGAAATATATTACATTATATATTTCTCTATGTGTGTTAATGCTGCTTGAGTAAATATATCTGCAATATATTACACATGGAGTACCATATCTGATCACATATACATCTATTATGAAGTGTATTACTGAATATAAAATTACATGCATTATGATATATTAGTAAATATAGTGTCACACATTTAAATATATTAAAAGTGGCAATTCCTTATGTATTATTCAATATATTGTAATATATTAACTTACTATATTATTCTTTATATTTTCAAATATACTGTTAAACCATTTAATATATTGATCATTCATATATAGGGAATATATTTTCTTTTCCCCGACAGTAAAATGTGATTTTGTAACATCATGAATTTTTAAAACATGTAATATCACTCACTTCATTAATGTTTTTAGTGTAACCATTTTTTAATTATTTGCCTTAATTTCATTTTTGGACCTACTAGCAACGTTAGGTCAAATTCAATGTAAAGATGTACAATTTTTAGTTTCATTCATGGCGGTAACATGAAAAATGAGCCATAATCTAGTGGAAGATTGCTGCAATCTCATGAAATTTGAACAAAAGCCACTAGATTTCACACATAGCCTACAATCAGACATCATTTCAATTAATTTATTTATTTTGTTTAGCTATAGTAAGTGTGAGCTTAGTCATCAAGTGTCATGCCATTTAAATGAATGGAACTTTTTTTTTTTTTTTATGTAAGCAAACATCAAGAATTTGTAACCTTTGTCCAATTTCGATCTTTTCACAGCTCCCTGAAAACTATCAACAAAACGGATAACATCTGCTATTCTTACTTTTGGCAGGTAAATTAATGACTGAGAGAAAACAAGCTGTTCACAGTCTATTTTTAGAATGAATGGCGATCGTAGAAGGCGGTGGGGCGACCGGAATTATCGCTTCCCTACTTCCGGTCTCGGCCGCCATTTTGTGAAATAGGCCTATTGTCCTGACACCACATAGATATAAACACTAGATGTCGCCTTGGGGTTCTAAACATGCGTCAAAACCGCTGCCATCTTGGAACAGGGGTCTTGTCATAGGAAGTAGCTAGGTAACGCTGTATTCATGGATGATGCCGGACTTTTGTGCTGCGTATGGATGTTTACACGAACGAAATCTAAAAAGCAGACAGCAAGGGATTACATTTCACAAGATTGTGAAATTTTGTCAATTTTTTTAAATTTCTCTGGACTCTATTAAAAATACATGTCTGACCGTTGGAACGAACCTAAACAACTAGAAAATGGCATTCATGATGATTTATGGTGATTTTATTTACGTTAGACCTTTTCCTACATTTACGCTGATGAGGGGTTCCCCTGTTTCAAGATGGCGTCTCTATTGACGCATTCGTTCCAATGAACTGCCGTAGCCAAGGCGACATCTAGTGTTTATATCTATGCTATCTTCGCAGTAGGCTAGTGCACGCACCTATTTGCACGCTTTATAAAATAATCTGAGAGTATTTGTTTTCCATTTGAATCGGTTCATTTAAAAATAGAAATTTCAAGCTTTCAATAGATGTGTTTCTCATGTCTGTGAGGAAAGTTCACGCTGAGGTTCGGTTTATTTTTTGACGGGCTCACATTCACAGAGACCGAGGCAGCAGAAAGCTCATCCTGATTGTTTTCTTTATTTTACAAAAGCACAATGTTTAGTTATTTTGAGTGAACACAAATACAATTTGTCAGTTTCAAATGACGTATTAGGCTACTCTTGATGTAAGACCAAAAATGACTGAGTATTTTAAGTTAAATGCAAGTGATCGCGCCAGCGCCTAAATGTCATATAGTAAGCACGCTAATAGCTTCCACACTCTTCACAAACAATTGAATATGCGCTATTATTAAGCGCTATTATTAAGCGCTATTATTAAAAGTTAACATTAAAGCCAGAAGCCATGTAAAGTTGCTTGCATGTTTTAAATGATAAGCCATATTTGAGGTCGATGTTCTCCTGCACATACTGTAATTAGCCTAGCCTACCACAAGGACCCACCGTTAACGATTAACGATCTGTCCTTCACAGACTGTTTTTTTCTTTTCTTTGACTAACCGACTAATAACATTTTTGGTCGACTAAGCCCTAAATTTAATACATATTTAATACTTTTTTTTTTCCTTCATTCATTAAAAAGCGTTAAATCATCATCATTAGACACAGCGGTCATAAATCATTACAATACAATCTAACCTGGCAGCGATAGAAAGAACACTTTTTATTTTCAACATACAACATACAATTGTCACCATTCGGTTCTTTTGACTTTCAGTTTGTTTTGATTTTTTCACTTGTGTTCCCCTGTCTGTTTCCCGCCTATTACCTCCCTCACAGCTGCCTGTCATTTGTATCAATCATCTCTGTGTATTTAGTTCCTGCCTGTCTTCTGTTCAGTGTCCGGTATTGTTTGTGTGATTCACTCTATGTTGTGTTTACACGCTGTCTAACCTGTTCGCCTGTCTTCTTCGCTTCGATAATTAAAGAAAATGTTGAAACTACGTTCTTCGTCAGTCTTCCCTGAACCACCCCGTGACAGAATACCGGACCCACAAAATGGATAATATAGATTTCATCCTGCTCGCTCAGAAGAGCCAGAACTTTTTTTCTTTTACCAGAGACTTTTTCGTTCTTGCAGTCACCAGCCCCCTCGACGACGAAACCCTGAAAAATCTGTTCTGGATAGGGGCCAACTTCCATCAGCGCATCGACCTCCCAGACACCTCTAACCTGAACTGGAAGGAGGCCGTCATTAGGTGTCTGGTGAGTTGCCCCCCCGCAGACGGAAAGCTACCACCCGCCACGACGCGCCAGCCAGAGCCCGAGACAAAGAGGACAGAGCTGACCCTCGCCCCGGAGGAGGAGCTCCAACAGGAGTCTGACCAGGGGTGTGAGCCCACGACATCTGCAGACGAGGGAACCCAATCGACGGATCACGAGGACTGACTGAAAAATTCCTCTGAGGAAACACCGTTTCCCACCCTATCCCACCCGTCATCTGCATCTTTGTTGTCTTCAGACCACTTCAGTGACTGAAGTATCTGCCCTGTCATCGACCTTTCAGGTACCATCTCACCACAATGCTCAGCCAGTCCTCCAGCCCCGCCGCTGCTGGATGTTCGCAGCCCTAAATCGTCTCTGGGGAGTCCCCCTGACGTCGAGTCGCAGGTCAGCCCGCCATCCGCAGCACCCGGGCATAAGGATCTCGTGGCTCCGCCTCCAGCCTCGGTCCTCTGCACTCCATCTTGGCCTGTCGACCTGCCGGCTCTGTCTTGGCTCCTCCCACCTGCGGCTCCACCAGATACCCTCGAGCTGGCGGCTACATCTGGTTCCCTCGTCCTGCCGGCTCCCCCTTGGTCAGTCGTCACTCTGCCTCCGCCATGGACTTACGGTCCGTCCGCTACGATCCCTCCCTCCACCACTTCGGCTACAGCGGGCTCCTCCTTCCCCTCGGCGTCACCTCTGTCCTCCCTCACTCCGATTCCTCCTCTGCTCTCGGGCACTCTGGCTCGTCACCGCGGTGTCGCCTGGGTCTCCCTGTCCAGTGGCGTCATTGGTAGTCCACCGGCTCTCCGTCTGCGTCGATGGATCCTGCAGCCGAGTCTCTGTCGGTCATCCCCCAGCTACCGTCAGCCTCTTCGCCACCTGGTCTCTTCCCTCCTTCTACTCTGCTGTGGGCTGTCGGTACTGGACGGCTCTGGGTCTGCGCCAGCAGGCCATCTCCATCTGTGCCATCAGGGAATCGTCGTCATCCCTTCACCATCCTGCCACTCCAGCCTCTCTCCTGCACTTCACCTTCACCTCGTCCACCGCCAGAACCTCTTCCGGTCCTCCCTCCGTTATTGCATTACGGCGCGAGGACGCGCCTTGCCAGAGGGGGGCGTTATGTCGCAATTAGGCTCTTTTGACTTTCAGTTTGTTTTGATTTTTTCACGTGTGTTCCCCTGTCTGTGTTTTCTGCCACAATCTGTTACCTTGGACACTGATTACCTCCCTCACAGCTGCCTGTCATTTGTATCAATCATCTCTGTGTATTTAGTTCCTGCCTGTCTTCTGTTCAGTGTCCGGTATTGTTCGTGTGATTCACTCTATGTTGTGTTTACACGCTGTCTAACCTGTTCGCCTGTCTTCTGTGCTTCGGTAATTAAAGAAAGTGTTGAAACTACGTTCTTCGTCAGTCTTCCCTGAACCACCCCGTGACAACAATATGACACAATATTTATAATTACATTTTCATTTTCTCTTTATTCGTTAAAATGCGTATGCATACATGCAGTTATAATAGTCATTACAATTCAAGTCTTATCATAACTCGTAAAACCTGAAAGCCAAAGAAAGAAAACATCGGTATTTTCTACTTTCTTTAGACAATATAGCCTACAATGTCACTCAATATTAATATTAAATACTATGGTAATGCCGTAAATGAGTCTTACCTGTCGCGACATTCCCTTCTTTGCCTTCTCTTATAAAATAACCTTTTATCATAGTAAAATCTACATATCGTTCCCAACAAAAGTATTGTTTAGCGTAAAACATGTTGAAGATTAGTGGACAGGCATTAAATAAGCTATTTCAGCGGTTTATTCAGTGTAGTGAAGCTTCTTCTCCATTCTTTTCCATTGACCACAGCCTGTGGTCTCCTTACCTGCGTACCGCCACAGCGGAGCGTTAGGATCAGCCGTTACTCTTTTTTTGGCTATAGGTTGCAGGCTTGCCTTCTAGTGGCTTTGATTTGACTGTCTTAATGAGTGAGTCATTGATTCATTTATGCAAACGATTTGTTCATTCACAGCTGTGTGTTGCTCAGAGACGCAAAACATTCCTGTGGTTTTGTTTGGAACATTTTCATTGGCAATATTGTGTCTAAAATGTAAGTCCCTAAATATTAACTTCTTGTTTATTGAACGATTGTATAAAATCAGTATCACATTTGTAATCATGGTGATATTTGCAAAAAAAATGGCACTCTTCGTGTAATAGTGATTAACCCTATTAAATTATATAAAAGACATCTAGAGGTATTTTTGCAGCTTTACTTGAATATTGAGGCCATTCTAAATGCATTTAAATCGATTAAATGTGCTCTAAAAGCGCCAGCACACTATAGTCTAACCTACTAGACTACATCACGTAGTGTATACGTGCAACTCTCTATGTGTGTTTTTGCAATGTGAGGGCCTACTCAATAATTTTAGATCGCACATCATTAAAACAACAATCATGATATTATTGTAGACGGTATCACTCACCCCTACACTAATCAGATTAATTAAAGTTTCTTTTTTTTCTTTAGTCTAGTGTGCAATCTTATTGTTATTTGTGAAGCCCATCTCTATCACAAGCCCCCGTTGTGTTGACGTCCTGGTGGCCTTCATCAGGAACAAAGAGCTGTGTGTGTGTGTTATGTCAGATCCATATTTAATGAACTGCTGCTTATCTCTGCCATGAGTGGCCACACACACACACTCACTCACTCACTCACTCACTCACTCACTCACTCACTCACTCACTCACTCACTCACTCACTCGCGCACCCACACGCACACACTTGGCAAGAGACAGCACTTTAATTTGGGGTCTTTGGGGGCCTTTCTAAAAGTCTGACTTCAAACGATCTCTGGCGAGACATTAGTGTTTATGAGTTTGTGCACATATAGATCTTGAGTGTTTAAGTGGATACTCTGAGATGCACTGTTTAGTGTTTATGAATCTGTATTGAGCGAGTATACTGTACGTGTGTGTGTGTGGATTGTGTTCTTTGTCTTGGGTTTAGCGCCGGCTGCTTGGTGTGAGAGGTTGGGGGGAATCCTCCCAGGATGCCTTTGTGTCCTAATTGAAGTTGTTCAGTCTGGCTTATCACAACCCTTGTCTGTGTATGTGGGGGTGGGGTTTGGGGGGAACAGGGATGTCTTTTTAGGGTTTTGTTATGGGGGTTCCTTGTTGCCCAGATATGAGACAGACAAACAGACAGACAGAGGTGACTTGACAGGAGTGCCAAATTGCAGAGCTTGTGCAAACATGTCCACATGGCTATGATCAGATGCTTTCTTAATTGTTTTCTCACCGCTGACATTTTGTTGTGTGTTTATATTGTTATTGAGAGGAAAATGCATAGAAGAATGAAAAAGAACTCCACAGTGAGTATATTGGGGCCTTAAGTCATATCTGGGGACCAGAATATCATGAAGACTTAAAGGGATAATTCACCCAAGAATGAAATTCAGTCATAATTTACTCACACTCATGTGGTTCCAAACCTGTCTTTCACAAAATAAAGATATTTTGAAGAATGTTGGTAACCAAACCATTTTGGTTAATAAACCATTTTGGTTACCACTGACTTTCATTTTATGAACAATGAAAAAAACAAAAACATGAAGACATTTTTCAAAATATGCTCTTTTTTTGTTCTGCAAAAGAAAAAAGATTTACAGGTTTGGAACAACATGAGGGTGAGTAAATTATGACAGAATATTAATTTTTGGGTGAACTATCCCTTTAAGAGTGGGCTGTACGCAAATACTTTGCAAACACCAAGAACTTCCTAGCAACCACAGATGACACCGTTCATTCGAACTCCTTGTTCACCCCAAACTCCTCCACAGGGATTTGGGTTGATGTGGTAACAACCCCCTGCACTCCAGAAAACACTGGGTGTGTGTTAGGGTTGGCTTTATACCATTTATTTATTTTTTTGCCTTTGGATGATCTTCAGTTGCTAAGGCTGGTTACACATGTGGATGTAAGAAAGACAGGTTGTGGCGTGGAGTGTCCCTGCATTTCCTGGTCAGATGATATGAAAATATCACTTGTAGCAGCCTTCTGTTGAGGTGGGCTTGCTTCAGGTAGTGCTTCAGGTGAGTTACTGGTAATGCTAGATTGTGATTTGTGATTTGCTAACATCATAGGTGTCCTGTTTAAGAAGTGAGGTGACCTAGCTAGGCAACCTCAAGCTCATTTGTACTTTCTTGAGACGCTGTAGTGTAGCGATTTGTTTAGCCAATGCTTCTCTGGCTTTGAGTGCTTCTCTGGCTTGGTCATCAAGTCTCTGACATTCTTCATCTGCTGTAGTGTCCTCTTCGATCTGGTGTTGTAGTTCCTCTAGTTCAAGAGCCTTTAATCTCTCCTCTAGCAATGCAGCTTGGACATCAGAGAGGGCGTGTCTTGGAGATCTACTTGATGCACTGTGGCGTGATCTGGATGTAGTGTTGGAGGCTGTACCAGAGGAAATGGACCTAGAGGAATATCTAGAATGTCTCTGTGAAAAGGCATCAGCGGGGGTTGGAGCTGAGTGCAGGTGTGCGGGGAGCTGGACTTCATAATTCTCAAGATGGGCTGGGAGATGTCGCTCTTTGTGTGTGGGGTCGGGCCGCGGGATCTGCTGTGCTGGCAGTATCAGGATACGCAAAAAGGATACACAAAAAGGAACGCAAAACTTTTGCGTTTTTTCCCTAAATGTCGACAAAAAACTATTGCGAAATGACGGCGTTTCCATTGACTGATGTTATGTGACTAAAACGTAATTTTTTCCTCTTGCGATAAGTCATTCCAAAAATCACGATTACAGATGTTGGTAGGTTTACGTATATCCCAGCCACTGCACTGGCCATTATTATTAATCAAAGGAGACGTATGTGTGTTATACAAGCATTAATGGTAAGGAAAGACCCTTATACTTGGAGTGGCTGGTGTTTCTAGGTGTTTCTCCCTCATATCTGCTTCGAGGTCTTGATTGTGGCATTTCTTTGAGGTTTAGAATCCAGTATTCCTGTAATTCTTTTGTCTTTTATGAATTAAATAGAGAACTGTCTTGTATTCTGTCCAAACATACTGCGTCATCTACATCAGGTGACCTGTAAATGCACAAAAACTGTTTCCATTGCAGTTTTGCAAAATATTTTTTTTCGAATTGCCTGAAAAACCACCTCATGTGAGCGTAAAAACTTTTTTGCGATAAATGGGAGTTTTTGCGAAATTTACATGTTTCCATTGGGCGTATTTTCAATTCGCAGTTTCAATTTGCGCAATCTGAAGGGTAATGGGAACGCGGCTAGTGGCTCTTTGTGCGCTTTGTATGAGTGCGCAGCTCAGAAAACAGCGCGCATGCAGAAGTCTTTCGTCTTGCGCTTAAAGAACGCTATCAAGAATAATCTATTTTCTATTCCTAGGGCTATGTAAAATGTCATTTTTTGATATTGACGATTATCATCTGGAAACAGACTGTTGTAATTGACATTGCGATACGCGAGACATCGTTGATATACGATAATATCGTCATATCGCCCAGCCCTAGCGGAGATACAGCCTTAAGTTTGTTTTCGCAAGCGCTATGTAAAATTAGTTTGAGAGTATTCGAGAACGGTTTGACGAATCAACTTTTTGAAACGAAATAACTTTTTGTCGGCATGGTCTGAAGATTGAAAAATTTTCACGACGGAAAATGACGTCATAGGGTGCAATTGAATAATCTTAAGCCAAGGAATCAGATGGGAAAAATTTTGTTTCTGACCGTTAAGGTTCAAAAGTTATTAGCATAAACATGAGTGCAACTTTGGACAGTTAGAGGGATTAAGTTAGATACTCCAAATTTGCTATGGTGACTGTTCATACTGTCCTCTATCAGTGTGCCAAATTTCATAACTTTCCCGCAAGCGGTTCAATGGGCTGCCATAGACTAGAAGAAGAAGAAGAAGAAGAAGAAGGATTTCAAGAGGTGCCTACGCACTTTCAGTGCTTAGCCCCTAATAAGAGTGAATGAAATTACAAAATTGAGGCAGTGGACTGAAGAAAAGGGGATTGAACGAGAGTGAATGAGCGCGCGTGCGCGAGCGAGAGAGAGATAGAGAGAGAGAGGGGGGAGGAGTGCCTCTCCTTCCCATAGCAACCGTTGGCAGCGAGCGGCTCCAGCCTGTATTACATGTGAGGAGCTGTAGTACGAACTGACACGTCGATCTCTCCTCAGCAACACATAGCGGCTCTGTATCTCAAACTCAGATATGTCCATTTCCCTCCATCACTAAGGAGATCAGACGAGTTGTGGGCGAGTAAAGAGAGAGATAGTTTAAGGGAAGAGATCGGAGAAGACGCAGCACTGGAGGAGACGGCAGGCGGGGGGATGGAGCACCTGAGCACTCGTGAGCTGCCCAGGCTCTCCTGGATAAACACTCTCTACAGCAGTACGTATACATCCTCTTTCCTCGTTCCAGCATCTTTGCTCGCGTGTGAGAGTTGTGCTGAATTTTCCTGTGCTTATAATGTTATCTTTTACTGTATGTGAATGAGCCTCTCGAGCATGTTGTGTTTGTTGTTTAGTAACGGTGTTTGTTCTGTGACGTCTGTCAGCCTATTTTAAACAAGTACAATGATACATGAATATGGTAGTTAAATAGTACCATGGTATCAAAGTACTGTTCAGTGGTATTCTTATCTTAATAGGTCACTGTGGTATAATACCACTTATGTACTTTTATTTTAAGTAAAAAGTCTCTTTCCGTCATATTCCATCTTTTTCCCTTGTCATCCCTGTTTTCTCTTGTTTTCTACCTTTTCTTTTCTCTTTTCCCTTTCTTCCTACTTTTATCCCCGTATTCCTTCTCTTCTCCTTCCATTTTCTTTTTTATTCCTCTTTCTTCTTTTACTTTTTCTAGCTTTTCCTTTCTTCCATCTCTCATCCCTGTTTTCTCGTCATTCTCTACCTTTTGGTTTTCTTCTCTCATCCCTGTCTTCCTTCTTTCCTCACTCTCATTTTTCTCAAGGTACCATTTCCATGCACTTATTAAAAATATACCAAATTTTCATGGTGAACAGTGATTTTATTCCAAATTTGTTTGTGTGAGACCCAAAGTACATGCTGTTCTCATGAATATTCAAATGTTGTGTTGATGGGCTCTTTATCTCTGGGTGGAAGTCATGTGGGCAGAAGCTGTCAGCAGGGGTTTGTGGGTAATGCTAGGCCGAGGAGATGCACTTGTTGTGGTTGTTTAGTCTGCCGTTCATTTGCTCTGGCTGTAAGGTTGAGTTACATAAAGGGCTTTCAGAGAACGTTAAATGGAGGAAAGACTGGCAGAAACGCTCAGATCACACTAGAAGTGTGTGTGTGTGTGTGTGTGTGTGGGGGGGTTAACCAGGAAAAGACTAATCCTCCACAAACACCTCCCCCCACCCCATAATTTCACACTAAATTATATGAGATTTGTATGCGTTTGTGCATGAATGATGGTATTTGTTGTTCTGTGTGATATTTTTTTTAATTGTCAATTCGGGTAAAAGGGGTAATCACCCCACAAGATGTTAATAGTCACATTTACACACCTCCTCCGAAACGTTCGTCCGTCATAAAAACATTTGGATCGGGTTTGATTTTCTGCGTTTTTCGCATCCATAGCAAGCATTTTGAGAGGTGTCTTGACAATTCAGACAATTGACAATTCAGAGCAACCGAATGACGAATACTAAAAAACGCATATGCAAATTTCGGACTCAGTGTACAAGGACCTCACTCTGCACTTTTGTGTATACTGTTTATAATTATTTTATATAAATAAATACACATACAGTATATATGCATCTATATATTTAAGAAATATTTGCATGTATATACTGTATATATTTATACATAATTTGTATTATATATAAATAACATTTTTTTCTTAAATATATGCATGCATGTGTATGTATTTATATATTCAAAATAATTATACACAGTACACACACACACATATTATGTAAACACAAACTATTTTGGATGCCCAGCACTAATTTCTCTTTAAATTATCTTTTAATAAATATTAAATATTTTTATAAATATAATTTGCTTTTGTGCTTTTTTTCTTGTTTCGTTTTGTTTCATTTAATACTATTTTTCCTCTTGTGAATATAAAACAAATTCTATTTATTCCATTTGCATGTTTGTTATTTTACTCTATTTCACTTATTTTTCTCTACTTTGGTAAAACGATTTCATTCTTCTGGTCATGCTTTAAGCACACTTCACCTAATTCAAATAGAGAAAGGGAGATTTTAAGAGAACAAAAGAGCAAGAGAGCACAGAGACATTTCAGCCCCTGATATGTAGATATTTTCTGTTCAGTCTCTAACAAATTATCCAACAACTCATTAACAAAGTAACAAGCCTCATTAACCGCTTCTATAACAATAACAGTGTTTCTGGGTTAGCTTTGACTGATAAGGTTTTCATTGTTCCTTGAACCTTTTTTGTTCAGTGCTGAAGGTACGGCCTTGTTAAAAAAGTACAGCCAATAAATAATTTATGAGTGTTATTAAACATTGAAAAGCTTTTTGCTTAATAAAAGATGTACATTTCAAATGACGTGATCTTTCCATAGGGGCTAATATCAATATTAGTGAGAGTACATTAACAGTGGTATATATTGTATTTGATGTTTTCATAACATGCCAATGGAGGATTAACTTTGCCAGAATTTTTTGTCTTCCGAAAACATAAAATTCTCTTCATCAGTTTGTTTATCTATTCATTTCAGTCTCTGGAATGTAAATGGGTTCAATCTGGTTATTAAAGCCATATATTCAGTTTATTTCTATGGATCTCTCTTCCACCTCCTCACAGCATTTTCTCCAGTTGTCTTGCTGATATCATCTCCTGCCTGCTCTACTGCTCTGTTGTCATGGTTTCCTCTTTTCAGAGTGGTTGAGAGGCAGTAAACTTAGTCAGACATTGATGTGAAGTGTGTGTGTGTGTGTTCAGATCCAGCAGCTGTGGTCAAACTCTCTTTGTTAGACTGAATTCGGCTGGTAGAACATGCGTCTCGTGGGATTATTCTCCCTCACTGAGATGATCCCTCCTCCTGTCACTTCATTAAATCTGCATCTCTTTTTGAAGTCCTGTTTTGTGTCAGATTCAACACGCACGCAAGCACGTGCATATTTTTTTATAATAGTGTTATTGTATTGTTATATTGTATTATTTTTTTGTAATAATGTTATATTGTGGTTGCTAGGTTGTTGATTACTGGCAGAAAAGAGCCCACCCTTAAAGGGATAGTCCACCTAAAAATATAAATTCTGAATCATTTACTCACCCTCATGTCTTTCATTAACCTGTATGACTGACTTTCTTCTGTAGAAAATAAAAGAAGATACTTATATACGTAGCTGTGAGTGTACACAAAATAATGTGTTCAAATTTTAAAGAACTGAAATCGGACGTGTTTCTGATTTGTTTATATCTTTCTGTAAGCTGCATGAACATTTCAATTTGCTTTATCACGTCACATGCTTTAAATATACAACTTCATTGGCTAACGAATGCATGAAAGTGACCAGCTGGATATAAATTAATGCATACATTTGGGTCAGACACACATTCACATTGTGTCATATTGTTTTACGGTAACTGCTTGAGGTAATTATGTTAGCGTCCTCTCAGCCTTGTTGCCAAACAAACTGCTGTTCTCCACTAATACAGCATCGAGGCAACAAATTAATTACTTAATATTGATATGAAAACATGTATTGTGTATATATATACAATTTCTTTAACTTTCCACATCTGTAGTGTCCCACTCGGTGCAGCGTAGAGTCACATGTGTCAAAAAAACAATCAGTATGTCGACCTCTAATCACAATTCTTCAAAAATATTTTCTTTTGTGTTAAGCAGAAGAAAAAGAATGCATATAGGTTTAGAACAACATGATGGTGAGTAAATGACAGAATTAAATGTTTTGGGTGAACTATCCCTTCATCTCTAAGATATTCTGGTCATTGGATGTGGCTCAGGCCCCTTCAATTCTTTCGGCAGTTTTATCACTTGGCGGCAAAAATCGCAAATTTGTTTAGTAACACCTCTTGTAAAAAAAGACACATTCTTATCATAATTCTGCCCATAGAATAATCTGAGTAAGATGCACTTTCTTTAGCATCCTTTAGGGCATTTTCATATGGTTTGCTTTGTTCCGAAACGATGATTAAAATTGTTGCTATGTTTCAATTTCTTCTTGATTTAGTTTGCTTTTTTCAAAGCAACATTCTAAATGGTCCAAAATTTGTTAATACAAGTCACATGCGAGTAAACTGTCATCTCATTGGTCAGAGTGCACCCATTTATGTTCTGAGATTCCACGCCTCATGGTATCAGTCATCTGTCAGAATAGGTAAACAACAGCTTTGCAGGCTTATTGTGGCTTTCTTTGTAGCTGTCGTTATATTACTTTATCATTTTGAGCATGAATCAAGCTTTTGTTGGTATTTGTGTTTTGGACAATTGTTCCGAAATAGATTGTGCGACCAAATTTCAATTAGGCATTTTACTTCACCTTTAACAAATTTGTTTCAGAGGCACACAGATCTATTGAGCACAGCTGCTCTTGTGACTGTGCATGAGCATTAGACAAGCTCTGTTACATGAAAGAGAGAGAGAAAGAGAGAGGGAACACATCTACTACTACAGGAGGGACATCAGTACATCGACATTTATGTTTTCTCAGCAAACCAGCTTATAAGAAAGTGCACATACTGTGCTAGTGCCATTTACCAAAGCATCTAGTCAAGTGCAGTACTAAAGATGGATGTCAGGTGTTTGACGAGCACTGGAGTCTGTAATCCTCCAGACTGGAGAGGCTCTTGACAGAAGTTTAAAAGGTGCGCAGGTATCAAGGGTCTAAAAACGTGTATTTAAGCAGAGTTTTTTATAGGCTTGACGTGAAACAGATATATAAAATATAACAGTATTAATTTTATTACAGTAGGCCATTAATTTTATTACAGTATTTAACATTTCAAAGACAAGAAGACTATAACTATTTTCTTTTTGAATATATTTGAATATGTAATTTATTCCTGTGATGGCAAAGCTGAATTTCCAGCAGTCATTACTCCAGTCTTCAGTGTCACATGATCCTTCAGAATGTGTCAGTTATGCTGATCTGGTGCTCAAGGAACATTTCTTATTATTAATGTTGAGCACAGTTGAAAACAGCACTGTCTCAGTGTTTAGTCTGTGTACTGTGGCCATGTCAGCCTTCATTTTGTTTAAGCTCCGTTTTCATGGATGCTTGTTTGCAGTAAAGTCTTTGTACGAATTGGCTTTCCTGGGTTTTATGTAGCATACATGAAAATCACTCACCTTTCGGAAATTCAGGGGGGGGGGGGGGGGGTATACTATAGACTATATGAAGCCATACTATAGTATAATGTGAGATAGAAATAAATCTTTAAGACGTTAAATTCAAGTTCACGTAAACTTTTCCCTCCGCTGCGGCTGTCAGTCATTCTCCATTCAGCATTCAAACAGCGCGTCGCGTTCGGTTACGACAGTCAACAATGAAACTCTCTCCAAGATGATTCAATGTTACTATTATTATACTTTATCTGTAGATAAAGCTCTATGGTTTCTCATAAAATTACTATCTTGCTGGACTGTATTGCTGTACCTTAATCATGTTCGTTTCTACCGTGTGTCACAACACTGGAGAGCACTATAATTCTTCTTCACGCGCACAGTAACTGAAATTTAAAACTGTTAAAAGAAAAGGCTCAACTATTGCATAGATAGATACTTTATAATACACTATGCATCGATATGCCTTTCCTTTGTGCTTTGAACTTGTCAATGTGGACTCGAGGAGCTGCGCGCTGTGACTCCGTGTTGCTTCAAGCGCATCATTCTGCGCTCGGGATGCGCATTAGCGCTTTGTGCCGCACTGTATTGGAGTCTTTCATATCATAATACTTTTGCGCAATGAAAGATTATTAATAGCCTTTTTTGTTCTGTTCTGTCCTATCTATCATATGTTGCTGCCTCATTAAACAGCTGTGCTATACATTTAAAAAATGTCTTAATTTTATAGTAGACTATTGATCTTTCTGATTTTTATCTTGTTTTTCATGAATGTATTTTACAACAATACAAAGAGCAATGTGTAACGTTTTACCAGATTTAGTGCTACACTTATTGTCTCTTTGTTCCCCACTTAAATAATGTTTTTTCCACTAAATGTTCAGATTTTATACAATTGTTGTTTTTCTAGACAAAATTTTATCGAGTTATCCACTAATCTAGTTTATAATATAATTTTTGACATAGGTTATGATCATATTTTTTTTATTTGTTGTTTTTCTTTATAATGAAGTTGTCTGTATTAAGTAGATTGTGTTTAACACACAAAAGAGTGATTATCAGTTCAACACACTGAGTTATAGAAATTCTACTTGATTAAAAAAAAAAAACTGCGCTGGTATCGGATCGGTATCGGTCGATACTCCGAATTTTTGGTATCGGTCGATACTCCAAATTTTTGGTATCGGATTGGATCGGTTCAGAAAAAATGGTATCGGGACATCCCTAATATTTTCTGGTAGGCTATATCTAAGTTACCCAGGAGCTCTGTTGACATAGGCTTAGCTTGATGAATTGAGTCGTTGAACACAGCAGGAAAGAACGCAACGTTAGCCAGCTAGCTAAAGCTCCGGTGGAAAATTATTAGCTAACGCTACGGAGGCCATAATATTTTTGACTCATGGCTGAAGTTAAGTTTCTCCAGCTCTTCCCAGGTTGGCAAAAAATGCATCTCAAAATGCATCAGATTGATGCTTTAAAATATGGAATATTTAAAATTTTATTCAGGGGGAGCATTCCCCCGGACCCCCCTAGAGGGGTAATATCCTTCTCACCTTTTTCACCCCTGACCCATTTTCATGTAAGTGGATAGTTGAAGCTGGGAGTGAGTTGCTCTTATGCTCACTCATACTGCAGAAGAACAAGACACACCATTTCCAGCCAAACACAGTTTTTTAAGAGAGGCATTCATGTATGATGTTTGAGATCAGTGGCACTGGTGTGACTCTCTTTCTGCCCTGATGAGATCTTCAGTTAAGCTCTTCAGGTAAATAAATAAGTTTGCGGTAAACATTCCCCAAAAATTCAGTACACGAGTACAGTTATAAAGATGCAGATATAAATTTATGTTCATTAATAAAAACAGTAACATCTGTAAAATAATTGTAACAACCTCATTTTTATAGGGTAAAATTTGGTCTTCCATAGTATTTGGATTATGCAAACAATAAAACCATGTATTGCACCTCACTACCATGGTAAAAAGTAACTATATTGCTTCTATAGTATTTGTTATGAAAAACAGTAGCCTCAAGTAATTTAGTATAAAACAAGGGCTCATAAAATTCTATAGCTTAATAACAAACCAAAACAAAAAAATACTGTAATTATATTTCATAACTCTTGTAATAGATTTAATGTCTATATTAATGTAAAAGAAAATGGATATGAATATTTCACATTTCTGCCACAATATCATATTTTCAGTTAGTGTTACTACAGTAAATCATGGTAAATGTTGGCAACTTTTGGATTAAAAAGCCTTCTAACTGTATTGTTGTGGCTAAATGTTTCTCCTGTTTTCCTCGCCAGTGTTGGTGAGAATGTCAGTGATGTTTTATCTGGCTTTGAACTAGTTTAAATCACAAATCATTTGATTTGTTTGGGAGAACCAAACTGGAACGCTTTTCACTGGATCTTACAGCGCTGTTTAGTGGTTGTGTGTTTGAGATGGTCAGAGAGGAAATGTATTCGCTCTAAGCTCACACTGTGGTGTGTTTTGAGCCGAGCTGATAAATGTTTCGTGTGGCGTGCAGTGCAAACGAGCACCTCTGTTTAGTTCCAATTTTGGAGCGCTTTGCCGATTAATGTTTTTCATACACAACAGCGCCTATCATCAGTCAGGCAAATTGGTACTGGCACTAGTACAACACGCAATGCTCAACACATATTACAGCATAAACAGTATAATGAACAAGTATCAAACTTTTGTTATAATTTTATTGCGGAAAATTACATTGTGATAATTATTGTTATTGTTTAATCGCTCAGCCCTACTTAGGGGTACAAAAAAAAGTTTGAAATATGGAGCCTGTGGTATACAATTAGTGAACATCTCGATGCCACCCACACTGCTGAGAGTGGTATTTAGATGAATATGTAAATATTGACTGTGAGGTTTTCTCTCAATAACAAAATAAACGCACAACAAAAATAACAGCGCTGAGCATCTGATCATAGAAACGTTTTTGTTTGCACGAGCTCTGCAATTCACCACTCCAGTCTTATTTATATAGCACTTTTACAGTAGGTACTTTACAGTATTAAACATGAAAAAAACAGTGTCAGTTTCACTTTCAATTACAATTATAACTTCAATTTCTGCTATAAACGTATTTCCATGTCAAAGAAAGCAAGGCCTCAGAGCCACACCAACCACATCACCACAGACCAATGGTAGTTCGAAAGGTGTTTAACAGAACTTTTACATAAAGTTTGCTGTGGCAAGCTGTTATGAACTCCTGAAGTTAGGTTCTAACGAACTTCATTTTGGCCTTTTGTTCGAAATGATGTCACACCAGTTCGTTATTTTATTTTGGGGCTTTTACACATGGATTCTGTATGCAGTAGTGTCTCTGAATAGTGACTAAACATTTTCTAAATTAGCTTCCATATTGCTTGAGAAGACTTGTAATGTAGCACACAAAATGTTTGGACTACTTTAATGATACTTTTACCTCCCGGACCTGTTTAATTAATTATTCATAAACAATTAATGTTTTGGGCCTCTAAGACAGAGAGAGAGATGAGAGTGACACATTACAGTAATCTCAGAGCTGTTCAGAGGTTAGTGGAGACATTTGCTCTTACATAATGCTGCAGTGATTTGATAGTGGTGTACTTCCCCTTGAGTCTCTTGCTCCAGTCCTGTCCTGCTTTAAATGTGTTAGCAAGTGCAACAGATCCAGCACCTGTTTGGTTTCTGGAAACACATGAATCCATAGAAAAAATGTTA
Source organism: Gila orcuttii (assembly GCA_026230005.1). Classification (NCBI taxonomy): domain Eukaryota; kingdom Metazoa; phylum Chordata; class Actinopteri; order Cypriniformes; family Leuciscidae; genus Gila; species Gila orcuttii. The sequence continues at coordinate 44,430,320 of JAPDVR010000004.1, read as the reverse complement.
AGCTTGATATCAGTCACCCTAAAAAAAGAATTTAAGTCTATGCACAACACAAAGATGTCTACATAATCTTTACTGTACCTCAGGATAAATCTCTGAAATCAATTTATTATGGCTTTTATAATTATTAACATCCTTCTCATTCATTCATGGATGTTTTTTTTTTCTAATGCAAAATCAAGATTCTGCACAATATTAAAGAAAAATGCAATATGCGATTAACTTGTTAAATAATGTGATATGAGATATTGAATATGATAATGGTTAAATCAATTTGAATTATATTTAAAACTGGAAAATGATACAACAACAGTCATATTTAATGTTCTTTCTGGGAAGAAAAAGCATATGGAAGAATATTAATGCCAAATGTGTTTTAAACAAAAAAGCGTGTTGAATTGCACTAATTGAAAAAAATATGCATTGCATTAACCGTGCTTGCATTTTAATCTAAAATAAACTGTCAAATCATGTGTAAATATTGCTATTTTTTCTCTACCGCATGAACTCATATTTATTTTAATATATATTAACAATCTAAAAGTTGTGCATCCTACCTGACAGCTACATAAACACTTTAAAGTCATTCTTTTCAAATGCTATAGAGCTTTAAATTGTTATATTTTGTGTTTACAGGAAGTAAAATACTTCTTATATTTACACATGATTTGACAGTTTATTTGATTAAATATCAAGATTCTAAAAAGTGCATTGTGCATTATGCCTGATACCTACCTGAACTCTACAGTTGGTTTTATGACTGTATGTCATTCTCTTCAAATGCTATTGAAGTTAGAAACGTGAATACTAATGTAACTTTAGAGACGGTCCCCAAATTTGTAAATATCGAAAGTCCAATGTCAAGTCAACTTTATGCCAGTATGTCACTGGGAAACACTTAGCTTGAAACTTTGCCCGCTATTTTCATATTCTGAGTCCATCTGCTTGGCTGTAGCCTATAGCCTACATCCACTATAGGCTGTGAGTTTGGTATTTTATATCACTGTATTAATCCATTTAGATACTTTAAGCATTTTATATGCATGGGGGAATCCTGTAGTTTGACATATTGAGGGAACCCCCAGTGCTGCAGCACAGTGCAGTGATATAAAGTTAAAGGGGTGGTAAAACACATTTTTTCAAAGGCTTGATTGTGTTTGTGGGGTGCACTGTAACGCGTTCATGCTTCGTTTTTAAAAAATTGCATTATTTTTCAGATATTTTACCTTTATTCTACACTGCTCTGTCCCTCCTTGTAAAAACGGTCTGATGGTTTCCGGGTTCTATGAAGCCAGTCCCTCAAAACTATGCAATGGGCTCAGATTGGTTAGCTGGCCCAGTGTGTTGTGATTCGCTAACTAGGGGTCGACCGATATGTGATTTTCAGGGCCGATGCCGATACCGATTATTACAGATCAAGTAGACCGATAACCGATATTTTAAAACCGATATATATATGTCTAGTGTAAAAATGTAAGTTAATGTCAAAATTAAGAATAACAGAGTTTTGACAAATACTTTCTTTAAATTATTTTAAACATATCTTTAAATCTGAGAACTGTTAATAATAACATTATTATTATTATTATTATTATTATTATTAATAACTAAAAAAAATGTGCATGGAGCACCCAGTAGCATTCTGTAAAACTTAAAGACTATTTTAATGGTTAAATTAAATTTTAGTAATCAAAAAGCATTTCTAATTAATTTAAATCAAACTTATTCAATTTATTTACAGTTTAATAAAAATTACATGTTTAGGGCCCTATGAAAAAACGAACTTTTATTTTGACGGGTTGCCGTGGAGATCTTTAAGTTTCTGTGTGTTTATGATATGACGATAACTTTTCTCAGTTGAAGCTTTAAAAAGCTCATGAAGTGACTAAGCGGCTCTGGAGATGATGTTTATGCAATCATGTCCTCATACTGTATAATGATGCGGCTGAGGCTGACAACAGCGCAAGCGTCACGCGTCCTCCAGTGTGTGTGTGTGGTAAATGAAATCACGCGTCTAGGGCTGCACGATTAATCGCACGATGTTGTTATGCGCATCTAATCAGTAAAGCCGGTTCCTTGATTAGTAGTAAACCGCCTTCACCTGCTTTCAGATGGACGATATGATGCAGATATGAGTGTTAAATTAACACTCAAGAGTGTTAAAGTTAATGAGATAATTAAGTGATAAATTTAGTGATCATTGAGCATTATTGAAGACACCTGATGTTAACAAGCAGAATCACTGAAGGAGAAAAACTAAAATTGTAAGCAAACGTTGTGGTGATAAGTGTTTGCTTTAGTTGGGCTCTTGATCCTTATACTTTTGGTTTATATTTTATTTGTCGGCTGTTATTGATTTATTACAGTCAAACGAACAAAGACAAGTGTGATCTGATAGTGTTGGTTATGTTTTAACATAATCATGCTGTGATCTGAAAAATGAAACACATTCAGATGAGCTGGTTTAACTTGATAGCAACAGTTTAGTGGTTCTACAGTATATGATAATTGTATTTTTCTTATAATCCAAAACATTTAATAAAAATTGTCCTGATCAAAACACTTTCAAATGCATTTATTTAGAAACACAGACATCAATAATCAGCCTGTGAATCTCAACCGTGGTGACAATAATAATCCTTGTTGCCACCAATCACAACTCATTAATGGCTCCCATCATGCATTTTAATTGTAAATTATGATCTGAATTGTCTATGTAATTTACTTTTCCTAATTGAATATTCTGCTCGTCACCATTGTTGAGATGCATTGACTGAATCTTGATATCTGTGTGTGCCTAAAAGAAAGATTTTTTTTTTTTTTATGCAACTTTTAAGAACTCCTTCATATTATATCTCAAATTCTGGATATTTATGCAAAATCTCAGTTATGCTGTAACCAACAGCATTAATCACAAACATTTAGCTCAAATGATAAATGTCATAATATAACCAACACCATTAGATCAATTTTTTTTCCTTGTTCATCTGGCAGGTATAATTCGGATACAACAGCCGAAAAAAGCCCAAAGTTAATAATATAAGGGTCAAGAGCCCAACTAAAGCAACCACTCATCTCCATAATGGTGACCTGAAATTCCGGTTTTCTCCTTCAGTGATTCTGCTTTAGGTGTCTTCAATAATGCTCAATGATCACTTAATTAATCACTTAAATATCTCATTAACTTTAACACTCTTGAGTGTGGACTCATATACACTCCCAGGTGTGTTAATTTAACACTGAGTTTTTGCTGTGTACAAAGAGCCGTAGTTAACTGACAAGCTGAGCCATATCGCATTAAATATCGTTGGCGATACGTCCTCGATTTTAACGCGATTTGGCTCAGCTTGTCAGTTAACTACGGCTCTTTGTAGTAAATGCCGCTCCATCTGAAAGCAGGTGAAGGCGATTTACTACTAATCAAGGAACCGGCTTTACTGATTAGATGCGCATAACAACATCGTGCGATTAATCGTGCAGCCCTACACGCGTCTGCACCATTCATTTAGAGACACGCAGGATTCATATTTAAATAGTCTTTTTGCGGTTTGAAATTCGATTTGATTTGTACTGAACTGCTTTTTATTAATTCATCAAAGAAGTTGACAAATTCCGTGACATTCCGCTTTATACAGTGAATTCCGTTTTTATGACTGGATTCCGCGATTCGGTCCGTGTTTTCTGCATTGCGGACATCACAGGACCCTGTTATATTGAGGTGTTTTGCAACTTCAGTGTAGTAATTTATTGCTACTTAGCAAAGTCTGCTGCTGCCTTAACTTTAAGAGACAAGACAACTGATGCGTGATCAGTGCAGCAGTTCCAGTCAGCGAGTGCTGTCGGTGTGAGTGCTAAACTTTCAGTGCCTTCAGCTTTCTGCATTGATTGGCCGGACTCGTGACTCCCAACAAATCAGATGTGTGGGACATTGCATTGGTCTAGTCTACAGAGTGGTGAGTTCCGACAGAGGTGGCTGCGTCAGAGCCAAATATAGCGCATTTCAAAATTAAATTATTTTATCGGCAAATCGGTTTTGAAAATGGCCGATACCGATAACCATAAAAATGCTCAATATCGACGCCGATAATCGGCCAGGCCGATAATCGGTCGACCCCTATCGCTAACCGACTAGTGCACATTTTCCGGAAACGTCACGCCCCGTACCTTTACCGGTAGCCTAGTTTGTGCTTTGGTGTATTATAAACGATGGCGTCAATAAAACCATACCAATTTGAGCCCGAATCAGACCCAGAGAATGTTAGTGAAGATGATCGAGCAGACCCCGTTCAAGAACGGCTGTTAAATGACGTTTCAGAAAGGTTTGTTTTTTGTTGTCTCATTACCTTTTAAATACGCTGTTATTTAATTGTACTAATTATTATAGTATTACTAAAAAATAAGCTTCATAAACAAGAATTTCATATAATCGTTCTAACAAATTATAGTCCTCAAAGGGATTTTTTTTTAGTAAAGACTGCGGATCTATAGTGATCTTTACTGACTGCATGGCACGGTTACTTATGTATTTTTAGAACGATTGTAGCCAAATATCTGTCGACAGATCTATTAACCCAAAACGAACACTAAACATTGGATTTACTACAGTAGCCAAATCAAACACAGAACCATGTTTAGCATGCCTGTATATAAGCGATAAACAATACATAAAAGCTATAATCAAAGAATAATTTACTCTAAATCCAAGTTCGCTGTTGAGATTTAAAAAAAGTTTGTAACGTTAGGTGTTTGTCGGATAACATTAAGTATGAATGAGCATTTAACAAGCTGGTTTGCAGAGCCAAACAGCGTTGTCATTTGTTTACTTTCTTGCTACAACGTACAATTGACAGTACAAACTATTACAGGAAAACACATCGGCGAAAAATAAATCATACTTACAGATTGTGGCCCGTAAACAACAGCTTCTGTTCTTAAAGTTGGAACTGCTCCATCTTTCAGCACAAGCCGTTGTGCGAATCCTGCATTGAACTCGCCAAGATTGTGGAAGCTTTCCTCCGTAAAATGTGCAGCACAGAGAGCGAGATTTGGGTAAAAATTAACCGTTGATCCCTAACTCCCGCGACCCTAGGAAGGCTGAACAAAGTGGACCTGCAATCCGGGCACTGATGAAAATAACAGCGTTTCGACGACATTGTGGCGGCAACAACACTCCTATCCGGTTGTTAAGTCGTGACGTAACCACTCTCCGATAATACTGTTTCCGGGTCCAAAGGCTGGGTCCTCTCTACCTACCTACCTACCGCTTTCGCCCGAGTTTTAACGTGTTCCCGTGTTGTTTAAATAGATCGGAGTTAAAAAAACAAGTGACATTCAACTGTCATTCTACCGCTTTCCCTGTGACGAGAAAGATAAGAGTAAAATGGCTGCAGTTGATAAGGTAAGTTACAAATCTTAAACGAATGAAGAAACTTTGGCGCCAGTGGGTGCTATCCCTTAATCCCTAGTAACACCCACTGGCACTGAAGCGAAAAAAGCCCTTTAAGAATAGGGTTTATTTAGTCTAGGACAGTGTTTCTCAACCTCTCCTGCAGGGACCCCCTGACAGGACATGTTTTTGTTTTAACCCTGAAATGGCACACCTGATTCAATTAATTTAAGGCTCAAAGGCTTAATGTGTAGCTGACTAATTGAATCAGGTGTGCCATTTCAGGGTTAAAACAAAAACATGTCCTGTCAGGGGGTCCCTGCAGGAGAGGTTGAGAAACACTGGTCTAGGATCTGGAGTGGACGAGCGGAGGGCTTGGGCCCGGAAGAGGCTAAACGTCACGCGTGACGTCAGACTTAACAACTGAATACCACAATAACTGCTCTCCAACGCAATATAAAATGGCCTCGCCCCCCTTATTTCGTATTCTCGGAGGAGGGGTTTATTGGGGTTGCTGATGTCAGCAACCCTGGAGGAATGTCGTGTAGTCCAAAACCGGCTGTTTGCTGTAGTCCTTAGAAATTGATTTCTTTAAAAGCAAATATCTCAGTTTGCTTTGAACTTTGAGCGCTGTAATTTTGCAGGTGTTGTTTATGCTCAAACAGCAACATTACACACTAACTAAAGTTAGAAAAGTGAAATCGTGTTTTACCACCCCTTTAAGGAAACTAAACAACCGAGAGAAATATGTCTACCTCAGATGTAATGTTTGATCTGTACATCAGCATAGGGGGATAACATTATAATCTAGTTCACGGTAGAGAAAGCTGCACATACACAGGGAAAGTGACCGTGAAGAAATTGAATTAAATGCAAACACAACTTTTGTGTCTTTATCAGCTTTTCCGCATATATACTGGCTCTAATAATCATCACATATACTTACCGCTTGCTCCATTTCTGAAAATCAGTTTTTGTGAATGAATGAGTCTCTCTACCCGTTGCTCTGGTCTTTGTCAACACGCACATGCGTGGACTACCAGCAGATGGAGATCATGCATGGGCACTCTACTGGTATTCCTGCAGTTCCTGGATGTAAAGTGTTGAATTTTCTGTTGAATTTGAACCACTGAATTTGTGGAAGCAAATTTGTAAAGTGAAATAAAATGGACCCAAAATTGTCTGTTGAATATAATAGGTTGTATTTTTAAACAGACTGAATATTTTGGAAGTGAAATCTGAAAGGTGAATATGGATTATTGAATTGTTAATAATGAAATTGTGTGTGAAATATTTTTAATTGAAATATTCACAGCTTAAATATACGACTATGTTGAATTTCAGCCCATAACAATTATAGCTAGTGCATTAAAATGCAAGCATGGTTAATGCAATGCATATTTTTTTCAATTAGTGCAATTCAACAAGCTTTTTTGTTTCAAACACATTTGGCATTAATATTCTTCCATAAAAGCATGCAGCCCTGTCCACAATATTTATCATCATATCATCCAGTCCAATTACCGACCATTAAACATGAACTTGTTTCATGAACACATACAAAAAAACACATACACAAACGAACACTTAAAATATAAAAACACATAAATTCCAATATTCACTCTCTCAATACAGTCCTATACAAAGCATACTAAGAACAGCAAATCCCTGCCGAGTTTATGCAATTTTAAATGAACATCAGTGAAAATGATTCATGTAGTCCCAATGGAAATGGATTAAATAATATAAAAAATATATATAAATGGAAGGTAAAATAATTTTTGACTGAAAAGACACAAAGTGGCTGTTATTTGTGCAGTTCTGAGATTGATTTATTTAAACATGAAATGCATGATTAGATCTCTGAGGTCACTCAGCCCTGGCTCATACACTCTGCCTTTTGGTTCTTTGTTCACCAAGGAGCTTGTGTGTGCATGTGTGTAGTGTGTGTGTTGTCATGGCTGAAGACATGCCCTGTCCTTCCCAGCTGGTAACTGGGGGCCTCTTAACTCTGCCCTCAGATTGTTAACCAATCAGAGCACAGCATTACAGACCACACACCACTCGGCTCAGCCAATTGGTCCTCCGGTCTGTCTTTACTCCACCAGGGCATGATGAATGATTCAGGCCAGTCAAGAGGAAGAAAGGAGAAAGGAGGGGTGGGGAGGATCTGAGAGCAGCAATGTGGAGTGCTCTCAACGCAGGGGTTCTCCTCTCTCTTCTCTTACCTCCCGATCATTCAAGCTTTATATAAGTATTATGCCAGCTCTCTGTTGAGCATACCTTAAAAAAATACCTCAAACAAACAAACATAAAAAATATCAAGTACATGGTCTCTTTTGATAGAAAAACTTTCTAATTTTGAAGAAAATAGATTTCGATCATGTTGTTCTTATATTTCAACACTGCTGAGAAAACCCCAGAAAAAGTGATGCAATTTATTGATTTATTTCATTATTATTCATGCTTGACATGATGACTGTTAGAAAGTAATGTTGTCACAATACTGGAATTTTTAAATTCGATATGATTTTGAGCATTTTGGTGCAATATTTTACTCACAGCACAGGAAGGGTTTATTTGAAACTTAAGTAAATCTTCAGTAATAAAATAAGAACAAATAAACAAATTGCAAATGATAGGAAAATGCAATCCTTCTGGAAATGCAAATCTAGTTTTTCTCCCACCTCCTTTTAATATTTTGAGAATTTGATCTTTCTCGCTTTCTATCTGTCATGAACACATACACAAGCAAACACTGTCTTTTCATTGCTGATACAGTTTAGTCATGTTTTAATCATGAGATGTACATTTGAATACATTTAAATTTAGCACTTCTGTTAACTTTAGAGAGCTTTTGTGTGCAGATAGTACGTCAACATTTCTGTCAGTTGGCTATGCCTTGTTTTTTGAGAGTGGAATGATTGAGCGTTGAATATTTTCGGATACGCAACTTGTGCTTTAAGGAGCTCCAGGAAGCACAAATAACGGTTTTGACGTTTCTGCAGTTTAATTGACTCTGCTCAAGGAGGTCTGTGTGCGGGTCTACATCCATCCACTGCTCCCTCATCACTCAGACTAACAGAGATTGAATGACATGTCTGTGTTATGTACCAAGCTGATATGAAACAAGATTTTATAGCTAAGCAAAATTTATTCTTTTCAGTTAAAAAAAATATGTATGCAGGTGACGTACAGACTGATTTAATGTGTTCTTCACCATGTATAGCGAACGAAAGACGATTCAAGCACAATCACTTTGCCTGCACATGAAAAACACCTCTGCTCCAGATGCAATACATGTCGTTTAATTCCCACAGTCTGTGTGTGTACAGCTACTGTCAGAAAGACACTCACAGCCTTCATAACACATACTAAAACATCCCTGAATTTTCCCTGGGTGAACTGTGTAAAGATTTATTCACTCTTATTAGAATTGCAAAGTATCCATTACACTGGGTTCATTCATACATTCTGAGGTTTTGGATGAAATTCATGACCGTATTAAATGCCGCCTGTGGAAGAGCTGTCAGCCAGTGACTCCTTAAAGGGACATTGTGTAGGAATTTCTCCCATCTAGCGGTGAAATTGTATTTTGCATTCAAACGAATTGTGCTCTTCAGCGCCTCGCTTATTCAAATGCGTGTTGCATCTACGGTAGCTGTTATGTACCAAAAAGCTATGACAGGATGTCTTCTAATAGCACTTCGTTGAGTTTAACATTTTTGTAATCTCCGGTCACGTTTCCTTTTACGTTCAATTTTGGACTTTTTTGGCGACGAGGATTTCTTCTCCTGTGGCTCGGCATATGTATGGTCCGCCATTAAAAATAACTGTGCAAAAGGCCATGGTCCTGTTATATTTATGTTCTTACTATAGTATAATATAGTTGTACAGTGTTCTTTTGAAGTGTTGCGTCTGCTGAGTAGGCGGAGTTTGAATCGGAAGGCTCGCGAGTTCTGTGAGAATGACGCGAGATCTCATATACGCGGCAATACGCTTATTTCACGCAGCCGTTATTTTGAAATCGAAAGCGAGGCTCCGGTGGGAAGAAAACCGGAATTGTCGCCTTTAATCATAGGAGAGTCGCGAATGCGATGGCGTATTGTTGTGTTTAATGTAGAAATTAGTTATTCTAAAAATGTACATACATTTCTTTCATACTTTAGACTATATACAGTGAAATTAATTTATAATTTTTTTTTTCAGAAAGTAAAAAAATAAGCAGGAACGAACTATATCTACATATCCTATATTGGATATTAACATCCAATAGTGTAAATCGCGGCAGCAGCTTCAGGTTGGTAGTCCAAGGCATTGTTGTTTATCTTTACTTCCGGGGTTCTTCCCACCGGAGCCTCGCTTTCGATTTCAAAATAACGGCTGCGTGAAATAAGCGTATAGAGGAAAGAAAGAAGAGATGTGGTGCGCGACGAGTTGTATTGTGAGTAAATGCAGCAAGGTGCATAAATAAGGCCATAAAGTTATAGATCGACAATATAGCTGGTGAGCAGTTTGGTATTTCATATGTGATGGGCGGCTGATGTTGTGTGATCGCTTCTGAGGTTGTTGGATTTCTGTGGTGAATACTCGCGCGTGCGTCATTGCAGACTAACCACACACGTTATCTACATTTGTCCAGCTGACCATATCACATAAACCCATCATACGAACACACACTGAACATCACAGCACACGAAGCTACAGGCCTTTTGAACATCATCATATAACCCTATCAGGACCAGACGGCATCGCGTCTGAGGACCGACGTTTCTGCACCCTTCTTCATTAAGTGGACTTCGTCTGGAATGCTTGGGACTTCTTAAACTGAGTACACTTACTTATTACCACCACTTCGTTGCCCTCTCTTGATATAGTTGTATCTTTGAATGTAACCATTGTTTTTTATTGTTTGTTTATTTTACGTAGGCCTACGCTGATTATTGGGATATTTACATTTTGTTGACATTGTGAGAAAATGTATCAATCAATACAGTGAGTGTATTTGATCTTTGGCTCTGGTTTTTACTCCTCTCCTAATTACTGGACATTAATTGTGTATTAATACTCTAAGGTGATTTAGAACCGTAATAGCAATCAGTGCATTCTACAGCTTTCAATACAATAACAGTGCAATGCAGCCTTTTAAACTTGCCGGGGCAGTGACAAGCGCCTCTCACTGCTCTGCTCCTCCGTTTCTTCTGCTTTCAGTTACGTGACGCTGGCTCTGAACGAAAAATCGTTGTGGAAACGCGTTGGCCTAGTACTTTTTGACCCTCTCTGCTATTATAGTTTTTCAAGATGGCGGAACTACATGGAAGCCTCCGTGGACCTACCCGTCACATGTATATAAAGATAATAAATTCTTTGTTTACGTGGATAAGTCAGATAATTGGCAGAGGTATTTGTACACCATTGAGGACACATTTATGAATAAAAATATTGATTTTAGATAATAAAATACCTAAAAAACTACACATTGTCCCTTTAACGATAATTTTTTGGGAAAAATGCAGGCGCTTATTTCGCACAGTGCCCCTTCCAAACTTGATGAAAGGAATGATGAAACTGTTGCTTTGTTTGCTGATGTAATGGGGGCGTTAACAGGTTTGCTTGCCTCACTCATGGACAATTTGCATGTCAAAGACTGCGCAGCGCTTGGGTGTGGTCACATTAGAAATAATGAGCTAGACTTGAGAAACTGAACCTCACGTTGGTTTCATACGGATTACATAAACAGAAAATATTAATTTTTTATATGAATTACTTCATTTAAAAGTAGACTCTTCAAATTTTCTAAAGACATATCTCTCATGTCTATGTGGCAAGTACTCACTGAGTTAGTTCATTTTCAGATGCATTTCAGAATGGACTTCACTGAGAGAGAGACAGCAGAACGTGCATCATGTTGGTTTTCTTTATTTTACGAAAAGCACAACATTTTGTTTTTATTGTGAGTGTACACAAAACTGGCCTGACTGATTTAACACACGACTAATTTATTTTAATTTCTTTCGCACTAAGAAAAAAAGAGAGGCTCGTGTGGGTTAATCATTGTCAAACCAGTGCTGTTCACTGATTTGAACTGTATCTTTCTAAATCAGTACGGTTTCACTTTGCAAATAAGTGGCAATCAATATGCTTGCTTTTTGTGTGTTTTCTTGACCTAACACTGCTTGAAATGTCTTTTTAAACCTGGTGGAATTTAAGATGATTAAAAAGACATATCCATGTCGTGACCTGTGTATATTACATCATCAGTGGAGTTCTCCGAGGTCTGTCTGTAATGACCGATTGGCATTGATGGATGACCGCACTGAGGAACATTGCTGACAAGTGTTTTATGCAGGTGTTGTGTAACATGCCCATTTTGTTTTCTCTTTTAATTTTTTCCTTCCAGTTTTTTTTTAAGGAAGTACAAAAGTGAATAGTCAAGTCAAGCACTACAGGTTCTTCCAGTACTCCCATAAACACTCAGTTGAGGCTGTTCATTGGGTAGTCCTTTGAGGAAGGATCAGCTCACCAAGTCACCCTGCCATTCACCTACATTGTCTAAAACTGGGATTTGGTTTGGGTTTAGAGTTTTTATTTATTTTTTGCTTTGCATTTTTTGTTTGCTTGGCTTTGCTTTGTCTCATGTTTTTCTTCGCCAAATTCTTTGTTTTGCTTTGCTATGTACTGTTTTACATTTTTGTTGGGCTTTTGCCGTGGTAAAGTAGTGAGAGCAAGTCAATTCACCTTTATTTATATAGCGCTTTTTACAATACAGATTGTTTCAAAGCAGCTTTACAGTGATAACAGGAAAATAATGCAACAGAGTTTGTTTCTTCAGATCTAGAAGAAAATAGCATCATTGTCCAACTTAATTGAGTTCAGTGATGGTAAGTTCAGTGAAAAAAAAAAGTACAGGAAGTCATGGGGAAAGAGGTTTTTATTAAAATGTGACATGACATGCTGAATTCAAACCAGATTTTTTCCTACAAGTTGAGATATTTTTTTCTGCTGAATGACACACATTTAAAGCACTGCTACTTCTGAACAATGTCTACATTTTAGTAGTTCTGTTAGTTTTGTTTTAGGGTGAACTAACTAGAGTTCGGTCAGTTCTTGAAACTGTTTTTTTCACCTCAGGCTGATGTCACAAGCTTAATATGTTAACTGACATTTACCCCTTGATTGTCTGGTGTGTTTTGTACTCCTGTAATCAGGATAATTAAATATCTCTAATTAAAAGCCCTCCAAGTTCCCCATTACATTGTATCAATCAGTGTAATTATAATGCTTGGAGCGCTACCGGTGCAGCAACACTGTGGGGCTGAAAATTTCAGATCTCATCACAAATGTATAATATTAAGACTGTGACCTTTTGTCTCTAGTCTGTTTAAAACAGCTTTGTTCTCTGGTAGCACACATCCATGGGGATGCCTTTACGTCACCTGGTCAGGACTAGAGGTCGACCGATTCATCGGTTTTGCCGATATCAGTACCGATAGTTGATTGGTGGAACTATCGTTATCGGCAACAATCCATACCGATAGTTTTTCCGGGTTGCATCCGTTGCTGGAGTGGCTGAGAAGTGTGTGCTTCTATCATTACAGAGTATGAGAGCACTAAGAGACTGCTGGCATTATACAGAGTGAGAGCGGCCTCTAGAGGCCAAATAACAAACTATCACTGGCACCGCATGTTGTTTATTGTAACACTATGAATACAGAACACAACAGTCCATGTTACCATATCATTATAAAGTAATTAATTTGTTGACTAGATGCTGCATTAGCAGAGAAAGAACAGCAGTATGTTTGCCGTCGAGGCTGTGAGGACTCTAACATTAGTACCTCAAGCGGTTAAAGCAATGTGACAAAGACACACGTAAACCTGACCCAAATGTTTAATGTCGCAATTGTTACCATCTATTTACATTAGTTTATATCCAGCTGGTCATTTGTATGCATTCATTAGCCAGCGAAGTTGCATATTTAAAGCTAGTGACGTGATTGCTTTCTCAACATTGATATGTTCATGTAGCCAACAGAAACAAAAACAAATCAGAAATGCATTCGATTCAGTTCTTTTTTATCACTGCAATACATATTGTTATTTTGATTTAGATAATCATCAAGTGTCCTAATATAGAAACAAATAAATTGAGAGACTATATTATACATGTAATATACATTTATGCAATTTTAATGCTCTGGCCTTTGCAGATATTTAAAGATGGGTATCTTTAAGCATAGCGGACTCTTTGGATTTAAAATGAAATGGTATCACTTTACAAGATTACATTTTTAGCATTAACTAAGGTTAATACATGTTGTAGTATTGTCCATTGTTAGTTTGTTAATGTCAAAATTTACTAATACATTTTAAATTGACTTTTAATTTTCATTTTATCTGTAGGTGCAATTATCTTGTTCAAATATTAATACATGCTGTAAAAAATGTATATAGCATAATGCATATAGTTCATTAAAGCTAGCTAATACATCCTTGTTAATACATCCTTGGACTTGCAAAGTGTTACCTATGAAATTTACCTATGTTTCTAGGTTATAGAGCAAGGAAACCTGTAATATTTTAATGTTAAAATTACTTTCTGTAGAATCCGTTCTGTAGAACTTCTCATTTTAATATATTCATGTTTATATATTTATTTCATTTATTTCACGGCCGAACCTAAATATCGGTATCTGTAAAATCCACTATCGGTCGACCTCTAGTCAGGACTATGGATAGTTTGACTTTCATTGCATACTATCTGAATTTAATTCAAGTGAGACACATTAGACGCTGTGAAATTATCAACTTAGGAAAACAATTAACAAATTTACAATTTAGAAAGGCATTTTTGTGTTAGAGATGCTTTTTGCACAAAACACTTAACACTTCTTTATTTTTGAGAAGGGTTCATTTTTATAAATCAGAATTGATTAGTAAATCTTTCTGAATCAATGAAAGCAATGTTGAAAAGCGCAAAAGAGGTGCTAACCTTGCTCCTAAAAAGCAGTGTTAACCCCTCTTCAAAATTACAAGTGTGAAACGTTCCTTTACCCAGGGTTAAAAGCAGTGTTTAGAACGATGATGTTAAGCCCAGTGTATTCATCAGCCGTAAGAAAGTTATTGTTATAGTTATCTTCCTTGGTAAATGGGCCTTTACAGTATGTGTGGCATGGTTTGAGAGTCTGGTGACCTGAAAAGGGAAGCCTTCAAACTAAATTTGAGCAGATGAAAGATATGTATCGTGTTTTAAACTCATGTCCACTGGTGGAATCTCTGTGAATCTTGTTTGAGATGAAGAGTCATGTCATCTGAATGGGGAATCTGAATAATTAGGACATATTGGGGATGTGAGTAGGGTTGCCACCCGTCCCTTAAAATACGGAATCGTCCCGTATTTGTGAAATAAACAGCGCGTCCCGTTTTGTCCCGTATTTCCGAGTTGTCTTAAATGCATCATCCCATGCAAATCATTACACCCGCTGAATTTAAGTGCCGCATTCTGTGAAGACTCGTCCTATTCTACCCTTGATTGGGTAATACTCGCTGCCATTGTTGGTTTGATTGTTTAATACCATCAGGTTCAGGGCCAATCAGAGTCAGAGGAGGGCAGGTCTTTTGGCAGAGAGTTGATAGCAATGCTAGAGCTCAGAGAAATCAAAGCACCGTCTCACAGTTCTTCATACCTCAAGCATCTCCCGAATCAGATAGTGTAATGACAGGTTTTTAATCAGCTCAATAATGTTCTGATTGATTACGTTTTCATATGCTGCCTATGCCCATTTGCTAAGAAATAACGTTACAATGTAAATGAATTATATCCATACATTATGGTATGATTTGTTTATTATGGTTAAGCCAGTCAGACACATGCATTTTTTAAATAAGAGAGATATATATTTAATACATATTTAATAATAAAAATGTGCATGTGTGAAGAAAATAACTTATGCTTAACTAATCTAGAGAATTTCAGAATCAGAATCAGAAAATAATGAGATAGACTATAGTTTCTATAATACTATAGAATTAACAATAGGTCTGAATACATAAATAAATAAATACATAATTAGATTTTCTTACCAATAATAAAAAGTGTTATAATTAAATTTAGAAATGTTTGTAGATTATAGGTTATTTATGTGTGGTATCACTGTTTGGATGGTGTTACATGTTTGAAAGAAACAGCTACTCAGTGCTGCACGGAGTGACAAGTACACTTAATGCCTACATAGTCCAATACTGCACAGTAACTGGTCTACTGATGTTTTTGATGTTCAAGATCCTTTGCTAAAGTCAAAGTTTTTTCCAATCAAATTTAGTATTTGTTTGAGTAACAACGCATTTGTTTAATTTATAGTGAATAAGTTATGGATCTGTTCATTTAATAAGTTAATAAAGTATGGTTAACATCTCACATAGAACTCTGACGAAAGGCAATTTTTTTTGTGATCTCATTGTCACACTTTGTTAACGTTGTTTATGATAGAGAGTGATTGCATCTATTCACACTGATTTCAATAGCGATAGCTTATCATAATGTCCATTGGTACTGATCTTATTACTTTCCTGAAAATATGTTTTGAGTTATGATATACCACCATTGGCATACCGTCGGGCCTGTGGTCATTGTGGCCCCGAGGGCTTTGGCCCCCGCTGCGGCCGCCGGCAGGCGTCCCTTATTTTTTTGTATTGAAGGTGGCAACCCTAGATGTGAGTAACTGTTGCCTTGGCGACAGTGTGAGGTGCATGCATGTGGCATTTACATTGGCATTTCTTGCTATCTGTCTCTCTGCTTCGATCCATTCAGAGTGTTTTTATATTGAGAAGAAGCCCTTTATGTGACATTTTTGAGTAGTCAGGGCCTTTAAAATGGTAGGTTTGATTATCTTCAGCATGCTATTCTTTTTGGGTGTTACTCTGTTTCTTATGGCTGAATATGGATTTGTTGAATAAACTGCAGAGAATTGTAAATATCAAAGTTGACGAACACCCAGTTTCCAGAAATACTTAGCGAACTGCTTTATTACATAAGTGCTACTTAATCTTTGCAGTCTTTCCAAGGCATCACTTAAAGGGGTCATGAACTGCATTGTTTTATTGTTTTATGTTTCCTGGGGTGCACTTATAATGTTAGTATGTTTTTTACATCAACATTTTTCATAATTTAGAAATAAAAGGCATTTTTCCTACCCTGATTTTAGCCCTCTGATTTGAACGCTCTGTTTAAAGTGGCGTGTCTGCTGAGAGACTTCAGTGTAAACCCCCACTGCTATGAATGGCTAACATCTTTGGACATGAAATGGCTAAGTATTACATGTGGAACTCTCTCGAAAAGTTTTAGCAGATTTTTACTATTACAGCTCTCAAGGTTAACCAGGTTAATCGTGAAAAGTGTTGATTATAGCATTTAGATTGTGGCATGAAAGGTTGCAGTGATGAGCATTATAGCCGATCACAGACATGTTGAGCGCATGAATGCAGTGATCTCATCATTGCAACTAATTTTTAAGAGATTCATTGATTATAATGTGAGTTTTGGCAAGAGTCCAGAACTCAGTCACTGATTAACTCGTGCTGTTTGATTGACACCTCCAGCGAATGTAAAGGGAGCATTCTTTGATTGCTTTCTATATAAAATTTAATCCGAACTTACAGGATATCATATAAAAACAATGGTTTAGATTACTCATAAACAGATTTTTTTTTCTTATTTTTATCTCAGCAGAGAACAAAAATATTGTTACAGTAAACAATATTGATGCATTTCATTCAACTTTTGCTTAAAGAAAAAAACCCCTAAAACAATCAAAAAACCCAAACAAGTGGTATTGCTGTAAGTGATAATTTGTTTATTAGACAAAAAGTAGTAGTATTTAACTTATTTAAATTGTTTAACTTAACATATCTTTATGTGCATTCAAGAATAATGTTTAACATATTTTATGTTAGTGATTTACCAAAATATATATTTTTTACAGAACTAATATCTTTTTTTTACTCCTAATTGTTTTAAAAAAACCATAAACATTTAAACAGTGGCTGTAATAACTTGTTGGCAGATTGATTCAAACTGTGGACATGGATGGCTTTTCTGAGTTAAATGTAACGTTACGTGACTAATTTGTTTACAAGCTGATTTATTGAAGTAATTTTACATCACAGATTGAACGATTACATGAGACATTCCAGAAGGCTGTACCGTTTCTTTCAGCATGCCTTCTGATGTTCATTCATGTTTATTTTGTGCTATAACTAGTAGTAAAGACAAGACATGATCAGTTCACATTCGCTTTATTGGATGGGAGGCACACTATAAATAATGTTTTGGGAAATTTTGTTCACACATCAAATGATAAAAGTATCCAAAAGACTAAAAGTTCTTGGTTCATCCAAATTAAAATTGTTCAAATTGAGAATTCAGTGTTATTATCCAACCCTTGCATCCACACAACTGACTGTAGCTTATCCATGTTGTGAGCACAAAATAGACACTGACAGTCAAAACGTGCCATTAGAGAAGCACTTATTATTTCAGTCAAAACTGAAAATTTTAAGTACATGAATTGTACAATTTTCAGTAAATTATATACAACAACCTTAGACTTTCATATATAAGCAAAAAAGAATACTAAGAGAAAATTTTCACCTTCAGTGTGTTTGTGTAACACTACATTCATCCTTGGCTCTCTCCACTCCTTTACTCTTGGGGTTCAGATGTTTAATGATGATGTCTGGAGTGCAATAGAGACTCAAGCAGCCAGTTGACCTTTCAGATCTTCTCAAATCTCTCTGCATGAGGATCAGCCTCCTCTGCTTGTTATGTGCAAGCTTGCCAGATCCAGGCAGGGTTACCAAAGTCATTAACATTACGAAACGTTTTTTCTATTTTTATTATTATTCTGGTAGTACAGATCAGAAGATCACATGCACAGCATCTTCTTTTGTGTTTGGTTTCAAGTGTGTCGCACACGAAGCCAAAACACTTTGATCGCCCCCTGGTGGCTAGCTGCAGTATGGGTCATAAACCCCCACTCTCTCCATATAATCGAATGGAAAGCTCGCCAAACAAACAAACAAATTAAATTACACTGTCATGATTGACTGCTGTGCTTGTGACTGAGTTTGCGAGAGCAGGAGTATGGACACTGGACAGGACCTTGATGTCACGGCTCCACCTCAGGATCACTAATGATGTAATCGGCAACGACCTTTTCTGTGATAATTTGGCTTAATTTTTCTACAGTGGAGACATGTTGTCCATCATTTTTTTGTCTATGGTTTGTTTAGTTTAGCCCAAAATTGTGTGCTTGTTACTTCAGGACCACATAAGGTAATTAAATTGTATTAGAGGTTAATTATAGCAATTAATTGAAGGGATAAGCAAAACTAAAGATTTATACAGTTTCTAAAGAAAATAAGTGGTGCTTGCCTGCACAAAACTTAATGCCATGATTTGAGGGTGTTCTGGGATGTGGCCAAGGCATTACTTTGTGGTTGCTAAGGGGTTCTGAGTGGATGACAACTCTTAGTCAGTCTGAGCTGGAAGTTTTACAGCTATTATGTAACTCTGAATGCTATTCATAAACTTCATGAACACCTTTTTTTTCTGTAAAATGATGGCAAGTGGTGTGAAACATTACTAATTTGTACAATCTCAAGTCAATCTCACAATTTCAAACAGAACCTTGTTAATATCAGCCAGTTAGATAATTTTACCTTGAGGACATGTTTACATCGGCACTATTCAAAACATCACAGACAACCACATGTTTTAGGCATAGAAACATATCTGCATGATCAAGAATATAAGATTGTAGCATTTATATGCCCGTATAAATATAACTAATTACTATTCATAACGGATTATGATCAATAATTAATAGTTTAATTATTTTCAGAATTTACTGTAGCAGAATCAATAGTATGATCATTTTATCAGTTCATCCAATGAACGGAAAGCATAAACAATTATTAATTCTAGGAAATATAATATCTTCCTGGCCAAGAAAGACTAATTCCCAGCTAACAGCTAAATTTAGAAATAATTCAAGGGTAAAAGCATAGGTAGCTTTAAATCGCAGTTCAAGACAATAAATCTGTAAGCACATAACACAAGACAATTATCTTTAAAATATAAACAAGACTTTATTGATTATCCTAGAACATAAAACTAATATCTAACACAAACACACGCACACATACATTCATACGAGTTGCAGAAAGAAAGAGAGTGAGGAAAGAAATGAGTTTTAAGAGTGAGATGGTGAAATCCCAAGTTTCTATATGCACTTATAAGACATGACCTGAACGAACCATCAATCATTAATTTAACCCTTCTATCGTTTCTTAGGCGGGTTATGCAATTTTATCAATATACACCAGTTCAGCTAAGAGTCTGGAGGCTACTTGCTTGTCCTTGCGTTGCTTTTGGGGATTCCTTTCCTCGGCGTCAGAGGGGTTTCCCGGGTCCGTTGCGTGGCTGGTCTTCTTGTGCCTGGATAGATCGTGGGCAGCCAATCACGTGATGTGTTGGCGGATGAATGAGAGTCTTTGAAGTTGGAAGCGGGTTTTGCAGTTGAAACGTTAAAACGAAACTTTGTAGCAAAACTTAACTTAGAACCGAGACTTTTAACGAGAAAATAAAGGAAAACTTAGGAAAGAAAGAAAATTGAGACGAGAGTAGATGATGATGGCTTGATTAAAGCTGTTGAACCCGTTCTTCTGATCTTAATTTGGGTTCTTTGTCTCTACGCGTCTACATGGTTACTATAACCATCGTCTGCTCCACCCGACTTGTTGTTCTGCCGAGACCTTTTTCGAGAGAGAGCCCGCCCGACTTCTGTTCTATTCTTCTAGCGCATTATTCTACCAGTCCTGTTCGGGTCTAAGGTTTTAAACTCAAGTGTTTTGTCCCGCCTCCTGGAGGAATTTGGAATTCGGACAATAAGATACTATATGGTTATTTGAGAAGGGGGTCTTTTCTATCCCCCCCCCCCCTCTCATCGTGAATCATGTGTTATCTGTGGTCTGCTTACTCATCAGCTCGAACAGAGGATTCAGTTTAGACATCATTTCCATTTTAAGAACATAAACATTTTTACACAGATTTCCATCAAGCCATTGTCTGAATTAAGAATATGTGGTCGCATTGATAGGAGACACGATGCACATTCATTCACACAGGTAATAGTTACAACAATTAGATGACTTATATGTGATTAAGCATAATAGACACATACAAGGGTCATAGACACAATATAGAATTATGTAGTTGAACGATGTTTGATTATAAGTTCGTCAAGAATTGTTTTGTGATGATTGTATGCATTTTTATATGAAAAGTCTCTTGTCTCTGTGGTTTTTAAGAGGTCTTAACAATGAGGTCATTCAAAGGTCTTCAAGAAGGGGGAAGTCTGTTTTACATCTCTGTCATGGGACCTTGGTCCTTAAGAAATACGTAGTCTGTTAGTCGCAGGGGTTGGGTGACCTCTTGTTAGGGCCTCTTGTTTCACCATTTCTGAACAGATCTGTTTTGCCAAATTAGAAAACATTGACAACGTTCTTCCTTTAGTTAAAAAGGTCCTTCCGGTTGCAGATTCTCTGGAGCCTATGGCTCTGGGTCTGGTGATTTGATTCTTGAATGTGAAGACTCTTTGTGGGATTATGTATGAATGAACAGTCACCTAAAAGCTTCAATTGTGTTTGGTTCATTCTCGTTGTCGCTACAAGATTGTTGGAACTTACACTACCGTTCAAAGGTGTGGGGTCGTTAAGAGTTTTTTTTTAATGCTTTTGGAAAGAAGTTTCTTATGCTCACCAAGCAGTAAAGTATAAACAATAATAGGCCTATTGTGAAATATCTTTGCAATTTAACCCTCTGAGGTCTGAGGTGTTTTCTGGGTCCTGGAGGTGTTACATTTACATTTACATTTATTCATTTAGCTGACGCTTTTATCCAAAGCGACTTACAATTGCTATATATATGTCAGAGGTCGCACGCCTCTGGAGCAACTAGGGGTTAAGTGTCTTGCTCAGGGACACATTGGTGTCTCACAGTGGATTCGAACCCGGGTCTCTCACACCAAAGGCATGTGTCTTATCCACTGCGCCATCACCACCCCTGTGTTCTGACATGCTCTGACATTTGTGCTTTTTTCAGTTATTTATAAACATGTTAATGGCAAAGGTGTAAATTCACTATATATAGCACAAACGGGGCTACCGTAATATGCGAGCAACATGTATGTACATGTTTGTATTTTTAAGATAATAATGTTTATGCGTGGTTTGTGAAAAAACAAAAAACAAATGTCACTGAAATAAGGTCATAAAACCCATAGTGATTATTTCTTCACAAGACTTTTGAAAATTGTATCACGTAGCCTAGAATATTTGCTCCAAAAATATGTGAAAATCATCCTGCATACTCATTTAGATAAGACAATATTTTGATTTAAAATTTGTATGACGTGTTTTGTGTGAGAAAGCTTTATGCGAGGAGGCGTGGATCTCTCATTAATATGAATGCATTTTACACCTGAGAAAGACAAAGACCCTCCCCTAATGGCCCTATTAGGGGCTATCAGGCCCTATCATTATGTGGAGCCTTGCACAAAGAATGAGGAGAAATTAAAAAAAGAATGGCTTTTAGATTGTCTGGATTTATTTACAACACAACATAATCCAAAGATACACAACAAAGGACAAAAAGCACATTAGTAAACACACTGATGTAAAGACAAAGACTTAAACAGTCACACACCTTTGTGCCATTCCTGAAACATAGTAGCCTACATACCTGTCATGTCCAAGGTGTTTGACTTTTCATTTTACCATGTTCATGTACAGAGACTCATGTGAATGTTGAAGTCAGCAGGACTCATCCAGTGGCATCTGGTCCCTTTCTAAAAAATAAATAAATAAACACCTGTAAACATGTTGATATCAAGACAAACTATAGGGCTGCACGATTCTGGGAATACATTTTAGATTTTTCACTCACACACACACACACACATATACATATATATATATACACACACAATATATATATATATATATATATATATATATATATATATATATATATACACACAATATATATATATATATATACATACACACACACACACACACACACACACTGCCGTTCAAAAGTTTGGGGTCGGTATGATTTTTAATGTTTTTAAAAGAAGTCACGTATGCTCACAAAGGCTGCATTTATTTGAGTAAAAATACAAAACAAACCCAGTAATATTGTGAAATAATATTTCAATGTTAATCAGCTGTTTTCTATGTAAATATATAGTAAAGTGTAATTTATTCCTGTGATCATTACTCCAGTCTCCTAGATAGCAGGCAGCCTATAAATTGTTAAAAACTTTTCAGTAACACTACACTAGACAAACATATATTGTTTATCATGTTACTTCAAATATTTCTATTCGTTATGAAATGAGATGAGTTTGTCGTGAAGCCTAATGTGTGGCGTGTTTTGCTTTTCAAACACACAGCGTGACTCAGACCCAAACTCAGCGCGTGCAGCGATCGAGCCGCTCCAAAATATGAAATATTGTTGTTACATTATACATCTACGTTTGAGCAGATATCCACAAACACAGTATTTAACAGTAAACACAGATCTAAACATTAAAATATTCACCATATTAGAATAAACACCCATACTAGCATAGGCCTACTTGTATCTCATTTCATAACATTTTAGGCTGCACCAGTTGGAGTTTAGTAGCTACAATGTAAAGTTTATGCAACAATAAAACACTTACTATTATGTCTCTTACCTTAAAAATTGTTCTCATAATAAAAATGTGTCCTTCTTAGGTAAATCCAAGGTAAATCCACAGAACAAACAGTCTTCCAAACTGATGAAAAGTAGAGAAATACTGGAGTCGCTGATTCTTTGTTTAGAGCTGATGAGGGCGTTAACAGCTCTGCGTTCCTTCACGTGGATCATTTGAATGAGAACAGCTGCGCGCATGGGGGTGTGGTCAAATCAAAGTTAATGAGCTCGGGCTGGAGAAACTGTACATGTCGTTGCTTTCATACGGATTTCTTAAACCGAGAATATTTGTTTTTGATATGATTTACTTCATTTAAAAAAGGAGACTTCGAACTTTGTAAAGACATTACTTTCATGTGTGGGTGGCAAGTATTGGCTGAGTTACAGATCATTTTCTGTCGCGTTTCAGAATGAACTTCACATTGTGAGAGAAGACAGAACGTGCATCATATTTTTTTTCTTTATTTTACGAAAAACACAACTTTTTGTTTTTATTATTAGTGTACACAAAAAAAGAAGACATTTAACAGTTTTTAAAAATGTATAACACTTGCCTGTATGACAAAAATCGACGGAGTTATTTGAGTTTCTATTGCACTGATAAGAAAAAAAGCGAGACTATCGCGCCGGGGCGATAGCCGACCCCAGGGGGTTAAAAATAATAATTTTCAGCAGCCATTACCAGTCTTTAGTGTCACATGATCCTTCAGAAATCATTCTAATATGCTGATTTTCTGCTCACAAAACATTTCTTATTATTATCAATGTTCAAAACAGTTGTGCTGCTTAATATTTTTGTGGAATCTCATAATTTTTAGGTTTATTTGATGAATGGAAAGTTTAAAAGAACCTATTGACCCCAAACTTTTGAATGGTAGTGTAAGATCAATTCTGTCAACTGGCCTGAAACACTGTTATACTCCATCTTTATTATTGTTCCCTGATTCAATGAAAAGACAATACGACTAAGATTGAAGGTAGAAGTAAAGAGAAAGTGAATGAAATGATGATGTGTGAAAGAGGTTGGTGCTGATTACTCTGTGGGAAATAGATGTCTGTTCTACTAAACAGCTTCTGGGTCCTCATATAAGATGATTCCATGGAGAAGAATTCCAATTTAATGCTGAGATGGTGACACTGATTGTAATTTTCCCTGCCACTAGACCTTGTGTTGTATCGGGAGTGTGTGTGTTTTGGCCATTGGCACAGAGTGCTCGTATTGATTACTAAAGTTGTAAATGCATTGATATTTGTGCTCTGCATGGTGCGGTGTGTGTGTGTGTGTGTGTACAGTATGTGTGTTATGGGTTCATCTTTACAGACGAGAACAGATGGCTCAGCACCCCGCTTTTTTCTCTCAACCCCTCTCATTTTGTTCCTCTTTTCATAGGCAAGCATCACTATTATGTTTTTTTTTTTATACTGAGATTTATGGATTTGAACAAACTTTCTTGCAATGTTGTGCTATGGACAGAGTTTTACTTTTTTTTCCCCAGTGAAGATAAAAACACACCACACTTAAATCACCATGCAGTTTTGTTTTGCTTTTAAGTGATTGGATTTGAGATTTTTGCCTGGTGGAAAATGTAGAGATCTAGTTTTTATCTTCATTCTATCATCTTTATGGATAGAATTCTGTCCTTCGGATGAGACGTTAAACCAAGGTCCTGACTCTCTGAGGTCATTAAAAATCCCATTGCACTTCTCGTAAAGAGTAGGGGTGTTACCCTGGTGTCCTGGCCACATTCCCTCCAATGGCCCTTGGCAATCATGGCCTCATAATAATCCCCATCCATTAAATTGGCTCTATCACTCTCTCTCCTCTCTCCACCTATAGCTGGTGTGTTATGAGCACACCGGCGCCGTTGTACTGTGGCTGCCTTCGCATCATCCAAGTGGATACTGCACACTGGTGGTGGTTGAGGAGAGATCCTGACATGATTGTAAAGCACTTTGGGTGTACAAGTAGTACATATGAAAGCGCTATATAAATGCCTCCATTCATTCATTCATTCATTCATTCATTCATTCATTCATTCATTCATTCATTCATTCATTCATTCATTCATTCACTCACTCACTCACTCACTGTGGTCCCTTCTCTTTTTTACATCATCCCTCTCTTTTTCTCATCATCTCCTCATTCTTTTCCTAATGATGTCCCCAATGAGACACTGTTATCCCCCTTGTGCCCTCAATAACCCCTCACCAGATGAGACTCTCTGACATACATGCACACACTGATACTAGTCTTGCCTCTTTTTCCACTGGGCTCAAAACAAGAAATGCAGAAAGACAGAGCGAGTGAAAGAGGGTTGCCAAAGATTACGTAACGTAATTCTACTGAACTGTTACACAGAAGTGTTGAGGAAGGATACTCTAAGTTTTCTGCTCTCTTTTTTTTTCCTTTGGACTATATTTTTCCAATTTAATATCAAAGTACTTGATTTGCATGTGTTTTTACATACAAAATAATCAGCTGTCAGAAAACAAAACAGCTCCATCCTAATTCACATGCTATCCGTTTTTAGTATTTCATATTAGAATTATGTCCCAAATTATGTATAGTATGTTGAAAAGACGTAACCCAAAGGTACTCAGATGGTCTATAATTGTCCATGGATATCAGAAGTGCTGATCCAGATCCAACAAAAATGAATAAGTGTTAAAAAAACTACAAAGACAGTTTACAAACGTCTTTCTCCAATACAGAAGAATTGTAGCGTAAATTAAATTAACTGAAATGTTGAGTGTGGATATGAGGATGTTAACTCTGACAAGATGATTTTCAGGCCAGTTTACGGTGACAAGACGCACATAACTATACGACAGCGAGGTAAATATAAATATTTATACGTATATACGTAAATATAGTGTGGTATGTCCCAAAACTTGAAGCTCATACTGGTAGTGTAAGTAGGTGAATTGTGACAAAACAAAACACAAAATGCAAAACAAAACCAAAATAAAATGCTAAATAAAAATACAAAATTAAAACATTATAATATTTAAAATACAATTAAATAAATTAAACATTAAGTTAGACTCAAGAGGGCTTGTTCAGAAGGGAGCTCTACATAAGGATATCATGAATTAGTTACAATCTGGCAAAAGTATGATCCCATCTGAATTGAGCTGTGGGCTTTACAGCAGTGGGACTAATCATAACTCTGCACTCACCAAATTAGATTACAGTATTTCTTCAAACACAGCAGAGCCCTGCTGCTGAGATTCATTTATCTTGAGCTTTGTTTAACACATATAAGCATAATGCAAACAGCAGCAGCCCAACACTGTGTTGGAGGTCGTATAATACCTTACATTTAATTTTTTACTCTAAAACAGATTTCCAACAAAATGACTTTTTAGTTTGCCACTTTAACATGGGCGCTGTGCATGTGTGTGTCTGTTCCTCATCAAGCATTTTGTCCAGGCGGAGTCGACTAGGTGGGATGCACGCATGAGTCAGACACAGTTCCTCTCTATCTCTCTCATGACAGTGGAGTAATGAGCCACCGCTCAACATCAGGCTCTACTTCAAATGCATAAGCCCTCAGAGGAATCAGGAAACATTTGCTTTGAGATATTTAAAGCCGATGTATGGCAGTTATTATATTAAAATACTTTCTAATGTGCAGACGTCTTTCCTTTAATCTCTTCACTACAGTGTCTTCCCCATTTTTCATCTTTAAATATATATTACGTTCTACACTTTTGATGAAAATTTGCTCGTGGATATATTGTCTCTCTCGTGCTGTCTCTTTCCCTTCCTCATTTTTTGTCAAATAAGGGTGTGTTTGTATTCTGTAATTGCTTAAGTTAAGATCCTGCATTTTGGTGTTTGCTAACATTGTTTAGAAGTTTTGGTCTGCAAGATTTTTATACGTCATGATATTTATATTATAAATATTTTTTGTCCTTTTTCCTAGCAAAGAAAGTCTAGATTTAAATATATACACCACTGTTTAAAGGTTTCAGTTCAGTAAGATTTAAAAAAAAAAAAAAACTTTTAAACAGCAGGACACACTAAATTGACACTTTATTGTCAGTAAAAACGTTTATAATGTTACAAAAGATGATTCTACCCGTACCTTCTATTCATTGAAGAAAAAAATTATAATCAAGGTTTCCACAACAATATTAAGCAGCACTGTTTTCAATATTGATCATAAGAAATGTTTCTTGAGCATCAAATCAACATATTAGAATGATATCTGAAGGATCACGTGTTCACTGAAGACCGAAAATTCAGCTTTGCCATCACAGAAATAAATGTAATTTTAAAATATATATTAAAATATATCAACAGTTATTTTAAATTGTAAAAATATGTTTCACAATATTACTGTTTACTGTATTTTTGATCAAATTAATACAAACTTGCAGAGCATAAGAGACTTCTTGAGAAAAAAAGTAGTGCTTCTGCTAAAATCTTTATGAATTCTGCATTTATGAGTTCAATGAGGCTTATTTTCTTGGCAGCTTTAGGGATGACTAGGTGCCTGTTGGTGAAAGATTTCTAAGGGTTAATTCTATTTTAGGTGCTAGTATGCTAATTCATCTCAGGTCTGGCTGGCAAGTTTTGTGTACATTGTAGCCTATTCTGCCCAAGGACTGTCCACTTAGACAGGAAGTGAATCTAAAATCGATACTACCACAGCGGACTACCACAAAGTTGTGTCTCATTCAGATGATGACATAGCAGTCTTTGTGAATGTTGTATAGACAACAATAAACAAATGATGACTATTTTGCATTGATCTTTTATCAGAAAATTATACGTACTGATGTTTTCATAGCCATTTTAGTGTGCAGTATGTATCAGACGCTGTGTGAATGGATCGTGGGCAGTCGGTTGGTGTGCCATCTGATGCCGGTGTGAAAAAGCATTTACAAGTGTGAAACGTGACAAGTAGGGTAGAGTGGGGGAAAACGCCCCCCTTAAGGAAAATGTGACATTACTGTGAAACAAAACATAAATGTGACTAGAATTGCCATCCCAGTTTTGAGTGTCTATGGCAGGAGTTATTTACCAAATATTAAAATTGCTCAACCTTCATAATAATTTTTTTTTTGACTGAAAATATTTTTGTACAAAGGGGGCGTTTTGCCCCAGCGGTGGGGTAAAACGCCCCCCAAGGTGGGGTAAAATGCCCCCTTTCTTACCAACCAGTTTGCTTCATAGATCAACAGCAAAATGAACATAGTTTTTAATCTCTAAAAGTAAAAGGCAAGTAATGCAACAACATGTATATATATATATTAATATTTATTTCAGCAATGTACAAAATAGCCAAATTTCTAACATTTTAATATTTTGATTTCTACACTAGGCCTATATGGGGTTGATAATTGATGTAGTATTTGTTCACCACTATCATCAAGAAAAACAGAAAACCCTAAATAAATATTAAACATAAATTAGTATATTTATAGTGAAATATATTCCATAAATGCATTAAAAGTCACTGTGTTTTATCATTGGGTCACCTAACCACCTTCCATCATTGCATTCACCAAGCTAGCTAGCTAATGCTCACTTGAGGTAATTTTTTCATGTTTTGTTCAAATATTTTGATTTTACCGCCTAGTTATACTGCATTAAATTGTAAAATAAAGACTTTGATGAACAGAAATACGTTACTGTAGTAATTATGATAAAGAGAAACTGTGCCCCTTTGGGGGCGTTTTACCCCACAAGCTATGTCTTTTTAAAAAATTGTTTATTTAAAAAATATATAATTATATTCCTTATAAATAACATATGCTCTCAAACTATAGACTTCACTATTCATCTATCATACATCAATGTGATATCACTGTGAACAATATTCTATTAAACACTTGTTTATTAATATCTGAAAGTTATAGCACTTTCCATGTAATCCTCTTCTCTTCAAATACGTCGCTGGTATCAGCTTCTCCATGGAGATTTGTATATCCCCGTTGTCAACGTAGAGCATAGCAATAGTAAAAATGTATCTTGATTCATTCTAGTGGTTATTTTGGGAAAAACGGGTGGGGGGCATTTTCCCCCGCTCTACCCTATGTTTAGTATTAAAAAGTTGTAGTTTTTAGGTTTTGATCAGGTGTCAGAAGTCACTTACACTGGTGTTCCCCAAATAATATTTAACAGTTGCGTGAAGTAATTTTCACTTGCAAAGTAAAGAGCCCTGAATTAGCAGTCAGGCTGTAATAGATGCTTAAACTCAATTTAATAAGGAACTATTTTTAAACAACACTATGACCTATTTAAATACTTATTTTGCAAATTAAGTATTTTTTCCCCCATAATTAGATGTCAGGATACATAATAAGAGGTTTATTTACTCTCCATACCGGCTTACAGCGGTCTGAAGTATATATGTTAGTATGATGTGTAGTTTCTTGGGATGTTTACGGTGTTTTACTGTATGTCCAGTATAGCTGCCATCTTTAAAGTGTAAAAATCAAGCCCGAGCCCGGCCCGGCCCGGCCCGACACATTAACTGTAATCATGAGCCCGAGCCCGATTTAAACCCGATTATTTTTTAATACGTGGGTCGTTATAACTGACGTTCTCAACTACTTTCTATGTTACTTTCTCCCGCCCGCAACATTTATGTTTTGTCCCGCTCCCGCCCGCAAAAAGACTTTTTTTCTGTACCTCCAAATACTTTCAAGGTAGCCTACGTCGCCACCACCATACACATCAGCATAAATGCTCATAATAAATTATTTATTAACACACAAACCACTGTTATAACATAAAGCAAGCAGATACTGCGTGCATGGTTTGACATGACTGAATGCGCGCAAAGTGCTCTCCCTTATTAATTCCTGAAAAGCTGACATCAGTTCATCGCGATCTCACACATCTCTGTTATTATCAATGAAGCTGACTGCACAATGAATCTTTCATAATATATACACTTTGTTTGTTATAATTAGAGGATTTGACAGCACACAGAATTCAGCAGCACTGAACAAAAAGTTCGTTTTGAGCGGTGAGTGGAGTCAATCTTAAATGCTTCTGATTGGCCATTGCGTTGAAGAAATCAACACGTATGTCTGTGATTGGCTACATCGCTCAACGCTGCAAACAGGTTATAAATAGAAACTCTGGCCTGTAAATCGTTTCTATTTTGTTTTAGTTGTTCTTATTGCTTTTCTGCAATAGATGAATAAACATGTATTAGTTTTTATGTTTTATTCATAGATATTTCTAGTTTGCGGGAGTCCCGCGAATCGTTTTATTCTCCCTCAACCCGCACACACAGAGTGAGTGCATTACCGCCCGCGCTCCCTCTTATGACGTCATCACCCAGTTACTGTAAAAAACATGCTACCTTTGAAGAAACCCCAATAAATGTTATTTTAACGCATTTTAAGACAGACATATATATATATATATATATATATATATATATATATATATATATATATATATATATATATATATATATATATATATATATATATATATATATATATATTGAACACTTTAATTTACACATTCAATGGTTGTGGTGGTTAACCTGCAATTTACACTTTAAACCCTCTTGCATGCCTATAAATAGAGCTTATTTTTTGTAGAGCATTCTGATTCAACCAGTGACTGAATTGAAGAATCTCAAATTGTCATGGCAGCCTGGGCACTCGCTATGGAAACAAGCTGTTGATTGACAGTGACAGGGCTAAAGGGTAGCTGGCTGTCCATCAGGAGGGATCCGTGTGCCTTTGTGTTCATGCAGTGATCAGGGAAAGGTGAGGTCATTAGAAGTTTTATCAATGTCATCATGAACATCATAACTCATTACAATACATGGTGTGGAAAAAATCTTCAAACCTAGTCCTTTTATACTTTACAATAGTTTACTATTTACTTGTACATTTTAACGTCAAGTTGTACAAATGAACGTTTAATTAATGTATGATGAACAAACATGAATTAACAATAAACAATAGTATATTTATAAATTAGCATTAACCTAATAAATGGTGTAAAAATTGTTGTACATTCATTGATTGATTTATAATACCTTATTAATTCAACTATAAAGTGTTTCTGAGAAAATTACAGCAGAAGAACTTATGTCAATGTCCACTTAGGGCCAGATTTACTAACTGCTTGTGTCAGCGCAAACCCTCTTTTGGTGTTAAAAAAACTCAGGATTTACAAAAGACACGCAGTGAAAAATTAGTGCTGAAAAGGTGTGGACACATTTATTTTTGCGGCTGGCCTTATTGCATATGCATTTTTCGGGGTTTCCCTTTTTAGATTCAAAATTTATGGGAGGGGAGTAGGTGATTTACTAGTAGGTTTGCGCTAGTCAATTTACTGTTTTTTTTTTTAGATTATTTAACGGCCGAAAAAGAATGTCTTAAACAAGATGCTAATTTGCGCTTCTCTTGATAGATTGCCTTGGTCATTATGGAAATGACCAGGCTGCGTCTGCATTCTTTAATCTGGTCGTCATCAGTAGATTTCATGCAAATTTGCCCTGTTTAGTAAATCTGGCCCTTAATGTGTAGACTTTTTAGAATTGCATTCTAATACAAATAACGTTTAAGGATTTAGGGTCAGGGGGAAAAAAAATTCTCGAAAGAATGTCATATTCAGGAATCAGGATGCATTACATTTATGTCAAAAGTGACAGTAAAGGCACTTATATTTTAATAACATATATATTGATGCTAAGCAGGATGGCTAATGGCTTATATAAAGCTGATATAGGCCTACACATCATCACACTATTTGGTTTAAGGATATTAAATTACAGATGTATAACAAATCATGCAAATAAATTTACTTTTATTTCACATTATATTTACTAAAAAAACTGGAATTAATAATTCGAAAATCAATTTGACTCAATCTAAAATCAACTCAATCAACAACAAAAACCGAAAATAAACAGATTCTTTCAGATACTTTAGATAGAAACTTTAAAAGCAGATTATTTTGTGAGGTCTCTGAAAGGGAACATAGTGTGACAGTAACCATGCGTTCACACCGCTGCCGGCGAGAGCGGCAAAATTCGCTCTCGCCGCCCTGCTAGCGACGCCGTAGAAAGATTCGTGGACACTCTGATGCTCTGATGTAGATCTAATGTTGGTATTTTTCAAAACTTTATTTAAAGGTGCTGCAAAGCAAACAAGCATGTCGATCGTTATTTTTGCAGAAAATTGATCGATGGAAAGAACTTAACAATTATAGTGACATGTTTGCTAACGAAATAAACAAATTAAAAGCCATTTGTGTGGTGTGGCTTTTGTGTTCATGGTTAAGTGCTATTCTAATTTGCATTCCCGATGAAAAACAAGTGTTCTAGCGCGAAAATCTTGTATGGAAGTAAAATAATGCCAAATGTTTTTGAAACAAAAAGCATGTTGAATTGTACTACTTGAAAAAGATATGCATTGCATTAACCCTGCTTGTATTTTAATGCATTGTATTTTTAGGGCTTGCATTTTTATGGGCTGAAATTTAGCATGGTTGAATATTTATGCTGTGAATATTTAAAATCAAAACATTTCAAACACATTTTCATTAGTAAAATTTCAATAATCCATATTCACCCTTCATATTTTACTTCCAAAATATTCAAACTGATTAAAAATACAACCTATAATATTCAACAGGCGGTTTTCGGTCCATTTTATTTCGCTTTGCAAATTCGCTTCCACAAATTCAGTTGTTCAAATTCGACAGTAAATTCAACATTGACATCCAGAAACTGCAGGAAAAGCAGTAGATTACCGAGCATAATCTCAATCTGCTGTTAGTCGACCTCACCAGCAGGGGGTGCAAGCGCTTGTTGTTGACGAAGACCGAGCAACAGTTAGAGCAAGCCATTCATTCATAGAAACTCATTTACAACAATTGAGCATGCATTACGTTTTTTGTGATGATTATCTGGGTCAGTAGCCCATGTGGAAAAGATGACAAAGGCACAAAAGCTGTTTATGTTCCATTCATTAACTTCATTGTTACTTTCCCTGTGTAGCCTTACATGTTATCAGCTTTTTCTACCATGAACGGGATTGTAATCGGTTTCCCTCAATACCTCATCATACTCAAGGATTCCCCTTCCACCAGGACAAAACGCTTAACTCGCACCTTATTGGGGAAGTATGCCTACATACATGTACTGCATTAGATTAATCTAGGAAGGGTCATAGCACTTTCATATTGTTGTCCTATATTGTTAGTTTAACTGTAAGTGGCTTTGGATAAAAGCGTCTGCTAAATGACTAA
The DNA here is from genome assembly GCA_026230005.1 of Gila orcuttii. Taxonomy (NCBI): domain Eukaryota; kingdom Metazoa; phylum Chordata; class Actinopteri; order Cypriniformes; family Leuciscidae; genus Gila; species Gila orcuttii. Next base: position 44,396,894 of record JAPDVR010000004.1, on the reverse strand, counting down.
ATGTAAAATTGGCTTGACATTCGCACATTTAGGGACCGTCTTTAAAGTAACATTGGTAGTCCTATAGGCCTAAACGTTTCTAACTTCAATAGCAAACTTCAATTTATTTGAAGAAATTGCGCATTATGCCTGACACCTACATGAACACTTTACAGTTGGTTTTATGACTGTAAGTCGTTCACTTCAAATGCTATTGAAGTTAGAAACGTTTATACCAATGTCGTATGTAACTTTAGAGACGGTCCCTAAATGTTCGAATGTCTAATGTCAAGCCAACTTTATGCCAGTATCACTGAGAAACGCTGAGCATTAAACTTTGCGCGTTAAGTTCATATTCTGAGTCCTGCTTGCCTGCGAGTTTGGTCTTTTATATCACTGTATTAGTCCATTAAGCTACGTTAAGCATTTTATATGTCCAGCAGGGGAATCCTGAAGTATTGACTCTTGTACTGCATGCAGCACAATTGCCGCAATATAAGGTTAACATTATAATCTCGTTCACGGTAGAGAAAGATGCATGTAGGCTACACAGGAAAAGTAATCGTGAAGACACTGAATTTCACATAAAACAGACGTCATAATAATCACAGATACACTTACATTGTTGTAAATGAGTTTCTATGAATGAATGGCTTGCTCTAACTGTTGCTCGGTCTTCGTCAACAACAAGCGCTTGCACCCCCTGCTGGTGAGGTCGACTAACAGCAGATTGAGATTATGCTCGGTAATCTACTGCTTTTCCTGCAGTTCCTGGATGTCAACGTTGAATTTACTGCCGAATTTGAACCACTGAATTTGTGGAAGCGAATTTGCAAAGCGAAATAAAATGGACCGAAAACCGGCTGTTGAATATTATAGGTTGTATTTTTAATCAGTTTGAATATTTTGGAAGTGAAAAATGAAAGGTGAATATGGATTATTGAAATTTTACTAATGAAAATGTGTTTGAAATGTTTTGAATTTAAATATTCACAGCTTAAATATTCAACCATGCTAAATTTCAGCCCATAAAAATGCAAGCCCTAAAAATACAATGCATTAAAATACAAGCAGGGTTAATGCAATGCCTATTTTTTTCAAGTAGTACAATTCAACATGCTTTTTGTTTCAAAAACATTTGGCATTATTTTACTTCCATAATCTTGCCTATAAATAGTGTTGCACGCCGCCTTATCAAATAGGGCTTGGGCGTCGTGACGTCATAACTTGGCGTGGCCGCCATGTTGATTGCCTCCTTTACTGCTACTCGGACTACTGCACACTGTTTATAGATGTACTCCCTCTCAGTCGTGTGTCTTAATTTGACTAAGTTTTTGCTGTGGTATTGAAATTTGCCATGTATAGTACACACTGTAAATTTGTGAATCCCCTAGTAAATTTTAATTCTGTGTGCGTACAGAGCACGTTCTCGCGTGCTTGGTATCCACTATTTTGCCAAAAGTAATATTATAGCAACAAAAGACTCCTTATGTTCTGTTGTGTATATATGCTTGGAAGGCTGCTTCATAAAGCATGCTCTTGCAGTGTTGCAATGTCCTCTTATTATAAGCGTTTTTGAGCTTGGCTCATAAAATGAAAAGTTACTGGAATAAGTGAAGTGAGCAGCTATAAAGCAGTCACAATATAACGCAGCTGGATTTATTACAGTTTATTATGGGTTTATTCCTGTTTGCTTTTTACCTAGCAAGATCTGGCAACATGAATGAATCAAGGCTCGTACCTCTGTCCTTTTGATTTGGTTTAATACAATGTGTTTACGTGGTTTTAGGTTAAAAAAAGTCATTATTTTACACATAACGCATTCCCTTTCTGAAACGCGTAGATTTTTAACAAAGCTCATCGTTCTGAAAAGCGCTGTGTGCTTTGATTGTCCAGCGATCCAGTGCATTGTGATTGGCCCAAATACCTTATTCCAAATTCCGTGTGACGGATATGTCACGCCCCTTACCATATTTGGAACATCAAACACTATGTAAACATAAAACCATGTCTGCATTTGTGATCGTCGAAACGACAAACAAGCGCTACTCTATACTGCTCAAAACTCGCGTTAGAATTGTCAGTAGCAAATTCTTAAAATATGAAAACATACTTACAGCCAGGCTGTGTCTGTGAGTCAGAAGCTCCAGACTGTACTTGCAAAGATGGAATTGCCCCACTTTTTAGAATCAGCATTTGTACACAGCCGGCCTTGTACTCTCGCAGGTTCTAAAAACAGTCCTCCGAAAAATGCGCAGCACACAGTCGAATATTTTGGTTGTACTGTTCTGGAACAGTGTTGTAAATAAAGCATAACCACTGTTTTCTAATTGTGTCCTCTGTTGGAAGGCCAAACAAAGTGGTTTGGCTTTCGCAACGAAAAACACTGTCTCCACGACATGGCGGTACCGGCGGCGGCAACAATAATACAGCGAGAATAAAAGTTACGCCTCCTTTCTTTGCATATACATTTGGGCGATGTCATGAAACTCTGCCCCCACAGACTGACGTAGATTTGTGGGGGCGTGTTTGAATGAAGCGCTTTAGGAAGGTGTGGCTGAGCCTTAACTTTTACAAAGAATATCTCTTTGGCTTTGAGATTAAGCTTTGTAACTCTGCAGATCTTATACATGCACAAACAGCTACATAACACACTAAAGAAAAAGTAAAAACAAGAAATCGCATCATATGACCCCTTTAAACTGCACATGCAGAGGAGATCTCTGATGTGCTTTTAAATACGTCATTAACCAATAATGTGGTGTTTGGTTCCATAGACACTGCATATAATTTTTGTATGCGGCTGTCACTACCTGCATTTTTCTGTTAATTTAGTTGTAGAATGCGTTCGTCAATCCCATAAATTGACTGACCTGACTGTGAGTACAGTACGGGATTAAGGACTAAAGGGTAAATTTAACTGCAGCGTGTACGTGACTGCGAAGATGGAGCTTTGCAGCACCCTTCTTGGGTGTGGTTAGAGTCCGAGATGTAAAAAGAAAAAAGATGGCTGGGCTCGTATCTGCACTGTAGTGCAAAGTTGTTGTTTATTTACAGTAAGGAGAAAATGAACAAATCCAGCGGTGCAAATATATATTTACAGTGAATACTTTTTACAAAAACAAAACATAAACATAAAAATTTAACAAATCAACAATGCACAATATAAACAATAAACACAATATAGTCAATAAATACTTATATACATTTACATCATACAATGGTTTCAGTGGTTTCCGGTCGGCGCCATGCCCGGGAAGCATTGTAGCAACGCTATAAAGCTATAAAGTAGTACAACAAACAGCATTTGGGTTTGCTGCTACATTCCTGGAAACCACACATCACATAAAACCGGTAAGACCAACAAAACAGGCAGTAATATGTAAATATATGCGTGTGTGCAATCGTGTGAGTTATGGCAGGGAGATGGATGGGTGGAGGATTGCTACTGAGGGAATGTAAGCGAGTGTAGTGTGTGACCAGTGTCGTTTAGCCCTCAGAGCTAGGCCCCTACATCACAGTGGCCATTGGATTCGAGAATTGTTGAATTTCACTGGTATCTGAAATTTTGCTATCGAAACAACCTAATTTATTAGAATACAAAGTTGCATGGGTCAAAAACAATGAAAACAAACCAAAAATTTCATGGTGAAATACAAATGTCCTGCCTATTTTGCTAACAGTAACTAAGTATGAACCACTCTTCACATGCACCTCTGCCTCTTGTTTACCTTGAGTTGTATTTCCATGAATTTAAATAAAACGTTTTCAAAGGTTCCTACTTGTTACATCCCCCATGTGCGTGTGTGTGGATGTGTTGTTCCTCTGATAAGATGAGGTCTGGTCTGGTTGGTACTGTGTTCAGTGTACATGTAAGGTTTAGGATAGCATCCGTATGGCTTTCTTCTTCGAGGCTGTATGTGTCTTGCGATCAATCATTTCACCCCACGGTAAGATGGATAAAGTGTGTATGTTACTGTGTGTGTGTGTGTGTGTGTTTAATACTGTGTTTTTTACATGTCTGAATATTGGCAATTGCATCCATTTGACTCCATTAAATAAGAGTATTTACATTTATAGACTCAATATCCCTAGTTGTTTAGGTTAAATGCTTTAATCACACTATGTGGGATCTTTGTAAATCTCTTTAAAACATCCCTCATACCATAACATTTATATTGGATTCTTCTTTCCCATGGATTCGTAGCTACAGAAACCAGTTGGTAAAATCCCACAATGCAGTCAGTATATGTATAAGGAGCCACATGCGACTGTAGTATCTCTCCGCCAAAGCCGCAATTCAGGTTTGCCGATGTACCAATTCACTCTTCTAAGCACATTAACCAGGCGTCAAGGCCTGACAGTGTGCTGTGTGTTTTCTGCTTCATGAGTGTAATAATGAGTTTTTGAAAGACGGAAGTGTAGATTAAACCTTGATTTGTTGTTTAGTTATATCTAGTAGTATTTGTGCTTTTTTCTTTTGGGAACTATAATATCAAAGGGATGTTGAGACACACCACAAAGAAATTATTTAAAGTATTTGTTTATTTAGAGTAATTTTTTGTTGTTGTTTATGCTTTAATATGTTTTAACATACAAAATTCTAAAAATAAAATAATTATTTTATTTCTTATTTTATTTTTAGAATTTTGTATATTTTCTTTTGGATATGTATTTTCTTAATTTGCATTTTATTGCATTTAATAATAAAAAAATATTTATGTTTTTATATATTTAGATTTATTATTTAATTAGATTGAATATTGTGACAATTTCCTGACAATTAACTCAATGTATTATTTAGAAATTTTACTTTTTTAAAATTAATATCAATGTTCTCATTACATTTTCGTTTTTTGTTTTAACTCATTTTATTTTTTACTGTATTTCAGTTAATAAAAGCTGTAATAGAATATTTTTTTTGTTTTGTGAATGAACGTAAAGTAAAGGTATATCACAGCAAATACTGCCATTATTTATACTAACGAGAACAACAGGGAAAACTCTGCTTAATTGTCATGAAAATGTCACAATGTAGAAAATGTTAGTGGTCTTAAAATAGAATTTGCTTTAAGATATGTTTTTTCTTAATTTTTAAGTTTGGGGTGAAATGTTACTCCTGAGCCATATTTTTTACATATTTCATAAACGTTCCTGTAGCGTAACTGGTAAAGTCTCATGATCATGGGTTCAATTCAATGAAATGTCATAGAAATATATTTTAGGGTACCTAAATATAAATCATAACTATATTAAATTTGAAGCAAGATGGCAGTAACATTGGGGCTGTGCATGCACCTAACACAAGGTGATTGTGATCTGCTGTGGCAACAGTGACTGGTGGAGTGATTGGCTCTGGGCAGCGCAGGTCATTTTGACCCTGTGTGAATGTGCTGTAGGCAAAGCGGATGTGAGAGCCTGTTCAACCCATTTCCTGCTCAGCAGTTAAACCGAGCAGTTATTTCCTCTGCTGTCTTATGACCAGCCCATCTATTGAACACTATTGATGTCTAAAAAATTCTCACACGCATAGACATAAAAGAATTAGAATGTATAACCAACTAAAGCTTTGTTTGTATTGTTAATATAAAAGATGAGGTGAAATAAATAAAACAAACAAATTTTGCGGTGCCTCACGGTATTTGCTTTGTTACTTCGAGTTATTGAAAGACAGACAGTCACTTTGATGTGACACACAATGTGTGTGTTTTCAAGTGAAAGGAACATGCCATTGTGACCAAGTTGAGTTACAATTGGTCTGTTCCTCATTAGATTATGATTGGTCATCACAAAATAAAATAAAAACCTTCGGGAATGCCATGGTGACAGACGGGCTGGCCCCGCCCCTCGGGGTTGAGTTGTCAAGCAGGTCTTTTGTTTATGTGCCAGTGTCTGGCCATGTGGGAGTTTGTGTCATTTTCCATTTTAATGAAGACAAGTCTCCTGTGAATACTACTGAACTCATAAACACTTTAACGGGAGATTTTTGGTCCTCTATGTGAGCCCCTTTGTATTTTTTAAGGTCAGTTTAAGAGGGAATATTCTGGGTTAATTTCAATGTAATTTCTGTGAAATACTATCATGTGTATTCAAAATCTATAGATAAACAAACTTTCAAGACAAACTTTAATGTTAGCTTAAAATAACCTGGTCAGAAAGTTGTAAGTAGTTTTAAAAGCTTTGCAACCATAGATAGATAGATAGATAGATAGATAATAGATAGATAGATAATAGATAGATAATAGATAGATAGATAATAGATAGATAGATAGATAGATAGATAGATAGATAGATAGATAGATAGATAGATAGATAGATAGATAGATAGATAGATAGATAGATAGTATTCTGTCCTCAGTGTGTGTGACTGTACACAAATCGACAGATAGCTACCAGGCTTCAAGAGAAAGTCAGAGGCTGGAGTAAAGTTCAAGGCTCTTTACTGTTGTCGTAATTCTCATGAAGGAATTTTTGTAAAACTGAAATGATACAGAAAGATAGCACCAATCACTGAATGCTATTCAAACACATCATACATTAACAGACATAAAATAATATACTTTTAAGCTACAAAGTTGTAACATGTATTATATTACATTCAGATATTACATTCAGCTGGTATGCTTATAGCTGTAAATAAATATAGTATGTGCAGCTCAACAGCTAAACTATCAAACTATTGGCTGCCTCTTAGCTGAAAGACTATAGCTACAATAGCAGTTTCACATGTTGACAAATAAATATTCAAGTAACATCACAGAACGTCTTACATGACACTTGAATATCAATGTAATTAACTATAAATTTAAATACAACTTACAAGCGATGCTTTCCCAAGGCACAAACAGAGTGGGAACAGGATAAGGTGACTGAAGCTGCAAGCTGACCGCATGGAATATAACTAATAATGTTTCCTGATCAGACTGCATCATGTGATAAAATCAACCAATGAAAGCAATGTAAGAATTATATATGAACGCAATGAATTACTCCCAGATGACCACTAGGGGGAGAAAGTAGCAATCTGAATAACCTTGTGTCTGAATAAAAAAGGGGGAACCAAAATTAGTTTGTTTCCGCAGCACTCTTGAGAAGGATCGTCTCAGAAACAGGTCTCAAGAAGGTCCTCGCTGACCCAGATCTTGTGACTTTGAGCTCGATCTTCCTGACCTTCCCATCTTCGTCAGGGAATGTCTTTGTAACCAGAGCTATGGGCCATTCATTCCGCTTCGCCTGGTTATCCTTAAGCAGAACCAGGTCACCTTTCTCGATGTTAGGCCGTACGTCCTGCCACTTGCTTCGGCTTTGCAGCGTAGGAAGGTACTCACGTCTCCATCTGCTCCAAAACGTGTTGGCCAGATGCTGCACCCGTCTCCACTGCTGGCGGTGAAGGTCTGTGCTGTCAAAGGTTCCCGGAGGAGGAGGGTAAGTAGACATCTTCTGAGTCAGAAGTGTAGCAGGGGTAAGGAGAAAGGGTGACTCCGGGTCTGAAGAAATAGGTGCGAGTGGCCTAGCATTAATAATTGCCGTGATCTCTGCCATTAAAGTAGACAACACCTCATGAGTGAGGCATGAAGGATTGGTTTGCATAAGCATGGAGTTGAGTATCCGTCTGGCGAAACCAATCATTCGCTCCCAAGATCCACCCATGTGGGAGGAATGCGGGGGGTTAAATACCCAAGAGCAACCCTCTTCACCCAAGTACCTCCTCACATTGGCCTCTTTGGGATCGGTAAGGAGTATATGCAGCTCCTTGCAGGCACCTGTAAAGTTGGTTCCACAGTCTGAACGGATTTGCTTAGCAGGTCCCCGCAGAGCAAAGAATCGGCGCAATGCATTGATGAAGCTTGACGTGTCCATCGCCTCTATCAGCTCTATGTGCACGGCTCGTGTGCTCATGCAGGTGAAAAGTACAGCCCACCTTTTGCTGTTAGCCTGTCCACCGCGGGTTCGTCTTGTGGTGACAGCCCATGGGCCGAAAACATCAAGTCCCACGTAGGTGAAGGGTGGCTCTGTACTCAGACGATCTGAGGGTAGATCTGCCATCTTCTGTTCAGCACTTTTCCCACGAAGCTTGTTACACGTAACACATTTGTGAAGGATACTGCTGATACATTTCTTAGCTCCAATGATCCAGAATCCAGCTGTGCGGACAGAGCCTTCTGTAAGAACACGACCTTGGTGCTTAACCTTGTCATGGTAATGACGCACGAGCAATGTTGCAACGTGGCTACGGCCTGGAATGATAAGAGGGAACTTTTCTTTAATGTCGAGTACCGCATGGTTGAGCCTGCCTCCTATTCTCAGGAGACCCTCTTCGTCCACATAGGGGTTCAGCTTTCTCAATGAACTATCTTTTGAGATGTCTTTCCCAGCAACCAAGCAGGCGACCTCTTTGCTGTAAGTTTCTCTTTGCACACACCTGACAATAAGAGTTCCTGCCTTGGACAGCTCTTCTGCCGTGTGAGGTTTTTTGCATTGATGCCAGCCACTACAGGTGTCATCCTTGGTTTTTACTGCACTTCTTTGGGACTGAAGGATGTGTGTCAGGAATGCTATGGCTCGCACCAGAGACTTCCAAGAGGAGAACCGTTCAAAGCGATGAGATCCCAGACTAGATGGAGTAGAGAGAGTGGTAGCATGAGAACGCACTTCAACGTCTGCATCCGGATCAATGAGTCCATATGGCTCCTCTCCTGAAGTGGCTACTCCTTCAGGGAGGGACAAAAACGGAGGCCCTGTGAGCCAGGTTGTGCTAGCTAATTCGGCCGCAGGTACAGAACGTGTAGCATGATCTGCCGGATTCTGCGTGGTACAGACGTAGTGCCACTGCTCAGGTTTGGTGGACTTCCTGATTCGCTGGACTCTGTTGGAAACGTACACATAAAACCGCCTGGTCTGATTGTATATGTACCCCAAGACGACCTTGCTGTCTGTGTAAAACCGCAATGTGTCTACACTGATGTCCAACTCACTCTCTATCAACTCTGCCATTTCTACTGCCAACACAGCTGCTCCCAGTTCCAACCTTGGGATAGTGTGGGCAGATGAGGGCACCAGTTTTGCCTTTCCCAAGACAAATCCCACGTGACACTCTCCATCATCATTGATCACCTTGAGGTAAGCTACAGCGGCGATGGCCTTCACCGAGGCATCTGAGAAGATGTGGAGCTCTTTCTTATGAGGGGTGATGAGAGTGGTAGGTGTGTAAGCTCTTGGAATCTTGAGCTCGCTCAGGTCTTGCAAGGAGTCTTTCCAAATTCTCCATTCAGTTTCCTTCTCAGGTGCAAGTGGCTTATCCCAGTCGAGGGCTTCAATGCTAGTGAGCTCTCGTAACAGGAACTTCCCTTGTATAATGATTGGCGCCACAAATCCGAGAGGGTCAAACAGACTGTTCACGGTGGCTAGAACGCCTCTGGGGGTAAAAGGCTTCTCGATAGACGCTACTCTGAAGGTGAAGACGTCATGTTTAAGATCCCAGCTGAGCCCTAAGCTGCGTTGAATGAGGGCTGAATTGTCATTGAAGTCCAGGTTCTGCAAACCCTTTGCGTGGTCTTCTGGTGGGAAGGCATCCAAGACGTCAGAGTGGTTCGATGCTATCTTGTGGAGGCGTAAGTTTGAGCCAGCAAGCATCTCCTGTGCCTTTTTCAGCAGATCTATGGCTTCAGCAGCTGATGGTAGAGACTTGAGGCCGTCATCGACGTAGAAATCGCGCTCCACAAAGTGTTGGGCCTCTGAGCCATACTCACTTGCTCCCTGTTGTGCCGCGCGACGAAGACCATAGATAGCTACTGCTAGCGACGGGCTGTTGCCGAACACATGGACCTTCATCCTGTACTCAACAATCTCCTTGCCAGGATCATTTTCCCTGTACCAGAAGAATCGAAGGAAGTCTCGGTGGTCTTCTCTGACAGTAAAACTATAAAACATCTGCTCAATGTCTGCTACCACTGCTACTGACTCTCTTCGGAAGCGTAGTAAGACTCCAAGTAAGCTATTGTTCAGATCTGGGCCTTTAAGTAACACATCGTTGATAGAAATCCCATGATGCTGAGCACTGGAATCAAACACGACTCTAATCTGATTCGGCTTCTGAGGGTGGTACACACCGAAGATGGGTAAGTACCATCGTTCCTCTCCCTCTTGCAGCGGTGGAGCTAGCTCTGCCTGGTCGTGATCGAAGATTTTTTGCATGAAGTTCACAAAGTGAGTTTTCATCTCAGGCTTTATTTCAAGTGTGCGGCACAAAGAGGCAAGACGATTAAGAGCTTGCTCTCGATTGTTTGGCAGCTGTCGCCGTGGTGATCGAAATGGAAGAGGTGCCACCCAACTGTTGGACTAATCCATAAACATTTCTTTATCCATAAGCTCCAGGAAAAGCTAATCTTCGATGGAGAGACCCACTTTGTCATCATCCTTGGTTCTCTCAAAGATCGTGCTGCCGAGGCTGCAGTCATGGAGGACTGGGGTGTGGTGTGTAAAGCCGTGAAGAGATGTGCAGTGTAGTCCTTTGTTGCCAAACCTTTCCTTGACTTGAATATGATTGGGACATGGAGTAAGGAGAGATGGACGTCCATTTTCAAGCACGCTAGTCCGAAAAGAAGTCACTGACTCTGTCTTGTGGGCTGAGCCCAAGCAGACGTCACCTATAACAACCCAGCCAAGGTCTAGTCTTTGAGCGTAGGGTGCTGTGGGTGGCCCATTGCGTTGTTCTCTGACTTTGTGAACCTGGAGGATGTCGCGTCCCAGAAGGAGGAGTATCTGGGCCTCTAGATCTAGGTGTGGTATCTTGTAAGCTATGGACTTCAGGTGTGTGTGATGCTGTGCGGCTGCTGGAGTTGGAATCTCCGAGCGGTCATTTGGCATGTGATTGCATTCAATGAGTGTGGGGAGCATCACGCTTGTTTTTTCATCCAGTGACTCCACCATGAACCCTGTGGCTCTTCTTCCAAACGCTTCAGTGACCCCTGAACATGTGCGCAGAGTATATGGCGAGTTTAACCCTTCAATTTGAAAGAGGTCAAAGAATTCAGACCTGGCTAGGGACCTGTTGCTCTGGTCATCCAGAATGACATACATTTTCACAGCTTTGTCAGGGCGTGCTTTAGGGTAAACTTTCACTAGGCAAATCTTGGAACAGGATCTAGGTTTCCTACCGTCATCACAAACCTCTGTGCACCTAGAGGTGACTGCCTGCTGAAGTGTTTCTCTTTCACCCTCCCCGCCATGCTCTGAGGAGGGACCTCTCCTGTCCCATGATGGGGGTCCAGGGTGCAGTGCTGCAATATGTCTGTCGCTCTCACATTCTGTACACTTCAAAGCTGCCTCACAGTTCTTTGCCAGGTGAATGATAGAAGAGCAACATCTGAAACAGATACCATTTTCTTTAAGAAAAGCCTTGCGCTCTTCTAATGACTTGCTTCGAAAACCTCTACACTTTTTCAGAGGATGAGGTTTCTTGTGGATAGGGCATTGTTTGTCTATTTCACCTCGCCTGCTGCTTGAACTGTCCGCCTGACAAGCTGTTTGTAGCGCTGCGATTTCAGTCTTGTGAGCAGAGACATAGCTTTTGCTATATGCTGGTCTCTTTTCCACTCGTTCAAGCTTTGATGGACCTGTAGTAAATCTGTGGGAACTATTCAATGGGGTTATAGGGACTGTTGAGAACGTGAAGCTTGGGTCGTTTCTTCTGCGTGCTTCACTGCATATGAAGTCTGTGAAGTATGCAAATGGAGGAAAACATACGTTGTGTTGCTCCTTGTATTGTGAGCCTTGAGCTAACCACCTCTCTTGCAGACCAATTGGCAACTTCTCAACGATAGGGTTGACACCCCTGGCCAAGTATGAGAGCCCTGGCAGGTAACCCTCAGATTTTGCAGACACTAACTCTCTTAGCAGGTCTCCCAGCTCCCTGAGCTTTACGGGGTCTTTATGACTGATTTTAGGAAAGTTCTCTATCCTCTCAAAGAGAGCTCTTTCAATAACTTCGAGGGAGCCATAGCACTCCTCTAGGCGATCCCAAGCCATTCTTAAACCTATATCAGGGCTGGCAACATGCACAGAACGAATCCGTATGATGTGCTCTGAAGACTGATTTCCCAACCATTTTGTTAAGAGGTCAAGCTCCTCGCCAGCACTTAAGTTCAGACCTCCAATAGCGTTGCAGAATGAAGACTTCCATGCCCAGTAATTTTCTGGACGATCATTAAATTTGATCAGGCCAGAATTCACAAGCTCTCGACGTACCAAGTACCTTGCAATATCACTCATACCTGCCCTGTCGTTCGCATACCCAATATGTGGCTGTAATGAGGCTTTACTGACAGAGCAAGGGTGAGGATGAGTAGAGAGGAGGTGATCAAGGGAGTGGTGATGAATTCCTGGCGTTGACCTTTCAGGTTGCTGCATTTTATGGCTGTCGTCCCTTGTGGTGAGTTGTGGAACCACAGACGTCGTTCTTTCTGGCTGTTGTGCTGCCGCCCGAATTGCACCCTCATTCTTGGGTACGAAATGAGAAGCACTGCTGGGACCAGGGAGACGCTCCTTTCTGTCTGATTGGACCTCGGGTTTTATGAGCTGCAACAGTGATGGCGTGTATGGTTCAAGTACTGGGGGTTTTTCATCACTCAGACGTAGCTGGGAGTGGTGTTCGACGTATTCACGAGTACGCTGAATGGCGACTTGAACTGAATCGTGGAGACTCCTACTGCCCTGTGTACCTTCGATCTCTGCTGCCTCAAGAACTTCAGCTTCAGCCAAGGCTACTGCAATCTCCCTCTCATGCTCCAAAGCTGATAACTCAGCGGCTATACGTGCCTCCTTGACCTTCAAATCAGCTGCAAGATGTGCCTCTTTTATCTTCAATTCAGCTTCTCTTTGAACGAAGGTGGCACGTGCACGTGCAGCTTCAACTTTAGCACGGGCCCTAGTAGCGGCCCTGCTAGCAGAGGATACTTTAGATGTGCTTGATGAGGTGGAACGTTGTGATCTTGCTTCATGTGTTGTGTCCTGATCTTTAACACCACCGTCAGTGATGGACACTTTTTCCAATCCAGCTTCACTGGTATGCGACATTATGGTTAACGATCCTCCAAGATGTATTAGAAGGGATGGATAAAGAGGCCTTAGTACGCTTGAGAGTGCACTGGCTCAGTACCTAATCTTCTCGTTGCTGTTTTGCCCGCCGTGAAGCCGCTTTTTTACTATTCTGTCCTCAGTGTGTGTGACTGTACACAAATCGACAGATAGCTAACAGGCTTCAAGAGAAAGTCAGAGGCTGGAGTAAAGTTCAAGGCTCTTTACTGTTGTCGTAATTCTCATGAAGGAATTTTTGTAAAACTGAAATGATACAGAAAGATAGCACCAATCACTGAATGCTATTTAAACACATCATACATTAACAGACATAAAATAATATACTTTTAAGCTACAAAGTTGTAACATGTATTATATTACATTCAGCGGGTATGCTTATAGCTGTAAATAACTTGTAAATATAGTATGTGCAGCTCAACAGCTAAACTAACAAACTATTGGCTGCCTCTTAGCTGAAAGGCTATAGCTACAATAGCAGTTTCACATGTTGACAAATAAATATTCAAGTAACATCACAGAACGTCTTACATGACACTTGAATATCAATGTAATTAACTATAAATTGAAATACAACTTACAAGCGATGCTTTCCCAAGGCACAAACAGAGTGGGAACAGGATAAGGTGACTGAAGCTGCAAGCTGACTGCATGGACTATAACTAATAATGTTTCCTGATCAGACTGCATCATGTGATAAATCAACCAATGAAAGCAATGTAAGAATTATATATGAACACAATGAATTACTCCCAGATGACCACTAGGGGGAGAAAGTAGCAAACTAAATGCAAAGGTCTTACAGAACATAACAGATAGATAGATAGATAGATGATAGATAGATGATAGATAGATAGATAGATGCTAGATAGATAGATATACAGATAGATAGATGCTAGATAGAAAGATATATAGATAAATAGATAGATAGACAGACAGATAGATAGATAGATAGATAGATAGATAGATAGATAGATAGATAGATAGATAGATAGATAGATAGATAAATAAACATGTTCCTAGAATTTTTTAGCGTTTTGTTAGGTGTTACTAGCATTTTAAGCATGAAGCTAGCATATTTTAATACATTGTTTGCAAGTTTTAACATACAGTAATACAGTATTACTAGGTGTCGTTAGCATGTAGTATCACTTATGTCACCTCACGTTGCAAACTTGGAATAAAAATAAATGATTTCTAGTTTTTGTTGTTGTTGTTGCTTCAAAACACTTTTAGTTTGAAAGATCCTTACCAATGGAAGGCTAGCAGGGTTTAAATGCATTATTGTAAAAAGTGTGATAATAGCATATTTTAAATGTCATTGAAATGTATTCTTGGTTCGGTTAATTCTGTTTAGTGTAACATTTTGTTCAACGATTATTTAATTGCGTAAACCAATTAATCAAAAAAGGTGTGCATTAGTTTGCCGTTCAAATTGTTTCTCTGTTTGTTTCTGCTTTGGCTCTTTGATATTGGCAGAGTTTTAATAAATCACTTTCCCGCCCTCCACAGCAGCCTGTGTAATGGTGCATTACAGCATCTCAAAAATGCTCACTCATTTCCCACTATCCCTTTCCATCTTATCCTACAGAGCCGGTTAATTATACTCAGAAAACACCCTCCATGTTCGGCACAGACAACTAATTGCCCCATTTTGTTTTATTGATTTTCCCAATAATGTAACTTTTGGCACAGTGACACCTTTAACATTGGTAAAGTCTGTTTGAGCAGCCCAACATGGCGACATTAACCAGTGGTGTGAGTTTAAGTTGGGACTACCTGTTTTCCGACAATGCAAACCCTATTGTCCAACAATCATTTTTATTATTGCAGTTCTGATTGGTGCCACTAGTGAAGCAGATATCTTGTTTGACCTTTAAAGTTGGCATGAAATGAATTTTCGAAATGCATGTTACATATCTTATTGTAAACCATTCATCTGTGCTTGTTATTTAAAAAAAAATGTCATAATTAGAACTTCCAGTGAAACGATAGTCTTCTCTCTGGTGACTTATGCAGGATGTCTCCAATCATTTAACACTTGCAAACTCACATTCATCTTTCCTCCGCTTTTGAGTACAAATTCCATGTCAAAATCCAATCAAAAACTGATGCGTAGAATCAAGTCCCCACCCTACATTTTCTCATTTTCAATAATCTGTTACACTTGGATTTACGTCACAATATGGAATAAATGATCTGTTTCTCCCCACAGACTTCAACTACAACACTGATGGCTATGAGGGAGATACTGCAGAGGACAGGAAGTCTCAGGATGGCTCAGAGACCATGCCCTTTATAGACGAGTCTCCCACCATGTCCCCTCATCTCTGTGCACGGGGACAGGACGGAGAGGCTGTCTCACCCACACTACCTGAAGGGCTACTGCCTGGGGTATGACCGTATGTTTGACTGTGTGTGTGTGTGTGTTGGTGTTTAGGATTAGAAAAAACAGCCGTTAAACAGTTGGTTAAAAGGATGCCGCTAACATGCTGCCAAAAACCTCTTTAGCGTCTTAAGCAGATTTTTTGTAATAACCGGCTTACTGGTGTAATTGTAAACAAACTTAATGCCAATTAGTGAAATCTATGTTATTTCTATTCATATATTGGATTAAAGACATTAGGTGTCGTGCAAATCTGTGTGTTCAACACACTTTCAAGGCAATTCGTAACTTTTTCATATTTTGGCTTATTGTGCGATCTCATTCACACATTTCCATATGATCTGCTTACACCCTAGTGATGGTTGTTTAGGTGTGGACCTTCATGCTTACTTTTTCTAAAAGTAAGTTTTCTTACGAAATTCATACAAAATCCTTATGAAATATGGAGCTTTGTATGTGTTGGTGTTCAACTGTAATGACTGTAGTTTTCATTGATGCTCTTAATGTGATAGTTCATACAAAAATGTACTCTACCTTTCAAAATTTTGAGGTCTGTACGTTTTTTTTTTTTATGTTTTTGATGGAAGACTCAGATGGCTACCAAGGCTGTGCTTATTTGATCAAAATATAGGAAATGATATTGTATCGCAATAATATTGCAGTGCGATCTGTGAGCAAGTAATGTGTGTGTTCTATATTAATGCACTGCTTTCATTGAAGCACAGTGTTTAAACTGACCAGCCTTTGTTGTAAATGTCAGCTCACAATCAGCCAGCATCACTCTCTTCATTGCTTTCACTTTCACTTGGGTGGGCTTATTGACATGACAAACAATGGTGTGGTTGTTTTGCCAAATCACTTTCATAGCTTCAGGCAATGAAATAAATGCTTTGCTGAGTCCATTCTTATGTTATCTCAGCATAGCATACTGATTATAATGGAATGCCTTAATGCCTAAAACAATAAGAAGCAATTTAATTGCGTTAGTTGAGTGTTTTTCAAACTAGGGTTCTTGAGAGAACTGCAGTGGTTTGATGAAATGCTAATTTTTCAATTATAAAATATAAAATTAAAATAAATAATTTAAAAATAAAATTCCAAATAAAACATACAAAAAAAGACTATTTTAAATATTGTATTATTTTGCCTGCATGTGTAACATAAGAGAACCGTGGAAATGTGATTGTTTTATTTAATCTTTGAAATATTAATTTAAAATCTCAGGGGGTACTTCATGTAAATATTTTACATCAAAGGTGTTTGTCTGATGGAAAAAGAAGTTTAGATAATAAAGATAAAAACACAAAGATAACACGAACACTATTTCTAATTCAAGGGTTAAATATTCAAATACATTCCAATCAGACGGACATGGAGTGGCTATTTCTATAGGCTAAGTTAATCATTCTGTAATGATGAATGTGTTTGGCCATTTATAATGTGCAGTTCAGAGATTAAATTGACATTGAGGTGTATGTGTTTGTCACATGTATTTATGCCCATTTTGAACATGCATGAATATTACCATTGTGTGACAGATAATTAGTGTTAAAGTGTTGAAATTGATAGTGACCTGTGTGACCATGCTCAAGCTTTTACAACAGCATCTCCATCTAGTGGTAGAGCAGATTAAGTGCTGCCTTACAGTGTTTGTGCCATTATAGTTCTGCTCCATTACTGAACAAATATAGGCTGTGAAACCTGATATAGGAATATCACATATTTGAAAGTTTATTCTACATTGCAATGAAACAAATGTATTGCATGGTGAAAACATGATTATAAAATATATAATAAATGTATAAATTAAATTATTTTGATATTAATAAAATTACATAAATTATATACATACTATTTTATCTGTTTGACAGTTTTTTTGACAGTACTCTAGCATGGCTCAGTAACTCTCTATACATGATATAGAAAACAAAGCAGTCACCTGCCCGTGAGCTTGACTGCAGGTGAAGTCAAGCGTGGAGAAGGACATAGGCAAATGGCTTATTAGAAATGTTCTGTGTTTTCTCTGCCTCCTCTCTCGCTTTCATTAGAGCCTCTCATAGGGCCTGATCATGTGGGCAGTGTTGTGAGGAGCTCTGAGAGCCTTATGTAACCACTGCACAGAGACATCATCAGAGGCCTGTTTCTACAGACTCACCTCACAACATCAAATGAATGATAGATGAACTAGTGTACCATTCATTTATATCAGTTCCCATTGAATGGTAATGTTGTCAACCAGTGTATACAGCTTCTGTGAGAAAAAGAGAAGCCAGAGTATTATGCCATCATTTGCCATCTTCCTCGGTTCTAGTTCCTCTTTTGAGCTCTAGATAAATCATCAGGGATTCCCCAATGACTTTTGTTCAAGTATTACCATTTATTTTTCAAATGTAATTCCATGATGATGATGATTCTAATGATCATGCAACATTAACGGACTTTGTCAGGAAGATTGATAAATAGTTTGACATGTTGATGAGTGTGATGTGTGCTTGGGTGTGATCAGTCAAAAATATGGGTGGACAAATTTCAGTCAACCAGACCTCACTCTGCTCACACACTGCAAAATGTGTGTGTGCACTGCAAGCAGTCACTCCTAATAGAGTATCACCCAATAAGAGTTTTAACTTGATTAAATTAACAAAATTCTGTCTCCCCTTAAATCATCACTTGTGGACGTGTTGGTGATGGGAATGTGAATTTGAGTGTATTTCATTGATGCATTGAGTATTATTGCTGGGAGTACAGGAGAGCTTTATATCCATTAAAGTTGCAGTAGGGAGTTTTGAGAAAATGTTGACTTAGCCTGAAAATTTGAACAAGCACAACTTACAGGTCCAACCCCCTTGCTCTCTGCTGCGCTACAGCCCTCCCTCCACAGCTCCTCCCCCACAGCGGAGCCTGCCGTGAACGCGCAGGCTAGTAAACAGGACCACCGATGACGGCGGATTATAAACAATTATGGGACATTCACTAATAGGGACGAAACATCAACAATATGCTTTACATTGACTATGGCCTGCCCATACTTTGACTACAAACTTGGTCCTCAAATCATTATGTATTTTGCAATACATGTAACTTTATAACGTTGCACTCTTTAAGTTTTTTAAGTTTAATAAGAAATTAAGGTTTTTGATGAAAACATTCCAGGATTTTTCTCCATATAATGTACTTCATATGTGACAAAAACGGTTCAAGGACCAAATGACTGTTTCAGTGCAGCTTCAAAGGGCTTTAAACGATACCAGACGATGAATAAGGGTCTTATCTAGCGAAACGATCGGTCATTTCAAAAATAAATAAAAAACTTTTAGAAGCACAAATGCTCGCCTTGCTCTGTTCTGTGATGCACGTTCGTGACTCTCCTGTTTCAAAATGAACAAATCTTTTTTCGAATCATTTCGTTCGTTGAATGAACGAAATGACTCCGAAAAAGACTCGTTCGAAATGAACAAATCTTTTTTGCGAGTCATTTCGTTCGTTGAATGAACAAAATGACTCGGAAAAAAGATTCGTTCATTTGGATGAACGCGTTCGAACAGGAGAGTCACGAACGACGGTACGCGCTTGCGCTGTGCAAGAGAGGGGTGATCAGCGCGTACACGAGCGTGATTGACACTGCTAAGACATTCCTCCTGGCTCTGATTGGTTGTTTCTGACCGGGAGCGGTGTATTTCTGCAAATGGCAATAGGACCACTGGGAGGAGCTAGAGGAGCTTGATTTTTTCACAGATTATCTGTCTCATATTCAACTATCAGGACATAATGACAGTTTTAACAAATATTTGTTAACAAAAGTGACCTACTGGAGCTTTAAAGGAGGAGTTGTGGACCTTTTCTGATTCAGGAAACCCCCTAAAATAAAAATGGCAAAATTGTCTTGGTACCTTAATATAATAACTTTTATTAATAACTTTAACAACCATTATCTTTGGCCATATCCTAGATTCATCTCGTCGCTGCATTGTTCGATAGAGAGACACAGAGATAAATATATAGATTGTCTCTATAGCAAAAATATTAACTAAAAATTATATTCTTTAAAAAAATATAGTTCTGTTAATAAATTTACATACCCCTTGCTGAATCTGAAAGAAAACATGTTAGTACGGCCCTGATCAAGATAAGATATTTACTAGCCTTAACGTGCTGCGTTAACGTGAGACTCTTATCAGGCGATAAAAAAATATCGCCGTTAATCTATTCTCAAAGTTGGTTGGGATCATAAAATAGCTTTTTCGAATATCGGTATATTTTCGCGCAATTCCATAGCCTAGTATATTTGACATAGCCTAATTGACGCCGCGCCTACTGTCACAGATCGCGCAGCAGGGTATTTTCCTGTCAGGGACACAAGGGCCGTTTCTCAATATGCGTTCTTGTCTGTACTTGTGTTCTTGTGGACTTGTGAAACGTCATCAGTCGCTGCCCAAGTACTGTTCCAATTCAAAGTTCACATCTAGCCAAGATCAGTTCAAATCCCCGGATGTGTTTTTGATCCGCCCCGTTTACCGAGGATGCATCGAGAGGTGACTTGTGCGGACTCGAGACAGCCAGGTATCCCAGAATGCATCTCGCACCAACCAGCAATCGTCAATAGCAGAGGAGAAAACCCGCGTAATATCAAAATACTACTGTTATTGTGTCACGAAATGCAATTTTAAGAGTGTTTCAGTCGAGAATGTAGTTGTTTAAAGCTCAAATCTGTGGTTTATTTATAAAGAGAGCGCCTATTTGAAAAATCTATCTGACGTTTTCGGAGTTGTGAAATCCAGACAATCAGCGGGCATTCAGCGCTCATTAACCCCGACTGGAACAGCTTTTCCTCGGCTAGTGCTTCTGATGTTTGCCGCTGGCTCTAATGTCTCTAGTCTAGTGGTTAAACAATTCATCTATATAGATTAATATATAGTTTGTAATCTATAGTTTGTTCCATGGCAATTTGTTTTGGCTGAGGGCAAAGTGAAGTTTCATAACTTTATATATTTAGGCTATTTAAATTTAACTTTGTAGCACTATTAGAGAGCTGACTTATGTTTGACTGAATCGTTTGCTTTATTTCTCGTTATATAGCTTCTTATTCCTTTTAGGCTACTCTTATACTGGATTGATCATTAAAACGGACATTTAACAAAAACAGACAGGGTTGTGTAATTTTATTTAATATATTTTAAAATAATTCGAATATTTTTAATATTTATTTTACATTGTATTCACTGTATGGACATGTATAATACAATAAAATGACACAACCCTGTGTGTTTTTTAAATGTCCGTTTTAATGATTCGTTTTTTTTTAATGAAAACAAAAAAAAGAAGGGTTGTGTTTTATATTTCGTGTTATAAATGCAGTGAAGATAATGTACGCGTTGCCTGAACCAGATTTGTGTGGCCATTAATGTTTAATATTTTTTCAAATGAAAAGAGGCAGAGTGGTGTTTTAACATATTTCGTTTTATGGTTGCCTAAAATATACATAAAGAGATAACCGGAGTAACCAGAGCGAGCTGAGTGACGCGATCAAGAACGCACTGTTCCATTTGCAGAATAACCGGACTCGCGTCCTCCCGTCCTCGGGAGTTCGTTCTCCCGAGTCGAACTTGCCAATCCGAACTACCAAGGACGCAAGTCCGAAGTTTGCGTACTTGGTATTGAGAAACGGCCAAGGTGTATACATAGTTCCCACATGACGCCACAACATACGGGCATTTGCAGACCCGGCGCCATTTCTGTGGGCATGCTGTGGGCAGAACATTAGAAGAAGAAGAGAGGGGGTAAAATCTTTGCGTGGCAGGGGGAGCTGCCACTCGACCAGTCACAGATATATGCGCCTGCCACTGCATTATATGCGCCTGCCACTCGACCAGTCACGGATATATGCGCCTGCCACTCGAACTTACACAATATGTAATATATGTTTTTAAACCAAATGCAGTGCATATCACCTGAAGCCAGCGGGAGCCAGAACGGTTACCACAATAGGTCAATATTCACCATTAACCAAACGCTTTTCGCCTGACTTACAACTGGTCTACCAGCTTTTTTTAATCCTGAGCACCAGTCTCGTGAGGCTTGCGCCTGCCTCAAAATCTCTCACTGTTTTAATATACAAGACAAACCCACAGACAGTGCAATGCTGATCTTATTTACCTATTTCTCATCTGATCTTATATTTTATTCCCTCTTTTTTATCCGTATATATGGGAGTGCGCTCGTGGCTCTATTAAGCCTCGCACCAGCCACCAGCCACAAGATCTCTCAGTGTTTACACCTATCAGACACTCCTAATGATACACGAGAGCACACAGACAAGTGCAATACAGATCTTATTTACCTATTTCTCATCTGATCTTATATTTTATTCGCTGTTTTTATCCGCATATGGGAGTGGGCTCGTGGCTCTATTAAGCCTCGCGCCAGCCACACGATCTCTCACTGTTTTCATCTACCAGACACTCGGGATTGATACACGAAAACACACAGACAGTGCAATCCTGCTCTTATTTACCCATTTTCTCACCTTATCTTATATTTTATTCGCTCTTTTTATCCGTATATGGGAGTGCGCTCGTGGCTTTATTACGCCTCGCACCAGCCACCAGCCACAAGATCTCTCACTGTTTACACCTATCAGACACTCCTAATGATACACGAGAGCACACAGACAAGTGCAATACAGATCTTATTTACCTATTTCTCATCTGATCTTATATTTCATTCGCTCTTTTTATCCGTGTATGGGAGCGCTCGTGGCTCTATTAAGCCTCGCGCCAGCCACCAGCCACAAGATCTCTCACTGTTTACACCTATCAGACACTCGGGATTGATACACGAAAACACACAGACAGTGCAATCCTGCTCTTATTTACCCATTTTCTCACCTTATCTTATATTTTATTCGCTCTTTTTATCCGTATGGAGTGCGCTCGTGGCTCTATTAAGCCTCGCGCCAGCCACACGATCTCTCACTGCTTACACCTATCAAACACTCCTAATGATACACGAGAGCACACAGACAGTGCAATACAGATCTTATTTACCTATTTCTCATCTGATCTTATATTTTATTCCATCTTTTTATCCGTATATATGGGAGTGGGCTCGTGGCTCTATTAAGCCTCGCACCAGCCACCAGCCACAAGATCTCTCACTGTTTACACCTATCAAACACTCCTAATGATACACGAGAGCACACAGACAGTGCAATACAGATCTTATTTACCTATTTCTCATCTGATCTTATATTTTATTCGCTGTTTTTATCCGCACATGGGAGTGCGCTCGTGGCTCTATTAAGCGGCGCCAGCCACCAGCCACACGATCTCTCACTGTTTTCATCTACCAGACACTCGGGATTGATACACGAAAACACACAGACAGTGCAATCCTGCTCTTATTTACCCATTTTCTCACCTTCTCTTATATTTTATTCGCTCTTTTTATCCGTATATGGGAGTGCGCTCGTGGCTCTATTAAGCCTTGCGCCAGCCACACGATCTCTCACTGTTTACACCTATCAGACACTCCTAATGATAGACGAGAGCACACAGACAGTGCAATACAGATCTTATTTACCTATTTCTCATCTGATCTTATATTTTATTCGCTGTTTTTATCCGTATATGGGAGTGCGCTCGTGGCTCTATTAAGCGGCGCCAGCCACCAGCCACACGATCTCTCACTGTTCACACCTATCAGACACTCGGGATTGATACACGAAAACACACAGACAGTGCAATCCTGGTCTTATTTACCCATTTTCTCACCTTATCTTATATTTTATTCGCTCTTTTTATCCGTATATGGGAGTGCGCTCGTGGCTCTATTAAGCCTCGCACCAGCCACCAGATCTCTCACTGTTTACACCTATCAGACACTCCTAATGATACACGAGAGCACACAGACAGTGCAATACAGATCTTATTTACCTATTTCTCATCTGATCTTATATTTTATTCGCTCTTTTTGCACGTGATAAAGCTCGTCTCGATCATGGCTCTTACTAACCGTCACCAGCCACCAGATCTCTCACTGTTTTCATACCAGACTCTCGGATTAATACTCGAAAACACACAGACAGTGCAATCCTGCTCTTATTTACCTTAATTTCATCTTATCTAATATTTTATTTGCTCTTTTGCCCGTGATGAAGCGCGTCTCGATCGTGGCTCTTACGTCACCAGCCACAAGATCGCTCACTGTTTTAGACACTCGGATTGATACACTCGACATACAAACAGTGCAATCCTGCTCTTATTTACCTATTTGACATCTTATCTTATTTTTTATTAGCTCCTTTGTCCCGTAATATGGAGCGCGTCTCGTGGCCAGCACAAGATCTCTCACATTACAGCGCCTGATACTCCGATTGACATTTTCTGAAGGAGAATGTTTTTGACCACTCCATTAAGTTTTGTTTTGTATAAAGCATTTCCTTAAAGTGAATTTCGTTTTGTATAAATTGTATCTTAATTTTAATCAATGTTTGATCAACCAATTCCCTGGATTTTATAAATAAGAAGCACATATAGCAGACATAGTCCTATAACAATAAAATCATGACATTTTTGCATTGCACGTTCCTCACATGCATGAGAAATAATGTCTAGCCTAGTTTTAAACGAACAATTCAAAACAAAAATAAAAAGGCTACTTTCATATAATGAAATGAGCATTTCTCTCCACGCGTTCACTACTGCGAAGCTGGCGAGTCCAACTTCATCCTTGTAGCCAACACTGTCACAGAAAACACTTTATGGATGGGTGGAGGTGGTGGTTGTCTCACCCTGTGCCACACACACGCTCACTAAATAACCTATCTTATTAATTACTGGATATCTGAAGCTAAGAAAATGTAGTCGAGTTACGAGTATTGGTTGCAGAAAATGTATATTAATTGAAATCAGCCACCCCCACCCAAAACAGGTAGCCTAACTACTTAAAAAGGTACTTAAACAATATTTCATAAACCACAATGTGATGTTTAAATATTCAATTTACTCACTTGACTTTGACATGTTCTGTGACTGACAGTTTGTTCTCCTGCACCATTCCTGGATGACAGGCAGCTGTAAAACAGTGAGAGATCTTGTGGCAGTACGCTAGAGGCTGACGCGACGAGCCACGAGACGCGCTCCATCACGGGCAAAAAGAGCTTATACAATTATTAGATATGACAAAAAGGTAAATAAGAGCAGGATTGCACTGTGTGTGTGTTTTCGTGTATCAATCCGAGTGTCGGGTAGACCGTAGAGCCACGAGCGCACTCCCATATACGGATAAAAACAGCGAATAAAATATAAGATCAGATGAGAAATAGGTAAATAAGATCTGTATTGCACTGTCTGTGTGCTCTCGTGTATCATTAGGAGTGTCTGATAGGTGTAAACAGTGAGAGATCTTGTGGCTGGTGGCTGGTGCGAGGCTTAATAGAGCCACGAGCGCACTTCCATATACGGATAAAAAGAGCGAATAAAATATAAGATAAGGTGAGAAAATGGGTAAATAAGAGCAGGATTGCACTGTCTGTGCACTGTAAAACCCAATAAGTTAACTCAACTCAAACTGATTGAGGAAACTGATTGCTACAAACCGTTTAAGTTTAAAAACAAATACAATTGAGTATTGTGAACTTATATATATTGAGTCATATTCACTCATAATTTAGTGTTGGTTTAGTCAATCATTTTGAGTATAGGTAACTTAAATATTTTAAGTTCATTCCATTAATTTAAACTAACTGGTTTGAGTTCATTTAATAAATTGAATCAAGTTTAAACAACTACATAGCTACTCAAATGGTTTTAGGAAACCGATTGCCGTGAATGATTTAAGTTAATTAAACTCAAATTAATAAAGTTAATTTAAGACAAGGGGGAAATATTAGTATAAAGAAATGATGAAAGAAAATGATGCAATGACAGTATTTATAAAAAAAAAAAAAAAAAAAACTTTTCCACAAAAGGTCATCAGGCATAAAACAGAAGTGTGCTGTTCAGTCCAAATAACAGTAAAACAATTTCATCAAATATACACTTTAACCATTAAAGGGATAGTTAACCCAAAAATGAAAATTCTGTCAGTAATTACTCACTCTCATGTTGTTCCAACCCCGTAAGACTTTTGTAATGTCAGACAGCATTTTCATTTTTGGGTGAACTAACCGTTTAAGACTATAACAGACTGCCCAAACAGGGACATTTTAAAACTAAATCAGTGTGCAAAATCAGTCCAAATAACATTAAAACAATTTCATCACACATGAAATATTTAGGATCAACTATTAAAACTTAAACAATTAGCACAAATTGGGAACTTTTAAAAAGTCAATCAGAAGTTCATTTTTAAGTGTAAGCAACTTCGGCCTGGCCTTACCATCTTCGAGATTTAGCAGCACTTTATGTAAGAACTCAAAAAAAAAAACACGGTCAGCTTCTTTGGGTAGCTTATGTGAAGGGCATGGAGTAGCCCAAAAATCAGCACCAGTGCACTAACCCAGGACCTTGCAGACATTACCACCTCATCTTCAAGGACAATCAGAAAATCCTGTGGGCAACTTTTCAACCTCTTCCTCGACAGCAATGATGGCAACTGCTGCCTTTTGCGCCTGGTCAAGATCCTCACTCTAAATAGATTGAAATAAATCTTTGTTAATGCATGTCTTTACAAAATCAACAAAACAAACAGGCCATAGTCAGGGCAGACACCATAACTACATATTCATGAATGACAACAAGCCTGGAAAAATGGACATGCAGGCTGTTCAATTGTCATTAATCGGCTGTCGGTGAACATGTCAAACTAATGATCAAAGACTTCAGAATTTTGTCCTTTTTTTTTCTTCAGATTTTAGCCTAGGATCAGAGGAATCTTTTAGGATTTGCTAAATTTGCTTCAGACAGCCAAATCGTTTCCAAAATCGCAGAGCACCCGGTTTAAGACAACCTGAATGCTCAGATAGATTTTAAACTCATTTTAACTAAAAGGTTAAATTGTTGCAATATAATATTTCATACCTTGTGTGTCTTGAAAACATCTGCAGAGTCTTCTTTTAGATAAACTGGTAAACCTGCCAGAGCGGTAACGTTAGTTCGTCTGACATGAATGTCATTCTTGTCCTTAAAGACAAAACACAAAACATAGCATAATTTAATTCACAATTAAACATCATGAGTTATGAAAATAACTAATCCATAATGTTAAGAAAACTTTCAAGAATTGCAACCTTAATTCCATGCAATAGTATTAGTAATTATGTGACTCTTCCATTTGAATTCAAGCTTCGGAAGGAATATGTATAGCTTTCTCTTTAGTTCGTACCATGTAAATGAACGTCATCTCCCTAGTGTCAAATTATGCAAATTGTTCAGCATACGTTAGTTTATGGCGAACTGTGAAGAAGAAAAAAACACAAAATGATTGATTAATTTTTCCCTGATAAAACTGTAGTTCACTCATAGCATAATAAACAATAGAATGGGTCAGCTTATAGTACCTTTTTCTTTAGTTTTTGCCGCGTGAAAGACGGCCTGTGGTTGTCTCCTCACGGACATTCATGCCAGAGGAACACGTTTGTCTATGCAAAATGTGAGTAACAGTTAACGTTAAATACAAAAATATCATTTTTCCACTGACAAATCTGTGGTTTACTCACAGCATAATAAATAAAAGAATCGGTCAACTTGTATTGCCTATTTATTTAGTTTTTGCAGTGTGAATCTACACGGTGGGTGGAGTATAACGTTCGATCAGTCTCCTCACTGAAAAATATCCAAAATTGCGCGGGACACGTCTATGCCAAAATGTGAGAAGACACACGAAAATATAAATTACTTTTCCACTGACAAAACTGTCGAGTAACGTTACTCACAGCACATTAACTACTGCCGCTGATCCAAAAAATAAATAATAGGCCTATCTCTGCAATGTCGCACATATAAATACCCTAACATAGCCATTCGGTCTTCTTAAGATGAAGAGTCACTACAATACAACGTTAAAACGTTTAAGAGTGCTATAAAAAAGGATGAAGCAGTTCTCTTACGAGAGGTTCTCTCGTATTGCGTAAGCTAGCTTACGCTACGGGAAAGATTCATCTTTGCTGAGAGTTTGAAGCCAAAAATTATTTCATAATTTGTATCCATTGACAACGCAGTTCCTCTGCGGCAGACCTAGAGCGGGCTAGCTAGCAGCTCATTGGTTCGCTCAGAGAGAACTGCTTAAGCCTATGGGAGAGCGGGGCTGAACCCGCTACCAATGGGAAGCGCCCGCGCACTCACTCCCGCCAGAGTGGGCGTGGCTATGGTGTATAAAACAGTCTCTCCCAGGCTTATATGTTGATTCATTTCATCTTCAGCAAGCTACACGCTTCTGCTGTTTTCTGAGAAGAGGAAAGCCGTCGCCGTCGAGAAGGCATCACTCTAGCGAGCTCACGGACCCTGAAGAAGCCGGCCGTCTTCGCCACCTTCAGCCGCCCTGCAAGCTAGTGCCATCCGACGACTGTATCCTTCTCTGTTTTAAAAGAGCTGAGCGTCTTTTTAAAGATGTCTCGAATTTCCTGCGGCTCTTGCCGCGCTCCTCTCGAGGACGGAGACCGCCATATTGTCTGCGCTCTCTGCCTGGGACTCGAGCACGCAGAACTCGCCCTCGCGGATGGAGGTTGCGACTTCTGTGAAAGCCTGCCATTGTCGTCCCTGCGGGCACGACTCCTAGCGGCTCAATCCGCTCCCGCGCCGCCTCTCTCTTCGCCGCGTAAGAAGAAACGCCGCGCCCAGAGGCCGCCGGAGCCCCCTGCGGAAACATGCGGGCCGCCGCCGCCGCCGCCGCTTCCCGCTTCCCGCTCTCCCTCCCCGCCCCAGCCGGACTTACAGCTGCCGCCGAGTGGCCGCTCTGTCGCTTCCGAGGACGCCGCGGAGGAGAAGGACTCATGTTCACTGCTCGCTTCAGACAGTGAAGACTGGTCATCTCTCGGTTCCACGAGAGAGTCAGCGGGGACTCGCGCTGGCATAGAGGAAGAACTAATGCGCCTCCTCTCACAGGCCGTTGAACGCCTCGGTCTCGAGTGGGCTCCTCCACCCGAGCAGCCCCCGAACCGGATGGACGGCAGCTTCTTTCACCGGCGCTCGACTCCCGCATGCAACCGGGCCGCCCCATTTCTGGAACTGACGAAGTCCTGGAATGCTCCACTTTCGGCCAGAAACCGCTCCGACATTTCCGCCTCGCTGCGCTCAGTGGACGGAGCCGCTGAAAAGGGCTACTCTTCCATGCCACCTGTCGAGGACTTGGTCGCCGCACACCTCTGCCCGCCCTCTGCTAGATGGCGTTCTTCTCCCACGCTTCCTTCGAAAGCTTGCAGAGCGACCTCGAGTTTTCACGCTCGCGCTTATGCCGCCGCTGGTCAAGCCGCCGCAGCGCTTCACTCTATGTCTGTCCTCCAAGTACTACAGAGCGATATTCTCCGTGAATGGGCTGAGAGCGGTAGGAACCCCTCCCCCGCTGTCACGGATCTAAGAAGTGCTACGGACCTCGCCCTTCGCGCCACTAAAGCCGCCGCACAAGCTCTGGGGAGATGCATGGCTAGTCTGTGTGTAGCTGAAAGACATCTATGGCTAACACTCGCGGACATGGGAGATTCCGAGCGCGCCGCGTTTCTTAACGCGCCTCTCTCCCCGACGGGTCTTTTTGGATCTGCTGTCACGGGAATTGTTGATCGCTTTTCCGAAGTCCAGAAAGCTACCCAGGCCATGAACTTGTTTCTGCCCCGCCGCGCTAGCTCTTCCGCAGGCCGCTCTCGTGAGCCTCCTGTCAGAGCCCCACCGCAGCACCCTTCTCAGCAGACTCAAACAGCCCAGCGCAGACAGGGTGGCCGCCCTCGCTCTCGCTCTGACAGCCGCCGCAGACCGCCGCCCCCAAGGGGTCCGCGACCCAAAATCACGCTGAAGCCTGATCATCAGAAGTCTGCCTAGCAACATTAAGAAAACGACGGCGTTCTCCCGCTGCGGCCGGACCGCCGTCAAAGCTTCGCCCTCTGCCAGTCCCCGTTGTTTCGCCGACTGCTGTAGTGTTTACCGCCATAAACAAGCCGGAGTCCCTACCCGCTTGCGAGCGACAAAAAGCCGTTTTTACGGCTACCCAGAAATATCTCAAAAAGAGAAAATTTGCCGGTTGTGTAGAAAATGTGCCCACAAACATGTGTTCACCCATACACACAAGCATAACATATCCCGTGTCTCTCTCAGAGCCCCTTCACATGAGACGGTCACAGCCCGCTCTAACATCAGAGAAAATAAACACGCCCATGAATTCATGCACGTGTCCCCTCTCTGCTCGCTCTGCTTCACGGCCCATAGACTCCTCTCTGAGTGCAAGTCCCGTTGCAACACACATTCAAAGCGCGCCCACACTCTGTGTTCAGCCCGCTATGTACAGCAATCAGGGCGTGATAACCACTCGGCCACTAGCCGCATGCTCCAAAGCGTGGGAAGCCATTCCAGGCATTTCCCCGTGGGTGCTAAGCATTATAAAGAACGGCTATCTGTTACAGTTTCGCCGCCGCCCGCCTCGTGCACGCGCTCGGCTCGAATCCACTGTCAGCCCGCTGGCCGCCGGCACGCTTCGCTCAGAAATAGCGACGTTGCTACAAAAAGGCGCTATAGAGAGAGTCCCGCCATCTATGACCGAGTCGGGGTTTTACGGCCGTTATTTTCTGGTTCCCAAGAAAGACGGCGGCCTCAGACCGATTTTAGATCTCAGGTCTTTGAACAAAGCGCTCATGAAGAGACCATTCAAGATGCTCACTACCAGGAAACTCCTCGCGCAAGTGCGCCAGGGGGACTGGTTCATCTCTCTAGACCTGAAAGACGCCTATTTTCAGATCCAGATAAATCCCCGTCACAGGCCATTCTTACGTTTCGCCTTCGAGGGTCATGTATATCAATATGCCGTTCTCCCGTTCGGCTTATCCCTGGCGCCCCGTACATTCACGAAGTGCATGGATACGGCGCTCGCCCCCCTGCGGAGTCAGGGGCTGCGTATACTGAATTATCTGGACGACTGGCTGATTTTGGCTCAATCACAGACGGAGCTTCTGTCGCACCGCGCAGTTCTCCTCGACCATCTGAAAACACTGGGCCTCTCTGTCAACTGGACAAAGAGCTCCCTTCAACCCAGTCAATCGATTTCCTTCCTAGGAATAGATTTGAACTCGGTTTCAATGACGGCTCGCCTGTCCTCACAGCGCGCACGCAGTATTCAGCGTCTAGCCGCTTCATTTCAGATGGGCACCCGCATACCCCTGAAAACTTTTCAGAGGATGCTGGGTTACATGGCCTCAGCCTCCGCTGTGCTTCAGCTGGGCCTTCTGCACATGCGCCCGCTTCAGCTCTGGTTAAACAGCCGTGTACCCCACCACGCGTGGAACACAGGCCGCCAGCTGGTCAGGGTTACGCAGACATGTCTCACGGCACTGCAGCCATGGACAGTAGCAGAATGGTTTCGGCAGGGCGTCACGATGGGGACCTTTTCCCGCCGAAAAGTCATCTCGACAGATGCATCCAACAAGGGTTGGGGTGCAGTCTGCGAGGGCTCACCGGCCTTCGGCCTCTGGTCGACTCAGGAAAGCCCCTTACACATAAACTGTCTGGAAATGCTCGCGGTCGAGAACGCGCTCTCACGCTTCCTCCCGCTCATTCGGGGACACCACGTCCTGATCCGTTCGGACAACATGGCTGTGGTCTCCTATATCAACCGTCAGGGCGGTGTCAGATCCAAGAATCTTTTTCTTCTGACGCACCGCATTTTAGTTTGGTCCCAGAGCCGCCTGCTTTCGCTCAGAGCGACGCATGTGCCGGGCCATCTGAACGACGGTCCAGACATACTATCCAGGAACCTCATCTCCATAGGAGAATGGTCCCTGAACACACAGACGGTCCAAATAC
This sequence comes from Gila orcuttii, assembly GCA_026230005.1. Taxonomy (NCBI): domain Eukaryota; kingdom Metazoa; phylum Chordata; class Actinopteri; order Cypriniformes; family Leuciscidae; genus Gila; species Gila orcuttii. The sequence goes on along the minus strand of JAPDVR010000004.1, from coordinate 44,365,499 downwards.
TGTGGCGGCTATTCGGCAGAGCAGAAGTAGACCTCTTCGCGTCAGAAGAGAACGCTCACTGCCCAATATATTTTACGAGGAGCGAGGACGCGCTAGCCCAGGAATGGCCTCGCCGCCCGCTCTATGCATTCCCTCCGATCGCTCTGTTACATCAGGTAATTCAGAGGATCAGGGACACACGCCACTCGGTGCTCCTCATAGCTCCGCGTTGGGAGAGTCAAAGCTGGGTTCCGGAGCTCACTCAGCTGTCACAGACAGCCCCGTGGCCCATCCCAGTCAGAGCAGATCTCCTCTCTCAGGCTCGCGGCACGATCTGGCACCCCCATCCACAGCGCTGGGCGCTTCATGCATGGGTGATCAACGACTATTCGTCGATTTGCCAGAGGGAGTAAGAAACACTATCATACAGGCTAGAGCACCTTCCACGAGAAGGCTCTATGCGTCTAAATGGTCTGTGTTCTCAAAGTGGTGCACCGAAAAACATCTGGACCCACGGTCATGCGAGGTACCGTCTTTGCTAACTTTCCTTCAAGAGATGCTGGACAAGGGCAGGTCCCCCTCCACTCTCAAGGTTTACGTGGCGGCCGTCGCAGCGTTCTCTGAACCCCGGCGCGCTCAGTCCCTGGGCAAAGACGAGTTAGTCATCCGCTTCCTCAGGGGAGCTAAAAGGATGAATCCTCCGCGGCCCCCGTCGGTTCCTATCTGGGATCTTTCTATAGTCCTCGAAGCTATGAAAGCACCCCCGTTCGAACCGCTCGAGTCTGTGGACCTAAAATACCTCTCGCTCAAAACCGTTTTTCTGACGGCTCTGTCCTCAGTAAAACGCGTGGGGGATCTTCACGCGCTCTCATCCAGCGCCGCGTGTCTCGAGTTTGGACCGAATGATTCAGTCATCATTCTCAAACCTAGGCATGGCTATGTCCCGAAGGCGATTGGTACCCCTTTCAGGGCCCAGATTATTTTCTATCGGCTCTGCCTCCATCCGATAGTGAGCGCGACGCTAATCTCCTCTGCCCGGTTCGGGCTCTGAGATTATACACTACGCGCGCTGCCGCGTTCAGACGCGCTGAGCAGCTTTTCGTGTCGTTTGGGGGGCGCACCAAAGGTCTGGCCGCCTCTAAACAGACACTGTCTAGATGGATAGTGGACGCGATCGCCTCTGCTTACGCATCAAAATGCCTGCCCTGCCCTTTGGGCATCAGGGCGCACTCCACCAGAGGCATGGCCTCATCGTGGGCATGGTCCTGTGGAGTTTCCATTCATGACATTTGTGTGGCCGCGGGATGGGCCTCCCCGTCCACTTTTGTCAGATTTTACAATTTGGAAGTTCCCGCCTTGCAGGCAAAACTGCTAGCTGTCTAAAAACCAGCTCCCTTAGAAGCTGCATCACTGGGAATCCCTCACACAACCGGTTCGCCCCTTGTGTTCCCCTAAGATGCTTATGTATACACTATGTGCCCGCTCTGCCGGCTTCATTGTACATTCACTCCACATTTCATTATTCCCCCGGTATCACCCTGGGATTCATGAGTGTTTTTCTTAGCGCGCACGGCGTTGACCAGGTGTTCCCGTAGCGTAAGCTAGCTTACGCAATACGAGAGAACCTCTCGTAAGAGAACGAATCGGTTACCTAACGTAACCTCGGTTCTCTCTAGAAGAGGGAACGAGTATTGCGTTCCCGGCCGTGCTTGCGCTACTAGCGTTTCGCTTCACGCTGAAATAAATCAACATATAAGCCTGGGAGAGACTGTTTTATACACCATAGCCACGCCCACTCTGGCGGGCTATGATGCAGTGAGTGCGCGGGCGCTTCCCATTGGTAGCGGGTTCAGCCCCGCTCTCCCATAGGCTTAAGCAGTTCTCTCTGAGCGAACCAATGAGCTGCTAGCTAGCCCGCTCTAGGTCTGCCGCAGAGGAACTGCGTTGTCAATGGATACAAATTATGAAATAATTTTTGGCTTCAAACTCTCAGCAAAGATGAATCTTTCCCGTAGCGTAAGCTAGCTTACGCAATACTCGTTCCCTCTTCTAGAGAGAACCGAGGTTACGTTAGGTAACCGATTCGTTTTCCGTGCTTAACTTACCTGTTAATTATCTTCATGCCGCCATCCTGATTTTGTGACTGAGTTCCGTGAATCTGTGGGGGATGGGCAGATTACGCCTGTTGAAATAAATGCGCGGGTTTTTCCGAGGGAGAACGCGGTGATGAGTAAAATCTATGTAGGCTTTGAATGAAGCTGAAAACTTTAAAAGTATTTATTTACGTATTTTTCATTAGCTATGAAAAGTATAAAAGTATAGGCCTTATACAAAAGTAGTTTCTTGAAAAACATTATTTAAAATTAGGAAGAAGTAAACCCACCCACTGGTTTCTAATTTACTTTTCACATTATTTTTATTTTCAACCATTAACATAAACTAGATTAAATTAATTAAATTCAATTTAAATCTTTAGAGCAAAAATAGCAAATAGGTTATTCATAACTTATTCAGTTTAAGTTCTGAGTTAAGTTCTGAGTTTATGAGTTAATATCACATTTTTTATTGAGTGAAATTAACTTTTTTTAAAAAAAAAAATAAGTTAAATGAACTCTTTTCGTTTAGTGACTTTCAGTGTTTGGTTTTACAGTGTGTGTTTTCGTGTATCAATCCCGAGTGTCTGGTAGATGAAAACAGTGAGAGATCGTGTGGCTGGTGGCTGGCGCGAGGCTTAATAGAGCCTCGAGCGCACTCCCATATACGGATAAAAACAGCGAATAAAATATAAGATCAGATGAGAAATAGGTAAATAAGATCTGTATTGCACTGTCTGTGTGCTCTTGTGTATCATTAGGAGTGTCTGATAGGTGTAAACAGTGAGAGATCTTGTGGCTGGTGGCTGGTGCGAGGCTTAATAGAGCCACGAGCGCACTCCCATATATACGGATAAAAAGATGGAATAAAATATAAGATCAGATGAGAAATAGGTAAATAAGATCAGCATTGCACTGTCTGTGGGTCCGTCTTGTATATTAAAACAGTGAGAGATTTTGAGGCAGGCGCAAGCCTCACGAGACTGGTGCTCAGGAATAAAAAAAAGCTGGTAGAGTAGTTGTAAGTCAGGCGAAAAGCGTTTGGTTAATGGTGAGTATTGACCTATTGTGCGTACCGTTCTGGCTCCCGCTGGCTTTAGTTTAGGGGATATGCGCTGCATTTTGTTTAAAAACATATATTACATATTGTGTAAGTTCGAGTGGCAGGCGCATATATCCGTAACTGGTCGAGTGGCTGGCGCATATATCTGTGACTGGTCGAGTGGCAGGCACATATATCCGTGACTGGTCGAGTGGCAGGCGCATATAACGCAGTGGCAGGCGCATATATCTGTGACTGGTCGAGTGGCAGCTCCCCCTGCCACGCAAAGATTTTACCCATACAGCTCACGAGACTGGTGCTCAGGATTAAAAAACGCTGGCAGAGTTGTAAGTCAGGCGAAAAGCGTTTGGTTAATGGTGAATATTGACCTATTGTGCGTACCGTTCTGGCTCCCGCTGGCTTTAGGGCATATGTTCTGCATTTGGTTTAAAAACATATATTACATATTGTGTACGTTTGAGTGGCAGGCGCATATATCCGTGACTGGTCGAGTGGCAGGCGCGACTGCGCAGTGGCAGGCGCATATATCTGTGACTGGTCGAGTGGCAGGCGCATATATTTGTGACTGGTCGAGTGGCAGGCGCATATAACGCAGTGGCAGGCGCATATATCTGTGACTGGTCGAGTGGCAGGCGCGACTGCGCAGTGGCAGGCGCATATATCCGTGACTGGTCGAGTGGCAGCTCCCCCTGCCACGCAAAGATTTTACCCCTACAGAAGAAGAAGCTGAAACGAGTTAATGTCGTGATAAAAAGTGAAAATGGTCATCTCCTGCTGGGTCAATGGATGTTCAAATCGTGCTTAGGTTCAGTTAAATTTGGATTTTACAGTATACCCGTCATTAGACTTCATGAATGTGAGAAGACTAATGTGAGAAGACTTTTGTCAGAACAATGACGGAGGTTATGGCTGGCGAGGATAAACAGGAAAGAAACTCCCTCAAAACAAATATAAGTTAACACTTTGCAGTTTGAATGATGTCCTGTATCAACAAAATGACGAGGTATTAAAAACATACAAAAACAACATTGTTTCCACTGTTTGATCGCGATCGCGCCTCTCTCTCACTCACTCACACACACACACACGCACATTCCAGCATTGCAATCTCAGATTATGTCCCTAAAGAACCCGCGTAAGTAGTTCCGCATTACATTAATTAATTTGCACGCGGGTTTTATTTATTTTTATATTCATCCACAACATTTATGACTGAAATTTTCGCATTGTACCTCTCTCTGTCTTGTGTTAATAGAGTCTCTTTATAATCTCTGTCGTTTTGTCTCTTCATGATTTGCGTAACATTATAAACAGAAAGAAATATTCGAAATTTGCTTGTAAAACTGTGTAAACACCGCAGATTATGCCATCAAAGATGGCGTCTCCGGGGAGGTCACGTGACATTAATTGGCCTGTGGGAACTATATTTTAGTTACTCGTTACTTTATTTTAGTGCAATTAGGCTACATGTTAAATGAGTTTATTCCAAGCGCGCTGTATCTTTGTATGAGCATGAGCGATGCTCAATTTCTAAATGAATCACTCTTTTGAGTCGATTCTGTTCAACGACTTCATCAAACAAGTTGGCAGATCTGTCTAAATCGGTTCGCGAATCAGTCTGAATGATCTGTTTAGTTCCTCACGCACTGAATCGTCTGAAGCGCGTTCAATCACACTCGACTCGGATTCGTAACAGGAAGATTTAAGAACATCAAGAGCGTTGGACGAAGTGGCCGTGGATCTAGTTTAGTCTATTGAAAGCAAATCTGCAAATGCATCATATTTTTGCCAGCGATGAAGATATTTATTAGTTGAACATCTTCGTATGCTGTCTGTGAATGAATGATTCCACAGGACGATACATTCGATTTCATTTCATTCAGGTAATACATTTTACAACCAAACAGATTATTACGCCACGATAGCACTACTAAAAAGTATGACATTATCCGGTTTTTGGACATATACATTAATTTATAGGCTACAAAAAAAAAACGCTTCAGAGCGTCGGCGCACTGGCAAAGGTTAACAGGTTAAATAAGATACCATTGTGATTGTGTACAGTTTATGAAATGAACACCCGCCATCCCGCGGTAATGTGCGTGTATTGCGCAGGGGAATAGTCACACGAATAGTTTACATTGATTGAAAACTAATTTGTTTAAAAAGGAGGAGGCTATTGCCGGTAAAGGCAGGTTCACATAAAATCATTATGACATATGACATTATTTTTTGATCTAACGAGCATCTGGTTTGGCGATGCAAAAACGGACTGTAGCTACGTTGTGATTATTGTTTTTTTTCTTCTTCCAATTAGCCTTCTATGTACAAAAAATGACGAAAAAATGTTACTTGTTCAATTAATAAACAGTTTGTTTGATGACAAATCGCTAAAGATGAAATTGGCCTCCCTTTCTGTGTGTGCGTTTTTTTTTTTTTCGAACGATATTCGACTTTTGCTCCTCTATTGTCGAATGGCATTTTTGGCAGAAATTCACATCCCTACGCGAGGCCAACTATTCTCAAAGACTTACTTTTAGTCATTATTTGGGTAGCACACATATTCTGAATGCCTTCGGCAGAATTCAAATGAGCCATTTTAATCTAGATTAATTTCAAGATTACAGTGAGATTAATCTAGATTAAAAAAAATAATCTATGCCCACCTGTAATATGTACACAGAGTACCATTTTTTTTTACAAAAGATTTTTGTATTAAATAAATGCTGTTCCTTTGAAGTTTCTATTCATCAAAGAATCCTGAAAAAAAGTCAAGTCACCTTTATTTATACAGTCAATACAGATTGTTTCAAAGCAGCTTTACAGAGATAAAAGGAAAATAATGTTGTAATAATATTGTTAAATATAAAAATAAATGTCCCCAACTAAGCAAGCCAAAGGCAAAGAAAGGCGAAAAAGGCGGGAAAAAAGCATCATGGTTTCCACAAAAATATTTTAAGCAGCTCACCTACTTTTAACATTGATGATAATAAGAGATGTTTCTTGAGCACCAAACCAGCATATTAACATGATTTCTAAAGGATCATGTGACAATAAAGACTGGAGTAATGGCTGCTTGAAATTCAGCTTTGCCATCACAGGAATAAATTATATTTTAAAATATATTAAAATAGAAAATTGCTATTTTAAATGGTTATATTTCACAATATTACAGTTTTTACTGTATTTTTGGTCAAATAAATACAGCCTAGATGAGCATAACAGAATTCTTTCAAAAACATTTAAAAAACCTTGCTGACTCCAAACATTTGACGAAGTGTATATTCCAAATGACAAAATAATAACACATGAATGATAATGTTCAAAAGTTGACATTCTCAATACTTTTGGTGCATGGAGGATTGAGAGTGATTTGTTAGTTAATAGACATATTAAACAAAAATAGACCTAAATACATTGTTATAATTGATAAAAGAATTATATAAAAGCTAATTAACTCATTTAGTTAAATAAGTTTTCTTTAACAATGTAACTGACTATTATACATCAGTATACTCAAGTGTTTAGCTAGTAAACAGTCTGCTCAATTAGGCTACGTTCAGTCAGTTCAAATCCGATTTTTGTGCATATCCAATCGAAATTCAATCAATTTAGCAAGTGTGAATTGCAAAAAAATCACATGAAATGCGATTTTTACAAATTTGTTTCAAGCTACATACATGTGTGGTTTGAAATCCTATTCAAATCGCATTTCTCGAAATCCGTTGCAGTCTGACTGCTCTGATCCGATTTCTCGTGGTTTATGTGACTTTCTCACGCCACGTAAAACGTAAATGTCAGACGTTGTTATAGGAAACGGAGACGTGTTTTGAAACCAGCAGAGACAACAGCATGGAATAAACCAACTCAAAACGGATCTGAACAGTTGCACACAATGTGGACGTCAATATTTTTAGATCAGATTCCAATCGGATACACAAATAATTGGATTTGGACTGACAGCGTGAACGTGGCCTTAGATTCATTGGTTGTGTCCCAGATGATGTATAAATATACACAGGGCCTAAAACGAACTTTTTCCACACCTGCCAATGGCCGGTGACTTAAGAAAATGTACCGGCCATATATTTTTTTTACCGGCCATGAAACTTTCTGAAAAAACGGGCAGTAATGACACCAAAATCTTAACAAGTGAAACTTCACAATTTTCTATTCCAATTACGATAGCAGCTTAAAACTACTAGCCTAACTAATATAAATTTAAAACATTATTAAAGACAAGTAAAGAGTCAGTAATAAAATAAGAACAAATAGCCTAATCACAAGCAATTACAAGCAAAAGCACAAATAAATACAATATAACAAAGATACAAATTAAATAAACAGTGCTTAGGTTTTTTAGGTAGGTCTAATAGTAGTTTTCATGTACATAAATTTAATAAAAGTAAGCAAATGTAAAATAACTGCATAGTATGCAAAGTGGAACACACTTATTAGCTAAAATTAGCAGGTTAAAATTAGAAAGTTCTTTATTGGCCTCTATAGCTGCTTTTTTCACCGTCAGGTAAAAACCATGATCATTGCTAAACCGTTCCTATCCATGTCAATCCGGCTCAGACAGTACGGGTATGGCTTGATTTTCCATTGTGGGGCTTATAACAGAGATTTTTAGAATGTAAAAATAGGAAACAGACAATCCTGACCAATTCTGAGTGGTGATGTCACTACACAGATTCTACCAGAACGGTAGAGAATTTCGGACGGACAACGGTTTGTAATCATGCCGTACCATACCAGACTCAAGTGGAAATATAACTGGAACCGCTCCTTACCATTATTAGAACCCTTCAGCCCGACTGTAGAAAAGCGGTTCCACGAAGAATCTTTCGCATTCATGTAAACTTACCATTGCACAGAATGTTCTTTAAAAAGGAAAATCTTTAGATTATTAACATTTTCTTCACAGTATAAAAATGGTTCTTTTTAAAAAATGTTCACTGAAAGATTCTTTAGAAGGGCTGTAAACTAACACTTTGAGAGCAGTAGCACTGGTGCCACTAAGTTCTACAGATGGTGGTGCCAGAACCCCATTTGGTATCGCTGGGGGAGAATTTATCATAAAGTTAATTTAACCATAAAATTACTTTTTTTACATAATCGCTTTTTTACTTCATTACATACAATTTGCATTAATAAGTGCAGTTACTAATAATACTTCATGTTGGTTTATTGGAAATTTATCAGTAAAGCACTGAGCTTGAATTGATATGCAGATAAAATTAACTTTTATTAACAACAGTAATGTGCAAAAACCTCATTTGAAATATTATGTTAAATATTCTACTCTTATTAAATGTACCATTGTTGTTCTATAGCAGTGGTTCTCAAACCTGTCCTAGGGACCCCTCGCCACTGCACATTTTGCATGTCTCCCTCACCTAACACACCTGATTAGACTTATCAGCTCATTAGTACTGACTGCAAGACTTGAATTAGGTGTGTCTGATGAGGGAGACATACAAAGTGGTGAGGGGTCCCTAGGACAGGTTTGAGAACCACTGTTCTATAGTATCATACTGATCTGACCGACATCTTCAGTGATTATAAAATGAGCACTCTTTACTTGTTTTCTGTGTAAAGTTTTTGTTTTTCATAATACTTTGTGATTTCCTACTTTTTCCGTAAATTATGGAGTCGAAATTAGGGTTTGCACAGACTAGTCGACTTTAATTCTTTGCCACGACAGAGAATCTCGTATTCTTGACGTTGACTAGTCGCTGATCTTGGCCTATTGAGGACGCAACAGGATATGAAATCTTTTAAGTCCACTTTTGCGCTCTGTTTCCAACAGTTAAAATGACAAATAAATGCATATTCCTAGAGCGCTTCACAAGATGTTTGATCATCATGTTTGATCATACCATCTGGATGCTATGAATGCACATTTTAAACAGCTTATTGTACACATAAGTTAATTACCATTCTAAAGTAATGCACTGCTGCATTGTAACGCACACACATACAGAAGCTTGCACATCATGTGCAGATCGCACGGACACAAACATCCGGTAGCGATGAAATGTATTGTCAACACTGTTCTGTGATTTATCAATAAAATAGCTTAGAAACTGAAAAATTCTAGCATATAGTCTTAGTAACTAAAACTCACAGCTTCACTTAGTATAGAGACGCTGTCAGGTAGAATTAATTCACACGCAGTCACTAATGCATTCATATATATGTAATCTTCACTGTGCTACCTTGTCTGTATCTGATTTAGAACTAGCAGAAATCTGTGAGAAATATAACGATTCAAAGACAAAAGAACTGATAAAAATAAGCTGTTATATAGGAGCAATTGTGGGCAGCATTATGTCAAATGCCATAACTGTGCACAAGGCAACCCGGGTTCGACTCCCAGCTCAAGGTTCAGGCTTATTTGTTCATTAATGACGTAATCAGCGACTAATAGACGTCGACTCAACTTCAGTTTTTTTTTAAGTCTACATTTATGTGAAGTCGTTCAACCACTGGTTGAAATGGCTAATAAGTCAATAAGTGCTCCTCTTCCTCCATCTACTGGTTATAGTTGTAATTTCATGGCTTTTTAAATAAGTGTTAGTTTTCCAACATCTATAAACTTTTAGTTTTCCAAATCATCATTAAAATAACATTAAAATTGGATAATATTTGACCTTTGAAGTGCTGGAAAAAGTGTGAAGCACTTTAAAGCCATTAAAAAGTGCTTGAATTTCACTCTCAAAAGGTTGTATGAATAGTAATGTATATAAATACATGTGAATAATATACATTATTCTATAGTTTATTCTAATATGCATTATTCTCCCAGCGCTATGTAGTAATGGTGTCGCAATCTCGAGATTGGCCCAAGAGTACCTGTTCTGAGCTTGTGCTGCGCTGTCTAATATTGGTCCGAGCTTATAAGTGGTCTATGCAGTGCAGCTTAAACGAGTAGTGCGGTTTTGTTTCACTTTCTTTTCATTTGTCATTTTATGTTTCTCATATGCAACAGAAATAGCGGTTCTTATCAGTTGGGCAACGTGGTGGTGTCACCAAGTGTGACCTCTAACAAAATTTAGTCGCGTCGGCTGGAAAAAAGGTAGCAAAATGCGACCATTTGGCCAAACAGGAGCCCTGTTTGGGGACCCCAAAATGGTTCTTTGGCATCACTGAAAATCCAGTTTTGGAACCTTTATTTTTAAGAGTGTAGGTTGGCCCTACAGTCTTAAGATTATTCAGTGATTAAACCTGCTATTAAACTCATTCAGTTTTAAGTAATTTTATAATATTTGAAATCAACAGGAACAACCAAACAAAAAGTGGTAACACATTATTTTACAGTGTGTAAAACAGTTACTGTAGTAATAACAATAAATGATGCATAATTACATGCAACTAACCCTAAACCGCAATCCTAGTCCTAACCCTATAGTATATGCATGTTGTTAATTATTATTACACAGTACTTAAATGCGTAATTACACTGTAACATGGACACCATAAAATAAAGTGTAACCCAAAAAGTTCACACTTTAAGGTGTCTTAATTACTATGTACTTACATAAAAAAGAATGAATGAATGAATAAATGTTAGGTACAATGTACTTAAGTATTTGAATTGCAAAACAGTTTTGTTGCTATTGTGGTGGGATAAGGGACAGGTTTGGTGGTATGGTTAAGTTTAAAGGTGCCACAAGCGACCTGTCTTTGCACAGCCCTGGTTAACAGTGTAATTATAGTAACCTACAGAAATTAAATACATCTGTAATCACCTGCAGTTATTTTTCAAATACGTGTACACAATAAATGCATTGTATCAAATTATTTATTTAAATGTTTGTACATGGTAGTTAAAGACACTTAAAATAAAGTGGGAACAACAAAGAGAGTTAGAAAATAAGAAAGAGACCTGTTAAGGCCAGAAAGGAAAATGGTGGACAGTCTCTTAACCCAGGGCACCCGGAATTGACACATACCAGGAAGACAGAACTGCGGTCAGGGGGAGGGACGTGATCAGCTCAAGCCTGTGTGTGTGAGAGTGCAAAGGCGGGCCATTCGATGTGTGTGTGTGTACGAGAGAGAGGAAGCAAGTAGCTCTTTCTGTGTTTGTGTGAGAGGAAGGACATGTTACCGTTCCAGTGAGAGAGAAAAGAAACTCAGTTGGCAGAAGAGGTAGAATTCCAGTGGAGGCATTGATCTGTCACAAGCGGCTTGTCAAAACTTGAAAGGAAGAAAGCAGTGAGTAAAACGCAGGGAGAGGAGAGAGAGGGATCAGCCGCCAGCATGGAGGAGGATGAGGATGAGGTGCTAGGTCTTTTGGACAAAGTTCTGGAGGATGAAGATTTGCTTGACAATGAGATGGACTCGGACTGTCCATTCACCCCAATGGAACTCAGGACATTTAAGGTGAGAGAGAGACAGGCTGAGAGGTGAAGAGACAAGACAGCACTTCTCTCTTCCTCTGCTGGCTTTTTTCTCAATGGCTAAAAATAGTAAGGTGAAAAAGTATTAAAATATTTCACGACGTGGCGTTAGTGTTTGTTCAGTTCCCTTTCGCTTAGGTTGTAGCAGTCATATGTAGCAACGGTGAGTCTGTATGGTCTTAATGATCTTTATCCTGTTCTAACACAATTGTTGAGACAGAAATCTTTCAGATAAAGGCAGAAACTGGGACAGTTTTTGCACAAATACACCAACTGTACACCAACTGTTGCTGTGATTTTGACCCTTTTGCATTTCATTTGCTATAGTTTGTTTGATTTGGGATGTTTAGTGTTTCTATAAGAGCATCCATGCTTCCTCAGACTCCACCAGCAGTTACTTCACTTTGTGGCTATCATTAGCACAATCTCATATTCTCTATAGTTGGACACTCACATTCAGAGCACACAGGCCATAAACACACCGTTCTCGTAAAGGCTCAGTTACCCTAAAATAAAAATTCTGTTAATATTTTCTCACCATCATGTCATTCCAAACCTGTCTGACCTTTGTTGTTGTTGTTGTTGTTTTTTTGTGAGTGAGAATACATTTTGATAGAATGTTCATTAGTTTGGGTGAACTATCCCTTTATCGGTGAAAACAATTGTGAAAGTCTGTGCTTCTAAACGGGTTTAGTTTAAGACTGACCTGAATCATGTGAGTTTGAGTTACTGTTGTCCATGTACACAGAAGATGGACAGTATAATGAGCTGAAAAAGACATTTTAGCTGTTAAGCAGCACATGTTTTAAAAGAGGACCAGGATAAAGAGGAGCAATTCTTAGTTTACTACATTATTTACATTTTATATTTTGACATAAAATGTAAGTGGTCAGAATATCCCCCATAAAAAAAAAACACCCCTTAATCTCTCTGATATTTTGGTATATCCATAGATCTCTGCCTGAATCTCTCTCTCTCTTTGTCTCTCTTACATGAACGTTTAAAAGTTTGAGGTCGGTAATATTGTTTTGGTTACACTTTATTTTAAGGTGACATAGTTACATTGTACTCAAGTAAGTACTGAGTAATATTAATTAAATTCATGTACTTACTATAGATTTATGTTTACGGTTAGGGGTTGATTTAGGGCATAATAACATAATTTGTTACTTGTAATTATGCATAATTGACTGTTATTACTATAGCAAGTATGTAGTAATGTGTAACTGTCACCTTAAAATAAATTGTTACCGATTTTATTTTTTATTTTATTTTTTTTAGGCTCACCAAGGCTGCATTTATTTGATCAAAAATACAGTAAAACAGTAATACAGTACACTACAGTTTTAAATATCTGTTTTCTCTTTGAATATATTTTTAAATGTAATTTATTCCTTTGATGATTAAGCTGAATTTAGCAGCCAGTCGTCAGTGTCACATGATACTTCAGAAATCATTCTAATATGCTGATTTGGTGCTCAAGATTTGTTTTTGTTTTTTTATTATTATAATCAATGTTGAAAACAGTTGTTCTGCTTAAAGCTCTGGTCAGTAACTGTTTTTGGGTTAAAAACTATCCAAAATAAATTGAGCAAGTACATAACCCGCCAGTGTACAAAACTATCTGCTTGCCTTAGCTCTATTCAAAACGGTAAACTTGTAATAATGTTTTTAACATATATATATATATATATATATATATATATATATATATATATATATATATTAGATTCTTTGATAAATGGAAAGTTCAAAAGAACGTAATTTATTTAAAATAGAAATTTTGTAACTGTATTTACTGTAACTTTTGGTCAATTTAATGCATCCTTGCTGAATATAAGTATTAATTGCTTTAAAAAATCTTACTGAACCCAAACTTTTGAACGGTATAAAATAGATATTTTATACTTCCCTTTCAGTGGAAGTCAATATTTTATCCCCCCCCCCACCCCCATCGTATCAATCTTATCATCCACCAAATAATGGCACCCCTTTCCTCCACCCAAATTTGAGGAATTGTTCAGGTCCATACCACAAAATATGTGGGAAGTTTGCTGAAATTTAACATTTGTCTTTAAAAAAAGCAAGTTTTTTTTTTTTTTTTGAAAAAGCAAGCACCACTAATAAATAGTGTTTCACCTTAATAAAACTAATCGCAACTGCTTATTTTAAATTAACTTCTATTTGCATTCTATTAGTGTAATATATGGTGGGCCAAAATGTCAGTGGATCATTACTAATAATTTCAGGATATCTTGCAGACTCAAACCTGCATCAGCTATGTAAGCACCAAAGCTCAATGTGTGAAGAGCATGTGCAATATCCATTGTGTCACAGCTCTCACCAGTTACAGATATGTTGATGTGTTCAGTCAAAATCAGATGATTTTCTTGCAAATACAGATGAAAATTAGGCTTGCAAATACTTTTTCACAACAATTTTCCATTTTAATTAGGAAAATAAGTGACACTTAGGAGAACTCTCCTAGACTCACTTCAGTCTAACATGGACATTCATTAATAGTGACTATATATATATATATTCTGGTAGACAAATGCATTTCGTGGTCTGGCTGTACATTGTCTGTTTAGACAGTCTAGGAACTTCTCAGTCTCTGTAACTTCCTCTTCTGTTATGTTTGCCCATTCTCGGTCTTTCACTAATGACACTAACTGTGTTTATAAATAATGTTCTTCCTGTGTCGTCATTCCTTATCAATAACTTATCGCTATGAGCACTGGGCACCGTAGTCACTGCTATTCATTAAGTGCTGCTGTGCAACACTTAAATTCTGAACCTTAACACACATGAATTCATATCGCTCTCACTTAAAATTAAATTCATTGCATTAGGTTCAAATGTAATTCAAAAAAGAAAAGAGTTGGTTGTACTTGTTTTGAGATATTGTATCTAATGCAATGACATTCAGGGTCCAAAAAGTATTAAAGTGAGAGGGACCCCAGAATGTTGTGTGGTGTGACTTTCCTTTCTTCTGTTTTTTTTTTCCTTCAAGTTTTTTTGTTTTTGTTTTTTTTGTCTCCCTTAAATAAAATTTAATGGTCACCAAAATTTGGTAACAACATTCTTTTCAAAATATCTTTCATGTTCCACAGAAGAAAGAAAGTCATGCAGTTTTGGAACAACATGAGTGAATAAATGATAACAGAATATTAATATTTGGTTGAACTATCCCTTTGAGGGCCTTTAAAGGGTTCTTCAGGGTTTTCACAATCTGTTTCAAAAGTAATCCTTTTTTATTTTTTACACGTTCACGATTATCATTTTCACACAGGATATTCATAACTGTTATAACGAGTCCTGGCCTAACTTTAGTCTGAAACGTGTTCATTTTTCCCCTTCAAGAGAGTCACAGAATAAATAGTTCTCTGGACAAAGGAGGGTTTGTGAGTGAATTATAAGGGCAATGGTGGGGATATTTGGCCGCTTTCTTTATGTAGTTAGTCATAAGGGTGGTACTTCCTGTCTTTTCAGATAGAACTGCTGTTTATTCCTTTATGTAATCAAATTTCATGGGTTTCAAGCAGACCCAGTCATGTTTTGATTTATCTTCATATATTTGTGGAACAATATCTTACAGTAATTGTTCCAAAAATATTTTTTTATAACCTCATAAGCAAGAGCCGTTGTAAATGGAAAGTTCAAAGGGGGATTTGGTTTAAAGGTTTATTTGGAGCAAAAACATGGAAGCAGACTTTTGAAAGTTGGATTACACTTGAAGGCTCCTTAAGTTTTCCTCTTTCACTCATATTCACAGGTGTTTGTTCAAATGGATGGGTTTAGATAGCATGTCTGTGTCTTTCTTTGAACACACAAACACAGAAACAGTTTGAACTTTGTACCTGGATGGGTGAATTCTCAGGGTGTGTCTTTGCCTGAGAAATTTCACGCCAGAGAGAGAAATAAAATCAGAACAGACTAGTAGTAGGAAAAGCTGAACACATGGTTTGATTTACTACAGGTGTTGCAAATTTCTTGAATATCACAACAAAATTTTACCTATGCCTATGATTCACTACAGTTCCCAGCTGAAATGAACACTAAAGGCAGTAAAACACAAACAACTTTTATTCCTTTTCACACAAATTATGATTACAGACTCAGATTGTCAATGAATTTATTTTCTTTTTTTATAACTTAATTTTTTTACATGTTGACCTTTTTGTGAATGCATTTTGACAAAAACAAAAGAAATAAAATAAACTATATACAAAGGGAGAAGTGGATAAAATCTCATATTGTGTTTACTACAGTTTGTTTCAATCCTCTCTCTCCTGTTGCATTTTACACATTACTTCCCAGTCATTCTCGTCTATTGCTGTGCCTATTTCCTTTTCCCATTTCTTTTTGACATATTGCGTGTTTATTGGTTTACTTTTTTGGAGACCTTGGTACAGCCTTATGATTTTTGTAATATTATTCACATTATAAGCTAATCGGAATATATTCAGAATGATGCTGACCCTTCTGTCTGCACCCCCCTTTGTAATTTCATCATATCTATTTCTCATTTGTAGATACCGATAGAAGTCTTGTTTTACCAGACCACGTTTCACCTTGAGAGTTTGAAAGTCTGTTATTATTTTTTACAAACTTGTTAGTTTTATCCACGGATTATCTTTATCTGCCAGGTGTGCCAGTAGTCTCGTATCTGATACCATATTGGAGGGCCATTAGTAATTAATTGATTTTCAATACCAATCACCTCAAAACACCTTTACCATAGTGTATGATTTGCTAACTAATACATTTTGACAGTTGTGTCACACAGCTTTCTCCATCTTTATTCCTTTTCCGCTGTAACTAAACTTGGTTGGTAGCTCACCTGGTACAACATTGCGCTTGCGATGCAGAACGTACTCGGTTACATACGTAACCTCGGTTCTCTCTAGAAGAGGTGCAGCAGCCAGCAGACCTAGAGCAGGCTATCTTGCGTGCCCATTGGCTGCCCTGTGGCAACTGCTGCAGCCTACCACTGAGCCTCGCGCGTGACGTCTCGCCCAATGAGGGTGCTTCGCCCGCCAAAGCGCCCAATGAGGGCGCTTCGCCCGCCTTCACAGCCCGCCAAAATGGGGGTGGCTTAGCGTATAAAAGTCAGGCTCAGGGGCTGCATCACTGGTTTCATCAGCTGAAGCGAAAATCGCTCGTGGCGCCTGCACGGTCGGGTTACGCAATACTCATTCCCTCTTCTAGAGAGAACCGAGGTTACATATGTAACCGAGTACGTTCTCTTACGAGAGGTTCTCTCGTATTGCGTAAGTTGCTTACGCTACGGGAACCCATTGTCAATGCCGTGCACGCCAGCATCCACTTCATGAGTCCCAGGGATTCCCGGGGAACATAGATAAGTGGGAAACAGGTGGCCAGCAATGTGGGCCAGCACATGTTATAAGCACATATAGGGTATACAGAGCGGCGTTGCCGGTCCATATAAATATTCACCATACAGTGCAGCTCAACCAGGAGAGCTAAAGTCGCGTGAGAGTAGTCTGCGCATGATAAATATGGGCAGGACATACACAATGCTCTAGACCCACGAACGTGTGGGGTCCCGTGGTTGCTTGGCTTCCTTCAAAAGCTGTATGATAAAGCCGCCTCGTAGAGGGAGCTCTGGATTGAGTAATCGTGTTCATCACTCCTTCTGGCAGGACAACGGTTATCCGTTGATTAACCATACGTGCAGAGACCAGCGCTCTGGATGGGGATGCCAGATTGAGCCGCGGGCTTGAGAGAGGAGATCTTTCCTCACCAGAATCGGCCAAGGGGCTGTGTGTGACAGCCGCATCAGCTCCGGGAACCAGATTTGATTCTCCCATCGCGGGGCTATAAGGAGCACCGAGTGGCGCGTTTCCCTGATCCTCTTGATTACCTGTGGTAACAGAGAGACCGGAGGGAAAGCATAAAGTGGGAGGCTGGGCAAGATTTGGGCCAGTTCTTTGAAAAGAACATCGGGCAATGAGCGTTGTCTTTTCACGCAAACAGGTCGACTTTCGCTTTGCCGAAAAGGCGCCACAGTAACTGGACTGTCTGGGGGTGCAGGGACCATTCCCCTGGCGGAACGTAGTTCCTGGATAGTTTGTCTGGGCCGTCGTTCAGGTGGCCTGCCACAGACATGTTGTCCGAGCGGACTAGCACATGGTGGTCCCATATGAACGGGAGGAAGCGCCTGAAGCACAGCCGCAGCCGATGCCATACAGCCCAGCATCCTCTGGAATGTTTTCAGAGAAGCGATGCTGCCCTCCTGGAAAGATCCGGCCAGGTGTCGAACACGGCGCGCGAGCTGTGTTGATAAAACGGGCCGTCATAGCCACAGAGTCCAGTTCTATTCCTAGTAAGGAAACTGACTGACTGGGCAGTAATGAGCTCTTGGTCCAGTTGACCGTGAGACCCAGGCTTTCCAGATGACTGAGAAGCACTGTTCTGTGAGATAACAGTTCTATCTCTGACTGTGCTAGAATCAGCCAATCGTCCAAATAGTTCAGAATTCGCAGCCCTTTTTCTCTCAAGGGGGCGAGAGCCGCGTCCATGCACTTCGTAAATGTACGGGGTGCCAAAGACAGGCCGAACGGGAGGACGGTGTATTGATATGGCCGACCGTCGAAGGTGAATCTCAAGAATGGCCTGTGACGGGGGACTATCGGAATCTGAAAGTATGCATCTTTCAGATCGAGAGAGATAAACCAGTCTCTCGGGCGAACTTGCGTGAGAATTTGTCTGGTCGTGAGCATTTTGAACGGCCATCTCATGAGAGCTTTGTTCAAATATCTCAGATCTAAGATCGGTCTTAGAGCTCCGTCCTTCTTAGGTACGAGAAAATAGCGGCTGTAAAAGCCTGACTCGCTCAGAGAAGGAGGTACTGGTTCTATGGCTCCTTTGCACAGCAGTTTGGCTATTTCTGTGCGGAGTAGATGCGCTACATCCGCTTTCACTTTCGTCTCGGCCCGTGCTCGAAAGCGAGGGGAACGGCGAGCGAACTGAAGCGAATAGCCCTGTCTTATTGTGCTCAGCACCCATTCTGACACTCCTGGAATAGCCACCCATGCTTTTACATGTATAGCTAGGGGCAGAATGGACTCCGGGTTGCGATCGCCGCACTTCGTGGGCTCGGGAAACTGAACCGGAGGTGTGTGTGTGGCGCACGCGCCCTCGGATCTCGGGAACGGCGGCTCGCTGACAGCGGTGGCTGTCTGTATCACTTGTGATGACCCGATTGCTGCGAATGGGGAACATTTTGTGATGATATTTTGTGCGAGCGGAGCCTGGTGCGTCAGTAGTGTTTGTCAGTAAGCGTGAGTGCTCGTGAGCGGGCACGTGACTTGCACTCATAACTTAGCCGCTGTGAGGCTGTTGCCGTGTAACAGAGCGGGCAGCGAGTAGGTGTGAGCACAGATTTGTGGGCACATTCTCTACATCTAGCACTCGAGCGGCATTTGCCAGCTTTATGAGAGTGGGCTCTGTGAGTGTGTGAGACACGTGAGGCATCGTGTTTGTGTAGGGGTGAGCACTGATTTGTGGGCACTTTTTCTACACTTAAAACACCATCGGCCTGAGCCGGATAACCAGAAATTATACTCTTTTTGAGATTTCTCTGGGTCGCCATAAAAACGGCGGTTGTGTGCAGGCGAGCGGGCTGTGTTGCCGACTCGTTGGCTGCAAAATTTACATCTGCAGTAGCCTTCTCTGAGGGGACTGACAGGACCAGATATTTTGACGGTGGTCCGGCCGCGGCGAGACCCAGCCGTCTTTTCCTCTCTGCTGTTGCTAGGAGGACTTTGCATGCTCGGGCTTCAGCGCAATCTTATGCCGGGGTCCCCGGGGGGGAGGCGGCCTGTGGCGGCTGGACGAACGCGATCTAGGATGGCCGCCCTGTCGTCGCTGCGAAGGCTGTTGCTGAGCTGGGCGCTGGCTAGCATTTCGTGCGGGCGTCTCACGTGGGCGGCTTGGAGCGGAGCTAGAGCATCGAGGCAGGAAGAGGTTCATGGCCTGCGAGGTCTTCTGTACTTCGGAGAAGCGGTCAACGATCCCGTTCACCGCTGGGCCGAAGAGACCTGTAGGGGAGAGCGGCGCGTCGAGAAACGCGTAGTGCTCAGACTCCCTCATATCAGCAAGCGTCAGCCAGAGGTGCCTCTCTGTGATGGTGAGCGAGGCCATGCATCTCCCGATCGCCTGAGCCGCGGATTTTGTAGCACGAAGGGAAAGATCCGTCGCGCTCCTCAAATCCGTGATGGCGGCTGGGTCCTTGCTTTTCTCGTCCCATTCACGGAGGAGATCAGCTTGAAGGTTCTGCAGCACAGCCATCGAGTGCAGGGCGGAAGCAGCTTGTCCGGCGGCAGAGAACGCGCGGCCGACAAGGGCTGAGGTGGTCCTGCAGGCTTTAGACGGGAGGGCAGACTTTGAGCGCCATCTCGCAGAGGGCGGGCAAAGGTGCGCTGCGACCGCCTCCTCCACTGGGGGGATAGCTTTGTACCCCTTCTCGGCGGCGCCGTCCACTTGGGAGAGCGCCAAGGAGACATGTGAGTGGAGCCTCGCGGAGAATGGTGCATTCCACGATTTTGAAAGCTCAGTATGAAGCTCTGGCAGAAATGGCGCAGATCTGGAAACGGGCGGTGGGCGGCGGCTGTGGAGGAAACAGCCGTCGAGCCTATTGGGCGCGGGCTCCTTAGGCGGTGACCAATCCAGGCCAAGTTGGTCGACGGCCTTCGACAGGAGGCGCATGAGCTCAGCGTCCATGCCAGCCCGAGTCCTGCTGGATTCCTGGATCGAGGAGAAGGCGGAGTGATGAGAACTCGACCACTCCTCGCTGTCTGATGCCAGGATGGAGCAGCTGTCACCTGGGTCGATTCCTTCAGCTTCGTCCCCTGAGGCGGCGGCAGTGAGGGCCGAAGCCGGCAGCTGCGCGTCCGGGAGGGGCGGAGAAGTAGAGAGGGAAGCTGGCGGGATGCAATCCGGCGAGCACTTCACTGTGACCTCAGGCTCCGGTATCCTCTGTGAACGGCGCTTCGTCTTGCGCGGTCCAGAGGGCGGAGTGACAGCGTCCGTGGTGAAGGCCTTGAGTCGAGCCCGCAGGGTCGACAGCGGAAGCGCTTCACAGTGCACGCAGCCTCCCGAATCCAGGGCGAGGGCTGCATGGTCTGGGCCCAGGCAGAGAGCGCAAATCACATGGCGGTCTCCGGCGCTGAGCGGGGCTCTGCACGAGCCGCAGGAAAGGTGAGGCATTATGAGAAAAATGCTCGCGCTCTTTCAGAGAGAGAGTGAGTGTCGCGACGGCGAACACTCACAGAAGCCAAAAGCACTTAAAGGATACTCGACGCCGGATGGCGTAGCAGGCACGGAAGGCTGAAGGTGCCGAAGACGGCCAGCTTCTTCAGGCGCTTTCCTCTGCATGCTGGTCGCTAGTTTCGACGACGGATGGCTTTTCTCAGAGTCCAGCGATGCGGAGAGCTTCGCTGAAGATGATGAAATCAGTGATGCAGCCCCTGAGCCTGACTTTTATACGCTAAGCCACCCCCATTTTGGCGGGCTGTGACGCGTAGAGGGCGCGAGGCTCAGTGGTAGGCTGCAGCAGTTGCCGCAGGGCAGCCAATGTTAGATATGCAAGATATATATTATAATGCAAGATAGCCTGCTCTAGGTCTGCTGGCTGCTGCACTGCGTTGACAATATATGAAAAATTAAGGATAATTTTTTTATTTTTGGCTTCAATATCTCGAGAAAAGATGACTTTACCCGTAGCGTAAGCAACTTATGCAATACGAGAGAACCTCTCGTAAGAGAACTCTTTGGTACAAGTCCAGGGAAACATGGTTCGCCAAAATAGCTTGAAGTCATGTACTGTAAAAACAAGATTAAATGGCATGGTTGCTTCAGCAAATGTGTTTTTGTCTCACATTTTCTTTCTTAACACTATCGGTTGCATTTAGTGTAGGGGGGTAGGTTATTTTTAGCCTATATTTAGGAACCTTTTAGCTCCACTTAACAGATACATTTAATTTGATTCAAACTGCCGTGATATGTGCATGAACCAACCTAAAAATGAACACAGTTTTGAGGGCCACTTGATTTTAAAACTACCGTAAAATGTGCGAGGGTGAATTAGGTAATCCTAAAATGAAAATGATCTCATAATTTTCTTACCTTCATGTTGTTCCAAACTTGTATTACTTTCTTTCTACTGGGGAGCATAAAATTTAAATTTTTTAAATATCCTGGCCGAACTTGTTGCTGCCAAGTTCCAAAATGACAAAATGTTCTTATTACTTCCGCACTATTTTACCAATCTTCTAAAGCTATATAGAAGTATTGTATGATAACAGGCTGCAATTTAAGTTATTCACTGACAATCTTACATTAGCGAAATTATGGTAAAATTTCACTACAAAAACAGGTCCATTGTGTCAATAGTGTATTAATTTATAAAGCACCGCTCACATAGAAATCACTTTTATACCAAGCAGCTTTCTGTTTTTCACTGCAGTGCAGTGAATGTCAGGTTTAAATACAATAGCATAAGTCATTTGGACCACTATGATTTTGCATCAGTTTTGAAGCTTGATAGCCCCAGTGCGTGTTATATGTTTTTAGATTCACCTGATTCATCTGTTTTGTATGTGTTTCTGTTTCAGGGAGACATGGAAAAAGGTCTGGAAATGAAGAAACTGGTTCTGTCTGGTTTCTTGGCCAGTGAAGAAATCTATATTAACCAGCTGGATGCATTGTTGCTAGTGAGTACTACTGCTACGAATATTGTCACTCACACTTTATGATAATTGATGTAGGAACATCTCAGTCCTTGGTGTGTAGAGTGTTTTAAGTAAGCAATATAACATACTCGAGGTTTGCTGTTGAAGCACAGCCCCTTCAGCCGTGACTTCACAATGCAGCATGCCTAGAGTACCTTATTGCTTTTATAAAATGGTTACCATAATACAAATGTTAAAGATGAAAATATATGTATTAATATGTCACTTTTTTAAATTAAAATCTTTAAATTTCATCCTTCCAGAAAAAATTGTCCCTGACAGTGACAGTAAACAACAAGAAAATGTTCCTAGATATAATACCTCATCTGATGGATGACTAGAAACTGTTCTCATCTCCACAATATAGGATATTTCCTCACACACATACATATGCTTATTTCTCTGCATGAGAAAATGTTCGTTTTGCATCGTTTAATTGAAACCAGACCTGTTTGCGGTTCAGCACAACATAAGAAGCGAAGGTTGCCCAGTATAAACACAGTATAACGGACTACAGTTCTACCTGAAATAGAAAACTTTCAAATAAAATAATTTCCTCTGCACTTGGAAACTGTGGGCTGCTTCCACATATACATAACCACATGTGAAAACATTCTTTGAGGGGGAAACGTGTGGCCTCAAAATTAAATGTGAATGTCACAGACATAATGCCAGCAGAGGTTGGTCTTACTTAACTACATAACACTAACAGTTGCTTTTGTCGAAAATCATGGAACAGATTTCACAGTATATTGATTGTTTATGTTGCTAATGGTGGTTGCTAAGGGTGTCACGCAGTGACACAGATCTGTTGGGTGAAGCAATTATAGCCGTGCTTTATTGTAAATAAAACACGCCTATTGACCAATCAGCATCGATTACCCTTGCTGTTTGCGATCTTGTACCTTTAAGATTTTTTATGTAAATATAGTTATGATTTGCTATTAGTGTTTGTTTTGAATATGTTTACTCTTACATTTCATAATAGTAGGAAAAGGAAAAGTTAGTTTTCCACAATATGGCTGCTTAGAGTACAGCATGCGTACACTAAGCCAATCAGGAAGCAGCATTTCCTATTTATAGAAAAAGCTGAAATCTGAAGTCTAGCAGTACTTTGTTCCTCTGCTGTTTGAACATGTCATTTCCTGTCTTTTTTATCTGCTGTCCAGTGTATTCTGTGCAACAATGTATCACAGCAGTCAAAGATTCAATCAGTTGTGCCAGTCTCTCTCTTGCCATTATTTCTAATCACAATCTATTGGGAGTTGAATCAACAGCGGGTTTCTAGATTGTTCATTGAATTTGATAAGAGAGGATGCAGAGCAAAAATGAAACCCCTGTGATAAACAATGATGTCCTCTCTAAAAACCATTAGGAGCACAAACTAGTAACACACACACACACACACACACACACACACACACACATTCTGATGTCATCCAAATTTGTAATTCATCCAAAATATGTTTTTGGTGGGGCGGTGGGCATGCTGACTGTCACAGATTGTACAGCTGACCATTTCATTTGAGCAGTGTAACTTTCATACTTGGTTGATTGCATTTTGGTTTGATGATGAATTCGCTGAAATGTCAAGTTAGCAACAGTAGAACATATATGTTGTGTGTGAGCACACGTGTAAGGCACCTGCGCAATCAGTTGGATTTAATAAAATAAAGAAATAAAGTAAACAAATACAATATGCTTTCTGCTGTCTCATTTTCCGTGAACTTGTTTGTGGAGCGTTGTGTTTATGCTGCTATTTATGAATGTAATACTAAACCCCTTGACATTTTTTTGGTATTTTAATGGGTCACAGACAAATCTATTCTAATTTAATACAATTTTAATTTGACATTCTAATCTGGTCTTTTACCGGATGGTAATTGGTTAAAAAGCTTTGGTTGTCAGTCAGAAAAATAATCTAAATGAACAAAATGCTCTCAACAATTGGACTATAAAGGTAAGAATGAAACGGTCTCTTTTAAATTCTAATTGTTGCGTTTTCTGTCACCATTTTTTTTCCCCTGACACGCTGAAACTAGTGCTTATATAACACGCCTTGTTTCTGTCACCCTCCAAAGCACTTGAATATGATCTGAGGCATGCTATTGGTTGCCAAGTATAGTCATAACATTCTAACACCGTATTGTTTCACACTGCACACATTTGGCACTACAAAAGTGGAGCTAACCCCAGGTAAAAAGTGGTGCAACAAAGTGTGTTCCTTTAGCCGGAGTTAAAAGCGGCGTTTAGAACGACGGTAACCCAGGGTTAAGCCGCAGCGCAGTGTGAAAACCCCTATGGATTAATTTTATGATGTCTTTATAAAGTTTTTGATGTTTTAAAGTTTTGGTGTAATGTACTTTCAATGGAGGGACAGAAATCTCCCACGTTTTAATTTGAAATATCTTAATTTGTGTTTCTGAGATAAATGAAAGTCATACAGGTTTGGAACGACACAAGGGAGTGTAATTGATGACGGAATTTTCATTTTAGCTTGAACTGTCCCTTTAACAGCATTCTTTCGAATTAAAATGTTTATTGCATTAAATTTTTCAATATTTCGAATATTCATCCTGGTGTGAATAGGCCTTAAGTCTTTATATCAGAAGGTTTTTAAGAACATGAGAACATAAATCCAGTCAAGCGCCATCTAATGTCAGGGAATAAATTTGCATGTTCACTCGGCTCATCGTCAGCGAAAATCGCTTGGGTGTGAACACAAAAAACGCGTTGAAAAACGCTGACGAATAACGCGAGCCGATATTCGTCCCGGTGTGTACGAGGCTTAACAGTGCATTATTCTGTAATGGTTGGTTGCAATGAAGGTTGAATGCAGGATCTAAACGCAAGCAGTTTTAGTATTTATTCGCACAGAACTCAAGAATAATAAACAGAGCAGAACAACCTAACCTAACACGACGTAGAACTAGGGTTGGGTATCGGTTGTTTTTTTTCCGATACTGGTGCCTAATTGATACTTTTAAAACGATACCGGTGTCTGAACCGATACTTTAAAAAAAGAGCCTTAAAACGATGGTAAATGACATTAAAGAACAGTTTTTTTTATTGAAAAGAAATAAAATAAAAGGTTCTTAAAATTGAATATATTAAAATTTTAAAGTAAATATATATATTCTTAAATACATTTTGCCTAAGTGAATGTGTTTTGTCATAAAAAAACCTTTATAATGATCATGATTCATGTTAGTTCATGTTAATCTATAACGCACAAAGGGGTGCCATGTTCACAGTTCAGAGAATTGTATCTGTCAGATTTAGGCCTACAACACGTCAATTCATCCACTTCTCCCAAAATACATTAAAGTTAGTGGCTGGTGAAGTATGAGAAGAAAAGAGTAAATTTAACAGTTACCTACTAAATGTGTATCTAAACACGTCGTCAATTTATAATTGAAAGGATTGTTATTGCCACTTCCATAGACATCAGTGTTTTACAAACTATAAATGTTGTTTTGCTAATACTTACATGTATAAAACCTAAAATAAACCTTATCTGGTGGAAAACACTGAATAGTTGTGATATATGACAGTGCTGAGTGCATCTGTCTCTGGCTCAGCGCCAGCCAACGCGCGAACGCAAATTTGAATTTAGAAGTTTCTGATCACGTGAACTGAACGTTCTAGTCACACTGGTGTGAACGATCGTACGTCAAAGGGTTAACTAGCAATCACATGCAGTGATGATACTTTTTACGTCCGTTTCGGAGAACCAGAGGGCAACTATTTCAACCAACAGCTGAGGCATTTAAGTGGCACCGAAATGAGGCACCAAAAACTGCTTTTTGATTTGGTCTGGTTACATACATACTTAGGTTCCGGTTCCATATCAGTACCGGGTTTCGGTACCCAACCCTACATAGAACTGACAATGAACTGAAAGAAAAACAGGGTTTAAATGCACAGCAAACAAGAGGGGGCTAATTAACTAGACACACATGAACGGAACTAAATCAATCAGTAACCATTAAGTCTTTCTTTTCATTTAATGCAAGGAAGAAGCTTGTGACTTTCTTACCGTTTCTTGACATGCTATGCATTCTCCTTTTTATCCTCTTGCCTCCCTGGATGCTGTGTATCATGGTGCAAAAGAGATTTTAATCTCAGTGAGGTTCTCTCCTGGTTAAATAAAGGCTAAATAATAATAATAATAAAAAAAATATTAACAGATACAATTTTTCATTTTTATAATATATTAGCAAATGTTGAAATTAACATAAACTAAGATTACTGAATGTGAACTAATAAATTAACTAATGTTAACAAATTAAACCTTATTGTAAAATGTTACCGAACAACAATAAAGAATCTGAACATTTTTCAAACAGTATATAGGCTATTGCATGCTTTAGTCCAGATTAAAATGTAAAAATGTTTAAGTTTGAAAATAAATAGCCTTTATGTTACGTCTATGTATTGAGTATTTAAGTATTTGGCGTTGTGATGAACACCATAACGAATACAAAAATCTGAATGTCTGTTTAAAACATTTAGCCTACATAGTGTTCTGAAACCGAATGCAGCGCAGCCTGCTTTGTTTACGTGTTGCCGGGGTAACTGCTGCATTTCTGCTGTTCCATAAGCGCCAACTGCAGTACTATCAAAGAGTAAATGTGGATTTTTATTCAGAATCAGCACGTCTCCTTCACTCGTTACGCCATACTTCTAATTAGGGCTGTGTATCACCAACAATGTCACGATACTAAAGCCACGATACGATACGTATCACAATATGGATCAATTTGGAATTTAAATTTCTTTTGAGCAGAGTTTAGTAACAGTAATATCTTTATTGAATAAACAGTGTTATAACAGTTGTGATAATTGAAAAACTATTTAGTTTTTGTCATTAAAAAACAATGAGTTAAATTAAATAAGTGTTGGAATGTGCACCAAACACAGTAATTTCTTTACATTATGTTGAAATCATTTTAAACAAATAAATACAATAGAATAAAGATAGCCTACCAATAAAGACAAGTTTTTGAATAGGTCTAGCACTAGTATTAAGAACTTAATAAAGTAATTAAATGTAAAATAACATTGGGTAGTATTTTAGTCCTGCCTAAATTAAATACATCGACTATAAATCCAGATTCCTTATAATTAAAGCTATCTTTTGTTGTTTTGACAACAATATTAATGACAGACACATATGGCTGCTGTCACTTTAAGAGCTAGTGCACGGATCCTGTTTTCATTATACTGTCACATCACATGCATTTTATGCTTATTTAAGACATAACCGACTGTGTTGGATACTCACCAAGACCGACATTTTTGACATCATTTTGCTTGTTTTTGGCTGTAAAAGCGATATAATCCGTGAAAAAGAACTTTTGTTACTCACAGGCTGTTTGTGAGGCGGCTATACTCTATGTAAGCATGCAGAGAAAACCATCTCTCAGAGAGCGTGCGAGTACTGAATAGTTTAAAATCGCTTAAATGTTTAGCGTGGTAAGACTTAAAAAGACGAGCGAATGGTAAACTTAAGTTACAATGCAATGCTCGCCCGAATATGCAAGTGAATCACCGCCTTCAGCGCGTTTGACGCTTGCCTTGAGCAACCCATTTTGAGAGACAGAGAGACAGAAGACGCGGCACAGCTGGACACTCAATCAATGTTTGCGGGAATTTCCCGCATTATAAGTGGGAGACCTGCGGGAATGATTAGAATAATGCGTAATACTCGCAATCCCGTGCTGAAATTCGAGCCCTGAATTGGCTACATTAAAAAGCACGACAGTAACTGCTGTATCGATACGCGCATCGTCGTATCGATATTCTGAGCACAGCCCTACTTCTAATGCACATTGTTGTTTACATCAGAATGCGCATGTCTCTTTGACGCAGCATACAGGCAGTATTGTACATTTTAAACGGTTTATAGAAAAGTATTCCTAAAATGCATATTAAAAAATCAAAATAATTCATAATAAGGAATTATTCATGGTATTTTGAAATGCCCATGGTAACATTATCATTTTTTCATTACAGTTCAAGAGCAGAAGTGCTGGCTGTCAGTAAGTTAAGTGCTCCCTGAAGAGTATCTAATTGAATCTTTCTGCTCTGGTAACGGCCGACATCATTCCTTTTGATTAGAATTGCAGATACAATGACTTCAAGACCACTGTAGTAATGATCACATCTCAGTTGATCAAGTGACAGTAAAGACTTTTACTTTTGTTACCAAAGATCTCTATTGAATTTTCTATTCATCAAAAATCTATTCTATTTATCATGAAAAAAATTATGATTTCCACAAAAACATTAAGCAGCACAACGGTTTTTAATGTTGATAATTATAAGAAATATTTCTTGAGTACCAAATTAGCATATTTTAATGATTTCTGAAGAATCATGTGACACTGAAGACTGGGGTAATGGGTGCTGAAAATTCAGTTTTGCCATAACAGGAAAAAAGTACATTTTAAAATATATTAAAATACAAAACAAATATTTTAAATTGTAATAATATTTCACAATATTACTGTTTTTTATTGTATTTTTGATCAAATAAATTGGTGACTTGGTGAGTATATGAAACAAAACTCTTACAGACCCCAAACTTTTAAACGATAAATACATTTCAATTTTACTGCAAGTTTTTCTGGGAAAATGTCCAAAATATTACAAGTATTTTTTTGTTCAATTAAGTGCTCTCTAGAATGAGAATGTGCACATGGCTTGTATTAACAAGCTGGAAATCATGATTTGTGACTGACAAAACTAAAGGCTACTGGCAATTTCAAGAGGTGAGCTCTTCGACATGCTCCGACCAAACTTCCTGCTTCAGTCAGAAATGCATCAATACAGGAATACAAAACTGCAAACGTAAAGCTTTTTCATGAGGCAATAAAGAGCAGCAACTTATGAGTCATACTGATTTGAAAATAACCGTCCTGCATTTTAACATGGTGTTATCAGCCCTGAAGAAAGAAATGAAGGCAAACACACATGAATACCTGTGCTGTGAAATGTTTATTCTTCTCTCATTTACACTGCATAGTCATGTGCTTTCTTTTTTTAAATTTCAGAAAAACACAGAGTGATTGAAACCTGTTCAGTCTGGACAGCATTGCAAAAGCAAAATAAACAAATGTAAATCGATTTATCAATTCGCAGGAAGTGGAGAGAGAAATTGACCCACCAGTCAATGTGTACCACTGGATACTACATGAAATTTGGCTAATCTAAATGCAGTGAAAATACCTTGATGGTTTCATTCAGTTAAAATCACCTCAGAAGTGATGAAAATCCACAATCTAACTTGTGATGCAGTCTGGAATTAAACCACACCATGCTCAGTTGTCTGGCCAAAGGATAACTGGCAAACGTTGTCGGGATAATTCCGGTTCACATGGCTATGCGGAAGCAATAAATAATTATTTATTATACATTTTTAAGGCCAGACAAGTAGTTTGTTGAGGGTTGGTTTGTAAAGAAGGACTACACACCTGTGCACATATATATTCAAACGTGCATACCTATTGACTAAACACGTGATGCGCATGTGCACGCCATCTGCATTTTCACGGGTTTGTATTTTTGAGGTTTGCGCAGAGATACCCTTTTTTCCCCAAATATTTCAAGGCTTGCATTTTGGAATCTATTACAGGGTTTGTGTTCTCGAGCCACCAGGCACTGTTTTGTGCGGATGAGCGGGCCGGACCGCGTTGAGTGTATTCTGTTAGAACGGTGTCGTCTTAGCGGCCCCTAAGTTAATAACTAATGATCTTTGCAACGGAAGTTAATCAATCAAAACTAACTTTAGCTAGACAATAACAATATTCTAGAGCTGCTGTAAAGCCAAAACAATCTCTGTTACTGTAATTTCCTATTATCACTGTAAAGCTGCTTTGAAACAATCTATATTGTTAAAAGCAGTATATAAATGAAGGTGACTTCACTTGACTTGACCCCGACTGAGCCTGGTTTCTCCCGAGGATGGAGTTTGGTTCTTCACTGTCACCTTTTGGCTTGCTTAGTTAGGGACACTTAATATTCTATATTCAATACACTGTACTGGATGAGATCTGAACTGAGCTGGACGATGACATCACTGTTTTCTCCACAGCTGCTTTATAGATGAACTGAACTGATTCCATAATTGATGAACTTTACACAGTTATTGAACCAACCTGAGTCAACACTGAAGATATTTCAACTGAAAAATTACTGTTTACTATTGTCTCTTTAGAGCTGTTTGCATCATTGATCATTATTTTCTTGTTTATCACTGTAAAGCTGCTTTGAAACAATCTGTAATGTATAAAGCTCTATATAAATTAAGGTGACTTGACTTGAAAATTAAATTTGGGGGTCTTGCATACGGCAATTTAATACTTCTTATGTATATACATGCAACGTATTGTAGTGAATGTGTATTAATTCAACTCTCTATCTTTCATTCTCTTTCAGCCCATGAAGCCACTTAAAGCTACAGCTACTACATCGAAGCCAGTGCTGACAATGGAGCAGATTGACACTATTTTCTTCATGATCCAAGACATCTTTGAAGTTCATAAGGAGTTTTATGATGCTCTTTTCCTCAACATTCAGCAGTGGGATGAGAAGGTTACTGTTGGACATCTCTTCCAGAAACTGGTGAGTCCACCTGCCAAACACACCGTTCAAAGGCCCTAGATGTTATTTCTAAATCGTACAATGACCCTCTATGTAGTGTACTGTACACTACCATTCAAAGGTTGCAAGGAATGAAACTGATTGTGCATTCTTGTCCATTCTTCTGGCCAAATCCCACGGTCCCACACCTCTGTACAGATTTATTGCAATCGATCAAGTGTCACATCTTCTCCAAACTTTAAAAGTGCTGCTACTTCATCTGGACCCGTTGCTTTCTGGTTAGATAATTGCTGCAGGGCAAGACGGATCTTGACCTTCAAAGGAGGTGGCTCTCTTTCTTGAACATCAGTTTTTTAATTTTCCTCTTTATTATCGTACAATCAAGTGAAGTCACCTTCATTTATAAAGCGCTTTTAACAGTATGGATTGTTTCAGCTTTACAGTGATAATCGAAATTACCGTAACAGATTGTTTCCGATTCAATCCCTCACAATATTCCTTCCATTGCTGACACACCTTCTCTGGTTCATTCAAAAATCTTTGATGGCTACAGTGCGGGGCTGAAAATCCTGGTAAGTTTTTTTCACCGTTTGGAAAACTGATCTGCTATTGTCCCTCATTGAATTCTCCTCCAGTTCACTGCACAATGTTTCCAATTCTGCCTTTTTATCCCTTCTAAGCATCTTCTGCACTTTACTTCGGAGATTTCTATATTCCCCTGTAGATTTTGTTTTAGCTTCACGCTTCCTATTTATTAATTCAAAGGTGCAACTTGAAATCCTGTTCTTTCTCTTTTGGGATTTTTTTTTTGGTAATGTCGTCTTAGGAGCCTCAAGTTTTGTATCTTTCAGTTGTTTCCACAATTTATCTGTTGTATGGTATTCGGCAAGTTTTTGTAGTGCATATCAAATCTGTTTTTTACTTCAAGTTGATATTGCTGCTTGAACTCCTCATTGTTGAGTTTCTTCAGATCAAGTAGTAATGGTTTACTACCTGTTTTCTTTCTAAACCTAATTTGATCACTAGGTTATGGTCAGAGTCACAGTTTGCACTAAGATGTGTGCGTGTCATTGTTAACTGACTGTTTCCACTATTCACGGATCAAAATGTAGTCAATCTGGGCTCTGGTGACCCTATCCGGGCTTCTTCATGTGTATCTGTGTCTATTATGTAGACAGAAAAGGGTGTTTGTGCTCTGCTCTGAAGTTTACCAATACCTGACCCCATTCATTTCTGTCGCTATGCCCATATTTTCCTAGAACCTTTTCTTCTGCATTTTCTCCAACTCTGGCATTTAAGTCACCTGTAATTACCAATATATTCTGTTTGGGAGTCACTGCATGTAATTGCTCTATCTAATTATAAAACTGTTCATCGTCCTCATCAGGTTTGTCAGCTGTTGGAGCATAGCACTGTATCACCGTTACATTTCTTGGTTTCGAGGCAAATGTAGCAGAGATTAATCTGCTACTAACAGGGTTATAAGATGTAAAAAATGGGGTAGTGGAATTATAGACCCATACTCCACAATGCTCTCGTTTGTCTGCACCTGGGTAATGGGTAGAAACAAAATTCCTGAGCTCATGCCGATTCGATTGCACCCTATGACGTCATTTTCCGTCCTAAAAATATGTCTGTCATTTTGAATTGTCCAACAAACCTACTTTTTCGTCCTAGACCGATTTGTCCGATTTGCACGAAAATTGAACCAGATCATCTTCAGGCAGTGCTGACAAAAAGTTATGAAATTCATGTTGATTCGTCAAACCGTTCTCAAATACCGTGCAAACTAATTTTATGTAGCGCTTGCGAAAACAGACGTAAGGCTGTATCTCCGCAACACTTTATTGGATTCAGACCAAATTTGGTACATGTCATCACAGGCATGATCTGAGGTTACATGCTGCGTTTCGGCGCATCGCAACATACTGGTCCGGAGATATGAAAAATGTCTCTATTTGCTAATAACTTCACAACGATTTATCCAAAAATCATAAAGGTGATCACATTAGATTCAGAGCGGCATGCCAAGTCGACTGATATCCAATTTTTCCATATCGACATTTAAGGCGTCGGCCATTTTGAATTTTGTACCAAAATGCTGTATTTTATGAAATCATGAACGTATCGTTACGAAACTTGGTATGGGTCATCAGTACGATGCCCTGAATGAGCCTGAGAAGTTTCAAACCAGCACTACCTTGTGGTAAAATAAAATTTTCAAATGCTTATAACTCTGGGTGTGGTTGAGTTATTTTCACGGGAGTCTCATTAGGTTCCTGAATCCTTGCCGAGTCCAACGATACCAAACATGCTAGGTTTCGCCTCACGGTGTGTAGCGTTGTGATTTAGCGCTTAAAAAACATTTTCCAATATCTTCGAAACCGTTAGACCGATTGAGACGAAACCACCGTCAGAAGTTTGGAAACATAGGTCAAATGTCAAAATATTAATAGTAAGTGGCATAAAAATGCAAACAAAGTCAGGTGTGGGTAATTTTGTATGTTTATACATATAAATGTCTATAACTTCAAAATGAAATGAGATTTTTTCCCCAAATTTGACACACACATGTATGGGCCCACTCTGAGGACACATAAAAAAAAGTGGGATTGTGCCTCTTGTTGGCGCTATAATAGAACAAAACATGAAATTGACATTGACTTCAATACAGTATTGTGATATAAAATTTTATACTTTATGAACGCATTAGTGTATTGTTACGAAACTCTGTATGAGTCATCGGCATCATGCCTTGAAGGTACTTAAAATTTTTAAGGCAGCGCCACCTTGTCGTAAAACATTTATAGTGAAATTTCCAAAAATGCTAATAGCTTTTGAATAGATTTGCCAATTGTAATGACACTGGTCCTAATAGATTCCTTGGGTTATGCCAAAAACATAGATATCAATTTTGTCATAGTCAGCCAAACTTCCTGTCCGCCATCTTTATTCCTTTTAAAACCTACTTTTTCTAACTTCTCCTAGACCGTTTGTCCAATTTTCACCAAAATCGAATCGTATCATCTCCAGACTGTGCCGATTAAAAGTTATGGATTTCGTGACGATGGACAAAACCGTTTTCGTATACTGCAGCATCGAAGTTGAGGCATGCTGCCAAAATGACTATTTAGGCTTTATCTCTGCAATGCCTTGTTATTTTGACACCAAACTTTGGATGTGTCATTGTCACCTCACTCTGACCACACCACATACATTTTGTAACTGCGCCAACTATTAGTCAAAAGTGAGAATCCATTAAATCATATTTCTTGGTAATGTATATGATTTTACAGCCGTTTTGCCTAAATTTGTATTTAAATGTCTTTAATTGCTCCTTGCTGCAGTTGGTCTGACACTCCCAGCCATGTTGGCATGTCTTATCGCCTTCTTTGCTCTTGGCCCTGATAATGGCTGCTTGCAGCTATATTCTGGAATTGTTGTTGGTGAGCCAGTAGCACACTATAAATTACATATTAAACAGTTATTTTAAATTGTAATCATATTTTACAATATTACTGTTTTATTTTAATGTAAAAAGGCTGTGAAGAGCACAAAAGACCTCTGTCAAAAACTTATAAAAGCTTACCTACCCAAAACTTTTGAATGGCAGTGTAAATATAAACAGTGGCTTTAAATTCAACATGAAATCAAAATTCTTATTAAACAGTCCTGGTTATATATTGGCTCCACCTCTGAAAATAATTTCCTTTTTGGCTAATGTCAAAATGGAGTGTTCTGTGTGGTTTTTACTTGATCGCTGGGTTTTTTCTTTATACCCTCCTTGAGAATGTACAGCATTATGTATTGATCTATCTTTATATGGGTATATACTGTATGTGGGCTCATATCAAGAAGACAAAATACATCTTGCAGTACTTTGCTAGACTATATAAATACATCTGATAAGAATCATCTTCCTCTGAGACGAAGAGCTGAAGGATAGAGGAGCATCTGTTGAACTTGAGACTGAAATAAACAGTTTAGCAGAGAGGAGATGCCGAGAGGTACTGCCAGAAGAAAATAACAGCTATATTCAGGCTTGTGTGTGAAACCAAAGAAACAGATGTTTCACTTGTCTGTGATGGCCATAAATCCTATCAAGGTAGATAGCTGACTAGGTGTGTGTGGACGATGTGTGTGATGTGTGTCTTATTAACAAACTCAAGATGGGGAGCAGCTCTGTGAGTTCAGACTGCTTTGTTTCTTGGTGCTCTAGTGCAACAAACGTTTAAAGTCCTTGTATAGGCAATTAAAAAAAAAATTCTAAACACATTATAAATGTTAGAAATGTATTGCTAAAACATATTACAAAGACTGTGAACTGTGAAGAACTGAATTGTGGAGTTAGACCGTTAAACAGTTTTTCACCATTGCTATTTTCCGGATTTTTTGGGCGGGTCTAAAACAGGGCTCGATGACGCACTGGAGCCCCTGAGCTCCTGGACACGCCCCTATTTGATGATGCACTGGAGCCACTGAGGCTGGCCGCTCCACTAACAATATAAATAAAGCACATTCACGTCAGTTTGCCGCTCAATCGCGAGTTACTGTCAGTATTATTAGTTACTAAAGCCTACAGTTTGCTAGCTAGCTGTGCGTTCGTCACGGAAATGCGTACTACCTGGATGCGGTCACGAACAAAACAGATCGGTGTCCTTATTTACATTACCGAAAAACGATCACATCAAGAAGAGGTGGATTAATTTTGTGAAGAGCCACTTTGATGGAGAGCTGAGGAAGACCGCAAACACCCGCCTAGGTAGTGATCATTTTACACGGGATAGTTGTATAAACCTTTGTCGGAGACAACTGGGATTCACTCATAATCCGCTGTTACTGGTGAATGGGGCCGAATCGACTATCTCCCGCCTCGGCCTTCATCCTCCCGTCGCGCCGACAACTGGTGAGCGTAAACTTCCCGTGAGTGGGTGTGGTTTCAGCGCCGCATTCGGACACGCCCCCAGCGTTTGAGAGAAGAGACTACTGCTCATTTATTCAAGATTTGAATAGCTTATTTTATGTACTTGCCGGCTTTTTTATCATTCAAATTTGGTTGGGTGGCTGATAACACATTTTTCTGTGGTGTGACAAACTCAGAACACATACTTAATTTTGACTTTACAGGGACTTTAATTGCAATTAAACTTTGTATTCAGTTTAATGTTGTTAAAGGGGTCATATAATGGTACATGCACTTTTACAAGTTGATTGTACTGAAATGTGTGTTGGCAGTGCCTGTACACAACCATCATATAATGATAAAAATCCATCCAGTGTTTTTGTTTTAATCTTCTTATATGTTTCCCCCTGCCTCAAATTGAGCCGTTCGTTTTTGTGACGTCAATAAAACGGACGCCCCTCCCACGATTGTTAATTGACAGCAGCGTTTCTATGGTTTCAACACAGACCCGCCCTGAGCGAGCTGTCATCATAGTCTGCCATTGTTGATACACTGGAGCAGAATGCCGTCTAAGCGATTGTGGTGTTCTGTTCTTGGGTGTAATAAGCAACACAGCAGTCATTTTAATGTTCCTAAATTTGAACCGCTGAAGACGCAGTGGCTGAGTTTTATTTTTGAAGGGAATATCCCAACGATCAACGTAAATGCTTTTATGTTTGCGCTAATCATTTCTCACCAGACTGCTTTCTAAACGAGGGTCAGTGTTAAATCTGGTTTTGCTAAGAAGCTGGTCCTGAAAACAGAATCGGTACCAACTATTCGTGTTCCTGCTGCACCTCCAGAAGAAGTGAGTGTATGTTTTATTAACCTTTAAATATTAATCTTTGCAAATCGCTTTCACGACGTTCTCAATATAATTCATAATCCCACGTTTATAATGAACAACGCATTATGGTTAATGTTTCAGCACTGACAGTTGTACCTAACACCAGAGACTATTTATATAAAAGGACTTTGCTAACACTGAGATAACGTTACGCATCACTGACAAGCCTAGGTTACATTTACCAAAAAAAAGTTTTTCAACATCAATCTGTCAACGAACTAACCTATACATCAGTAAACACATAGCGTCTGTATCTCACTACTCTAAGTTACCCTGCCAGTACATAAGTTACAAAAATAGATCAAAGTGACATTACGTTAACCAACCATTCAGAAACGTCCTGTTCGAGCCTTAATGGAGCTGTATGTAAGAAATTTATTTCAATTAATCATAAAATGGCCCTTATATGTCACTAGACATTAAGAAATCATGTTCATTTCAAATACTTATATCACTGACAACAGTACTCCGGCCAGGATATTGTCATTTAAGAAGTGAAGTTGCAGCCCTCAACTGATGTTGATATTGTCATGTTGTGTTTTGGTCTGATGCGCCACCCTCCACCTATCTACCAATCACGAAGTCAGTAGTGTTGCGGCATCCGGGTTGCCAGCTCTGCTCTAGTTACCACCGGTTACCACAGCTGCAGCTACAAACGTGTCGGAATCGGATAAAAAAATGTCTAACGTTGCGAAACCAAAATAACCTCGTTATGAATCCGAAATACTTCGTGACAAAGTCCGAAATAAAACAAGGATCTGTATAGGAGATGCCTTTGAAAGATGGAGACGGCTGAAAACGGACAGACGCCAACGTTGCTAATTTTCTCCTGGACAGGTAAGATTCATGTTTGGCTAACTTGTACTTGATGTAAATGGACATTTCAAATATTCATGACAGTCGAAAAAAGTTATGCGCGTGCAAAGTAATGTTACGTTAGCTCATATGGAGGAGGTGGGTCATCGAATTGAAAAGGTAAGGAATTGTTTGGGTAATAAAAACGGCGAGTCATTGCTAACATTAGCAATGCATTATCAGAGCCCGTTTCTCTGTCATTATGCTGAGACGCTGAGGAAAACAACATTAGCACGCCCATTATTGTTTATCATGCAAGTTCCACAGCCAAAAATAATAGAATGACATATAACGTTAATCTTTCACACCACATATTTTAGCATTATGGACGTGTTCTGCTGGTAGGGTTGCCACCCGTCCCGGTTTTTCTGGGATTGTCCCCTTTTTTAACAAAGGTTTTCTAAAGGCTACGATGAATATGTCCCGGTTTTCGCAAGTCTACGTAAATATGTATGTTCAAACAGCGCGCACACGACAGAGAGCGAGAGACCTTGCGTGTGTGTGCTAGTCTGCGTGTGTGCCTCATGAAGCGCATGTAAGACAGCATTTCACTTATAGCGTCAGCTAAATGAATAGCTGTATCTTTGATATCGGTTACACACAGTGACAGAGGCTTGTGCTTGTACTTACGTTAATGACAGATACCTACCGTTACAAGTTAGACTAACAGCTACTGTTCTAATGTACTGTCACATATGAGCGTACATCTTTACGATTATATTTGGCTAATCGCCATTAGTAAATTTTTGCGATATATAATTACTTTGCAAAACATCTCTCATTTGAAGCATAAACATAATTAACAGAAAAAACTTCTTGTAGCAGCCTACGTTCCTGCTGTATCCTGCAGCCTATCTGGCAACCTCGAGTCAGGGAGGAGAGAGAGGGGATACACCGCTCTACAGTAATTTGAAAGTGATTGCAGTACCCGTTTTGGCCACAATCTTACATACGGCTCCTTTAATTGTCGAACTTCTTCGGGGTGTCATCTTGTTCCGGGTCCGACTCCGGTTCAAATTGATACGGTTGCAAAGATGTGTCCTCAAAGACTCCCGCTGCCATTCTTGTTGCAAAATATACCCTCAACTGTTGTCAAGGCAACACTCCATGTGCATTGTGTCAAAACGCCCCACAGAACAGAGGGGCGGAGTGAGCAAAGCTCATTATCATTTAAAGGCATATGCACTGAAACGGCGTGCTGAAAACAGAGCTGTTTTTAACCATGTAAAATTAGTGTTTTCTTACAATACACTAATGATAAATTTTTAATAAAAGTATATTACAAGGTTTTCATTTAGATCCTAAAGATTCATATTAACTTGTACAAAAATGACATTATATGACCCCTTTAATGGATGTTATGCAAATTTATTGTGTGCTTTTGTGAATCTAGGGCCTTTTTCTGTGCTGCGTTTAGTGCGTTATGGGGAAATCAAAGTTTTAAACTGTAGTGTATTTTAAATCTAGGAGTATGGATGATTTTTTTTGGATGAGTCTCTTATGCTGACCGAAGCTGCATTTATTTGATCAAAAATACAGTAAAACAATAACATTGCAAAATAGTATTACAATTTAGATTGACCTGTTTTCTTTTTTGATATATGTTAAAATGTAATTGATTCCTGTGATGACAAAGCTGAATTTTCAGCAGCCTTTACTCCAGTCTTCAATGTCAGACAATTCTTCTGAAATCATTCTAATATGCTAACTTAGGCCCTGTTTACACGAGAACGATTCCGGGTGAAAACGTAAAAATATTTTATCGGATGTGCCTTTCGTTTACACGGCGACAGCGTTTTCGGGGCTTAAAAACGCAAAAAAGTGAAACCACCCTCCAGAGTGGAAATCTTAAAAACGCTCCACTGTCGCGTTCCCGTCGAAAGGGTAAAAACGCAAATCTGCTCACTGTGGCTCTCGTCGTGTACGCGTTTACATCACAGGCATGCGCCAGTACAGCAAAATAACAACCAATATGTCGGATTATTTCCATACGTCGGACCTTCAAATTGCCCTAGCAGCTCTGATAAACGTACAAGAGTCTTTTCAGCAGTTGTACAAAATATTCTCAGATATTGGTGTTGTTGTGTGGCAGTGCTTCATTGCCACCTAGCCGCCTGGAGTGCATACTACATCGAATTTTACACACTTTTGCGTCACCATATGCACGCGGATTTCCCCCCCATAACGCTCGTCTAAACGCAGAATAAAAAGTGATAACGCAACGCCACTTTTGCGTTTTCTCTTCAGATCGTTTCCGTGTAAACATTGCATTAGTGCTCAAGAAACATTTCTTATTATTATCATCAATGTTGAAAACCGTTGTACTCCTTAATATTTTGCGTAAACTGTTATGTTTTTTTTTTCAGGATTCTTTGATGAATAGAATGTTCAGAAGAACAGCATTTATTTGAAATAGCAATATTTTGTAAAATGGCACTTTTGATCAATTTAATGCATCCTTGCTGAATAAAGGTGTTTTTTTTTGTTTTTTTTAAACAAATCCTACTGATTCCAAACTATTGAACAGTAGTGTGTGTTAAATCGAACCATGAATAAACTATACTAACTAACTGATAGCTGAAAGCATTATCCAAAATATGAAATGTAGAATAGGATATGTGAATGACAGGCGTTCCTTCTCTGCTGATTTCTGTAGCTTTCTGCAGAGTTGGGACGTTATCATTCTGGTGTTTTGTGAAAATGTAGAGCTGGGGGATATAGAATTTTTATATAAATATTTTTTAGACTATTGACACTATTTGATCCAGTTAAAAAAATATTGTTGCTAAGCAAATTTCAAATGTTTAACTTCTGGACCCTGGAGGTGTTCTGACATGCTCTGACATTTATGCTTATTTCTGTTACTTGTAACATTTTCATGGCTAAAGTCTGATTACACTGTATTCAGCACAAACTCTGCTACAATAATATGTGAGCAGCATGTATATAAAAGTTTGTAGTTTTGAAAAAATTACGTTTATGTGTGGTTTGTGAAAAAACAAAACATTTTAGTCACTGAAATAAGGCCATAAAACCTATACTGATTATTTGTTCTCAAGACTTTTGAAAAATGTATCACGTAGTTTTTACTTCATAACAATGTGAAAATCATCCTGCCCACTCAGTCACATAAAACAATATATTGATTTAAAATTTGTAAGACATGTTTTGTGTAAGAAAGCTGTATGTAAGGAGGTGTGAATCATCATGAATATTGACGTGGTTTACACCTGGGAAGACAAAAACCCTCCTCCAATGGCCCTATCAGGTGGGACTGTGAGGGAACTTTCCTGTAAAAAAAAGTAAATATTATTAAATGAATAATTATTATTAAATGAATGCAATAAATACATTGTTCAATTATATTAATTAGTACCATTTAAAAAAAAAAAAAAAAAAAAAAAATATATATATATATATATATATATAGTGAAACTGCTTGTATTGAACTACTGAAAAAAGCACATTCATGATGCTATTAAATTTTAAATCAATAACAGAATACAGTGTAAATGTATTTAGTTATCTTGTGCTGTTAAGTTCATTGTTCCACTCTGAATGGGTTTTGTTTGGCACTACCCAGCATGCATTACTGCTCATCATTACAGGCTACACTTATTTATATCTTGAATCAAAAAGCAGATGGCTGGAGGTTATGACCAGGGTTTGATATTAACTTTTCCACTCACCAGCCAATTTGGCTACTGATTTTTAAGTTACCAGCCATTCAGAACTTAATAGCCAACACAAAAATATCAGAAATAAACCAGATTATCTAAGTCACAGCTTAGATTAAAATATATTTATTATTAAATCTGATTCTGAATCATTGTAATGATTTCCTTTACAACAGTCACAGTCACTGTTTTGCAGATACCATTCAAACAAAATTCTCTTTGACTTCTCTCATAATTGCCATGAGTTTACCTGCACGCAGCTATAAAGACGCTAGGGCATTTTTTGAGAACAGGTTGGAAAAAGTAGCCTCTTAATTGTCTCCTATAGGGTTCTGTCGGAGCGTTGATCGGTCGCACAGCAGACGGGAAGCGCCTGTCCGCACCTCGGACATCTCACAGGCAGGCTTACCGCACACCGGTCGCGTCACTCTGTACTCGCATTTTCAAGTTCAGTGTGGCTGTCCAAAATGCTGAATCTAATTACAATACAGGTTTACTTCAAGAATAAACAAATTGCTGTCAATGAGTTTGAATAAAGGTATTTAGGAAGAAAAATATTTATTCAAGCCACAAAAACAAACCTGTTACTGAAAAGTGCATAATACACAATCTCCTGTGGTGAAGTCGGTAAGCTACGTACTTATATGTGTGTACGGTCAAAAAAAAACAAAAAAACACACACACACACACACACACACACACACACACACACACACACACACACTTGTGTGTGATTAGAAAAACATTGTGACAGTGGTTCAGTTAGCAGATGGAGTAATTACAGGCTCCCTATTGCTCTGGAAACTCAGCGAAGAGGAAAAGAAGCATGGAAGACTAAGCATAAAAGAGACTAGAGGAAAAAAGTTTTGTTTTTGAACAGATGGAATGGTTTAGGATGAGCAAATTCAGATGGAGTGGATTGGAGGCAGAGTTTCTCTCTATTAGTCACCCTTTCTCTTTCTTTCTCTGTTACTCACTCTCTCTGGCCATCTCTTCCCACAAATGCTTCTCTCTTCACAACAAATGTTCCTCTTTTTGCGTATTGGTGACGTGTATGCTCTTGTCTGTATTTCACTTGATAAAAAG
Source organism: Gila orcuttii (assembly GCA_026230005.1). Classification (NCBI taxonomy): domain Eukaryota; kingdom Metazoa; phylum Chordata; class Actinopteri; order Cypriniformes; family Leuciscidae; genus Gila; species Gila orcuttii. The sequence continues at coordinate 44,323,188 of JAPDVR010000004.1, read as the reverse complement.
TCAGAGTGCTTGATGCAGGGTTGCTTGGCGACGATGGCACGTCCGTGTGATGTGTTGTGTTCCAGACTTCTCCCGAGCAGTGGGAGAGAGGAGCATGCTGGGATGGAGATTGAGAACACAGGCTCTCATCATGCAGTTCTTAACTCAGGGCACAAATGTACAGCAATCCATAACTTTACAGAAGTCATGGATCATGAAAGACAATAGAATAATAAAAGAGAGAGCAGAGATCAAGGCAGAGTTTGAATGACAGTGCTTTAGATCTGTTTGCTTTTTTAAATCTGAAATAGTGGTCAACCAATATATCGCCATGTCCAGTATATTTAATTCCACAGTTAAACATTTAATTCCACAAACCTTGCAAACCATTTATGTCATATTCACGGTGAACTGTATGTAATATTAGTGTTCCCTGGTCTTTATTTAAGAATATATGATTCTGATTTAAAAAAATGTTTTAATGTTTCGTTAGTTTTGAAAAAAGGCCATAATAGCATTACAGAATTAGTTTTGGTAACACTTTACAATGTCTCATTTGTTAAATCAAGTAAAGTCATCTTTATTCATATAGCGCTTTTTACAATACCGATTGTTTCAAAGCAGCTTTACAGTGATAACAGGAAAATAATGCAACAAAGTCTGTTTCGGCTGTACAGCAGATCTAGAAGAAAATAGTGTCATAGTCCAGCTTAAGTAAGTTATGTGATGGTTCATTTTTGTTGTAAAAAAGTTATTAATTTAGTCCATTTATCTATACAGCCGCTTAGGAGAAAACCGTGATGTCATCGTCCAGCTCGGTTCAGTTCTCTTATAATGGTGTCAATGCAGGCAGATCAATAATATTGGTGAATAATAAGTCTCCCCAACTAAGCAAGCCAAAAGCCAAAGGCGACAACAGGCGACATTGGCAAGGAACCAAAACTCCATCAGGTGACAGATTGGAGAAAAAACCTTGGGAGAAACCAGGCTCAGTACTCCTCTGGCCAACAAAATGAACTGTGAACTATGTATGATTGTGGTTCAGACAGCCTTACAGGTCAGAAGTGAGATTGGATCAGAACATTCAGAATATTATCCATTTCCATCTGGTTGAAGGTCGGAGATCACGCTGGTATGGAGACAGGTTTGTTGAGGATAAGTGCTGATGGCTGTCGTGTTGATGAGGCCTTCACAGGAGAGAGTCTAGTTGACACAATTTCTGCTGACACTTCAGGGATGCGTTGTGTTTGTGTCTAGGCGCAGGTTCACCTTCTGATCCGGATATGGCCAGGATCTGGTTGACTACATCATGCGTAGTAAGAACTGTAGCTCCTGTGTTTTGGACCAGCTGAAGTTTGTTTAATAAGGGTGCAGGGCAACCACCCAGTAGAGCATTACAATAATCTAGCCTTGAGGTCATGAATGCATGAACTAACTGTTCCGCATTTGCCATTGAAAGCATATGTCGTAATTTAGATAGATTTTTAAGATGGAAGAAGGCGGTTTTACAGATGCTAGAAACGTGGATTTCAAATGAAAGATTGGTAGCAGAGAGCACACCCAGGTTCCTAACTGACGACGAAGACTTGACAGAGCAGCCATCAAGTGTTAGAAAGTATTCTAGGTTACTATGTGCCGAGGTTTTTTGTTCAATAATTAGAAACAATGCATGCATTTCGTTAATATTGTGAATTGGTGATTTTAGTTGGGGCATGGAGAAATATAGATCTATTTATAGATAGAGTATCATTAGCATAACAGTGATAACTAATGCCATGCTTCCTAATGGCATCTCCCAAGGGTAGCATGTACAGGGTAAAAAGCGATGGTCCTAGTACTGAGCCTTGCGGTACTCATTCTGGACTTGTGATCGATATGACTGTAAATAATATTAATACATTTTATTTATAACGCACTTTTCATCAAAAGATCTCAAAGTGCTACAGGTTAGAAACAAAAAACAAACAAAAAAAAAAGCAGGATGTTGTTGTGGGAAGGAGGAGGTGGGAACTGGCTAATGTTTAAAGACTTTTAATAAATAAACAAATACAAAACGAAGGTTTAAATAAAACAGAACAGTTCAGATAGTTCAAAATAGTTCAGACCTGTCCTCTCTCGACCTTCACTATCGTTGCTTTAAGTCTATTCAAAAGAATGTTGTGGTCGATGGTATCAAATGCAGCACTAAGATCCAGTAACACTAATAGAGCCATACAAACACGATTGGATGATAAAAACAAATCATTTGTTACTCTAATGAGAGCAGTCTCAGTACTATGATACGGTCTAAATGCCTACTGGAAATCCTTGCAGATACCATTTCTTTCTAAAAAGGAACATAGTTGTGAGGAAACTGCCTTTTCTTGTATTTTTGACAGAAATGTTAGATTTGAGATCAACCTGTAATTGACTAATTCTCTATGATTAAGTTTTTTTTTTTTTTAAAAAAGAGGTTTAATAATAGCCAGCTGAAAAGTTTTTGGTACATCCTAATGACAAAGATGAATTAATGATTTTAAGAAGAGGATCTAAGAAGAGAAGTGGTTAATGTATTAATTAACATGAACTAACAATGATCAATTAATATGTTACACTATTTATTAATCTTTGTTAATGATAGTTAATAGAAATATAGTTGTTCATTGTTAGTTCACAGTGCATTAACTAATGTTAACAATTAAAAATGATTTAATAATGTATTAGTAAATGTTTACATTATCATTAACAATGATTAATAAATGCTGTAGAAATATTGTTCATTCTTGCACTAAAACTAATGTCAACTAATGAAACCTTATGTAAAGTGTTACCTTAGTTTTTGTTCATTTGGCAGATTTCATGATTTCAATATATATATATATATATATATATATATATATATATATATATATATATATTGGTCTGTGAAAAGTTTTAAATGATAAAAAAATTATCATTATTATTAATTGATACAATTAATTAATCACATCACAAATTCAGTTACCTTTTAAGGAAAGAAAACACGTGGTACTAACCCTGCTTCTAAATTACAAATGTGAAATGTTCCTTTACCCGGGGTTAAAAACGGTCTTTAGAATGACAATAAGCCATGGTTAAGCACAGTGTGAAAAGCCCTTTTGTGTGTGGGTTTGTACTGCATTTACCACCTTTTTTCCTCTGCTTATTTTTCAGGCCAGTCAGCTCGGTGTGTACAAAGCTTTTGTGGACAACTATAAAGTCGCAGTGGATACAGCAGAAAAATGCAGCCAGGCCAACATCCAATTTCAGAAGATCTCTGAGGTGAGGTCATCTACCTCCGACCATCCAGCACTAGTGTTGTCACGATACTGGAATTTCCAACTTCGAAATGATACCTTGATAATGATCGATATTCCTTACCATTTTCCAATACCACAGGGAAAACTGCCTCATATACCGCCATACAGATAATTTGTTGATTTTGTTATCATTTTTTGATAATTTGGGTCATTGTATTGCAATCGTTTACACATAGGCTTTATTTGAATCGTTGAATTAAATAAAAAAAAAAGAAAAGTAATAAAATAGTGAGTAATAAAATAAGAACAAATAAACAAATTGCAAACGATAGCACAAATAAATACAATAGAAATAAAGAGACAAATGAAATAAACATGGCTTTAAGTTTTTCAGGTGGGTCTAACTGTAGTATTCAGGTAAGAAATAATACAGAAATTAAAGTAATCAAATGTAAAATAACACAGGATAGTCTTCATTGTAAAAATTAAATACAGATTAATGCTTTCAATTAAAGCTACAAAAGTTATTCTCAAGCTGTTTGAGAGGCTGCTTTATGTGAGTGGTGCACGCGCTTTAGGTGTGAGTGCGAAATCTTTGGGAATTACTAAAATGATCATTTGAACAAACACTTAACCCTAAGAATTAAACATGCAAAGTATTAAAACATCTAGTTTTTCATCTAGATTTTGCTTTGATGCATTAAACAGAGTTTGACAGATGATAACAGGCTAAATTACATAAACTTAAATTGGAAAAGCCTTGCCATATCTTAAGACCCCAAAATACAATTGGGGCTGGACTCCTTTGACCTAGCAACTGCACAGCAACAGGCTTAAACCACATAGCAACACTATTGCAATGCAAGTGCCCACAACATTGTGGTGGCATGTTCAAATCACATCTAGCTATCATCCTCAGCTTGATGCATTTACTCATACATACACAAGCAGCCTTCTGCATCACATTTCTCTTCATTATTCCATTCAGGATGTATACGTCACATTCTGCTTTCTGAGCCAGACGCGAGCTCTGTATAGACGTGCACTTGTGTTGGTGTGTGCTTATAGTAGGGATCTTTTCTGTTGACAGAATCTGAAAGTTAAAGGTCCAAAAGAATCCAAGGACTGCACCACTACCGCCACCATGGAGGGTAAGCGTATCTATTGATCTGTGATGTGTGTGTGACATGCATGTGCGAACTGTATTTACAGTATGTGAAAGCCTGAATCTGTTTGTATGTGATTTGATGTGTTGATTGATGGTTCATTGCGAGAGTGAATTGTCATGTATGCGTAAGTGAGCTGTGAGCAGTGTCTCTTAAGAATGAGTTCAGCTCTGCATCTTTCTACTTGTGTATGCAGCATCCACAACTCAAGTGTGTGCGTGTGTGTGTGTGTGGGGAAGAGTGCGTGCTTGCTCATTCTGAGTGTTTTGGAGTGTGGGAGAGCAGGAGTGTATGAGTCTCTCTCTCTTTTTCTGTCTTGGCCGTGTTTGTGAGGGATGGATAAAAGGGGCTGCAGAATGAGAAAGAAGTAGTGAGAGAGCATTTAGAGAAGACTGCAGGATCAGTGGAAGTTTGTCATGGAGATTCTTCTAGTTCTCCGTCTGTGTTGTAACTGCACCTATGGTAACTGTATTGCATTTTAATGCTTTGACAAGCTGATGATCTGGATGACTCTCAGTTCATGATTGTTGTGTGGTTTGGTTTGTGATTTTTGTTTTAATTGTGTCCATGCTATCTGATCAGAAAGTTAAACGGTTTTAGAGCTTAATTCTGCCGGAGAATGTTATCTAATTTCAGTGCAGCAGGATGTCTGGTAATCGTGGGTATACTTTGATATTTGGAGCCTTTACTAAAGTTTTTTATTATGTAAAAATATATATAGAGATTATTAAAATATTCTTTCATACTAAGAGAAAAATGTTTCTTTTAAAATCTGCTCAATAAAAGGTTCTTTGGGGAACCCAAGTTGGTCCTACTATGACATTGCTGTGATAACTCCCTTTTGGAACCTTAATTTTAAGAATGTAGAAAGATCTTAAGAACAATGGCACTTATAAAACAAATTGTTCCGATTATGTCTTCTGATTGGTCAATACAGCATTCCAGTTATGCTAAAATACACGACATAGTAACAACTAAACACACTTTCGCATAGCTACTGTATACCATATACAAGGGCTGTGATGATACAACTTAGCTCACAAGACGATACAGGATATTGGGTTTTACGAGAACGAGACGAGGCAATATTTTTAAGAAACACTATATTTAAGGAATCTTCAATGACAAAATATGACTGGAAAAAGAGTCTTTTATTCAACTGAAAGTCACAAAATGCAAAACAATGTAGGTGCATTTAACTTATGATTTGACTAATCTAGGGCTGTCACTAACAATTATTTTGGTAATCGAATAATTGGTCAAGTGAATATACCCTTTAAAATGACTCAAATTAACAATAATAATTGGTTTACATAAAGTATCAAAATCATGTAATTTATAATTTTATTGAACAACACTGTTAAAATACATAATGTAATATACACTCACCTAAAGGATTATTAGGAACACCATACTAATACTGTGTTTGACCCCCTTTCACCTTCAGAACTGCCTTAATTCTACGTGGCATTGATTCAACAAGGTGCTGAAAGCATTCTTTAGAAATGTTGGCCCATATTGATAGTAGGGGTCGACCGATTATCGGCCTGGCCGATTATCGGCGCCGATATTGAGCATTTTTATGGTTATCGGTATCGGCCATTTTCAAAACCGATTTGCCGATAAAATAATTTTATTTTGAAATGCGCTATATTTGGCTCTAACGCAGGCATCTCTGTCGGAACTCACCACTCTGTAGACAAGACCAATGTCCCGCACATCTGATTTGTTGGGAGTCACGAGTCCGGCCAATCAGCGCAAAAGCTGAGGCACTGAAAGTGTTGCACTCTCACACCGAGAGCACTCGCTGACTGGAGCTGCTTCACTGATCACGCATCAGTCTCTCAAAGTTAAGACAGCAGCAGACTTTGCTGAAGTAGCAATACTTTACTACACTGAAGTTGCAAAACACCTCAATATAACAGGGTCCTGTGATTTCCGCGATGCAGAAAACACGGAAGGAATCGCGGAATCCAGTCATAAAAACGGAATTTAATGTATAAAGCGGATCGTCACGGAATTTGTCAACTTCTTGATGAATTAATAAAAGAACAGGTCAGTACAAATCAAATCGGATGTCAAACCGCAAACCGTTATTTAAATATGAATCCTGCGTGTCTCTAAATGAATGGCGCAGACGCGTGATCATTACCACACACACACAGGAGCACGCGTGACGCTTGCGCTGTTTTCAGCCTCAGCCGCATCATTATATGAGGACATGATTGCATAAACATCATCTCCAGAGCCGCTTAGTCACTTCATGAGCTTTTTAATGCTTCAACTGAGAAAAGTTATCGTCATATCCATAGGGTCATATCATAAACACACAGAAACTCAAAGATCTCAACGGCAACCCGTCAAAATAAAAGTTCGGTTTTTCATAGGGCCCTAAAAATGTAATTTGTGTTAAACTGTAAATAAATTGAATTGTTTGATAATTTCAATTAATTAGAAATGCTTTTTTTATTAGTAAAATTTAATTTTACCATTAAAATAGTCTTTAAGTTTTACAAAATGTTTACAGAATGCTGCTGGGTGCTCCCTGAATTTTTTTATAGTTATTATTATTAATAATGTTATTAATAATGTTATTATTAACAGTTCTCAGATTTAAAAATATGATTAAAATCATTTAAAGAAAGTTTTCTGTAAAAACCCTTTGTTATTCTTAATTTTGACTTTAACTTACATTTTTACACCAGACATAGGCTATATCGGTTCAAAATATCGGTTATCGGTCTACTTGATCTGTAATAATCGGTATCGGCATCGGCCCTGAAAATCACATATCGGTCGACCCCTAATTGATAGGATAGCATCTTCCAGTTGATGGAGATTTGTGGGATGCACATCCAGGGCACGAAGCTCCCGTTCCACCACATCCCAAAGATGCTCTATTGGGTTGAGATCTGGTGACTGTGGGGGCCATTTTAGTACAGTGAACTCATTGTCATGTTCAAGAAACCAATTTGAAATGATTCTAGCTTTGTGACATGGTGCATTATCCTGCTGGAAGTAGCCATCAGAGGATGGGTACATGGTGGCCATAAAGGGATGGACATGGTCAGAAACAATGCTCAGGTAGGCCGTGGCATTTAAACGATGCCCAATTGGCACTAAGGGGCCTAAAGTGTGCCAAGAAAACCTCCCCACACCATTACACCAGCACCACCAGCCTGCACAGTGGTAACAAGGCATGAAGATCCATGTTCTCATTCTGTTTACGCCAAATTCTGACTCTACCATCTGAATGTCTCAACAGAAATCGAGACTCATCAGACCAGGCAACATTTTTCCAGTCTTCAACTGTCCAATTTTGGTGAGCTCTTGCAAATTGTAGCCTCTTTTTCCTATTTGTAGTGGAGATGAGTGGTACCCGGTGGGGTCTTCTGCTGTTGTAGCCCATCCGCCTCAAGGTTGTGCGTGTTGTGGCTTCACAAATGCTTTGCTGCATACCTCGTTTGTAACGAGTGGTTATTTCAGTCAAAGTTGCTCTTCTATCAGCTTGAATCAGTCGGCCCATTCTCCTCTGACCTCTAGCATCAACAAGGCATTTTCGCCCACAGGACTGCCGCATACTGGATGTTTTTCCCTTTTCACACCATTCTTTGTAATCCCTAGAAATGGTTGTGCGTGAAAATCCCAGTAACTGAGCAGATTGTGAAATACTCAGACCGGCCCATCTGGCACCAACAACCATGCCACGCTCAAAATTGCTTAAATCACCTTTCTTTCCCATTCTGACATTCAGTTTGGAGTTCAGGAGATTGTCTTGACCAGGACCACACCCCTAAATGCACTGAAGTAACTGCCATGTGATTGGTTGATTAGATAATTGCATTAATGAGAAATTGAACAGGTGTTCCTAATAATCCTTTAGGTGAGTGTACATGTTATAAACAATCAACTTGTGTACATTATGTATTGTAACAAATACATAATGCAGATAGCACTAACGGCCTGGTGATTGTTATTGTTACACTTTACAGCAGGATCAAATCCTTGTTTAATATTGGCCAAACAACATTTAATTCAAGTGTCCACCTAATCTTCAATATTTGGCCTCTTCTTTACGATAGAAATGCTACAGCCACTGTAATTTCTTGAACAAGAACATGTGGACATCAAAACATGCAAACTCAGAGCGAGGGTTCAAACTTTTATTTTGAAATTGTGATGAACAACAGTTTGCATATTTAGAAAGATACTGATGTATTCTGTGTTAGTGTAGGTTTATAAATGATAGCACTACGCTATGCTGGATTATGATTTTTAAAATTGTTGTAATATTTCGTGCAAGCCTTTATAAAACGGTCTAATAATGTGGTTCATGGTTTCGCGTCCGTAGAATGCTCCACTTCCGGTATTTAATTTAACCAGAATTTAATCGAGGTATTGTGAAAGCCCAACACTAATCCAGGGCTCAACATAAAAAAAAAATCCCCACTGGCCCCCAGGGCCAGTAGATCAGAGTTTTACTGGCCCCTTCTATATTTTTACTGGCCCTGAAAGAAATATAAGGAAAAGCACTTTTCCATTAAACTGTATTTATTGTATACATTAGGATTCATTTTTCTTGTCCCCTCACAATGACAGTAAACTAATTATTACATGAGTGATGTTTAATGTTACATAGGCCTATTTTCACTTCAAAATGGCGAAATTAGACAAAAGTATATTAGTTTGCCTGATTTTATTTGTCATTCGTTTAACATTTATGTCCTAAAAAAAACTGTCAATGAAGAAAAAATGAAGAACGCGCTGAATCTGATTCTATAACAAGACTGTAGCGAACAAGAATTATGCATGCGCGCCACACAGACGAGCACAATAGAAGAGGTACGTCTCAAACGCATTAAACAGCGCAAGTATTAAATCTGTCAGTCAGCAACAGTATCAGAGTATCTGACAATGCAAGCTGCTTTAAACTTGTTAACTAACGTTATATCTTACCAGTTATTTTGAAGCACTTAATATAAGCTTGTGTCATGTTTAGGACAAATTGTACTATGTTCTTTCACTGCTGGAGCTCACACTGCGTCCTCCGCTATTTTTCAGATGTGCTCGTATCAAACTACTGTATCGATATAAACGGTATTGCCTCATTCCATATCGTTTAAAAAGAAATCGATATATTGTACAAACTCGATATACTGCCCAGCCCTACTAGGAATGTCCTCTTTCTCGTATCAGCCTCGTAGTTCTTTGAAATTTTAACACGTTATAAATAACCTGAAGTAATATTGACACTCTTCGCGCCACTGTGTATGACGTTTGCTGTTTGTTTTGCTGATGGCCAGTGACTGGCCAATCAACTAGCCCGACATACTCTTTTACTGGCCCCGGGCCATCGGGCCATTGCTTATGTCGAGCCCTGACTAATCGTCTTGTAATGAAGGTCACGTAAAGGGATAGTTCACCAAAAAATAAAAATTCTGTCATTAATTACTCACTTTTATGTCGTTCTAAACCTGTTCTTTTCATCTTCGGAAAAAACAAATGAGTATTCTGATGATGACTTAAGCCTTGAGAAACCAGAGTTCATTAATTAGATTTTAGAATAGCCTATATTTTATTAACAAAAATAGAATAACATAACTTTTAACTGTTCAAACATGCTTTTTCTACCTTAAAACATTAGAATTTAGGTTGCCTTGTAACTTGGCAGCAAACATCTTAAATATTTGAAGAGGTACCAACTATACAAAAAAAAGTTAGATAAAATAAAGTAAAAAAATAAATAAAAAAAACCTATGCACTCGTAGAAATTTTAGTAAAAAGTGCAAAATATAAACCATCCATTTTGCTACACAGATTAACACAAGACCGTATTTTCATTTTCTCTCTGTTGTCGCTGGGATAGTATCTTTTTAGATGATGGAAAAGGTTTGTTTCCCACCTTGGTTGGGACCGAGCGATTACATATTTTGTAGACCATCTGGTCCGGTTCACACAGAAAGCGCTTTTGCATTCCACTGGGGTGCTTTTTTATTGTGTTTTTTCAATGTTTTGTTTACATATATTGCCAGAGTAAGGATGGCCTATTCACACCAAGAACTATACCTATAAAGGTAACTGTACCAATAGACCGTAGTCAGGGTAGCACCATAAATCTTTTACAGGAATGAAAATGATGCTTCGAGTGATAGAATTACAGTGCATTTCAATGGATCGTACTGTTATTTAACAATATACTAATTGTTCAGCTGACGAAATGTCTTTCCGAAAAAAATAAACCTTTCAGTATACACTCCATGAAACCATTTTAAAAGACCTTTATACAGTGCGTGTCATTGTAAAGGGTGTAAGTCTATCCCTCACAGCCTCATTTTTCATCCGTGTTAAATCCAATATGCCGTCTAACCTGACCTAAGGTCTATAAATATATTAGCTTCCACATCAATGCACTATATCATTCTGTTTATTATAAGCACGTGCTGTTGTTTTGTCGTCTTCTGCTTAAATACTTGAGCTCTTTAAAACAGAATGAATTCTGACTGGCTGTCTATGAATTTATCATTTATCAGCGGGAAAAAATCGCTGTGAAAGTAATTCCAATGATATTGTAGACTCTGCTAATCTTTTACAGTTATAATTAACTGTTTGAAAACTATATCATTATCGTAATTTTTTTATCATCCCTGGTCTGAACCAGGGATATATTTGAACCAGCTTATATATTTAATATATAAGCTTAGAATAATTTTTGAAAATTGATGTTTCAGTTGTTCTAATAATGCCCTTTAGCCATGACTGTGTTCATAATATAGCACAAATTTTGTAGCTACTTACTTAAAAGAAGAAGGAACTAAATATTCTGAATGACATCCATCCACAATCTGACTTGGGATGCAGCCTGGAGGCATAATCGTTTGGCCAGAGGAGAACTGGTCTCCCAGCTGAGCCTGTTTTTTTCCTCCATTTCTGTTGCCGTTGGAATTTGGCATCCTTGCCACTGTCGCCTTTGGCTTGCTTAGTTGGGGACATTTTAATATTCAGTATTATTAATTTGACTGTACTGACACTATTGGATGAGAACTGAATTGAGCTGGACGATGACATCACTGTTTTTTTCGGAGCTGCTTTATAGCTGAATTTAACTAATTTCATAATTGATGAACTTTACACAGTAATTGAACTGAGTACTTGAGCGAGCTCTTAACGCATTATAGTCCTTCACGTCTATTGCGATCTCAAAATTCTGGCCAGTTGATAATACCTACAATATCAAAATCGACTGCTGGCGGTAGATCCTTTTCATATTTAGCACCAAAACTTTGGAATAATCTTCCTAACATTGTCCGTGAAGCAGACACACTCTGTCAGTTCAAATCTAGACTAAAAACACATCTCTTTGACCTAGCATACACATAACACATTATAGACTTCTATAATTCAATGTTAGGCTGCATAGTTTAGATCAGCCGGGACTGGGAACACTTCCCATAAATCCTGATGTACTTGGTACATCATAAGAAGGATGGCGTCTACTCTAATATTAGTCTCTCTGTTTATCCCGAGGTTTACCGCAGTCCACCGGATCCAGATCTGAGGAAGGACCAGCGCCTGGACACAACGACAACACAGTGCTGAAGTGTCAACTAGTCTCTCCCCTGTGAAGGCCTCCTTCCTTTTACCTCTGTACAGATAAAACGTTGTCGGGATAATTCCGGTTCGTGTGGCTACGCAGACGTGACAAAAATTTATGTATTATACATTTTTAAGGCCAGACAAGTAGTTTGTTGAGGGTTGATTTGTGAAGAAGGACTACACGCCTGCGCACATATATATTCAAATGCGCATACCTATTGACTGAACACATGATGCGCATGTGCGCGCCGTCTGCGTTGACTTGACTTGAATTAAAGATCATTTGCAACAATCTGTGTTGGATAAAGCGCTATATAAGTAAATATGACTTGACCTAAATATGCACTACAGTTTGTAAAAGCTCAGTGGAAAGTTTTATAAAACTGTGCGTAGGATCCTTACTAAAAGTGTACGTGTATCGGAAAGCCAAAAATGGCGTACGCCTAAAAATAATCAGACGTAAAAAAAGTGCATACGCCAGAACCTGCGCAAAATTCCCCTTATAAAGATTATGCGTGCACATGTGTCTCCACCCACCCTGTCTCTGATAGCGATGCCATGCAAACTGATAGAACATAATTTATGAACCATAATCCGCCAAATTGGCTAGTGTGTAATTCACCACAGTGAATTTTCACCTGCATTTGACAGGTTGGCAGGGTCATTTCAAACCCTGGTTTATGTTTTAATCATAAAGATTTGTGGTTTGCAATATTGCGTACTGTGTTTTGTTTTGATTTGTCTTGTGTTTTGCTTTGCTTTGCTTTTTGTTTTGTCCATTTATATTATTATTATTTTTTAATTTCAGTATTTTTAAGTACAGTAGGTGATATTTATTTAGGGAAATACTAAGTGTGCAATAATAAGTGTGCAATCCTGCTAATTATCATGGTCATAGTCAGGTAGTTAAAGGTTAATAAACAGTTATTCTCTGCAGTCAACTTGTAGAGTCAGTCCTACTGTAAGTATGTCAGTGTGAGGTAATGTCAAATCGCATTTTCTGAGTTCATGTATCGGCTTTCCTTATGCTTTACGCAAATCTAATGACTTCTGCCACTTTGTGTAAACTGCTTTATCCAGTCACATCACACTGTCTGTCGGACCCTAGCTTATGTAGCACAATTGCTCAAACATTTTTTATTTTATTTAGCAAAGAATAAGAACTGACTAATTTTTATCTTGTGCGAGCATGCCTCAAATGGGATCAGCCCACAGCAGGGTTTTTGCAATATTTGTTTTCCTCTTCTAGAGCTAAATTTATGTTTTTAGACTCATAACAGTGACATTTCGATTAGTGACACTCTGCTTGCAGCGCTTTGTGATCATCCACACATGGGTGTTTCGAGAAAATAGGGAAAAGAGGAATATTTTTTACTGAGTTAAAAGTTTGAATTCTGACTCAGAACTTGGCTAATCTGAAAAACTTTTCAGTTCCCTCATTTTTGACAGTTGCATCTGAACTGGAACTATATTTTGTGTAAAATTTTGTGCACTCCAATTCTGCTTTATACAGTAGTAGCCAAAGGTGATGTCCGGCCAATCTTCACCCTTTATTCAATTATTAAAAGTGGGTTAAAGAATTTGTAAACATATTGAATAGTTGTGCCAGGCTGTAATACAAAGAAAATACGAACACATGAAAAAACAAGTGAGAACCGTCAAAATATGAATAACTTATGTTGTACTCAGTGTATTCTTTTTCCTGTGAGTTTTTGTTGTTCTACACATTTTTGCATAGTGAAATAAGACATGTAGCTGTAGATTATCTTTTTTGCCAAATAATTTTGTCAGATAAATACCTTAACCAAGTTTAGAAGATATAAAAATATATATACAGTGTGTGTGTGTATATATATATATATATATATATATATATATATATTTCTCATATTTAGATGGTTTAATTGAACGTGTTGGGTCATTAAAAACACATATACCCTCTGGACATCACTTTTGGCCACTACTGTATATTGTTTATACCAAAATAGTTTGTTTTAATGTATATAAGATATGAGATTTATTTTCTGTGGCCATAAATAGAAAGTCCTTGTAATGATATGTGTGCATTTCTCCAGTCATCTTTAGTCATCTTTTCCTCAATCCAGCAGGATGGATATATGGGAAATCAGTAGCTCTCTCAATCTAGAGGAGTTTCTTCTGGGACTGTGTGTGAAGGGCATCTTGGACTCATTTTGTATGCAAGCCTCTGTGCTGAGATGTGCTTCAAGGTTGTGATTGGATATCACAACCTATAGGGACTATGTTTCTCAAAAGCATCGTAAACTTAAGTAGATCGTAGAGAGCATTGCCAATAGTTTCTAAGATCTACTTAGGCTTACAATGCTTTTGGCAAACACAGCTCTAATTTGTTCAATTTCAGATCCAATCAGCTGTGATTGGTCAGGCTTTGTGAGGTGGAATGAGCCAGTGGACTCTGAGGAAATTGATTTTGTGTATTCATTCATGATGGCCTGAAGGAGCTCTCGTGCACTCTTACTTCTACTTTATAATGACTTTCAGTAAAATCCACCTAGTAATCCACCTAGTAATCACCTAGTAATGCCTTAACACCACCCAGAACACCATAACTCATAGCAATGTCCAGCAACTTACTAGCAACACTATATTATTCAACAACTTCCTATAGACCATCAAGAACACAACAACCTATAGAAACTACCTAGCAATACCCAGGCAACCATAAAGAACACACTAACATATTTCTAACAACAACCCAGAACACCATAAAAATCTTTGCTGTGTCTAGCAAAACACTCAAACATCTAACGCCCACAACACCCTTCCAACAACCCAAACTATGGGAGATGCAAGCACCTATCATATTGTCTTCAGAAAAATGTTTTCTTCAGAAAATGTGCTTAGTTGATTTTATGGTCCATTCAGGAAAATTCCACAGATTTTGCCCCAAAATCACCATAGTAAATGCTGATAAAGCCCTGCAAACAGTAATGCAAATGAACACTAGCAAATATGATTAAATATTGGTTATTTAATTGATAAATGACATTTATCTACTAGTGCACCTCACTTCTCTCCTCCTCCTCAAACATTTCTGTCACCACACTCTCTCCACTGTAATCCTTCAGCCTTGCAGAGGCACATGGGAAATATGCCCTGTCAGAGAGCTCCGTTCTTTTGCGATGTGAAATATAATCTATAATTAGATTAATTGAGTATGAGTGAGTACGGACTGGTGGGAAACGTCATCAATTAGAACGAAAGAAAGCAGGACCACCATTGGAACCCATCATAACCCTGTCAGAAGATGAAGATGTGACTGCAGAGGAGAATGTGGAGAAGTCTCTCACTAGTGCTGTCAATGAAATGAGAGACAAAGCTCTTTTTTCTGAAGATTGCTCACAGGAGACCCTTATCGGGGTGTTTATGTCAATATACTTTCTGTAACAGTGCTCCTTGTACCTGACTGGTACTTCTTGGAAGACAATAGTCTTGACTTTGATAAGCTGTGTTTTTTTAATTGAGGTCAACAGAAATTACAGAAATGATTGTGTTGAAGTTTTGGCTCAGTGGTTAGTGCAGGGCCGTAACCACAATACATTATTCAGAATATCCAGTATTTTTCAATTACAGGCTCTTAAAATTGTACCTTAGTGCAATATTGAATTTTGGTTGCATATTGATGCAAAGCAGTATTGTATTGATTATTTCTTGATTGAAAAAATCTAAACCCCTCATTAAAGTTTGCAAATTTTCCTTTGACTTGCAATCGAATGTTTGTGAAAAATGATGGCAGTGTAAAATATTTGCATAATGAGACATTTGCCGCCATTATTTAAAAAAAAAAAAAGCAGAACATTTTCTTTTAGATATAGGCTACAGTCTTTAGGAATTACAGTTAGCTTAAAAACGATATCACATTGTATAAATTGAACAGAATAGCAAGAGCTTGGTATAAAGCGAATGGTATGAGGTGTTCATATCCCACTGCAGTGTTAAGGGAGGGCATGATACTGTATAAGCTGACAGATATGCATTTTCTTTTCTCTCTCAGTCTGCCAGCTTACTGAGAGTGGGGATTTACAGTGAGCTAAAGACATAAACCGAGACTCCTCTCAGTGTTTGGATTCATTTGTCCTGGATGCTCATGTTTGTACAGTGCTCAGTGAAGCTATTATCCCCTAGTATCTGGCTGGTCAGTCAGTTGTGTAATAGTTTGGGAATGGGTATTTCTTCTCTCTCTCTCTCTCTCTCTCTCTCTATCTCTCTCTCTCTCTCTCTCTCTTTGGGTGTGTTTGGCATTTTGAGCATTTTTATGATTGAAAGTATGAGTGTTTTTTAGTTACAATCTATACATATCTTATAAAATAATATTCCATAACTTATGATCACTCTCTTATTAATTATTTAATGTTTGTTTTTGACAGCTCTCCTCTACAAGCCTATTGACCGTGTCACACGCAGCACTCTTGTCCTGCATGTGAGTTGCTCTCTCTAAAAATATAAATGTCTATTGATTGTATAGTTAGGTTTAAAATCGTAAGGTCACCTCTACTAAGGCAAATGCACAGGCTAGTATTTTTCTGGAGTCACACATGCACACTCACAAAAGCACTCAAATGCAATCAACTGTGACTTTAGGCCTACCATTATTTTAAGCCTGATGGAGCTTGCAGTGTTTCTAATAAATCTCTATTTGTATTTGTATAAGACTCTATTGAGTCTTATAGTTTAACCAGGTTAATATGTGTTCACGTTCATTGTAAACTCTGTAGAGATTTAACTGCAGTCAATTTGAAAGAATGTGCACTTTTGATTTCTTACCTTGAAAGGTTGTCTTTAGATGTTCTGAGTATTTGCATATTGTCTGTGATGACATTTTGGAGTTGTGGCGTTTATCAGTAAACCATAGTTAACTGTGCCATAAAGAGACACTCCAACACTAAATTCTACCGTTTAAAGATCATCATATCAATTAAGATTCGAGTATCAACATGTCAGACCTGTTTTTTTATCACGGATTCAAGGTCATTACAAATCCAGATGTCAGTAGAAGGTGGTTTCCACCAAAAAATATCTCATCAAAACTCGTAAAACCTCGACGAGAGGTACTATAACCTTTGAAAATGGATACAAATTCCACCAGTATCTCAGTCCAAAATGTGACTTCCTCATATACACAGCCATTCAAAAGTTTTGTGGTCAGCAAGATTAAAAAAATACAATAAAACAAGGACACATTAATTTGATCAGAAGTGACAGTAAAGATTATTAATTAATTATTTTATAATGTTACAAACAATTTATATTTAAAACAAATTCCTCTATTTTGATTAATCAAAGAATCCTGGGAAAAAAATATTATGGTTTCCATGAAAACATTAAGTAGAATAACTGTTTTCATCATTGATAGTAATAAAAAAAAATATTTATTGAACAGCAAATCAGCAAATTATAATGTTTTCTAAAGGATCATGTAACACTGAAGACTGGAGTAATGGCTGCTGAAAATTCAGCTTTGCCATCACAGGCATAAATTACATATATTACATATATATCATATATTTTAAAATATATTAAAATAGAAAACAGTTCTTTTAAATTGCAATAATATTTCACAGTATTCCGGTTCTTACTAATAAATTCAGTCTTTCAAAAACATTTTAAAAGTCTCACCAACCCCAAACTTCTGAACTGTAGTGTAGGTTTATAACTATCATTTTTGTTTTAGTAGTGGGATTATCAATTTAAGAATACACATAAAACTCATGTATGATGTCTTTTTGTTTTATTATATAAGGACTTGTTGAAACACACCCCTAAGGATCATCCAGACTTCCCATTACTACAGGATGCTCTGAGAATATCCCAGAACTTCCTTTCCAGCATCAATGAAGAGATTGACCCACGCAGGACTGCCGTGACCACACCGAAGGGAGAGGTGTGTTTGTGCAACTTTGTGTGACAGAAGAGAGTACGAAGTTTAATGTATTTTGCATATACAGTCCTTTGCTGTAAGTAATGCTTTAAGACAGGTGAGGTATCAGTGCCTTTTATAAGAGTGTTTTCAAACCTACTTTATTAATAGCATTTTATTCGGAACCTGGTATGTTTCTTTTCTTAGTTTTGGTCTGTGTGGGCATTCCACAGCAAAAAAAAAAAACACCTCACCTTGAGCCAGCTTTGTATCAATATATATCTGGGTTTTTTTCCCTACCTGACAGATCAATTATTCAAAGAAATAATCAACAGATTAGACAATTATGAGAATAATCAGAAGTTGCAGCGCTTCAACTCGCTTCTTAACCATCATGGTATAATGCATAGTTGGAGGAATAGACTCTATGCACAGCCTAATGCCTACATATTTCTCTACGTAAAATCTCAGTTGTATGCGCACTTCCGGTATAGTATTCTCTGATAGCAAACTGTGGTAAAAGTAAACTCTTTCTGTCATATTTCGACTAACTATCGATCACAACTAACTGTGTGATCTATATTACTATATTACACAACTAACTGCCTGATCACAACTAACTGTGTGATCTATATTACTATATTACACAACTAACTGCATGATCACAACTAACTGTGTGATCACAACTGTAATGCAATAATATTGTTATTAGGTAGCTTGGGTACAGGGTACTCCTTAAATGAAAAGGAAAGTTTTTCTTTTTTTACCTCAAATATTTCTCCCTGCCAGTTTAAAGGCATAGTTCACCCAAACATTCATGTAATTTACTCACCCTCATGTCATTCCAGACTCGTACAAAAGGAGATGTTAGACATAAATAATAATTTTCTTTATTGTATGGAAAAAATATATAATGAATGTGACTAGTGACTGAGCCTGTCATTCTGCCTAACATCTCCTATTGCGTTTCACAGAAGTCAGATTTGGAACAATATGAGGGGTCAATAAATGACACAATTTTACTGGTGAACTATCTCTTTGTCCACATGGTGAAAAATCTCATATAATTATACTACATGAAATTTGTAATTAATTACAGTGTGCACCTTAAGCCACCAGCAAATTTATTCTCTTAAGGGTCATGCAGATAAAACCACCATCCCACTGACAGGACTTTGCTGGACTCACTAGGAATACCAAGTGGGCATATTAGGATGAGTCAGTGTTAGCCAACCCTTTTCCAAAAGACACACCCAACAGTACAATGTCTTGGATATCTCACTTATCTAACACACCCACTTTAGGTCTTGGTCTAGTAAGTAGCGTATGAGTTGAGACACATAAACAGTACATGTTTTAAATTCAAGGAACATCATTGGAGAAAACAGGGTAACCATTAATCATTTATCTCATTCTTCTCAAAATTCACTTAAACTTACAATTGTTCTGGGTTTGTGCCAGCTAAGCAGAGAATGTGCTGTCTGGTACAGTTGTGTGGTTACACAGTGCTGTGCCAGCAACACAAGAATAGCTATGTTGGGACAGTATGACGGGGTTGGAGTCCTTTAACACAATCTCTAAAGATAATTAAACAATGACAAAAAATAATAATAAATAATTGACCCCTAATTATAGTATATATGCATAAACAACAAGACAAGATGACTGTCTTTCTTTTTAAAGTGCTAAACTTTTCTACGGAATACATTTTTATTCATTATGTCATTTGTGGCATGGTTGTTGGTGACATGGGTGTTTTAGAAACTGCTTATCTACTGGGATTTTCACGCACACCCATCGCTAGTGTTTACAGAGAATTTTCACAAAAAGCGAAAATATCCAGTGAGCAGTAGTTCTGTGGGCCAAAATTCCTTGTTGTTTATGCCAGAGGTGAGAAGAGAATAGCCAGACTGGTTTGAGCTGATAGAAAGGCAACAGTAACTCAACTAACCACTCGTTACAACCGAGGTATGCAGAAGAGCATCTCTGAATACACAACATATAACTTTGACACAGATGGGCTACAGCAGCAGAAGACACACCGGGTGCTACTCCTGTCAGCTAAGAACAGGAAACTGAGGCTACAATTCACACGAGCTCACCAAAGCGGTGCCTGTTCTGATGAGTCTTGATTTCTGGTGCAACATTCAGATGGTATGGCCAGAATTTGGCATAAACAACATGAAAACATGTATCCATCCTGCCTTGTATGAATGGTTCATGCTGCTGTTGGTGGTGTAATGGTGTGGGGGATATTTTCTTGGCACACTTTGGGCCCCCAGGTACCAATTGAGCATTATTTAAACACCACAGCCTACCTGAGTATTGTTGTTGACCATGTCCATCCCTTTATAAGCACAATAATGAGTCATGTCACAAAGCTCCAATCATTTCAAACTGCTTTCACTTTACTCAAATGGCCTCCACAGTCACCAAATTTCAATCCAATAGAGCATCTTTGGGATGTGGTTGAACGGGAGATTCACATCATGGATGTGCAGCCGACAAATCTGCATGATGCTATCATGTCAAATAAAGACCAAAATCTCTGAGGAATTTTCACCTTGTTGAAACTATGCCATGAAGAATTAAGGCAGTTCTTGCTATTTGCTCAAGAGAATGATCTATTTAAGTCCACATGTCATTCTAACAGGAAACTGTTCTTATAACCACAGGTCAAGAGCTGTAGTTCCACCCACACTGTGGCAACTTGTAATGCTATTTATGACTATTTGTTGAAACTGTTTTCTGGAAACACTGAATCGTTGAACTACATGCGACCATAGTCAGCCATGTCTGCCAACAATGCTTGCAGGAAACGTACCCCTAACCAATAAGAAGATAACTCAAAACGCAAATGTAGTGAGGCGGAAAGAGAGTTTGTAATCATAACTGTATAAAATCATATAAAAAGGTGCAATACCGCAACTTACTATGTTCAAGTGTCAAAAAGATTACTGCCACTGGATTAATTGTGTGTTGTAGTATTAACATGATATCAATATTTCATTTTTTAAATATCACAGGCTCGTCAGCTGGTGAAGGATGGCTTCCTGGTGGAGGTGTCGGAGGGGACGCGTAAACTCCGTCATGTCTTCCTCTTCACAGACCTTCTGCTCTGTGCCAAGATGAAAAAGACAGCAGTTGGGTATGAACATGGACAGTTCAAATTGGTGTAGGATTCTCTTAAAATTTTCACTCAAAAATGCTCATAAATTTCACTAAATAATTGCAAAGAAATGGCAAGTAACACATTGAATAAAACAACATTTTCAAGTAGAAATACTGAAATATTATTTTATTGTAAAATGTACTCCAATAATCTTTGATTTATTAACAACTTTGAAACAAAATTTTTAGTTTACACAAACTCACTTTCTCTCTCAGTTATGTATTACCACTACATGCATAAATTACACTACAGGCAGTTGTGTGTTTGGTGCCTGTAGATTAAGTGTTAATTTACAAAGGTGCAATATCATTTGTCACTCTGTTGTTGTCATGGTCACTATGTCAAAGACATCGTAATATCGATTGATAGCTGTTGTTACCCTGCATGCAGCTACAGCCTTCCCAGAATAACAGGCATACGTGTCACACGCACACACGCACGCACACACACACACACACTCTATAGGCTGTGCATTTGCACATGAAGATACCTCATGAAACTGATTTCGAACAGGCTTCCGAGTCAGCGTAACGGTTTAATGATCTACAACAAAATAGAGCAAGATTTGGGACTAAGCGAATATAAATGTACATTTACACACAAACTGATCACCAACCCCAACTTTTAGATGTCATATTTTTTTTTTTTTTAGCTCAACTGTCATGGAATGGAACACACAGGATTGTGGAATATCATAGGCAGTGAAGGATACATCTATGCTACCTTCAAAAATCGATCAGATGAAGGTATCTCAGGAGACAGGAAGTGAAGCTAACATTAATTTGGAATTAACCTGAGAATGCATCCTCCGAGGGCAGCATTTTTAAGTTTCAGACGCAGCCATAATCTACTTTGCCTCACATGCTCGGCATTATGGGACATTCAGTTCTGGGTTTTGTTCTCAGCACTGGCAGAGACTGTAAAGTATTCAGCATGTTTTTCAGACTGAATTAAGCAGGAGATGATTTTAATTGGTTGTTAAGCATGATGGTGAACAGTTTATATTCTGCTGCAAAGCCATGCTGGGCTTCACAATCATCTCACAATAAGAATGCATTATCAAGCATTTCTGCAGTGGAAACACATTTTGATTCCTGAAGTGTGCGTGTGTGTACTGTATTCTCCATAGTGAGTGCTTCAATTAATAGCTTACATTAGTCTCAATAGAACCAGGAAGAAAATTATATCATGCAATAAAATTTGTTTGCAAGTTTGCAAGCAGGAACAACTTAATACACTCAAATTATGTACTTAATATATAAATATATTAAGGTTGTCAATTTAATTTAGGTATTTTAAAGCAAAATTTTAAATGAAACTAAAAAATAACATAATAAATCATGCTTTTATTTGACATTCAAGTATGTTTCTCTCTTTGTGTGTTTGTCAGGAGGCATCAGCAGTATGAGTGTAAATGGTACATCCCTCTGGCTGATCTGAGCTTCCAGACTCTGGATGACACGGACTCTCTTCCTCACGTCCAGACACTCTCTGAGCACGAGATCGAGGAGATGAAGATCAAGATCTCCACCATCAAAAGCGAGATCCAGAAAGAGAAGGTACGATCTAAATGAGGAATTATGATAAAAACTAAGCTAAATGTTAAGCTTAATATTAGTGGTGCTTAAGACATTGCCTATACTTAGGGTTGGAAATTGAGCAAACCCTGTATGTATTTACAGTACGTACATAATTATTAGGCAAGTTGATATTCTGATCAAATATTTTTTACAAGCACAGTTTACCAATTGAAAACCACATCATTCTTAATAATTACTATTAAGATTGTATATAATCATTAATCGGCAATTTGTAATTGTTGATGAGTGTTTAAAGTGAAAAACGCCTTATAATTTAGATATGTTATTAACATAGTTCTGGAAAATGGTGGCACTGGAGACTAAAGGGTTCCTGATTGTTTCACACCTTATTCTTCACCTTAATTGTTAAAGTCTTTTGCTGTTAATATCTATTTCACGTCGTCTTGCGCTTGAAAATGGTTTGATATCACGTTAAATGCACACACAGGAATTGATAAGCCAAACCTACTTAAATCACATTTAAAGTATGAAAATATATACAAATATTTTGACTTCAATTGCTATAATTTATTGTCTGGGCAACATAACACATATTTACATGTCGTCACTCAGCTGTGTTCAATAAGTTCTTAACCTAATTATCAGTGTTTGTAATTAGGGAGAAAGTGGATTTTGTGGTTTGTTTACTGATTTTTGGCATTGCCAAAGCAGGTCACTGTGATGCTGCAGTTCACATTTAGATTGATCTTAGACAGCCCGCTTCCTTTATTCAGGTGAGGTTACCACAGGACAGCGAGGCAATGACTCACAAGCATAGGAAAGGTGACACCCCGACTCTTAGCCTCGGTAACGTGGCTGACTCCACTGTATGAACGGATTTGTTTATGCTAGCTGGCAATTAGAGAATCAAACGAGTTCCCCTCTAAGAGCGCTCACTTCTGGGATTGTCGGATCTTCTCATCTGGGATTTGCTTCAGCTCAGAGCGATTACTGCACCACAGAGTAGTCCATAACATTGTCAAGATATAATATAACATCAGCACATTAACGACTGAGCAGTGGAGCTCTGGAGTCTTTAATTAGCTGTGGAAGCCTGATAACATAATTTCCACTAAAGCTCATAAACACACATTGAGAGGATGATAGCATCAGCCATAATGGAAACTTTCACAGACACACTAGTATGAATTATTTTTTATATTTATAACATAAGATAGCATTTCCAGAATATCAGCAAGATTTCAAAAGTGATATTGATTTTGTACAACATTTCAAAAAAGTTAATATTAAGTGACATGTTAGGCATAATATTGCCAATATTGTCTGTTTTTGCTTTCATTTCTCCAATGAAAATAGTTCCAAACAAAGCTACAGCAAAAGAGTTAAGTGTCTTCATTTCTGAACAATTTGGTTTAGTGATTTAATTACCCATGCAGAACCACAGTCAGTAAGCACTTGCTTTGTTACTGAATGAATCAGCCATTTTGAACGAATCAGCTGAGCGAATGCTTCGACTCACTTTAAGAGAGTAGGGCTGTGTTAGAAATCTCCCCTAAACCCTTAGGCCACTTTTTGAGGGAACAGCCATTTGTAGTGGTGTCCGAAACTATTGTGGACATTATGGAGTGCACTCATTCAATCCCATAATGCATCACAATAATGAGTGAACAATCGATGTACAATGGCTCAATGGCTAGAGAATACCCATAATGCACTGTGAGGGTCATGCCGAATACATTTCTGTGTCTCGGCAGAACATGGCGCTCACAGCTAAATCATCCATCCATCCATTTTCCAAACCGTTTGTCTGATGTGGGTATAGCATAATATAGAGGTATAAATATTTAAATTGATTATTAAATTGTGTAATTAAATGTAATAATTATTCATTTTTATTGTAGTTTTTATAATTTATTAACACATTACACCAGAAAGAGTTGCATATATTAATCTTTTTTCTATGCTTTTTTTTTTTTTTTTTTCATTAAGAGCCTCAAAACATAAAGTATGTTGCATTTCATGTTTAAATGTTTTACCAAAAGTTAAATTTTTTGTGTTTGTCATCCGAGATGGAAGTGAGCTTCAAATAATGTGTTGGACATTAGGGAAATTTGGAGTCATAATGATTCTTTAAAACAATGCTGAAAATGTCCTACCTTTCTATGGACATCCTGAATGTTCAACACTACATGTGTAGCAGTGTTATTTTAGTATTATTTATGTACTAATATAGTTTTTATTAATATTTTTAATTATTTATTATTTATATGTTCAGGTTTACTTTTTTTATTTGTAATGTTATGTTCTTTTTTTATATTATTATTTAAATAAATTTATTTTTTTATTTTACTTTTAGTTCAGTTTTAGTTTATTTCCAGTTAGCAATATTAGTGCTTCAACTTAAATTTTAGGATATTTGCCAAGGCAACATTTATAATTTTTTTCCTAATGTAAGGAATAGTGAATGAGGATATAAGGGGCGATTTCAAACAGCCTGGGTGTGTTTGACCTGAAGGGGCGCTGCGCAGACCTATTGGTGAATGAAATCATAGTACAGCGAGAGCGATTCAAAAGGATACGGAGCCGTCTGCTCTCTAATCGCCATACGATCTGCGCAGCGCTGCTTCATGTCAAACACACCTAGGACTTGCTGCATCTTGTAAAATTTTTATGCAGTTGTAATTGCAGTGTAAATGCATTTCTTGGCATGTACTGCGTTTAGAGCGTGTAACAAGACCAGAAATCGTTCAATTGACTCAAATATGTATTGTATTAAAATCAAATATGTATTGTGCACAAGTTTTATTAACTAAATCATGAACAGATCTAATTGATCTAAACAAACACATACACACAATCACACATACATGGGTAAAATGGTAAATGACAAAATGAAATCGAAAACGTGAGGCTTTAATTTAACCATGAATAGAACCATCATCTTATTATTTTCAAAGCCTTGTTAAAAGGGTTCACAGCTTATTACTAAACCTCTGTTTAGTCAGTTATTTGTACAATACTTGCATTGGCGTTGCAGTTGAAGCAGTTTCGTAAAGTTCCTTTTAGTAAAAAAAAAAAGTCAATGGCGATTCACCCATTTTACCTCTCTTTTAAATCGTTAATTCAAAAGTGAAAGTAAAATGTGCATTTTACTTTCGCTTTAGAATTAGTGCCATTTTAGGTGTGGCAATTACTTGAATGGTGGGTTCATTATTATTCTTAATGAAAAACAAAACGGTACAATGAATAACTTGCTTAAATAGGCGCCTAATAAAATTTCACCTTGAAACCAAATGTGAAACCCAAAAGTGATGTAACCGGTAACATTAGTGACACCGACTCACAGCAAGCCTACTGTGAAGTTTGCTTTAAAGTTCCACAGAGGTCACACCTTTGGAGTTTTGGCTTGGGAGATCCAGCGGTGTATTTTACTGTGGGCATGGGGTACTTTTTATACTTGTTTGCCCCAAACCTATCTGGTGGGTTTGCTGCCAAAAAGCTCTTTTTTTTGTTATTGTTTCATCTGACCATAGAATCTGGTGCCTTTTAAAGTTCCAGTCGTGTCTGACAAACGAATATTCTGGAATTTGTTTTTGGATGAGCGAGAATTAATTTTCTTGAAACCCTCCCAAACAACATGTGGTGATGTGGGGGTTGTTGTTGTTTTTTTTGTTGTTTTTTTTACTTTCTGACCCCAAGACTCAAGTAGTCTCTGCAATTCTCCATCTGTTATCCTTGGAGAGACTTTGGCCACTCAAACTTTCCCCCTCGCTGAGCATTAGGACAATTTAGACACACGTCCTCTCCATCAGGGTTTCCGCAGGGCATTAAAAAGCATTAAAATACATTAAATGGATTTTGTGAAAATAAAGACCTTAAATGGCATTAAAAAGCATTAAATTTGAATCCTACAGGCATTAAAAATTTAGATCGTTTTGAAGAAAAATTTATATGATCAATTTATTTGAATAGCCTTCATAATTAATAATTTAAAATTTTTATTTCCTGTTGCAAAATATGTACGTTAGTGTGATAAACACTCATAACCAGCAAAATTGCTGTTAGGTGCGGATGTGACGTGGGCATTTTGTACAGCGGTGGAAGCGTTAGATTATATGATCCCGCTCTTATTCATCCAAATGCTTTTAAACCATTTAAGAGTGACAAAGCAAAAGAGAACGCGCTGCCTGTGAATGTCCCAACGCGCACACACACACGACGCACAGAAAGACGGGCGCCAGTATCGTGCGCACAGACAGCGCACCAGCAAACGGTTCTCTTTCACGCTTGAACGAACAATATAACACACGCAATTATCCCAAAATGTCTGTTTTGTCGAGTATCCTCATAACATAAGAGCAGTCTTAAATGAGTTAAATAAAGTCTTAAAAGAAAGTAAAGAGTTATGAGAGAATGAGACGCGTGTGAGATCCGCGTCTCTGTCAGCAGCGGCTGGTCTTAAAGTGACAGCAGCCAATAAAGCTTTCTGTCAGTAAAGTTAATCAAAGAACAAAGAGAACAGAGAAAATTACTCACTGCTCCTGACTAAAGAACTTTTGTTGCTTTAAGGCGAGACACGGCAGGCAAAAACATCGGGGTTTTTTTCACTGGTCAACTTTGAGATTTTGGGATATTTGTCTTCAATAACATGTCTTCTTTCAGACTTGTGGTGAAAAAAAGTCCGAAATACACATTTAGGTATTTATTTTACTACACTTTGTCTGTTTTCGTCTGTAGATTTCTCATAAATTCATCAAAACTTGTCGTTATAAATCATCCCTCTGCTCCGCGATCGCGATCTACACCCTGTCATCACACACCGTTAGAAAGCTCTCTCTCTCCTGAACAATACTGCCGGATCCAAATATGGTCATTTCCTTTTTATCAGCAACCAATCGTGAAAGTAAAAGGGGGGATTTTACTCTAAATAAGCAATCTCATTGGCTGATGCTAAATCTTTAAAGCGCGTTTTCTCAAAATGACTTTTCCGAAATCTCCACTTCAGTAGCACCTATATACACCAAACTTTCCAGTCTTGTACCTAGTTATATTATGAAGACATTTACAGAGGGATTTGTAAATATATTATTCCTAGCCTGATTTATATAACATTTTATTCCCAAAAAAATGGCGAAAATCATTTTTTTGAGGCTATTGGCAGTATATTCTGATTTACAGGATAACAAAAGTAGATATCCATAAATCCCTCTGTAATTTTTTCCCCATCTAATATGTGAACACAACGAAAAAATAATTTTGAACCTGGCTTTATCCAATACTCAGATTTAGTTTTTTACAATATATGCAAATTAGTGTTCCCTGGTTTCCACCTGACCAAGTGTCGAGGTGTCCTTGTGCAAGACACCTAACCCCAGCCGCTCCCGACGAGCTGGATGGCGCCTTGCATGGCTGACACCGCCGTCGGTGTATGAATGAGTGAGTGAATGGGTGAATGTGAGGCAATATGTAAAGCGCTTTGGTGGCCATTGGGTCTGTGAAAGCGCTATATAAATGTAGTCCATTTACCATTTTAGTGCATATTTAATTAGATAATGCCTCATTTGCATATTTAAACATTAAATTACAGAAAACTTGTAATACATTTTTTTCTCATCTTAATGTAGGTAATCAACTGGCAAAGTTTCATGATATCTGCTAGTTAAAAAAATACCCTATTCACCTGTAGTGTCTCGCCTTAATAAGGATTACTCTATATTTCATTTATTATTTATGCCATGCAGACTGTTTGATAACTTTATTCAATTTTTTGTATACGTCCTACCAGTTAGACAGGAAGGGCAAAGGTAAATATGACACTTATTAAATTAAAAGTTGTTATATTTTTTTGAAGCCTAATAAATGTTAAAAACATTGTTAGCTTTCAATTACACTGTAATGTTGGATGGCTATAATTAATTAGGGGTTTAAAATTAGGGGTGGAAAAATCATTCACATCAATAGCTGTATTAGTATCAGTGATACTGTCCTTCGTTCATAAAAAGATGCCATTAAACAAGTATTTAAAATACACTGTCTTTATGTTGTCTCTACATTCATTTGTAGATTAACTGTGAAGTTATTACATTATAAAATATATAAACTAATATAAACCTATAAAAATGTTTTACCCCCCACTTTCAATTCTTTTACTTAAATTTTTTAGATTTTTTAAACAATGCAGATTTATATTTAAAGCCATCTTTGACCTTATTTACCAGGGGTGGCAATAATTCTGACCACAACTGTAAGTGCATGTTTAATGTACTAATACCAGATTGATTTGTGTGTGAACAGAAAGCACAGAAAGGTCAAAGTCGTAACGTGGATCGTCTAAGGAAGAAGATGAATGAGCAGGAGTCGTGTCTGCTGTTACACTCCCCCACCATCCCATTCCGCATCCACAACAAACACGGCAAGGTACCGCATCGCACAACCATCTGATTTACAACACTGTTATTTGTGAAAAGATATCTTTTTAACACTTGTTACACATGACGCATAAATGTTTTCTGTTTGAATGTTGTGCTTCTGTTATTTATAGCTTTCCAATAGGGGGAGCCATTGTTATTCTATTCACTGTCTCTTTCTCTCTCCAGAGCTACCTGTTCCTGCTGTCCTCAGATTATGAGAGGTCAGAATGGAGGGAAAGCATTCAGAAACTGATGAAGAAAGGTAAGAAAACGTGTTATTTTAAAAGATCATTATTATTCTCCCTTACAATATCAAATCATCGTTACAAAATTACACAATCCATAATTTCTGTATTAGCCTCGCTGTCACTCCAGTAATGCTCTCTAAGGTTTGAAAATATTTAAAACTAATAGGTCCACTATAGGGCCTTAGCAAATTTATCAAGAAGGCAGCAAGATGATTTATTTATAATTACAATAGGTTATAATAAAAATTTATAACTTAAAATTTTTGTTTGTTTTTGTTTGTTTTTTTCATTAAGAACCACAAAACATATATTGCATTTTATGTTTAAAATTTTTACCAAAAATCAATAATTTTTGTATTTGTCATCCAAGATGAAAGTGGGCTTCAAATAATGTGTTGGACATTTGGGGGATTTGGAGTCATAATGGTTCTTGAAAAAATTATCCTGAAAATGTCCTACCTTTCTGTGGACATCCTGAACGTTCAACAATGCATGTGTATCATATTTTTATTTTTAATTATTTATATATTATTATTATTATTTATATGTTTAGTTTTCATTTTAATTTTGTTTTAGAAATGTTATGTGCTTGTAATTTTTTCTCTCCATTTTTTTATATTATTTAAATCTAATTTATTTTTTTATTTTAGTTTTAGTTCCGTTTTACTTTATTTCCATTTAGTAATTTAAGTGCTTTAACTGTATAGCTCTTAACTTAAGAGCTCACTGTGTGTGTGTGTGTGTGTGTGTGTGTGTGTGTGTGTGTGTGTGTGTGTGTGTGTGTGTGTGTGTGTGTGTGTGTGTGTTTTAGACCTGCAGGCATGTGTGTTGAGTTCAGTAGAGCTGCAAGTGTTAACCGGCTCCTGTTTCAAACTCAGAACTGTCCACAACATTCCCGTCACCAGCACCAAAGATGGTAAGTGACACATATTTTCACGTTTTCTTTTCTCTGCTCTCTGATATAGTTATATCTAGAGGGGTCAAATGTAAATGCTGTCTGAATCTGGGGAGACTAGGGTAAAATATGTCAGTGAAATCAATTTCAGTTTATATCAGATGTCCAGAAATACATTTAGTTTAGTTAGTATTAGTTTTTCATACTTCTCATTTGTCTTTGACTTGAGGAGAACTCCAGTACAAAGCTTATTCTCCATTCCAGTGTTTCTTTCCCTTTTGTTTCCAGTTAAATGCCTTCAGCTCCTCATCCCAATAGTTTTTATTTATACTCACTACCCCAGTTTCTTCATTCCTCTCTTTCTCTCTCCATCACAGTGCAAAAGTCCAAATGAGATTTTCAGAAATCTAGGTTACAGTCTGGTTCTACTCTACTGATAACCTGTGCAATGTAGAGGCTGCTGCATTGGCAGGGCAGGGGAGAGTTTCTGAACTTGGCTGTTTGTATTTGTGTGGACTTTTTTTCGATTTGGATGACATTAAAGCCATCTGTCCAGCATCTCCTACATATAACCCCAGTTAGCAGAGCTGGAGTTAGTCACTATCAAAAGGACATATGCTGTACACATACTCCAAACCATGATACAATTACTGTAACGCAAAACCTCAAGTCAAATTTATTTATTTAGCTCTTTTCAGAATACACATTGTTTCAAAGCAGCTTAATAGAAATTCATGTTGTTCATGTTCATAATATATTAATATCAGGCATTTGAGATTTGCTATATAGTATATCTTGCCTTATTTGAGTGTATTGTCTGTATGTGAATAATATATCCAACTTTATATATAGAGCTGTATTACAATACAGTTTACATATTTGTGATATAAACAATCATGCACCCAAGATTTGATAAATATATATAGTATATATTGCTTAATGTGAGTATACTGTATATTATATCGCTGGGCGAAAATTAAGGGATAATGTACATCCAGCCGGTTGTTATTGCAGAATAAACCCCAACAGGGTGATCAGGGCTATCAGGTCTTGCGTCACACTGAAGGGATTTATTTTATTCTGCGATAACAACTGGCTGGATGTACATTATCCCACTTATTACACGGCTACTTGCCACATACTGTAAGTAAATAATTAGACACGGAGTATTGACTTGAGTTTTTATTCAATTTTATTTTATTAGGGCTTTTTAGCGCAAAGCTTCCGCGAAGAAAGCAGTTGCTAGCAAGCGGCTAGTTCAAACTAGATGGAGATTTAAGGTATATGGTACAGTCATACCCCTTATTTCATGATATTTCACCTCCTAAATAATTATGTGAATGAGAGATATTGATTTGAGATTAAACTTTTTTTAAATCTTACCTGTTCGTTATCTTATAATCCATTACAGTTATCAAAACAATTGTTGCAAAATGGCAGCAGCTGCATTTGCATGAAACGAGAGTGAGTCCATACCTGGATGACATAATATTTTTTTATTTATTCTTATTTATTTTATTTATTATTTATTTATTTTTATCAATACTCTGACCACACTGCAACATTAAATAAATAAATGAATAAAATATTGATTTGAGAGGAGAATGCTGTGGTTGAGCCATTAGAATCAAATATATATATATATATATATATATATATATATATATATATATATAAAATATTTAACTTGAAGAACATCTACAGAAGCACAAACCACTGTGGATTTAAAGCAAAAATGAATGTGTTTACTGTATTCGTGACACAGAAAGACCCCCTCTGATCATCCCCTGAACCCCACAACATCCCTCCTGCTACGAAATTTAAGATGCCAGGAATAAGGTGAAATGAGGAGCATCTGGTAAAGGAATGCAACCCCTGCCACATACATACCCCCATGAACCCCATATACACTCACAAATACTCTCTTTCCTCTGGATACCAGTAGTTTGAGCTGACAAATCAGAACTGTAAGAAGTGTTTGTCTTCATTATGAAAGGAACGGTGACACTGGGAGCTCTTAAAAGGAGGGAACAGTAATTAAATGATGGCCGGCTGCTGAAGGAGGAGGAAGGAAAGGAAACAGAAAAAGTCCTAGTTATGCATCAGAAAAGGACTGGTTAAATGTGGGTTCATGAAACGCTATGGTTTTGGGATGCTTGTTGTGAATTTAAATTAATTTAGGATGTGAGGTACAAACACTAAAATGAATTATGAGGCTTTCAAGATCTCTTTATGTTGGAATGTTTTTAAACAATTGTTGCTTTTTATTCCAGTTTTGGCAAAATTCAGAATTTTAGAATTGACTCTTAAGTCATGAGTTCAATTTGAACTGAATTGGCTACAACACTCAGGAAGTTGAATTGTAATTAAAGGAAGTGGAATTGATTGCATAAAAGTTCAGTAGCGAATACATTATAGGCAAAAGCCTAAAACTTTCAAACTTTGAGCAATAGTGTAAGCTATAAAAATTGGTCTTGACAAAACTTTTCTTTTATTGTCTGAAATTTTCTAAAAATTTCAGTTCATTTTAATTTCATTAAATAATTTAATAAATATTATGATTAGAATTGCATTTCTACATCCTGTTTACTCTATTACCTATATTAAATTTCAGATTCAAGAATTGACTTGTAATTTAAAACTAAATTTAAATTCAGAAATTGAAAGTAAAATTCAAGAAACCAAGTGGTGCCCAACTATGTTTTACTGTAAAGGCCACTTCACATTGCACAGACAGACGGCAACCAACACAGATTACAGTATGACATTTTTCAGACATGCAAATGCTGATCGAACACGTTCAATCGGTGAAAACAAGCATCGACTAACACAAACAGATGGTAACACACTAATCTGACAAAACCAGACACAGTATCTGTTGTGAGCGGACAAATGAGCGGCCCCTAAGTTAATAACTAATGATCGTTGCGATGGAAGTGAATCGATCAAAACTAACTTTAGCTAGACAATAACTTTATTCTAGAGCTGCTGTAAAGCCAAAACAATCTCTGTTACTTTCATTTCCTATTATCACTGTAAAGCTGCTTTGAAACAATCTATATTGTTATAAGCACTATATAAATGAAGGTGACTTGACTTATTTAGTCTGGCTTTTATGGAGCATTGCATCTTTACACTCAAGCTTAGAGCAGCCTTAACTTGGCTGTGTAACGGCCATTTCACACCGCAAGCTTGAGCTTCGCGTCAGCTTCACGTCAGCATAACTACATTGTCACTACAGCTGCAGACGCGCCAGAGTATTCACACTGGAAGAGTTTGTACAGCGTCACAGCAGCGGCTCCAAGGCTACATATAAGCGAGTATTTCTTTACAATGACAACTATAAATTTGTTTTTAGAAGTTGGTCTTAGACTTGATGGTCTTGAAAGTTTGTTAAGATGGGGATGTGTACAACATTCGCATGTAAATGGTAAACAACACAAACAACCAAGAAAACAGCCCAGATCTTGTCGTTTCAGTCATACTTCGATATGTTTACAAGACAGCAAACTCTGCGGATTATAACAAACAAACAAAAAATGCACACTCGGGTTTGATTTGGGTAGTGCTTGCCTATATACCTGTCTGTGTATTACATAAACTAAAAGAAAGTTTATATATCATATTTTCTGGCTAGTTTACTTTAGTTTTTTTTTTTTTTTATAATACACCATTCTTTCATACAAACTAAATAATTTAAAACAAGTTCAAATGGGTAAATCTTCTGTAAATATTTTTGAGTCTTCATTTGCTTATCTGACATACTTGCTTTTAAAACACACTTTTTGTGTAAAATCATATTTATTTTGTCCATCAAAAGTGTGGACAAAATAAATTTCACTATTTCTAATTTCATGCTCAATTTCTAATGCAGTGCATCAAATATAGACTCGGTGCCAAAACCCCATCTTCACTGCTTCTCAATTCTCATTGTTCCTGCTTGGTGCTCACTCGCTGCTCCTGCTCCCAATGTAAATGCATTTATTGATTAACATGCACGGCATGCCGAAAGAAATTTGTGCCGCTCACGCGTGTGGCTGTAAATATACCTAAAGAAACATTGATCAACAACATAGAGCACATCAAATATGGTAAATGTGAAGTTCAAACATTCTTGCTTAACATGAAAGACCAAAACTCAATGGTTCCTAACTTTCTTTACATGCTGGAAAGTTGACTCATCTTTAAAGGTAGATGAGGGGTTTGTGTAGGAAAGGTGTTTCAAAACAGCATTTTTTTTTTTTTTTTGCAATGATGTAGTGATGCTATTGGAGCAGAGATGATTTGACTTTTTCTTTAAGGTGAGTCTGAGTTTAATCAAACTGAATGATGAGATTACATTTGATTCTTACTTTTGGACTGGATTATGATCGCATATCCACAAACACCATCAGGTCCATGATTGTTTACACTCTCTTGTGTTGTTCTGATGAGGTGTAGGTTCAAAGAGCTTCTCTGCTAGTTCACTTCCTGCTAAATAAACGTAGAGAAAGAGAGACTGCAACTTGAGCACTGCCACCCACTGCTTCTAATATTGATACAATAAGCCACTGTGTGTGTGTGTGTGTGTGTGTGTGTGTGTGTGTGTGTGTGTGTGTGTGTGTGTGTGTGTGTGTGTGTGTGTGTGTGTGTGTGTGTGTGAGTGTGTGTGAGAGACAGAGAGAGACTTGGTCAAGGCCACCCTGAAGTGATGACTGGTTCTGTGATCCTGGAGACCCCTCACGTGTAGCAGGATACCTCTCAGAACATGAGCCTTTAAGTCCATAAGAATTCTCACATTTTCTGGGGCTTATCATAAATATTGTTTTCATTAATCATGTTTTTTTTTTTTTATCCACTTCACATGATGTTAAACTCTTTTGGTATGGATATCCAAACTCACGGTTTTAGTTAAGGCAGCTGTA
Source organism: Gila orcuttii (assembly GCA_026230005.1). Classification (NCBI taxonomy): domain Eukaryota; kingdom Metazoa; phylum Chordata; class Actinopteri; order Cypriniformes; family Leuciscidae; genus Gila; species Gila orcuttii. The sequence continues at coordinate 44,288,127 of JAPDVR010000004.1, read as the reverse complement.
GACTCTCAGTTATGTGACACTGTTTTCATTGTCTCTGACATCTGCATTCTTTCCACCAGCACTAATTTACAGAGTTCTTCATAAGTGTTTCCAGTGCAGACCAGCCTAAGTCAGGGGGCTGTGACACTTGACTTGATCTGATCTATATGTAATAGATCTTGCAACTAGTGCGTGACATCACAATTATAAAAGCACTGCCCTAAGAAACTTTTAGTCAGTCATATTCTAGTCAATCTGACTTTACATTACTGACGATTGGCTTTTTCAGTACTGATAACAATGCTTGTCAGATAGCCTGATATTTACTATTACCAGTCCAGCAGAGAAATGGATCACACAGACAGGAGATATACTATTAGAATAGAACTGTTAAAATTACAACAGACATAAACTCAGTCACCAGCTGCTCACATTCTTACTGATGAGCACAGAGAGGGAAACAGAGATTACTAGATACTAGTGCTTTGGAATACACCAGGTGTCGTCTTTCCCTTTGAGAACTGTTGTTCAAAGATGACTAAAGCAAGGAGTTGCACACTTCATAAATTCACTCATTTCCATCTCAGACACACATACACTTACTGAGTGTTTCTTGTTTCTTCCAGATGAAGAATCTCCTGGTCTGTATGGCTTCCTGCATGTGATCGTCCATAAAGCCATGGGCTTGAAAGAATCTGCCAGTAAGTTAAAGTGTCTTCTTGTCCATTTTTTGTGTTTAGCTTTTTTATATTGTGTTGTTTTGTAGAATGTAAGACTAGAACAAACATTTATCCTGCATAATAAATCAATAATGTGAATTTCAGTTTCTTAATAAAAAAAAAGTATAAAAAACCTACCTTTGATGTTTTAAAGGAAAATACTGTAGTTAATTTTAATAATAGTTAATTTGAATAATAATAAAATAAGAGTATAGGTAACAGCTGTATAAATCAGCTTTTCCCACACTTAGTATTTTTTTTTTTATGCCGAGAACAAGTAATTAGCTTCATATGTTGGGATGAAAGAGGAAGAGTGTTACTGAGAAACTACAAATTTTTTCATGTGTTCGCATGAGATGAACTTGCTATCATTTAGCTGTAAACACTATTGCATATAACTGTAATAATAATAATAATTAGTTACATTTATATAGCACTTTTTTGGGTACTCAAAGCGCTTTACATAGAAGGGGGAATCTCCTCAACCACCACCAATGTGCAGAATCCACCTGGATGATGCGACGGCAGCCATATTGCGCCAGAACGCCCACCACACACCAGCTTATTGGTGGGGAGGAGACAGAGTGATAAAGCCAATTAGTATATATGGGGATGATTAGAAGGCCATGATGGAGAGAGGCCAATGGGCATATTTGGCCTGGATGCCGGGGTTACACCCCTACTCTTTTTCGAAAGACATCCAGGGATTTTTAATGACCACAGAGAGTCAGGACCTCGGTTTAACGTCTCATCCGAAGGACGGTGCTTTTTGACAGTATAGTGTCTCCGTCACTACACTGGAGCATTAGGACCTACACAGACCACAGGGTGAGCACCCCCCTACTGGCCTTACTAACACGTCTTCCAGCAGCAACCTACTTTTCCCAGGGAGTCTCCCACCCAGTTACTGACCATGCTCAACCCTGCTTAGCTTCAGAACAAAACAAATCAAAAAGAACAAAACTGAATTAGATTGATATAAATTGGAGGAAGTTTGTCATCTGACCAATCTATCTGAAGGATTTGTGAGATATCATTAACTTGTAGATCCTCTTATTGTATTATCAACACAAGGAAGACACAAGTGTAATAAAAGGGTTTTATTAACAAAAGGATAGACACAAGTAACTAACAACTACTGAATGGGTAAAGTGCAAAACAAAGATTGATAAATGTAGGTGACTGAGTCGGATGTTACTATGGCAGTTACAAGTTATCTTATGAAAAGATAAACTGTAGTTCCTCTGGAAGTAATAAGGTACGTGTTATTCTGAATTCAACAAATAAATCAAGAGATTATTTGTTATCTGACATCAGCTATGCAAAATCTAATGCAAATTATATAATCGTATATACTGAGAATTAGGGTTGGGTATCATTTCAATTTTAGCGATTTCAATTCTGATTCCGATTCTGCTTATCAAATCCGGTTCTTATCGATTCTTGTTTGCAATTGCAATATTTCTTGTAGAGAAAAAAAGGGGCAAATACTTGAAGAATTAATATTTCTACCTTTTATTCTTGCCAATTTTAAGCAGTAACCAATAAAATGGCTAAAGTGAAAGGAGTCTATTCAAATAAAGACAGAGTTTTGAGAGAGCAAATTCACAACTCCATAGAGTTGGAACCTTGAACCAGAACCACTCAGAACCTTTTTAAACTCTCCTGAGAAGGAGGTATTTGCAAATTGGTGGCTTTCAGATTCAGCTTTTGATTGGCTGATGCTGTCAGAGGTGGCCACCGTATTGGCCCCTCTTTGGCATGAGGTTAATTTGCATAGCTTAAAGTTTACGTTTAGAACAATGTCTTTAAGGTTTTTCCTATGCATAATTCACTGTCAAAACCAATTCCAGATTAACCTAGACATTGTGCTGAAAACATAAAGAACAAACATCATTGGGTAATATTGAACTTTTACCCATACATTGATGTATACCTTAATGGGTAAGTTTGTATATTTTGCATGTACACAAACAACACTCATTGAGTGCCTGAGCTGTGCATACAAGTGAGGCACACTATATCTAGCTGGTAACCTCCCACACACTAACTTTGGCTCCTTCCCCACCAGAGAGGTCACATCAATAGTTTCTTCATTGTTATTAATTGTAGTTTTTTTCCCTCATTACAGCTGTTAAGTACATGGTCTTGTACCTTTGTCTTTTTGTCAGATTTTCGAAGACCTTTTTGCTTCAAATCAAAGATTCTAATGTTGTGATTCACCTTGTAGCTGGCTGGTTTGGTTCTTTCCGTATACGACTTTAAGACTCTTTAAGATGAAGACTTTTTAAAATTATCTTTGGGGAAAAAGGAATGGGAAAATACTTCTGGAACCTAGGCCGCTGCACTGTAAAAAACACAGCTTGAAAAAAGTTGAATTGACTGATTTTGTTGTGTTGGTTCAGCAAAAATCCACACACTGTAAAAAACACAACTTGAAAAAAGTTGAAATGACTGATTTTGTTGTGTTGGTTCAGCAAAAATCCACACTGTAAAAATCTCGTACAACAAAAAAAAGCTTAGTACTAATTTCCCCTAGCTTTTTCTTGTTGACTCAACTTGTAAAAAACAGTTATACGAACTGAAAATAAGTTGTCTGTGACACACACAAAAAAAAAACGTTTAGTTGAGTCAACTTGACATTATTTGTTTTCTGGAGAGATGCAACTATTCTGTAACAAATCTTTTGTTGTTGAACCAATTCAACATTTTTTGTCTACTGGAATCAGAAGTTCTTTGTGGTCTTTGTAACAGTGTTTAGCAAAACAAATAATTTGTTGCTAACAAAGCAATAAAAAATGATCAGGTGATCTAGTTAACAGCATCATAAAGGGAATAATTTATTACTCTTATTCCTGATCAAAAGATATTATTTGTGAATAATATATAGGATTTACCAACACAATGTTTATGCAACAGATCAGACATTCTGAATTTAGATTTTTAAATACATTGTGGGAATTTTTTTTCTTTTTCTTTTTTTTAACAGAACTTCTGTTTCCAATAGACAAAAAATGTTGAATTGGTTCAACTACAAAAGATTTGTCACAGAATGGTTGCACCTCTCCAGAAAATAAATAATGTCAAGTTCGCTCATTTCAAGTTGACTTTTTTTGTGTGTGTCCCAGACAACTTATTTTCAGTTCATATAACTGTTGAGTCAACAAGAAAAAGCTAGGGGAAATTAGTACCAAGATTTTTTTGTTGTATAAGCTTCAATTTTTTTACAGTGTGAAAAAGTGGGCCAGAACTCGACTTTCCGTTTCGATCCACACCTGCTGAATTTAACATGCATGTATAGATCATGTCACTTTTATTCACTAATAAATAATTAACTTAATATAATTAATATCTTAACTTACTTTACTGTTTAAAGTGTAAATTGTCTCACGCAATATTTTTAATTTGTTTTAATCTTAAGAATTTTATTTAAAAAAATGTTTTCAATGTATTTCCTGTTTTACTAGCAAATACACTTCATTATGTAAGTAAAATGAGTTGTGAACACAGTTTCATGTTGATTGTAAATCAAGCAGCCCTCTGCAAAAGATGAAATAAGTACACTGTGGGAGTTGATTCTTGCACATGGAAACTCCTCTGTTACTTCTTAGTATAGATGAAAGTGGCAGAGATGAATCTGGATCTGAAAACTCTCCAATCTCAAATCCAGTCGGCTCCGTCACACAGGAAAAATTACAAAATGTATTGAGTGTAAAAAAAACCACAACTCATAACATAGCTCAGCACTGTGGTCACCATGGCTGCCAGGCCATAATTGGATCATTTGTCCTGTGGGGGTTTCACTCATGAATATTTGCATATATATTTACACATTATGTCGCTTTGCTTTATGAGATCAGGGCTTGAATGAAATCGTGTCTATGTAAAGTATACTAATGTGAATTTGCATAGTGGACACTTATGGCCAGCAGATTCTGTAGTTCAGCTCGGCTCAGATAACAATCAGACGTCTGTTTTAAAGCCCCAATGAATCACATAATGTACTTCCTCAAGACTGATTCAAAAGAGCCATTGTGTTAGACTGTTTTGAAGTTTTTGGATGCTTGCTTAATTTTTTTGTCATGGAGTGTGTGGTGTTGTGGTCATCATGAATATGACAGTGAGAGCAAATGTGTTTTTCAGAAGGATGTGCAGGTGTTTGAATATCTTTTATACCAGGATGTACTTTCTCAGTCTCAGCCGCTGATTGAATCCTCCTTTTGGAGTCTTATTAAAGGCCTTCATCCACTCTGACAGGAAACACAGCCAAATCCTCACTCTGGGCCATTAATGCAAACTGGGTCATTGACATTGGCCTCCTGATACAAAGAGTTTTAGGGGGTAAATACTGACCCAGAATACCAATCACAATTTTAAGTAACACTTAGAGTAAATTAATTATTTTTGCCTTTCTGCAAGTTTCCAACCTCTATTTATTTTGTTTTCATGGTATCTCCATCTTATCATTTGCATATACTATTAGGAAACTGGATGCTGAAAATTCAGCTTTACCATCACAAGATGGAGACACACAGGAGTGCAGCAGCTTCTCAAGCTCCCTGTTTAACTTTTGTTTCTCATAGAAAAAGTGTGGAAGCAAGTGTATGAGCTATATTAGTAAGAGCGTGAATGATGTTACCGCTACAATAATAATTACTATCCATCCGAATCAGAAACCTTGGATGAATCCTGAGGTTAAAAATCCTTTGAGAGCCCGGGATTCTGCATTCAGGTCTGGTCATACAGCAGCGCTCAGAGCAGCAAGAAGGAAATTGACTGCAAGTATTAAAAGAGCCAAGATTGCATATGCTGCAAAGATAGAGGGTCATTTTTCTACCAACAACCCCCGGAGCATCAAGGCCATCACTGACTATGACAGCAGGGACACTGAATGCCCTCGGGATCCATCCCTTCCTGATACTCCCAAAAACTTTTATGCTCTTTTTGAAGCCCTTAATACTTCCCCTAGCACCAGACTTGCATTCTTATAGGATTTGCTGCTTCCTAGTGTAGGAGACCGGGTATGGTTGTAACACGGGGAGAGTTGTAACACCACCATTTCTACCACTTTGGGATAAGATAGGAGTCATGTAATCATTTCAGTATTTACCTACTTCCTCCCTGATACCGCATGGTGGTTGTCAAGTCTGGAAACCGACACATTCTGAATTTATAGAGAAAAAAATGAATTTGAGGTAAGAAAGTAAATTTTTTGACCAAGACTATTTTTTGTCTAGTATCTAAACTATTGCAGATAAAATAGTTTGACTTATATTATATTAAAATGTAGTTTCTTAGGCAACATGTGATGCAGTTTTCCCCTGGTAATTTTAAACCAGTATGCTAATACAGCTAGCTAAACAGGGACAGGGGTGGGGTGGGTTGTAACACTTCTTGAAAAAGTGTTACAACCATCCCCTATCATACAACTGATTGATTTTAATATTTTTACAGAATGCCCTTACAAAAGGGCAAGTCAGTTAGATCAGCTGCAAAGGTACATGGGACCCTATGCAGTCTCTGGGCCCACAAAGCTTGCACTCCAGGGTTACCGGCATTCATTTGTCAGCACTGTGACTCTGATTAAGAAGACACACACACACACATTGTTTTTTGTTAGAAATTGTAGTATATTTATCAAGTATACTGTTAAGTAAGTGCGTTCAAGTAGACACAATTACATACACACACAAGTTAATCAGACAGTCTGTTCCAGAGAGGGAGTGAGACTGTTCTTTTATGTCAATAAACCTGTTTTTGATGCATATCATATAGGTTGGCATCCATTTTAGCTTCTTTTTTGTAATTGTTACAACTTATCCCAGCATGTGTTACAACCTACCCCGGTATTGGGGTAGGTTGTAACGAAGGTACAGTATGTATTTGACACCAACTCACAAGGTCTGTGATATTCTTGTAGCGGATTGAATTGGTGCCATTTGTAGTGAACAAATGTGGGTACTTTGTATACAAATTTGAGAACTCTAGCTATAAAATTCAGTGAGTTATAGTTACTGAAGCAAAAAATGTTACAACCATACCCAGTCTCCCCCTAACCATAGTGGATGTCAGGAGGAGACCGGGTATGTGGATGTCCCTACTGAAAGTCAAACCCTGCAAGGAAGCTGGCCCAGACAGCATTCACGGCTGGGTTCTGAAAGACTGTGCATTACAGCTATCTGAGGTACTAACTGACATATTCAACATCTCACTCTTTCAAGCCAAGGTACCTACATGATTTAAATCTGCGACCATTATCCCTGTTTCAAAGATTTCAACAGTTTCGCGCCTATATGACTACCGCCCAGTAGCACTAACTCCGATAGTCATGAAGTTCTTTGAGAACATGGAACAAATTAAAAAAGGAATCGACTTCAGCATTGTCCCCCACCAGTATGCATATGGGGGGAACAGATGTACCGCTGATGCCGTCTCGTATGTTGTAGATATGGCCCTCACCCACCTGGAAAATTGGGACTCTTATGTGAGACTGCTTTTTCTTGATTTTAGCTCTGCTTTTAACACAAAGTGTACCACAAACACTGGTGCACAAGTTGAGACACTCGGTTTAAGTCCAGCATTATTCAACTGGGTATTGGTTGTCTTTACAAATAGGAGACAGACTGTTAGAATCCACAATATCACTTCCTCTCCCATTATCCTCAACACTGGCTCTCCCCAGGGATGTGTATTGAGTCCCCTGCTTTACTCTCTGCTGACCTATGACTGCTCAGCTACTTTTCAAGCAACCACATTGTGAAATTTGCGGATGATATAGCAGTGGACTATGACCTAACTTGGCATACTAATGCCATGAGTAAAATAAAGGCAGCCAATCAACGGTTGTACTTCTTGAGGAGGCTCAAGCGGGCTGGTCTGGGCATTAAAGTCCTTACATTCTTCTATATGTGTAGGTGGAGAGTATCATCACATCACAATTGAGGATATTTAAAATAGTAGATGCAGGGACAGGGTGGCCAGTATTATCAAGGACTTTTCCCACCCTGCCTATATGGACTGTTTGCCCCGCTTCCTTTAGGAAAAAGGTTGCGCTCCAAATTCTTGTTCTTCTACTTTGCGTGCAACAACATAGATACTTGCATGTAAAATACAGTTTCAATCTTTTTTTTTAAATAACAGTACTTTTTATGAGCAATAATGTCTACTTTATAGATTTTTTAGGTGCAATACTATTTGATTATTTATGTTCTTATTTATTACTAATTATTGCACTAATTATTGTCTTATTTTTGCATTGTTTATTTTAGTTTTTTATTGCTTATTATGCTATTTATTGATGACACTGCTTAAACATACACCTTAGATTCTAATGTTTTTATTGGTTAATGTTTCATCTTGGGTTTTGACCGGGACCTTAGTAACTTAGTTTCATTCCTTCATGTAACTGTGTATGGAATGACAATAAAAATCCTTGAATCCTTGAATAAATTACTTTTTAAAATATATTTAAATAAAAAAACTGTTTTTTAAAAACGGTAATAATATTTCACATCATAATTGTTTGTACTGTATTTTTGATCAAATAAATGCAGCCTTGCTGAGTATAATAGACTTTGAACAACAAACTTTTGAACCGTAGAGAACAATAAAAATCAAAACATTTATAATATAGTAAAAATAATGAACATTAATGTAACAAGAACTGCAAGCAGTTATACGGGGCCAAGCCAGGAACGCAACTTTCTCGCCTTATCTGCCTTCCCTCCCTGCCCGCCTTGCCTTGCCTATCTGCCTGCATGCCTTGACTTGCCTTAACTACCCAGATGCAGAAGTTCCATAGTTCAAGTCAAAATCAACTCAAAATGAAGAATTTGTATATAAATGCACCCCATGTTACATTTATTAAGTACGGATGCGATCATTTTTTAGAAAGACACTGTGCCAAACAGGATTGCAACCCACAACCTAAAAATTTCGGGGCACATGGAATTTCAGATTGCGCCACTCAGTTGACAATGATTCTGCAGGCTGCCAAGGAGAGCTTTCAGTGTGAGAATGAGCACACAAAAGCATTACTTAGCATGTTAATCAGATTAGCATGCTAAGCTAACTTAATGCTAATGTGTTAACCTGATGGCTGAAGAGCCACTTTAGAAAGAATGGCAACTTGTTAGATTGCTAAGCTAACTAGCATTGAGGACACAAACACAGACAGGGTCAAATTTGGAGAGATATTTCTCAGGAACGGTAGCGAGTATCAAAAATCCGTTCAGTCATTTCGGTGCGGCTCGGTCCAAAGATCATCTGAGCTGATTTTGGACAAAATTGAACAAAATTTGTGGTAGGAGTAGCGAAAAAAAATTTTTTCATTTGCTACCCATTTGCTATATGTTGGACAGTCACATTGTTGAAAAATAACAAATGATAGATCAAATATGATAAATCAAATTTTGAACAAGGTTTTCCAAAGTTATAACCGTTTTTGCAAAAATAAAACGTACATCTCTGGAACACTAGGTGGCATTGTGTTCAAACGTCTCAGGTAACTTCAGGACATGCGGTCGATGATCCAAACCAAATTTTGTGAAGATATGTCAAATTGTTTAAAAGATATTGCAATTTATGTCAAATTTCAAAATGATGGTCATGTGGTTCGTCCAATCCTGGCAGAATCAGTATCCACGGATTCGGCATGACACAGAGAATCCATAGACACCAAGATTCTGATAAATTGTTCAAAAGTTATTAGCAAAAATAGCCATTTTTCAGATGAGCCAATTTCTCATGACCTGCTATTCCCAAATTTGGCATGGACCGATGGTTCCGATGAAGCCCAGCAATTTTATTTTCGATTGATCAAAGTTTGACGAGATGCAGCCTCTGAACCAATTTTGTGTCGACCTCGTTCAAAGATGAATAAAAAAAATCTGTTTTGTCATGTCCAAAGGTCATCTGACACAATTTTTGTAAGAATTGGAGACTATTTGAAGGAGGAGTAGCAAAAAAACCTGTTCTTTAAAAAAAAATGGTTGCTACTGTAATGGGCGGAATCTTAATATAAGATGTTGAATGGGATCAGCATGAAGAGCAGAATCGGGTGAACTCATTTTTAATAATAGTAATAAGAAAAATAACGGATACAATATCCTAAATATAACCCCATAACTATATCCCTACATATCCCTCTATAAAGCTTCCTAATCTGTAGAAAAGAAAATCATCTGCAAGTATACAGTGTGTGTGAATGGACCAGCTGCCATATGGCTCTCATCACCAGCTCATTTCATCTGGGAACATCAGCCAGATGATGTGGGTTCCTCCCCCAGATTACGGCACTTCCCATTTACCATTGTGTGGGGCAACCATGAACATTTGGATAATATTTAAAACCCTAAACAGTTACACTCTTTGTATAATACAGAACCTTCAGTGGTTATTGTCTTTCTGCATATGCACCAAAGTGCCAAACCTCTTTTATTCTTTTATTTTATTTATGATTATTTATTCATCACTTTTTTATCTAATGTAACCTTTCAATGAAAACCTCTTGAAGAAGCTTCTCATTGATCTTTTTGCTATACACAAACCTCAGAAGGCGAGTCATAAGCATGGCGGAAGGAATGATGGTGCACTATATCAGTCTTTAAGACCCCACTTTTATGCCTGAACCCTTCACTGCACGGAGGTGCCACTCTCATTGAGGTTGGATGTGGTCACCGTCTCCAAACCTGAGCACCTTCCCTTACCAATCGTTTCCATTTTTTTATCCTGATTCATGTTTCTTGGATATTTATATGTTTTTATAAATAGTATTTCCTGTTCTCTGAAAACTAGGTTTCTGTGCCTAGTGCTACTAAAAACTAAAGCCTCATCTGACCATGAGGAGAGATATAGCTGCCCTTATTTCATGTTTTTAGTATTGAGAGCGAGGGCAGTAGGGCTGCAGGAAATGGGCCATTCGTGGAGTAAAGGATGGTTCTGATAAAGGTCTTTTTTTTTTAAGAATGGATTTTTATTTACACATAAAATCAAAGCTGAGAAAAATATAACAGCAATAAATAATATAAGAAGTAATTATGAAATTACATAAACATGTACTTAAATATCTACCTAAGTGGGTCTAAAAGCCCTCTAAAGTTCAGCTAATTGTTTAATATAAATGTTAACTATAATACAAGGGTCTTTAACTGGAGTTCTGCAATGGTACTCCAGGGGTTCTGCCAATAATTGTTTGATCACAAATAATATTTTGTTAAAAAAATTAAAACATGGGTTAAAACTATAAGCACTCTGAAACGAAAGCAAGAGCACCCTCAGGTGATACTGTGATAATATAATATTTTAGGCGAAACGGATTTGGCAAACACTCCATTGTGTTTTTGAGTTTGCGCTCTTTCCAGCTTTCAAGGCCAAGTAGAATTAAAGGTGCAGTGTGTGATTTTTAGTGGCATCTAGTGGTGAGGTTACGAATTGCAACCAACAAAAGTTACGGTGGCTGACAAGAAAATATGTCATCGTCTGAGACAGCAGAGAGTAGCCAGTTCAGCAATGAGGTTTCTTTACAAGGATAAATTAAGAAATTGTTTACTTAATTATTCAGTAAACTATATGTTATTGCGAATATTATTGTTACTTGTTCATCATTGTGTCAGTGTTTTATTCGCTGAACTAAGCTTGCTTCCTTGCACGAAGAGCAACATAGTAACGGAATGCGTTTGTCTGTTTAGGGCTACTGTAGAAACATGTTGCCGCATTTCAATGTAAGGGGACCCGCGGTGTATGTAGATAGAAACTGTTCATTCTAAGGTAATACAAGTATAACGGTTCATTAAGTAAGGTCTTTATACACCACTGAAAACTACTTTTTCAAGGTAGTGACGAAATGCGCTCTGTAGCCCTGTTTGTTCGTTGTCGGCTACGGTAGAAACATGACGACACAATATGTCGACCTCCATAGAAGGGGGTAATGGAGATGTAAATGTCTCATTCTAAGGTAATAAAAACATAACGGTTCATTATGCAAGGTCTTTATACACCACTGAAAACATAGTTATGGATCTTATATTGTATTTCTGTCAATAGATCCTCAGAAATATTACACAATGCACCTTTAACCATTGAAAAAAAGTATTGTTTTTCATGCTGCTAAGAGGACTGATGGCCAATTACACACTGCAAAGTTTTGGAAATGACATCTACACATAAATGTAGGATTCACTCTCGAAATTGCAATTAACAGTGATACTTGCACGGGACAAAAAATATGGTATGTCAAAATAGACACGCGCAATGTAGGCTAAATGCAGACTAATAGATTGCTAGAAAAATATTCTTAATAATATATTTTTTAAATTCTATTCTAATTATTTGTAAAAGTAATGGCTTAAATGTCTCACTGTACATTGATATTGCTATATCAGCACATTACTAGAAAACCCTCACTCGTCTCACATACTCATTGATTCCATTCTTAACTGTCCATCTCACAGCAAAGTTAAAATGTTAAGGTTTAGTAAACTTTAAGCTAAAGTTCATGTTCATGTAAATGGTAAATTGCCCATCTCACTAGTAAAATTAAAATGTGAATTTTTAATAAACTAGCAACTAAAGTTCAGGTAAATGTTTAATTGACCATCTGATTAATTAAAAATGTATGACTCTGCAAAACAACTGCAAACAACTAATGAATTGTGATTTCGCAACATGTTATTTTATTTATTATGATGCATAAATCTAAATTTTAACAATGAAAAGTAATATACATAGATGCATGTGCAACAACAATAATGTGCATAGTTCTGATCTACTGTCTTAACATAATATAAACAACTGAAATTCCCACTGATGACATTGAAACGGTGAATGCACTGCACCTTTATTGTGTGCCAATAGCTGGTGTGTTTGCGTGCTCATACAGTTTCATTATAAAGAAACACACCCACTCGACATTTATTAACATACACATTACACACCAGACTATCAAATTACCAGTGGCCTAATTAACTACATACTCATGTTTAAGCAATACTCACAATCCCCACGGTGTGTTTTGAAGCTGACTGCTTCTGTCTGACACCATGTCCATGCTAATTGAACATCACCTCATTTCTCTCCTGTCTCAACATTACACCCCACGCATTGCAGAGATCAGAGGTCAAGGCGTGCTGTAATCCATCAAGCTGTCAGTGGACCACACACTATAGTGATGTGATAAAGTTCGAATACTATTAGAGATGCGTGTGTGCGTAGGGATTTCGCACTGGAGGAATGTTTACATAGTTCCTATAACTATTGGCAGAAATATGCACTTTTTGGTGTGTTTTGGTGTTACACCGAAGGAACTGGGAACGATTTTAGTTACAGGAATGCCTTTTGGGGGGGACTAAATTAGTTCCTACTTCAGAATAGGGTCTAACCCAGCACAATAGGAGCTATCAGTGACATAAGTGTACGTTGATTGGCCGAATCTATGCCAAAACACAGACACCCGCCATTTTTAAAAAGCCTTGTAAACCCACAGTTTTACCCCACAAACTAACATAAATGTACAGAAAGCCAATGTTAACGCCATTTACCTGCCACCTTTGTCTTTGGCGTTGTTCTTTTCTCAGCCTCCATATGTAGCACTGCAAGTTGTCCTGGGAAATTTCATCTCTTAGCCCTCCTTTTTGTTCTTTTAATCGCATAACTTATACATCCATCTCCATTATGACGAAACCCACGACACATAAAGCTGGGGCCACACTAAAATATTCTTAAAATCTTAAGTTTTTCAAAATATGAGAGAACACAAACATGATGATAAGAAATCATAGATTTAACCGTTTTGTTCCGCTAGTGTGTGGAGTGCCGCAATGTGACCAGGAAAGCACACCACACACTAGCAGATTCCGTTCACAAACAACAGAGTCCCGCCTGTGAACATGGGGTATTTTGCAAAATCTTTCACGTCAAACGTGACTTTAAAATAAAACGACGACTGGCAAGAAGAAATGGCGCTTATAGTGTATGGACTGCTTTTTATAGAAAATTTACGGGGGGGGGGGGGGGGGGGTGAAATGTTTAGATGAAGTCGTTAAAATGGTGTGAACATGGACTTTACATGTTACAGCGCGGGCTGGAGGTGAGTCTTCTGTCAGCTCGCTTTCTGATTGGGTATTTTTTTGTTTCACGTGATAATCTCCAGAGTGTGTGCGCATTTCCTTGGGGTTGAATGTTTTACGATTCGAGATCTGGATGGCTCAGATGTGCTTCCGAGCAGATTCGGTCACTCTTAACACTTTTAACACACCTCATACCAGAAAATCTGGTAAATTAATCTGTTGAACCATCAAGATAATTGAGACTTTACCTTGGATTGTCGGAAGGGGAGAAATCGGTCCAAAATCGCCCCTTGTAGTGTTTACCCAGCATAACAGATACAATCAAAATGTTAAATTGCCCATCTGACTAGTAAAATTAAAATGTGAATTTTTAATAAACTAGCAACTAAAGTTAAGGTAAATGTTTAATTGTTCATCTGATTAATTAAAAATGTATGACTCTGCAAAACAACTGCAAACAACTAATGAATTGTGATTTTGCAACATGTTATTTTGTTTATTATGATGCATTAATCTCAATTTTAACAATGAAAAGTAATATACAGAGATGCATGTGCAACAACAATAATGTGCATAGTTCTGATCTACTGTCTTAATATAGCTTATTCTTAATCACAATATAGTTAGTTTCTATTAATATCGAAGGCTATATGTTTAATATGTAACTCTGTTTGACACATTTTGTATCGGGGGTCCCTGCTCCATGTCTATCGCTTCGAAAAAGACCCCTGCTATAATACATTTTCATTTAATTTCAATTAACATGCAATTAAGTGTCTGGAAACATTACATTCAGTTCACACTTAAATATATTATTTTATTGTATATTATATTAATAATAATTACTCTTTTTAAAAGTATTCTAAAGTGTACTTATTTTGCACTAGGGGCAGATTGTTTCCACCATGATTTTATTAACTGAATTGACCCCCAATCAAAAAGCCAGTCTCAAAGAAACCCCTGAAATTCCCACTGATGACATTGTGGTGTCATCTCATGAAAACAATCATTCTGGCCATGTGCTGAATGTACTGCACCTTTATTATGTGGCAATAAAGCTGGTGTGTTTGCATGCTCATACAGTTCCATTATAAAGAAACACACCTACCCTACATTTATTAACATACACACCAGACTATCAATTACCAAAATCACCCCGAATATCTTGTAGAGTGTACCCTGCATAACAGAAGCACAGCTACAATCACAGCGTCCTCCATCCTCCAGTTGTTGACTTTGTTGAATGCCGCGCTTCAATGACGTTGCTGTTGGCCTGCTTACGTCACTTCAGAGTTTCTACTGGCGGTGCGAATGCAACCAAAGAAAAGCAATCAAAGAAATCAAGACGGTAATTTTACGTCATCTTACCTGAGCATTCCACTGTGAATATTTTCATAATAACATGAGTGGAGTGGAATAAAGATTGTGATTAGCATGATTGATATTCCAAACGGTAAGCACCAAACCAACGCTTTGCTTTGTGATGCAAAGTAGCGCTTCATGGTTTGTATACCTGCAGTTCCCTTTTTGAATGACGAATATAGACAAATATATATATGCTTAAATAGACAGTTATCTCCTTTACACGCAGACACTGAACAAGCGTGCTAGTTGACAGTCGCCTGTAGTCCTTTCGGTGTGTTCTATCACAGCTTTTTTCCTCGACGCGAGGTGACAACACAATCGGCTTTCATCAGCTCTAGTTCTTTGCCGTCGGTTTGGTGAGTACCTACCTTTAGACACATAGATAAGACAAATGCTGTGTTCTGTTCACTGGTGGTTGTCCCACCAATAGTCTTCTGTATTCAGGCTACCATTACAGTTAAGAAAATAAAAAATACCCTAACTCCAGACCATGGATTACACATCAGCTGAGAAAAAGCCTGAAGGAAAAACACAGAGCTTTCAAGCTCAAGGACTGGACAGCACTTAATATAGCAAACAGAGCAGTAAAAAATGAGGTACTTAAAGCTAAACAACTATACAAGAATAAACTGGAACAAAAATTCAGCTCCATGAATACCAGACAAGCCTTTCAGATGACCAAAACACTGATAGGAAATGCACCTAGATCCAGCACTCCAATCTCACCAGAGCAAGGACATCAGCTGAACATCTTTTTTAACCGGTTCAACTCAGTTGACTACTCAGAGGAGTGTCGCAGTCAGTTGGATGCACTCCCCCTGCTGGACCCAAACGACCCAGCCCCCTTCTCTAAGGAGGACGTCAGGCGGCAACTGAGGAGATGCAAGCCAGGCAAGGCCCCAGGGCCTGATGGGATTCCAGCAAAGGTGCTTAAGACCTAGCCACTGAACTCTCTGCAATAATCCATCCACTCTTCTGTGAAGTCTACCATCAATGCAAAATCCCTACCCTCTGGAAAACAGCTGCAATAATTCCAGTACCCAAAAAAATACGTCCTAAAGAACTCAATGATTTCCGGCCCATTGCCCTCACTCCTATCCTGATGAAGTGTCTGGAGTATTTGTTGCTACAAGCCATCTTGCCACACGTCCAACCACATCTAGATCCCCTCCAATTTGCCTATACGGCCAAGAGAGGCACTGAGGACGCTGTAGCATGTCTGTTGCACCTCGTCCTACAACACCTGGATTCTCCAGGCACGACTGCCAGGATCATGTTTGAAGATTTCACCTCTGCATTTAATACTATTCAGAGACATCTACTGATCCAGAAACTGCTCCACCTCAATGTCCCCTCCCGTCTGATAAATCTTCTTCACGACTTTCTCACCAACAGACAACAGGCTGTGCGGGTAAGCTCAACAACCACACCTATACTGAACTCCAACACAGGAGCCCCGCAGGGTTGTGTTTTAAGCCCTTTTCTTTACACCCTCTACACAAACGACTGTACCAGCCCTTCACCCAACATCATATTCCTTAAGTATGCCGATGACACTGCAATCCTTGGACTACTCACAGACACTCATTCAACTCAAGAATATTTTGAAACAGTTTCTCACTTTACGCAGTGGTGTGGAAATAACTATCTAAAACTTAACATCAGCAAAACAAAAGAAATGTCTTTTGGATCGGCACAATTCCACCACCCCATTATCATTAACAACGAAACAGTAGGGATAGTAGACCATTTCATCTTGGACTCACAATTGACAATAACCTCACCTTTGAACACCGCACAACAGACATACAAAAAAAAAGGGACTCAAAGATTGTCAGCGGTGCGTAAACTAAAAGGACTTCATGTTGCCCCCCATTTACTCCTACTACTGTATATTAGCATTGTTCAACCTATCCTATCATACTGTTCCACTTGCTTTTTCAACATGCTTACTCTAAAAAAACAAAACAAACTTTTCCAGATAACCAATACCGCCACCAAAATAATAGGTTTGTCCACTCCAAATCTACATGAACTAAACACCAAAGCCATCATACGTATCGCTCATGTAATATCCCTAGACATTACTCACCCACTAAGCCGATACTTCTCACTCCTACCCTCTGGCAGAAGGTTCAGAAGCATAAGATGCAATAAAACTAGCTTCAGCAGAAGCCTAATTCCTTCAGCTATTCAAACACTCAATAAGGTCAAAGCCACACAGAAAAAATAAAATAAATCGTATGCAGTGTAATAATATATGTTTCTCCCATATATGGCTATGTCAAATGTCTATTGTGTATGAAATATGTATGTCTATATGTGCCGTGAATATACACATGTATGAGGCAAAACGTTTTCTGGAAATGTGAAAAAGAATTTCCCGAAAGGGACAATAAATATATACTACTACTACTACTATACTACTACTACTACCAACCTTGTGTGCCTGTTCCTTTGTCCTTGTGTGCCTGTTCCGCCAAAAGACTCTGAGAGGGGTTAATACACTTGTTGTAAACTTCTTCCTTCTTCAGTGTAGAAGATTTAGAAGCGAAAGACCAGGAGACTTGGGGGTATCTTTTATGCAGAGTTCTTTATTGCTGTGGCATCGCTGTAGTCACCAAGTCTAAAATCTTACCCAAGTCTGACTAAGGGAAATGTTCCCTTCCAATTTATAAACATTTTACGGGCAGGGCTTAACATTGTGATGAACAAAGCATGTAAATGATGTATACCGGTTTAGGAACCTCCCCTATACTGAGAGTGTTACCAATTCCAATTCAATCAGCATAACTATTCAAACAGTGAAACTACCAAAGTTTCAGTAATCTGCTTACAATAGAGAGAAACAGGAATCTCAGGCTGGATAGAGCCAGATACAGAAAAACAGGATTTGCCAGACTCTCTTGCTGGAAAACTGTTTCACAGCAAATATAATCATCATCATAACCTTAAATGCTGAATTCAGTATACAAAACTGTATCAGTTTATATACTATTGTATTGGAACCTCAATTAAACATTTAATAAATTTGTAACACTACATTTCCCCCTTTGAGAGTTCTAATAACTCTCACATTATCTACAAAATTAAACACTTAAAAGTTAATTCTTGTAACTTGTGATCGTTACAGGCACATAACCCATGTTCTGTGTTTGCTTTTCTGCAATTGCATGCTGACACAGAAACAAACATGCAATTTTAGGGTCCATGGCGACCCTGCGGGTAATAGTCTTTTCTGTTAGGAACTGTGATTTTCTCGTGAGAGGCGTGATTCATATGTTGTATGAAACAATTGATACTGTGGACGCATAGATAGTGCGCCAGTAGAACAAACAACAACATAATTGCTATTTCCTTTATCCACAGCCAGGGTTTCCCAATCAAGTTTCCGAACCATGAAAAATTATCTTCAGTCATCTGGTGTAATTTTGCTGAAAGATCAAGAATGTCTTGTTGGATTTTGTTCAAGTTCTCTGTTGGATCCATTAACCCGGTGCAGCACTCAGGTCCGATGATGGTGCAGGCTCCTCCTCGTGCTGCTAGAATGTAATCCAAGGCCACTCTGTTCTGTAAGATCATTATCTTGTGCGAAGCGAGAGTGTCTGTGATGTTACTGGTACGACAATCTTGATCATGTTGATGAATGACTGAAGGTTTCGTATGTGAGTATCTGCGTTGTGCATTTTTTTTTTTCTTTTGTGATAGTTGGTTCGGCAGTGGGTCTAGTCGTTTTCTTGAGGTTTTCTTGTGGCTTCATATGCAGATGATGAGGTCGGTGCCTATGGGTCCCGGGACAGTCATCAAGTGGTGTCTGCACAGAATAAGAAAGAAAACAAAAGACAGGAGAGCAGTTTTTGTTCAAACACTAGGATTGTGAACTTTTTTCGAGTCTGCTAGACAGTAGAGCAGTATTTGTTCAAACACTATGGTTGTAAACTTTTTCTGAGTCCGCTATTGTTGTTCCCTCTTTCCCTATTTCTTAAACCCTTTGACACCTAAGGAACAGTGAGGTAATGATGGGAGTCTTCACCCCAGGGTTAACCCCCGACGCCTGTTGCATTAGGTTCTTCCCAGGGCTCCTCACTGGTTCCGTGTCCTAACCTATCCCTGAAGGTGGGGGAACAACTTTACAGTGTGATGCGTGAGTCCAGGTTTTCTTTCCCTGACACAATACTGCAGGTGCTGTAATCAACATCACTTGATGTGGTCCATGCCACTTAGGTTCTAATGGCTTTTTCCTGAATGACTTTATCATGACCCATTGACCTGGGATGATTGTGTGTCCACCTTCTGGTGGAGTCTGCCAACATGACTCAACTCTCTCTCTGGCACTCTGTACCGCCTTTGTTAGGTTTTCACAGTAAGCAATCAGGGCATCTGAGGTAATGTGTACATCAGCATTTCTAAGATCAATCACACCTGGCATCTGCATGGGGCGTCCAGTAATAATCTCATGAGGGCTCAGTCCTACTGTTCTGTTAGGTGATGCTCTCATACTACACAGTACTGCTGGCAGTGCTTCGACCCATGGTACCCCTTCCTGATGCATTTTGCTTAGTTTTGATTGTTCTGTTCGATCGTTCAACCTGTCCTGATGCTTGTGGCCTGTATGGGCAGTGAAGATTCCACTTAATCTTCAAAATTCTAGACACTTCCTTGACTACCTGTCCTGTGAAGTGTGTACCTTGATCTGAGTCAATGCAATCTGGTAATCCCCATCTGGGAATGAAATCAGTGTCAAGACATTTAGCAGTATGTGCAGCTGTAGCACGCCCTGTTGGATAAGCTTCTACCCATCTTGAGAACTTATCTATTACTACCAAAACATCAGTTTTTCCCTTACAACGAGGCAATGATATGTAATCAACTTGCAGGTGACGAAATGGTCCTGGTGGGGCTGGGGTATGTGCTGCTGGTGTAGTGGCTGCTGGTACATCATTATTTTTCTGACATGTAGGAACGTCTTTGTACAGATCAATTATTGATTCAGGAGGCAGAATTGTCTTCTGTGCTGTACTACCTGAACACACTTGTATAGTCGGATAGAAACACGTCTGTTTAGCCGCTACATAAGCAAGAGAGTTTAGCTTCTGTAGTATTAGTTGTGAGATTTGCTTTCACTTTGATCACTGCTAATTTCTTTGGAAGTTTCATGGCAAACATTAGATCTTTCACTAATCCAGCATGCTTAATGGGGGATCCAGCAGAAGTTAGAAACTGTCTGGTTTGCCAAATGACACCAAAATCATGAATTACCCCAAAAGCATACCTGGAATCTGTATAGATATTTGCAACCGATCCTGAAGCTAGCGCGCATGCTCTTGTTAAGGCTACTAGTTCTGCAGCTTGAGCTGAAAAATGATCTGGAAGACGTCCTGAAGCTAACACTTCCGTGGTGGATGTTACTGCATAACCTGCTCGTCGGTTACCTTCAATTACTTGAGCTGAACCGTCAACAAAACAACTCAAATTCTGAATTCTCTATGGGAGTTTATTTTACTTCACTCGTAGGTGTATATGTAAGCGTAACACAATCGTGAGTCATTTCTCCTTCATCCTTTAACAAATTCTCAGTCATTGCAGACATCATACATGAGGATGGGTTCGTGACTGGTGCACACTGTAAAACAATGTTCGGAGCTGTGAGAGTTGCTAACCAATTTCCCCCAACGGGAGGAGGTTACAGAAGTGACTTTTGCTTGATTCATTATTAGTCACTACATGAGGGCATTTTAAGTTTACAGCCTGACCTAAACTCATTACTGATGAAGGGCCTGTGCTGTAGCATAACATTTAAGGCTGTGAGTTTACTTAACTAGTGTTCCCCGAAGGAAGGGTGAGACCGTCACTTTCCTTTTGTTCTATTAAACAAAAATCAGTCTTTCATCTCTGTTGTAAGTTACTGGGGAAATTAAGCACTCACAGCCCAAATGGTTAACACCTGAGCAAGCTACCCACTGAGTTTACTGACGAGGGGAGGGGCTGCTTCAGAGTAGCAAGCAGACTGAGTAGGAGCTGAGCAACCTTGTTAACTTCTCTAAAGTTCTTTTTGTTTTTCCTACACTCTTTTCCCCAATGTCCATGTTTACCACAATAACAACAACTACTGCCCTCTCTCTTAGGACATTTGCGTTTCTGTTGATTCTCTGTGTTGACCTTAAAGGATGCTGCTGCAATTTTTACTCTTGCCTTGACATCAGAGTCTCTTTCCCAAGTAGCTAAACTGTCCAAGTTGTCTTGCAAGGTCCTAGTGGCCCATGTGACATCTAAGAAAGGCAATGCAATTCTATGCTCTGACAAAAGACCATCAAACCATGTGCAAACTAATGGACCATTATCATTTAACACCTTCTCTGAAGTGTCCGCTATTCCACTGTAAGTTACAGCTGACTGACAAAATCTTGCTGTGTATTCATACACTGTTTCATCATTCTTCTGTACACAACTAGTGATTTTGGACCAGTCTATTTTGGGTCCAACAATGTTCTTTAACACTCTCAGAACTCCCTCTCTCAATTCATCTTTTCTGGCATGTTGTAGTTCAGAAGCAACAGCAGACTCAAAACTGTTGAATTCAGATTCAGTTAGAATTTGTGACATCAGCTGTGTTACTTCTGCCAACGACATGTCGTAAAGATGCATTTTACTGATCAATGCCCTTCTAAATTCAGACAAATCTGTGCGTACTTAAGGTAAGCTTTGGGATATTTTTTCTATATCCTTAGGTCTTAGCGCTTTGGCAACAGTTTGGTTTTGAACAACAGAAGAGTTGGGAGGAACACTTTCTGTTTCCTCGATTCCCTGCAATCTTTTGCTAGCACCACACACATTGACTGAATTTACAGGCTTATCAGTTACTGATTGGAGAGCTACATCTGTTTCAAAGAAAGCTTGAAAATCAGGATAAGTTTCATCTGACTGTTGGTCTTCTGAGTCACATTTGGTTGAGGCCTTGTTATGGCCCACCTTAGTGTGCAATTGTTTGTTCTGTTCTTTTAATTTAGCTATACACCTAGCTTGTTCTTGTGCAATGGATAAGCTAAATTCCATGTGACAGAAAATAATGCCTTTCATGTTTCTCTTCCTGATACATGCACCTAACACCTTTTTGCATTCTTCAATAGACCATACTTTTTCTGGGTGAATACCAAATTTCCTTGTCAAATTCAATCTGACTGACTCAGTCACTATGGTGTCCATGTGCTCTCCTAACAATGACTTAAACTCACTGTCTGTCCATAAAGGGGTAGCCAGACCACCTTTTTCAGTTGTGGGAATCAACCTAGCACTCCTTCTAACCATTTTTGAGTTTCTTTGTTAACACACAAACAAACACTAAAACTTCTCTGATCAAATAGAGGGCACACTCAAAACTCCAATTAACTCTGGTTAACCTTCCAAATTACCACCTAAACATTTTGTGAATTTCTTTGTTACCACACAAACAAACACTAAAACTTCTCTGATCAAACAGAGGGTACACTCAAAACTGATCAACTATCATTAACCTTCCTTCAAATTACTAGCACTTTACGCTAATCTTTCCTGCTTACAAGAACAGAAGATAAACAATTCTTCTCTGCTGAAAACAGAGGATAAACCCATAACTTCTCTGACAAAGCAACAAATAACTAGTTATGAATACTCATCATAATGTATTCAACCTTCCCTGGCAATCAGAGGAGAAACCACTTTGCTAACACACTTTTAACAGTTGTTAACTTTTCCTGATTAAACAGAGGATGAACTTTCTTCTCAACCAAAGAAGAGGACAAACTACTGTTAACACAGTTTAAACTGTTGTTAAACGTCCCTGGTTGAACAGAGGATTAATCTTCTATGACTACACAGAGGATGTATCACCTTCCCTGGTAAAGCAGAGGATAAGTCTTCCCTAACTTTACAGAGGATAAAAACAATTCTTCTCTGCTGAAAACAGAGGATAGCAAATATTAGCAAGTAATGCTAACCTTCTCTGTGAACAGAGGATGAACAACAAAAAAACAAAAAACAAAATAACTAGCACGTAATGCTAATCCTTCTCTGTGAACAGAGGATCACCAAATATTAACACGTAATGCTAAAATCTTCCCTGCCTGACAACAGAGGATCACTTTCATCTCTAACAGAAAACTTCAGAGGATAAACTTAGCTAACCAAACTCTAGATGTTTGTTAACTCTTCTTCTGACGGCGCAGAGGAATAACAGATTTGTACTGGTCTTCAGCAGTTCTTTGAATAGAGTGAAACTCACCAAATCATTCGTGGTACAGAAAAATTCCATCTGGGAACTCAGTCAGAGATCTTTGTTGAGCTTGGTTCTGGAACTCAGTCAGCTTTGTTGAGATTCAGTTCTGGAACTCAGTCAGCTTTGTTGAGATCTTTGTTGAGATTCAGTTCTGGAACTCAGTCAGCTTTGTTGAGATTCAGTTCTGGAACTCAGTTAGCTTTGTTGAGATCTTTGTTGAGATTCAGTTCTGGAAATCAGTCAGATCTTTGTTTAGTTCAATCTGGATTCAAAAGATTCAGTCTGGAACTGGAAAGTCAGATCTTTGTTGAGATCTTTGTTGAGGTACAGTTCTGGATTCTGGAGAAGTTAATTCTATCCGGGTTACAGCACCATCTGTTGTAAACTTCTTCCTTCTTCAGTGTAGAAGATTTAGAATTGAAAGACCAGGAGACTTGGGGGTATCTTTTAAGCAGAGCTCTTTATTGCTGTGGCATCGCTGTAGTCACCAAGTCTAAAATCTTACCCAAGTCTGACTAAGGGAAACGTTCCCTTGCAATTTATAAACATTTTAGGGGCAGGGCTTAACATTGTGATGAATAAAGCATGTAAATGATGTATACCGGTTTAGGAACCTCCCCTGTACTGAGAGTGTTACCAATTCCAATCCAATCAGCATAACTATTCAAACAGTGAAACTACCAAAGTTTCAGTAATCTGCTTACAATAGAGAGAAACAGGAATATCAGGCTGGATAGAGCCAGATACAGAAAAACAGGATTTGCCGGACTCTCTTGCTGGAAAACTGTTTCACAGCAAATATCATCATCATCATAACCTTAAATGCTGAATTCAGTATACGAAACTGTCTCAGTTTATATACTATTGCATTGGAACCTCAATTAAACATTTAATAAATTTGTAACACCACACACTATATTGTGTGCCAGTATTGACAAATATGGCTTTTCATAATATATGGTTGACCAGTAGGGTTGAGAAAATCTTTCAAAGTTTTAAAGGGTAACTAAACCCCTGGTCAGAGCCTGACTCCACTCACTGGCAATATTTGAAAAATGCTGGAAAAGTGGAGGGGGGGCGTGCACCTGAGACGCATCTCTCTGTAGGCAAGGGCGTGGTTAGCTGGTACCCTCTGACGTCAGAGGGTACCACAACTTCCAATAGGAAAATTCAACTGCAGTAGCCACCGTTCAACCTGAAGAGGGCAGCACTCAGACGTTTTTACACCATATATTGTAGAATTAAAACACTTTAAACCCAAATGTCAAAAAAATTTACTCGGATCAATGAACCGCATTTATGAAGCTCCCTTCTTACAGATCATTAACTAAAAAAAGTTGTTTTAGTGTTTAGTTACCCTTTAAGTGCTGACACCATGTCTATGTGGTGAACCATGAAAATTTAAAGCTACACTTATAACCTATGTCTTGATTAATAAACACAAAGTAATTAATCATATGGAGTCTGCAATTTGTTTAAAATTGTGAAATGCTAAAGTGCTAAATTAATATAAACATATTTATGAAAGCAATAAACCCTGAGAGGCTGTACCAATGATTGTACCATGGTTATGGGGTGTTTTTCACATTTTAATGCCTAAAACCCCCTAAACTCTCTCAAAATCTATAGTGCATGGACTTATTGTGTTTATTAATAGCAATATACTGTAATAGAAGTTACACTACCGTTCAAAAGGTTGGGGTCAATAAGATTAAAAAAAAAATTGAATCTCTTGTACTCACCATGGCTGCATTTTATTTGATCAAAAATACTAATATTAGAAAAATACTAGTAATGCTGTGAAATATTATTACAATTTAAAAAATATATATATAGATTTTATTGGATTATAAAATGTAATTTATTCATGTGATGGCAATGCTGATTTTCAACAACCATTACTCAGTCACATCATTCTAATATGTTGATTTGCTGCTCAAGAAACATTGTTATCTTATTATTATCCATGTTGAACATAGTTGTGCTGCTTAATATTATTTTGGAAACTGTGATGCATATTTTCAAGATTCTTTGATGAATAGAAAGTTCAAAAGAACAGCATTTATGTGAAATAGAAAATTTAAATGTCTTTACTGTCTCTTTTAATCAGTTTAATGCATCTTTGCTGTATACAAGTATTAATTTCTTTTAAAAAATTTTTAGTAGTATTAGTAATTTTAGTATAAAATATAAATAAAAATAAACACATATGACACTGTAAATTATATAATATTATATAAAATAAAATGAATATAAAATAATTTATAATATATTTTTATAAAAAATTAAATGAAATAAAATAAATAATTCTCCTGCCAAGTAATATAGATTGTTACTCTTACTGTACTGCTGTTTATGGGTATCAAACCTCGGACCTCAAATAATATAGAATTCAACTGTTTTGTTTTTGCAGGTGTGTGTATGTAACAACAGCTTTCGAATGACCTTTTTTTTATGAATGTTTTTTTTTTCTCATGAGGTCATTCTTATTGTGTTCTCTCTGTAGATATGTACTGTACGCTGGAGGTAGACTCTTTCGGTTACTTCGTCAGTAAGGCCAAAACGCGCGTGTTCAGGGACACAACAGAACCAACGTGGAATGAGGTGAGCTTTGTCATGTCATGATAATAAATACGATTCACCTGACCAATTATTACCATCATGTATCTGTCAATTAATTTATTTGTTCTCCTACAGGAGTTTGAAATAGAGCTGGAGGGCTCTCAGTGTCTGCGGATCCTGTGCTATGAGAAGTGTTACGACAAATCAAAGATCAATAAGGATGATAATGAGATTGTGGACAAGATCATGGGCAAGGGCCAAGTACAGGTAGGACAAAGAAACAAACACATTGTTAAACACTACATGTGTGCAACAATAAACACTCAGGTCTGTGTAAGACTCCACCAGACTGGTTTAGACCACAAAAGGACAGATTTAAATTGTGGTGGTTTCCTGATGTGAGTCATTTCTATTGTTGTCTGATTTTAGCGTGTGCTCTGCAGATGGGGTGTTGTGGTGCTTTATTTTTGACATTGGCAGCTTTACTGCCTGAGAACCCATGGCTTACATTTCTTTTTCCTCACATACATGGGAAATGCCCCAATTAAACTTAAGTGAGTATGTATGTGTTGAGATCAGTGTGTTCCCATGTGTTTTGCGGTATGCAGCTTACGTTAGAAATCATCATATAAATCCTTTCAAGACGAATTTTTGAGCAGATCCATGACAAAAAAGTTGGTAAACATGCCCTTTTTATTTTACTGGAATAAAGCCTTCATTGATCTTCATTGTTGTGGCAACACTTTGACGACCGTGTGAGTCACTGATGCTACTTTTTTTTACTGTTATTATCAAGCCATTTGTCCTGTTTTGCTAAGCTTTATGCTTAAACCTCAGTCAAATTCTTCTTCTTAAAGTATTGCATTCTTCTTTTAAATCTGGGGCAGCTTATGAGGGGACTAAAAATGAGGTGGATTTAATTGCACAGGAGGTTTGTTTCTGTTTTATGTTTGTGCTATTCTCTTGGGATCATAGCCAGAGGTGAATTAACAGCAAAAGAGATGATTTTGTTTTCACAGAGAATGTGATGTGTATGCCACTTCCTTTAGTACGTACAGATATACACGTTACCACCACAAGCTAAACACGTACACATAGCATTACTTCTATAGACAGAAACACTGATAGTAATGCTATTTTGGGAATAAAGACATTGCAGAGATGCTTTATGCCTATGAGGGTGCAAACAAACTCCACAGGATGAGGGGGAAAAAAGGCATTTAGGAAATTAGTGGCTTTTGTTAGAATAATTTAGCATAATAAAATGACTTTTATTCCCCATTTAAAGTATCTAAGGAACAGATGTTTAAAAGCATTGAATATTATTATGGTACTAGCAAAAACAAAATGGGGTGCTGATTGCACAGTTCTTTTGTGGCTATATACTGTAGACTGTTGGTCTGTTCCTGGTTAATGGGAGCATAGTTTATAGCTCTGCTAGAAAATCATATTTGCAAGTGCTAGATACTGTTCACCATAAAGGATTGAGACTTGCCTTAGGAGCCTTCAGGACCTCTCAAATGTGTGTAATATGAATAAAATTTGGATGTATTACATCAGCCAGGTTGTCACTGTCAGTTGTGTAGCTTTACTGCCATTCATTTTATTCTTTTAACTACAACTCCTCTCCTGTGGCCTCATAGGACAGAAAAGTGTCCATCGGATGCACACTTCATAATCTCGCCGTAAGTCATCCAGGTATTTTTTGCCTGTTGTTTTATAAAAACTTTGAATTCAGACATACTACTCTTTTGTGTTAATTTCGTTTACGAAAATTATGATGAAAAATGTTCATCAACAACATTTTTTTCCTGACTAAGACGAGACGATGACAAGACAACTTCAACATCATTAAGCGATAATTGTGACTATATCAACTTGCAATATTGTTGACGAAAAAAGATGAGATTAAAATATAGTTCAAAATAACTTTACCAGATTCTTCTTTTGTTTTTGTCAGAGAAAAAGAGGAGACAAACTATTACAGATAGGAGCTGCATCTGAAATCACATACTCTGAGTAGGTACTTATTTGAATAAGAATAATAATTATTGAATAATAATTTTTTGGCTGATGCAGGTAAAATGTTTTGTAAATACCCACAATTTAATGAATGGTTGCTCCTGGTATCTAAAGTTGGACCGCTCATACTATCTTTATCAGGTGGGTGGGGAGGTGTTGGTGGTGGGATGGACCCCTACTTATAAGCTTTTGCTTCTTGGGAGTCCTTTTTCACAATGCAATACTATTGTTTTCCTGACCAGTTGTTGGTGCAGGTTACCTGAATCATGGTGTACTAGTAGTAGCTGTAGCTGGAATTGTAATTGCAGACTTGGCTGCTGAATAATTATTATGTTTTGTAACTTGTTACGTCTGTAATATGTTACCTCCAACAACTGCTCCTGATGTAGCAATAAATGTAATGAGTGGCATTGTGAAATAAATAAATAATTCTCAACCGCTAAAAAAAATTCTATATAGTATGAATGTATGAAGCATGAATGTACGACATTCGCCATGTTGTCATTATCATGTGACTTACCAGCGTCAGTTACATCGCTTCACTGTCATTCACAAATCCTGTCCTGTGGCTTCGTGGGATAGTAAAGTGTCCATCGTATGCACACTTCAGAATATCACCGAAAGAAGTATGAGTATAAGTACTTTTATAAGTGGGAATTCGGACATACTACTCTTGTCACATACTGTTTTTCGCATTCTATATAGTAGGGAAGTATGCAGTTTCGGATGCAGCCTTTTTGAACAAGTCTCTACAAGCTTTCATGGTTGCGGTTGCCAGATGTCAATAGTTTAAATGCCCCAAATCAAAGCTTTCCTGTTAAAAGGATAGGTTTTCTGCCCCATGTTTTACTTAATATTTGCAATCTGGCAACCATGCGCATGTGCTTTCTCTACACTGCGGAAAAAGCGCGGATGATCTGAAAACACAGACAAAGCTGGAGTTTAGTAATCTCATTTGAGGTATTCTGCTCAAATGAAAGTGTCACACAGCCAGTCTGTGTTCCTTCATGAGCCGCTTTTGCTGCGACTAAATCTGCTATAAAACCTTTTCAGTGATGAACTGTAAATCCAAAAATCTCGTTTGTTTGCGATTGTGGTTGCCGAATAAATACACTTATGAAACCTACAATCCAATACAAGTCTTTTTTGCTGAAGTTTTAAATAGAAAAGTTAATATAATTTGGAATTATTGGAATTACTATTTAAAGTTTTGAGAGACGTGTCATGTTTTACCAGTTTTCATAGTATAGAGAGTGCTAAATTTATGTGATAAATAGCCTATAATAAATCAGGAAACTAGATTAAATAAAATCATGTGTATGAGTTGACATTCTATTAATTTGTGAAGAGAAAGTGCAATAATTATGATGAAATGTAAAAATAAATTTCTCAAATGACAGCAATTGTTGCGATTATAATTATAATTTTGAGTAAAATAATTGTGATTATCACTTGCATCATAACGAAAATGTGACTTAAGTTTTCATCGACTAAAACAAGACTAAAATTCCCAGAAGCTTATTCGAATAAAACTTGTTGACTAAATATGGTAATAACTAGTACATTTGACACAGGGCTAAATAAAAAAATAGCTGACAAAATTAACACTACTACTCAGCTCACATACTGTTTTTTGCCTACTATACAGTTAGTCGCCATATTCGGACATAGGGCTTGTGTTGCGAACCAATACTTTTAAAATTAATGTTATAATTCTGTGTTACTCAATATAAAAGTAATAAATTATTATTACCCCCCCCCCCCCAAAAAAAAACAAACAAACTGTTAAGCACAAACCCCACCCCAGAGTTGATTCTAAAGATGAACATGTCAATCACAGTGCTGCTTGCCTACATAACGTTGAAAATACTAACCTTAACCTACACCCAAACCTTAACCTTAGTATAGAATTGGTAGTACATCCACGCAATCAGATCCATCTATGATATTTGTCTAGTCAAGTCAAATATATTTATATAGCGCTTTTCACGATACAGATTGTATCAAAGCTGCTTCACAGTATCAATCAAAACAACTTAACAATGTTTGTTTATTACTGGAAAAAAGACATCCAAGTTTGGTAGAGCTGATCAATGGTATGATTGGTATTTCTGACCTGGCTATTATCAATGGTATTTCTGACCTGAATTGAATCCATGAAGTTTTCTTGACAGCTGACTGCGTGATTGAGTTGAGTACAGATTTGAGTTCTTTTTTTGAGTCTAATCGTGCTTGAATGGTTTATTGGCACTTGAATGAATGATAGCGTGATCTTATACTGTAGCGCAGCCAAAGGATGACAAAAAAAACGGATGCTTCTTTAATTGCGTTAAATATTTTTAACATGTTAAACAGAAAAAAAAAATCGTCAAATTAACGCGTTAATTTTGACAGCTCTAGTTGGAAAAAATTATTTTTTGCAGTGAGATTCACAGTGTTTCATATACTGTAGATTTACTGTGTTTGCCTCCCCCTTTGTTATGGGAAATTTTTTGGTCCCCATGAGAAAAACGGCTTACAAATCATTCTTGGTGTATTTTGACAATCTGAAAATGCAGAAAGTGCTCTGTGATGGGTAGGTTTAGGGTTAGGAGATAGAACTTACAGTTTGTACAGTATAAAAATCATTATGTCTACCCATAAAACGTGTGTGCGTGCGAGCATGTGCGCACACACCAAACAACCATCTTATGTTCTCTAGTAATAGAAAACAAGTCAAGAACCTCTTCAAAGTGATAAGGCACAGCTGCTCTTATAGAGGTGCACTTCACACTCACCCTTTAGTATATGTGACCTGTGGCCCACTTAACTCTCTCCTGATGTAAACTAGCCTATATATTTTTGCTTGGCAAATAAAATATATATTTGATTGCTTGGCCTTCTAGTAGTTAATACCTTCCTTCCTGGACAGGAAGACAAGCCACTTCTGAAACTAAAGTCACTCCTTTCTATACATGTGAGAGGCCTTGTTAATATTTAAGTGAGTTTAAAGAGTGTGTTGAAACTGGTGGTGAGAGGAGTCTTTGTGCAGTATACAGGTTGGTACTGAAGCTATTTTAGATTATTTTGAGATGTTATAACTAAAATATATCAGTAATATTTCTGTCAATGTGTGACCATGAAACTTTTCGAATCCATTTCCTTTAATTATTTGGGTATGCTAAATAATTGTATGTTTGAAGTTCAGGACTTATTTTTAAGTATCTAACACCATGAGTTACACATTTTTAATACACTTGACATGAATGCATCTGTCGTTTATTCAAAACAATAACTAAGGCGTAGCTTGATGAAGCTGTGAATGAGCGTGGAATCATGGGGGGAGTTGTCTTCACCTCCACAGCTGATGGACAACAGGGCAGAAATCATGTTCATGCATGAGCTAATATATTAAAGTTTGTTTAGCTTTACTGTGGTATGAAGCAGTGCAGGGCCGAGAGCCTGAGACATTTTACGCTGCTGTTTTTATCATTTGTATATGCTCCAGTCAGACGTTGCTGCTCCTTTTGTTTTGATGTGTATGTTCATTTTACGATTAAAATTGTGTTTAACATCCGGCCCCTTCCCTGAACTTGAGCTTTTTTACAGTTACTTTTGATTACTTAAATTCACATAATTTTATTTTCATAAATGTAATATCATTCTAATGAAATAGCCACAAGTATGTTATGTTTTGTTATAACGTTAATCTGTGCGTTAGCTCAGTGGCTGGTATGAGACACTTGTTACACATTGCAGTAAGCTAGATCGATATTAGAATATCATATTAATGAAAGCTAGATGACTTTTGTTGGTAAATGGCATACTACAGTAGTCAGCATTTGAAGTGGATCAAAAAAGTTAATCAAAGTTGTCCTAAGACAAGAACGGGTATATCCACTTCAAATGTTGACTACTGTAGTTTGTCGTGGTAATCTTTAATCAAAATCTGAAAATTTACTTCTGGTCTATAATGTTGTCCTTTTCCGATGACGTCAGTTTGATGACTTAGGATGAAAACGCTTAACCACTCACCTCAAACCATTAGTCTGCTATGAGCGAGAGATGGAGAGGAGGTGTGCTAAAGTAAGACCCCGCCGTTTCACTTGGAAATACGTCACAGCATTTAAGTAAAGTCAGTTGCAACTTCCGGTTCACAGGGACTTTAAACACTGTTGGAAACATTTTGGATAATGTTAAGTACACAAAGTCAACAAAATATATAACATTGTTAGTAGTAATATTCTTTTATGTTTTTTTGCATCAGGGATGCATTTGTTTAATCAAAAATACAGTAAAACAGTAATATTGTGAAAAATGATTAAAATGTAAAATAATTTTAATATATTTAAAAATGTAATTTCTTTTGTCTTTTTTTCTTTTTATTGTAATTCATTTCTGTTATGCCATTTACTTGCCATTTTATTGTAATGCCATTACTCATTAAACATAATCTTGCTGAACCCAAACTTGAACTTTTTTTATTATTATTATAAAAGCAGTTTTATTTTAAGGCTAGGGATGGACTGTAGAACTTATTTGTTTTATTGAAAATCAATAGAGGTCTATTGCATGACTCCACTTAAAAAAGTAAATGTGTGTGCACATTTGTCTGCTCATATTCAGTTGGCGACACTAGCCACATCAACATGACATTTTCAGCAGCTAATAGAAAACAATTTATCTCTCACATATTCATAACAAACAGTATATACATATCACATATTGCTGTCTGATTTGATTTGTGAAACTAAGACAACTACTTTATTATAACTGCCATTCATGTGTTAAAGATAGTATTAGATTTGTGCCAGGCACTTTATGTTACAATATACTGTCTTACTTTCCCGTGATCAGTGATATTGAGGGCTAGGTCAACATCTGGACAATCCCATACTCTAAAAAACACAATCCTCCAAACTAATCAGTCTCTTTCATTTAGATTATGTAATGCTGTGATTGTGTTGTCGTCATGAGTATCTGAGCTTGATCTTCTGTTTGAATCTTTCGCTCTGAGCGTCTGTTTTCTTAACTGCTCTGGCTGAGGTGAACTGAGCCAAAATGTTTCCCTTCCCTCCCTGGAGAGGTCCTGATTTATTTAACAACTTTTTGGCCCTAACATGTAAAAATCCTTAAATGGTCACATTGTAGCAACTCCCATCTGATTCTAATGGACCCTGTTACTGCAGCCATGTTTTATAGGGAGACGGTAAAGCTTATATTCATCTATATTCTATTCACGTCCACAAAGAAACATGATCATGTTTCTTGCATTAAGTAATTTTTCTACCCACACTAAAAATCACAATACTGTGCAAATCAACAAAATTACAGCCAATCACAACAAGCTCAATGAAAGTGTTTGTTGCTGTCAGCATGCTCTTTCTCCCTGGCACTAGTTGTGGTTAGGACATGGTGTTAGTCCCAGGATCGAGTCAGAAGAAGTCATACATTAATATCACTGAGGCCATTTGTTTCAGTACATCTATTCGGCTTTGAACCACTGGGAGTTGATCTTTGACCTCTAGGGTTTTTGTCTGTTATTGTCCATTAAATACATTTTAAGTGCTGTTACCCTTTTGTAGAGAGTCAGCCAGCCAGCTCTTCTTATTTAAAACTAATCAGTATTTGTAACTATATGACCAATCAAATGCGAACACTCACATGTTGACATGTCCTGTCCTGTCAAATTAAGCTTTGGGGAGCTTATTGAAAAGACACATTACTTAATGTGATTAACATTTAATGTCACTCCTGCACTTTACACGAATAAGGTGTTATCTATCTGTCGTCCATATATCCATCTAAAAATTAGATTTTTGAAGGTTTTCTCTCAGAAATTACTAGTAAATTTCACAAACAATTAAAATGAAATTACAAGTAACATACAGTATTGAATGCTGTCTGTCTGTATATTACTATCTTCTATCTAATAACGTCATTATTATTATGTTAGTTTATCTAATAGATTTTATGTAATTTCTTATAGTTCTCTGGGAAAATAAAAACTTGCATTTGTGTCTTTAATGCTTTATAAAAGTTATTGGACACCAATTGGTACGCTATTCCAAAGTACCAGTACTCGTATGAAAGTTTGTTAAGTGAACACAAGTTTGTTTTGAGAACAAATTTTAAGGCAAAAAAGGCCAAATGAGCCATCGTCTAACTTTCTAAACACTTTCATCATATTAAACACAGTGACCTGAGAGTGTTAAATCGATGTAGATAGCGATATGATGCTTTGCTGCTTTCTGTAGTGGCTTGTTATATAATGCCACCGATGACAGCCAAAACATTCCACAGGGAGGAAGTGTGTAAGATTGCTTTTATGCATTACTCTTCTGAGTACTCTCCTCACCAGCCTCTTTCTCTCTCCCTCAGGGAGTCGTCCTCCTCTTTTTATCTATCTCTCTGCCTAGTCACTATCTTATGGTCTTTTCATGTCTTTTTAGCTTTTTGGCTGTGAAATGTTGGTGAGTGTCCTTGTGGAAACTCTATAATGATCTCTCTGGGGCGGGTTGTATCCCCTCTACTCTCTGTTTTGTCAAACACAATACAATGCCCTACATATACAGGTCCTTCTCAAAAAATTAGCATATTGTGATAAAGTTCATTATTTTCCATAATGTAATGATAAAAATTAAACTTTCATATATTTTAGATTCATTGCACACCAACTGAAATATTTCAGGTCTTTTATTGTTTTAATACTGATGATTGTGGCATACAGCTCATGAAAACCCAAAATTCCTATCTCAAAAAATTAGCATATCATGAAAAGGTTCTCTAAACGAGCTATTAACCTAATCATCTGAATCAACTAATTAACTCTAAACACCTGCAAAAGATTCCTGAGGCTTTTAAAAACTCCCAGCCTGTTTCATTACTCAAAACCGCAATCATGGGTAAGACTGCCGACCTGACTGCTGTCCAGAAGGCCATCATTGACACCCTCAAGCAAGAGGGTAAGACACAGAAAGAAATTGCGGCGTGGCATGGAGGCAATCAGCCTGTGGCACTGCTGAGGTGTTATGGAGGCCCAGGATGCTTCGATAGCGGCCTTAAGCTCATCCAGAGTGTTGGGTCTTGCGTCTCTCAACTTTCTCTTCACAATATCCCACAGATTCTCTATGGGGTCAGGTCAGGAGAGTTGGCAGGCCAATTGAGCACAGTAATACCATGGTCAGTAAACCATTTACCAGTGGTTTTGGCACTGTGAGGAGGTGCCAGGTCGTGCTGAAAAATGAAATCTTCATCTCCATAAAGCTTTTCAGCAGATGGAAGCATGAAGTGCTCCAAAATCTCCTAATAGCTAGTTGCATTGACCCTGCCCTTGATAAAACACAGTGGACCAACACCAGCAGCTGACATGGCACCCCAGACCATCACTGACTGTGGGTACTCCAGTGCTGCTTATCTGTATCCCAGGTCAGGCGCTTCTGCCGCTGTTTCTGGTTCAAAAGTGGCTTGACCTGGGGAATGCGGCACCTGTAGCCCATTTCCTGCACACGCCTGTGCACGGTGGCTCTGGATGTTTCTACTCCAGACTCAGTCCACTGCTTCCGCAGGTCCCCCAAGGTCTGGAATCGGTCCTTCTCCACAATCTTCCTCAGGGTCCGGTCACCTCTTCTCGTTGTGCAGCGTTTTTTGCCACACTTTTTCCTTCCCACAGACTTCCCACTGAGGTGCCTTGATACAGCACTCTGTGAATAGCCTATTTGTTCAGAAATTTCTTTCTGTGTCTTACCTTATTGCTTGAGGGTGTCAATGATGGCCTTCTGGACAGCAGTCAGGTCGGCAGTCTTACCCATGATTGCGGTTTTGAGTAATGAAACAGGCTGGGAGTTTTTAAAAGCCTCAGGAATCTTTTGCAGGTGTTTAGAGTTAATTAGTTGATTCAGATGATTAGGTTAATAGCTCGTTTAGAGAACCTTTTCATGATATGCTAATTTTTTGAGATAGGAATTTTGGGTTTTCATGAGCTGTATGCCAAAATCATCAGTATTAAAACAATAAAAGACCTGAAATATTTCAGTTGGTGTGCAATGAATCTAAAATATATGAAAGTTTAATTTTTATCATTACATTATGGAAAATAATGAACTTTATCACAATATGCTAATTTTTTGAGAAGGACCTGTATGATTTAAAGAGAGCCATATGTTATTTTTCGTCTAGGCTGCAGACAGCAAAAACAGTAATCATATAGGCTATGACTGTTTTACCTTTTAGTTTTATGTGACTGTTGTGTATATATAAGTGTATAAATACACAAAGTATACATTAAATGAAGATTAATCCTTATTAAAGTTACAAAAGTTCTTCAGTAAAGAGCAGTGGGTGATTTCTTTGTCATTAAAAACACAGCAGCAGGAATATTAGACTGCTGTAAGACATAATGCATGGACCCAGAACTGATACTGTTACACATGCGTTGTCTTTCTCGAGTGTTTACGCTCACTTAAGACATAACCTACTATGATTGCTAGGATACTGTTAATAGCTGTTATTTCATACTTCATAAGATTTGAAACCAATATAAGTTAGCCTTGCAAACCTTTTATGTATAAAACATAAAATATTTACTTCAAAAGATTGTTTTGGTCAAAGAGATCCATTTTTGTTTCTTCGCGAGTTTGTAGTTGAAGGTCGTAACTTGTAAGGGCGTGGTTTGTAGGACTGCGGGACATAGACAGACCCTTCTTGTTTAAACGCAGAAGGCAAAGTGTGTCTTGGTCTTACCTGCGCTTGCGCACTATCAAACACCCGGGTGATGATGGCGTAAATGACTGGTCATATTAGAGCATACGGCATTTGCATCGAACAAAGTTTACAAAGAGTGACTGTTTTGCCCACACTTTATGACCATCGCTGTTGTAATATATTGGGAAGCCAGAATGTTCCCATGCAGGAGAATTATGCAGTGGATTAATCAGCATCGTGTCTTCCTTGCTTGGCATGCTGAACTGCAACACACTAATATGTGAGGTATCCCTAATATTTAGGGATAATGCAATAATATTACCCATCCTCCTCATGGTTTTATTATATCTAGTTGGACCAAGGGGTTGAATACTGAATAAACTTTGATTTGTATGTCATTTCAACTGCAACAAACCCCATAAGTACCTACTGTGATGTCAGCAATAGATTTACATACTAACAGTTGATTGGACAGCTACTTTCATGTGAAACGCATGCTGAGCGTATCCATCCATTAATTTGTATGTCATTTCAGCTGCAACAAACCCCATCAGTACAGGACCTCATCTCACCCTGAACCCCTCTCATGCTCCCTACCGAGACAAACAATAGCCAACAATTCTCTCCTGGTCCCATACTAACTCTCTTTGCGCATTGAGGTGTGTCCACAAACCCGCACCTTCTCAAAACATAATTGTGCCAACTCAGAGTTTCTGGCAGCCTGGTTGCTGATGAGCACCTTCAGCAGTAGCTTCATCAGCCATGAAGAGCATCTACACTTTATTTGTCTTCATGGTCTGGTGTCATTTTAGACTTTTTAATAGCTCTGCATCTGGTTTGTTACCAAATAAAATTACAAAAAAAATCCATTATGCATGATTTCTTGGTTTTGCCATCTTCGGGTTGTCTTTATGTG
Organism: Gila orcuttii; assembly: GCA_026230005.1. NCBI lineage: Eukaryota > Metazoa > Chordata > Actinopteri > Cypriniformes > Leuciscidae > Gila > Gila orcuttii. Next base: position 44,250,567 of record JAPDVR010000004.1, on the reverse strand, counting down.
GATATGGTGAGCGTGGATGCACCGTTATTGTTTTTCAGTGGCTGTGCTTGCATGTATGGTGTGTGTTGTAATCTGAATACTACAGTCATTAATCACGACTACTCCGTCCATCAAGTTTTTTTGTAATATGTCATGTCTCCTCTGTTTCTCTCATTCTCTCTCAAACATCCTACAATCCCTAGAGGCCCCAGAATCTATCAACACTAACAGATGGGTGTTTTATGGTGGAAGCAGATACATACGCATTCACACACAAACTCTCTGTAGGGTGCACATTCTAACAAATTGATGGGACAGATTTGTTGCCTATAAATGGCATCAGTTAGTCTACATGCTACTGTATGTGTTTGAGTCCAACAAAAGAAGCATCACTACTTAAGTTTTTCTCCATAATCAAATCTTCCACCTTGTGTATGCCGTACTGATGTTTATGCTCTTTTTTGTCTTTTACATTCTGTCCTCTAGCTTTAGATCTTTTCTGCTTCTTCAGCTGTACAGATACTGATTGTCCGGTTGTCTCTGCTGGTAAAGAACAATAATAAGTGTGTTCCATTGTCAAATTTTTGCTCTTTGCATCACCAAACTAGATTTCGCAATTTCAGCTAACACTGGTTCACGTCATTTCAACATGGTGAAATACTACATTGAGGGGTTTGAGCCACACCATATATAATTAAAACACTTTCTATAGAAATCGTCTCTTTGCAAGACATGGATGAAACTACTCAAATGTATTCTTGAAGTGTTATGACAGAAACAACAGTCAGAAAAAAAGAACAGCAACATTGTTTTGGCCAAGTGAACACAGTATTTAATCAGAGATCCCAGCTGGCAGGTTTTATCAACAGAAAGAGCACAAGAATATGAGAACAAAGAAAGAGTGATGGCAGGTGGTTCAATAAAACAATATGTCCCCATGTTGAAAACATAAATCAGAGAGAGGGCAATGTACCTGCCACCCGCAGCCCTGCCCCCACACACTGCTCTGGAGACCCCCGGGGAACACACCTCATCTCATACACATCCTTCATCCACACCAAACACTCTCCCACCCTTTCAGTAATGATTTATATACATTCAGGCTCAAAATTAAAATTTTCGACTAAATTTAGAGAATTTTCAAGCTGTATATATTATACTGCTGTATACTGGTGTGTTTTACATTATTTTCTTATTTTTTTCTAAAATATATTGTCCCTCTGACAAAGAAATCATTTAGATGCATTCCTCTTGTGGATTTGTGGCAAACAGAACAGGCCATTGTGTTACACAGCATAATGTTTGCTAATATATCAGATCAAATACACAGTATATACAGAAATATACACACAATCCCGTTCAAAACTTAAGGGTCAGTAAGATGATTTTTGTTTTTCTTTTGAAAGAAATTAATGCTTTTATACAGCAGGGATATATTAAATAGATCAAAAATGTCAGTTAAAAAAACTGATTTCGGTCTCCAATAAATGCTGTTTTTTAACTTTTTCATTTAATTTAATTTATTATACAGGAAAATTTAAGAGCAACAATTAAGTTACAGTAAACGGGCCTGACTCAGTTTAAAAACTGGTTTACAGCAGTTTACAACTTTCATCCTGAACATTTTTTTAAACGTTTCCACAAACTATTAAGCAGCACAACTGTTTTCTACATGGATAATAATAAGAAATGTTTCTAGAGCACCAAATCAGCATATTAGAAGTATTTTTGAAGGATTATGTGACACTGAAGACTATAATGGCTGCTGAAAATGTACCTTAGCCATCACAGGAATAAATTACATTTTAAAATATATTAAAATATAAAAGAGTTATTTTTTAAATTGTATTAATATTTCGAAATAGTGATGTTTTACTATATTTTTGATCAAACAAATCAACGTCTTGATGAACATAAGAATCGTCTTTCAAATACATTGAAATGTCTTATTAACACCAAACTTTTTAAATATTGTATTGTATGTTCAGTATAAGTATTTTTCCAACCTGCTGAGTGAATTTTGGACCTTTCTTTTGAGGTAAAGTAGAGCCCAGGGTTATTGAACATGTGTTTGTGTATTTTTATTTCAAAGTGGAGTTGCTGCATATCAGCGGTGACTGGCACATTCATCCTATATGTGAAGGTTGAGTAACACTGCTTTTTACACGGATGGTGGTTTGCTTGTTGGCCCACAAGTCCCAGCTCCCCCTTTGTTCTCTTTTATGTTCTGCTTTCGTTTCAAATAATATTTTAGATCAAATCACGATATTTGATATTCCAGTCTGAAATGGTTCACCCAAGGAGGTATTTTATCATGTATGGATTGTGTTTATGTACACAAAGGCTAAGAAAAGAGTGGGACGTCTGTGTGTGTCCAAACAGGAACACAGGGCCCATGAGAGCACATTTGGACTAAATGTTGTTCTGAATACCAGAGATGGTCGATGCAGAACTAACACGATGAAGCCAAAGAGCATTCCTGTCCTTCTCTCTCTTCATGAATAGCAGATGATATTGGTATGAAGGCAGTGAATAAAAGCAGTTGTTCTCTCTTGTGTCACAAAGACACACAATTCATATCATTACTAATGACTAGAGCAAAAACAATCCATGTACCAAGTGCGCTTTCACTATTTTTTTTTTCACCTGTACATTATTTTATGTATATACTTTAAAATTATAAAGTATTAAGTTGTGAAGAAGATTTTCCCAGATTTTCTTCATGCTTATTTGGATTATCAGTTTAATTTTTGGTATTTTAAATCAATGCACATGATAATTATTTTTTGGTGCCGAACAAGAGTAGTGTGCTTTCATCCGTCATCTTCTGGAACATTATTTTATGTGGTAGTCGGTGCTACACACTGCATCATTCATTGTCTTATTTTTTATGGTTTTTGATGCTTGTTAATCAGCGTTAAGATGCAATACTGCCACCTACAGTGTTGGAGTGTCAACTAGATAGTTAGTGCCACTGAATTATCTGCAATATTATCTTGTGTAGTATTAACATATGAATATTTTATTTTAATTTATGTGTATATTGACACTCACAATTTATATAATTAATTCTAACTGTGTGTTACTGATATAGAAGACACTGTGTGTTGTATGTGAAGTTGAATCTGTTTTGTTCCTTTTCGCATTCTTGCTGGCCTCTGTTAGTTTTTCCTGAATATATAGTGAGTTCATACACACATGGCCCTGGGCTGCCATTTCTATTTGCCAACCAGCTAATCAAATTTCCCATTATTAATCGTGCCAGATTTTTGCCCTCAGTGTAATCTGTCTTTTCTCTTTTTCTCCTTTGAGGAACCAGGACAGAACATTTTGAGTCCCTTGCTTTTCACTCTCTTGGGGATCATGGAGATCTCTCTCTTTTTCTTCTTCTTTCAGCTATTCTTGTCTTTTTCCGATACTTCACTTTCTGGTCAGGCCCTCTGTGCAAACCATCTCCTACTCCTAATTTCCTGCTGGTCCTATTTTCTATCTCAGTATCTCAGTTTCTCTCTGCATTGGTGAGGCCTGATGGTCTTTGTAGCGATCACCGGAAAGAACCATCACAGAAGATTGTGACCAGACACCCACAATCTTAAAATTATGCTTAGGTGGTTGGTGTGGCGTAGTGACTAAAATTTATGCTGTTATCAGGGCATGCTGTAGAAGTAACAATCCTCAGTATTTTAAAGAGAGTGATAGAGTTTCCATTAAATGTCTGTGGCATTAAAAATGATGTGTCATTATTACTTTTACTGTCTGTAAACGGGCCAACTTTGAGTAACTTGCTTGGCAAGATTCTTCAAACTGACCCTCCACCATGATACAGTAGGGGCTTTCCCACCGGAGGAACCTTTTCATAGTTCCTAGAACTATTCGCTTAAGTTCCCGGTTTTTGGCACGTTCACGAACATGGAAAACAGTGATAGATGGGCATCTTAACCTTTACACGGAAAAGAAAATCCAACTCAACTTTGAGGGAACCTAGCCAAACATGATTATGTATTTCTGCTCAGCTAGAAACACTGGACATCAACCACACGGGATGCGCTAATAACTTTTCATTACTGTTTACTTTCTATAACAGTTCTATCTAATAACGTATTAGACAGGACTGTTAGACAGATCGTAAACTAATGAACACGGAGAATGCAAGCGCTGTTTGCGCAGACTCTGGAGTCCTCGGCGCCATCAAAATAAAGGTCTGCTGCACCGTCAAAATAAAAGTCACAAAAACAAGCGTGGCTTACGTCGCTTCAGTTCCTATTGGCGGTGCGAATGTAACCAGGAAAACGTTCGGGAACCATTAGTTCTCGGGGACCACCCTGGTGGCTAGTTTCTAGAACTATCCGGTGCAAAAGACCCTAGTATGACTCTTCTTAACCAGGGCCAACACACTGAAGTGGCAAGCAACATATTTTTTAACCAGCCATGATCTTTACAAATGACAGAACGTTTTTTTTAACTCACCTGTTAGCTATGGTAATAGTAATAGCTATGGTACATGTGATCAATATATATTAAGGACCAGATATCAGAAGATTAGTTCGACTCGCTGGAGTGTATAGAATTGATAACAGAAATTACTGAAATGTAGAACTCAGACTCATAGATAAATGTAAACTAATAGAAGTAAATGGATGTATTGTTCTTAACTTAATCAAATACGATTGAATCCTTTGACAAATAAAATAATATGAATAAAACACAAATAAACAAAAACAATAAACTATTAAGTTCACAATAGATACTTAAATTCAAATTAAGGATATACAATTCAGAATCACAATAGAGCACATGCACTTCAAGAGTTCAAAACCCGGCCAAGGAAAAATAAGAAGAAACAGGAAAATAAAGCATTGTGTCTGTTGATTTGGCCTTAATCCAGACAATTTTCTTCGTCTTTTACATTCGTTACTAACTTTCCAGTTTGTTTACATGTTTTTCTTTGACTGCTTCTATTTCTTTAAAGCGTGAGCTTCTAAGGTTATCTCTCACTTTAATAGTATATATATATTTTTAGATTATGTGAATCTAAATTGTCTTTTTAAGAGCTTATGAACACAAATTCAGTGTCTCGTGTCGCTCTGAATCTTGTTCTCCCACACATTCTGCTCTCTCTCTTGTTCTTTCATGCTCTACCTTTGACTTCTTTTGGAGGCGAAGCTAACCTCTGACCTCAACTAATCAAAATTCACTCTGACCAATTCCTTTTTCCAAATTTAAATTTATAATACAAGATAAGGTAACTTTAAATCAAAATTCTTTTCCTATTAATACTAAAGCAAAATTAATAAAAAAAAACTATTTATAATTAGGCTACTAGTGACCTAGTCAGTGACCTCGGTTGTATTTTGTTAATTACTGGCAAACTAGAATTTTCAGATCAGATTTTAGCTTCACATGTCCAAAACTTTTGTGTCCTAGACTGTATGCAACCGCCCAACCGACCGGATGTGATATATTGTGCCTTTTTTTTTATCATGATGATCTTCACAAATATCTTGAGCTTGTGTTCGCCGTAGACCTTATTTCAGGCATTCAACTAAAAACCCACTGACTTCAGGACGATGGAATCGGAAGTGCTTAAATGCTAACTCGTTTTCAGGTTTTGGCCTACAAAAATGTCATTCCTGCGACAGTCTTCTGTTTTGTGTAGATATATTCATTTGTTCATTATTAATTTATTTTACCATTGTAAATAATTATGCTTCTTGACCAATTTGAATGTTCTGTGTATTATGAGAATATTTAAGTGTTGTTTGACCTCGGATGCATGTAAGCCTATTGTAGAAAACCTCGAAAACTAAATTAGGAACCTTTTAAATAGCATAATAGGGACACTTTAATAGAATACAGCAGAAGATCTCTTTGTTCCTGCAGATGGCTGTAATGTGTGTTTTATTTTAATGTTATCATTGTTTTAAACTGTGGCTGTTGTCCACATGTGGTCAGGTCTGATCAATGCTGTATGCTCCTCGGAGAACCATCAAACAATCCCTTACTTCTGCTACCTCAGCACCAATAGTTGATTTATAGTGACATCAGAGACGTGATTTCAGATGTCAGTATTATTATAGGATTTAAGGAATACACATACATTTGTGTAGATAACGTTTGTGTTTTGCTTGAATTTTTATGTGATTCTCCTGGTCAGTATTCCAGTACACGACTGCGTCAAACTGACAACATCAAACAGTAGTTTAGTCAGCATTTTCATGCATGCACTTCCTAATTCATGCATTTCCTAATGCTTATTTATTCAGATGCGCACAGACTGCGTGAGAAGTAGTTAATAGCTCAGCCTCTGGCCGCTTTAGCTGGGCTTTATCTGCCTCTTATCTGTAGCTACAGCCCCAGTGGATGAGTGGATTAACTATTTAACCATGAGGCTATTGCTTTAAATCACTTACACAACACATACACACATGCTCAGCCCATAAGATATTTACTGTTGACACAACTGTTAAGGGCTTTTTCTTGAAAGACAATTGCCTTTCAAGAAAATGGCACACATACATGCAGCAGTGTTTTTAGACCTGCCATTTTCCCTCAAGTTTCCCTCTAAGATCAGCTTATTTGGATCTGTTACACACTCAAATGTAATTTCCTGAGTTAAACCAGCAGGCTGACTGAAAGTTACATTTTGGCTCAGCAGTCTTCAGTAAAATGACAGAATTGACAGAAATGTCAGAGGAACATTTTCCCTCACCTTTAAATGTCACTTCCTGCTCACTCCTGCAGACAGACTCATACAGACATTCGGCTGTATATTAAAGTTTAAAAAAAATAAAATAATATATATATATATACACATTTTTTTTTTTACAGCTTTTCAACTTAGATTTTTGTTGTTTTTCTCTGTTCTTTTTAAGGTATGTGGTGTGTTATGATGAGAATGTTTGTGTGTGATAAGGGTTTTATATGGTGAAGGCTGTTCTCTTCAGATATAAAGACACTCTCTGTAATGAATCCAGGATTCCAGTCTTGGTGTCGCATGTACATTGCATCGGATGTCACAAAAGTGTATGTCATCCAGAGATATCCAGGGCTTGTTTTCAGTACAGGCTTCTCAACTAATTTCACATACAATTTCTTCGATACCATGAGCGTCAAATCTGAATGGTCTGGTCATCTCAAATTCATTGTGTTCATTTTGTTTTCATTCACTGGAGTTTTCTAGAGAATTCCTTAGTTGTTTTTAGACATAATGGCTTACTTTTCTTAGATTGTGGATTTGAATTTATATTTATATTTAAACATTCTCAAAGACTATAGGTTTTGTCAAATTTTAAATATATTTTGTTTTAAATGTTGATTTGAAGTGTATTTTTTTTTCTATCAAACCTGAACACAGAGAAAGGTGTGTGTGTGTGTGTGTGTGTGTGTGTGTGTGTGTGTGTGTGTGTGTGTGTGTGTGTGTGTGTGTGTGTGTGTGTGTGTGTGTGTGTGTGTGTGTGTGTGTGTGTGTGTGTGTGTGTGTGTGTGTGTGTGTGTGTGTGTGCGCGCGCGTGTGTGTGTGTGTGTGTGTGTGTGTGTGTGTGTGTGTGTGTGTGTGTGTGTGTTGAGTTCATCCGACCTACTCCTAACCCTACCATCACTACACCGCCTAGTAGGGTCACATAATTCGGCACTACACCGGCGAAGTTCTCTTTTGTTCTTTGCTTAGAAGAAAGAAGTTGGAAATACCTCTGAAGCAATATACTCTTAACCAACATTTAGATGCCATCCACGCTGCTAAGAGCAACGTTTAGATGAATATGTAAATGTACTATACACTTTCCTCTCAATAGCAATAAACACACAACAAAAATGACAGCTGTGAGAAAGCAGCAGTTGAGAAAGTATCTGATCATATCTGGATATGGTTGCACAAGCTCTGCAATTCACTGGCATCATGGCAACAGAAGAGGTCATTAAAATTACACTATTATGATAGTTTGATTATAAAGTATATTTTAAGTAGTCACCTTTATTTATATAGCACTTTTTACAATGCAGATTGTTTCAAAGCAGCTTTACAGTGATAACAGGAAAATAATGCAACAAAGTTTGTTTCTGTTCAGTAATGGTTAATTTTTGTTGTAAAAAAGTTATTAATTTTGTTTATTTATAGCCACCCTGGAGAAAACAGTGATCATCGTCCACCTCAGTTCTCGTATAATGGTGTCAATGTAGGCATATCAATAATGTTGAATATTAAGTGTCTCCAACTAAGCAAGCCAAAAGCCAAAGGCAACCGTGGCAAGAAACTAAAACTCCATCAGGTGACAGAATGGAGAAAAAAAAAGGAAAGAAAAAAAAAACCCCTATATACTATATAGATCTGGCTATAACTATAGTTTAAATTAATCCCTATTCTTTACTTGACACATTGACATTACAGTACAGAATAGCTCTTTCAGCATTATCCTGAACCTTGTATAATCATTTGTTTCATGTGTCGCAAGACCAGAAGAGAGGCTCTTGGAAGCACGCGTAAATGTCACATCCTTTTGATTTTCCTGACAAAAATGTCCCCTAAACATAAAAATCAGTCTACAGGCTTTCATAGACAACCTAGGAAGTTGGGGAAAGGCTCCTAAGGTAATACAAATATAACGGTTCATTAAGTAAGGTTTTTATACACCACTGAAAACTTCTTTTTCAAGGTAGTGACGAAACGCGCTCTGTAACGCTGTTTGTTCGTTGTCGGCTACAGTAGAAACATGACGACACAATATGTTGACCTCCATAGAAGGGGGTGCCCGTGGTTATTGAGATATAAACGTCTCATTCTAAGGTAATAAAAACATAACGGTTCATTATGCAAGGTCTTTATACACCACTGAAAACATAGTTATGGATCTTAAATTGCATTTCTGTCAATAGATCCTCAGAAATATTACACATTGCACCTTTAATACATGAAAATACTTCCAAATAGACCCTTAATATAGATTAATTTACAGATTATATATACAGATTAAGATATGCATGTATACATGTACATTTTACTATTATTATAATTTTTTTATTCTTTGCTGTATTGCGTGTACTGACACTTTTGTTTCTTGTCTGTGTGTTTTTGGACATGTGGACCTCTGCAAATGAGTGTATGTTGAATGTTCCTCTAAATGCTGGAAGGGTTGGGTTGGTCTCTTTTTGCGCCCAGAAACTCTGATCCAAATGGGTCAAGACCCAAATAAACACTCTGGAGGCACCAAACAATCTGTTTAATCAGCTGACTGTAATCTCTCAGACCTACTACCGGACCACAGAGAACCAAAAACAAAATCAATACACCTTATTATTCCAGCATATCACCTAGATCTTGTTATCAGAGACCTCGTGATAATCTCTTAGTCATCTTTGACATGTGTCAACAACCAGATCTTAGAGTAAGTGATGTCATCGTCCAGCTCAGTTCAGTTCTCATACAACAACGTCAGTGCAGTCAGGTCAATAATATTGTTGAATATTAAACAAAAAGGTGATATGAATCATGATAATGAACCATAAAACAGCTCTTTTTTTTACACAACTTTGTGAGTTGTATAAATCTGTTTTATGTGTTTATCTGCATTTGTATGTGTTAAATGTGTAGCAGTGGTGCTATAACAATATTTTAGTGTTGATTTTTAAAGGTGTGTTGGGTGTTTAGTCTGACTAGAATTAGAATATTTTAAAGCATCAATATAGAGGCTTCTCAGCAGACTGTTTTAGCTATCAAAACATAGCCATTAAAATATAGTAACTGTCTCTAGCTAAATATCCAGAGTATTAAGGATGCTAAAACCCTCTCTGAGAAGTTGCATCACTAAATTCGTCCCTGGTAAAGCACCAGCACTACAAACATCAAAGTAGAACTTCTATAAAAAAAAATTCACTGACTTCAACAGTAAATGTCAAGAACTATTACTGTAGACTTTCACATTGTCTACTGTGACCAATGATCTTGTTACAATACAATCAGTATATCTACATTTGTTTTTTTTTGTGCTATAAAATTGTGTGCTATTAGGCTACATCTACACTAATCCGGATACATTTGAAAATGCATCTTTTTCTCTACATTTTGGCCTTCCACCCAAACTGAGATGGCGTTTCTTCCTGCAAAAAAAAAGCTTTTTGAAGACGCTCTCCCAAATTATTTTTCGTTCTTTGCTTAGAAGTTGGAAAATACCTTTGCTGCGATACACTGTTAACGAACATCTAGATGCCATCCAAGCTGCTGAGAGCAACATTTAGATGAATATGTAAATGTGCTATACACTTTCCTCTCAATAACAATAAACACACAACAAAAATTAAAGCTGTGAGAAAGCAGCTGTTGAGAAAGCACCTGATCATATGGGTATGTTTGCACAAGCTCTGCAATTCATTGGCATCATGTCGAAAATTTAGCTTTTTGAAGACCCTCTCCTAAATGGATATTAGTGTGGACTGTGAAAACATAGGTATTTGAAAACAATGATGCATGTTTAGTCATGTGATGCATATTGTGCCCATAGATATCTCTGTTTACTGGTATGTGCTATTCACTTTCAGTGTTGCTAAAGATACATGTTACTTTGTACAATCCTAATTTTATATTCCTGCAAAGATGGCAGAAAATGTACTTGCAATTGCTGTCCTGCGGCACAACATCAGAACAACTGCATTTTAGACTTTACATTCAGTGGCGATTTAGTGTGACCTGAACGCACAAGTAAGTGTTGAGATATTTTGCTAATAAAATGATTGTGTCAGAAGAATTGCGTGGAAGCATTATTATGTCTGGTCTCTCGGTATCATCTCAGTGAGCTCTTATTACATTTTGCATTTTCGTTTACATTTTATTACATAATATGATTTAAGCATCTTCCGATGTTTGTGTTAATGGGAAACTTTTGGAAAAACGCTTGTGTGGCCTCAGAGCTTTTTAAAATGATGATATCAAAATTGATTGATCAATATATCCGGATTAATGTAGATGTAGTTTTAGTCCATTTAAAAAAATATTTATCAGTTATTCTATTGTAGGGCTGTGCTTAGCATCCATATATTGCTAAAAATATGTGTCTGATGGACCCAAAACCAGCCAACTAAACAGGTTTTTCCTTTTTTTTTTTTTTTTTTTTTTTTTTTTTTACAGATTTTCAGATCATTCTTGCATTCTAACTGTGTGACCTCAATGTTATGGACATATCTAATTTCTGTGGAACTCCATGACACAGTCCAGGTCATCTCGGCACACATTCCATTCACACTGCTTATCTTAGACTTATTTTGTATGTTGATGTACTTAGCTTGAAATTGAACCTAAAACTTTATTATCTCTACAGATGTTTTATTGAAAAGTGAGAAGTAATTGTTCTTATTACTTATGGCTGTAAGAAATAATTTATAGTTTCCTGTATTTTACTTCAAGACCCTTGAAATCCTGTTTTAGAGTGGTAAGAGTGGTTTTCAACAAGGGGGCAGGGGCCCATTAACGGGCCCCAGCAAACTTTCAAGGGGGCTGTAGGATGACTTAAACGAATTTAAATTATTAAATTATTAATATTAAAACAATCTAGCTCTAATTTAAAGGGGACATATCTGATAGAAAATCTGACTTTTTTCGTTAAAGTGCTGTAATCGGGTCCCTGGTGCATCTACCAACCCAGAAAACGTGAAAAGTGACAACCCAGTAACTTTGTTTTAGTAACCCTTTCTCTGCAAGCATGTCAAAAAATAAGCCGATCAGATCTCGCTCCCCTTCTGATGTATTGCAGCTCTAGAGAAACACAACAGGGAAAATGTAATGTTTGAATGTGCATTTTAATCCTGACCCTTATATTGTATTATAATATATTATATACTATATTATATTTTAGGCCATTAAAGTAATCACCATTATTGATGCACACAGTCGAAAATTTTAATTAATTTATTTCAATTATTTTTATTATTTATTTAATATTTCTTAATGTTTTTACTTTTTGTTAACCTCATTTTTGCAATAACACTCAAAGTTTCCAGATATAATTGTACTGAGCAATTATAATTGTCTTTATATAATCGCATTTCGTTTTTTGCGGTGCTGTCTTACATAATAGACATCATGCTGCATTTAAGTGCATTAGTGCTGCTGCACAACAACTAAAGAACATATCTGTTGGTGTATATCTGTGTGTGTGTGTTCTTGCACTCCTGTATGAAGACATTAGATTTGAGCTGAAAAGTGGAGCACGTGCTGTAGTATTTAAACGAAGTGCTGCTTTAGAGATTGAAAGTAAGTGGCTGGTAATCACACATATTCACAGTTATTGTTGCCCACTGCACACCCACTGAAGCACAGTATACTTTAGTCCTCTCTTTTCCCGTCCCTTCTTTCTTTATTTCTCTCTGAACATCATTATGTTTCAGACAGAGCATCTGTCAGCCTCCGTACAAACCCCAACCCACAGCTTCATATATAGATATCACCTTGCAGACATCCCGTTTCAGCATTCATGACTGTTATTATTAAAGTGTGGGACAGATCGGGCATAGGGGGTCATTCTTATTAAGTCTTTCTAAATCACCATTGTCTGTATCTTTCTCATGAGGGTGAAGGTGGAATTACTCTGTCTAAATGTTGCATCTATTGATGTGTGAGTGGCTTCTTTTTAAAGTTGTTTCCTGGAAGTTTGGGCTCAAGGGATAATTTTGCTAAACATTTAAAAAATTGTACTCTGTTACTAACGTAACCTCGGCTCCCTGAGAGTAGGGAACGAGTATTGCATAGCTATACTCAGTGGGAAAACTCCTTTTCTCGAGAATATTGAAGCCATTATTTTAAAACGCAGTGCAGCTGCACAGCGAGCACAGAGCAGAGCGTCTAGCTCGCTCATCGGCTGTGCTGCAGCAACTGCACAAACCTATGGCGAGGCGACCAATCGGGTCGCTTCGCGCCCTCAGAACCCACCAGAAGGGGTATTATGCCTATATAAGCAGACCATTTCGCCATAGAATCAGGTTAAATCGACAGCACCTGAGCCAAGCGTTATAGCACGGCAGGCTACGCAATACTTGTTCCCTACTCTCAGGAAACCGAGGTTGCGTTAGTAACCGAGTACGTTCCCTTTCGAGAATGTTCACTTCGTATTGCGTAGCTATACGCAGTGGGAACCCATTTTAAAACGCTGTGTTATTAGCTAGCGACTTCGCCCTGAACCATTACCTGAGGCTAAGTAGCCCGAGGTCAACAGTAAAGTTTGAAAGTCACAATTCACCCTAGGACCAGACAAAGGTCGGGCCCTTTATTAAGGTATAATGTTGCAGAGGCTCGGGGCCAAGGCCTTTAGATAGAAAGTACCCGTGCCTGCAGAGCAGGGCCCTCTAGGTTATAAAATCTCACAAATGTGGACGGTGAGCACCAGCCTGCCGCTGCACAGGTGTCTTGAATTGGTACACCACTGAACCAAGCCCATGAGGAGGCCATGCCTCTAGTGGAATGAGCTCTAACACCTATGGGGCATTGAAGGCCCATGGAGGTGTAGGCTAGAGAGATAGCGTCTACTATCCATCTAGAAAGTCTCTGTTTTGTGACCGACAGACCTTTAGTGCAGCCACCAAAACACACAAAGAGCTGTTCCGACTGTCTGAATGTGGCGGAGCACTCTAGATAGATTCTGAGAGCCCTGACAGGGCAGACCAGATTCAAATTATTATCATCTTCCGACGGGGGAAGAGCTGATAGCGATATCACCTGGGCTCTGAACGGTGTTGAGAGCACCTTAGGAACATAGCCGTGTCTTGGTCTGAGCACGACACTGGAGTCGCCAGGCCCAAACTCAAGGCATACAATGCTTATGGAAAGCGCTTGCAGGTCGCTTACTCTTTTGACCGACGCCAGCGCTAGCAGGAGTGCGGTTTTGAGTGAAAGCGGTTAAAGGTCAGCCGTCTGGAGTGGGTCATACAGGGGTCCCAGGAGGGAACAGAGGGGAGCCGAGGCGGATTGAGCCTCCTGGCCCCCTTGAGGAAACTAATGACCAGGTCACTTTTTCCCATGGAATGGCTGGCCACAGGGACATGAAAAGCCACTATGGCCGCCACATATACTTTGAGCGTAGAGGGGGTCCTGCCTGCGTCCATCAGCTCCTGAAGAGCTGTGGGTCTACGTTTCGTGCTGCACACCAGCTTGCGAACCAGGGATGGAAATTAACTTTTTTGTCCACCGGCCACTGTGGCTGGTGGATTTCAAAATCTACCAGCCACTCAATGTTTTTACTAGCCACTTTCTTGTTTTTAACCGACAATGTGTAACTGCATGTGAAAAATAATACTACAAGATCTACAATAATTAAGCAGTTTAATTAATCTCAAGTCTCAATGAAATACTGACATTTTCTCTTTCTCTCTTATACCATGAACTGATATACATTTCATTAAATGAGTAGGGCAGATTAAACAAAAAACTGAACCGATGCTGAAACGCACTCTATGCTGGAGGTTGCTCTCTCTGCGAGAGTATGCCTGTTCTGTCATATTTACATCATGCACTCGCGGCTAGCTCTCCTTTGGGACGGCGATAACCGCCTCTCGCGCTCAAGCGTGAACGGAAGAAGCGTGCGGGTAGATGTTCACACGGCTAGCTCTTTACGACGCAAGAGAGCTACCCCGCCCTAAAAAAAACCATGCGCTCGCGGCTAGCTCTCCCTTTGAATGGCACACTGCCTCTCGTGCTCCCACGTTTTCTTCCCTCTACGTCGAGTCTCGACGGAAGAAGCGCGCGTGTGTTGAAGGTGTGCCTCCTCTAAAAGTGTCTGCCGTCCGGGTGAAACAGTATGCTATTTTTATTTACCCGCCACGGTGGCCGGTAGGTGAAGCGAGTTTACCCGCCACAACACAAAATCACCCGCATTTGGCTGGTGGCGGGTGCTAATTTCCATCCCTGTTGCGAACGCTAACCACTTGAGAGCATAGAGGCGTCTGGTAGACGGTGCTCTAGCTTCAATAATGGTATTTCGGACTCCTTCTGGGAGGCCCCTGGGTACCCATTGAGGGGCCATACATGTAGGGCCCACAGATCTGAGGATGAGTGCCAGATTGACCCGTTCGCCTGCATAAGGAGGTCCTTCCTCAGCGGTATGGGCGAGGGAGCTGCCTTCAGCAGTTTCGCCAGGTCTGGGAACCAAGTTTTGGATCTCCAGAGGGGGGCTATGAGGAGGACTGAGCACTTGCTCTCCCTGATCTGCTCGATGACCTGTGGGAGCATCGAGACCGGAGGGAATGCATAAAGGGGTGGCTGGGCCAGTTGTGGGCCAGTGCGTCCCTTTTCTTTGAAAAGAATATTGGACAGTGAGCAATTGTCTTCTGAGGCGAAGAGGTTGACCTTTGCCTTGCCAAAAGTGCTTTAGATCATGTGAACCTTCTGAGGGTGGAGAGACCAACCAAGGTTGGAGGCATCTGTTGAAACCACTTTCCTTCTCGAGACCAATCCCATGTCTACACCTGACTGGTACCAGTCGGTGCGCTTCCAAGGGGTCAGGGCCAGGTCTGGGAACCTGCGGTTCTATCCGCGTCCTTGATCTCCGTAAGGTTTTAGCCAGAGGTGGCGCTCCAGCACAACCAGACTGGCCATACCTCTGCCGATCGCCTGGGCTGTGGTTTTGGTGGCGCTTAGGGCCAAGTCAGTGGTGCTGCTCTAGGGCGATAAAACTATAATTATCGCGATATAATTTTTCTCGATAAAACGATATCAAGAGTTCGATAAATGTTCGATAATGTTTATGCGCCAAAAGCGGAACGAAACTCATTTGAACCGCGCGCCACACGGACCATTAATCCACTTGGCTCAAAGTCCAAACAGCAGTGCAGTGCGAGCTCACTAGACCAGATGCGTTTACTCTGATCGGTCTCGGTGACGAGATCCAGTGAGAAGCGCTTGAATTCAGCGAAGAACACAAATGTGCAGTTTAAACCAGTTTAAAGGCAGATGAAACAGCGCTGACAAACTATACGATACAGTCAGAATCTGAATTGATACTGAATCCATTTACCATGGATTTACTGTAACGTTAGCCTGTAATATTAACTGCACCATGAAATGTGGGATATACATATTGAATTGTATTATATTATTAATGTAGACAATGTATTAAATGACTAATGGTATATAATTACTGTATGTAATGTATTTAGGCTACTGTTTTTCATACAAATACCATAGAAACCATAAAGTTACATTTTGCCATGATAGTGAGGTGCTATAGGCTCTGCCTGGTTTTATCTGTGGTTATCATGATCTAAATCCATGATACTAGATGACCAATGGTTAATTTTAATAAAATTCAAACAATCAGAATATTACATTCGACCAAATAAAAATGTGGTTGTTACATTTTTTTTTTAACAGATGTTAGAGTTTTTGTTAATGAACATAAATTTAACAAGTAGTATTAGCTTGAGTTAGGATGCAGATTTACTGTCAACTCATTGTCAAATATGCGTTTCGAGACAAAACATGTAATATTAATATTGCAGTCTGCACTGCAAACTGTGCTGAAGATACGTGCCATCAAAGTCAGGCAACACAAACCTGTTTCAAGACTTGAAACAATATCCCCCATTAGCACATGCAGAAACTAAGAAATATATTTTTCTATTCGGTTATTTATTTTGTTAAGGAAAAATGACAAATGTTTGAATGTTCTACCTCAGATTTGTGAAATGTTCACCTGTTTGGCAAGTGTTTGTCATGATACTGTATGTTCTGACAATAAAGACTAGTTTAAAACCACAATTAACGCTCTGGTTTCTACAACTTTCCCTTGGGAGCAAAAATCTGCCTTTAAACTTGAAAGAAATAAAGATTTGACATTTATTATCGATATCGACTGATATAAAACTGATATTTTTTTTGGACATACCGCCCAGCCCTACGCTGCGCAAGTCCCCAAAGGCCTCAGGGTCCGGGCCAGTCTCTTCCATAGAGCGGAGGAGCTTGGCTCTGGGAGGGAAGGAAACGCGGGAGCGCAAGGGGGAAGGCGGCGCCGAGTTGAAGGTGCCGCGTCCACTGATCAGGTAGCTCGTTCCGCTGCAGGGGCTTGTCGACGGCAAAGGCTCGGAGATCAGTGAAGGTGTTCGCTAAAGGAGATTAAATCTGATTCTATGGCGAAATGGTCTGCTTATACAGGCATTCTGGTGGGTTCTGACGCCGACGTGCCCCTGCAGCAGAACGAGCGACCTGATCAGCGGACTCGGCACGCGGCACCTTCAACTCAGCGCCGCCTTCCCATGAATCACCGTTAACCTGCCAGATACCTATATAAGGTTCTGTGCAGCTGCACTGCGTTTTAAAATAATGGCTTCAATATTCTCAACAAAGTTTTCCCACTGCGTATAGCTTAGCAATACGAAGTGAAAGTTCTCGCAAGAGCACTTAACTTGAGTAGTGGGTGTATTTTTATTTTTACAAATAATTACATTATTATTAATGATAAATAACTATACAGATTATGTATTTTGATTGTAGCAACGCTGTCCTCTAGATATTGTAATCGGTATCTGACATTTAAAAAAAAATATATATATATACATATATATCATTCAACTAGTCTGCACAATGTTCTGCACATTATTATCTATGTACTTTACCTCAAATAGCACTAGCTGCCGTGACTGAAATCTCTCCTCAGTGTAATCATTCAACACCATGACATAAGTGTGTTTAAATGAGAGAGATGGATAAACACGCAGAATGTGTATAACCATATTATATGTGTGCTGTATGCCTCAGGATGGTTCTCTCTCCTCAGCACTTCTGTAATGATGTTAGCGCCATGTGCGGCTCCGTGGAGAAGCTCATTATGTGAATGTATGGCTTGGGGTGCAGGCTTCATATTGATTGTTTACTTTCACATTCTAATGGCTGTGTTTGCTCACTGTGATCACAGATAATGCTTGCTCTTTGTCTGTATCTCTCTGTCTGTATCCCTCTGTCTGCTGCTCTGCTTCAAATTCTAGTGAGCTGCCTACCTAGACCAGAGGTCGCATTTATTGAATATTTTATGTCATTGAGTTTTTTAGCAGTGACAGAAAAATCTGAAAGCCATCCGTCGTTTTCACAGATAACACTTGGTGATCTATTGTAACTTTTAACTATAATTCCCACCCCTGTCCAGTTGGTGGCGAGTGCACACCAGTGTGACACCAGAGCGCGGGTTCAACCTCTCGGACAAAATTAAACCTGCCATGAGAAGTCGTCTATCTGAGGCAAAGGAGCAAAAGCTAATCACAATTGCCTCTGCATCAGTCTCCCTTAATGCGTTGGATTACGCACAGACGAGCACCCAGTTGATGCCGACCAGGAGGAAGATTTGAGTTCATGCAGATATAGAGAATCAATTGAGTTTAGTTTAGTTATTTTTTTTTACGGTTTGTTCATATAATAATCGGAATTGTATTTAGTAATATATTGCATAGTTCATATTTGCCTGTTCAGGTACAAAAAGTCATGTTTTAGTGGCCTCCGCTGTCACTGCGTTAAAAAAACAACTATCATCTGCTTTGTGTGGTGTTGAACATGAAAAGTGATGCACAGTCTATGTTCATCTCTTCTCTCAGATCAAGTCAAGTCACCTTCATTTATATAGCGCTTTTAACAATATACAGTAGATTGTTTCAAAGCAGCTTTACAGTGATAATAGGAAATTAAAGTAACAGAAATTGTTTTGGCTTTACAGCAGCTCTAGAATAAAGTTATTGTCTAGCTAAAGTTAGTTTTGATTGATTCACTTCCGTCGCAACGATCATTAGTTATTAACTTAGTGGCCGCTAACATGACACCGTTCTAAAAGAAAACCCCTAATGCGATCCGGCCGTTCATTTGCACAAAACAGTGCCTGGTGGCTCGAGAACACAAATATATAGTGTCATAATAATAAAGTGTCTAATGTTTGTTTAATAATAAAGTATTTAGGTGTTAGGTGTAGGGGTCGGGTGTAGGCTTTATTGTTCCAATAATGCGGCATCCATTTATTAATTTAAAAAAAATATCACTAAGAAAATACGCTATTTTCACATGGAAGTCATTTTGTCATTTATGGTGACCCAGCGGATACTTGTGATTCATTTTAAAGCTAGATGGCAGGAGAGTTCAAGCTAACTTAACAGAGCAATTCAAGTTTTTGTTTTGTTTTGTTTGTGATATAGCTTATATATCTTATTTTAAAAATAAGGGGACCTCACTAGATTTTAGAACAGAGCCTTTAATTCTCTGCCTCTCTTTCTCTCCGCGGCAGGCAGTTCTGTGCCTGTTCTTTGGAGTGAGACTGAATTATTAATTTCTGAAAAACCTCGGAACTCTGTTTACTGTCTCCATCTGTCTGGAAATAGGTCACCGCACACACACACACACGCACCTGTCACATCAGCGTCCACTCTTACACACACTCGAGTCACCCCACAGTCAATGTAAAGCATGTCAGAACCAGCACACACCCCCTGAGACCATCTGAGAGGTGCCCGACATGACATGACGTGACATGAACCCCTGCTGTGTACAGTGATCCATACAGTAAAGTTCAACTGATCCGAGATCAGCTGTAAGCTCACATCTCCTCGTATACTTACTTACGTACCAAACGCATGCTCATGGGTTCTTTATTTCCGTTCATACCTCCATCCCTTTGGCAAGAGGTTTACCTCTTCCTGCCTCATATCGAGGGTTTTTGGATTTACTCTGAGAGAAAGAGAATGTGAGAGAGTTTTCTCTTTTCTTTACTCTAGACATAGGGAATGATGGGAGAAGATGTCCCCTGAAGAACAATGTGGATTCACTTTTAAACTGTAACATATTTAGATATAGGTTTAGCATATGGTGGATGAAGATGTATCAGCCAATGTGTTACTATAGGAAATTAATAGAAACATTTGCTACTTTAGTTGTTATAGCACAATCTATTAAATGTCACCTATTAAAAGAGGGGTAAGACGGCACCCTACCTGGGGTAAGAAGCCCCCACCCCACCCCCTGGATAAACTTTTACAGAATGTATAAATTACTTTTGATATAATAATTATTGGTAGTATAAGAATTATTTCTGAGTTGATATATATTTCTAGTGTCATTAATGTAAAATACTTAATAAACTATTGTATTTAAAATTGTATTTTGACAATTTAGTTAATAATAATCTTGCCCAGAGGGTCATCTTCCCCCGACCTACCTTATGTATCAAAGAGCTGCAGTTAGACACACTGAATGGGTGAGAGTCTGTCAATGGGGGTCTACATGAGGCTTGGTACTGTTAAACTAGATTTGTTAATTGAAAATGCTCAAATAAAATACAAATATTAGATGAAAAAATTGAAATCTTGCCTTGGCAACCAACTGAAATTAAATACGTTAAAGTTGAACTAAAACTAAATAAATTAAATCTAAAAAGAAAAAAAACAATAAAAATGATAAAATCACAGAAAATAACAAAAATATTTACTAAAACTAAAAGTTATTTTTATATTTAAAAACTAAATTCAAATAGCTAAAGCTAATTCATATATGAAAAAATACTTCAATAATATAATAATAAAATAGCTGGTCATTAATGCATGATTAAATAGATATCGACAATCACATGGAAATCTCACATGACACACAGAAACATTTTTTTCGGACTACAGGAAAAAAATCTGTAGAAAAATGGAAAAGTTACTGAAAATGTTCCACTAAGTTTACAGACATTTTCCTTAATCCTGTAACACAACACAATGTATAATTCAAAATATGGTGAAAACACCTGTGAAAAAATCAATATGGAAAATTCATAATAACAGTACATTAGGCCCTTTTTTACAGACTTTTTTAGAGTGCATGAATGTCCCCTACATACCTTTTTTTTTATATTTTTTTAATGTTATAAAACAAATTTTATATCCTGTTATATGATATGAGCGTGGATTTTGCCTCTACTATTAATATTACACATATTCATCATATTGTCAGTGCTGTTATGTGAACAAAAAAGTATATTATATTTAGACATTTGTACATTTTAATTCATGCTAAAATATCTCCTAAAATATGCTTCATTTTTTTAATGAAAAAATTATTTTACATTTTTTTTCCTGTTTTTATTATTTATTCTTTCTATTATTTTTTTATTATTCTTTTAATTTTATTATTTCATTTGATTTTGTGCTTAAGTATGACCCAGATATTTCTTTATGAGAAGAAATCACAGAGAATCCCCGTACAGAATATTAGGATTCTTAATCATTGCTGTGGAATATCAGATGATACAATATCATCCACATGACGCTCAAATGAGATAAAACTGGGACAATCTGTCGAGTTCAGTGAAAACACTCTCTCTCTCTCTCTCTCTCTCTCTCTCTCTCTCTCTCTCTCTCTCTCTCTCTATCTCTCTCTCTCTCTCTCTCTCTCTCTCTCTCACACACACACACACACACACACACAGAAACACTACAGTGACATTACAAAGAAAGCGAAAACTGCTTTTGTGTGTCTTCAGATGTGGAGAGTGTGTATTTTGTGTTGTTGTTATTAAGGTCATTGTTAGTCTCTAAAATGGTTGATGCATATCTGATGATGCTTGCATCAGAGCTGTTATTAAATTAAATTTTTCCACTTGCAGCATGTCAGAGTTAGGCTGTTCTGAAAATCGGTTAAAATGGTTATAGTAGCGCAAACAGTTACAGTGGCAACCTAGCATCATCTAGGGATCTGTCATGGTGCTCTAATACTTTTTCTGCCCCTCAGGTGCTGCACACACACACACACATGCAGAAAGAGTTGATGAATGATAACTGTGAGGCTGCTTTTGTTCTAAATTGGGACATCGGATGCCCCTTTTACAAGATGTAAAATAAGTCTCTCCAGAGTGTGTATGTAAAGTTTTAGCTCAAAACACACAGATAATATTTTATAGCATGTTAAAAATGCCACTTTTTGGGGGGTGAGCAAAAACACGCCGTTTTTGTGTGTCTCATGCAAATGAGCTGGTGCTCCCGGCCCCCTTTCTAGAAGAGGGCGGAGCTTCAAGAGCTCATCAAAACAGGACAATCTCACACACTGAAAATGTCAAAAACTGTCATTAGCACTATTCAGTTCGAATGGGAGTTGGTCAGTCGGACAATAATGCCTACAGAACCAGAGAATATATATATATATATATATAACAGGTATAGTTTAGTTTAATTACAGTTATAAACTGTTGTCATCTTTCTTTAATCCACTACATTTACATTTATTCATTTAGCTGACGCTTTTATCCAAAGCGACTTACAATTGCTATATTTCAGAGGTCGCACGCCTCTGGAGCAACTAGGGGTTAACCTGTTAAGCTGCAACACCACTTTTGAAAAATCCCCAGAAATGACATACCCAAACTGAAACAGATACAGTTCATGAACCCTTTGTACTAAAAGCACAAGTATGATCTCATTTGAAAGCTGACACCTGGTAGTTTATTGTAAATGTAGAATTAATTATTGTCATACTGAATTTTTTTTTTAAATAGCTTCAAAATTCTGTAAAGTTATTAGAAATGTATTTTTATGAAACATCTTCATGAAAATAAAATTGAAGTTGGCCCTGGAGCAATCTAGAAATGCACTGCAGCTAAAGACATATGTGTGACCATGTTATATTTAAAATCTGAAAATGATAAGTCTAAAACTCTGTATTTAGTTAAATGTTTTTCAAGATCATGTCAAATTACTTTATTTTGATTAGACTCTAAAATGGAAACTGATGTTTAGTAATCTTCTAAGTCATCTATTCAGTCTTTTGTCTCTATTGTTTTGTGGTGCAAACGAGCCCCATTCAGTGTCAGTCCCCCCTGCACACATTCACACCTCTCCAGACTGGTTATGGCTCTAAATATTCTTTTCTTTTGTCTTCATTATAGCTACTAACGACTGGCTATTCACAGGCTATTCATAGGGTTTCAAACCCTAATTTCTTTTATCAAAGTTCTCACTAAATATTTGAAACTGGTGTCAAAGGCACTGAAACATTTCAGTTAGATTCCTTTTTTAGAAAAAAATCATAAAACAATAACTGCTGGTGGCAGGTGCACCTGGGCTAGCTAGCATGTTAGCTTAGCACACCATCAATACACGACCATTTATGATATTAAAACCATGTGTGTGCGCCAAACTTACTTTATAACGCAAGTCGAGTGTTTTAAATAATCTTCTGTGATCTAATTTGGCTTCAGATAAAAAATCAGACAGAAAATATATTGTTTATAGTGTTCTGCACAATGAAAAAATCTATATCGATTAGCATTACATTATAAATATAATCTATTATTATGAAAATACCTGGCATGGCTTGAAGAACAAAGGTAACTCAAATATCATGGCAATCATGTTTATTGTCTTCAAAACATCTTTATCTGCATGTTACAGCGATCTCTGTTAGCTGTGTGTGTATCAGTGACGTGCTGGAATGTCACATGATTATGCCTCTTCTTCATGATTCATATATGGACTAATACTGTGCATAGAGCGCCCTCAAGCTATTGGTATGAATTGAAAACACAGCACATCTCAGTAAGAAGCGCTCATAGTGATTATATCGACGCATTTTAGTATAAATTCAATAAATAGTATTACTGTCTATAGAAATATGATGTGAATCTATGAGAATCTATCAATATTTCTCCAAGTCTGCACATTTTTTAGCTAAAGCCCTGGTGGACGTTGTTTTGTGAATCGCTGTCATGACGACCTCACAGGAGTTTTTAATACGCGCATAATTCATATTAAAGGTATCGACTCATTTTTTTCATTTCATAACTCCTGACACAAATTAAGACATAACTGTCACTATAAGTTTCTCAGAATACAATAGTGGTCAAATACTGAAACTTGAGCCTTATATCTTTTTAGTGATGTATAGTTTGTCAAGGTATAACATTAAATCTGTTAGTAACTTTGAACTTAAAAAAAAAAAAAAAACGCTTCAGTGCGCCGACGCAGGTTAAGAGGTTATGTGTCTTGCTCAGGGACACATTGGTGTCTCACAGTGGATTCAAACCCGGGTCTCTCACAGCAAAGGCATGTGTCTTATCCACTGCGCCATCACCACTCCACACCCCACACCATTAGTAGACTTGTAGTCAAGACCGCCTAAACCGAGACTAAGACACTACCAAGACCAGAGGGTATCGAGACCAAGACAAGACCAAGACAGACCAAGTCTACTAATGGTGTGGGGTGTGGAGTGGTGATGGCGCAGTGGATAAGACACATTGGTGTCTCACAGTGGATTCAAACCCGGGTCTCTCACAGCAAAGGCATGTGTCTTATCCACTGCGCCATCACCACTCCACACCCCACACTATTAGTAGACTTGTAGTCAAGACCGCCTAAACCGAGACTAAGACACTACCAAGACCAGAGGGTATCGAGACCAAGACAGACCAAGTCGAGACCAAGTCGAGACCAAGTCGAGACCGGAGGGAAAAAAAACAGACTAGTGTACAGTGTTGGGAAAGTTCACTTTCTACATGAACTAGTTTAAAGTTCAGTTCACAAATTTTAAAATGAACTAGTTCGGTTCAGTTCATACTTTAAAATTTTGAACTAGTTCATTCATAGTTCTTTTTTTCCATAATGTTGCTGCAAGCTATTATTTTTCAAAATTATTGCCACAGCCCATATAGAACTACAGACAGCAGTTATTTTATCGGCGGGCAAAGTTTGAACAGAAATGTAAGATTCTCTTACGAGAGGTTCTCTCGTATTGCGTAAGTTAGCTTACGCTACGGGAAAGATTCATCTTCTCGAGATATTGAAGCCAAAAATTATCCTTAATTTTGTATTTATTGTCAACGCAGTGCAGCAGCTAGCAGACCTAGAGCAGGCTGTCTAGCGTGCTCATAGGCTGCCCTGCGGGAACTGCAGCAGCCTACCACTGAGCCCGACTTGACGTCACGTCCAATGAAGGGCGCTCGCGCCTTCACAGCATCTTAGCCCGCCAGAATGGGCGTGGCTTAGCGTATAAAAACAGGGCTCGTAGACTGTATTATCTGATTTTCACTTCTTCAGCGAAGCTCTTCACATCGCTGGATCCGAGAGAAGCCACCGCCGTCGAAGAAGCGACTAGCCAGCTTAGGACAGCGCCTGAAGAAGCCGGCTGTCTTCGCCACCTTCAGCCATCCGTGTCAGCTACGCTATCCGGCGACGTATCCTTTTTTACCTCTCTTACTCTAAAAGAGCAGCGAGCGTCTTTTTCAAGATGCCTCGCATTTCCTGCGGCTCGTGTGGAGCCATGCTCAGCGACGGTGACCGCCACGAGATCTGCGCTCTCTGCCTGGGCCAGGAACACGCAGCCCGCGCCCTCTCGTCAGGGGGATGCGAGTTCTGCAACACGCTTCCGATATCGACCCTGCGGGCTCGAGTCGAAGCTTTCAACCCCACTCCACCCTTTGTGGGACCGCGCAAAAAGAAGCGCCGTTCCCTCAAGATGCCGGAGCCTGTGGCCACCGCGACGCGCTCGCCGGATACCCCCCCTCGAGCCTCGCTCTCGCCTTCTCCGCCTCTCCTCACCGATGCGCAGTTGCCGCCCACGTGCCGCACTGCCATCGCTTCTGATGACGAGGCCGAGGAACGGGCCACTAAAGACTGCTGTTCCATCCTGGCATCGGACAGCGAGGACTGGTCGGGCTCTCACCACTCCTCTGCCTCTTCGATCCAGGAATCCGGCCGGACCCGGTCGATCGACTCGGGCTCGAGTGGTCGCCGCCCAAGGAGCTCGCACCTAACAGGCATCGACGAAGTGATGACGGCTCGTTTATCGACATAACGCGCGCGCCGTGTTCGACACCTAGCCGCGTCTTTCCGGACGGGCAGCATCATCCCTCTGAAGACATTCCAGAGGATGCTGGGTTGTATGGCCTCAGCTGCAGCAGTGCTTCAGCTGGGCCTACTGCGCATGCGCCCGCTCCAACGCTGGCTCAATGCCCGTGTGTCTCGCCGAGCTTGGGCTGCCGGCTGCGAACGAATCAGGGTGACACAGACCTGTATTACGGCTCTGCAGCCCTGGTTAACAGCCGACTGATATCAGCGGGGCGTTATGATGGGAGCGGTCTCGTACTGAAAGGTTATCTCGACAGATGCGTCCAACACAGGTTGGGGTGCGCTCTTCGAGGGCAGACCGGTGTTTGGCCTATGGTCAGACCAGGAAAAGCTCCTTCACATAAATTGTCTGGAAATGATAGCGGTCGAGAACGCACTGAGGCGCTTCCTCCCGCTCATACAGAACCACCATGTCCTAGTCCGATCGGACAACATGTCAGTGGTTTCCTATGTGAACCGTCAGGGCGGTGTCAGATCCAGGAACCTCTGCGATCTGACGGAGCGCCTCCTCACGTGGTCTCAGCATCACCTGCGCTCGCTGAGAGCTGCACATGTGCCAGGCCACCTGAACGACGGCCCAGACAAGCTGTCCAGGGACAACGTTCCCCCAGGGGAATGGTCCCTGCACCCCCAAACAGTCCAGAAATTATGGCGCCTATTCGGCAAAGCGGAAGTGGACCTATTTGCGTCAAAGGACAACGCTCACTGCCCAGTGTTCTTTTCGAAGAACGAGGACGCGCTGGCCCAAGTCTGGCCCAGCCGCCCTCTTTATGCCTTCCCTCCGATCTCTCTGCTACCGCAGGTAATCAAGAGAATCAGGGAAACGCGCCACTCGGTGCTCCTCATAGCCCCACGCTGGGAGAATCAGATTTGGTTCCCGGAGCTGACGCGGCTGTCACCAACAGCCCCGTGGCCGATTCCGGTCAGAACGGATCTCCTCTCGTAAGCTCGCGGCTCGATCTGGCATCCCCATCCAGAGCGCTGGTCTCTGCACGCGTGGGTGATCAACGGGTACCTGCTGCCCTGCCAGAAGGAGTGATGAACACATTCACGCAGTCTATAGCTCCCTCTACTAGAAAGCTTTACGCGTCTAAATGGTCTGTGTTCTCCAAATGGTGCACCGACAAAAACCTGGACCCGCGGACGTGTGGGGTCTCGCGGCTGCTCTGTTTCCTACAGGAGCTGTTGGATAAGGGGAGATCCCCATCCACGCTCAAAGTATATGTGGATGATATATAAGGATGAACCCTCCGTGCCCCCCGTCGGTTCCTATGTGGGATCTTTCATTGGTCCTTGAGGCCCTGAAAGCTTTCCCCTTTGAACCACTAGACTCCGTGGAGTTAAAGCACCTATCACTCAAAACCGTTTTCCTGACAGCACTGTCATCATTGAAACGTGTGGGGGACTTACACGCGCTGTCTGTCAGCGCTGCGTGTCTCGAGTTTGGGCCAAATGACTCAAAGGTCATCCTCAAACCTAGACATGGCTATGTTCCTAAAGTGATTGGCACTCCATTCAGAGCGCAGGTCATTTCGCTTTCGGCTCTGCGTTCATCCGATAGCGAGAGCGACGTTAATAAACACTGCACGCTCCGCCCTTTTCAGGCGCTCGGAGCAGCTTTTCGTTTCGTTTGGTGGGCGCACCAAGGGTCTCGCCGCCTCGAAACAGAGCTTATCCAGATGTATTGTGGACGCTATAGCAGCTGCTTATGCGTCGGCAGGTCTGCAATGCCCCCTGGGCATCAGGGCTCATTCCACCAGAGGCATGGCCTCATAGTGGGCATGGTCCAGCGGAATTTCTATTCATGACATATGTGTGGCGGCGGGCTGGTCCTCCCCGTCCACCTTTGTCAGGTTTTATAACCTAGAAGTTCCCGCTCTGCAGGCAAAACTTCTGTCAGTTTAAGTGAGATGTACGTTCTGTCCAGATAGGTTCGTGCGCAGGCTACTCTCACGCATACTAGCTCTTCTGGTTGAGCTGCACTATTGGGTAAGTGCTGTATGCTTATGCAGACCGGCGACGCCGCTCTGTATTCCCTATGAGTGCTTATTTACAAGTGCTGGCCCGCACTGCTGGCCGCCTTATTTCCCACTTATCTGGGTTCCCCGGAAAGCCCTGGGACTCATTGTGGATGCTTGGCGCGCACGGCGTTGACAAAGGGTTCCCGTAGCGTAAGCTAACTTACGCAATACGAGAGAACCTCTTGTAAGAGAACGTATCGGTTACCTAACGTAACCTCGGGATGAGGGAACGAGTATTGCGTAACCTGCCGTGCTCGCGCCACGAGCGTTTTTCGCTTCAGTCGTTGAAAACCAGAGAATACAGCCTACGAGCCCTGTTTATATACGCTAAGCCACGCCCATTCTGGCGGGCTAAGATGCTGTGAAGGCGTGAGCGCCCTTCATTGGACGTGACGTCACGTCGGGCTCAGTGGTAGGCTGCTGCAGTTCCCTCAGGGCAGCCTATGAGCACGCTAGACAGCCTGCTCTAGGTCTGCTAGCTGCTGCACTGCGTTGACAATAAATACAATATTAAGGATAATTTTTGGCTTCAATATCTCGAGAAGATGAATCTTTCCCGTAGCGGAAGCTAACTTACGCAATACTCGTTCCCTCATCTAGAGAGAACCGAGGTTACGTTAGGTAACCGATACGTTTTTCCCATCCTCACCGACCTTGTCATAAAACTCGTTTAAATGATCATACGACGCTTCCTTGCTGCATTTTGTTTTGATCACGCATGCGACGGTGCGACGCTGGTGGCTGGTGTTGCCAGATTGGGTGTTTTTTCCGCTACATATTAAGGCCTGTTTACGGTGTGTTTTAGCCGGGTTTTCGCCTGGAAGGCTCTATAGAAATCTGCCGCCCTATTGAACGAAGTTAAACTGAGAGCCCGCCGCGCGCCGTTCACATACACCAGAATGAACGAGTTCACAGTAACGTTCACCAGGCAGTAATACAGTATGTTCAGTTCACGTTCGCCCAAAATATGAACGAGTTCATGAACTATCGTTCAATGAACGCGTTCAGGCACAACACTGCTAGTGTACTCTCTTTTCGTTCTGGTGAAATCACAAAACATAATGCACACAAACGTGTCCCTGCTTGATATACAACCACTGATGAACATAATCGGTTTTGATGAGAAAAAAAAACTATACGAGAAAAAAAAAAACTATAGAGTGCGGATTAGAACCCAGAACCTCTGACACGGTTGGCAAAAATTCTACCACTGGACCATTAAGATACATTGTTCAAACAGGCGAAACGAGTCACACGAAAATTCAAATACTGTTGCATTTTCGAACGTTGTGTCGTCGTGGATATTGTAGTATTGTATTGCTAAATCCCCCGACCACTATGTCGGTCTGAGACAGCGAGACCTAGACAAGACCGAGAGGTCCGAGACCAAGACAAGACCAAGACCAAAGACCGTCAAGGCCGTGACAAGACCGAGACCACGTAAAAGTGGTCTCGAGACCGGTCTCGAGACATACATCACTAACTATTAGTACAAGCCTGTTGTAGCGGACCCCGTCCTAATGATGGCCAAAACTTTACTGATGAGTTTTATGAAGTTTATTGTACATCACACAAAAGATAAATAAACTGGTAAACTTTATAGCTGTAAAAACTCTGATAAACTGTAATAAACCGCATGCTCTCCCTTTCATTACTGCCGTAACCAGTATCACTCCGGAAACTTTAAGCTGGATCACAAACAGTTGGTACTGATCCATCCTTAAGTAACAACTGTTTTGTATTGTCCCTTTGTATTGACCCTCGTTCACAAAGCAGTCTGGTATAAAATTATTTGCTCAGACATAAACTAAAGCCCCTTTCACACAGCGCTTTGAACCCGGCAAATTGCCGGCAAATTGCCAGAACGCCTTCTGTGTGAACGCAAACTCGACCCGGGATTTATCCGGGATCGATGCCGGGTTGGGGACCTAGTAACATTGCCGTGTTCAGTCCCGGAACGCGCGCTGTGTGAACAAAAGCCGTAATAATGCCGTGTCGTAGTGATGACGCTGAAGCCGGGATCGTTCGCCAGCTGTGAAATGGTACGTAAAGCGCAAGTTTATGGTCGAATCAGAGAAAACATGCAGAAGCGTGGTTTCACGAGAGAGAGATCGCAGCTCATAAGCAAATTTAAGACGCTGCTGAGATTACAAGTCACATCGATGTCACGTGTCTTTACGGGATTTTTACGGGTTGTGTGTGAACGCACTCTCTGATTCCGGAAAATCACTGGCAGTGTGAATGAACCAAAATCAAACGAACCCGGGTCAAATCCCGGGTCACTTTATCCGTGTATTTTCCGGAATCTCTGTGTGAAAGGGGCTTAATATAGGTATATGGGGGCGCATTCCCTTCAAAAATAAAACGAATCATCACTAATAAAACGTCTTCTGCGCCTCTGATGTCGGGAGTATATGAAGACTGTTATGCTCGCTCTTACATCAAACAAAACACCTGAGTTGCTTACGAGACATTCTTGTCACTACTCGCTACAGCCGCTTCAGCCTGGAGAAAATGGCGGACAGTGTACAACTCGCTCAGGGCGGGGTCTATGCTAATACGGCAGAATCCATCAGCAGTTGTGGGTTTCTCTTATTCAAATAGCTAGCATCAAACCAGAGACCAGAGTACTGTACGTAGAAATCGCCTGCAAATTGAAACAGCTTGCTAGATAACACAGTTTCAGACTCAGACAGCCCACAACAAACAGTTGGCAGATAAATGCAGACAAATCAGATCTAACTAAATGCAAAAAAAGCTTTTAAAAAAAGTGTAAATTTCATCCGATATCCCCTTTAAAAACCATCATTAGAGTTTGTTTCATGTGGGACAGGCTCTGCACTCCACACATGAAAGCAGGGGCTGCTAATGCACTCAGAATCCCTCTCATTCCCTCAGGACACACCTCACAAACCCAACCCTCAGCTCCTCACATGAAAGGCCGGAACCCCTATCCTGTTTTCTGTCTTTGGTTCCTTCTCCCCCTCTCCATCCATTCCGCATCTTTGTGATTCAGACACAGTGTTTCTGTGCAGTAGCAGATCCATGTCCCGATGACTTTTGTGTTACATCTGATGGAATTATACACTTAACTATGGTACAGTGATGGTGATATTTTTGTATTTGATGTATACCACAGTAATGAGTAATCACTGTATTCATTTATGGCATTTTGCTAAGAATGCTATAGGCTATTTTAAAGGATACAATGGTATTACCTATATTGTAGTGACCAAAATGGTAGTTCTTATTTTCTGTGTGACTATTAGCTTATACAGCATCCAGTACATCCTCACACACCTCACACCCCTTAACCAGCCCCATCCCCATCTTTCCACATCACCACCATTACACACATCTGAATATAATCATTTAAATATAATGTCAATTGTTGATGTCTTGTAATTGCTACTACAGTATGTCTGGTTATTGCTGTACAGTATGTTTTTGGAAGCATGTAAAGCACCATTGTATACAAACATTATCTCGTAGAGTTGAGTTCTGTGATTATGAAAACCCTAAAAGAAGTATGTTTAACTCGTCTCCATACACGCGTGATGACTCCGATCTTTAACTAGATGAACTGCATAATATAATGATCCAATCTGACTTCTGACTTCTACAACATTATTTTCCTGTTATCTCTGTAAAGTTGCTTTGAAACAATCTGTATTTTAAAAAGTGCTATATAAATAAGGGTGACTTGACTTGACTTTGGGATTACGGTGAAGTGGCATCTGAAAATGGACAAATGTGGTTTAGACATAAGCGTATGGTTACCAGGCCACCCTATTTGTGTCTTTATGTGTGTGGCTCTGGTCAAAATGCCTCATGCAGATGTAGTCATTGAGTCCATGAATAACTAGTGAGACAAGGTTGTGGACTGAGGTTATGATTGTACCTCTGGTTTATGTTTATTCGTTGTCACTTATAATAGTTTAGGTCATGAGACACTGACGTCATTGTGAGCTTTGCTTTATCCACTGCTGAACATCGACCTGTGGTTATCTCAGCGACAACCCTCATCCATCCATTCTCCAAGCCACTTGTCCTATAAGGTTGCTGAATGCTGAACTCGATCACCCTCAACCAGTGTAATGGAAAACCACATAGAGCAGGACGTCATCATAATCATGAGAAGAAAAAAAAGAAAAATGGCTGTGAGATGAAAACCGTTCCCCTCCCTCATGCATTGTTGTTGTAAGCTGCCAGTCTCTGACAGAGAAGAAAGAGAAAAGCAAGAGAATAGAGTGTCTGCCCTCATCTAAACTCCCTCTTTCAGCCTTTAGCTTCACCTGTTTAATGAGCATCACTGTCAGTTGTTTCTGAAAAGATGAAAGAGAGAACCCTTCTGAAGCACTTACCAACCCCTTTATATGCTAAAGTCGACTCAATTTATTTATTTATTTATTTATTTATTTATTTTGCTCTACTTTCCTAGAGAAGAACAAGGGCATCCTGCACCTATTTTTGTTTTTTGGAGGGTTCACCAGTTTCAGTCCCGGCTCACTTGGTACTTTAAGCCAGTTATTTATATCTTGTATATCTTTACATTTCCAAACATTTCTTTTGCCATTAATTAAAATAATTCAGTGAGATTTTTGTATGCACAACAGCCGGTATTCTCTACGTGGAGATCTGATCTCACCATCATCGAGTCTGTCTGTAATTTGTCATTACAATTTTTTGTCATTTCAGGTTACCGTGCAAATAATTATTTTCATAATAATTTTTAATATTTTTGAAGTTTCTTTCAAAATCACTTTGCTCTAAGGGGGCATGATGCTTCTGGAGAAGAGATGTACCACAGAGGAAACATTTCTTCTGTTCAAGGTGCACTCTAAAAACTTTTACTATGATTTACGAAACAATTGTGTTATATTTTAAAAATATTGAGTAAATTTTAAAGCAGTGATATCAATTACATATACAATATGAACTGAGTAAATGTAAGTAATAAAATGAAGTATATCTGAGTAACTGCATTTGGTACCATTACAAAAAAACAACAGAGTAGAAGTAATTAGGGGAAAAATGTAAAAGACAATATTTATGAGTAATATATATTTTTATAGTATGAGTAATACTAACTTTTACAGTATTTATTTATCTTTGTTAGTTATATTTAATAAAAATACAGCTGTTCGTTGTTAGTTCATGTTAGCTCAGGTACAATAAAGCTAGGCTGTGCAGTTACGTAGAGGCTAGCAATAGTAAGCTAGCTTTGAAAGCATAAAAAGGGAGATCCCACCGTCCCTTCAAGAGCTCTTTCCAAAGCCACACCTCTTCCAAAACACATGACCGCGCACAGCCAGAGCAGAGTCTGCAAAGCATCACCAGAGATTGTGTTGGTCGAGGGAGGAACACTTTCAAATTACCTCAAGTCTCAAAGCACAAAACTTTCCAATAGTAATGAACGTAAACAACATATTTACGGTTATTGTTATAACTCAAAGCAGTTTTGTAAAGGTGCGTTCACTTGTCAGAATTAGCATAATTACGAGATTCCAACTTAAAAAGCGCTGATGACGTGTGATGTCTGCGTGAGCAGGGTGCACGGTATGCAAATATAGGATGACAGGCAGGTAGGCCATCCTATCATTTCATTCAGACCGAATGCAATGATAGGACTAACATTTTTTGCTCCTGAGACTTCCACTGAAGTCTTTTTAATATTTAGACCACTTGTATAATTGATTGCTATCAGGAAGTTTCAAACAGTATAACAAAATATGTTTATGAAAAAAACATTACCTACCCTAGCTTTAAGTAATATTATACAACTTTTGATTTTAATAATGTATTACTAAATGTTAACATTAATTAAGATTAATAAATGTTTTAGGAAAATTCATCATTGTTAGTTCATGTTAACTAATGTACTTATCTAGTGTTAAAGTCCCACTGTAGTCAGTAATTGCATCCCTTTATTTTTTCATCATGCCTTAAAATAGCTTAAATGTAACTCGACACCCTTGCTTCATTTAATATATGTGGATTCATGAATATGCTGATTAGCCCCGCCTCCACTCGCACACACCAGCTCAGAGATTCACTCGGCCAACTTACTGATGTTAACGCTGCACAATGATTTCGCTCTTTACATCGGACACATAACTGTAATATGATTAGCCTTTTGTTTGCCTATGTTATCAAACAGCTATCTGTTTATCCCCTGCTATCCCCTGCTAGTTCAATGTTAATGATATGCTAAAGCCCGCCAGCACATTGACGTGATTGGTTACAAGGTAGTTTATGACGTCAGAAACACCAGCGATTTCAAACTACGTTTTTGAGACTGTCATTGGTTCACCTCAGTTTTAAAGAGAAAATGCTCAGCAATGGCGTTGACATATGAATTTGCACATGGTTTGTCTTAAAGCATATTAAAAACACCACAGACATGTAAACAACATTAAAAACTTGATTTTCATCACAGGGGGACTTTAAAAAATGAAACCTTATTGTAAATTTTTGCCAAACCAACAGCAGCTTGATCATTTTACATGTCTTTGAATATTGACTTGATCTTCAACAGTCTTGATCTCTCAGCTCTGATAATCCCGAGCCAAATGGACTCTGTACACTTTCTGTGCTAAACAGTTTCTACACTGATTTAATTCAAATTAGCCAAAGAAACAACTTGCACACAGGAAGCAGGGAATACATGGAACTTTGTGAATTTTTTTTTGTTTGAATTGTGCCGCCGGGTTTTGTGGATGCTGATTCCATGGGGAACTGAAAAGTATGTTCAGATGACTTCTGAGTAACTGGATGTGCTTAGGTGCATGTTGCAGCACTAGTACCACTTTTTTTTTAAGTACACCCTTTTGATCTTTGCGTACACCAGACACAGTTCCTGCAGTGCCTGTGAGGTTTTCATAAAGAACTAGTAATACAGTGTTTTTTTCCGGTCTTATGCAATAAGATTTGGATGTAGGAAAGGTGGTATGAGGACAAATGGAAGGAAAGAGAAGAAAAATTACCTGGTTGACACCATTGCGTGCAGCTCCAGAGACTAAGCACAAGGACAGAAGATGTAGAACAATCCCACTCCTGCTTACATAACCAACATATATACTGTGCACCAGCACCCACAAGATGCAGCCACCCTAGGCTCCCAATGACACACACTGCTGAGATTACTGAAGCAGAGAATGTGCTCTGTAACAATAGTGTCAGATGATGAAAAATGTTTGTCTTCACTGACACACAAACTCTAAGAGTATTTTTGTCTTTAACTTTGTGTTTGTGAAGTAGAGAATATGGTGATTCAGGTGAGGTCTCAGATGGCAGTCACTGACAGGGTTTTTGGCCAAGTGTGAGGAAAACATGTCCAGGTCATATTTCATGCCAAAGTCAAAACAGAAATCTGAAAAGAAATATTTGCCGTATATTTTAGGACCATGAATTATTTTTGCATTATTTACACAATTTTTCTGACAAGACAAGTAAGTATGTTTTCCATCAAATTATTTGTAGTAATTTAATCATTTTAAAATTTTAAAATTTAAAATTATTCTTACTCTTTTTTTTCTTCTTCTCAATGATGATTCTCATTACTGTAAATAAAGTATTACAGTAAAAATACTTTATACAATTATTTTTTTATTAAATCAACACTAAAGACTGTATTAAAGTTACAATTATGTAGAAATATAAAATAAATAAATAATTAGATTTTTATTTATTTTCTACCATTCAAAAATGTGGGGTTGGTAAGGATTTTTTTGATTGTTTTTGAAATAAGTTTCTTATGCTCACCAAGGCTTATCAAAAACACAGTAAAAACAGTAATATTGTGAAATATTATTTCAGCAGCCATTATTATACATCACGTCACATGATCCTTTAGATATCATTCTAAAATGATATTTGGTGCTCAAGAAACATTTCTTATTATTATCAGTGTTGAAAACAGTTGTTCTGCTTGATAATTCCAATAAGACCATTTACTCGAAATAAAATATTTTGTATATTTATCTGATCTGATTTTGAGAGATGTGCTTATTTGTTATTAAAAATAATTCTACAAATAGACTTTTTTCTTTATGCAAAAAAATAATTTCTTTAAATAATAGTTCTTTCTTTTGATTTGGGGTAAAATGTTCTGATGATACTGAGGTAACTCAGCACACAAAGAACGTTACTCCTTTATGACTCTGTCTTCCTCTCCCTCCGTCGCGCATCTGGAGATTTAAAAACTGCTTTGTGATAGAATCAGCTCACACACTCCCTCTCTCCCTCCCTCCCTCCCTCTCTCCTTTTCTCCTCCCACTCTTTCTTCCTCTCACTCTCTGTTTTCTGGAGATCAGATGTTGAGGAGAGCGCAGCAGGAGAGAGATGCAGGCGGAGGACAGCGTTACTTTAAAATACACTGAAGGATCTATAGTTCAAATATTAAGCTTGAGAAAAGGCAAAAACATGTCAATGTTTACTTTCCTCCAGAAATGAGCCCTTTATTTCACCGGGTTAATTTTTCTGCTGATTTTTTTAATCATTTTGTTAATCACTCTGTCCTCAGAGGCCACTTAACACAAGAAGTGAAAATTGTGATCTCACAAAGGCACAAGAAAAAAAGCTACTAGCTTTACTTTTATTTTTTTTTTTTTTTTAGAAAAGTGTTTTTTATCCTTTTGTTGTGAAGAATTTGGGAAGAGTTTGATTTTACCTTGGGAATCGTTGTACTGGTGTTCCGGGGGTCAGCGCCCCCCCTCTCTTTCTCTGTACGTGGCTGCGAGAGGAACAAAGTCAGGATGACAGAGATCGTGGTGACGGACTGTAATCTAAACTCAGTGTGTGAGCGCGTGGAGCAGCACTGCTGTGTGGACGATCCTTCAGCCATCAAAAAACACACCAACAGCGGCGCCAAACTGTGGGGCCGTGTGCGCAGTAAACTGCTCCGGCAAAAGGTCACTCGCTCTTTCATTCTTTCTCTGACTGTTACATCCTCTCTCTGCATCTTCTGGTCTCATTCTTTTTATCAGTTTTCTGTCTGTTTCCCTATAAATAGTTGGTCTCACTTTATTTGAGTTCTTTAACTACTATATAGTAAGATTTAAATTAATGTGTTAAGTGTGTAAGTGTGTGTGTGTGTGTGTGTGTGTGTGTGTGTGTGTGTGTGTGTGTGTGTGTGTGTGTGTGTGTGTGTGTGTGTGTGTAAATATATATGGTATAGATATATAGAATAGTAAGTGTTAGTATTAATGGGTCAAATGTTGGTGAAAAGCTCGGGTTGAGTTAGGCAGGTCATTCCACCAGCTTGGAACAGTCAAGGTAAAGGTCCGTGAAAGTGATTTTGAATATGTGTCTGTGAGAATGAAAATTTTGGTAATTTATTAATTTTCAGCATTTAGTAATTTATTTGTGATAAACACTATTTTTGTGATAGTGTTTTTTAACACTATTAAAAAAGTGTTATCTATATGTTGAATTATGTTCTTTAAAACATGCACACAGAAAGAAAGTTGTGTAAGGTAGTCCGTGTTTTGTTTTTGTTTTTTCATTTTTATTTCCTTTTGCCCTTCAGGCTCTTTTATTCTGGTGTAAACCGCTCAATAACCCTTTTATTTAAAGGCTGAATTTATGTCACGTAGACCTGTCCGTTGAATTATGATTGCAAGCAGTATCAATAATGTAAATAATGCAGTCAAATTTTCCGGTTTGTATGCTGTTTAAACGAGTGCCCCCCCCCCCCCCCCTCCCACAAAAACAACAACAACAACACACAGCACCCCCAACCTAAAACATCTTCCTGTGTGTCCCTGTCTTCATCTGACCTGTATTAAATTTCAGAAGATTATTACATATTACAACTTTACTGTACATGGAGACATTAAATATACTTTTTTGTGTGTGTGTGTGTGTGTGTGTGTGCGTGTGCGTGCGTGCACGTGTGTGTGTGTGTGTGTGCGTGTGTGCGTGTGTGTGTGGTGCGTGTGTGTGTGTGTGCGTGTGTGTGTGTGTGTGTGTGTGTGTTTCTGGCTGCAGTTAGAGGTTAATTATCACTTTAACCTGCTGTCCTCAGAGCCCCTGGCGGGTATCACCCACCCACTGATGAAGATCAGTTGATCACACCTTTACTCTCACACTCACCATTGTATAATCTTTTATTAATAATTACAACACCAGCTATTCTCATGCATTTACAAAGGCTCTTATAGCTGAGATCCAGAGCATGATTCAGAAATTAATCTATGAATCTTTATTCACTGATGCAGAATCAAAATCCAATTTTTTTTTCAGACAATGGAAGGTTTTGATGATGGAACATTTGTGACCATGGATCACAAAACCAGTCACAAGAAGCACGGGTATTATATTTGTGGCAATAGCCAACAATACATTGTATGGGTCAAAATTATCGATTTTTCTTATATGCCAAAAATCATTAGGATATTAAATTAAGATCATGTTCCATAAAGATATTTTGTAACTTCCCAACCGTAATAATATAAAACATTTATTTTTGTGAATGAATGCAGAACAATCGCGAACATAAATGGACAACTTTAAAGGCGATTTTCTCAATGTTTCGATTTTTTTGCAACCCTCAGATTCCAGATTTTCAAATAGTTGTATATCGGCCAAATATTGTCCTATCCTAGCAAACCATACATCAATGGAAAGCTTATTCATTCAGCGTTCAGATGATGTATAATGCTCAAAAAAAAATTTACACATGTGACAGTTTTTGTGGTCCTCGGTCACATTTGTGTTATGATAGAAATCCCATTTGAAAATAGAAATTATTTAAGAATTAATTAATTTAAAATTAAAGTGTGTAAAAAAAATAAAACGTATTAAAACAAGGCATGAAATTAATTATTTATTGAACATTATTCATATTTTTTTGAATAATTATTAATTGAATTTACTTAAAATCACAGGATGTGTTTTGGGTTCAGTAAGAACTCTCCCATACTCAATACAGTGATAATGTGAAATATAATTACAATTTTAAATAATTGTTTTCTATTTGTATCTATTTTTAAAGATGTATTTATTCCTGTGATGGCGAATCTGAATTTTCATCAACCAATTACTCCAGTCTTAAGTGTCACATGATCCTTCAGAAATCATTCTAATAATATGCAGATTTAATGCTCAAGAAACATTTCTTATTATTATCAATGTTGAAAATTGTTGTGCTGCTTAATTCTTTTGTGGAAATCATGATATTTTTTCAGGATTTTTTGATTAATAGTTCAAAAGTTCAAAAGAAAAGCATTTATCTGAAATAGAAATCTGAAATTGTAACAAAATGTTAAAGCTGCAGTCCGTAACTTCTGGCGCTCAAGCGGTCAATAAACAGAACTGCATGCGTCTTGCGGTAGAACATTGTAGCCGGAGCTACTTCTCTCTGTTTATGTCTTTGACGAATCATGCAGCTACTGTGCTACTCCACAGTGGTACAACCCAAACCCAATCTAAAATAATCTGAATATAAGCACTTATTATAGGTGTACCGTAGTGATTCAGGATAAGACAAAAACACATTGTACTCGCTTATTATATACATTTTATACATTTTGAACACAAAAAAAAGTTATGGACTGCAGCTCTTTAACTGTCCCTTTTGATTAGTTTAATGCATCCTTGCTGAGTAAGTATTGATTTATTTAAAAAAAAACAAATCTAATAAATCTTACTGACTTGCTTTAGAGGGAAGGAATGGGTGTCGTTTTGATTATAACTACAGTATTATAACATTGATGGGATTGCTCTGGTGAATGGCACATGATCCAATTAATTCTAGCTCAGCATTCACTGTTGCTGAATGATCATCCTGCTGTGATGAGATCAGTGCCTTCAGACTCTGCATGTAACTTGTGGGAGTAGGTGTGTGTGTGTGTGTGTGTGTGTGTGTGTGTGTGTGTGTGTGTGTGTGTGTGTGTGGGAGTAGGGGTGTGTGTGTGTGTGTGTGTGTGTGTGTGTGTGTGTGTGTGTGTGTGTGTGTGTGTGTGTGTGTGTGTGTGTGTGTGTGTGTGTGAGAAATGTAGGTGTCTCCACATGGGGTATCTGCCCTGCCAGCACTTTGAGCAGTAATTTATGTGCATAGTCTTTCTGGCTGTAAAAACAAAGCTAAATAGTCTCTGCTGTACTTATGTGTGTCTTCTGCCCAGTCGGAGTTAATCCTCTTCCTCATCCACTGACCCAGTACTGACGGTAGAGACAGGCAGATAACAGACAAAAACCCCTTGGTTATGACCCTGTAGCTGTAAAACATAATTTTCACTCTACGCTCTTAAAAATAAAGGTTCTTTATTGGCATATATGGTTCCACGAAGAACCATTAACATCCATGTAACCTTTCCTTTACACAAAAGGTTCTACAGATTAAAATGTTTTTAAGACTAAGAAAAAATGGTTCTTCTATGGCATCACTGCAAAAACCCTTTTTTTTGTAGCCTTCATTTTTAAGAGTGTAGGATAGAGAATCGCTTTTGGTAGTAATACACAACAAAGCAGGACACAGTCTTTCCGTGTGCTGAGCCCATGCTCTTTTGAAGTTCTCTACCTCTTTTCTTTTTTTTTATCCTGTCTGTCTTTCTATGACTTCCTCTTCTTCTGTTGTTTCCCCAACATCATTCTGTATTGTTTTGTTCTAGTAGCATATTCCTTTATATAAAGGAATTCTGCCTGTAAATCACATACATGTACTGTAGACACACCCTGCCTTTGTGTTCCCACAGGTACTGACACATAAAGACTGTGTGTCAAAGGGAGACAAAGACATTTACTCGTATATACTCATAATCAGACACAGGTGTAATAGATATACAGATAATTGCCACTTACTGCCAATTACATTTATAAACAAACCTCTTTTTGCAGCGCTTGGAAACACACTTGTGAACTCTCTCACAGATGGTCAGTCTCATTGACTGAATATTGAATGAGTCTTTGAGGCCAAGAGAGTGTGTGTGTTTATCTGTGTGAGTGTGTTCCTTTGATATGGTCATGAAGGATCCAAGTGTTGTCTCATGACCTTCTCATAATGTCAGACCTCCACAAATGCGCTTTTATTAGATAAACATAAACCTTATCAGAACACACTGCCACTTTACCCCTTCAGACCAGAAACAGGCTGTCTGAAAGCACCCCCTATACCCTTATATAAGTGCACTATTTTGGGACATTTGTAGAGGTGTCCAAACCACAGTGGACATTATTGAGTGTGCTCATTCAATCCCATAATGCACTACAATAACGAGTGTACAACATACACTCACCTAAAGGATTATTAGGAACACCTGTTCAATTTCTCATTAATGCAATTATCTAATAAAAAAATCACATGGCAGTTGCTTCAATGCATTTAGGGGTGTGGTCCTGGTCAAGACAATCTCCTGAACTCCAAACTGAATGTCAGAATGGGAAAGAAAGGTGATTTAAGCAATTTTGAGCGTGGCATGGTTGTTGGTGCCAGATGGGCCGGTCTGAGTATTTCACAATCTGCTCAGTTACTGGGATTTTCACACACAACCATTTCTAGGGTTTACAAAGAATGGTGTGAAAAGGGAAAAACATCCAGTATGCGGCAGTCCTGTGGGCGAAAATGCCTTGTTGATGCTAGAGGTCAGAGGAGAATGGGCCGACTGATTCAAGCTGATAGAAGAGCAACTTTGACTGAAATAACCACTCGTTACAACCGAGGTATGCAGCAAAGCATTTGTGAAGCCACAACACGCACAACCTTGAGGCGGATGGGCTACAACAGCAGAAGACCCCACCGGGTACCACTCATCTTCACTACAAATAGGAAAAAGAGACTCCAATTTGCAAGAGCTCACCAAAATTGGACAGTTGAAGACTGGAAAAATGTTGCCTGGTCTGATGAGTCTCGATTTCTGTTGAGACATTCAGATGGTAGAGTCAGAATTTGGCATAAACAGAATGAGAACATGGATCATTCATGCCTTGTTACCACTGTGCAGGCTGGTGGTGGTGGTGTAATGGTGTGGGGGATGTTTTCTTGGCACACTTTAGGCCCCTTAGTGCCAATTGGGCATTGTTTAAATGCCACGGCCTACCTAAGCATTGTTTCTGACCATGTCCATCCCTTTATGGCCACCATGTACCCATCCTCTGATGGCTAGTTCCAGCAGGATAATGCACCATGTCACAAAGCTCGAATCATTTCAAATTGGTTTCTTGAACATGACAATGAGTTCACTGTACTAAAATGGCCCCCACAGTCACCAGATCTCAACCCAATAGAGCATCTTTGGGATGTGGTGGAACGGGAGCTTCGTGCCCTGGATGTGCATCCCACAAATCTCCATCAACTGCAAGATGCTATCCCATCAATATGGGCCAACATTTCTAAAGAATGCTTTCAGCACCTTGTTGAATCAATGCCAAGTAGAATTAAGGCAGTTCTGAAGGCGAAAGGGGGTCAAACACAGTATTAGTATGGTGTTCCTAATAATCCTTTAGGTGAGTGTATACTCTCAACTGCACTAAATGAAGTCCCATGTCTCGTCAGATGACGTCCGCAGCACTTCTGACGCACTCAATGTCTGAATTCGCTCACTATTTTTTATTCACTACTTATGCAATGAAGTTATGTAGGGAATGGTGCATTAAAGGGTGTATGGAGTGATTTCAGATAAAGCCATACTCAATACAGCAAAGGTTCTGAACTGAATGGATTGCAGGTTTGTGGGGCTGTTTAGGGCAGCATGGGTAAAAAAGTGGTAAATGCTAATAATAAAATGAAAATAACAGTATAATCATATATAGTTAGGACAATAATATAAATATGCTCATCACCTGCTCTTGAATATTTGATTGTCAATATGAAAGGTGACATTCATCTGTCACTAGTCAAATTATGTAGATGATTGACTGAAAATAACTTTTGTATGACTGTTCATATTTTTTCTACTGTGTTGGGTCACTACTCGAGGTCCAATGTAAAATGTTAGTCCTGAAGCAAAACCAGTCGAATATCACTGCTCTTTATGCAAGCACAGATGTGAATACTTTGCTAACCTAATGCTAGTGTGATTCATTTGTACAGTATTTTATGAGCACTTTTTTTCCTTACTGTGACATTAAAGGGATAGTCCACCCAGAATTAAACATTCAGTCATTTACTGTATGACTTTCTTTGTTCTGCGAAACAAAAACAAACAAAAAAATGGGTCCAAACAACATTGGACCCCATTGACTTTCATTGACTTCTTTTATATTCCACAGAAGAAAGTCTATACAGTTTGGGAACAAATTGGGGGTGAGTAAATTATGACAGAATTTTAGTTTTGGGGTGAACTCTCCCTTTAACAAACCTCAGGACTCAAGGAATCTGTGCTATTGTACTGAATTTGCTAAATTGTTGCCACATGAAAGAGAAAACTGACTGTAGAAGAACACCGTTTACACTAATGCTTGTTATAGTGACCCTTGTGGCAATTGCTCCTCTTTTGAAAAGAAAGAAAGAACAGAAGGAGGGAGGGTCTGTGTGAAAGAGATGTATTATGCACAAGAAGAAGAATATGTCCCCAGAGATGAACCCATCCTCTGTAACTTCTCTCCAGCCTATACTGCCTCACAAATGGTGCTCCATGCCTTAACATGCTAATGACTGAAGCACTGATGAACCTTGCTCCTCTTTAAATGCCAGCTATATGCTAATGGATGCTTTTATCACCCACATACATCATCTGCTGCCAATGTGAGGGCACCAGAAACCTTTGACAGGCTACTGAACCCCACAAGGCCTTGCTTATTGGGCTTATGAAGTGGAGGAGGGTGAAGGTGGTGTCTGAGACTGGATACAACGAATGTTGACCTGCTTGGATTTCTTTTTGGAATAAAGTGCTTTGGCAGTACTGTGGTTCAGTGATGGGAACTCTATGGTACTTTTGATAAATATCATGGCACTGGATGATTCGATAACACTTTATTTTATTGTCTTTGTTACATTGTTTTTACATGTACTTTCTATAGTAATAAGTAGACTTAAGTAATTAATGCGTAATTACAAACCCAAACCCTATATTAAGTACATGTTGTTAATTAACACCTTACATTACATAAATTCTTATATTCCTATGCAGTGGCATTTACTGTGCATGGTACATCAAAAATTTTCACTGTAGCATGTTAAAAATACATAGTAATGCTGGTAGCACTTTATTTTATAGTTCTGTTCCCCATGTACATACTATGTACTTATAGTAATTACAATAACTGGTTAATAACTAGGTACTAACCCTGAACCTTAGGTAAGTACCCTGTAAGTGCACATACTGTAAAATAAAGAGCGACCCTGATACTTTTTGGAATTCTTTAACATTGGTATAATTCAATCCTTCTTTCATGTTTTGTCTTGTGATTTGTGCATTTTACAGAATGGGTCCATGAGGAGTTATTAATATTATTCATGGTTCTCTTTTAGCAGATGTTTAGCTTGATTTATGATGCTGTCATCTTTTAGTGTAACTGGTTTGCATTTATTAGCAACAGAGACATTAGCACATTTAAACATTTAAACAAGAGACATTTAAACGTCTGTTTAAAATATATCTTAACTATCAGGGTATTTACAATAGTTGGGTTTCTCGACTTCTGGGGTAGTTGTTTTTAGTTACTTTAGTTCTATTTTTAGTAGTCACACAAACAAAAACTATTTGATCATGTTTTTTTTACTTCTACATTCGTGTTCTTCGAAGAACCTTCCCATATAAAAACGTACCAGTACCATGGTAATACATGATACTTTATTCATGAACCATGGTAGTTAAATGGTACTCCAAGGTACTTCCAATAATTCCATACGATGTTCAAAGAAATAAAAGTAACAGTGCTTTTTACCATTTTTTTTTTTTTACATTTACCATATATGATAATCATTCAATAACATGGTATATATCAAAGTTCTATAGTGATCTGATACTGTCACTGTACCATGGTACTACCACAGTACATTTTTAAGTGTGGTCAAGTGTTATGTTTACCTTATATGGAAGAGCTTTAAATATGCTATAGAACAAAATGTGTACGATGATGGTGAAATATCTGAGGATGTCATTGATGACCATTGTTTATGAGTCAGCAGATTATTGGCATTTCCTGTGTGATTAGGTTACGTTTACTGAAAGAGGCCCAGCAGGCCCAGTTTGTGACATCAGACCAGTGAATCAGAACAC
This sequence comes from Gila orcuttii, assembly GCA_026230005.1. Lineage (NCBI taxonomy): Eukaryota > Metazoa > Chordata > Actinopteri > Cypriniformes > Leuciscidae > Gila > Gila orcuttii. The sequence goes on along the minus strand of JAPDVR010000004.1, from coordinate 44,205,590 downwards.
TAAAGCAAACATTAGCCTGACCTCCACGCCAAACTCTGAATACCACAGTTATTACAGCTTTTTCCCACACCACACACTGAATAATCACACACTCTCCTGAGAGTTGTAACTACTGGTCTCATGCTACAGAGAGATGTGTGTAGGGTTACTTTGGGTGTCTGGCTTGAGCATGTCATCTGATATTGATGAATAGGATGGTCAGGACATTATGAAACAGCGTGATATTTTACTAAGAGCTTGTTGAACAAAGCTATTTGTGGTTTATTTTAGCATATTTGCTCGTTTAGATTTACAATTTAATTTACAGTTTAGGTTGTATATTTATTTAACATTGAAATGTTGCCTGTCTTCCTATATTTCATATTTCAACATGTTTCCGTTGACACATTTTACTCCGGCACTAGTTCAACTAGTAAAATTTGTGTACAAGTTTATGTAACAATAACACATTCCGCTGGATCAATCGAGTTCTTCTTCTTCTGAGGTAAATTCCAGGCTTATTCCTCACAGTGCATCTTCCAAACTCAATGAAAAGCAGAAGAATGATGGAGCTTGATACTTTGTTTTGAGGTGAAACGCCCCGTTTATTGATTAGCGTGGTTCACGTGGACGATTAGCATGTAAAAGGCTGTGCAGATCATGGGTGTGGTCAGATTAAAGATAATAAGCAGACCCTTTAGAAACTGTACCTCTCGTTAGTTTCATACGGATTATATAAACAGAGAATATTTGTTTTCGATATGACTTCATTTTAAAAGTGGCAAGTATTCGCTGAGTTTCAGTTCATTTTTGAAACGCGTTTCACAGAGACTGAGATGGCAGAAAGCGCACCCTGTTTGTTTGCTTTATTTTACAAAAGCACAAAGTTTTGTTGCTTTTGTGAGTGTACACCAATAAAAGTAGACACTTAACAGTTTCGAGTGATGTATAACATATATCTGTATGACAAAAATCGACTAAAATAAAAAGAATAAAAGAAGTCTCTTTAACACTAAGAAAAAGAAGTCTCTTTAACACTAAGAAAAAAAAACGAGGTGGTCGACCCCAGCTGGTCCTAAAGCTCTTGTCTTGATCATAACCCTCCTTTTTCCAGTGATATTTCTCTGACCTTTTTTTATTTTGTAATGTCCCTCAGCCATCTCTCTTTCTAGAGTCTTTCTTCAAATCTCCCTCTAGCTCACTTTCTCTCCTTCCCCATCATAAGTGTAGATACGCCCCCTACTGCTGATTGGTTTCAAGTGTGTTGTGGTGCTCGGGCCGATCCACTTTGAACAGCGTTTCTCAGAAATTGCTTACTGCACCTTTAAATGTAACTTTAATGTATATGTCTTGATAGTGTTGACTGCACTGTTACTGAATCTTCAGTACTATGATAAAATGAATAGTTTTATTAGTTGTGAGCTTACCTTCCTATCTCATCGTTTTATTTTATTGTCCGAACATACAGAATGAATTTGCGTAAAGTTGGGTACATGAACAACTGACTCTTATGAACAACTGACTCAGTATGGGTGTGAATGTGAATATAGTGTATAAGGTTTTTGAAAGAAGTCTCCTATGCTCCAAGGCTGCATTTCTTTGATAATACAGTAAAAACAGTAATATTGTGATATTTATTACATTTTAAAAAAACTGTTTTCTGTTTTAATATTTACATTTGTAATTTATTCCTTTGATGTCAAAGCTGGATTTTCAGCAGCCATTACTCAAGTCTTCTGTGTCGCATGATCCTTCATAAATCATTCTAATATGCTGATTTGGTGTAAAAAATTTGCTCTGTTCAGTTCATTGTTAGGAATAGAAGTAGGGAATGGAAGAGAAGAAAGGGATGTTGACAGGGTTTTAAACTCTAATTAAGGAATGTGAATTAAATATTTGATTTTACTTTGATCAAACAGAGTTGTGTTATTGCAACTGAGAAGGTAGACTGAGTGTGTTTCTGCAGATATTACCTAAACTATCTGGTATAATTGGCCAGTGAGGTCAGTAGTTTGCTAAACCATGTGCAGTCTGTCAGTCAGCAGCTCTTCTCAAAGCTAAAACCTGTGTGTGTGTGTGTGTGTGTGTGTGTGTGTGTGTGTGTGTGTGTGTGTGTGTGTGTGTGTGTGTGTGTGTGTGTGTGTGTGTGTGTGTGTGTGTGTGTGTGTGTGTGTGTGTGTTTGTGTTTTTGTGTGTGTGTGTGTGTTTGTGTGTGTGTGTGTGTGTGTGTGTGTGGCTCTACACTGAGGAATAGTATACATGTACGTAATCAGAGGAGTAGTGAGGCTTTTTAGCAATCTTAACAAGGCCTTGTGTGTGCAGCATGCACCTGCTGTATTTATAACAAATGAACTGATATCATATTCTTCCTCCCTTTGTTCTCTGTAAGGATCCTCCATGCAGAGTCTCTTTGAGTCTAGAGAGAGCAGAGAGAAGCCGGCCAGAGAACACTGTGTTCCTGCTCTGTACAGCAGCAGGCTGGCAGTACAGAGGGACAAGGGGTGGGCAGGGGGAGGGACACGCTGAATTAGAGAGAACGAGAGGAAAGAAGAGAACAGAGTGGGGATCTGTATCTCCAAAGTTCAGTCTATGTGCTCTATACTAGTTGTTATAATGTTGTTTTTATATTTATTTTTTGGGAATACTATGGTTGCTGGATATTTACTATGGTAATATCATGTTTATGTCCTGTGGTAATATCATGTTTTTGGACATGTACTATGGTATTATGTTCTTTTTATATTTATCTTGATGATACTATGTTTTCTGGACATTTACCATGGTAATGCCTTGTTGTTTTGCACATGGATCATGTTGGTACCTTGGATGTTTGCACCATTGGCATTACCATCATAATTTTAAATAATGTTAATACCATGGTGTCTGATACCATCTGATACCATCACTGTACCTACCACAGTACTTTTTTTTTGGTTACACTGTATTTTAATGTGTTCTTGTTACAGTTTAATACATAATTACATAAATCAAAAGTAATATTAATTCAAAACATGTACTTACTGTAGGATTAGGTTTAGGGTTTGGTTTATTGTTAGTTGCTTGTAATTTTGCATATTTTACTATTAGTACTATAATAAGTATGTGTAACATGTAACAAGAACACTGTTAAATAATGTTTTACCTTTTTTTTCTTACTGTATATTTCTGTAATCACTCCCATATTCAAGATAAATCTCCATGTGGCTGATATTATAGTCAAGTCACCTTTATTTATATAGCGCTTTTTACAATGCAGATTGTTTCAAAGCAGCTTTACAGAGATAACAGGAAAATAATGTTGTAATAATATTTTTAAATATAAAATTAAATGTCCCCTACTAAGCAAGCCAAAAGCCAATGGCGACAAAGGTGAAAAAGGCGACAGTGGCAAGGAACCAAAACTCCATCAGAACGAACGAACAGTGTATGATTATGATTCAGGCAGCATTACAGGTCAGAAGTCAGATTGGATCGGAACATTATATTATGCAGTTCATCTGGTTGAAGATTGCAGTCATCATGCGCGTATGGAGTTTGTTGAGGATCAGTGCCGATGGCTGTCGTGTCGATGAGGCCTTGACAGGGGAGAGTCTAGTTGACACAATCTCTGCTGACACTTCAGGGATTAAATTTAAACCAATTCAGAGCAGAGAAGCTCCCATCTTTGTTTTGTATGTATAATCCCTGAACGATTAAATGAGGACATTGAAGATACTACTGACTGGTGTATTATCTTGAAGATAGTTGCTCCATGCAGAGAGTGATGAGAACAAAAGTTTCCACTCTGACCTTCACCCCACCTCCATCTTGATATCCAGGCTGGTTTATAGGGAATCAATTGTGTATGCTGTTGAAATAATCCCATAGCATAGATATTCAGTTTGGACTCTTTCATCACAAAATTTCCCAGAGGAAAGTGAAAAGTGGTGTTGGTGTGGTGATCCCCCGGGACCTTTAGTAAGAGTTTGGATGAAAGCACTTGGGAAGATGAGGCGAGTCTTTGAGTGGGTAAGCCGTTTAGCTGTATTAAAGGTTTTTCTAGACATATCATGGAAAAATTTATTCCATATATTTTTAATAAATACTGTAGGAGGTGCCAGAAGGTTAGAGAAAGGCTCAAATAAGGTCATGTGTAGCATGTGAATTTGAGTGCTGTGAGGCTACATTCACAGAAGAATACGGCTTTCAGAAATGTTTGGAGTGATAAATATGGTTGTTTATTAACAGTTCATGAAGCAGAGTGACATCCACATGTAATTGATGTGTTTATCAGTGGGTCACTGAGATGACACCTTTTTGTCCTGATATATTAAGTTATTAAAAAAAATACTTAAAATGCAGTTTATACAGGGTTTTGAATACACCTCCTCTATGATAAACATGTTTTTAATTTCTAAATCGAAAAAAACAAAACATTTTGATATTTTATTGAGGCATACAGTCAAAAATAAACTGAACAAATACTTACTTTTTTGAGAATTTTCAAACTTTTGTCCATCAAATCAAAAAGATGTAGTGCAGAAATGTACCGGGTAAAATAAATAAATGAGTAACGAAATGATATCAGAGAGGACCCATGCAGACCATCATGATTGCGTGTCATGGGCAATATGTCTCTAAAATATGAGATGCTCTCAAAATATCCATTTATTACCCTGCTAATTTAATTGGTGTAAACATGTCATATTGGTTTAGTAGGATAATAACAAGGCTCCAACATTCCATAAATATCAAATAAGAATCTCATTATAGCCCTATTATGTGTATATAAACAGCATCAGTAATGATGATTGCCCACTAATTGCATTGAGAGAATTGATTTTAGTGATACAAGCTAATACAGTTTTATGTGCTTGACAGACCTTATTAGACATTCTCATAAAAAGCTATTTAACCTAAGGCATGTTTTCTTGAAAATGTTCATTTTATGGGAGTTTTGTCATTTGTGCTATTTGTGTTCCCTTATGTTCCTACTTCATGTTGATTGTTAGTGAAGTTGAATTAAATGCAATACGTTTTCTAACAGTGATCAGTGGTAGAGAACTGGTTTGAGACATGGTCAAGACTGTCAGGTTGTTTATTATTTTGACTTTCACTTTTGTGTTTGATTGACAGGTTAGTTTAAGAGTAGGGAGGTTCTTCCCTAAAGAGCACTTCCCATCATCCATCTTGTGTGTGTGTGTGTGTGTGTGTGTGTGTGAGAGAGAGAGAGAGAGAGAGAGAGAGAGAGAGAGAGAGAGAGAGAGAGAGAGAGAGAGAGAGAGAGAGAGAGAGAGAGAGAGAGAGAGAGAGAGAGAGAGAGAGAGAGAGAGAGAGAGAGAGAGAGAGAGAGAGAGTGAGAGAGTGAGAGTGTGTGTGGGACAAAGTTTCTTAATTTTGTGTTAATGGAAACAGCACAGATTTTGCACAGAGTAGTTCTCCTTATATGTTCACAGGACAGTAAAGCACCTAAATATTGTAGTGTGAGTTATTGTGAATTATGCGTAATAGTAAACACTCTGGAATATATGACATAAATGGCTTAATCTCGTAATATAACCGTTTTATGACTGTTACAAGTTTATTGCTGTAGTGACTCTTATTTCTTGCTTTGTTGATTCATATTGTGTTTATAGTGCTGTGTTACTGTGAAGACCGTGTTCATTATAGAGTGTTCAGGTTTGATTCATCCATGCTGGACTCTTATTCAGCAGTGTAGTAGAGTTAACTTTATCACATTTACGGTCTTGGATATATTATAACTAGGAGAAAAAACGTCCGTCCGTTTCCCAGGGTTTTTTTATAGAAAGGACTGCCTGGGAATTTTTAGATGATTTTTCTTTATCAAAAAAAAAAAAAAAAAAAAAAAAAACACTTAAAGAGAGAGAAAATAGATTAGAAAAAATAAGGCCCTGTTGTAGGTTGAAAATGGTTGCCTGAGGAGTATGGGTATAGAAACAGACTACTTCTAACTGCAACTACAAGGCATGAAGATATTAAGTTATTATAAACATTAACATCATGATTTTCTGTAAAGCTACTTGAAACAATGTGTATTGTGAAAACTGCTATGCAAATAAATACATTTGAATTTTGACAGTGCAGATGTTTATATCATCGTTTATATCGCTCAAAAATGTGTAAACCTGAAATACACTCATACCCTGATAAACCACATTTGTCCTGAATGACTAAAAACTGGGGCTGTCTGAGCCTTGGAACAGTTTCCCTTAGGAGGCAATTTATTGGTATTCATTGTTAAAATATTTTTCTGATTTCTTTTCCGACCTTAAAGGGATAGTTCACCCAAAAATGAAAACACTATCATTTACTCACCTTCATGTCATTCAAAACCTGTATGAATTTCTTTCTTCTGATGAACACAAAAGAAGACCGTCCTTTGGATGAGATGTTAAACCGAGGTCCTGAAAAATCCTGGCCAAATTTGCCCATTGGCCTTTGTCCATCATGGCCAACTAATCATCCCCATATATATATACTAATTGGCTTCATCACTGTCTCCTCTCCACCAGTAAGCTGGTGTGTGGTGGGCGTTCTGGCGCAATATGGCTGCCGTCGCATCATCCAGGTGGATTCTGTACATTGGTGGTGGTTGAGGAGATTCCCCCTTCTATGTAAAGCGCTTTGAGTCCCGAGAAAAGCGCTATATAAATGTAATGAATTATTATTATTATATTATTATTATTACCAAAACTGTTTGGTTACCAACAATCTTCAAAAATATATATTTTTTCTCTTTTTCTTTTCTTAATGACAGAAAGTCATACAGGTGTGGAACAACATGAGGGTGAATAAATGATGAAAGTATTTTCATTTTTGGGTGGACTATGCATTTAATTTAAATATCCATCAGCACTCATGGTCCGCTCTGGTCTCCTCAGCACTAACCTTTGACAGTATTCTGTGAGGCCATTGTGTTTGCATTGCATTGAGCAGCAGTAATTGCATCATACATTTTTGGTGCTTAATGATGAAGCAATCCTCACTCTCATTTCTCTTTGTCTCTTTACAGCTGGACCCACAGACCGTGCAGTCCAAAAACTGGCATATGGACGTCATAGAAATGAATGGGGTACTAATATATTTCTCATTAAACATATTTATACTTTTTGCATTATTGCATTACACGTAGTTTCCTGTGACTTATGTGGGATTTATCTCATTACTTATTCCTTCTTAGATTAAAGTGGAGTTTTCCATGAAGTTTACAAGTCGGGACTTAAGTTTAAAGCGGACACCATCAAAGAAACAGAGTGGTGTGTTTGGGGTCAAAATCAGCGTGGTAACAAAGTAAGTGAAATGCCAAGCCTTAAGGTGATGATACATGGGGCAAGTTTTTGAGCAATGTTGTTGGGCAATGTTGCCGTCAACAGGTTACCAGGTGAGACAACAGGACCCATGACCGATCTAAAGTATCCAGATAGAAAATTTATTGTCCAATCTCAATGGGAAAGAGCCAAAGCGTCAATTTGCCCGGCAACATTGCTCTAAAAAGTTGTATCATCACCTTTAAAGTCTGAATGAAATGAAAATTCACCCTATCTGTTTTCTAAATGAATGATGTTGATTTCATTGTGAATGATTTGTCTGTACAATTGCTTTATTTTTTTACCTCATAGTAGTAGGCCTCCTTCGTCATTTGTCCACCATGGATATTGCGCCCTAAGATTTTGTAGTGTTGCGACTAAAACAGCATCATCGGTGGCTGGTGAGACCGATGCGGGAGTCAAGTCACCTTTATTTATATAGCGCTTTTTACAATACAAATTGTTTCAAAGCAGCTTTACAGAGATAACAGGAAAGTAAAGTTGTAATAGTATTGTTAAATTCAAAATGAAATGTTAAATGTCCCCAACTAAGCAAGCCAAAAGCCAATAGCGAAAAAAGGCGAAAAAAAGGCGACAGTGGCAAGGAACCAAAACTCCATCAGGTGACAGAATGGAGAAAAAAACCTTGGGAGAACCCAGGCTCAGTCAGGGGGCCAGTCCTCCTTTGGCCAACAAACGAACAGTGTATGATTATGATTTAGGCGGCATATTAATAGGTCAGAAATCAGATTGGATCAGAACTTTCACAATATTTATCCAGTTCATCTGGTTAGGGGTCGAAGTCATCACGCCGGTATGGAGATGAGTTTGTTGAGGTGTCCATGAGGCCTTCACAGGGTTGATGAGGCTGGCACTTCAGGGATGTGTTGTCGTCGTGTCCATGCGATGGTCCTTCCTCAGATCTGGATATGGCCTGGATCCGGCGGTTTGCGGTAAACCTCGGGATAAACAGAGAGACTAATATTAGCGTAGACGCCATCCTTCTTATGATGTACAAAGTACATCAGGATTCATGGGAAGTGTTCCCGGTTCCGGCTGATCTAAACTATGCAGCCTTACATTGAATTATAGCAATCTATAATGTGATATGTGTATGCTAAGCCAAAGAGATGTGTTTTTAGTCTAGATTTGAACTGACAGATTGTTACAAAGTTTTGGTGCCAAGTAGGAAAAGGATCTACCGCCAGCAGTTGATTTTGATATTCTAGGTATTATCAACTGGCCAGAATTTTGAGATCGCAATATGCCCCCCCAAGCTCTGTTCAAGAGACTGTTCTCGAGTGACAGTCCTGCTGCACAACGTGCAGATGTAGTTGGTCGTGGGTGGATGTCCGTGTGCCTTCTGCCTGGCTCTCCTCTCTTCTGCTAGTTTCAAGATCTTCTCCTCGCCTGTATTTAGCTGTTTCTTGAGCAGGTAGCCCCAGCTGCTGCGGTTAGCTGCAATGTCCTCCCAGATCTCTGTGTTGATGTGAGGGCTTTCATGTTGCGCTTGCAGACATCTTTATATCTCAACTGGGGGCGACCTTGGGGTCTTTTGCCAGATCCAAGTTCACACATAGAGGATGTCCTTGGGGATCCGCCCGTCTTCCAAACAGCTAACGTGGCCAAGCCAGCGCAGTCTGCGTTGTCTGAGCAGCGTGTACATGGTGGGGAGGCCGGCACAGGCAAGAACCTGGGCATTGGGCACTTTGTCGTTCCAGTTGATGCCAAGGATGCGGCGGAGGCATCGCATGTGGTAACTGTTCAGCTTCTGCTCTTGTTTGGCATATGTTGTCCAGGATTCACTCCCGTACAGGAGGGTGCTGACTATGCAGGCTTTATACAGTGCCATCTTGGTTTGGGTGGTCAGCTTGGGGTTCTCCCAGACGCGAGTGGCCAGTCGTCCTAGGGTTGTTGTGGCCTTTCCGATGCGTTTGTTGATTTCGGCATCTAAGGAAAGGTTGTCGCTGATGGTGGAACCCAGGTACATGAACTGGTGGACCACTTCAAGCTTGTAATTGTCGATGGTGATGACAGGTGGTGTGTCCACATCTTGGCCCAGCACGTTGGTCTTCTTCAGACTGATGGTTAGACCGAAGTCTTTGCAAGCCTGGGAGAATCTGTCCATCAGACACTGTAGATCTTGTTCAGTGTGAGAGGTGACTGCTGCGTCATCGGCAAAAAGCATGTCTCTAATGATGATCTCACGCACCTTGGTTTTTGCTTTGAGTCTTCTGATGTTATAGAGTCTGCCGTCTGATCTTGTGTGCATGTACACCCCTTCGGTTGAATTCCCAAAAGCATGTTTCAGAAGAATGGAGAAGAGGATTCTGAAGAGGTTTGGAGCACAACCTTGCTTCACGCCACTTTTGATGTCAAATGGTTCGGACATGCTGCCATCGTACTACATGGTTACCTTCATACCGTCGTGAAAAGATCTGATCATGCTGTGAGCTTGGGATGCCCTCGGACTTCAGGAGGATTTTGAAGAGCCCATCCCGGCTAACCAGGTCAAAGGTCTTGGTCAAGTCTATGAAGGCGACGTAGAGGGGCTTCTGCTGTTCCCTAGACTTCTCCTGTAGTTGGCGAAGGGAGAAGATCATGTCCACTGTAGAACGTTCTGCTCAAAAGCCACATTGGGTCTTGGGATAGACGCGTTCTGCCAGCTGTTGAGGACGCACTAACAGCACTCTTGCATACAGTTTGCCCACGATGCACAAGAGGGAGATGCCTCTGTAATTGTTGCAGTCGCTCCTGTCACCTTTGTTCTTGTACAGGGTGACGATCTTGGCGTCTCTCATGTCTTGTGGAACACCACCTTCACTCCAACACTGGCAAAAGATGTTAAATAGAGGCTGCAAAAGGGTGGTCTTGAAGTGCCTGATCAGGTCTGGGGGGATGCCATCACTCACAGGGGCTTTGCCTGTTGATGGCCTTGCTGAGTTCTGCCAGTGTTGGTTCAGCGTCTAACTCCTCCATGGTGGGCAGAGGATCGATGACGTCCAGTGCTGAGGTGACAACAATGTTCTCTCTGGAGTAGAGCTCTGAATAGTGTTCCACCCATCTCTACATCTGCTTGGGTTTGTCGGTGATCAGCTTTCCGCAGCTGGTTTTCAGAGGTGCAGTTTTGCTCTGAGTTGGTCCGAGAGCTTTCTTGATGCCCTCGTACATGCCCCTGATGTTGCCTGTTTCTGCTGCATTCTGAATGTCGTGACTGAGCTCCTGCCAGTACTCGTTGGCACATCTTCTTGCTGTCTGCTGTACTTTGCTCCTGGCTGATCTGAGTGCTTGAAGGGTTTTCCCACCTGGTGAGCGCTTATATTCAGCAAGGGCAGCATGCTTTGCTTCAATAACAGGGGTCAACTCCGCAGACTTGGCATCAAACCAGTCGCAGTTCTTGAAGGTCTTTCTCCCATAGTTAGCAAGAGCTGATTTCTGAATTGCCTCATGCAGGTGGTTCCATGATGCAGAAGCGGTGTTGCATGGGTAGCCTGCAGACAGAGCACCCTCAAGAGACTTTGTGAATTTCTCGAGCTTCTCTGGATGTTGCATCTTAGTCGTGTCAATGCGTGGCTTCCCTTCTTGTTTGGAACGGTGGAGTTTCATTGGTAGCAGCTTGAACTTGCAACATACCAGTGAGTGATCGGAGTCGCAGTCAGCACTGTGGTATGAGCGGGCGAGAAGCACATGCTTGAGGCTTGTATGTCTAACGATGACCATGTTGAGCTGGTGCCAGTGCTTGGATCGAGGGTGGCACCATGACACTCTGTGTTGTGGCTTCGTCTGGAAATAAGAGTTGGTCATGCAGAGGCCATGATAAGAGCAAAGCTCCAACAGGCGCTGCCTGTTTTCGTTTATCTTGCCAACTCCAAAGGAACCCAAGCAGGAAGCCCAAGAGTTATGGCCTGCATCTACTCTGGCGTTGAAGTCGCAAGCCAGGGCAGGGTAATATGGAAGACCAGCTGTTGCCCAAGTAGTGGGTTCCCCCTTCTCCACGGCGCTGATTGATCCAACGGAGCGGCAGAGCCGATACCTATGCCTATGCGACTCCAGCTCCAGATTTTACCTTAAGGTTTACTCCTGAAGCCTTTTCCCAAAAGAGATGTGGCCGCAAGGAGGTTTTTGAGTTTAACTTCTCTGCATGAGGCAGGTGGCACCAGGTTACATGGTTACCGGTGGCAGGTATAACCTGACCTGATCTAAATAATACCTGACCTGACCTGATTAATAAAAATGTAATAACTGGACCTTTCTGTGAAAATGACAGACCTTTCTTTGGTGATGTATGGACTTCTCCAATTATTAGTGCACTTAAACTTCAACCCTGCAAGATCTGACTTCATTTTTGTAGAGACCCGGATTTCAAAATACAATCAACAACAGATAGATAGAACCAAGTCCCCACCCTGCCTTTTTTTTTTTTTTTTTTTGATAATCTGTAACGCTTGGATGCATGTCACAATTTGGACAAAAAAAGATTTGTTGTTACTTCAGTTTAATCGCAACTTTAAACATTCAAAATATACTACATAAAAGTAAAAATTACATAAAAAAGGCAGAAGTGGCTTTTTATGATACAGTAGTTTAGCCTTACTGAACAGCAGGCATACTGGCCATAGGGAGCACCAAAACTTTTCCGGTGGGCCGGTCGAGTAGTGGGCTGATCGCCAAAGCAAGGGAGACATCCCCCATATTAGGTGCTGTTTGTGAAGTGCCCCATTATGCTATTTTAAAGGCTCCTAATTTTGTTTTGTAGGTCTCCTACAACAGGTTTACATGCAAGGTCAAAAAACACTTTATTTTACTCATAATACAGTATACATCACCACATTTTTCAATGATTCTCAAACGACTCGATGGATGAATCAATCTCTCTAATCCCACCTTTCCACAAGCTACTCTGCTCTGATTGGCCAGATGGCCCAGTCTGTAGTGATTGGTCTACTGCTTACAGCATATTTCGGAAGCTGAACTCCCATTACCATAACTAAACTTAGTCAAGTCATGTCACCTTCATTTATATAGTGCTTTTAACAATATAGATTGTTTCAAAGCAGCTGTACAGTGATAAAAGTAACAGAGATTATTTTGGCTTTACAGCAGCTCTAGAATAAAGTTATTGTCTAGCTAAAGTTAGTTTTGATTGATTCACTTCCGTTGCAAAGTTCATTAGTTATTAACTTAGGGACCGTTAACACGACACCGTTCTAACAGAAAACTCTTAATGCGATCCGGCCGCTCACTTGCACAAAACAGTAGTCAAGGGTAACCAAAATGGTTTGGTTACAACATTCTTCAAAATATTTTCCTTTGCGTTTCACAGAAGGAAAGTAAGTCATACAGGTTTGGAATGACATGAGGGAGAGTAAATTGACATAATTTAATAGCAGTAAATTTGCTTCATCATAGCTCAAAATCAATGTTTTACAGTCAAGTTAATTTCTATGTGACAAAAATGCAGTTATAAGTTTGTTAACTGCATTTACCATGTATTCAATAATATATATCATTATTTGTTTCTGTTCTTTTTTATTTATTCATTTATTGACTCCAATTTAAGGCCCTATAACCCAGCAAAACATTCACATGGTAACTTGGGGCCAGATGGGCTGGATTTGTCCAGGGCTGAATTTTATCCCCAGTCCAGCCCTGCTGAACAGCAATATTTGTCATTCATAAAAAAGCCTGCACAGTTGTTCTCTGTATGTTTAGATTGTTTACATCATGTACATTTATTTTGCCTGTTGTTGTTCCACAGGCGCGAACGATCCAAGGTGCCTTACATTGTGCGGCAGTGCATTGAGGAGGTGGAGAAGAGAGGTATTGATGAAGTTGGCATTTACAGGATCTCTGGAGTGGCCACAGACATCCAGGCTCTCAAAGCTGCGTTTGACGCCAGTAAGAGACTCTTAACCAATCACACTTCACACGCTCAAACTAAGATATGACAACTACTATATATGCAGAAGTACAAAATGAGCCTTAAAATCTAGTTTTTAATGTTGTTTATATGTCTATAGGTTTTTTTTAATATGCTTTAAGACAAACCATGTGCAAATTCATCAGTCAACATCATTGCTGTGTACTTTCTTCTTAAAAATTCAGTTTACCAAAGACAGTCTCAAAGACTCATACCGTCACAAACATGTTGTAACCAATCCCGTCAACATGCAGGGCGGGCTTTAGCATCATTAACTATGCTGCGAAGCAAGGGGGTCTCAAGAGAAGCCAGATTCTCCTCGTATATTGTTCTGTTGATATGAAAAATCTGGTACATGTGGCAATATAGCGGGTGAATTGTATGTATTTAATGTATATTACAATGTTATGAAGAACTATATCCCTTTCTCCACTGATGTTCTAAGTTGTTCAAAGCGTTTCTTCTTAGGATGTTGATTTTTAGAAGGCAGCTGTCTGACTCTGAGATGGCGAATGGGAACATGGTTTGTGTAACATTAGCAACACATTATTAACTGTTTGTTAATGTAGTCAAGCCAAATGTTAATCATATCAATTAACGTTATGTTTTCGACGTAGAGTGCGATACATAAAACGCAATAATTCGCTCTTTCACTTCTTCTGAATCAGTTTCTGGTTCAAACATATATGGCTGAATTAAACCATTATTTCCACTTGCTATTGTGTAGAGTTTACTACAGTAAATATGACAGAGTGAATCAGGTATTCTGAGATTATGTGATTGAGTGGAGGCGGGGACTAATATGCATATTCGTGGATCCATGTATACTAAATGAATCAAGGGTGTAGAGTTACATTCAAGTTATTTTAAGGCATGAAGAAATTCTTTTCATAGGATTTTTTGACAAAAACTATTGACTACAGGAGGACTTTATTTTTTTATTTTGTTATGTGGATATGGTGGTATCTTGCAATCTGATTTGAATCTGTTGTGGGTGGGGATGGCATGGCAGTTTGCATCAGCATCGCACAGAGTGGCTTTTAATCTGGTGCAAAAAAACAGATCCCTTCCCTTATTTTTCCCCATTTGCTTTTGCTTTGACTTTTCTTGATTATTTCCCATCAGTCTCTTTTTGGTTTCTGTTTACTCTCTCTGGTTTTTGTGAGGTCTGTGTATTGAGTCTAAAAGCAGCAACAGTGTTGTGGGAAAGGCCATGCAGAGGTCTGACCCCCTCCAGCTGTCAGCTGGCTCAATAAACGCACACAGAGTCTGCAGGAAGTATCCAGAGCCGTACCTTAAGCTAACATACATGTGTTACTCACTATTATGTCATATGTCATGCCAGGAGCTTATTACTCAACCTGCATGTGTTATGTGGCAAATAATTTACACACACTCTCTCTCTCTCTCTCTCTCTCTCTCTCTCTCTCTCTCTCTCTCTCTCTCTCTCTCTCTCTCTCTCTCTCTCTCTCTCTCTCTCTCAGATACCAAAGATATCCTGATGATGTTAAGTGATATGGACATTAATGCTATAGCAGGGACACTGAAATTGTATTTCAGAGAGCTGCCAGAACCTCTTCTCACAGACCGGCTGTACCCGGCCTTCATGGAGGGCATTGGTATGACTTTTCATCTTTGATCTTTCACATTTATTGTTTCAACATCTTAAAAGAGTATTAAAACATAATTACAGTGTGATATGTAGAAAATAGGGTCATTTTAATGCATATGATTTAGTGTAATAACATCATCACACTCCTCTTCATCACAGCTCTATCAGATCCTGCAGCAAAAGAAAACTGCATGATGCATCTGCTGCGGTCACTACCAGACCCAAATCTCATCACTTTCCTCTCCCTACTGGAACACCTGAAGAGGTAAGAGTGCACACACAGTGTTTCCTGAGCAGCAAATAAGCATATTATAATGATTTCTGAAGTGACACTGAATTACAGCTTTGGCACCACAAAACATACTAAAATAGAGGAACAGATTTTTTTTTGTTTTTTTTATTGTAATAATATTTGTGACCCTGGATCACAAAAAACAGTCACAAGTACCACGAGTATATTTGTGGCAATAGCCAACAATACATTGTATAGGTCAAAATTATCGATTTTTCTTTTATGCCAAAAATCATTAGGATATTAAGTAAAGATCATGTTCCATGAAGATATTTAGTAAATTTCCTACCGTAAATATATAAAACATTTATTTATTTTTGTGAGTGAATGCAGCACAATCACGAACATGAATGTAGAACTTTAAAGGCGATTTTCTCAATGTTTAGATTGTTTTTGCACCCTCAGATTCCAGATTTTCAAATAGTTGTATCCCGGCCAAATATTGTCCTATCCTAACAAACCATACATTAAACATAAATGGAAAGCTTATTTTTTCAGCTATGTAAAAAGTATAAATGTATAAATCTCAATTTTAAAAAAATTGACCCATGTGACTGGTTTTGTGGTCCAGGGTCACATTTCACAATATTACTGTTTTTAACAAATACAGATGATACTCAGCCAGAATGCTTTTTAGGCCGCCACGGGTACCCCCATGGTTGCGGCGGGAAATGCATTTCTGCTCTTGCTCGCTAAGAGGCACTATAACAGTAGCCTAAATGTCAAAATTGTTTACTTTTTCATGGACTAAGTACTAATGGCGATATAAAAAAATTGTTCTTAATATGTATTCTGTTAATTTCTCCTTGTAATAAAATAAAAAACTATAGAAATGTGAATTATATAGGCTACACATTTGGAGTATTAAGGGTGATAGCGTAGTTTTCTAATAGGCTACATGAATTAGGCATTGCATGGAAGTATTAACAGTGATAAGGCAAAAGCCTTGTGGGCAGCGATATATATCATGTACCGTAGCCATGCCACAGGTGATCTGAGTTAGATTCTTGGGCTCGAGGTTCAGGCTCTTGGAACTACATAATTATTTTCTCTCTAGTTTAATATTTGTCACAAATAAAAATGTATTAATTTATTGATTCAAAACACTTTCCGAAGCTTTATTCATTGTATGTCATTTTTTAGTAAGCTCTGTTTATTTTTAATTGACAACAACATTTTAAATATTTCCCCTTCAACGATGTTTGCTGACAGCAATAGATTAATAAAATTGGCTGACAGCATTAATTAAGAGCAGAGTTTTTCTTTGCCTCTCTCTCGGACGTGCTGGATCTCTTTCAGCAAGTTTCTTTGTCTCCCTCGCTGATGTCCTCCCTCTCTCATGTAGGTAATGAAATTAAATGTTTCAGGGAAGAAAGAAACACTTCATATTATGTTGTATATAATTATACTGTATATGCCGCTGCGCATCATACACACCAATTACAAAAACAAACTGTAACAAATTATTTAGCCTTTTTTCCATAAAAGTTGACCGCCACGTTCCTCAACAGTTCATGTTAGGTAATACAGATTGTTGATAATCATAACACACAGCTGAAACATTCTAAACCCTACAAAACCAATTGAAATGCTTAATAAGATTGGACACATTGAGGCATTTATCCTGAAACGAACTTTGCCTTTGCCTGCTCTTTAAGTTAAAACACCTTATCAGGCAGGCTATCCGACACTTTTTTACACCTTACACTATCATTTTACGTCCTACACTATCCTTCCCAATCCCCCATATCTATTAGGACCGTCTGAGACTGACAAACAAAGAGAATTCACGCAAGAACATTTCATAGTGTACTCACGCTAGGCAATCTGAACCGTGCCCAAGCACGTTTGACCCCCAAATTCTGGTTCGTTTGACTAGTGTGATCTCTCCGTACTGTGCACGGGCGCGGTTCGCGATTCAGTTGGGCTCGGGTGCAGTACGCTTGTAGTGTGGCCCAACTCTGCTGAGACCCTCTGAGTTAGAGAGCAGTAAGGCCCACATCACGCTGGCCTCTGACTTCTGGTCTGATAATGTCATTGCACACAGTCCTGACTTACACAGTGAATCCTCATGTCAAGAATTTTACAGTGTATGGAAAGGACTCGTGGAGCATGGATAGATTGTATATCGCTATAATGTGTTTTATAATGGTTTGGTGTGTTTAACAGTTTAAAGATGCACATCAGTGCTCTGCTTATAGCTTTCAGTGTACCATTATTACAGTGAAACTGATGTGGTCTGTCTGCATGCATGACCTGTTGAAATTCATCAGTGAATTAGGCTTAATTAGCTTAAATGTAGTTTCGAACATTGTATATTTAAATAATTTAGTCACACTAATTTGGTCACAATATTGACAAAGTAAATAAATCTATATGTTAGAAAACTATAGCTCTGTTCCACCTAAAAATCCACCTTTTCTGTCCTTTTATTTATTTAATGGCATAATGCACACCTCGTGTAAAAATCTAAAATACTGGCTAGTAGTACTGTATAGTAAAATGTAAGCACACTTCCATCAATGTAATATTTCACTGTAACAGGAGTCAAACAACTGGAACATTAAGCACTTATATGATACATAATCAGCCAAGTTTAAATGTTATAATACTATATTACTACTATTATTACCAGTAATTTATTTCATTATTTTATCTTCATTTACAAGTAGCCTAAAATGTCACAATTACACAGTGCAATGTTCCAAAACATCCCTTTGTGCCACTTGGTGGTGATTTTGCGAACAAGTGTCACGTGTGACTGGGTTGTTTTTAATGCCATGAATAGGCATTTTGGTTGACTACCTACTGTAAATGCAGTCTGGGTGAGTATAAGAGAATTATTTCAAAAACATTAAAGAATCTTACCGACCCCAAACTTCTTTAAGCAGTAAACACAGCAATATTCAACAAATTTACTACATGAGGTCAAACCTAAGAGAGGTCTGGAGTAAATGTTGTTTACATTGACTCTTTAAAGCCAGACACCTTATATCAACATCAGTTTAGTCACCATCATAAATGTTTTATTTTAGTACATGTGAAACTGCTGTCGCAATTCACACAAATCTCTCTGAAACATCGGGAATTAGCAAGCTAGGCCTCGGGTTTATAAACACTGTCACAAATAATCTCTCTAGAGACGTTATTGCCAACTGTAACTGCTGCCAATTAACACATCACAGTCACTGCACATTATGAACACTGCTCATTGTAGACGCCTGCTGGCTAACTCTGTACATCACACTTGAGCTACAGTGCATGTGTTGAGTCATCATAAACTGTGAAACATTCAACTTAATGATTGTTAATGAGATGTGACAGTATTGATGTTTGGTTTCCTCTCATTTTAGGGTGGCAGAGAAGGAGCCGGTTAATAAGATGTCTCTGCATAATTTGGCCACAGTGTTTGGCCCAACTCTGCTGAGACCCTCAGAGTCAGAGAGCAGTAAAGCCCACATCACGCTGGCCTCCGACATCTGGTCACATGATGTCATGGCACAGGTCAGTCCTGACTTACACAGTGAATCCTCATGTCAAGAGTTTTAAAGTCTATGGAAAGGACTCGTGGAGTCTTGCCCAGCGTGGATAGATTGTATATCACTATAATGGGTATAACACTATACACTTTCAGTGTATCATTATTACAATGAAACTGATGTGGTCTGTGATTAATCCATTATCCTGATTTCCGTATTGTCATAACACAATGACCCCAGGCCATCTTCAGTTCACTCGTTTATTCATGCGGTCATGTGTCATTTAAACCAGCGTGTTTACTGTCAGAACTGAAGAGGCACTTTGACTGTTTTGCCCTTTGGTTTGTGCATGACATATCTTAAACTGAACAATCTGCATGAGCCAAAAGTCTTAACCAGCCGTGACAGAAGTTTCCATCCTGCAAAAACCTTGCAGGAACCTAATTTTTAGTAATATTATCCTCAAACTTTAAACATAACTTCTTAAGACTTGTCGCTTTGTACCTATCATATTTCTAGCAGTTGCAAGCATCCTTATTATTATCATATTTTAATGATAAAAAGAAGTTATGCAAAAAAACATGTTCATTCCATTATACTTCAGCTTGTCTAACTTTTATTTTGTATTCATTCTGAAACTTTGAGAGTAAAGCTCCATCTGTCTTTCAAATGATACCACAACTATGCTCATACTCTAAGGGTAAAGGAAAGACAACCATTTGAGTTCAAGCATATCATTTTCCTGTTTTGGGCTCAAAAGGGGGTGTGCATTAAGAGGTTAATTAGAATCGTATAAGAAGTGTATGCCCTCTTTCTGTTTGCTCTTTAATGCACTGAAAGTTCTAGGGCTTTGTTAATATTCCCATGTGCTGCACTTATTTTTACCATTTTGTTTTATTAGTATATTTTTATTAATCTATTTACTTTTTTTTTTAGAATTTAAAAAATAATAAAGATATTGTTTGATAAGTGAGATCTCTGATTGTAGTCCTTGAAAACCATTATTGTCATTACTATAAATATTGGGGCCTCTTTTGTTGTGCCTGGTTGGAACACATTATTGTGCACATTCCCTTCTTCAGTCAGTACTGGTTCTAAACTGATTCTAAACAGATCTAGCCTGTTTTATACTAAAAAGTAGTAGTTCCCAGTTTTTATTTTTATCAGTTTATTCAGTATAAACTCACAGTGGTGTTCATGCAGGAGTTGGAGCACCATCTAGTGGTTCAGGTGAATAATGCTTACATTTTGACATTATGTGTGAGATTGTTAGAGTCAGGATAGTATAATCATTGCATCACTGTAGTCATCCTCTCTCTTCCTCCTCTGTCACAGGTTCAGGTATTGCTTTACTACCTGCAGCATCCACCAATATCCTTCGCTGAGCTGAAGAAGAATACACTCTATTTCTCAACTGACGTCTAACCCACAACTTCTGTACAAAGCCAATGGTCCAGCAGGGGGACACAGAGACTGTGCCCGCTCTCCCCTGCATTTGTTGTCTCCAGTCATGTTCATGTGTAAAGGGGGCTTAAGCTTCACTCCAGCACAGAGAAGAACTGCACCGAGAGGAGGGTGATCTGGAGCGAGCCCAGGATTCGGTATCACCTTATAGAAATGTACTTATCACACAGGAGTCCTGACAAACACAAACACACTTCCTACCACATTAAACACCCTGTTTACCATCCCATCTGAAGATTAGTGTCCTGGGATGTTGGTTAGTCAGAGTTGCAGATGCATGCTGGGATGTCTGCATCTGTTGTGATGGCTCCTCTAAAGCCCAGTTCAGTGATCCCGAGGCTGGAAGTGAACTGCAATTGCTCTCTTCCCCAAGAGACATTCCAATAAACATCAACATTTCCATGTTTTATAAATATTATTTGTTTTTGTTTTGTTTCATAAGCTTTTGTGCATGTGTTACAAGGGCAGTGTGTGTGTGTGTGTGTGTGTGTGTGTGAGAGAGAGAGAGAGAGAGCGCAAATGCATTTGTTAAAAATAAAATCTGCTGCAAGTTTTTCCTCATGGGCTAAACATTGAAAATCCCAGACCTTCCTTGTCCAAGTACATCCAGGCCAAAAATTGCCATATTTATTACGAATATGTACTGTTAATTGTGCCTGTACAGTCTAATACACTTTGAGACTCTATAGAGTCCTTCATTTGCGATTTTTGGCCTATTTTTGATTCATTCTAACTGTCGGTATAGACTTGATTATACTTTAGAAGAGAGAAAATAACAGTTAAATGAGCCAGCTTTTGGGACAAGTCATGATATGCAATGTAGTATGATTATACTTGGAAAATTCTAAACTTTATGTCTTGATTTGAGGAAACATTGTCAGGTAACATTGTTAATGTCACCTTTGCAATTTGAAGTGTCTGGTGATGCTTCAGTGTATTCTGTAGAAAGATCTGTGTTAATGCCCTTTTTTGCATGTTCAGCTTGTCAGATAAAAAGTAGGCAGGAAAACACAAAAGCTCATTTTTGTATTATGATTTTATTTAATTATTATTATTATTTTTACTTCACTGCTTAAGGCCACTGGCAGAGCAGAGGGAAAAACAAAAAAATCTGGTGACGTACTTCATAAGCACTGTTAGATTGCTAACTATCTGATATTTTAATATAAGATTAAAAGGAAATTAAAAACTGGTGTATTGTATTTCTGTTGGAAAGATATTGAGTATACTGTATTAACAAGGGTAAATGTTGGTGTGACTTTTTTCCCCCGTTTTTAGTAAAATAAATAAAATTGTACCTTGAGCACAGCATGTCTTTTGTTTTATTAAAGGTATGTCTTAAGTCAAAAATCTTAAATATGCTTGTGTGGGATGATTTTACAATGGTGTGAATTGTTGGATAGTCCATTACAGCAAAAGTTTAAAAACAAAAAATCAAATCAAACACAGTTCATAGCTGTAAAAAACGTTAATGATTTACAGCATGGCATATAAAAAGCTTATAAAAATCCAGTGATAATCAATTAGATTAAGTGCAGTGTGCTCACATGCTCAAGCAATGCTACATTACACAACATTATCACAAAGTTAGTTCATAATTTTCTTTTTCAGAAGTGAGATCGATATAAAAATGATCAAACTGGAATGGCCTGCACATAAACTGGAGCTGAACACCTTTGTGATGAATTTAAAGAGCCTGAGCAGTGCCTGAATGCTTTTGTGTCTAGATGCGATCAAATCCCTGCTTCCAAGATCCAGTCTCATTACTCTGCACGGAAACAGAACATCCGTGAAATTTAAGTTCCTGAACTGACAGTTTTGTACATGACTGGCACATCTGCTGCAAACAAAATTGTGTGTAACATTGAAGTGGGTATTATTGTCAGGCACTACAATAATTAATTGTTGATACAGGATCTTGGTTGCCAGAGTGTGTATATATAAGCAGTACTTTTCTAAGCTGTCCCTGGAACAGTCTGATGTGCGTCTTGTCAGATATTCAAAAGATGACCTTCCTGTGCTTGATGTATGAAGACTAGGGCTGTCAAACGATTAATTTTTTTAATCGCAATTAATCGCAGAAGCTTCATAGTTAACTGTCTAATCGCGGTTTGAATTGCACGTGTAAAATTCTGTTATTTTGCATATCAAGGCAGTTCTAAGCCCATAATGTAGTATATCTTACCAGAGTTTTCATTGGGAATCAAAAGAACACATACAATTTCCTTTTTGACCTTTTTTTATTTAAAAAAAAGTGCAATGTAGACCAACTTCCAAATATTAGGAGGAATAAAGTAACGCAGTGCTTACCCAGACAGCAAAATGTATTTGGGCCAGATTTGGGGCAGGTCTTCATTAGCATTTGGCGCAGATCCGCTAAACGGACCTGGGCCGGGCTCATTCTTTCCAACGGCCCAATACCGGAACAGGTTGGAATTACGGATCAGAGACAGATCTGGGCCAGCACTGGCCCAGTACAGTTATTAATGCCATGACATGTGGTGCAGATCTGGCCCAGATCCGTGACTCATATTTTACATCTGGGGCTCATCTGGCCCTGGTCTGTAAATCATATTTAGGTTACCAGACAATTAAGGCACACAAACACCCAGACAATTTGTAATTTTCAAAAAACTTTATTTTAAAAAGGCAATACAAACCAATAAAAAAAATAAAAAAAATAAACAAAAACCTTAATGTGAACACTGCACTCTCATGTCATTTATTGCATTTAATAGTTGGGTGTGACTGGGGCACGACGGCCACCCCTACGGTCGCATGCCAGATTAAACCACCTGATGGTATACTGGTTTATCTCGGTGTTGGTGGCTTTGTCAGACATGCGATTCTTCATCACTGCTCCTGTAAGACACAAAGCACAGAAAGCAAAGAAACAAATAATTTTAGAGTAAATATTAGATTCAATATTCAAAGATTCTTTATTACATGACATTATAGTAAAATGCTTACACAAATAAATCCTTAATCGAGAGTACAAGTGTGGTGGAGACCATGTGTCAAGTGCAAAAACATTGAAAATAACAGACAACTTACATTGCAGTTTCCAAAGGGGGCAGGACCCGGACAAAACCTAAAGGGCACAGTGCAGAGAAATGAGAGACAAATAATTTATCTACACAAAAGATTCACCACTTAGACCTTGGTAAACACTGACAGCTACTGTCAGAAATCTGTATAGTGTAGTATATAGTGTAGTGCAAGTAAAAAAAAAAAAAAGCTTTCCTTTTTCCTTTTAGTTGTATTTTGAAGTGTATTTTACAAGTAAATACCATTGGTTAAGGATATGCGGATTAGTTTGAAGCTGTCAAGAACATCGGTCATATGTGACCTGGAAGCACTTTCCAATGTGATAGTTAAGTTGCATTTAATAAATGTTGTAAAACAGGTTATTGGAGGGCAGCAGCACTGAACTGTACGATAACTTTTTTGCACAAAGCACTGGTGCTACAGAGGCAAAAACATCGTTTTTTTTTATTTTTTTTTCACTGGCCAATTTTTAGATATTTGTTTTCAATAGCATGTCTTCTTTCAGACTTGTGGTGAAAAAAAGTCCGAAATACACATTTAGGTCTTTATTTTACTTCAATCTCCACTTCAGTAGCACTATATACACCAAACGTTCCAGTCTTGTAGTTATAGCTATTATGAAGATATTTACAGAGGGATTTGTAAATATATTATTCCTAGCCTGATTTATATAACATTTTATTCAAAAAACATGGCTAAAATAATTTAATGCTATTGACAGTATATTCTGATTTAGCCTACAAGATAACAAAAGTAGATATCCATGAATCCCTCTGTAATTATTTCTCCATCTAAGATGTGAACACAATGAAAAAATAATTTTTCGATTTTGCAGCTAACACACAATGGACACGATATTCAGCAATTTTGGTGAATATAAGCAAATATCACCGATTCAGCCTTAACGCCTATGTTCACATTAGTTGTGGATGTTTAAAATAACCTATACTAGGCTACCAGTTAACCGCCTAGGCTATCCTACCCAGTTTATCTGACATGTCTCAGGTTGTCAGAATGTCAGTGTAAACGTTTGCAAACTTTTATTTTTAATATAATTATGTAACAGACTAACATGACATCAACACCAGTTTACTTATAATGTACAATTATACTTGTATAATGCACTTACCAATTAGCAAAGACGGTGCAGCCTGCAGTCTTCCACTTTTGTCAGCCGGTGTTGTGCCGAATTTCGACTCCCTGCCAAATTATTACCCCCCTCGTTGAAATCAGTATCTGATTGCCTAATCCTAACCCCACCCCTAATCCTAACCCCTCCCCCACATCTAATCCTAAACCTACCATACTAGGGGGGTAATAATTTGGCGGGGGTCAGAATTCGGCACCACACCGGTTATGCCCGTCAACGGGCTTAAGCCTTGTTTATACTCGACGCGTCCGCACGAGCGCGAGTCTCCGCTGACTGCGCGCGCACCTCTCCAAACGGACGAGGCGTTTATACTTGACGCGCTCGCCGTTGTGCTATTCTGTGAAACGACAGGGGGCGACTCGGAGTAATTCTCCTCTAAACCACCAGGAATCAGCAGTGAAGAAGTAGTTAGCCGTTTATTAGTAGTTTATTAATAGCTGATTCATATTAAAAGAGTAATAAATGCAGTAGGTTTATTGTACTTTTTTGTACAAACTAGTTAAACAACTGAAGCCTTATTGAAGAGTGTTTAAACCTTAATTTCATCAGCAGGGCTAACTTCTGCTATTGTAGGCTTATTTTGTAAATGTAAGCAGTTACTTTAGACAAGTGCAAACTGGGTCCTTAATGCAAATGTGATCCTATTCACAAAATGAGAGGCTTTTATGGTCGCCCATCAATGCAAATGTATATGTGTATAGAAGGATCATAAACATGCTGGTACAGACGTACCAGTTCGGCCAGATTCGGCTCGAAGTCGTTCATCTTCGGATGCGGCGCCGCGCGCGATGTTACAAAAAGTGCCGTGCACACCGCCAGGCGAAATGGGGTCTCGCGCACCCAACGCGCACGACCGCCCACACCGCAATTACGTCATTTTGCCGCGCGCACCTTCGCGCTCTTGCCGACGCGTCGAGTATAAACAAGGCTTTATGCGGGGTGGCGCCCGCGCGTCCGGTCTGCGCAGCTCGCGCAGATCCGGTCCACATCCGCCAGGCGGACTCAATTCAGTTGTGGCGCGTATGGTCTGCGCAGCTCGCGCGGATCCGGTCCACACCCGCCGGGCGGACTCAATTCAGTTGTGGCGCGTATGGTCTGCCCCGGATCGGCGCCGCACCCGCCGGACGGACTGTCACAGTCGAAGCTACAGACAAGTCTGGCGCAGAGTTGGTGCAGATCTGCATATTGAGTGCGACTGCTGCGCGAATCTACTGATTCGAAAACGGACCTGGCACAGATGTAAATGCTGTCTGGGTACTTTGAGAGATTACATTACGGTTAATGCCACAGCATTTGCATTTCGCAGGAGATTGATTTTAGATTTTAGACTCGCCTGGAGGTGGTAACTTAGACTTGACGTGCTCCGATGGAAGCTGAACTCCTTGAAACAAATGCTGCATTGTACCTTAGTGTTGTCAACGGAACCGTCTGATTTTTTTTAAAAGTTAAACAGGCTGTTTAAAAATCCGGTCGTACTTTTTCTATCCATCACCTTTAACCGCTTCACAAACCAAAGGGGCTGACTACGGGCTAGTCAAAGGGACAAAAAGGCGTTCCTTGAAATGCGATTAAAAAAAATAACGCATTATGGATTGTTTTTAACTAATCGCGATTAATGCATTAACGCTGACAGCCCTAATTAAGACTTGTGCACAACATGGAGAATGTTCAGTACCTGCTTCTATGTTATGAAAAGTGAAAACCCACTGATGGGCATGGACTTTATTTCCTTTTATGCACAGGTTCAAGGAAGATATTACGTAATCACCTCCAAAAACAGCCTGTGCAGCAGGTGTCTCATTCTGCCACACCAAGCCTTGGCTGTGCAAAGAACTTTGTACATAAAGTAAAATTCTGTGAAAATGCTATCCATGTGCAACAGACACATTTTGCAGGCTGCCTTTTTCTTTAAGGGATCCTGTGTCTGTGGAGCTGAACCATCTGTTAGTGGCAGACATTATCAGAATCAGAATCAGAAAGAGCTTTATTGCCAAGTGTGCTTGCACACACAAGGAATTTGTTTTGGTACTGAGGCTTCCAGTGGACATATACAAATACAAATACAACAAGAAACATAATACTACAAATTATAAGAATAAAAAATAAAAATATAAATATATGAGAATAAAAGTATCACAGTTGGGTTTAGTCAGAATGGACATTTTCAGATTTACAGATTATGAACATATTTACAGTGTTTTGAATATTATAAATAAATAAATCTACATATAAGTATCACCTGAGTTGTATGGTATTGCACTTAACAGTGGGAGTATTGCACTTAAGGCACATGCCTTGGGAGGAGTGTTAACTGTTCAGGAGGGAGATGGCCTGTGGGAAGAAACTGTTCCTGTGCTGAGATGTTCTTGTGGCCAGTGATCTGAGTCGCCGTCTTGACGGTAACAGTTCAAACAGGAGGTGTCCAGGGTGAGTGGAGTCTGTGATGATTTTACCTGCTCTCTTCCTTATTTTGGAAGAGTACAGGTCCTGGAGGTTTGGCAGGGGGGCACCAATAATCCTCTCCGCAGTCCGGACTGTCCGTTGTAGTCTCCTGTTGTCTGATTTGGTAGCTGAACCAAACCAGACAGTCAAGTCAAGTCATCCTCATTTATATAGCGCCTTTAACAACGCAGATTGTTTCAAAGCAGCTTTACAGAGATAAACATATAATTTAAGTTAACAAAGATTGGTTTAGTTTAATAGTGGTTCTTGAATAATGTTTTATCCAGCTAAAGTTAGTTTTGATTGATTCACTTCCGTCTAAATTATCATTTGTTATTAAATTAAGGGCCGCTAAGACGACACCGTTCTCTCTAAACAGACTTTAAACGTGAACCTGTGATAGACGCTGATGGCGTTCACATGCGCATTAAGAATTGATTCTATAGTTATGTGCGTTTGAATATATGTGCGCAGGTTTGTAATTCCTTACAAACCATGCCTACACAAACTACTTGTCTATAAATTTTGATGCAGAATTTTATTTTATCTTATCACTTCGGGTAGGTACGCGAACCGAAAAATTCCACTAGGCTTTATCTGTAGAGTGGTATAGGGATCCTCCATAGGGAGAGGCTAGTTGGCACTTCAGCACTGCATTGTCATCAGGTCCAGGCGAAGGTCCTTCGTCAGATCTGGAAACGGCCTGGATCCGGCAGGCTGCGGCAAAACCTCGGGATAAACAAAGACACTAAAATTAGCGTAGATGCCATTCTTCTTATGATGTAACGAGTACATCAGGATTTAAGGGAAGTGTTCCCAATTCCGGCTGACCTAATCTAAGCAGCCTAATATTG
The DNA here is from genome assembly GCA_026230005.1 of Gila orcuttii. NCBI lineage: Eukaryota > Metazoa > Chordata > Actinopteri > Cypriniformes > Leuciscidae > Gila > Gila orcuttii. Next base: position 44,178,043 of record JAPDVR010000004.1, on the reverse strand, counting down.
AATTATAAAAGTCTATAGAGTGTTATGTGAATGCTAGGTCAAAGAGATGTGTTTTTAGTCTAGCTTTGAACTGACAGACTGTATCTGCTTCCCGGACAATGTTAGGAAGATTGTTCCAAAGTTTTGGTGCTAAATAGGAAAAGGATCTACCGCTGTTAAGGAACGGTAGAAAGAGAACTCAACAGCGAGATGCGGCAATCAACAGTCCTTTATTAATATACAGCTGCCCTTTAGCAAAAGGACACTTGTTCAGGGGAAAAAACTTGAGAAATCAGGATCGGCCACACGGCTCTTAACGAGAACAGAAATCCCCTCGTCTGGGCAGCAAACAGTGCAGATGCGGTTGGCGACTGCAGAATCAGAGAGACCTCGAGCGACCCGTGAAGAGAGGAGACGCCAGCAGAAGGTCTATGGCGAGGCAGAGGATCTCAGCTTCCAGAACTGAACAGAATTCAGAAAGTAGACAACACGGTAATACTTGCAGGTAATCGAGCATCAGCACACCGCCAGACAGGACAGGACAGGACAGAACACGGATCAATAGAGTGAGCGTATAGCATGAGCTTCAACATCGAATAATCCGACAAAGAGCCAAGGACAGGAAGAGCTAGAAGAAGGAGAAACAATCAGGGGAAAATTAGGAAACAGCTGGTGAAAACCAACGCAGAGGATGAGGTGAGTGGAATCAGCTGAAGGGGATGAGATAATGAGAGCGTGAATGTGAGTACAGGTGCGTAAAAGTGTGTGTGAGTGTATGTGAATGACCACAAGAGGGAGACAGAGAAAGAAAGAAGGACCAGGATCATGACAGTACCCCTCCCTCAACGAGCGCCTCCTGGCGCTCCCGAGGCAGAAGACCGATGAGACCGAAGGAAATCCTCGATAAGCGAGAGGTCCAAGACGTCCCGGGAGGGAACCCAGCTTCTCTCCTCAGGACCATACCCCTCCCAGTCGACTAAATATTGGTACCCACGACCCCGTCGGCGCCTGTCCAAAATTCGTCTGACTCTATAGACAGGAGTGCCCTCAACCTGAACGGGGGGGGCAAGAGGGACGTGAGGGAGGACGAATGACAGGTTTAATACATGAGACATGAAAAACAGGGTGGACCCGACGGAGACTGGACGAAAGGCGAAGTCGGACAGTGACAGGATTGATGATCTTGATAATGCGGAATGGACCAACGAAACGGGGTGCCAATTTACGAGACTCGGATTGGAGAGGTAAATTGGCTGTGGAAAGCCACACTCTCTGACCACGAACGTAACGAGGACTCTTAACCCGACGTCTATTAGCCGCTGCTCTCATGTGTCTCTTAGAACGACAAAGTGCTGATCTTACTCTCCTCCAGGTGCGTTTACAGCGAGCAATAAAGGTCTGAACGGACGGACATCTAGACTCCGTCTCCTGCGAGGAGAACAGAGGAGGCTGGTAACCGAGGCAACCGTGGAAAGGCGAAAGACCCGTGGAGGAAGACGGATGAGAGTTATAAGCGTACTCAGCCCAAGCAAGCTGCTCAGACCAAGACGCGGGATTTCGAAAAACCAGACTACGGAGAATGCGAGCGATACCTTGATTGGCCCGTTCGGCCTGTCCATTAGTTTGGGGATGAAAACCAGACGAAAGGCTGGCGGTGGCCCCGATAAGGCGGCAGAATTCTTTCCAGAATAACGAGGCAAACTGCGGACCCCTATCAGACACAACATCGGTGGGCAGACCATGAAGCCTAAAGACATGGTCAATCATAATTTGGGCGGTCTCCTTAGCAGAGGGGAGTTTAGGGAGCGAAATGAAGTGCGCAGACTTTGAAAAGCGATCGACTACGGTTAAGATGACTGTATTCCCAGCAGAAGAGGGGAGCCCGACGATAAAGTCAAGCGCAATGTGCGACCACGGACGAGCAGGCACAGGCAAGGGCCGAAGGAGACCGGCCGGAGGGGAATTGCCAGACTTCGTCTGAGCACATACGACGCAAGAGGCAACAAAACGGCGCGTCTCGTGTTCTAAGGTAGGCCACCAGAAGCGTTGACGGATAGAGGCAAGCGAACCCCGAACACCCGGGTGAGCGACTAATTTGGAAGAGTGACCCCATTTAAGGACCGCTTGACGTGCCGACTCGGGGACAAAGAGAAGGTCCCTAGGACAATCGGGAGGAGCGGTGACTCGAGGGAGGGTCCGTCTGACCAGTCTCTCAATTCCCCAAATGGCTGCCCCCACGAAACGACCAGAAGGGATAATAGTCTCACGATTAGCAGGAGTGGTTGAAGAGTCAAATAGACGAGAGAGAGCGTCGGGCTTAACGTTCTTAGAGCCAGGGCGGTAAGAAATCGAGAAGTCAAAGCGAGTAAAAAACAAAGCCCAACGGGCCTGACGGGCGTTCAATCGCTTTGCGGAACGGATATACTCCAGATTACGGTGATCCGTCCAAACAAGAAACGGAACAGAGGAACCCTCTAACCATTGCTGCCACTCTCAGAGAGCTAAGCGGATAGCGAGTAACTCTCGATTGCCAACGTCGTAGTTTCGTTCAGCGGGCGAGAGACGGTGAGAGAAAAAGGCACAGGGATGCACTCTCCCATCAGCGGCGGAGCGCTGGGAGAGTACAGCCCCGACCCCCACCTCAGAAGCATCCACCTCAACGATAAATTGTCTCGAGACATCGGGAGTGATAAGAACCGGGGCAGTAGTAAAAAGGGTCTTTAGGCGATCAAACGCCTCTTGAGCGGCGTCTGACCATCTAAAGTTGGATTTGATAGAAGTGAGAGCAGTGAGGGGCGCGGCAACCTGGCTGAAATTTCTAATGAAACGGCGATAAAAATTAGCAAAGCCGAGAAACCGCTGTAACGCGACGCGGGACTCTGGAAGTGGCCAATCAGTAACCGCCGACACCTTGCATGGGTCCATACTGGTCCCCTCTGCAGAGACAATTGAACCTAAAAACGAAATTGAAGACACGTGAAACGAGCACTTCTCTGCCTTGACATAGAGTCGATTCTCTAACAGCCGTTGAAGGACTCGGCGGACGTGCTGGACATGGACCTGAAGCGACGGAGAGAAAATCAGAATGTCGTCCAAATAGACAAAAACAAAAATGTTGAGCATATAGCGGAGGACGTCGTTAATGCGGGCTTGAAAAACCGCGGGAGCGTTGACCAATCCGAAAGGAAGAACCCTATATTCAAAGTGCCCCAGGGGTGTGTTAAAAGCGGTCTTCCATTCGTCCCCCTCCTTAATACGAACGAAATGATATGCGTTACGGAGATCGAGTTTAGAGAAAATAATTGCTCCTTGTAAAATCTCAAAAGCTGACGACATCAGTGGCAAGGGGTATCGGTTCTTGACAGTGATCTCGTTCAGCCCTCGATAATCTATACAAGGACGCAAAGAGCCATCCTTCTTCTTAACAAAGAAGAAGCCGGCGCCGGCAGGGGACGACGAGGGAACAATTAAACCAGCATTAAGAGAATCTGATAGATAATCTTCGAGCGCCTTACGTTCGGGAGAGGATAACGAATACAATCTACCCCGAGGAGGTGTGGTCCCCGGAAGAAGATCTATGCTACAGTCGTACTGACGATGAGGGGGAAGAGAAGTGGCCTGTGAACGACTAAAGACTCCTCGCAAATCGTGATACTCCTCTGGCACTCCTGACAAATCACCTGATTCCTCCTGGAAAACAGAAACAGAAGACACGGGGGGAACAGCAGAGGTTAAACATTTAACATGACACGACAATTTCCAGGAAAATATGCTGCCATTTGACCAGTCAATATGGGGGTTGTGTTGAACAAGCCAAGGATGGCCTAAAACCACAGGTGAAAATGGGGAATGAAAAATTAAAAAAGAAACAGTCTCATTGTGGTTCCCCGAGACGGAGAGAGTAAGGGGAACAGTCTCTCTCTGCACCCTAGGAAGGGAACTACCATCAAGGGCGAACAGAGGAGTGGAGCTCTTTAAATCAATGAGAGGAATACCTTGCTCACAAGCCCATGTCTCGTCGACGAAGTTACCCTCAGCACCTGAGTCGACCAAGGCAGTACAGGACACAGAGGAAGTCGACCAGCGAAGATGAATAGGTAGAGTGGTACAGGATTTAGACGGAGAGATCCTAGAAATAGCGCTCGCCAGTAACCCTCCGCCTACTGACGAGCTCTGGCTTTTACTGGACAGTCAGAGGCAAAATGACCTGCAGCAGCACAATACATGCAAAGACCTTTCGTAATACGTCGCTCACGTTCCTTGAGAGAGATGCGAAGACCTCCGATTTGCATAGGCTCAGGACTCGGACCAGAGAGCTGAGGAGGAGTAACGTCGGGAGGAGAAAAAAGGGCGGATTCCAAACCGCGGGCTCTGCGACGTGAGTCGAAACGCCTCTCCACCCGGATGGCCAGATCGATGAGCGCGTCGAGTTGGGTTGGTACCTCACGTGCAAGAATCTCATCCTTGATCTCTGGGTTAAGAGCCTCCAGAAAACGCGCCACCAGGGCTGGGGTGTTCCACCCGCAGGTCGTTGACACTGTACGGAACTGGATGGAAAAATCAGTAACAGCACGTCTCCCCTGACGAAGCGTAGAGAGTAAACGTGAAGCCTCTTCACCATAAGCTGAGCGATCAAAAACTCTAATCATTTCTTGCTTGAAGAGAGAAAAATCAAACACACAGTTAGTCTCAGCCTCCCAGTTGGCCGCACCCCACTCCCGTGCCCGGCCCGTGAGGAGTGAGATGACATAGGCAACCCTGGACCGGTCAGTAGCATACGTAGAGGGCTGAAGTGAAGAAAACCACCTCACATTGTGTCAAAAAAGAACGGCATTGAGTGGGCTCACCAGAATAAACAGGCGGATTATTTATCCGTGGCTCAGAAATAGAAGACGGCTCCTTGCGCAAGTAATGAACCCGCTGAGAGAGATCCGTCATTTGGGCAGCCAGTGATTCGACAGCCTGTCTTGCAGACGAAATGTCCTCCTCGTGTCTGCCCAGCAAGGCGCCCTGCATCTCGACGGCCGCTCGAAAAGGATTGCCACTCACTGAGTCCATTCTGTTGGTCGGATTATTCTGTTAAGGAAAGGTAGAAAGAGAACTCAACAGCGAGATGCGGCAATCAACAGTCCTTTATTAATATACAGCTGCCCTTTAGCAAAAGGACACTTGTTCAGGGGAAAAAACTTGAGAAATCAGGATCGGCCACACGGCTCTTAACGAGAACAGAAATCCCCTCGTCTGGGCAGCAAACAGTGCAGATGCGGTTGGCGACTGCAGAATCAGAGAGACCTCGAGCGACCCGTGAAGAGAGGAGACGCCAGCAGAAGGTCTATGGCGAGGCAGAGGATCTCAGCTTCCAGAACTGAACAGAATTCAGAAAGCAGATAACACGGTAATACTTGCAGGTAATCGAGCATCAGCACACCGCCAGACAGGACAGGACAGGACAGAACACGGATCAATAGAGTGAGCGTATAGCATGAGCTTCAACATCGAATAATCCGACAAAGAGCCAAGGACAGGAAGAGCTAGAAGAAGGAGAAACAATCAGGGGAAAATTAGGAAACAGCTGGTGAAAACCAACGCAGAGGATGAGGTGAGTGGAATCAGCTGAAGGGGATGAGATAATGAGAGCGTGAATGTGAGTACAGGTGCGTAAAAGTGTGTGTGAGTGTATGTGAATGACCACAAGAGGGAGACAGAGAAAGAAAGAAGGACCAGGATCATGACAACCGCCAGCAGTCGATTTAGATATTCTAGGTATTATCAACTGGCCAGAATTTTGAGATCGCAATAGACGTGAAGGAGTATAATGCGTTAAGAGCTCGCTCAAGTACGGCGGAGCTAAACCATTTAGTGCTTTGTAAGTAATCAGCAATATTTTAAAATTTATACGATGTTTAATAGGGAGCCAATGCAGGGTTGACAGAACGGGGCTAATATGGTCGTACTTCCTGGTTCTGGTAAGAAGTCTAGCGGCTGCGTTTTGAACTAGCTGTAGTTTGTTTATTAAGCGTGCAGGGCAACCACCTAGCAGAGCATTACAATAATCTAGCCTTGATGTCATGAACGCATGAACTAATTGTTCCGCATTTGTCAATGAGAGCATATGGCGTAATTTAGATATATTTTTAAGATGGAAAAATGCGGTTTTACAGACACTAGACACGTGACTTTCAAATGAAAGATTGGTATCCAAGAGCACACCCAGGTTCCTAACCGACGACGAGGACTTAACAGAGCAGCCATCAAGTGTTAGACGGTATTCTAGGTTATTACGTGTGGAAGCTTTTTGTCCAATAATTAGAATCTCTGTTTTTTCTGAATTTAGTAGTAGGAAATTACTAGTCATCCAATTTTTCATATCAACTATGCATTCCGATAATTTTGTGAATTGGTGAGGTTCATTAGGTTTGGAAGAAATATAGAGCTGAGTACATCAGCATAACAGTGAAAGCTAATTCCATGTTTCCTAATGATATCTCCTAAAGGTAGCATATACAGTGATGGAAGTGCATAAGACAGACTCAATGACGGCTGAGTAGAACTGAATCAGCAGCTCCTGTGGCAAGTTGAACTTCCTCAGCTGGCGAAGGAAGTACAGTCTCTGCTGGGCTTTTTTCACAATGGAGTCAATGTGATTGTCCCACTTCAGGTCCTGAGAGATGGAAGTGCCCAGGAACCTGAATGACTCCACTGCTTCCACAGTGCTGTTCATGATGGTGAGTGGGGGGAGTGCTGGGCTGTTCCTCCTGAAGTCCACGATCATCTCCACTGTTTTGAGCGTGTTCAGCTCAAGGTTGTTATAACTGCACCAGACAGCCAGCTGTTCAAAAGCAGACTCGTCACCGTTTCAGATGAGCCCTATGACAGTGGTGTCGTCGGCAAATTTCAGGAGCTTGACAGTGGGGTCTTTAGAAGTGCAGTCATTAGTGTACAGGGAGAAGAGCAGTGGGGAGAGAACGCACCCTTGGGGGGCACCAGTGCTGAATGTGAGAGTCCTGGATGTGAGTTTCCCCAGTCTCACTAGCTGCTGCCGGTCCGTCAGGAACCTGGTGATCCACTGACAGATCGAGGATGGTATGGAGAGCTGGGTCAGTTTGGCTGTGAGAAGACCAGGCATGATGGTATTGAAGGCCGAACTGAAGTCCACAAAGAGGATCCTTGCATAAGTCCCTGGTCTGTTGAGATGTTGCAGGATATAATGCAGTCTCATGTTGACTGCATCATCCACAGACCTGTTTGCTCTGTAAGCAAACTGAAAGGGATCCAGCAGGCGTCCAGTGATGTCCTTCAGGTGGGCCAACACCAGTCTTTCAAACGACTTCATGACCACAGACGTGAGAGCGACAGGTCTGTAGTCATTAAGTCCAGTGATTTTGGGTTTTTTGGGGACAGGAATGATAGTGGAGCGTTTGAAGCAGCAGGGAACTTCACACTGCTCCAATGATCTATTGAAGATCTGCGTGAAGACCAACTGCGGGCCAGTTGGTCAGTGCAGGCTTTTAAACAAGCAGATGAGATGCCGTCTGGGCCTGAGGCTTTCCTAGTCTTCTGTTTTTTGAAGACTCTGCTCACGTCCTCCACACAGACCTTAAGCTCAGGTTGGATGGCAGGAGGGGGGAGTAATGGGAGTGCAGGAGGTGATGGTGAATGTGTGAAGTGCAGGTCAGAGCTGGTGTGTGGTGTGAATGAGGGCTTTTCAAACCTGCAATAAAATGAGTTTAAATCATCAGCCAGGTGTTGATTGTCCACAGATCGGGGGGATGGTGACTTGTAGTTGGTGATGTTCCTCAGGCCATTCCAGACTGATGATGGGTCGTTGAATGAAAACTGTTTTTTCAGTTTTTCAGAGTAGCTTCTTTTAGCAACTCTGAACTCCTTTGTCAGTCTGTTTCTGGCCTGGTTATACAAGATTTTATCCCCACTTCTGTAGGCATCCTCTTTGGCATGACGAAGGTGTTTGAGTTTCCCAGTAAACCATGGTTTATCATTAGTAAATGATAAGAATGTCCTGGTAGGAATGCATGTATCCTCACAGAAACTTATATATGATGTAATATATGATGCTTCATTAGTCCATCTTTTTACAGTCCTTATTACAGGTTTAGCTGATTTCAGTTTCTGCCTGTAGGTCGGTATGAGATGATCCAAACAGTGATCAGAGAGCCCCAAAGCTGCTCGTGAGACGGAGTGATACGCATTTTTTATTGTGGTGTAACAGTGGTCCAGTATATTACTGTCTCTGGTGGGACATGTAACGTGCTGTCTGTATTTTGGTAGTTCACGGGAAATAATTGCTTTGTTAAAATCCCCAAGAATGATTAAAAGAGAGTCAGGATACCTTTGTTCTGTTTCAGCTATTTGTTCAGCCAGCTGTTGTAGCGCCGCGCTCACATACACATACTCACATACATTAACCAGCGCGCCGGCTCGCTTCCCGCGTTTGCGTCTGACAGCGCGTTTGAACAACAACGCTGCCCCTCCGACAAGAATGTCCTGCAAGACGTCCGAATAATCAAAAACTGTAGAAAAGTTATCTGGTGTGTGTTACCTAATGTCCAGTAGTTCGTCTTTGGTGAAACTGATAGGAAAAGAATGACTAAATGCAGAACAAACGAACAAAAACAACACAATAGCTGGAGAGCCCCACACCGAGACAGCCGTCTGCGGCGCCATCTTGGATCTAATGGAAAGAGTAGATGCCTTGCCTGATGCCTGATCAAGTTATCGCCCATTGTAGTAAAGATATCAGAATGTGTGAATCTCAGGGAACCCAACAAAGCAATCATTGTGGACTGCTATCCCATTCCACACATTGAGGAACTGTTTTCACAGTTGAGAGGCGCTGTGATGTTTTCCACAATCGATCTTGCAAATGTGTACCATCAGGTTCCACTACATGACGAAAGCAGAGACCTGACTGCATTTATAACACATGACGGCCTGTTCCGTTTTTAAGATAATCTGTTATGGATCAGTGTCAGCCCCAGCAGCATTTCAAAAACTGATGTCTATTATTCTCAGAGATGTTTCAGGTGTCCAGTTTTATCTGGATGATATAATTGTCATGATGCCCACCTCAAAACAGTGCAGCACAAACGGCAAGAAGCAGGTTTGCGTCTAAATGAAGAGAAATGTAAGTTCCACCAGGACAAATCTACATTCCTGGGACACACCATTTCCAAAGAGGGGTTGATGCCAGACAACAGCCACTTGGAGGCAATACGAAATGCCCTTCAGATCCTTCAGATGCGACCTGGAAGGTCACAACGTGTCTAACTTCAGGGTCAGAGTGTCAGCTGCATAATCAATGGAGATGTTTCAGTCTATCTGTATATATGTGGAAAATTACTATGTTTATCTATTTCTTATCCAATCAGAATCATTCAACCTGAAGCAAGGACGTAGCTTAGACCTTGGTGAAGGGTATAACTGCTGTGATCTTTGTAATTGTAAGCAACAAACTCCTTGTGAGTCTTGAAGCTGACTGAATGCCTGATGAAACTGCAAACTATCTTCAGTAAAACTGTTCTTTAATTTATTATAATTCTGACTCCGGGTCTTCATTCATCATATCTGGTTCTGGGTCTTTGACTGTAAATCCCCTTACAGATGCCACTTTGGAAATTAATTCCATGTTTTCTTATAATATTACCATGTTATGCCGATGATACTCAGATAATTTAGAGAATTCATCTGGTCGTGATTAAATATATAACTAAGTTGACAGAGTGTGTTAAAGATATAAAATATTGGATGACCTGTAATTTTCTTCAATTAAATTAAGCTAAGACTGAGGTACATATTGGACCAAAAACCTGTACATCTCATAGATTACAATTTGCATTTGGAAGGTTGTACTGTAACTTCATCCTCTACAGTTAAAGACCTGGGTGTTATGTTAGACAGCAACTTATCTTTTTGAAAATCAGATATCATATGTTACAAAAACAATCTTCTTCCACCTCGAAACATTGATAAGCTCCGCTCCGGAACATGCTGTCTGTTTCAGATGCAGAATAGTTAGTTCATGCATCCATGACCTCTAGATTAGATTACTGTAATGCATTTACTGGTTCTCCTGCATCCTCAATAAACAAGCTACAATTAGTCCAAAATGCAGCTGCTAGAGTTCTCATGAGATCAAGAAAATATGATCATATAACACCAATTTTATTATCTGGTTACCTAAGTTCCGTATCAATTACAAAGTATTGTTACTGACTGATAAGGCCCTAAATGATTTAGCTCCTGTGTATTTAACTAATCTTCTATCGCCCTACAATCCATCACACACTTTAAGGTCACAGAACTCTGGGCTTCTGGTAGTACCTAGGTCTAAGTACACTAAAGGAGGGAGAGCCTTTTCACATTTGGCTCCTAAACTCTGGAATAGCCTTCCTGATAATGTTCGGGGCTCAGACTCACTCTCCCAGTTTAAATCTAGATTAAAGACGCATCTCTTTAGCATTCATATAATGAAGCTCCTAACATACAATTATATAAGATCAAATGCATATGATTATTCTTGCTTAATGTTGTGAACAGCAGCTACGCAAATTATTTTCTATTTGATTCTCTGTTTTATCTTGGGATGCCAATCCTAAGGTAACTAGAGAGTATGTCAGCTCCAGTTTGGATCCAGCCTATTATGAAGACTTCTTCAGATGCTCAACACCTATGAAGAGATGGCGCCAACTCCTGCGAAGACTTCAGATGATGCAAACTTTGAATCAACATGCACCAAATGCAACATTTTTCTAAATGTCATAATAATTTGTTAACAAACAAGTATTCATTACTTCAATGATATAATTATTTCTGCATTAAATCATTACATTGTTTAAATTGATACATTTTTCGCTAATTGTGATTTTGTATACCGGTATACATTTCTGAAATACATAACTTAGACAGTTATCTCTGATAAAAGAACACTCTAAATCGTAATGTGGACTCATGCATTTTATGTAAAGCTGCTTTGAAATTATTTGTATTGTGAAAAGCGCTATACAAATAAATGTGAATTGAATTGAAATGAAAGTGACCTTGTAAGGGTGAGAAAACCTGTACATGTCAGGAACGGGTAATCAAAATTCAGAGACCCTATGCAGATTATAAATAAAAAAGGAACACACAATTAAGAGCTGAGCAACTGCTCCGCCACCGGAAAATGTCGTGAGACATGGTTGTAGAAGGAAGCCAATGTGGTTGAAAGACGATATAACTTAAAGTCTCACAGTAAGCAAGAAGAAAGTAATGGTCAACCAAAAGTGCAGGCAACTTTTTTTGGTAAAAGTTAAGTTGAACTGTATGAATGCACATATAAATGTTTATGTTAAACATTCTTGGTTATTGCAAGCATTGTTGTGCATTTGGTGAAACGTAACATGGGAAAAAAATAAATTCCGGAAACCTTTGAATTAACTGAGTATACTGTTTTGTATATTTGGTAATGTTCAGTGAAGCTGCAGTATAGATGTAATCAATTAAGACTTGAGGAAATGTTGTGTTCACTTAATAATGTTAATTGGTAAATGCCCACTAGGGGGAGTTGTTGTATTATGTGGGGAACTGGTATGCATGTAAGAGAGGGAGGGAAAGTTGTATGAAGGTATTTTTGGTGCAAAACAACTGAACGCCTGTGACGAAGTCACAGAGAGAAATGTTTTAAGAGTTGCAAACTCGTAGACTTTTTTTCTCTTCCACAACCACAACACAACAGTTACACCTTCTCAAATTCTTCATTGCAGGTGGACAAATCCTTTTCTACAAATCATAAATTAAGAAACTCGTACGCTCACATTTTTGCAACAGTTACTGCAGTGAATATGGTGCAAAACGCATTTATACACCTGCATCAAAACGTGAAGTCACGGAGAAATTTTGCTCATCCGCAAATCAGTATGTGAATTCATCCAATGAGAGTTGCACACTTCTAGAATATTTTTTCACTAAAGTCTTGTATATTTTTCTAGCACAAACACAAGTAGGCCTACATGAGGCTATAACTGCTTGAGGCCACATTTACACATAGCCGGGTATTTAGAAAAAACTAATATTTCCTTATAAAAAAGGTAAATACCCAGATAGCAACATTGTTTCGGCCCAGATCTGGCCCACATCTGGCACTTGTGGAATACTCTGATCTGGCTCACATGCAGCGTGGAATGATGGCCCTTGGGCGGACCGCTCCTGTTTGCCAGATCTTGGCCACAAGCAGGCCATAGCAATGCCACATGTCAGCCAAGACCAAATAAATAAACCAGCACTGGAGCTTGTCTGAGCCACAAAGTATATTAAATATGGAGACATCTCAGCCTTAATAATTCTGCCTGTTAACGGGCAGATTCACTAAAGGAAAGAAGAGAACAGAAAAAGAGACGAGCAGAAACACAAGAACTACAACTGACTTCAGACACAGCCTTAGATGAAATCAACTGAAGATAAAAGAAGACATTAAATCTCTGAAGATCTCAGCAGAGGAAGATTAAACAACTCTACAAACAGCATTACCAGCTTCACTTATTACTAAGCAGACTGACTTTATTTCTGTCAGACGCCTAAAAAGATCTTATTGAGAATTAACTGAGGTTTAACTCTAATGTTTCATTTGAAGTCACCATAACAGTGAATAGTGTTTCCATTAGTTGGGCTCTTAACTCTTATTTAATCTTTTGACATAATTGGTTGCTGTGACAGTGTGTTTGTCAAACACATTTGCAACAGCAAAGAAAGCTAAAGTGAAATGAGATCAGGTGATGATGGTTACCTGTTGAATGATTTATAATCATCATGAAGTAACCTGACTTTCTGATGTCATTTGAATCAAACCAACAAATTTTATTGAACATTAATACATTTATGATACAAACCCTATATTCCAGCAATCAGATTTTAACAACCAGCACATTAAATTAGTGGGTAACACTTTACTTGAAAGGGTGTGCATAAGACTGACATGACACCTTCATAACCATGACATGACATATGTCATGAATATGAAGTAGGGTTTATGCATGTTTATGACAACTGTCATTAAGTGTCTTAAATAATGGCTCAATAATCACTCAAATACAGGTGGTGGTGATGGCGCAGTGGATAAGACACATGCCTTTGGTGTGAGAGACCCGGGAGAGACCATTGTGTCCCTGAGCAAGACACTTAACCCCTAGTTGCTCCAGAGGCGTGCGACCTCTGACATATATAGCAATTGTAAGTCGCTTTGGATAAAAGCGTCAGCTAAATGAATAAATGTAAATGTAATGACATTTTGAATTCAAATATGACATTGTTTAAGATGTCTTTGTAATGACATCTTGGCATAAACCATAACATCATAACCTGTCAGTGTCTTTGTCATGACAACTTAACATTAAATTAAATTAAACTGTCATGTTAAACTGTCATGTGGTTGGTTTTGACATTGGCTGTCATGAGGCCATTATAACTGTGTCATGAATATTTTTCGTGACCTCAACTACAGTGGTACAAATTGAATTTGTCATTAAAAAGTTATAATGGCTTCATGACAGCCAATGTCAAAACCAACCACCTGACAGTTTAATGTAATTTTAACCAATAAAGCTAAGTGGTTTCTTAAGTTTGATAAAAAATAATCTGCTATGTCATGTTTATGACAGGTTGTGTTGTCTTAGTAATGTCAAGTTGTCATGACAAAGACACTGACAGGTTACGATGTATTGGTTTATGTCAAGTTGTCATGACAAAGACACTGACAGTTTATGATGTATTGGTTTATGTCAAGTTGTCATGACAAAGACACTGACAGGTTATGATGTATTGGTTTATGTCAAGGTGTCATAAAGACATCTCAAACAATGTCATATTTGCATTAAAAATGTCATAATTGAGCGAATGACACTTAATGACAGTTGTCACAAACATGCATAAAACTTCCTTCATATTCATAACATGTGTCATGTCATGATTATGAAAGTGTCATGTTAGTCTTATGCACACCCCTTCAAGTGAAGTGTTACCAATTGGTGTAGAGTGAAAAACACAGACATCAACAATCATCGAATGAATCTCAACAATGGTGACAATCAAAAGTGCCTTGCTGCAATGCATTCTGGGTACAAGCATAGTACAAAACTCCCAGCATGCACTGCAGCATGAATAAATTATGCAGCTGAATTGTCCTATTATGTTTAACCCCAAATATTTGCTTTTTTTTTGTTTTTGAAAAGACATTTAGTAGCTTTTTTGTGATGATCAGAGTTGATCCGATTATCTGAATATTTTGTTGATTGTCACCATTGTTGAGATACATACGCTGATTGATGATATCTGTGTGTGACATACAAGAATACATTTTTATGATCACATTCGGTAAAATATTGTAAATGATTGCTGTAGTACTGGTGGATTTAATGCAGCATTATTGTAATCATTTGTAATGTAGGTTAAATGTGATAATTGCTCAACCGAATTGTTAGATTCGATTGACATTGATTCAGGCTACTTCATTATTCAAATTAATTAACCAATCATACCATTGATCAGCTCTACCAAACTTGGATGTCTTTTTTCCAGTAATAAACAAACATTGTTAAGTTGTTTTGATTGATACTGTGAAGCAGCTTTGATACAATCTGTATTGTGATTAGCGCTATATAAATATATTTGACTTGACTTGACTTCATGATGATTACAAAACCAGCAACAGGTGACAATCATTGATCTGATCTCATTTCACTTTAGCTTCCTTTGCGGCTGCAAATGTGCTTGACACACACACTGTCTCAGCAGCTAAGAAAGACAAAAGATCAAATAAGAGTTAAGAGCCCAACTAATGGAAACACTGATCACTGTTATGGTGACGTTAAATGAAACACATTAGAGTTAAACCCCTGTTAATTCTCAATAAGAATGTTTTAGACGTCTGACAGAAATAAAGTCAGTCTCTTTAGTAATAAGGGAAGCTGGTAACGCTGTTTGTGGAGTTGTTTAATCCTTCAGAGATTTAATGTCTTCTTTTATCTTCAGACACAGCCTTAGATGAAATCAACTGAAGTCAGTTGTAGTTCTTGTGTTTCTGCTCGTCTCTTTTTCTGTTCTCTTCTTTCCTTCAGTGATTCTGCCGGTTAACAGGCTTATTAAAGGTGCCTTATGTCAAAAAATCAATTCATACTCCACATATTCCATACCAGATGATGGCAGTATACCTCCAGAAAGTTGGCCTACTCTAGTCTGTTTTTTAGTTTCAGGTTGTTAATCTTCTAAAACCGTCAAATAGTCCGCTTTGTCCCGCCAAAGCCTATTGTGATCGGTGAGGGATGTAGAATAGAATGACTGCTGCCGCTGCGCTTGACAGGGCGCATTACGAGCAGAGAGAGAGAGAGAGAGAGAGAGAGAGAGAGAGCTCGGCCGCACGCGCGCACTCTCACGTCTACAAACAACACGAGCGCGGTCCTGCTCTCCCTCCCTCGCGCATATTAATCAAATCAATTGACACTATAGTAAGACCGCAGTTTCACATGGAGCATTTGGAGATTTTTAGAGATTAAAGAGATACAAGCCGTGCGAGTTATTCGTGTGTTGCAGTTTGGCTGGTGGTTATGTATGTTGCCCGCATACTGCCTCCCATGGCCGAAACTGGTATTAGACACCGGCCGGGCCGGGGCTAGTAATTTAGCATGCTAATTCAGGTTTATATCTCGGCAGCACTATAACTTGTCATTTTTTTAATGACATCATTGCACTTATTTCTTCTCATTCTTTTGATACGTGTAGCTCATTTTTTGGATATTTTTACCTCAATTTTTACATATGGCACCTTTAAGGCTGAGATGACTCTGTATTTAATATACAAAGACTTTGTGGCTCAGACAAGATCCAGTTCTGGATTATTTCTTTGCTCTTGGCTGACATTGCTATGGCCTGCTTGTGGTCTAGATCTGGCAAACAGGAGCGGCCCGCCCAAGGGCCGTCATTCCACGCTGCATGTGGGCCAGATCAGTATTCCACAAGTGCCCTATGTGGGCCGGATCTGGGCCGAAACAATGTTGCTCTCTCGGTATAATTTCAGCGCAAACTTAAAATACAATTGTGTATCATTTCAAAAAGTTCATAATGTTTTTATTAGTTTGCATGTTTTGATGTTTCTCTTTGTCATGTTCTTTCTTTGACCTTATGTGTTGCACTGTCTGCCAGGATGATAATGATGATCATTGATACAAATGCATGATCTATTTTGTTGCACAACAAACACTTCAACATTTTTTAAAAGTCATAAAGTTCCATAAACATGTATGTTCTTAATTGAGCTTCAATTAGAGGCACTTCTGACTTGAACTCTTGAAAAATGAAACCTTTAAACTTTGTTGGATCGATGTTAAAACATGACATTCTGGCATTTTCATCACTTAAGATTTGCATGACAAAAGTTTGGAATCACTATGATTTAAGAAATGTTGTACTTTCATAGCAGGCAAGGTCAAGGATTCCTTAAATTGATCACAAATGACAGCAAAGACATTTATAATGTTACAAAAAAATTATAATTTTAAATAAATGTTGTTCTTTTGTACTTGCTATTCATAAACAATCCGGAAAACATATGCTGCATAATGATTTCCACACTTCATTAAGCAGCACAACCATTTTCAACTGTGATCATAATCAGAAATGTTTCTTGAGCAGCAAATCAGTATTAGAAGGGTCTATCTGAAGGGTCGTGTGACACTGAAATCTAGAGTAATGAGCTCTGCCATCACAATCATTTTTTTTTAAAACATTAAAATAGAAAACAGTTGATAAAAATGTTTCACAATATTTTTTCAGATAAATGTAGTCTTAGAGGTACCTTACCATAGAACCTTACTAAACTTTTGAACAGTAAGATGTATATAAGGTGTATATATTATTATGTCAAAACCAGCACAAACACACCTTGCAATCAAAACATTAAAAAATATATATTGTTACATTATTTTGCCAGTATGTAGCCTATATTTGTAAATATAATTATTTTAGAACATCAAATTGGTTGCTTATTATATTCCGTAAAATAATGTTAAGTGTCTTTTCCCCCTCATTTACAGTAACCTAGTTTTACCAAATGTAATTTATCCACTTTTGTCCATGCGATTTTGTTTAATCCAAATTGTACTTGTGTATTAAAGCAACACATTGTGTGTGGTCTTAAATGATTTTGCTTATTTAAATGAACAAGAATTGAAGAACAATCACAATATATTTAAAAACAGTGTTAGCCCACAGATACATTTATGAGGGTTTATTTCATTTATTGCAATCAACAAATGATAACAATTAGTAAAAGACACAGTTTTAAAGCTTCGCAAGGTGCAATTTATAGGACGAGTTGAAGTTTGTTGTGCGTTATACATGAATATTGACGAATGCACAAAACATGCAAATTAATAGAAACATTATGAACTTTACGAAACGATACACAACTTTAGTTTAAGTTGGCGCAGAAACTATATTTACCTTTATTTTAAAAAAATAATTCATTAAACCTGCTGAGAAACGAGCACCGTGAACTAAAATGAGCAGTTCCACGCGCATGCCCGGGAAACTCATGAATATTCACTGCCTCTACAGATGCACAACTCACTTTTGCTCCACATTTCACATAGATCAATGGTGCAAAAGGGAGAGCGCTCGAAACTTGTCACTTGAAAGCGAAAACCGTACTTATGTAGGCTACTTGTATTTGTGCTAAAAAGACATTTGTGAGAAAATATTCAAGAAGTGTGCAACTCTCATTGGTTGAATTCACATACTAATTTGCGGATGAGCAAAATTTCTCTGTGACCACATGTTTTGATGCAGGTGTAGCCTATAAATTCGTTTTGCACCATATTCACTGCAGCAACTGTAGCGAAAATGTGAGCGTACGAGTTTCTTAATTTATGATTTGTAGAAAAGGATTTGTCCACCTGAGTAGTATTAGGATCCGGCTTCTGTCAAGATGATTTATGACCCTATGATTGACAGGTGGGCGGGGCTAAACTTTGACCTTCCGGAGGTTCTCCGGAGGTCCCTTGGATGTAGGGATTAACCTTTGACCTATCGATCGATCAAGTTGCCAGTTGTCTTTGATCCTGGTAATGACAGTTGTCTTTGATCTGGGGGTATAATAATTTATTTTGACAGTTGTCTTTGCCCTATTGACCTTTGTATTATACGTCAAGTTGCCAGTTGTCTTTGATCCGGGTTTGAAAGTTGTCTTTGATCCAGATTATGATGGATGATTTTGACATTTAGTTTTGATTTTGGCCTATTGACCTTTGTATTATACGTCAAGTTGCCAGTTGTCTTTGATCTGGGTTTGACAGTTGTCTATGATCTGTGGGAAATTCCCTCCATGCCAGCCGTGCCGGGGGTAGTGAGAAAATAATTGTTCTAATGTCGCATATAGATTAGAATAATCTTTTCAAAACAAAAATAAAATCATCTTACCGTTTCAGAGAATTGGGTTTAAGTTGAAAAGAGTTGAGGATCTTTTGAAAAAGTTGGAAAGAGTGCCTTTTGCATCTGACAGTCTCTGAGCTAAGTGTGTGTGTGTGTGTGTGTGTGTGTGTGTGTGTGTGTGTGTGTGTGTGTGTGTGTGTGTGTGTGTGTGTGTGTGTGTGTGTGTGTTACATGACACCACCCGATATCCTGGCATTCCTGAGTATGCTATATATTGACTATACATGATTTTTTCAAATCATGGCACATATCTTACACTAAAGTTGAAAAGCATGTAGCCTACATTTACAAATATTTCGCCCTAAGTAGAGTTGAAAAACATTGATCTTTAAAATAAATATCTTACTAAAAATCTACTGAAGCAGTCATTTCAGATCAAATAAGTTTTGATACAAAATATCCCCGACTGTTTTCTAATCATGTCACATATCTTACACAGAAGTTGAAACGCATTGATCTTTAAAATTATATAAATGAAATGGTTAATAAAATATCTTTTCAAAACAAAAAATAAGTAAATACATTTTCACCTGGGCTGAAGAAGTAAATCTACCGCCATGTGTCTGGCCTCATGGGTATACGGGTTTGATTGAATGGAAGTTGTGAAGGTTTTATGTTTGAACTTTGACACGCGACTTCACAGGATCTCCCTCCATATTCCAGAGGAGAGGGGATTGCTGAGGACGGTAAAAGTGAGAAAAAGAGTTTTCTAATAATGCCACATATTTTACACTAAAGTTGAAACACATTCTGTTCTTTAAAAGTATATAAATGAAATGTTTATAAAATTTACATTTAGTCATTTACAAATATAATATTTTCACACTAACTAAAGTTGAAAAACATGTAGCCTACATTTACAAATATAATATTTTTCATACTAACTAAAGTTGAAAAATCATACTGTTCTTTAAAAGTATATAAATGAAATTTACATTTAGTCATTCACAAATATCTTACACTAAAGTTGAAACACACTCTGTTCTTTAAAAAGTATATAAATGATTATAAAAAATCTTTTAAAAACAAAAAATAAAATCATCTTACTGTGTCAGAGAATTGGGTTAAAGTTGAAAAGTTCCCCGAGTGATTCCCTCTCACACCCACTTGCATTTGACAGTCTCTGATTCAGAGGGGAGGGGTGAGTGTTCAGAGTTCAGGATGTGACATTGTGAATGTTTTTCTAGCGGTGAATTTATTTCAAAGTAAAATCTTAAAAGTTTAAATTAAATCTTTTGTAATGAAAAGATTGTTTAAATTATATCTTTAAAGTTGTAATACAGTCGTATCTTCTATTTATCTTTTAGAAGATTACTGTAATGATTTTGTTTAACTGTGCTCTAAAGTATATTGTTTATTAATATAGTCATAGCCATAATGATTTTTGTACTAACAGCATATTCAATCCCGTACACCTAAACACGACCATCACAGAAAACGTCTCGGTTACGTATATAACCCTCGTTCCCTGAGTAGGGAACGGAGACGTTACGTCGGATGACGGAGAATGGGGGTTTCGCCTAGAAAGCCTATCGACTTTGAGTATTACAAAACGAGCCTATGGCAATGAAATGCCATGGGTCTGCGGAATTTGCATAGCGTATCTCCGCCCCACCGCGTGGGTATAAAAGGAGAGACGCCGGCAAAGGCAGATCATGTCTTCGCTGAGGAGCTGAGACTGAACTCATGCGTCTACCCAGCGGTACAGCGGAAGTGGCAGGGAGACGTAACGTCTCCGTTCCCTACTCAGGGAACGAGGGTTACATACGTAACCGAGACGTTCCCTTTCGTAGTCACTCTGAGTTACGTCGGATGACGGAGAATGGGGGTCCCCGTGTAATCACGCCACCTTCACAGCTGTCTTCCAGTGCCCTGCGAAAGTCTGAACCCCCTGTCGTGATACTGGCACGGACGAAGGAGTCCTACTAAACACAGGAATACCAAGGTACACTGGGGAGCATATCTCAGAGGAAATATGCCGCAGCACGCCTACCCATAGGGAGGACTTAAGAATACACATATGGCCAGAGGGGCTTCATATGGAGAAACACTGGAGTGACCAGCCCGTGGGGTGGCAACTTTCAACTCCAGGGGTGGCAAGGTGGCTTGCCGAGGGAAAGACACATGCTCAAGGAGGCTTACAGTGGACATACACATGTGGGGGTTACTCAGAGGAGGAACCATGCACACGGAGGCACCTAGCCCGTCCTCCACACAAAGGGAGCCCTCTGCAGGGCATTTAACACCACTGAGAGGTCCCAAGAGGGAACGAGAGGAGGGCGAGGAAGATTCAGTCTCCTCGCTCCTCTCAGGAACCTGACGATCAGGTCGTGCTTCCCCAGAGACTTACCTTCAACTGCTTCGTGATATGCGGCGATAGCGGCCACATACACCTTCAGGGTGGAGGGAGACAGCCTTCGCTCCAACCCATCTTGCAGGAAGGAAAGCACGACACTGATCGAGCATCTCCTGGGGTTTTCTCGGCGAGAAGAGCACCAGTTGACAAAGAGGTTCCACTTCAACGCATAGACATGTCTCGTGGACGATGCTCTAGCGGAAGTGATGGTAGCCGCCACCGCTGGTGGCAGGGTACTCAAACCTGCCTCGTCCCGTCCAGGAGCCACACGTGGAGTCTCCAAAGATCGGGTCGAGGGTGCCAGAGGGTGCCCCGTCTCTGAGAAAGGAGATCCTTCCTCAGAGGAATTGGCCAAGGAGGTGCTGTCGCGAGGAGTATCAGTTCGGAGAACCAGGTCTGGGTGGGCCAGTACGGCGCAACCAGAATGACCTGCTCCTCGTCCTCCTTGATCTTGCACAGGGTCCGTGCGAGAAGGCTCACTGGGGGAAACGCATATTTGCGTAGGCCCCGCGGCCAGCTCTGCGCCAGTGCATCCGTGCCGAGCGTACCCTCGGACAGGGAGTAATACAGGGCGCAATGGGACGAGTCGTGGGAGGCAAACAGGTCTATCTGTGCGTCCCCGAACTGGTCCCAATCTGCTGGACCGACTGGGGATGGAGTCGCCATTCGCCGGAGATGGGCCGAAACCGTGACAGCTCGTCGGCTGCAAAGTTCCGATCTCCCGGAATGTAGATAGCACGAAGGGACCTCAGGTGCTTAGGATTGCGCCGAGAAGAAGCACTCTGAGGACACATAGCATCGCAACAGAGCGTTCAGCCGGGGGAACCCCAGTGTACCCATGGCAGCGGCCCTATTGAGGGGAGGAAAGGCGGATGAGATCAGAGAGCGGTCCCGAGAAGACCAGGGGGTCTTCTAGGACTTCGAGATCTCATCATGCACGTCTGGGAGGGAAGGTATTGGGGTTTGCCGTGGACGAGTGTCGGCGGCCTCACCCAAAACCAATCGTCCCAGGAAAGCATGGCCGTCATCTCTGGATCGGACTCAGGCACAGCCGTATGCACACCAGAAGGTGGCAGCTGTGACGAGTGGTCATTTCCAGAGAATCAAACCCACCTAGTGAAGCTGTTACAAACATAGTATCATCCTCTGTAGCTTCAAATGAAACACACGGGCCACCAGAAGGTAGACCCGTGGGAATCACCTGTTCACTAGCGGACACCGTCATTGAGGAGGGGGGGCTGGGGCGTGGACACGGAGTCGGCGCCTTGTTCCAGACCAACACCCTCAGGTCACCCTGGCCACCAGCCGAAGATCGGGGGGTGGATTAGGGGACTCTCACTCTTGCGAGTTCACCGAGTCTCGACCTTAATGACGCGATGTTCATGTTCCCACAGAGAGAACATGAGTCATCCACGAGCGCTGCTCTAGTATGATCAAGCCCAAACATACTAGACAACGCTCGTGCCCATCAGAGTCCGATACCAAGCTGCCGCAACCATTCTTTTTTTTTTTTTTTTTTTTAATGCACGGGCGAGCCGTCTTTAAAAAGACATGCCGCGTGCGAGCTCTTTTTGTGAGAGGAGAGAAAACTCTGCGATGTTGAAGCGAGCAGGGAGAAACACACTCACTGGCAGATCACTGCACAGACCAGCAGGCAATGTGAATTCGCTGCAGATCGCCGTCACACCAACACCGGAGAGTGGCTCGTCTCGTAGAGCGAAGTCAGAAATAGCTGTGGAGTGAAGAGATACTCTTGGCTCCGAAGCGAAAACATGATCTGCCTTTGCCGGCGTCTCTCCTTTTATACCCACGCGGTGGGGCGGAGATACGCTATGCAAATTCCGCAGACCCATGGCATTTCATTGCCATAGGCTCGTTTTGTAATACTCGAAGTCGATAGGCTTTCTAGGCGAAACCCCCATTCTCCGTCATCCGACGTAACTCGGAGTGACTACGAAAGGGAACAGCATTTTTCCATTGTTTTTACATACTGTTTTGCACTCACACACACTAACCCGGCTCCATAAAATTAACTGATCTCTATTTTTAAATTAAATGATTCTAAAGTATATAACTCAATGAATAATAACAAGTATGTTATTAAAATGAATTCAAACATTTTAAACATAGTTTTAGCTAAATTAATTTATATATAAATAAAAAAGTATATATATATATATATATATATATATATATATATATATATATATATAAAAAATACCTTACATTTTCATAGTGCTGAAGATGTAGTTCTTTATGCAATGATAAAAACAGTCCAAGGTCATAAACAAAGCCCTCCCAGTTCCTTCAGTGATAAACTACAGGGTGAAATGAAGCTTCACACCCTCACAGAGACGAGAGGAGTTACAGGACAGATGAGCCTCTGGGATGTGCCAATGTCATAGCATATGTAAAGTTAGTCTGCTTTCCAGAGTTTTATTCATACTAAATTCATTTCAAATTTTAAAAGTTTAAATTAAATCTTTTACAATTAAAAGACTGTTTAAATAAAATCTTTAACGTTTTATTAAAATCGTATCTTCTATTTATCTTCTTAGAAGACTTATTTATGATATAAATGATTTTACATAAATTTAACCTAAGGTATCATTTTTTACTAAACAGTTTAAAGCAATTTTAAAATTTTAAAGCAAAAACTGTACTTTGGTATCTTAGATCTTATACAAAAATATTTCAAACAGTATTTTTGTCCATGCCACATGAAACATGTTGTCAAAGTTTGTCACAATGTATTTGTTTGTTTTTGTTATGTTTTGTTTTTAAGAAATCTTTTAAAATGTTAGCATTTGTTGATGCGACAGTTTGTCTGTAGGCTGCATGAACAGCCTTTGGGAGAGCTGATGATACTATATAGCAGGAAACATGCCCTTTGACCTCCTCCATTTTGAAGGCTTTTTTGTTTTTTGTTATGATCTCTAGCACCTCGCTTTTTCAAAAGCGTGTTGCAGCTACGGTAACCGTTATGTGCCAAGAAGCTACAACATGTCTTCCAATAGCACTTCATCGAGTTTAACTATACATGTTCTACTGTTATGATGCCTATATCATGAATTACACAATCAAGCAATGAAAAAAAGCGTGTAATTTAGACCAGAACATTGACTTACCTGTCGAGAAGAAAGCAGGACTCCAGCGTCCCTTTCAAAGTCTTTCTCCTTCATTAGCTCTATCCACTTGGGGAAAAGCTAATATTTACCCTCGTTTTGAATTTGCCGGTCACGTTTCCTTTTAAATAAAATGTTTATGCTTTTTGGTTACGAGGATTGCATTATGCAATTTATGCAGTGCAGCCTTTTCAAAGTTGCCGGGGGAGTGACCAGCGTCTCTCACTGACCTCCTTGTGTCCGCTTCAGCTGGGTTAAGTCAGGCGGCTCTGGACGAAAACGCGTTGAGGTTGGCTAGTGCTTTTTGTCCCTCTCTGCTATTATAGTTTTTCAAGATGGTGGAACGACATGGAGGGTCTCCATGGACTTACCCGTCCCATGTAATTAAAGATAAGAAATTCTTCGCTTACGAGGATAAGTCAGATCATTGGCAGAGCTAATTTTACACCAATGCGATCATATTTATGAATAAAGACATTGATTTTAGCTAATAAAATACTTTTTAAAAAACTACTGTACCTTTAATTTCAGATGTGTAAATTACAAAACAGCATTTTTCAACCGAGTGAATCTACACGTGAGAGGTCTTCAGAAGTCATAACTTCAGGGGTCAAGGAGTTTCCCGAGAATAATTAATTTCCCTTAAAAACTAGTTTGCAACGTTCCCCGAAAAATCAAATACTGTATTAACCTTTTCAAAGGTATAACGTTAGATATATATAACAAAGGTATAGAATAAAACGTTAAAAACAAAACATATCTTCATACCTGTAGTGTTCGGACGCAAGGCCATTAACTGATCCAAGCATAGCTTTACTAAAAGAAAATAATATGCAAGTCATTATCAAACTTTAATTAAACCATATTTTATTTATTATTATTATGGTTTCATGCTGATTTAAAGTTTTTGTTTGGTTGTTATTAACCTTTATTTTTTACATCCGGCACAAATTAAAGAGGTGTATGAACTAATGGTGTTCTCTGATCCCAAATAATCAGATTGTGGAATGTTCACAAGCTCCAATTAGATATTCTCCTGCTTAGTATGTGTGTACATAGTTGTGCTTAAATGTTTGGGTGTATTTTTACACACCAACATATTTTGTCACACCGTAGCGATGCAAAGTACCACACTCTTGTAAAGACTATGCAAATTATGGTTTTTATTGATATTACTATTCAGATAGCAGACGACACGGTTTCACATTTTGAAGGTTAGACTGTATGTGTTTTAGGTAAAGACTTTTCTTTGAGAGCCGTGGTGTTTATAGGAATAAATGACCATTAATAATTTAAGCGATAGTATTTCTGTTTGAGAACTAAATTGTTACTAAATTGGTAAGTATTAACGCAAAGCTGTTTTACACTTAAACTATTACAGCAGAATCACAACTGACTATTGCACTGAGATAGGCCTATTCATTAAAGCTTGAGGCTGTTAAACAAAGTTCCGCACTACGGTAAAACCTGCTGATAAAATTGCACAAAAGTAAATTCTAGAGGCCAACTTGCTAAAAAGTAAATACAGAACGAGTCATTTAAAACAAATACAGGAAAGCCACTTGTGATCAGTTTTGAATGTTTGTAATTGACATTTTATTTACTGGTCGATTACGCCGTTTACATCTTGTTTTTGTACAGTTTGCAAAAACTAGTCTACGAGCGTGGTCAAACATTTAGGAATTTATGAAAAACATGGGTAAATATAGCATAAAGAGAATTAAATCCTTCTATGCCAGTGTTTAAGACTAAACCAATCAAATTTCTTTTAGAACATCTTTCTGTGTATTGCTGTTTTTATGGTACCTATAAAACTATTACGCTTCAAACTCGTCTAACTATTGCACATTTCATAGCACGGTCATAGATACACAGTTATTTTGGGTATGTAGCCAAACAACAGTTAAGCTAATGAATTGCCGGTAGCTATTTTTACGTGTAAGGTGGGATGATTCATTTTTATTCCGTCCACACCAATACTTTGACACCAGAGTTTTAGGTCTGATCCAGAAAACAGACGGTAAGCAGTAAAGTTATGAAAACATGTGGTAAGCAGTTTTTGGCCTCATCATCAAAATGTTTTAACATATCATAACTTTCAATTGTTTGATAAATTATCTAACGATTATACCACCTAACTATCAACAGTTATATGTGAAACAAGCTCAGTCGCATTAGATTTGGATTCTTGTTTATATTGTTATTTGAACCGCATGTTTAACAGTGCTAGTGTTCTTAAATTGTTTATCGCGGTTTCATTTGAACAACACTATCGTAACACTTATCGTATCGCCGGGTGTGATTGTAATGTTTTGTATGGTGTTTTTCTTTACACTTTCCCCTTGGATATCTGGTTCCTACAGTTAGCGGTAAAGTTAGTGAACTCTAGGTCTTCTCTTTGTTCATATTCGACAGTATTCACATGAATTGGCTTGATTTAATAAAATGACGGTTTAAACCATCATCTTCACTTGAGACATTTACATTATATTATACCATCCTAGTTTTTAAATAGGTCTTAAATGTATATTTTAACCCTTTAAGCGGCTATAGAATACCGCACAAGGATCTCTGAAATAATTTTTTGTGTAAAACATCTATGTAGATCTATCTATGTTTTTAAAAATACAGCAAAACAAAGAATGAAGACATCTTACTATAAGCGACCCTCAACATCTGTGCATACAACAAAACACAGTGCTTGCGATCCATCCATACGTTTTGAAGTTTTAATGTTTAATCAACATTTTGTTGGAAAACATATGGTGGATTTACTCAACTTTTTATGTCAGCAGGTTCTACATAGCTGGGTAATGTCGCATTTAATTAACATTGTTTATTTCAGTAAACTTAAGTTTATTACATAAGATTAATTCAATGCCATTTAGTTGAATAAGGTTAACATTCTTAATTTAGTCCAAAACTATTAAGTTCAATTATCCTAAAATTAATATCAAACAAAAATTAAAACAAATAATTCAATTGTTTCGTTTATTTAGGGATTGTGTTCAACAACCTTTACAAATATATCTAATAAGATAACCTTTTACAAAATCTTTACTCCGTAAAGACTCTTATTGGTTTTGTCGCATCCAATGCATCCCCAAAGTAGTTGTTTTTATAATGATTAAAACCGCTTTAATTATTATTAGCATGGTCTACACTTTATGGTAAAACACTAACACATCAGAAACTCTTTTAAATATAAACATTAACAAGTCAACGATTTTTTATCTTGCTGTTAAAGTTGCAGTAGGAAGTTTTGAGAAAATGTTGACTTAGCCTGAAAATTTGAACAAGCACAACTTCCAGGTCCAACCCCCTTGCTCTCTGCTGCGCTACAGCCCTCCCTCCACAGCTCCTCCCCCACAGCGGAGCCTGCCGTGAACGCGCAGGCTAGTAAACAGGACCACCAATGACGGCAGATTATAAACCGTTATGGAACATTCACTAATAGGGACGAAACATCAACGATATTCTTTACATTGACTATGGCCTGCCCATACTTTGACTACAAACTTGGTCCTCAAATCATTATGTATTTTGCAATACATGTAACTTTATAACGTTGCACTCTTTCTATAAGTTATAAATAGATAGTAAGATAACGTTAAAGGATTAGTTCACTTTTAAAAAAAACTTTTGCTGATAATTTACTCACCCCCATGTCATCCAAGATGTCCATGTCTTTCTTTCTTCAGTCGAAAAGAAATTAAGGTTTTTGATGAAAACATTCCAGGCTTTTTCTCCATATAATGGAGTTCAATAGGACACAAACGTTTCAAGGACCAAATTACAGTTTCAGTGCAGCTTCAAAGGGCTTTAAACGATACCAGACGATGAATAAGGGTCTTATCTAGCGAAACGATCGGTCATTTCAAAAATAAATAAAAAACTTTAAGTTTTATAAGCACAAATGCTCGCCTTGCTCTGTTCTGTGATGCACGTTCGTGACTCTCCTGTTTGAACTCGTTCATCAAAATGAACAAATCTT
The DNA here is from genome assembly GCA_026230005.1 of Gila orcuttii. Lineage (NCBI taxonomy): Eukaryota > Metazoa > Chordata > Actinopteri > Cypriniformes > Leuciscidae > Gila > Gila orcuttii. The sequence continues at coordinate 44,150,118 of JAPDVR010000004.1, read as the reverse complement.
TTTCGAATCATTTCGTTCGTTGAATGAACGAAATGACTCGGAAAAAAGATTCGTTCATTTGGATGAACGCGTTCGAACAGGAGAGTCACGAACGATGGTACGCGCTCGCGCTGTGCAAGAGAGGGGTGATCAGCGCGTACACGAGCGTGATTGACACTGCTAAGACATTCCTCCTGGCTCTGATTGGTTGTTTCTGACCGGGAGCGGTGTATTTCTGCAAATGGCAATAGGACCACAGGAAGGAGCCAGAGGAGCTCGATTTTTTCCACAGATTATCTGTCTCATATTCTACTGTGAGGACATAATGACAGTTTTAACAAATATTTGTTTACAAAAGCTACCTACTGGAGCTTTAAAACACATAAACAACGTTTTATTTCAAATTGTACACCCCTATCCAGCATGATGGGAAGGGGAAATCCATAGGATCTCTGAAATATTTAATCTCTTAAATATTCTCATCTAGTATTTATTCATTAAATTATTAATGTGCAAGAATCAAGATACATTATTTTATTTTAATTTTTATTTTATTTTTAGTAGCTATCTTAAAAAGAAGATGTTCTCTTTCAAAAGAAGACACTTGGCAGATTATTGGAATAAATTAATAGAATTAAATTATATAAAAGTTATTGAAGTTTATTGTCATGAAAATATATATTTTTTCTTTTATTAAAAATATATCAATTAATATAGGTTTCAGCCTAAAATGACAGAAAGTCAAAGCCATATATCTAACCAAGTTGTGTTCCAAATTTGAAGTTGATATCACAAAAATTGTTCTCATGAAGTTCTCATGAGATTTTGTTTAGGCATAATACCAAAAAATAGCCACCTGGTGACATTGAATTCCATTGAATTTAATTGCGTCCATTCTACCATAACATGTCTAGCTCAGACACGGATACATAAGAATGATGAGTTAAGTGGTTCAATCTTTTATTTCAACAGTATTTTTCTTTACAAAATTATGACAGACAGACATTTCATATACATAAAGTAGACAATAACTCCATTTATTTGTGATCCAACCAGAATAGAAAGTCTCTGCACGCTACCATGTTTTGGTGTAGGGTATAGTTGACGAGGCCTTCAACTATTTCACCAAGATCTGTTTTGGCATTTTTTGACACCAGTGACACACAGAGATCTGTTACAAACGTACACATAACGAGTAGTTCGTCGACTCCGAATTCCTCACTAGATGCACACATCACATCCAGAACTTTTCTGAGGATTACACTGGTCGGCTCTATGGTGTTAAAAAACATGGGCGTCATATGACATCCATTTCTTTTTTGAGATTTGTGACACGTTTGGTGTCCCGCTTACAATCGCTTTTCCTATCACACGCAGAATCGATGATCCTGCGCATCAAGTCAACCATCTGGTCTCTAAAATGGTCTTTAAACATAGAGTCTAGCGTATCTCTTAAACGACAGCCATTCCCCGTGGCGCACTCACACGCCGGATGATACTTGTGTCCCGCATCGCCGGAACTCGATGGGCAGTCGTTCTCCGTCAGCTTTTGCGTCGCCATTTCAGAGGTTTCTAGATTTTCAAATAGGAAACTGTTTGATGGTGAAAGATTCTAATAGTTTCCGGAATCTCTTGAGCGAGTCCTTGCAGCACAATTGTCCAGGCCTTGTGCTTTAAAGCTCGTAAGCTTGTGTTTTTGGGTCAGAAGCGTGAGTCGAAGAAGCGTAGTTTGCGTCAGGCTCAGACAAACAGGAACTTCTGATCAATTCCTTCCACTTTTGATCAATGAGATGTTGTAGTACCCCCGCAGTCGTGTTTTTTACATTTCGAATCCGACGTCGTTGAAGCATCCGTCTGTAGCGTCGAAACGGGGTTTAGCAGCGTTACCGGCATTCACAGCGGTTAGGAAATACGGCTTGTGTGCGATAACTGAGGCTGGTCTGTGTGTAGAGTTTATCAGCCCTGCGATTGTGGGCCCGCCCTCGCACCCCTGGTGTGTACGGTGGGGGTCGTCATCAGGACGCCATAAATAACCATGTCCTGCATGTCGTCCGAGAGAATTCAGCCGAAAATTATTTTACGATACTGTTCAGTTTATTTAAAAAATACTTTTCATTTAACACCAACAATTTTATAATAAAATTTTATTGTAAGTCTTGATTCTTGCACATTAATAATTTAATGAATAAATACTAGATGAGAATATTTAATTTTATTTCAGAGATCCTATGGATTTCCCCTTCCCATCATGCTGGATAGGGGTGTACAATTTGAAATAAAACGTTATTTATGTGTTTTAACAGCAAGATAAAAAATCGTTGACTTGTTAATGTTTATATTTAAAAGAGTTTCTGATATGTTAGTGTTTTACCATAAAGTGTAGACCATGCTAATAATAATTAAAGCGGTTTTAATCATTATAAAAACAACTACTTTGGGGATGCATTGGATGCAACAAAACCAATAAGAGTCTTTACGGAGTAAAGATTTTGTAAAAGGTTATCTTATTAGATATATTTGTAAAGGTTGTTGAACACAATCCCTAAATAAACGAAACAATTGGATTATTTGTTTTAATTTTTGTTTGATATTAATTTTAGGATAATTGAACTTAATAGTTTTGGACTAAATTAAGAATGTTAAACTGATTCAACTAAATGGCATTGAATTAATCTTATGTAATAAACTTAAGTTTACTGAAATAAACAATGTTAATTAAATGCAACATTACTCAGCTATGTAGAACCTGCTGACATAAAAAGTTGAGTAAATCCACCATATGTTTTCCAACAAAATGTTGATTAAACATTAAAAGTTCAAAACGTATGGATGGATCGCAATAAGCTCCGTAACAAGCGTTTAGAAAGTAGCTAGGATGTATTTTATTTTGCGCAGACTTTCAGTGAACTTTTACCAACTATTAAGATGTTAGAGCTCAGTTATATACATTTAGCGCATTCAAATGTATTGAGTGACCGAATTCAGGGTTGTTCAATAGTTATCAAGCACCCGCACTTGGTGAGATTATTCAGAAAAAGCGACAAAAGTAATTTACTGATAAATCATCGTACACGGATGCACTGTGTTTTGTTGTATGCACAGATGTTGAGGGTCGCTTATAGTAAGATGTCTTCATTCTTTGTTTTGCTGTATTTTTAAAAACATAGATAGATCTACATAGATGTTTTACACAAAAAAATATTTCAGAGATCCTTGTGCGGTATTCTATAGCCGCATAAAGGGTTAAAATATACATTTAAGACCTATTTAAAAACTAGGATGGTATAATATAATGTAAATGTCTCAAGTGAAGATGATGGTTTAAACCGTCATTTTATTAAATCAAGCCAATTCATGTGAATACTGTCGAATATGAACAAAGAGAAGACCTAGAGTTCACTAACATTACCGCTAACTGTAGGAACCAGATATCCGGGGGGAAGTGTAAAGAAAAACACCATACAAAACATTACAATCACACCCGGCGATACGATAAGTGTTACGATAGTGTTGTTCAAATGAAACCGCGGTAAACAATTTAAGAACACTAGCGCTGTTAAACATGCGGTTCAAATAACAATATAAACAAGAATCCAAATCTAATGCGACTGAGCTTGTTTCACATATAACTGTTGATAGTTAGGTGGTATAATCGTTAGATAATTTATCAAACAATTGAAATTTATGATATGTTAAAACATTTTGATGATGAGGCCAAAAACTGCTTACCACGTTTTCATAACTTTACTGCTTACCGTCTGTTTTCTGGATCAGACCTAAAACTCTGGTGTCAAAGTATTGGTGTGGACGGAATAAAAATGAATCATCCCACCTTACACGTAAAAATAGCTACCGGCAATTCATTAGCTTAACTGTTGTTAGGCTACATACCCAAAATAACTGTGTATCTATGACAGTGCTATGAAATGTGCAATAGTTAGACGAGTTTGAAGCGTAATAGTTTTATAGGTACCATAAAAACAGCAATACACAGAAAGATGTTCTAAAAGAAATTTTATTGGTTTAGTCTTAAACACTCGCATAGAAGGATTTAATTCTCTTTATGCTATATTTACCCATGTTTTTCATAAATTCCTAAATGTTTGACCACGCTCGTAGACTAGTTTTTGCAAACTGTACAAAAACATGATGTAAACGGCGTAATCGACCAGTAAATAAAATGTCAATTACAAACATTCAAAACTTATCACAAGTGGCTTTCCTGTATTTGTTTTAAATGACTCGTTCTGTATTTACTTTTTAGCAAGTTGGCCTCTAGAATTTACTTTTGTGCAATTTTATCAGCAGGTTTTACCGTAGTGCGGGACTTTGTTTAACAGCCTCAAGCTTTAATGAATAGGCCTATCTCAGTGCAATAGTCAGTTGTGATTCTGCTGTAATAGTTTAAGTGTAAAACAGCTTTGCGTTAATACTTACCAATTTAGTAACAATTTAGTTCTCAAACAGAAATACTATCGCTTAAATTATTAATGGTCATTTATTCCTATAAACACCACGGCTCTCAAAGAAAAGTCTTTACCTAAAACACATACAGTCTAACCTTCAAAATGTGAAACCGTGTCGTCTGCTATCTGAATAGTAATATCAATAAAAACCATAATTTGCATAGTCTTTACAAGAGTGTGGTACTTTGCATCGCTACGGTGTGACAAAATATGTTGGTGTGTAAAAATACACCCAAACATTTAAGCACAACTATGTACACACATACTAAGCAGGAGAATATCTAATTGGAGCTTGTGAACATTCCACAATCTGATTATTTGGGATCAGAGAACACCATTAGTTCATACACCTCTTTAATTTGTGCCGGATGTAAAAAATAAAGGTTAATAACAACCAAACAAAAACTTTAAATCAGCATGAAACCATAATAATAATAAATAAAATATGGTTTAATTAAAGTTTGATAATGACTTGCATATTATTTTCTTTTAGTAAAGCTATGTCTGGATCAGTTAATGGCCTTGCGTCCGAACACTACAGGTATGAAGATATGTTTTGTTTTTAACATTTTATTCTAACTTTAAAGTTAGATTATCCTTTGAAAAGGTTAATACAGTATTTGATTTTTCGGGGAACGTTGCAAACTAGTGTCGTTAAACTTAATCTTTGGTTTTTAAGGGAAATTAAGTATTCTCGGGAGACCCCTTGACCCCTGAAGTTATGACTTCTGAAGACCTCTCACGTGTAGATTCACTCGGTTGAAAAATGCTGTTTTGTAATTTACACATCTGAAATTAAAGGTACAGTAGTTTTTTAAAAAGTATTTTATTAGCTAAAATCAATGTCTTTATTCATAAATATGATCTCATTGGTGTAAAATTAGCTCTGCCAATGATCTGACTTATCCTCGTAAGCGAAGAATTTCTTATCTTTAATTACATGGGACGGGTAAGTCCATGGAGACCTCCATGTTGTTCCGCCATCTTGAAAAACTATAATAGCAGAGAGGGACAAAAAGCACTAGCCAACCTCAACGCGTTTTCGTCCAGAGCCGCCTGACTGAACCCAGCTGAAGCGGACACAAGGAGGTCAGTGAGAGACGCTGGTCACTCCCCCGGCAACTTTGAAAAGGCTGCACTGCATAAATTGCATAATGCAATCCTCGTAACCAAAAAAGCATAAACATTTTATTTAAAAGGAAACGTGACCGGCAAATTCAAAACGAGGGTAAATATTAGCTTTTCCCCAGTGGATAGAGCTAATGAAGGAGAAAGACTTTGAAAGGGACGCTGGAGTCCTGCTTTATTCTCGACAGGTAAGTCAATGTTCTGGTCTAAATTACACGCTTTTTTTTCATTGCTTGATTGTGTAATTCATGATATAGGCATCATAACAGTAGAACATGTATAGTTAAACTCGATGAAGTGCTATTGGAAGACATGTCGTAGCTTCTTGGCACATAACGGTTACCGTAGCTGCAACACGCTTTTGAAAAAGCGAGGTGCTAGAGATCATAACAAAAAACAAAAAAGCCTTCAAAATGGAGGAGGTCAAAGGGCATGTTTCCTGCTATATAGTATCATCAGCTCTCCCAAAGGCTGTTCATGCAGCCTACAGACAAACTGTCGCATCAACAAATGCTAACATTTTAAAAGATTTCTTAAAAACAAAACAAAACACAACAAAAACAAACAAATACATTGTGACAAACTTTGACAACATGTTTCATGTGGCATGGACAAAAATACTGTTTGAAATATTTTTGTATAAGATCTAAGATACCAAAGTACTGTTTTTGCTTTAAAATTTTAAAATTGCTTTAAACTGTTTAGTAAAAAATGATACCTTAGGTTAAATTTATGTAAAATCATTTATATCATAAATAAGTCTTCTAAGAAGATAAATAGAAGATACGATTTTAATAAAACGTTAAAGATTTTATTTAAACAGTCTTTTAATTTTAAAAGATTTAATTTAAACTTTTAAGATTTGAAATTAATTTAGTATGAATAAAACTCTTGAAAGCAGACTAACTTTACATTTGCTATGACATTAGTACATCCCAGAGGCTCATCTGTCCTGTAACTCCTCTCGTCTCTGTGAGGGTGTGAAGCTTCATTTCACCCTGTAGTTTATCACTGAAGGAACTGGGAGGGCTTTGTTTATGACTTTGGACTGTTTTTATCATTGCATAAAGAACTACATCTTCAGCACTATGAAAATGTAAGGTATTTTTTTAAATATATATATATATATATATATATATATACTTTTTTATTTATATATAAATTAATTTAGCTAAAACTATGTTTAAAATGTTTGAATTCATTTTAGTAACATACTTGTTATTATTCATTGAGTTATATACTTTAGAATCATTTAATTTAAAAATAGAGATTAGTTAATTTTATGGAGCCGGGTTAGTGTGTGTGAGTGCAAAACAGTATGTAAAAACAATGGAAAAATGCTGTTCCCTTTCGTTGTCACTCCGAGTTACGTCGGATGATGACGAATGGGGTTTCGCTTAGAAAGCCTACCAACTTCGAGTATTACAAAACGAGCCAATGGCAAAGAAATGCCATGGGTCTGCGGAATTTGCATGACGTAACTCCGCCCCACCTCGTGGGTATAAAGGAGGAAGTCCGCAACAGCAGTTTATGTTTTCGCTTCGGAGCCAAGTGTATTCTTCTCTCCACAAGCCATCTCTGAATTGTCAGCTTTACAAACGAGTACCTCGAGTGTTGGTGTGACGGCGATCTACGGCGAGCGCGTGCTTCCTGCTGATTTGTTGCAGTGGTCTGCCAGTCGGTGCGTGTCTCCCCGGGTGCTTCAACACTTGAGTTTTCTCTCACTAAAAGAGCTCGCACGCGGCACGTCTTTTTAAAGACGGCTCGCCCGTGCATTAAAAAAAAAAAAATGAATGGTGCGGCAGCTTGGTATCGGAATCTGATGGGCACGAGCGTTGTCTAGTATGTTTGGGCTTGATCATGCTAGAGCAGTGCTCGTGGATGACTCATGTTTTCTCCGTGGAAACATGATCATCGCGTCATGTAGGTCGAGACTCGGTGAACTCATATGAGTGAGAGTCCCCTCATCCACCCCCCGATCTTCGGCTGGTGGCCAGGGTGACCTGAGGGTTACGGTCTGGAACAAGGTGCCGACTATGTGTCCGCGACCCCAGCCCCCCTCTTCAATGACGGTGCCCGCTAGTGAACAGGTGATTCCCACGGGTCTACCCAAAAAAAAAAAAAAAAAAAAATGGTGGCCCGTGTGTTTCATTTGAAGCTACAGAGGATGATATTATGTTTGTAGCAGCTTCACTAGGTGGGTTTGATTTTCCTGGAAGTGACGACTCGTCGAGTCTGATCCGGAGATGACGGCCATGCTTTCCCGGGACGATTGGTTTTTGGGTGAGGCCGCCGACCCTCGTCCACGGCAAACCCCAATACCGTTCTTCCCGGACGTGCATGATGAGATCAGGGACCATTCGCTGATCTCATCCGCCTTTCCTCCCCTCGATGGGGCCGCTGCCCGTGGGCACACTGGGGTTCCCCCGGCTGAACGCTCTGTTGCGATGCTATGTGTCTTCAGAGTGCTTCTTCTCGGCGCAATCCTAAGCACCCGTCCTTGGCCTGTAGTTTTTCGTCTACGCTTGTGGCGAGATCCTATAGCGCCACGGGACTGGCGGCCGCCTCACTGCGTGCCATGGTCATTCTGCTGGTCTACCTGATCCAGATGCTCATGGACCTGCACGAGGGCGGGACTGACCCAGGGCTCTTCACTGAGCTGCGCGCCGCCACTAACCTTGCTCTCCGAGCGACGAAAGTGGCCGTACGCTCCCTGGGTCAGGTGATGGTCACCATTCGGTGGCCGTACCTGTTTGATGTGCTGGATGTCGCGCGGACCCGTCTGTCCGATATTCCCATATCCCAGGTCGGCCTCTTCGGCGGTGCGGTTGAGGGCTGGCCCAACAGCTCTCAGCCGTCCATGAGCAGACTGACGTTGATTTTGTCCCGACGGCCCCGCCGTCCGCTCAGATCCCTCGGTCTGCCCACCGCCAAGGGCGCCCTCCCGCGGCTCCCACCCTGCCCGTTCACCCGGGCCGGCTTTGGGGGCCGCGGGCGGACGCCACAGCCCTCTCCAGCCCCGCCCCCCGCTACACGCCGGGTTAGGTGGCGCTCTTGAGAGGGGCTCCCCAGAGATGGGATTCAGTTCTTTCCAGGAGTTGGGAGCAGGACCACTCCTTTCCCCGGTGGAGGGCCGGGGAAGAATCCTTATTCGCAAAGAACTGACTCTCCCGTCTCTGAGCACACAGAGTTCTCGGACGACACAGAGTGCTGCCCTCTAGCCGTGCTCTCCTCGTTCCCCTCTGTCCCAGAGGTGGTTGACACGGCGTGCCGTCCACGGACCGCTTCGCCCCTGTCCCCCTCTGTCGCCAGACCCCTGGCAGAGCAGGCCCCCGCGGGACGACCAGCCTGGTCCTCCCCTGGCCCCCTCTGCCAGGGCGCGGTTGCTAACTGTGCCCCCACACCGGGCCGCTATGCCGTCCACGTCTGGGCCAGTTACTCCGCTTCGCTGCCCCTCCGGGGGGACGCCTGTCGTCTGCGTGATCCCGCCGGTTCAGTTCCTGGGAGCCTGGCTAAAGCTTCCCCGTCTGTCCCGCTGGATCGCGCGTTCCGTCAGGCTCGGCTTGCGATTCAGTTCGCACGGTCTCCTCCCCGCTTCAGGGGAGTCCGCTCCTCTTTGGTCGGTGGCAATGCCCCCGTCATGAGAGCAGAGATTGCCACCCTGCTGGCGAAGGGTGCAATCGAGACTGTCCCTCCAGCCAAGATGAGGTCCGGCTTCTACAGCCCTTACTTCATTGTCCCCAAGAAAACCGGTGGGTTACGGCCAATCCTGGACTTGCGCGTGCTGAACCGCTCCCTTCACAGGCTGCCGTTCAAGATGCTCACCGCCAAACGCGTTTTCGAATGCGTGCGTTCCCAGGATTGGTTTGCAGCGATCGACCTGAAGGACGCCTACTTCCATGTCTCCATTCTTCCTCGCCACAGACCGTTCCTACGGTTTGCTTTCGAGGGGCAGGCATATCAGTACGCGGTCCTCCCTTTCGGGCTGGCCCTGTCTCCTCGCATCTTCACGAAGGTCGTCGAGGCTGCCCTTGTTCCCCTTCGGGAGCACGGGGTCCGCATCCTGAGTTATATCGACGACTGGCTGATCCTAGCTCACTCTCGAGATCAGGTTTGCGAACACAGGGACTTAGTGCTCCGGCACCTAGCTCGTCTGGGCCTTCGGGTCAACTGGGAGAAGAGCAAACTTTGCCCCGTGCAGAGGATCTCTTTTCTCGGTATGGACATCGACTCGGTCGCCATGTCCGCGCAGCTTACGAGCGAGCGCGCGCAGTCACTGCTGACTTGCCTGAGACATCTCAGGAGCAAGAATGCGGTTCCACTGAAACATTTTCAGAGGCTCCTGGGGCATATGGCATCTGCAGCCGCGGTCACGCCGCTCGGATTGCTTCATATGAGACCGCTTCAGCTTTGGCTTCGCGACCGAGTCCCGAGGTGGGCATGGCATCAAGGCACACTCCGGGTACCAGTTACTCCAACCTGCCGTCAGTTCCTCACCCCGTGGTCAAACCTCAGTTTTCTCAGGGCGGGTGTCCCCCTGGAACGAGCTTCCCGGCATGTTGTTGTCTCAACAGATGCCTCCACCACGGGCTGGGGCGCCATGTGCAATGGACATGCTGCTGCGGGCTCCTGGACAGGACCCCAGCGGCTATGGCATGTCAATTGCCTCGAGTTGTTGACAGTACGTCTTGCCCTGCACCGCTTCCGGGCGTTGCTCCGGGGTCAACACGTGCTAGTCCGTTCAGACAATACCGCGACTGTTGCGTACATCAACCATCAAGGTGGTCTACGCTCCCGCCGTATGTCACAACTCGCCCGCCACCTCCTCCTATGGAGTCAGAAGCATCTGAGGTCGCTTCGAGCCAATTTTATTCCCGGAGCGCTGAACTGTGCAGCCGACGAGCTCTCACGGCTTCAGCCCCTCCCTGGAGAATGGCGACTCCATCCCCAGTCGGTTCAGCTGATTTGGGACCAGTTCGGGGACGCACAGATAGATCTGTTTTCCTCTCACGACTCGACCCATTGCGCCCTGTATTTTTCCCTGACCGAGGGCACGCTCGGCACGGATGCACTGGCGCACAGCTGGCCGCCGGGCCGCAAATATGCGTCTCCCCCAGTGAGCCTTCTTGCGCAGACCTTGCGCAAGGTCAGGGAGGACGAGGAGCAGGTCCAACAGCGAAGGCTGTCTCCCTCCACCCTTAAGGTCTATGTTGCCGCCATTGCCGCACATCATGACCCCGTCGAAGGTAAGTCGGTAGGGAAGCACGACCTGGTCATCAGGTTCCTGAGAGGAGCGAGGAGACTATATCCTCCTCGCCCTCCTCTCGTTCCCTCTTGGGACCTCTCAGTGGTTCTAACTGCCCTGAAGAGTACTCCCTTTGAGCCTCTGCAATCAGTTGAGCTTAAGTTCCTGTCTATGAAGACAGCGCTCCTGGTTGCACTGGCCTCCATCAAGAGGGTAGGGGACCTGCACGCATTCTCCGTCGACGAAGCGTGCCTGGAATTCGGACCGGCTTTCTCTCACGTGATCCTGAGACCCCGGCCCGGATATGTGCCCAAGGTTCCTACCACTCCCTTTCGGAACCAGGTGGTGAACCTGCAAGCGCTGCCCCCGGAGTAGGCAGACCCAGCCTTGGCACTGCTCTGTCCAGTACGCGCTCTTCGCGCCTATGTAGACAGGACGCAGTGTTTCAGGACCTCAGACCAGCTCTTTGTCTGTTATGGTGGGAAGCTGAAGGGAAAGGCTCTCTCCAAGCAAAGGTTGTCTCACTGGATAGTGGACGCCATTGCCTTGGCATACCAGCAGCAAGGTTGACCGTGCCCCCTTGGTGTGACGGCCCACTCCACCCGGAGTGTGGCATCCTCTTGGGCTCTAGCGCATGGCGCCTTGCTAACAGACATCTGCAGAGCTGCAGGCTGGGCGACACCTAACACATTCGCCAGATTCTATAATCTCCGAGTGGAGCCAGTGTCCTCTCATGTACTCGCTTCAACTAGCTAGTACCGGACCCGCTCAGGTGTCTTCGCTTGCTCGCCATTCCACTCCACGGACTGGATACGTGCGATATTCTCCTCAGGTGAGCTTTTCCGAAAGCCCTGAGCTCCTCCAGCACTCCTGACGTCGGCGCCAGTGTCTCTTGCCTGCGCGTCGGCTAGGTGCCTCCCGTGTGCATGGTCCCTCCCCTGAGCGACCCCCACATGTGTATTTCCACTGTAAGCCTCTCTGAGCATGTGTCTTTCCCTTGGCAAGCCACCTTGCCACCCCTGGGGTTGAAATATTCCACCTGCGGCTGGACACCCCAGTGTTTCCCATATGCATCCTTCGGGTCATATGTGTATTCTCTAAGTCCCCCCCCTCTGGGTTGGCATTATTTGCATACTTCCCCTAGCTTGGGATATGCTTCCCAGTGTACCTTGGTATTCCTGTGTTAAATGGAGTCCTTCGTCCAGTCTATGACAGGGATCTCTCGATTTACGCAGGGCACTGGAAGACAGCTGAGAAGGTGGCGTGATTAGACTGGTAACCCCATTCGTCGTCATCCAACGTAACTCGGAGTGACAACGAAAGGGAACATCTACGCTTACGTATGTAACCCTCGTTCCCTGAGTAGGGAACGGAGACGTTACGTCTGCCTGCCACTTTCCGCTGTACCGCGGGGATCGCCTGAGCTCAGTCTTGGCTCCTCAGCGAAGAAACATAAACTGCTGTTGCGGACTTCCTCCTTTATACCCACGAGGTGGGGCAGAGTTACGTCATGCAAATTCCGCAGACCCATGGCATTTCTTTGCCATTGGCTCGTTTTGTAATACTCGAAGTTGGTAGGCTTTCTAAGCGAAACCCCATTCGTCGTCATCCGACGTAACGTCTCCGTTCCCTACTCAGGGAACGAGGGTTACATACGTAACCGTAGACGTTTTCTGTGATGGTCGTGTTTAGGTGTACGGGATAGAATATGCTGTTACAGTACAAAAATCATTATGGCTATGACTATATTAATAAACAATATACTTTAGAGCACAGTTAAACAAAATCATTACAGTAATCTTCTAACAGATAAATAGAAGATACGACTGTATTACAACTTTAAAGATATAATTTAAACAATCTTTTCATTATAAAAGATTTAATTTAAACTTTTAAGATTATACTTTGAAATAAATTCACCGCTAGAAGAACATTCACAATGTCACATCCTGAACTCTGAACACTCACCCCTCCCCTCTGAATCAGAGACTGTCAAATGCAAGGGGTGTGAGAGGGAATCACTCAGGGAACTTTTCAACTTTAACCCAATTCTCTGAAACAGTAAGATGATTTTATTTTTTGTTTTTAAAAGATTTTTTATAATCATTTATATACTTTTTAAAGAACAGAATGTGTTTCAACTTTAGTGTAAGATATTTGTTAATGACTAAATGTACGTTTCATTTATATACTTTTAAAGAACAGTATGATTTTTCAACTTTAGTTAGTATGAAAAATATTATATTTGTAAATGTAGGCTACATGTTTTTCAACTTTAGTTAGTGTGAAAATATTATATTTGTAAATGACTAAATGTAAATTTGATAAACATTTCATTTATATACTTTTAAAGAACAGAATGTGTTTCAACTTTAGTGTAAAATATGTGGCATTATTAGAAAACTCTTATTCTCACTTTCACCGTCCTCCTCTCCTCTGGAATATGGAGGGAGATCCTGTGAAGCCGCGTGTCAAAGTTCAAACATAAAACCTTCACAACTTCCATTCAATCAAACCCGTATACCCATGAGGCCAGACACATGGCGGTAGATTTACTTCTTCAACCCAGGTGAAAATGTATTTACTTATTTTTTGTTTTGAAAAGATATTTTATTAAATTTATATCTCATTTCATTTATATAATTTTAAAGATCAATGCGTTTCAACTTCTGTGTAAGATATGTGACATGATTAGAAAACAGTCAGGGATATTTTGTATCAAAACTTATTTTATCTAAAATGACTGCTTCAGTAGATTTTTAGTAAGATATTTATTTTAAAGATCAATGTTTTTCAACTCTACTTAGGGCGAAATATTTGTAAATGTAGGCTACATGCTTTTCAACTTTAGTGTAAGATATGTGCCATGATTAGAAAAAATCTCTTTTTCTCACTATCCCCATTTATATAGCATACTCAGGAATGCCAGGATATCGGGTGTCATGTAACACACACACACACACACACACACACACACACACACACACACACACACACACACACACACACACACACACACACACACACACACACACACTTAGCTCAGAGACTGTCAGATGCAAAAGGCACTCTTTCCAACTTTTTCAAAAGATCCTCAACTCTTTTCAACTTAAACCCAATTCTCTGAAACGGTAAGATGATTTTATTTTTGTTTTGAAAAGATTATTCTAATCTATATGCGACATTAGAAAAATTATTTTCTCACTACCCCCGGCACGGCTGGCATGAAGGGAATTTCCCACAGATCATAGACAACTGTCAAACCCAGATCAAAGACAACTGGCAACTTGACGTATAATACAAAGGTCAATAGGCCAAAATCAAAACTAAATGTCAAAATCATCCATCATAATCCGGATCAAAGACAACTGTCAAACCCGGATCAAAGACAACTGGCAACTTGACGTATAATACAAAGGTCAAAAGGGCAAAGACAACTGTCAAAATAAATGATTATACCCCCAGATCAAAGACAACAGTCATACCCAGGATCAAAGACAACTGGCAACTTGATCAATCGATAGGTCAAAGGTTAATCCCTACATCAAAGGGACCTCCGGAGGACCCCCGGAAGGTCAAAGGTTATCCCCGCCCACCTGTCAATCATAGGGTCATAAATCATCTTGACAGAAGCCGGATCCTAATACTACTCACCTGCAATGAAGAATTTGAGAAGGTGTAACTGTTGTGTTGTGTTTGTGGAAGAGAAAAAAAGTCTACAAGTTTGCAACTCTTTAAACATCTCTCTCTGTGACCTCAAATGCATTCACTGCATTTTTAATGTAACTTTGAAAAAACAACACTGACAGCGAAAGAAACAAACGTCTCCATTTAGAGGTGACATTTCCCCCCTTAAATTGGTTTCTAGGGGCATTTTTTCTAACCTTATTAAATGCATCAACATGTCAAGTTCTTAATTTTAATCGATAAATTCAGTTAGAAGGCACTATAGGGTAAAATAAACATTATACCAGTAAAATAAAATCAGTATCAACAAAAGCCATCTTAGCACTTAAGATGTGGGACGTACAAAGGCTGACTCTTAAAACTCTTAAAGACTCTTAGACTCTATAATGCCATTTTTGTACAAGTTAATATGAATCTTTAGGGTCTAAATGAAAACTTTGTAATATACTTTTATTAAAAATTCTCATTAGTATTATAAGAAAACACTAATTTTACCTGGTCAAAAACAGCTCTGTTTTCAGCACGCCGTTTCAGTGCATGCATATGCCTTTAAATGATAATGAGCTTTGCTCACTCCGCCCCTCTGTTCTGTGGGGCATTTTGGTTTTGACACAACAGCACGTGGAGTGTTGCCTTGACAACAGTTGAGGGTATATTTTGGAACAAGAATGTCAGCGGCAGTCTCTGAGGACACATCTATGCAACCATACCAATTTGAACCGGAGTCGGACCCGGAACAAGATGACGGCATGAAGAAGTTCTGAATGGTTGGTTAAGTAATGTCACGTAATGTACACCTGCGTACACAGTTTTTAATAACACATTAACCATAATGCGCTGTTCATTATAAATGTGGCATTATGAATTATATTGAGAACGTCGTAACGTTACATAGCAAACATGCCGTAATATACCCTGAGTGTAAACATTAGCCGCATTTATCGTGAAGCGTGCAAGCGATTTGCAAAGATTAATATTTAAAGGTTAATAAAACGTTACACTCACTTCTTCTGGAGGTGCAGAAGAAGTGAGAACACGAATAGTTGGTACCGATTCTTTTTTCAGGACCAGCTTCTTAGCAAAACGAGGATTTACACTGACCCTCGTTTATAAAGCAGTCTGGTTAGAAATGATTAGCGCCAACATAAAAGCATTTACGTTGATCGTTGGGAATATTCCCTTCAAAAATAAAACTCAGCCACTGCGTCTTCAGCGGTTCGAATTTAGGAACACCAAAATGACTGCTGTGTTCCTTATTACAGCCAAGAACAGAACACCACAATCGCTTAGACGCCATTCTGCTCCAGCGTATCAACAATGGCGGACTACGATGACAGCTCGTTCAGGGCGGGTCTGTGTTAAAACGTTGCTGTCAATTATCAATTGTGGGAGGGGCGTCCGATTTAGTGACGTCACAAAATCGAACGGCTCAATTTGAGGCAGGGGAAAACATATAAGGAGATTAAAACAAAAACACTGGATGGATTTTTATCATTATATGATGGTTGTGTAGGCTACAGGCACTGCCAACACACTTTCAGTACAATCAACTTGCAAAAGTGCATGTACCATTATATGACCCCTTTAAGAGGAATTAGGTATAGCTAACTGTTACCTATTTACACAGACTGTTAAATGCAGAGGAGGCATGAATGCATTTACATTGCGATTACAACTGCATAAATAATGTTATGTGATTAATGCTTTAAATATAACATTTAGAATATATAAAAATGAAATGATAATGAAATTTTATACTTTTAAAATTGAAACTAAAACAGCTTGTAGGTGGCGGCAAGTCACTGTCTTAATGAGTGAGTTTAATCATTCATTCAGCCGATTCGTGATTCATGTTCGGGTCACTTAGTTTTTTTTTGGCCACGAGATATTAATTTGTGGAAACATTATATTAACTCGTGGGAACGTGATCTATTTCTCATCTATTTCTCAAGTTAAAAGTGTAAACAACCTGCGCGACCATAGCAACCTGGAATTTTCAGAAATGGATAGGCCTATAATAAATATTTATGAATGTCATTAAGAATGTCAAAATAAGGGCGGAATTAAGAAATTTGTATATTAACCTGTATTATAGCCTATTATATTGCGTGTGTTGTTGCCTGAGAGGATTTGAATAAAGTTTGTTATTCGATGGACGTGGGCAACCGTGAATTATTGGCCATTCGTTTGGCTCTCGGTGAGTGGCGTCACTGGCTTGAGGGTACCGTTGTTCCATTCATTGTCTGGACGGACCATAGAAATTTAGAATACATTCGTTCCGCTAAAAGACTATGTGCTCGTCAGGCCCGTTGGGCACTTTTCTTTACGCGCTTAAATTTTTCTATCTCATACCGTCCCGGCTCTAAGAACCTCAAGCCGGATGCCCTCTCACGACAGTTTTCTTCCTCGGAGGCTGCTCCCAGTAAGGTGGTGATCCTTCCTCAGGGCATGGTGGTGGGTGCAGCTGTCTGGGGAATTGAACGTCTGGTTAGGCGCGCTCTTGCACACGCTATTACTCCTCGTCTTTGTCCCAAGGGTCTTTTATTCGTTCCGCCTTCTGCTCGTCTAGCTGTCCTCCAGTGGGGGCACTCGTCCAAATTTTTTGCCCATCCCGGCGTCCGGGGTACCGTCGCCACCATTCGTCAGAGGTTTTGGTGGCCCTCTTATGATTGCGACATTCGCCGTTTCATTGCTTCATGTACTGTCTGCGCTCAGACTAAATCTAGTAATTCTCCTCCGGCCGGTCTGCTGCGTCCTCTCCCGTTACCTTCTCGCCCGTGGTCACACATCGCTTTGGATTTTATCACGGGTCTTCCCCCTTCTGAGGGGAACACCGTGATACTTACTGTCGTAGATCGTTTTTCTAAGACCGCTCGTTTCATACCGTTACCCAAACTCCCTTCTGCTAAGGAGACGGCCCAAATTGTCGTCGACAAGATTTTTAAGATCCATGGTCTCCCAACGGATGTTGTCTCCGATAGGGGTCCCCAATTCTCTTCCTTATTTTGGAAGGAGTTTTGTCGTCAGATTGGTGCTTCGGCGAGTCTCTCCTCTGGTTTTCACCCACAGACCAATGGCCAGGCCGAGCGAGCTTACCAGACTATTGGTCGTATTCTCCGCAGCCTCTCGTTTCGCAACCCTGCTTCCTGGTCAGAGCAGCTTCCCTGGGCTGAGTACGCCTTTAATTCCGCGCCTTCCTCCGCTACTGGGTTATCCCCGTTTCAGTGTTGTCTTGGTTACCAGTCTCCGCTCTTCTCCTCGCAAGACTCTGACTCTAAGTTACCGTCCGTCCAAACCTTTATTCAGCGTGCTAAATGCACTTGGAGAGGAGTGAGATCCGCTCTTTGTAAGTCCCGATCTCGTACCCGACGATTCGCTAATAGGCGTCGAGTCAAGAGCCCTCGTTATTCTGTGGGTCAAAGGGTTTGGCTGTCCACAGCCAATCTTCCTCTCCAATCCTCTTCGCGTAAGCTGGCACCCAAGTTTATCGGTCCATTCCGTGTCCTTGAAATACTTAGTCCTGTCTCAGTCAAGCTTAAATTGTCCGCTAACCTTCGGCGCATTCATCCTGTCTTCCATGTGTCCTGTATTAAGCCCGTTATTCGCCCCCCTCCTCGTCCTGTCACTTCTCCTATCCGAGTTGAGGGCGCGCCTGTCTATAGGGTTCGCAAGATTCCTGACGTCCGCCCTCGAGGTCGTGGTCATCCGTTTCTGGTGGATTGGGAGGGTTACGGTCCTGAGGAGAGAAGTTGGATTCCATCCCGGGACGTCCTGGACCGCTCGCTGATCGATGACTTTTACCGCTCCCGCCAGTCCTCCTCCTCAGTTGCGCCAGGGGGCGCTCCTTGAGGGTGGGGTACTGTCATGATCCTGGTATCCTTCTATTTTACTCTGCCTCCCTCTTCTGGTCATACTCGTTATTACATCCTCTTACTCACTCTCATTCACACTCATTATAGCATTCTCCTCCAGCCGTTTCTCATTATCCCATCTCTCCTCCCTCTTCTCCGCACCTGTTTCCCACTTTCTCTGATTCTACTCCCTATTTCTAGGCTTACCTTTTCCTTTGTTCTTTGTCGGATTATTGCCAAATGCTGCGTAACTACCTGCTCGTTGTTCCAGTAGTGTTGCATCCAGTCCTGTCCTGTCTTATCTTGTCTCGTCTCCTGCCAGAGTTATTCTGATGACATTGTTTCCCCCGCCTCTGCTTTATCCAACCTCAGCAAACGTGAGTGGTCTTCGGTTTGGCGTTCCTACACATCCCTCTACGGACCCAGCCAATCTCTACCATCTGGGATTCCTGTTTCGGCTTTTGCCACGTATTTCTGTTTCATTAACTGAGAGACTTTCTGTTACATTTGCCAAGGACTGTTTTCTGTTGAAGTTTTGCCAAGCGGCCACCTGAGTTGTCTCTACTGAACTGCTATTAAAGATCTTCAGTGTACCTTTGCGTTTGGGTCCTCTCTTCACTCTCCTGACAAAAACATCTTCACTTACTGAAGAGTGGTCGAAACTCACCAAGATCATTGAGGCGTCTGCTGAGACCCTTGGCTATACAACAAGGAGGAACCATGATTTGTTTGATGAGAACAACATTGCCATCCGCAAGCTGCTACAAGAGAAAAATGAAGAACATGCTGGCTTACTCCACTCGTCAAGTTGTGGCGATCTTCGAAACAAATGGAAACATGCTCGCAATCATGTTCAGAAGGAGCTGCGCCAGATGGAAAATGTCTGGTGGGTAGAAAGAGCTAGATAAATCCAACAATTTGCTGATTCTAATGACATGCACAACTTCTACTTATTAAAGCAGTCTGCGGTCCAACACATCATTCTGTGCACCCAGTAAGGTCAAAGGATGGTTCCACTTTGTTCAAGGATCACAATGATATTCTCCTGCAGTGGGCAGAACATCTGAGGGAATTGCGATAACTCTGTTGACCTTTGTAGCGGACTTCGTCCCACACCACAAAGAAATCCCTTGACACCACTGGCTTCGATGGACCACATCTGCAATTTATTGACAGAGGACAGTGTTGTGTGACAATCAACACACAAGCCTTCAGGTTCACTCTCTTTCAGCTGACTCTCCAGTCACAGGCTGCTCTGAGAGACAGCATTTTATACAATAAAGTCTTGTGTTACAACAATCAATTTTTTTTCTGCGTCTCATTTATAAAAATTCACATTCACACAAATCAAATTAAATTAAAGAAATAAAATTCCATCAAAATAACAATTTTACATTAATATTATAGCCAGTATGTTTCAATTTGTTAGATCGTATAGTGTTTTTTTTTTTATTATTACTGATGTTAAACATGCCTGCAGTTTATTGACAGAGGACAGACAATCAACATACAAGCCTTCAGGTTCACTCTCTTTCAGCTGAAGGATGTATGAGAAAAGACACATTAAGTACTGTCTTAATGTCTTAAAGAGTTACCAGTTTTCCTGGTAACTGTTCCAGCAAACTTCTATTTGTTTAATAATTAAATTGGTTAAATAAAATTTAAAACAATGAATTGTTGTAAATTCTATTTAACCAATTTAATAATTAAACAAATAAAAGTTTGCTAGAACAGTTACCAGGAAAACTCCAAACACTACACCTTGACAAACTTCTGCAGCTTCCACCTCTGACTAAACTCGATGCCCTTCCATCTTTTTATGAGGTAGCCTAATGCAGAGCTGTGAAGAGACTAAAAAATCATAAGTCTGCAGGCCCCAATGGCATTCCTGATGAAATCCTTAAAGCATGGAGGCCCTCGTCTTTTGCATCGCTTGCACCATTTTATTACCAGTGCTTGGACCCTCCGGCAAAATACCACAGCAGTGGAAGGATGTAAATAACATCACAATATATAAATGTAAGGGAGACGAAAGCCGACTGCAGCAACAGCAGAGGCATCTCACTTCTCTCCACTGCTGGTAAAGTACTTGCTTGTGTAATGCTTAGCCGCCTTCTTTCAAATGTGGCAGATGTTATATTCTACCAGAATATCAATGTGGCTTCAGGCGCAGCCGTGGTACTCTAGACATGATCTTCATTGCAAGACTGCTGCAAGAAAAATGTAGAGAGCAGCACAAGGATAGGATTATCAGATTGTCCTCTGACCAGATGCCACTGCAGCTGCTGAATGGTGGCCGACCTGGCGTACTGCTGGCCGCCCTAAAAAAACGGAATGTGGATCATCTGAAATTTATACTGAAGGCCTGTGGCATAATTCTGTCCCTCAAAGGTCTGGCGGCTGGCAGAGTCGCCTGGAACTCAGCCTGGAAGTCTACCTGTAAGATGCTTGGAAATGACCCAGACGGCAGAGTAAAGCCTTCAGCGCAGGCATGCTGCTGTACTTGTCACCCCACAGGGTCCAAAGTGTCAACACTGTGGGCACATCTGCACCTCAGACTTTGGGCTCCGCAGTCCCTCACGTGTCCAATCTAAGACTGATTATTAGCAATGCATCGTCCTAATTATGGGAAATGAAGGGGAAAATAAAGCAAATAGGCTACATAACAATGAATAAAAAATGGAACCAATAATTATAATAATTAAAAAAGACAGTTGGATGGGATAGATAAAATGCCATCCATAAGGCATATTCGTTTACCATTTATTGCAAATGCATGCAATATAATGGGCAATATGTAAATATAATAATTTCTTAATTTCGCTCTTTTTCTTAATTAAAAATAAATGTTATTATAGGCCTATCCATTTCTGATAATTCCAGGTTGCTATGGTCGCACAAGTTGTTTACACTTTTAACTCTGCTTTTTTTTATACTGATTTTAGTTAACTAGTAACAGCCCGTGGATTATTATTCTAACTGAATTCATCAATTAAAATTAAGACATTGACATATACACTCACCTAAAAGATTATTAGGAACACCATACTAATACTGTGTTTGACCCCCTTTCGCCTTCAGAACTGCCTTAATTCTACGTGGCATTGATTCAACAAGGTGCTGAAAGCATTCTTTAGAAATGTTGGCCCATATTGATAGGATAGCATCTTGCAGTTGATGGAGATTTGTGGGATGCACATCCAGGGCACGAAGCTCCTGTTCCACCACATCCCAAAGATGCTCTATTGGGTTGAGATCTGGTGACTGTTGGGGCCATTTTAGTACACTGAACTCATTGTCATGTTCAAGAAACCAATTTGAAATTATTTGAGCTTTGTGACATGGTGCATTATCCTGCTGGAAGTAGCCATGAGAGGATGGGTACATGGTGGCCATAAAGGGATGGACATGGTCAGAAACAATGCTCAGGTAGGCCGTGGCATTTAAACGATGCCCAATTGGCACTAAGGGGCCTAAAGAGTGCCAAGAAAACATCCCCCACACCATTACACCATCACCACCAGCCTGCACATTGGTAACAAGGCATGATGGATCCATGTTCTCATTCTGTTTACGCCAAATTATGACTCTACCATCTGAATGTCTCAACAGAAATCGAGACTCATCAGACCAGGCAACATTTTTCCAGTCTTCAACTGCCCAATTTTGGTTAGCTCTTGCAAATTGTAGCCTCTTTTTCCTATTTGTAGTGGAGATGAGTGGTTCCCGGTGGGGTCTTCTGCTTTTGTAGCCCATCCGCCTCAAGGTTGTGCATGTTGTGGCTTCACAAATGCTTTGCTGCATACCTCGGTTGTAACGAGTGGTTATTTCAGTCAAAGTTGCTCTTCTATCAGCTTGAATCAGTCGGCCCATTCTCCTCTGACCTCTAGCATCAACAAGGCATTTTCGCCCACAGGACTGCGGCATACTGGATGTTTTTCCCTTTTCACACCATTCTTTGTAAACCCTAGAAATGGTTGTGCGTGAAAATCCCAGTAACTGAGCAGATTGTGAAATACTCAGACCGGCCCGTCTGGCTCCAACAACCATACCACGCTCAAAATTGCTTAAATCACCTTTCTTTCCAATTCTGTCATTCAGTTTGGAGTTCAGGAGATTGTCTTGACCAGGAACACACCCCTAAATGCATTGAAGCAACTGCCATGTGATTGGTTGATTAGATAATTGCATTAATGAGAAATTGAACAGGTGTTCCTAATAATCCTTTAGGTGAGTGTACGTGATGATGCATTTATTTTAAAAGGTTAGAAAAAATGCCCCTGGAAATCAATTTAAGTGGGGAAATGTCACCTCTTAATGGAAAAGTTTGATTCTGTCGCTGTTGTCGTGTCTTTTGAATAATGACTCTGGATTTGAACTGTATAAACTTGTTTCTTTACTTTCTTTAGCCAACATTATGCATACATACAACCTACTGGCGCTTCATGTCGCCCTCTTGTGACATCATCTCAATTGTGCCATCCTAGAACACCATAGCAACAACACCACATCTCCCCTTTCTAGAGATCAAAGGGTAGACTACCTTTGTTTCAACAGACCTTAGAGGATTATTCTTTTGCTGGAAGGTCTGCTCCTATCTAATTCTTAAACAAAACAAGTAATTATAACATTTGTCTTCATATTTCGAACAATCTTTTTTTTTTCAATATGTAAATTAAGTGGCATTGCATTTGTAACAATAATGCAATAGTAAAACAAACTTGTTTAAAGGTTCAACCTTACAGGTTTCATGACCCGTCTCCCACACCTAGTTCTAGGTGTAGACACTAAATCAGGAATACCCTGCTCCTCTGATTTCTGAGTGAAAGGCTGCGGCTCAGTGAATGTATCCAAGGACTGATCTTGTGTACCACTTTTATCATCCTTAGCTGATGCTTGCATAGGTATGGTGACGGTTACGTCTCACAATCTCATGCTGCGTATTCACAAGATAGGACTGTGGAGGAAAGTGACTGGCAACAATTGTTCCTGATTCTTTAGCATCAGACACACAGTACGTCTTTCAGAGCCTGGAATGCATTGGCTTGTTCGATGCCCCAAATTCAACAGTTCTTTTTCGACAGCAGGTCGCGGAGAGCTTTGTCTTTGTCCGCCAGTTGGGGAATAAACTTCCCAAGCTGATTTACCATCCCCAGGAAGCTCCGCAATTCACTCACATTTGAGGGTGACTCTGTCATGTCCCTGATGGCTGCTGTTTTCATTGGGCCGGGACTAATGCCATCGGCAGAAATAATGTTCCCTAAAAAGTTTACTGTCCGCTTTGACAACTCGCACTTCTCGACATTAAGGGTCATGTGTGCCTTTTGCATTTTCCACAACACTGCATGCAGACGAATGTCATGCTCCTCCATTGTTCATCAATGACACACTGTGCCTTCCAGCCCTTCAGTTACCTCTGTAGCCACTCTATTCTGGAACTGTTCTGGAGCGGATGATATTCCGAAAGGAAGCCATTTGAAGAAGTAACGGCCAAATGGGTTTATGAATGTTGTATAGCGTGCAGAATCCTCTGACAATGGTATCTGCCAGAATCCCATATTGGCATCTAACTTACTAAAAGTAGGTTAAGTAGGTAAAAGTAAAAACTTCCGCAAGCATTCCTAACGCCTGTTTAACTGATGGCAGGATGTATTTTACCCGACGAACTGACTCGCTCAACTTGGATAGGTCTACACATATCCAAACAGCTCCTGACTTCTTTGGGACTACCACCATGCCAGCACACCAGTCTGTTGGTTCCTCCACCCCGCTAATTACCCCCAATGTCTCCTCTTTAACTTTGGTCGTTAAAGGTAACGTGATACGTCTTGGGATTTTAAGAGAGAATGGAGAAGTTCCTGGTTTAAGCCTGATAACATATGGCTGTCGTACTTCTCCCAGACTGCTGCAAAATTTTGGATAACTTATCTTTAGTGTTTCCATATCAATGTTATCTAATCGTGCCACAAGCTCGAGCTTTGCAATAGCCGGTCTGCCCAGTGTGCAGATTTCTGATTATGTACACATCTTCAGACTGTTTTCCACCTCTCTTCAACAGCAGACTAGTAACTCCAACAACATCTAAGGGGACATGCCCTGGACCCAGGACCAGCCTGGTTGCATCCTTGTCTTTGTTAAAGATCTCCTCAAACACCTCTAGTCAAGTCAAGTCACCTTTATTTATATAGTGCTTTTTACAATACAGATTGTATCAAAGCAGCTTCACAGTGATACCATGAAAATAATACAACAAAGTTTGTTTCTAGAAGAAAATTGCATCATCGTCCACCTTAAGTACTACATATGAAGTAGACTCGCTCCCTCGGTCAAAATCGAGGGAACGAGGGTCCGTCCATATAAACTTCCCTCATCCACTTCACGAAGTGGAACGCACTTCAAAATGGCGGCAGGGATTCCCCCGAGGGGAAGTGCTTAGGGAAGTTCGTGAAATATGTTGATCCAGGAACATGTCTTACTTGGCAAAATCACGGTGACCGTAGCCAGTGCCACCTACTCTCGCATACATTTCAGGTCAGGTGAGGCAAGGCACATCTCAAACAAGCCTATTTTCTTAATGCCTTGTACCGTTGAACATGGTGTCACGTAGATGGAATATGCATGGAAATGATACGCAGATGACCATATGCATAATAAAACTAGGTGTTGTGCACTTTGCTTATTTTATCTGTGCACTTTCCCTGGTTTAAATACTGAGCTCATTGGTGTTTAATGGATACATTAGTCACTACTTCCTCAGAGCATTGTGAATAATATTAGAATGTGGTAACTCTAGTATGTGTCTTTTTACATATTGTAGTATGTACTTAACGATATAGTTTGAGCGAAATGTTTTAACATCTAACCAGCACTTCAAACCTTATCATAAGAGCTAAAATTAACATTGGTAAGGCACTTGATCTCAAGAAAGTGACATTTTACAAACTTTATTTAATACAAATGTAAGTACTACTTACAAAATTAAAATATATAAAAATACAATTGTACGAAGAGCAATAAATTACGAGAACAGTAAAATATTAATGTGCAAAGAAAAACAAATACAAATGTATTTTTGAACAACTGGACAAAAGAACAGACAGAAACCCAGCCTGAAAGTCCCTCTGCAGCTTCCGACTGCAGGAATGCAAACAATATATCAAAATTATAAATACCAATTGTGCAAAGAAAAAAAATACAAATGTGCAATTTCAAGTGCAAACTCAGAGACAGTGTTCAGTCAAGTGGCTGGGCATTGTGGCTACTTTTTGAATGACTGGCCAAACTGTCCAAGAACAGACAGAAACCCAGCCTGAAAGTCCCTCTGCTGCTGTCTGCTTTCTTCAGCTTCCGACTGCAGGAATGCCAACTCTTGAGGATCTCTTTCCTCAGCCTGGCTCTCGAGTAACAGCTGCATTTGTCACGCTGTTCTTGTCCAAGCAGCAGGGCGGCCCGGTTAGCATTTTCCATGTCCCTCAGTGCATCAAGGAAGTCACAATCCCTTTTCCTCTTCCCTAAGTGAAGAAACACATGACAATAAATACACAAGCCCACCCTGAAACAATAAAAACCATAAAATACTTATTTTTGTTATGTGGGTGGAGGATGAACCCAATAGCAGACAGCAAATGATTCTCACCGGGTTTATTAATGGACAAAAAGGGAAAACAAAGCCCACGAGGGGGCAAAACAAGACTATATGGTGACTAACTAGACAACGACACTGACAAAATACTAGAACACAAACACTACGAGAAATACTAACAATGACTAGACTTTCTATGACAAGACTTTCACAGGATACTCACAAGTAACATTTGGCAATGAACCGACCCAAGACAGCAAACACAAGGGGATTAAATCAGGAGACTAATCAAGACATAACAGGTGACACGGGTAAAGCAATAAAGACTGGATCAGGATAACAAGGGGGCGGGGTTAAGAGACGAGACAACACAAGCACATGGCCCAAACAGGCCATGCGCTAGTACACAAAACATGGTTCTGCCATGATCCTGCCACAAGACTAGGAAAATCAAGAACATGATGGCAGAATCATGACAGAACCCCCACCTTAAGGAGCGGCTTCCAGACGCTCCTCAAAGGGACACTAAGCACAAGACAAGACAGAACGAGACAGACAAAAACCAACAAAACATAGCGAACATCAACAACGGCATACATGAATAAACTATAACAGGGTTCGGGTGGAAAATCAAAAACAACATACAAGGCAGAGGGGGTGGAGGAAACACAAAGTTCATGGGGGGTGGAGCAGGGTGGATGGGAGGACTGGGGGTCTTGGGTCCATGGGATGAGGGCTGAGGACAAGAACTCAGGGCAGGTCTGGAGGAAGACACACGAGGACGAGACTTGGGCGAAACAGTCCGGGGTTTCGTGGTGACAGGGGGAACAGTCCGAGGTGAGGTGGAGACAGGGAAAACAGACCGAGGACTAGTGGCGACAGGGACAAACGGGGAAACAGTCCGGGGACTAGTGGAGACAGGGACAAACGGGGAAACAGACGGGGATGCTGCAGCAACAGACTCAGACACAGAGGACACGGAGGATGAGGTAACGGGACTTCTAACGGGGGATATGGCAGGTGACGGGGCAGGACTGGGTGCGGCGCTCACGGCGACCGGCTCGGGTGCTGCGCTCACAGGGACAGGCGTGGGTGCTGCGGACAAGGCAGGACAGACAGGGGGTTCAAGGATCGCGACAAGACAGGTAATTAGAAAGGGCCTTGGCCGCAATGATGACCGGCATCTCCTGATGAGCAGAAACCGCTTGCAGAACATCCTTAGCGGCTAGATCGGCCGCAACTCTCTCTGCAGATCCTGGAACAGCGCTTGCAGTGTGGCGGGCCCTGGAACAGCGCTTGCAGTGTGGCGGGCCCTGGAACAGCGCTTGCAGTGTGGCGGGCCCTGGAACAGCGCTTGCAGTGTGGCGGGCCCTGGAACAGCGCTTGCAGTGTGGCGGGCCCTGGAACAGCGCTTGCAGTGTGGCGGGCCCTGGAACAGCGCTTGCAGTGTGGCGGGCCCTGGAACAGCGCTTGCAGTGTGGCGGGCCCTGGAACAGCGCTTGCAGTGTGGCGGGCCCTGGAACAGCGCTTGCAGTGTGGCGGGCCCTGGAACAGCGCTTGCAGTGTGGCGGGCCCTGGAACAGCGCTTGCAGTGTGGCGGGCCCTGGAACAGCGCTTGCAGTGTGGCGGGCCCTGGAACAGCGCTTGCAGTGTGGCGGGCCCTGGAACAGCGCTTGCAGTGGCGGGCCCTAGAACAGACAGAGGGCAAGAGGCTCCCCTCTTCCTCTTCCTGGGTCGCGAAGCAATGGTCACAGCAGGACTCATGATCGGCTGGACAGGCTCAGTGGAGGACAAAACGGGAACTGGGAAGACCACTTCTGGTAGGGTCAGCTCAGATGAAGATGATTCCGAAGGGGAATCCCACGAAACCAGTCTCCCTCGTTTACCACGGAGGTCAGTGGGTGTGAAAGATGCCTCTGGAGTCGTGGGGGAACCAGCCTGGTCCCCAAGCGTCGCAACGCCTATCATATGACCCTCCGGGATGACAGGAAGATAGGCAGAAGGTAAAGACCTCGAGGACGCCGCCCCAGACTCCTCCTGGGAGAAGTGGTCATACAACCGGGAGAAGTTTGACAAGATCCACTCACCCTCGGGTGAGTATGGAAGGGTGACACTCTTCTTGTTGAGCGGGGATGACAACCAGACTTCTTCAAGGGGGTCCAGACGATGCTTGGCAGAGAAGGACAAACGGTCGGCTGGGTTCTTCTTCGGTCGGTTCATTCTGTTATGTGGGTGGAGGATGAACCCAACAGTAGACAGCAGATGCAATGAACACAGGATTTATTGAAGACAAAAAGGGAAAACAAAGCCCACGAGGGGGCAAAACAAGACAAGACTATATGGTGACTAATTAGACAACGACACTGACAAAATACTAGAAAACAAACAACACTACGAGAGATACTAACAATGACTAGACTTTCTATGACAGGACTTTCACAGGATACTCACAAGTAACATTTGGCAATGAACCGACCCAAGACAGCAAACACAAGGGGATTAAATCAGGAGATTAATCAAGACATAACAGGTGACACGGGTAAAGCAATAAAGACTGGATCAGGATAACAAGGGGGCGGGGTTAAGAGACGAGACAACACAAGCACATGGCCCAAACAGGCCATGCGCTAGTACACAAAACATGGTTCTGCCATGATCCTGCCACAAGACTAGGAAAATCAAGAACATGATGGCAGAATCATGACAATTTTAAGTGTTTTCATAAAATCTTAATTTTAAACTATTTGTGTTGGGCCATTATGCTCCAAAATTTTTTTATCATGGGCCATTTAAGTTTGCAATAAAAAAATAACACAATGACCCAGATTAGAACCATTAAAATTACAATAAGGTCAGTTTTGAAGTATAATTTTTGTCAACAGACAACATGGTTTTATACCTCGGCGCGTGTGCGTTTCGGCAGGAGACAATGGGACGAGGGTGACTGTGATTGCAAGGGAAAACATGCTGGCCTCCGTTGCCTGCAAATCATTGGGGCCATTCATTTCATTTGTAAAAACACATTGAAAAAAGTTTGTTTGTTTTATCACTGCAACGAGTTTGAGACGATATCATGTAGATGTGATATTATTTACCTTCAACCGACTGGTCCTCAGATTCCTGAATGGATTCTAACAACGCAATTGCTGAGTCTTTTGTCACCACTGCTCCAGAAAAGGCCGGCCTGTGTTCCAACAACGCATCCAGGCGGTCAAACCACTTGTTGGTACGCCGATCGGAACTGCTTTTATTGTTGTAATCCTTTAATTTCTTGTAATCTTGTTTTAATTTGTTTTACTTCTCTCTGCACTGTTTTCCAGTGTGAACAATGCCCAGCTAGCCTAAACGACTCAATATTTTCAGGTATACCTTTTTATTGCAGATTGCCGTTTCCAGTTCCTGCTGGATTTCCTCTTCCGCAAATACGCTTAATAAAGCCTGAACCTCGTCGTCGGTATAGGGGTTGTATTTTTTTTATTAAATTCCAAATTTGCAGACAGACAACTCTTGCTGTGTCACGGAGCGCTCTACGACACCTCCTGCTGGCGTCACCAGATCACTCTCCCCTGCATATTAGGACTGCACCTCCCATCACCATCTGATCACTATCCAGCCCTGCCTCATCCTCACCACTGTCACCTGTGCACACTCAGTCTCCTTTATCAGGCCCCTTCTCCCCAATATCTTTGCGAAGTCTTGTTTTGCCACGCAGACATTTCCAAGCATTCCTGAGCGTTTCCAAGTATCTGTGATCTCCCTGGCCTCCTGATCTTTGCCCGTTCCCTGGACTGTGTATTATCGTTTGCTGCCTGCCTCGACCTCTGCCTGTTAACGACTACGAGTTCTGGATTGTCCCTCTGATTCATTGTCTGCCTGAGATTTATGTCTGCTCATCTCTGTCTTCTTGTGTGTTTAAATAAAATGCTGCAAATGGATCTGAACGCCTCTGACTCCACGTTACATGCTGCACGAACCGCAATAGATTTAAAAAAAATGGCGGTTAAAATAAAAGGCTGCGTGGAGTCAACCAATCAAAATGCGGCGAGAACTCAACCAATCAGCATGTTTAGCGCACCAGTCCCACCCTCGAAAGTTCCTTAACTTTGAAAAAGTACTACCTCGCCAGCAGGGACTTTCGGAGGGGGAAATATTTACCAAGAACTTAATTTAGACCCTGGTTCCTATGGTATAAACATACCGAGTACCACCCCAAAGTTCCTAGTTCCTGGGGAAAGTTCCTGCAATGGACACGCGGCTTTAGACAAAAAACTTGATAAAAAAGTCCAGTTGGTCCAAAACGCAGCAGAGTTATCACTAGAACCAGAAAGTATGACCGTATTAGCCCTGTTCTGTCAACACTGCATTGGGTCTCTATTAAACATTGTATACATTTTCAAATATTGCTGACTACTTACAAAGCACTAAATGGTTTAGCTCCCCCAGTACTTGAGCGAGCTCTTAACGCATTATAGTCCTTCACGTCTATTGCGATCTCAAAATTCTGGCCAGTTGATAATACCTAGAATATCAAAATCAACTGCAGGCGGTAGATCTTTCTCCTAATTAGCACCTAAACTTTAGAACAGTCTTCCTAACATTGTCAGGGAAGCAGACACACTCTGTCAGTTTAAATCTAGACTAAAAACGCATCTCTTTTACCTGGCATTCATATAGAAGATTATACATTTCTATTATTCAAATCAGTTAAATGATTATTAGGCTGCATAAATTAGGTCAGCCGGAACTGGGGACACTTCCTATAACACCGGATGTACTCGTTACATCATAAGAAGAATGGCATCTATGCTAATGTTAGTCTTTCTGTTTATTCCGAGATTTACTGAAGTCAGCCGGATCCGGGCCGTATCCAGATCAGATTGTGGACCTGCGCCTGGACCCATCCACAACGCATCCCTGAAGTGCCAGCCTCATCAGCCCTGTGAAGGCCTCATCGACACGACAGCTATCGGCACTGATCCTCAACAAACTCGTCTCCATACTGGTGTGATGACTTCGACTTCCAACCAGATGGAACTGGATAAATATTCTGAATGTTCTGATCCAATCTGACTTCTGACCTGTAATGCTTTCTGATTCATAATCATACACTGTTAGTTCGTTGGCCAGAGGAGAACTGGCCCCCTACTGAGCCTGGTTTCTCCCAATGTTTTTTTTTTCCATTCTGTCACCTGATGGAGTTTTGGTTCCTTGCCACTGTTGCTTTGGCTATTGGCTTGCTTAGTTAGGGACATTTAATATTCAACAAATATTATTGAACTGCCTTAGGCTACACTTAAGGCAGCTCCATATACCACAATGCAACACGATTGTGACGTCACCGCAGATCTCGTCTAATCACCACCACCAAAAAACACTTTATGATATATTGATTATAATTTTTTAATATAAAACAACCCAAACACACCTATATACATTT
The DNA here is from genome assembly GCA_026230005.1 of Gila orcuttii. Lineage (NCBI taxonomy): Eukaryota > Metazoa > Chordata > Actinopteri > Cypriniformes > Leuciscidae > Gila > Gila orcuttii. The sequence continues at coordinate 44,118,743 of JAPDVR010000004.1, read as the reverse complement.
GGATGCTGCATTAAACAAATTCTTAAGGGAAAAAAATTGTAAATAATAAATCAACTCCATAGCTGATTCCAAGTGATCAAGGGCTTAGGACGTGCAGTTCAGCCAATTGCAGTTTCCGCCAGTAGTGGGCATTCACATAGACATAATAAATACATAGATGTATTTATCTATGCCACTGGAGCGTACGTCAACGGTGCCGCCATATTGCGGAGGGCAACTTTCCCATACCTCTCATAACGGGAATTGAGAAAAATGCCTGCTTCGTGTGCTGCTTGGGGCTGTACAAATCACCACACAATTGAAAACAGGTCTCGGGGAATTACCTTTCACAAACAAGACTGAACATTTTTTTCAGGTTGTATTTGGTCATTATATAATTAGTAATAGTAACGTACACCATGTACAAACCACTGAAATCGGTTGATAAATGTAAACGTTATTATTGTTTTTATCCAGGAAAACCGCAGCTCACCCGTTTACTTGCATTTGTTTACAGCGCAGTCTTGCCCTCAGCAAAACGGCGGACGCGTTGACGTATCACAGCAACGTTCCAAAGCGGCCAACAGGGCGTCTATGTATTTATTATGTCTATGAGCATTCATGCAAGGTTAGCAATGACGTACATCCGAGTGAACGAGACGGAGGGAAGTTAGCGAGTGAAGTTCAAAAGGGACCATCAAAATAAAGTGTTACCCATAAAAAAAAAAAAAATAAAAAAAAAAGTTAGCGAGTGAAGGGCATGACAATTGACCCTTCGCTAAGCCACGCCCGAAAACCGCCACTGGCCAATCGTGTCTTAGCAACCGTAACTAGGCGCGGGAGGTCTGGCAAGCTTTCGAGCGAGGGAAACATGCCGAAGCGTTGTGCGTATGGATTGTGCAAATCTGATGCCCGGTATCCTAAAAGTTTGGAATTTTTTTCCTTCTCGAAAATCTAAAAGCCAAGGGGAGAAATGATGGGTGTGGATCAAGCAGTGTGGGAGACCCCATTCACAACTAAATGTTGGATTAACAAAAACACCTATTGCTTGGAAATAATGACGGTTCTTTGTTCATAATGCATATATTTTAACGTAAAATAAGACGATGAAAGACAAGACGGAGGCTCACTGACATACTTTAAAATATATTTCAGCATTTTGTTAATCGACGACCTACTACCCCTGCCTGAGTAACTTTAACCCAATCTGATCGTGGCTCTCCCGGTGTTAGTGTTATTCCACAAGAAGATTTATGGATAAGATGTTTGATTTATAATTATTAGATTATTTTCACATTTCACTTACCCTGCTGTGCACGAACATAGCTCTTCCTCAATTTGTGTGTTTCTGGTCAGCGTATGAGGCGGCTGCTGCTTGCGCTGGGACTATAGGCTTTAGCTTAAATTTTTATGAAATTATTCTCTAATCGGTTGCATATAATGTCGTGGATATATCCCTCGAATGCATACTGCAGTCCCTTTTGTCTTGCCAAAATTTACTAATTATTTCATTGGGAATGTCTGACACCGGTGCATACACACTGTAATAGACGTGACAGGCGCGAAAGCTGGTCAGGCACATAGACTGTAAAAAAAAAGGTCAGGCATAGCAACAGTAACTAGGGAGGGCCGGGCTTAGCGAAGGGTCAATTGTGGACTGGAACCATTGACAGTAAAAGAAATGGACACAGCGACCCCCTTGATTTCAACGGAGAAACGTGAAGCCCAATTAGAAGCACTCACTTCCTGATGGCTGAGCGTACTGTGCAGGCTCAAACTGAGCTTGACAACGTAGATGTGACGTGAGCAACCTGTCTGACAGTTGTAAATCTTGTAGTAGCTGTGCCACATATCGAATTATTTCCAATTCCTCAAGAACGTTGTTGAAATATTTTGTCCCGTTGCTTTTATGGACTCTCTATCTATGGGCTTCTCCCTTGACTTTATTTCTCCATGTCCCCCCGAATGCCTCATAGACAGTAAAAGATTGCCTCCGAGCTTCTCCTCCTGTCTACAAGTAATTTCTCTATTGTGCGACAAGAGAGTTGTGTGGTTATGACGCAATCGTTAGCCTATTTTTACAAAAACGGCTTCTACGGGGACATAACGTAAGATACAAAGTAATGGAGCCTTGTCGTGTTTCTTTAGAAATAAACAATGGACAAATTAAGTCTTCGGACGCCTCATATGTAAAGTTATTCGCTGTCAAAGTGACGCTAAAATGAATGGGAGTCAATGGAATGCTAACAGCAGGTGAAGTTCTGCTACAATGGCGGCCCCCGGGAGGCTTCAGTTTCCGGCTGATGGATTACCCCCTTGACTGGAACGCAGCATTGATGTCTTACGGCGGAGTCTCTATCGTCATCACCGGCGGCCATCTTGTCACAGGCAAGCTTTCTGGCGGGCTCTGTGGTATCTGATGTAAGATCTGTGATCTGCACGAACACAACTACTCTTATCTCGCTGAAATCTTGACGGATTTACAAACAGTTTGGTTTCTTACAAACGTTATTAGCATGGCTATAATTCTGGATGCTTGAACATGTTGAAATTGCAGCTTTTCTTTTCAAAAAACGACTTAATCGTGCTGCATAGTTGTGTATCACGTCTATTTGCACAAGTTATCAAGGCTGAGACCACAATCGAGCTGTTCAATTATATAGATTTTACTGACACCAATAACGATTTTATGACAACTAATCTTTTGTCTAAATTACAATCTTTGTAGATGTGGTTGTAGTTATTAGTTGGCTAATAACAAGAAGCTGTGAGTGCAGCATTTCTTTATGTACACTGCCGTTCAAAAGTTTGGGATTGGTACAATTTTTAAGGTTTTTAAAAGAAGTCACTTATGCTCACCAATGCTGTAATTATTTCATTAAAAATACAACAAAAATAGTAATATTGTGAAATATTATTACAATTTAAAAAACTGTTTTCGATTTTAATATAAATCGATTTTAATGTTACAAAAGATTCTATTTCAGATAAATGCTGTTCTTCCTATTCATCAAAGAATCCTGAAATAAAAATGTAAATTATTTTATTATAATAGTAATATTCATATAATAAAAGTGTGAGTGTGTATATATATATATATATATATATATATATATATATATATATATATATATATATATATATATATATCATGTTGCCATTCTGTACACTGAGTTTTAGTAGCCTATATATTGATTTAACATAAATAACATAAATACCTTGTCCGTGTGTATATTCATTACACCTATCTGTTCTGTTCAATGTTATTTTCATATGGAAGTCCATGGTTATAATTATTCATAAGTATGCTGTATCATAACTACATCTCTGACGTTTATAACAAACCAAACCGTTTGAAAATCGGTAGAAAATTGAGCAAGTTATGGTTATTTAAAAAGTACATGCACCATTAAAACACAATGATACGAGTGAGCGAGCTGACTGTCCATTGGCCAGCAGCGCGGACGAGACATCTAGCCTTAATTATGTATATCTATGGGTGGAGAGAGCAACTGCCCGCCATAATCTATAGGCTTGTTTGAGATGAGCAAAATCTGTGCAGAACCGATCACCGGTGACCAGTGCGAGATGCATGCCGGTTAGAAATGTGTGCCGGTTAGAAATCCGCCTTGCTCTGATGTCATGCTGACGTCCGTCAAAAAACTCTCCACTGACTGCGCTGATCAAAGGCCCTGTCCCAATACCCGCACTTCTGCCCTTGTGCCCCTCAAATGCGCGTTCTCGCTAAGGGGTGCAAGACCGTAGGGTGTCCCGATTCTCTACGGTGTTCTCCAGGGGTGATCATCAGCGCACTTAATGCACCCCTTTCGCAAGTGCACATCAGACCACACTTTGCTATGGGCTATTACTCAGAATCCTTGTAGTGTCGTGACGTTTCGAAGAACTAAACAAACGGTTGCTATGGTTCTGGTCGGCAGCGGGAAAACTCAGAAGAAAAAGGAAGCCGGTGTGGTGAAGTGTTGGGTCCCACCGAAATATTGGGTCCCAGCTTAGGACCCAAGAAATACGATTGGTTCAAAGCACGTTTTATGGGTAATCGCTTTAGTGCCTGGCAAACGTCAGAAGGACTAGCCGAGTTTAGGCTGTTCCATTCGGGTTACATGAGCGCTGAGCGCCCGGTGATCGCATGGATCTCACAACTCCGAAAACTTCTGATTAAATTTTTAAATAGGCGTATCTTTATAAATAAACAACAGATTTGAGCTTTAAACAACTACATTGTCGACTGAAAAACTATTAAAACTACATTTCGCGACACAATAAAAGTAGTATTTTTAAATTTCGCGGCCTTTCTCCTCTGCTGTTGACGTAACCTACTATGAAAAGCGCTATACAAATAAATGTATTACTTGATGGCATCAAACTGCTTTTATCGAGAATGACACAGAACAGAATGGCACAGAAATGCACAGAACGGCACAGAAATGCCTCTACCCAGGGATAAGTTAACATGGCCATACCATGAGCAGACAAGTTTGTTATTTGAAAGTAAGGGCTTCATTACAAACAGAAGTGACGTAGGTAGTGACGTGTGCAAAACTGTCCCAATTCTGCTCTTCGCAGCTTCGGGCCCTTGCGCACTTTACTCCGCTAAGTGCACTTTCAACAAGTGTCCACTTTGAGGAAGAACTTAGGGATTAGTGTGAGTATTGGGACAGGGCCAAAAGCAGGATGGGAAAAGACTTGCCGACGACACAGCTTAATGCTCATTGGTTTAAACAACCGTGATGTAGCCTATTGTTCTCTTTTAAAATGTTTGATTTTAAAACTCTGATATCCTGTTTTATGTGTAGCCTATAGCCTACGTTATGTGTGAATATTCCCAAACTCTCTGACAGTCCGATCTCTATGGGTCATGCAATGTAATTTTTATAAAAACACACAAAAAAACACATGTCTGTATTAAAGAAAAATGATTGATATTTAAACACATATTTGGAATGGAATTAAATAAGTACTTTGGGTGTCTTGTTCATTATATTTATTTTCATATAAAAGCAACAGAACTTAAATTGCATCCAGTTTATTAGCAACACTGTGCACGAGCGTGAATCCTGCGGTCCATCTTTGATCTCGCAGGTGTCAGATCCACTACGAGACTCCAATATTATGAAGCTGCAGACTCGGAGCCTGCAGCTACAGTCCCCCACCCAAGGTCCCGCATTCTCAGACCCCTCATTTTTCGAGACAGCGCCTCCTGCTGTTCTGAAGATCGTATGACACCCTTATTCAAATGCCATTGAAAACAATAGGATGCGATATTACGGTCTCGTTTTATTTAAAGTTATCCAAATAAATATTTGCGTTCCCTGCATGTGCCAAAAAAGGCATGGAGCTAGACGGTTAAATGTATCCCTTTCTCCTGCTTGTCGTAGATTTTATTGTTGATTCCGCAAGTTCAATATAGATTATAGTCCAAAAGTCGAATGAACGACTACTTATGTCCTTTCGATTTCTTACAGGTTAGGTCGTTGTTGGCCGGAACACGCTAGCATTCTGCTATTATGTGACGTCGTCACATTTTTGAACGGATTTTGAGAACAGATAAGTGAACTTAAAAATGCAATTTTCAGCTGAGTGTATTATCTTAGCCCCCCCCTTTGAATGCAACTTTCAAATTACTTGACAAAAAATTACATCCTGAGAAAAGTGGATTTCTGGGGGTGAAACCCCATAGACTCCCATTCATTCTGCACTTGCCTGCGAGCACCCCCGCATGGACAAAGACGTGTTACTGCAGCCAGTCCAGAAACCGGAAGTAACCAAACAGAACACTCTAATAGAAGAGTGCCAATTCTCTTCTATTAGAAATTCTCTGATACTACTCAGAAATGTGCCAGAAATGTCCGGCTTGCCTGCGCTTTTTTCACTCCTCCCCTCACTGCAGCCGCATACTCTCGCCTATATTTAAGGCGAGGCAAGGCGCATCTCAAACAAGCCTTATGACTGCCCGCAACTGCAGAATCCGACACATCCGCCTTGCGATCTCGAGAGTTTTTTGACATACGTCAGAGCAAGGCAGACCGTACTTGAGCGAGCTCTTAACGCATTATAGTCCTTCACGTCTATTGCGATCTCAAAATTCTGGCCAGTTGATAATACCTAGAATATCTAAATCGACTGCTGGCGGTAGATCCTTTTCCTATTTAGCACCAAAACTTCGGAACAGTCTTCCTAACATGGTCCGGGAAGCAGTCTGTCAGTTCAAATCTAGACTAAAAACACATCTCTTTGGCTTAGCATACACATAACACATCATAGACTTTATAATTCAATGTTAGGCTGCATAGTTTAGATCAGCGGGAACCGGGAACACTTCCCATAAATCCTGATGTACTTCGTACATCATAAGAAGGATGGCATCTACGCTAATATTAGTCTCTCTGTTTATCCCGAGGTTTACCGCAAACCGCCGGATCCAGGCCATATCCAGATCTGATGAAGGACCATTGCATGGACACGACGACAACGCATCCCTGAAGTGCCAGCCTCATCAACACTGTGAAGGCCTCATGGACACCTCAACAAACTCGTCTCCATACCGGCGTGATGACTCCGACCCCCAACCAGATGGAACAGGATAAATATTGTGAAAGTTCTGATCCCATCTGACTTCTGACCTATAATGCTGCCTGCCTGAATCCTAATCATACACTGTTCGTTCATTGGCCAAAGGAGGACTGGCCCCCTGACTGAGCCTGGGTTCTCCCAAGGTTTTTTTCTCCATTCTGTCACCTGATGGAGTTTTGGTTCCTTGCCACTGTTGCCTTTTCGCCTTTCTTCGCCTTTGTCGCCATTGGCTTTTGGCTTGCTTAGTTGGGGACATTTAATTTTGTACCCAGCAATACTATTACAACATTATTTTCCTGTTATCTCTGTAAAGCTGCTTTGAAACTATCTCTATTGTAAAAAGCGCTATATAAATAAAGGTGACTTAACTTGACGATATTACATTGTTAAAAATCATTCAGTAAGCCTATTCTTGCATTGTTTTAGAATAAATAAATAAATACAAATTTAATAACATTTCAGAGAAGAGTTATTCTCAATCTTTTCCACTGGCCAAATAGTAATTAGTGTAGTTAATTAGTAATTAATTACGTCAAACAAATCAAATTCATGCAATTTTGCTCATAAGGTAAACATATATTTTAGGATGTTTATATATTTTTTATGGAAACAGATAGTCCTTTTTGCAGTATAAATAATTGTAAGACAAACTGACAAAACATTTTAAAAATAAAACGTGCATATTTTACCGTTTCTTACTGTCTGTTTGTGCACGAAACGAATAATCAAGCGCCAAGCACTCCTCGCTGTGGTTAAAACATTAAAAAAGAAAAGTGCTCAAAAGCAGCGCATCCACTACAAATATTTCTATATAAATGAATAGCCTACCAAATATTGAAACCTCTGTATAATGATTTCATGACATTTCAGTGATTAACTCCATTAGTGAGAGTGGCATATTTAATTTTGTGCATATGCAACGTTTATAGGCTACATCAGGCCCCAGAACATTTTCAGTGCAGACATTTTACAGAGGAAATTATAGTATTAAATAGTTAAAATTGAAGAAGAAACTTATTCTCCTCAATTGTTTGTTTTATTATTACTATTATTTTAGTAGTTATTAATATTATTACTGGGTTTTTATTCGTTTCTTTTTAAAGGGTTTAAATAAATTGTCCATGCTGTCCAAGTACCATAGGTGGCGGTAAAAACCAACGGTATGTTACACGTCTTACAAACTACTGAAGAAGAAGAAGATCAAATGAGTGCTGCGGGAAACGCGAACACGGTAAATATATGTAAGTTACTGTGTAAACGCTGCACGCTAATCTTTATATATTCAGCAGATATTCGGTCAGTTGATGCTTTTAGAATCGCCCATCGAATCGTCTCGAAGTTTTTGTTTCAGATACAATGTCTAGTTGTTGATTTTATTGGTTGGTTTATTTCAGGTAGTTTAGATCATTTAAGATAATTTTCCAGTGCTTCTCAAACCTTCCCCATCACTGCACATTTTGTACAGTCCACTCACCAGCTCATTAGAGCAAAAATATGCAGTGGTGGAGACTCCAGGTCAGGACAGGTTTGAGAAGCACCTTAATAGAGAGGACATACTAAATATGAACACTTCTAGTAACGTTAGGTTTTAACTCCTGTAATTAACTCCACATTACAGTTTTGCAAGAGAAAAAATATACTAAAGACAAGTTATTTCATAGTATACTAACGTTATATAATATAAATAATTACAGATCCCAATGAAAAGCTTTAAAAAATTTTAATAATTTACAGTTCGTTATTATACAATGACAAATGAAACGTGTTTTAGTTTTCAGGTACATTATGGACTCACCTCTGCTTTCTGTTGCTGAGCAGCTTTTGAAAGACCTTCAGAGAACTTACTCTGAGACAAATAAGGGTAAGTATTAAGCTCAAGCTCACTGATATCAAGTCAGCTGGATGAAGCCATTGACTGATGAAACATTACAGAAACATTTGCAGTTCACTAGAAAACTAGTTAACATGCATAGTACTACACAATAAGCTAATCACACACACACACACACACACACACACACACACACACACACACACACACACACACACACACACACACACACACACACACACACAGAGTGTACAGAAGTCTCTGATCACAAGTGTACGTAATGTACATATTGTGATATAGCCTACAAATGATAATATCAAAGTAAATTGTGTAACAAGTCAAGGGGATAATTTTCACTTCATAATTACAATACAAATATGAGTTTTACAGTATTTGGATAGTAGGTTTAGTATGATAATCATGTGCTCAGCACGATTTGATATGGTTCCAAAGGGCAACTTGGAACATCTAGACCCTAAAATTTCAGTTTATTTCTAGTTAAAAGATTTTCAGTGTGGTCTCAGACATAAACATAGCTTAGCCCTAATAATAAATATCTATCAAGTGTACTGTGAAGTTAGTGAACTTTAACAATAACATTTTATTCTTTAGTTTAGAAGATAAGAGAGTAGCAATAGCTGTAATTTCTAATTGGGACACAGGGTAGCGCACTAATACCATGGTCTATCAGACAGCAGCATGTCTTTAAAGCACAACTGCTGCAGTTCACAACTGTTTTAAACAGCTAACATGTACTGTGGGTTTGTTTTAATGTGTGTCTTATGGCCTATGGTATTGAGGCTTTTCTTTAATATAACATTCACAATATAGGGACTTTGGTTAAAATATGTCCTTAAAGCATCATGTTCCTCAGAACCTAATGACAATTTGAATCCTTGTATTAAATGTGTCAGAATATCAATAAAGCTCATAAGAGTTTTTGTGAAACCCTTATGTGTGTGCAGACAAGACCTAATGAAGAACATCTGTATAAGAGTAATGACATTATTCTGCTGGAATTTTGATGTCAAGCAATGCCAGAGAGAAATATCTAGGGAGGATGATTAGAGGAGTAATGATCGCTGTAGTGTGTTTGAGATGTCGTTTCAATTTGTATTTGTTTGGGTCTTTCTCCAGAGAACATTGGTGACCAAAATAAACAACCAAATTAGGATGTTTTGGATGACTGATAATTGGTTATTAATACTATGTTTAACATGTACTTAACTATTAAGTAGTTATTTTTTCCAGATGTTATATTTCATTTACCATGCACTGGCTGTCCAAAGTTTAGAAAGTGTTTTTGAAAGAAGTCTCTTATACTCACCAAGGTTGAATTTATTTGATCAAACATTTTATTACATTTTATTCTTTAGTTTAGAACAGAGGTCTTCAATCCTGCTCCTGGAGGGCCGCTGTCCTGCAGAGTTTAGTTCCAACCCTAATCAAACACACCTGAATCAGCTCATCAAGCTCTTCAGGATCGCTTGAATATACAAAGGCAGGTGTGCTGAAGCAGGTTGGAGCTAAACTCTGCAGGACAGTGGCCCTCTAGGAGCAGGATTGAAGACCTCTGGTTTAGAAGATAAGAGAGTAGCAATGAAATATTATTAATGTATTTTAAAATGTTATTTGTGACGTCAAAACTGAATTCTCAGCAGCCAATTTAGTCTTCAGTGTCTCATGATTCTTCAGAAATCATTGTAATTTGCTGGCTTTTGGTTTTTGCTGCTAAAATAATTTGGTGGAAACAACATTTTTTCCGGATTCTTTGAAAAGAAAGATTTTTATTTGAAATGGAAATATTTTGTAACATACGAGTATACATATGAATCAATTTAATACGTCCTTGAATTTCTATTGTCCCAAACATTTGAATAATAGTTTATTATGAAGTTGCACTACTGTTTTCAACATTGATAATAATAAGAAATGTTTATAATAATAATAAGAAGAAAAGAACCAAGTCAGCATATTAGAAAAATTTCTGAAAAAAAGTCATGTGACGCTGCTGAAAATTCAGTTTTGCCATAAAAGGAATAAAAGACATTTTAAAATATATAAAAAAACTAAACAGTTGTTTCAAGTTGTAATAATATTTCACAATATCACAGTTTTTATTGTATTTTTGTTCAAATAAATGCACCCTTGGTGAGTAGAAGAGACTTTCTAGTCTAAGAGACTAATCTAAATTATTCAAAACTTTTGACCGCCAGTCAAAAGACCGCCAAAAGACCACCAGTTGCTTTTGTGCTTTAACATAATGCTTGGTGCTTTTACATTTCTCAGGTTTATAAAACTGTAACCATATATGTTTTTTTCCCTCTTTCGTATAGTACCAGATGACCTACTAATAGCGTAAGTAATTTTTTTATCCTCTTCTTCCTCTTAAGTTACGTTTACAATATTATAAGGTTTGGCCTTAAAGGGACATTGTGTAGGAATTTCTCCCATCTAGCGGTGAAATTGTATTTTGCATTCAAACGAATTGTGCTCTCCAGCACCTCACTTTTTCAAATGCGTGTTGCATCTACGGTAGCTTTTATGTCCCAAAAAGCTATGACAGGATGTCTTCTAATAGCACTTCGTCGAGTTTTCCTTCGGGTGAACAGGTTTGTTATTTCAAACAAACTGCAACTTGACACAACGAACAAACGAATGTTACAGTATGAATAATAAAAGTGCAATGCAGCCTTTTAAACTTGCCGGGGCAGTGAAGCGCCTCTCACGGCTCTGCTGCTCCGTTTCTGCTGCTTTCAGTTACGTGACGCTGGCTCTGAACGAAAACACGTTGTGGAAACGTGTTGGCCTAGTACTTTTTGACCCTCTCTGCTATTATAGTTTTTCAAGATGGCGGAACGACATGGAAGCCTCCGTGGACCTACCCATCACATGTGTATAAAGATAATAAATTCTTCGTTTAGGAGGATAAGTCAGATAATTGGCAGAGGTATTTGTACACCATTGAGGACATATTTATGAATAAAAATATTGATTTTAGATAATAAAATGTCTAAAAAACTACACAGTCGCTTTAAACTACTGACTGGTAAATATTTTGGATGCTCTTGACCCGTTGAGTTGAGAAAGGTCAATTGTTGACCTTTGTGTTATTCCGCACTGAACACTGTGCAGAAACCAGCTCGTACCTCTTAACTACCAGATGTACTCAGCACAGGCTGCACAGGCTGTTTCAAGCACACACGCATGTCTTTACATCACTCTCTTTACAGACGTCATTGTCTGAATAAATCATGACTTTAAAAGCGTCCTCAAACCCACAATGATAGTCATCAGGCCACCACAGAGAGAAGCACTAAACCACAGTAATTACTCTTCTGGGATGTAATGTGGGTATCACATTCCTCCATAAATGGTTGTTCACAGATCAGCACTTTTAGCTTTATTGGGTGATTGATTGTGGTTTTAGTGTCATCATCACGCCATATGTTCGCTTATGTATGCTTCTCTCTGAATTAGAAATTCAGGACCAGATTGGCTCACAAGTTAAATTTTCAAATTTTTTTTTTTGTGTGTGTGAAGACAGGAAACAGCCCATGCTTTGGGTTAAAAGTTAGTGCTGAGGTTAGTTGCCCCAGCTTCCTGTGTTCTTGTCAGTCTTATCTCACCCAGCATGGTTTCCTGTAGGTAGAGAGATGAATTCCCATGTTAACTCTTAGGGCGTTTTCACACCTGGCTCGTTTGGAGCATTTGTTTCGGAACCTGATGCGTTTTCCCACTTAGTTCGGTTAGTTTAGGCATTTATGAATATGGCAATCTTGCTCTGATCCGCACCAAAAAAAATCGGTCCGAGATGCCCTAAATGAGTTGGTCTCGGCCTACATTCAGGGCATCTCGGACCGATTTTACTTGTCGTGAGATTGAGAAAGCAATCCAACCCAACGAACCAGGCTTTATTACAGTGTTTGATGCTTTTCACGCAACATACGTAAAAACTCATCAGTGTTTGTTTTGCTAATGCCTCTAAACATTTTGAAATGTTTGAACACAAATTGAAATGCTTTTTTGAAATTTAGGGATCTAAAGGGATGTCCAGAGGGGATTGGTTTGCGGATATTTAAAAAAATTTTTTATGACCCTACAAGTTTGATTAAACTATCAAAATATGAGTGTTTTTTGAATATTTTAAATATGAGGAAAGAACAAAACACCAAACTTGGTTAAGGTATTTCTGACAAGGTATTTATGTGACAACTTTTTATTTGGTCAAAAAAGGGGTAAACTGCAGCTACAGGTTTTTATTTTACTATGCAAAAAAATCATAGAAAAAGAAAAAGCTCTCGGGAAAAAGCATACATTGAGTGCAACATAATCAGTTATTTATATTTCTTTGGTTCTCTCTCGACGGTGACGTCACGCGCATACCCTCTATAAGCCCGCAAAGGTGTTGTTTACCCATCTGGATGGATTACTACGGTGGCCGAGAGAGCTCAACGCGCTGCAACTGAAGAAAACCCATGCAAATAGATAAACACCTGCAAATTAAGAAAACATCTGCATCAGTTTCACAACACGTGTGTGCTCCAAATACTCACAACACAACCAAATAAAGAAACGCGCTGCAAATAGCACAGACCACAGCGGAAATGTTTCCAGGGGACCCCAATAAGCGACGAACCTGGCTGGGACATGCTTACAGCTCAAAGTCTACTTTATTTTGTTATTATTATTATTATTTAATTTTTTTGCAAAACATACAGCGATGACATGTTTATAACATACAACTTTGTATACAATATACAAAATGTATTTCAATATCATGAGAATACTAATGAGAAAACTAAAATAAATAAATAGAAAATATAGAGAAAAAGAACATGAGGGAAAGATATTAATCTGTACATCAGTTACATTGTACAAATTTTGTTATGCTTCATAAGAAATGTTAGGTAATGCAGGGTCCAAATATGAGACAGCAAGTTTTAAAGTTGAGACACACACAAATATATAACGCATATTTTAAAAACTTTTTTGTATAAAATGTTTATTTATTTGCAACACTTATGTTAACAGCAATAAGAAGATATTTCTGGTAATAACAGCTATTCAGCTGATGGACACCATGCTGCGTTATCATGGGAACATACGTTGTCTTTCATTGCTCCCTTCATCAAGTGCGTTCCAAACGGCTACATAATGACACTGTAAGTGCCCTGCTCACTCCAAAGTCCCCACTTTAGGGGCTCTGCCGTCTGCCCTTTGAAGGGAGTTGGACATAGGGATGCTCACAAGCAATAAGCATGTCCCAGCCGGGTTCCTCACATATTGGGATCCCCTGGAAACATTCCGTTGTGGTCTGTGCTATTTGCAGCGCGTTTCTGTATTTGGTTGTGTTGTGAACTTTTGCAGCACGTTTCTGTATTTGGTTGTGTTGTGAGTATTTGGAGCACACATGTGTTGTGAAACTGATGAAGATGTTTTCCTAATTTGCAGGTGGTTTTCTATTTGCATGTGTTTTCTTCAGTTGCAGCACGTTTAGCTCTCTCGGCCACCATAGATTACTGATATGAGTGGAATCCCAAAACATAAACGTGCACTCTGACAAATGAGAGGACAGTTTACTTACACTTTACAAATTTTGGTCCATTTAGAAAGGCTATCTTGTGAAAGTTGTCCGAACCAAGAAAAAAATCAGGGGTGTAATGATATATCAATATATCGCGGTATAAAAATGCAACAATCGGTGATGTAAACTATATTCTGCAGACACACATCACTTTATTTGATGAACAGATTTGCTGATCAACGCATTTACTGCAATTCTGTAATATTTGTAAAACTGACGTTCTAATGTATGTGCATGCGTGACACACGAGAACGACATGAGGGTGAGTAAATGAAGACAGACTTTTAGTTTTTGGATGAACTACCCCTTTAAAATTTGGTAATAGTCATTTTCACTCGCTTTGCAATTAGAACTCCTAAAAAGTGAAAGCACAAACATCATTTAAATCACCATATTGTATTTTTATATCCCCTTCGTCAGCTCACCTTGACGTGAGTCAGAAGTGATTCTGACGAATGGGGATCGCTTGCGAGAGCCTATCCACTTCGAGTGTAACTTAACGAGCCAATGCACATTGGCATTCGATAATTGCACCAGCTGCTGTGCATCGTGGCACGAGCATATAATGCCTCGCATCCTTGTCTTTCGCTTCGGAGCCAGACGGTGAATGCTGTCCCTGTTCTGCAATCTTATCTGAGAGTGTTTTAACTTCAAAAGATGAGTCTGCTTCTTCAGGAGAACGCCTCTTCAAGCTGTTGTTAGTGTTACAGCGCAGACAGCGATAGCTGGCCGCAATAGCAAAACAGCTGTTTACACAGCTCAGAATGTTGCGAGTTCAATGACAATGTGAGTGTTCACAGCAGGCTTGCACTATCGTCCTGTTTGTGTAGCCGCGGTCATCCCTGGGTGCTTCAGCACCTGGGTGCTTCGAGACTCAAGTGCCTCAAATGAGGTGGAGTCCCTTTGCCTATTCCCCGATCTAGTTCCTCTTCTGGTGGCCACCAGAAAAGGGCTACTCTGGCTCAAGGCGCCTCGCTGACAGATATATGTAGAGCTGCGGGCTGGGCGACACGACACCTAACACGTTTGTTAGATTCTTAGCCTCCGTGTATCGGCTTGCAACGCCACTCCCGCCCCCATGGGCCGGATACGTGCGTCTATTTGCTCCAGTAGTGTTCCCCAGAAATGGCTAACCCTGTGAGTTCCTTTGTCACCCCTTCAGCAGTCAGACGTTGCGGAGCGTCTGACGCCAGGCCTACACTCGTATGCATTGTGGAACCTGTGTTAGGCTGGGTTTCCATATGTAGCGGTCCCTGCGGCGCCCCCATATGTGTATTCCTTCACGATCAGCTCCTCTGCGGACAAGCCCGTGTCTTTGTCTCTGCTGGTGTTCTTCCCCCCTATAACTAGGCTGGAACCACCCCAGAGACTGCCATAGACTGCCATAGACAGATACACATATGGACTAGCCAAGCAGGGTAGTACAGGTCAAGTCAAGTCACCTTTATTTATATAGCGCTTTTTACAATACAGATTGTTTCAAAGCAGCTTTACAGAGATAACAGGAAAAAAATGTTGTAATAGTGTTGTTAAATACAGAATTAAATGTCCCCAACTAAGCAAGCCAAAAGCCAATGGCGAAGAAAGGCAAAAAAGGCGACAGTGGCAAGGAACCAAAACTCCATCAGGTGACAGAATGGAGAAAAAATCCTTGGGAGAACCCAGGCTCAGTCAGGGGGCCAGTCCTCCTTTGGCCAATGAACGAGCAGTGTATGATTATGATTTAGGCAGCATTATAGGTCAGAAGTCAGATGGGATCAGAACAAAACAACAGTACAACAGTACTACCCTGCTTGGCTAGTCCATATGTGTATCCGTCACAGTGCCTCCCTCCGGGGTAGGATGTGGCTTCCGCAGTGTTCCCTTCCCCAAGGGTCTTGAGTGGGTCTTGCGGAACAGCTATGACTGACCTTCTCTGCTTAGAGCTCCTACTTTCTGCCCAACACTGCGGTCAGGCCAGGAGGCTCGAGCTGAGCGCTGGAAGGGCCAGCATCCGTGGCATTTTGTTAGATATCCCCATTCGTCAGAATCATTCTTCTGAGTCACGTCATAGTGAGCTGACAAAGCGGAATGTCTCGGTTACGTATGGTAACCCTCGTTCCCCGAGGAGCGAACGGAGACGTGAGTCCCCTTGCCACAGTTGCTGAGCTTCCGCTTTACGGTCAGAACCACTTCTGACTCACGTCTCCGTTCCCTCCTCGGGGAACGAGGGTTACCATACGTAACCGAGACGTTTTAGTATTAGGAGTCGAGTTAATATCGGATACCACACGTCATTCTCTGCCTCTAACTCAAAATAAAGCTCAATCAACCACGGAGACACAAGGATCAACTCAAAATGGCTTTACTTCCAATCTACAATAAACTTCTTACAGTTGCATGGAAACAGTGTTCTCTTGTGGCTCACGCAGTCTTCACTCGGACACGCGCTTCAATCTATCGCCGTTGCGGAGACTCTATTCATTCTGGTGAAATCACAAAACAAAATGCACACAAACGTGTCCCTGCTTGATATATACTGTAACCACTGATGAACATATTCGGTTTTGATGAGAAAATTATGAAAAAATGATGGAAAAAAAAATCTATACTTGTGCGGATTAGAACCCAGAACCTCTGACATGCTTGGCAAAAGTTTTAACTACAAGACCACTAAGGTACACAAGCAAAATCGCTGATCTATGCATTTATTCACGTGAAAATTCTCGGCACTAACAATATTAGTGGATCTCATTAAAAAACGTATTAAACCCAATGTAACGTTACTATTGAAATTGATTTCTAGACATCGTAATGTTATTTTTTTCTCAAATTGTTATTTGAATTGTTAATATCTGATTTTGCATTGTATTAGGAACATACCCACACACACACACCTGTCCCACCCACTTTTTAAAACAAACTTACGCCACTGATCATGTGTTTCTCTTAAAACAGGCACGGAGATTCATGTGAAATTGCGCTGCGGATAAATCAGTGTGACCAAAATCTTGCGCAGTCATTTTTCCTTAAAATAACTAGTCAATAATGTGATTAAAGGGAGCAATTTGTTTACACTATTTCAGATAGCCCGTCGGGGTTTTTGCGAGCCCTGATCTCATCACTCCTTCGAACAGGAAGGGGGCCAGTGCAAATTACAGTGCCTGACATCGTACTTGCGAGTTCACACACCTCTTTAACGTTAATTTTAATGATCTCCGACTGGCGAAGTCGAACATCATTAGTGCCGACGTGAATAGTAATCTTAGAGAATTTACGATTAGCATTAGCCAGCACTTTTAAATTTGCTTTGATGTCAGGCGCTCTGGCTCCCGGCAAACATGTGACTATGGTGGCTGGTGTCTCTATTTTCACGTTCCGTGTAATAGAATCGCCAATAACTAGGGCACATTCAACAGGATTCTCAGTGGGTGTTTCACTGAGTGGGGAGAATCTATTTGATGTTGTTATCGGAACAGAAGAGCAGAGTTTTTTCCCGCGACTAAAGCGTCTCACCGTCACCCAATTGCCCTGCCGCACAGGCTCTACTGCAGCCGGAACCGAACAATGTTCAGTGTTCGCTAAGCTAATCACATCCAAATTAGTATCTAAAGCCCTTGCATTCTTACAATTAACCTCAATTAAAGTTTGGATGCGTGTCTCTAGTTCTGAAATCTTCTCCGTCAGCCAGACTATCTCCCTGCATTTATCACATGTAAATCCTGTGCTGACAGAGAAGGCTATGCTACATGTTACATGAAGTGCAAGTGACAATAAGAGGAGAAGATGACATCGATGTCTACGATAGCGATCAGAATCAGCTTTTGATAGAAACTTGGTGCTTAAAATAATGCATTTATCGATTACATTGTTTCGCCACTAGGTGGCGACAAGTGACTGTTAAAAAATGTATTTGTTATTGAATCATTCATTCAAGAGAATTTAGTATTGTATGATGCATCAGAAATAAAAGTCAGAAAGATGTGGTGATGAGTTTTTGTAAATATGACTCATCTTATACATCATGTATAATAAAAAAAAGGTAAAAAAAAAAAAAAAGTACAATCTGTATGATTTAACTTTTCCCGATGATCTAGTGTTAAAAAAATTGCAATATATTGCAATATCGAATCGCAATACTTGTAGAATCGCAATACATATCGCATCGGCACCAAAGTATCGTTATAGTATCAAATCGGGAGATCCCTCTCCTACTAATTACAATCATATGCTTAACATCTTGTGCATTAAAACAAGTACAAACAATATGAACATTTTAAGTGCACTTAATAGCACACATATTAACTGTATAAACTCTAAATCAACGTTGTTATATACAATATGAATCAGGAAACTTCTTATACAATACAAATCGTCTCAACACAAGTAGGCATGTTTCCGAATATATATATATATATATATATATATATATATATATATATATATATATATATATATATATATATATATATATATATATATATATGTCGATATTCAACTTGTTTAAAACATTTTCATCCTACCATCAGCGTCTCTGGTTAACTCGTCACTAGGGCTGTGCGATTAATCGAAATCGTAATAAAATCGCGATTTGAGCATGCGCGATTTCTAAATTGCTTCATAGCACGATTTTTTTCCGCGCTCCCGACTCCAACCTCCCAGTATGCTATCCGAACCAATCAGAATGCAGCGCGCCTAAATTGAGCGCGAGAACAGAACAGACCGGGCGGGTACCAGAGATTCAGTGAACTGCGAACAGGTGCACGTGCCAGAAGGGGGCGCAAGTGCATGGAAATATTAGCGCAAAGGGGCTTGCCTCACCAAGTTTCTTTCTTTTGGGAACGTAAGGGAATACCATTACCTGATTGGTTTACAAGTAGTTCCCTCCGCTGCGGCTGTCAGTCATTCTCCATTCAGCGTTCAAACAGCGCGTCGCGTTCGGTTAACGTTACGACAGTCAACGAGGAAACTCTCTCCAAGATGATTCAATGTTAATATTATTATACTTGATCTGTAGATAAAGCTCTATGGTTTCGCATTAAATGACTATCTTGCTGGACTGTACCTTAATCATGTTCGTTTCTACCGTGTGTCTGTTGGATCGCAACACTGGAGAGTACTGTCTATAATTGTTCTTCACGCGCACAGTAACTGAAATTAAAAACTGTTAAAAGAAAAGGCTCAATAAACTGTTGCATAGATAGATACTGTATAATACACTATGCATCGATATGTCTTGACTCTTTCCTTTGTGCTTTGAACTTTTCAATGCGGACTCGAAGAGCTGCGCGCTGTGACTCTTTGTTGCTTCAAGCGCATCATTCTGCGCTCTGGATGCGCATAAGCGCTGTGTGCTGCACTGTATTGGAGTCTTTCATAATCATATCATAATACTTTTGTGCAATGAAAGATTATTAATAACCTTTTTTGTTCTGTCCTATCTACCATATGTTGTTGCCTCATTAAACAGCTGTGCTATACTTAATATATGTCTTAATTTTATAGTAGACTATATATAAAATAATTGATCTTTTTGATTTTTGTTTTCTTGTTTTTCATGAATGTATTTTACAACAATACAAAGAGCAATGTGTAACGTTTTACCAGATCTAGTGCTACACGATAAAGCTGTAATTGGTTTCCTTTGGAAATATGTTTCAAATTCACACAGAATGCATTAAAACTGCAAAGCATGTCTGTTTGTGTCAAAATCGTGATTAAAATCGAAATCGAAAAAAAAATCAAGAAATCGTGATAGTTTTTTTTTTGTCCATATCGCACAGCCCTACTCGTCACTGACGTGCTTTTCGCCTTCCTTCACTCTGACCTCTCTTTAGTTTACAGCAATCCAATTGTCACAAAAGACAATTATGTGATCGACACTTCTTGTATCGTGATTCTTTTAGGATGAGTGAATTTTTTATTCTCTTGTACACTCGATCAGCTTTCAGCTCTCTTCTTCTCTTCCATGATTCATCGGCTGTTTTCGACGGTCTTCGTAGTTTTCCTGACTTTTCCTCTGACGCAACCTCCAGTCATTCCGAATAAGTCTCCAAGTTCACTTAAATTGCACCTAAATGTGTGTTGTTACACCCCTAGAAGAAATTGCAACATTGTAACAATTTTAATCCCTGTTTTGGAACAAAACAAACAATCTACAGGTGTTAAAATGCCCTAAGTATATTTGCTCTTGTTCTGTCTCTGTTTCAGATTGAGATTTGTGTTTGGCCCATGTGCTCTTCAGGCATTGGACCTGGTGGACCAACGGTGTGTCACATGTGTGTCATCTCCTAGCAGTCGAAAGGCTTTTCAGGTAGAAGGGAGTTTGCTAAATACTGCCCAAAAATGTCTGCAACTAAATAAAATATCTCATATCAAGTTTTTCCACACAGCTGCTGAAAAAAACTTATTTAAACCATGTTTGCCTGAAGTTGTGATAAAAATGTCGAAGAAGTAATGCCTCGAAATTTACGTTAGTGCCGAAAAAATGCAAAAATGTTAATGCATCGAAAAAACGGCTAACGTGACATTCTCATTTTCCACTAGATATTTTCCTCTACATCACATCAGCAATTTTGATTTTGGCACGCTCTGCAGTAGCTGACCACTAAGGAGTGAATGCACAGTGACGTGACATAACTGCCAAATTCAAACTGTGCTTTCGCGCTATGGCTGGCGCTGAGCCAAAGACGGTCGCGCTCAGCGCTTGTCATATATCACAACTATTGAGTGTTTTTAACCACATAATGTTTATTTTAGGTTTCTGACATTTAAATGCATATAATTTATAGCAAAACCATACATTTATAGTTTGTAAAATACACAATGGTGTCTATGGAAGCAGCAATAACAATCCATTCAAGTATATTTGCCGACGTGTTTTATTCATATCAGATACAAAGTTTAAATAACTATAAAGTTTACTCTATTCTTCTCCCAGTTCACCGGCCACTTACTTTCATGTATTTCGGGAGAAACTGATGAATTCACGTGCTGTAATAAATCCAACAGACAGCAATCTCTGAACTGCGGCCCAAACAAACATGGCGGCGCCCATCTCAGGTTATGAGACATCTCACGATGTCTGTCAGCCGTCGCGGCCCAACCCTACCCTGCACTGAATAGTTAAATTACCTAAGTTTTATTACAGAAACTTTATTTTGTAAATGTGCTAAATCGACGTCTTGGACTGTTGTGCTCACATGGCAAGCAAAACAAACCATTCTTAAAATGTAGCGTTTAAGTTAAAAGAAGTTCAGCTTTTAAAAAAAATGTTCCGCCCCCATTCCACTGCCCTGCTTCTCACTCTTTTTAAACGCAAAAACATGTTCTGTGTAAATGGCCCTAATACTGTCAAGGATAACCTCATTACATATTCTGAGATTTTAACAGAGGTTTTTGTGTTGCACATCATACAGTAGAAGACAGTGTATCCATTCATTAGAATCCATTTATTTTAATTTCAGGAGAAAACTGATTAAAAATTAAAGGATTAGTTCACCTCAAAATGAAAATTTCCTAATAATTTACTCACCCCAATGCCATCCAAGATATCCATGTCTTTCTTTCCTCAGTGGAAGAGAAATTAAGTTTTTTGAGGAAAACATTTCTGGATTTTTCTTTGAATAATGGACTTCAATAGCAGCCACTGTTTTGAACTCCAAATCAATGCAGTTTCAAAGGTCTTTGAAGTGCTTCAACAGTCTGTGCACGATCGCAGCTGAGGAAGAGGGTCTTATCTAGCGAAACGATAGGTCATTTAAAAAAAAAAAAAAAAATATATATATACTTTTTTACTACCATTGTTCGGATTGAGCTGATCTGCAACGCGCCGGGAACTACGTCATCACGTTGAAAGGTCACTGTCGATGTCGCCGGCGGAAGTACCGCCCTACTGTTTACAAAGCGACCAATACAATTTGATAGGGGTGTAACGCTACACAAAAATCACGGTTCGGTACGTTTTCGATACAGCAAAAAGAAAGAAATGGCAGAGAAATTTCCTATTTGTTAAAAGAAAAAATATTTTTTTAAATAAGTGTGAGTTTTCCTACATACTTTCAGGTTTATAAATGGGGGTCATCTTTGAAGGATGAACAAATATTGTTTTGGTCATCACATTAAAAATTACATTTAAATATATATTTATTTATATAATATTTGAGTTTTGAAGTGCTGAAAAAAGATGTGTGAAGTACTTGAAAGCATTTCACTATTCCAGCCAAACTGGTTACAGTTAGTGTTACTATATTAAATCCATGGTGAATGTTGCTGGACTGTGGACGTAAAGTATTACTAGTTCATTCACGGCACAATGTTTCTCCTGGTTTCCACGTCAGCGCTGTTTGATCTAATAGAGATCTACAGTTAATAACGGAGAAATGTGAAAATGCTTCTCACTAGATCTCGCAGCGATGTTATTACTTCAGTGGCGAATTCAAATGTTTTCTTTACTGGATCTCTTAGCGCTGTGTAGTAACAGTGTCGCTTGATCGAGATCGGCTCGCGCTGCACAGATGTTGCTGGTCCGAACTAATAAACGATCCGTGAAGCACATGAGTAGGGCAGTTTCGTTCCGCTTTCATTACGCTTGCCATTTGATGTTGCGCAACATTGTGGTGGTCGCGCCAGCGCGAATTTTGTCGGCAGGAAAAATGGTCCAAGGAATCGTTCGGTTTGTATGCGTACCGAACCGGAAGCCTCGAACCGAAACGGTTCAATACGAATACATGTACCGTTACACCCCTACAATTTGAACTATCCTCCTTCGCACGGTCGCTTTGTAAACAGTAAGGCCGTACTTCTGCCGGCGCGGCGACATCGAGCCTGACCTTTTTAACTTGATGACGTAGTTCCCGGCGCGGAAGCACTTCGAAGACCTTTGAAACTGCATTGATTTGCACTTCAAATTATTCGAAGAAAAATCCAGAAATGTTTTCCTCAAAAAACGTAATTTCTCTTCCACTGAGGAAAGAAAGACTTGGATATCTTGGATGTCATTGGGGTGAGTAAATTATTAGGAAATTTTCATTTTGAGGTGAACTAATCCTTTAAGCTTTTTTTATGCTACTTTTGTTTGACCAAACTGTCTGTGCATTTCTTTGTGCATGAAATTATAGTTATAATACATACATTTGTACATTACATTTGTACATTATACCATGTTTAATATATTTGTTCATTTTGATGTGTGCAATGGTGAATTGCAGCTTGCATTTTTTGAAGTACACTTTGATGCTTTTACGTAAGAGTGACTGGATCAGAAGCCGCTGTTGTGCTATCTGTCTCCCCTCCACTCCACAGGCTACCACGGAAATGTTTGTAGCATTTTTCACAACTGCCATGAGGACTAACTGGTGTTAAAATAGGTTGTATGACCCATTAAGGAGTTCACAAATGCTCCGTCAGTCAGAGTGACCTAAATCCCCTTAGTTTGCTATGACCAGTCCATCTTTGATAGTGACCAAACCACGGTCCATGGTAAAACATCACAACACCACCCACGGTGAACTCGTCATGTTGAACTCTCAGTTCCTGAGTGTCTAGAATGATCAGCCCATGTCCAGGAGGCAGTTGGTGGGTGGAATTGTCTCAGTTTCCCCATAATTCCTCACGTGACTGACCGTAGATCTCAACATATGTTTGTTAAACTGGGTTTAACAGACCCAGGCTTGTCTGTTAAACAGACCCAGGCTTGTCTGTGCTGCAAGACAGCACAGAAGAAAAGCAAACATTAAGAAAACTATGAACAATATAGTAATAAAAGTTAACAGCCCTTTTTTTATGACCTGCTGTGATTCAGCTTTGGATAGTCATTGTTGTCTTTGTGGATTTATCATCTCTATTTGTCATCAGTAATTCCAGGCTTAGTTTAATTTGACAGGAAATTGAAGTATTTTCTGTAATTAAATGTTTTTTTAGGTATTTTCCAGGAAGTTCTTGTTCAATAATGTGAAAACATTGAACATGTTTTTCTTTTTTCTCTCCCATTGGATTACTTTCACAATTACTTCTGCGTTCTAGTTAGTACATATCGGGAGTTTCCGGTTAGAGCGTTCAGCGCACTGTTACGGCCTCCTAGTCTAGGGTTAGGAACGCCAGAAAACAAAACAACAGCAATATCCCCTCTCCTGTCCCAGATCATACACAAAATACCACAACACAATGTAGTGTCAAAAGATAAGCTTTTTTATTTACGCAGAAATAAAGAAAGCAGAAAGCGTGAATCTTCAGGAGGGGTTCAAGCCAAAATAACAAACCAAAAGGAATTCTACCTAACAAAGAATTAAATATAACTTTCCTAACAAATGAAAATCCCCAAAGAAAATACAATAAACTTCCCTTACGCCCTAACTAACCAATAACCAAGAGAAAATGTTTAATAAAGGAAAAATGGCAACCTCCTCCCTACGGCTTTCTAAATAAACATTCGAACATAAGTTTGGTGGCATAACTTAGAAACAAAACAAACAAGGAAGAATAAATGTAAATCAATAAACAAAAGAGGATAAACTTAAAACACTCAAATCAAGAAGCTAAGTGTCTTCATATTCACACCGAGAGAATTCCTCACCAGGAAAACCCACTAAAAGATCAGCACAACACAATACTGATCTCAACAAAATGTCTGGGGCAGGAGACAAGGACAACAGAGCTCCACGACGCGCGTTCGAAAGGAGCTCTCTCACACTGCAGTCTATCTCAGCATTTAAGCGCTCCCGCTCATCATCATCGGCCGCAGCTGAACCCAATCAAGGCCTGCACAGAGGGAGGGAGAAAGAGAGAGAAAAACGAACTGCACACAACATCAAATCACAACACCAAATTAATAATAAAAAAAAACATAGAATCATACGTCCTTGGACGTAACACCCCCACCCTTAGTTACAAAACCTGATTTGGAACACTGAATTAGGTAAATCAACATTTCCTACTGTTTTCAACGGCCAACTAAGCATCATTAGAATACGCCCTTGACAATGCGTCGGCTACGACATTATCGGCACCCTTTTTATAGCGTATCTCTAAGTTGAACTCTTGAAAGAGGAGTGCCCATCTCATCAAACGCTGATTAGAGTTCGCCATTCGAGCCAGAAATATTAAAGGATTGTGATCTGTATATGCCGCAATGTGGTCACCGAAACTCAAATACACCTCAAAATGCTGGACAGCCAGCAGCAACGCCAGGGCTTCTTTCTCTATTGTGCTATAGTTTTTCTGACACCGGGTAAATTTCTTCGAAAAATAGCTCACTGGATGTTCAATACCAGCGTTGTCTGCTTGCATCAGCACCGCACCGGCGGCATGAGCACTCGCATCCACCTGCAGACTGAAAGGTTGAGTGAAGTTCGGGGCAGAAAGCACAGGAGCATTACATAGTAAATCTTTAGCAGAAGAAAAAGCAGATTCACATACTTCATTCCACACAAATTTTCGCTCCGTACTCAAAAGATCAGTGAGGGGTACAACCACTGTGGCAAAATTCCGACAGAATCCCCTGTAGTAACCAGCCATTCCTAAGAAACGCCTCAACTCGCGTTTATTAGTGGGTGGAGGAAATGTAACAATAGCTTCAACTTTAGCTTGAACAGGCTTAACCTGACCTTGCCCGACCAGTTTACCAAGATAAGTCACTACAGCTCTCGCAAACTCATACTTGCTGAGGTTAAGTGTCAAGGACGCTTCAGCCAAGCGTTTCATAACTAAACTCAGGGTGCATACGTGATCTTTCCATGTCATAGAATAGACCACAACATCATCTAGATACACTTCACAATTCTGTACCTCTGACAACACAATCCTCATTAGCCGTTGGAACGTGGCAGGTGCATTTCGCATCCCGAAAGCCATTACCGTGTATTGCATGAACGCATCAGGCGTGACAAAAGCGGAGATTTCAGAAGCGCGCGGTGTCAATGGCACCTGCCAGTATCCCTTTAACAGATCGAGTTTGGTTACATAACGTGAAGAACCTACGCTGTCAACACAGTCCTCCATTCTGGGGGGAGGAAAGGAGTCAGCTTTGGTGACACTATTAACTCTGCGAAAATCAGTACAGAATCGAAAAGAGCGATCAGACTTGGGCACAAGTATACAAGGCGAGCTCCATGGACTCTGGCTGGCTACAGCAAAGCCATTATGCACCAGATACTTAACTTCATCCTTCATGACTTGCCGCTTAAGCGGGTTGACACGAGATGGGTGCTGTTTAACTGGTGGGCTTTGACACACATCGATATCATGCGTCAACACATTTGTCTGCGAGGGAACATCATTAAACAACGTAGGATAACGGTTAATCAACTCAACAATATCCCTACGCTGACTCTCAGACAAATAAGACAGATAAGACGACAAGTTGACCAGGACAGCAGAGTTTGAAAGCTTTCCACAAGAGACTTGAACATCCTTTCCGATTAAATCATCTGTCTCTACCACGTAAGTAGAAGGCACTTCAATAGCATGAACAGCAGCCACAGTCTCTACCACAGGGTTAACTTCAGGCACCTCTCGGGAAACATACCGCTTCAGCATATTTATGTGACAAACTCGGCTTTTACGTCGTCAATCAGGAGTTAAAATTGTATAGTTGGTATCATTAAATTTTTTTTCTATCTTATATGGACCAGCAAACCGAGCAGACATCGGAGAATTAGGTACAGGCAAGAACACAAGCACAGAATCACCCGGTTTGAAATTGCGGACTATGCTGGTTTTATCATATCTGCTCTTCATCTTACATTGAGACTCAACAAGATGCTGTTTCGCAACCTCCCACACATTGTGGAGTTGTTCACGAAATGAACTAACATACTGCAAAATCGGCACAGAGGGAGGGTCCTTAAATTGAAACTGATCACTTATCAATTCCAAAGGTCCCCGAACAGAGTGTCCAAACACAAGTTCGGCTGGACTGAACCCCAAAGACTCTTGCACAGTGCTCCTTATAGCCAACATTAATAAAGGTAGCCCATCCACCCACTCTTTACCCGTTTCGACACAGTAGGTACGCAACATTGACTTTAACGTCTGATGGAAGCGCTCGAGTGCGCCTTGCGACTCAGGATGGTATGCGCTTGACATCTGATGGTCCACCCCCAGTTCGTTTACCAACTGTTCAAACAGGCGGGAGGTAAAGTTTGTGCCCTGATCTGTCTGGATTACTTTCGGCAATCCAAACATTGAGCAAAACTTAATCAACTCTTTAACCACAGTTTTTGTTTTAATAGAGCGTAATGGCACAGCTTCCGGGTAGCGAGTGGTGGCACACATTATGGTAAGGAGATACTGATGACCTGACTTAGCCTTCGGCAATGGACCAACACAATCAAGAATGAATCTTTCAAAAGGTTCTCCTATTACAGGAATGGGTTTAAGTGGCGCTTGAGGAATCTTTTGATTAGGCTTGCCAGCCAGTTGGCACACGTGACAGGATCGAACAAATGCAGACACAGATGATTTTAAACTTGGCCAAAAGAAATGTCTGGAAATTCGATCGTATGTTTTCGTAACACCAAGGTGCCCTGAACATGGATGTTCGTGAGCCAACTGCGTAATCTGATACCGATACCCCGTAGGAAGAACAATCTGGGAAACACGGTCACCTTCCGAGTTTGACGGCTTCCACCAGCGCATCAAGACTTCCTCATCCCAAAAATACCCTACTGACCCATCTGAAACTTGAGTTTGGTCCACAGCTACACTGATACATTTGCTCAAAGTTAAATCAGATTTTTGCGCAGCAATTAACTGTTCCCTCCCCACTTTTAAGGGAATTTCGTTTACATTCAAATACTCACTCAAAAGCGGTTGAGGTTTAACAAACAACTTGCATTCCACACTATCTGGCGCTGCAGCAAGAAAAGAACTTGAAAGATCCACCACATCTTCAAATTTCCTTTTCTGCGCGGGGGTTACAACACATGCTGGAAAAGCAATGGGAAACTGTGACAGAGCAGCAACCTGAGTGTCAACGTTCGGCTCAGCAGATACGATCGGGTACGGAAACACTTTAGTTCCAGCCAAATCATTACCCAAAATCATACTCACACCATCCACAGGCAATTGTGAATGCACCCCGATAGTAACCGTGCCGGAAAGGAGGCCAGACTTCAGCTGAACGGTATGCAAAGGAACGGGAGTACATCCCATTTCTATACCACGAATGAGCACATCATTACCTGTATACGAATTCAACGAGAACGGCAGAGCGCTTTCTAATATCAGGGATTGGGCGGCTCCCGTATCTCGCAGCATCACGATAGACTTTACCTCATCGTTGTCTGAAAGCGAAACTAAACACGTTTGTAGAAACGATCCAAACGCATTCACTTTTTCCCCTGATGACAGTTCGGAAATGGAGGTAAACGCTACCCCTTTAGGCTTACTGCCAATTTTCTGCTGCCAAGATTTACAGCTGGTAATCAGATGGCCAGGATCAAGGCAATAAAAACAAGCTCTTTTCTTATCAGGCCGCTGTTGTGCGTGTGCCTCACCGTCGACCCTGAACGAGTTGTCCCTCGTCATTCTTTTATCCTTCCCTACGTCCACAACTAAAGAGGGTTTAAGAGCGCGCATAACTGGAAACACAGTTTTATGAGTAAGTGCGAATTCGTCTGCAAATATTGCCGCATCGAACAGCTTAGATACTTTCCGATCATTTAAATGCACTACTATATTTTCTGGCAAACTATTTTTAAAATCTTCGAGTAAAATCAGTTCTTGCAATTCCTCAGAGTTGTAATTTTGATAGAAACACACCACTTCTCAAATAGCAATCTCTTTTCACGCGCAAACTCCACAAACGTTTGCTTGGCTGTCTTTGAACACGCCCTGAACTTCTGTCTGTACGCCTCTGGTACCAATTCATAAGCACGCAACACAGCCGATTTCACCAGATCATAATTCAGCGAATCATCGATTGGCAAAGCTGCGCAAACCTCCTGGGCTTTGCCAACGAGATTACACTGTAACAATAACACCCACATATCTCTGGGCCATTTCAATTTCGCAGCGACACGTTCAAAAGCCACAAAATACGAGTCAACTTCAGACTCACGAAATGGAGGTACAAGCTTAATGTACTTACCCACATCAAAGTCAGGTTGCCCCACCTCAGAACTAACAGAAACAGTTCTAGTGCGCGGCAACGGAACTGATCTATCACGCTGTATCTGAGCTTCCAACTCCAGCCTACGCAATTGAACCTCCCGATCAGTCCTTAACTCTAACTCTTTCAGTCGAAGTAATTGCGTTTCATGCTCCTGTTTCTTTAACTCCAGATCTAACTCTCTTAAACGAACAGTTACCCTAGGATCTATACTAGCCCCTTTACCGCTTGCTAAATCTGCTTTATCAGATGCGGATTCTTCAGTCTCTGACCCAGGCAAAATGCCAATCTCAACTAACTTACCATACAACTCGTCTTTAATGACTTGTTTCTTTTCCTCTTTAGCGACGGTTATATTGTAAAATTCTGCTATTAGAATTAAATCTACTTTTCTACACCGCTCAAACTCCTTTAAGGTAGGTGAAAGCGTAAACTTAATTAGATCAAAATCCATATTAAACAACACTTCCTCCCCCACAAAAAATTCAAAGCAGCCAAGCAAAACTACTAGAAACAGCCAATAAACATTACGACATATAAATATTAAAATAAGCGAACGGACGAGCCCCCAATTGTTACGGCCTCCTAGTCTAGGGTTAGGAACGCCAGAAAACAAAACAACAGCAATATCCCCTCTCCTGTCCCAGATCATACACAAAATACCACAACACAATGTAGTGTCAAAAGATAAGCTTTTTTATTTACGCAGAAATAAAGAAAGCAGAAAGCGTGAATCTTCAGGAGGGGTTCAAGCCAAAATAACAAACCAAAAGGAATTCTACCTAACAAAGAATTAAATATAACTTTCCTAACAAATGAAAATCCCCAAAGAAAATACAATAAACTTACTTTACTCCCTAACTAACCAATAACCAAGAGAAAATGTTTAATAAAGGAAAAATGGCAACCTCCTCCCTACGGCTTTCTAAATAAACATTCGAACATAAGTTTGGTGGCATAACTTAGAAACAAAACAAACAAGGAAGAATAAATGTAAATCAATAAACAAAAGAGGATAAACTTACAACACTCAAATCAAGAAGCTAAGTGTCTTCATATTCACACCGAGAGAATTCCTCACCAGGAAAACCCACTAAAAGATCAGCACAACACAATACTGATCTCAACAAAATGTCTGGGGCAGGAGACAAGGATAAAGGGAGCTCCACGACGCGCGTTCGAAAGGAGCTCTCTCACACTGCAGTCTATCTCAGCATTTAAGCGCTCCCGCTCATCATCATCGGCCGCAGCTGAACCCAATCAAGGCCTGCACAGAGGGAGGGAGAAAGAGAGAGAAAAACGAACTGCACACAACATCAAATCACAACACCAAATTAATAATAATAAAAAACATAGAATCATACGTCCTTGGACGTAACAGCACCTACATACATGAGAATGCTCTGAGAATATCACTATTCTCATAGAGAACTATTCTCATATTCTCTATGAGAATATCAATATGTTTTATGGCTGCCAATTGATTTAAAACAATGAATAATGATCTCAGTATTAATTATCTTGAGCCTGCTGAAATGTTCCTATAAATATATTTACTTTCCAACTGTGCATTCTGAATAATAGATAGGCTAAATATATTTATCCACTAAGCTGTTTTAACAGTTTTTTTTTCTCTTTTTTTTGACATTTCATACCTGTTACATTTTTAAATGACATTGTCTATTAAAATGATTGCTTGTGTGCTCTGGTGTTTATTCCAGTCTTTTAAAATAGTTGAATGAATGAATGCTCGCGAGGGGCCTATAACGATGTTAAATAGGCTAGGGTATTCAATCAGTAACGCACACAGTGTAGAGGAGAATGACAGTCAACTACTGTGACACAGTGATCAAATGACACAGAATGATTAAAATATTTAATCCAAATAAATAAATGTTCGTCGTTCGTACTGATGTTATTCATCTGTTTTCATACACTTCAGCATCGCGGTCACTAGTTTAGATGAACACTGACACCCTGTGGTGAAATAATGGCGTATTTTTATCACGCGTTGCTTTCTCAGATCGGCTTGGGTTGGATTAAAACTTCATGTTCTGATAAGTTTGGAAAATTCTGCACACAGCAAACATCAGAATATACCTTCTCCTGTCAATAAAAATTGGCAAATTTTTAAATCTTATTGCGGACATTCATTTTAGATGGTGTCTGATCAACTCATTGACCACAGTACATTGAAAGTAAACATAACCGGAAATAAGTGAGATGTACTTTTTCCAAACTGAAGTGCGTCACGAAGCTCAGTGTAAGTGGTCCATTTGGGACTCATTACTCATTGCAAAGGATGAGATCGGCTGGATCTTATTGCTAGCAGTAACGATTTGTATAACTATTAAACTCAGAGCACAAAATACTAGACTCAAAACCTGAACTGAACAACCAGTAAAACGTGATGAACGACAAAGTAATGAAAGAGAAACAGAGCTTAAATACACAGGGCAAACCAATTAACGAAATGGAGAACAGGTGCAACTGATAATCAAACAATGGAAAACCATGGAAACAAACTGAACTGAAACCCACCCAAAACAGACAATAAACTAGTTCACAAGTAACATTTACCTCTTTAATATTTTTAATGTTCTGTCTCTCTGTAAGTGATGCACCAAAATGATTTTTTTTACTTAAACACTTAATTTAGCCAAAATTTGGCATTCACACTGCTGACATGTTTACCTGCTGTAGCTTATCCTCCTTGTGTGTACGAAATAGATGATAATTAAACGTCACTGTTTTGGATGATGATTTCTGCCTTCCAAAACTATTTTGGCCAAAAATGATGTTTCGGCTGAATATGTTTTATTTTAAGAATGTTGGTGCTTTGCTACTTCATATGTGTTTCAATTTAAGTTATGTGGAAAATGAATGTTGTAGGCTTCTCTATTGTGACTCCAAATACTGAGTTCTGAGAAAAAAGTATTGTATAATTATTAGAATGAAATATTACTATATCATGATTTTTTTTGATGTGTGTGACATGTTTCAAGATCTTCTTTATCATGCTGTGGTGAGACAGCAATGTTTTAAACTCTGTTCTCTCATGCCAGATGAGCCTTACTGAATGCAAAGTGACTGAAGTAAAATACAGGAATAATGAAATGTGAGAGGGATGTATTGAGTACTTTAATATACAATCTAAAATAATTTTTTAGCTTTAGTGTGAAGAAGTGGCACAGTCATTTTTAGGGTGATTGGAATATTAGGGTGATTGGAATATTTCCTGCAATTTTATCTCATTACTGTGTTATGTTAATAAGTTTGTTCTGAACAAACTGAGTGATTATGTTGAGCCGATTGCAACATTTTGAAAACCTAAAGAAAAAGCAAGTGAAATTATGTTGAGGATGAATGTAGCTGTCTGAGAATGCTGTGCTGAGCAGAGATCAGGTGGCACATTACAGAAAGAGCCTAACTTTATAATCCTATCTTATCTGTTTGGTAACCATGGCAATTTCAGTTAGGACCTCATTCAAGACAAAAGCTATTACAAAATGACATTTCTTAAATGCATAATCGTATCTTTACTACAGATAGGAAAAGGGTATTACAGAAGTATCTTAACTCCACAAAAAATCCTTAAAACTGTCTTAAATTTAGGACAACCCAATGGTGTCCTAACTTAAAAATTATTTGAAAGCCAACTGTAAAAATCTCACAATAATGGCCCTGTCTGAGAATGGCGTAACATTAATGATACAAGCTGAAGAACAGCGATGTTTGATGGTGGAAAGACTTTGTGAACACCCAAATGATGTGCTGCACTTTGACGACAAAAGTCTGACAAATAATTAGACTCCTATAAAATAAAAGGATTAGGCTTTGCCTTTTCTACCAAGCTTATCAAAACTTCACTTAATGAAAAGCACCATTTATTTGTTTCTCCATTCTCCAGTTTTTCCATTTTACTTCTTAGCAGCTGTTTGTATGCGTTGGTTGCTTGGTAACAGACCTGAGAGTTGATTACCGGACTCGATGGAGGGGTTCAAGATTTCTTAACTACAGGTAAGATGAGATTTTGTAAGATAGGATAAGAATCCTAAATCAACTTCAGATTTGCTACTTTAATACGAATTTGTGAAAAATCCTAAATTAACTTGTCAGATCTTAACTTAAGACTTAAGATAGAAAGTTTCTGTAATACGCCCCCAGGTCAGTGCTTCTACCGTGTACCCTGAGGTGCTAAATCGTTCCGATCACATTCTCAACTTTAAAGGTCCTTGCACACTGAGTATTCTTTTGCGTATTCCTTGCGTATTCGTCATTCAGAGGCTCTGAATTGTCAAGACGTGTTCGGTTACTAACGTAACCTCGGTTCCCTGAGAGTAGGGAACGAGTATGCAGCGGGAAAACTCCTTTTCTCGAGAATTTTATAGCCATTATTTTAAAATGCAGTGCAGCTGCACAGTGAGCACAGAGCAGAGCGCCTAGCTCGCTCATTGACTGTGCTGCAGCAACTGCACAAACCATAAGCAGACCATTTCGCCATAGAATCAGGTTAAATCGACTGAAGTGACAGCACCTGAGCCAAGCGTAATAGCACGGCAGGCTACACAATTCTCGTTCCCTAATCTCAGGGGACTAGCGTCCACTATCCATCTAAAAAGACTTTTTTTGACCGGCAGAACTTTAGTGTGGTCACCAAAACATACAAAGAGCTGTTTCGACTGTCTGAATGTGGCGGAGCACTCTAGATAGATTCTGATAGCCCTGACAGAGCAGACCAGATTCAAATTATTATCATCTTCCAACGG
Organism: Gila orcuttii; assembly: GCA_026230005.1. Classification (NCBI taxonomy): domain Eukaryota; kingdom Metazoa; phylum Chordata; class Actinopteri; order Cypriniformes; family Leuciscidae; genus Gila; species Gila orcuttii. Next base: position 44,084,898 of record JAPDVR010000004.1, on the reverse strand, counting down.
GGGAAGAGCTGATAGCGATATCACCTGGGCTCTGAACGGTGTTGAGAGCACCTTAGGAACATAGCCATGTCTTGGTCTGAGCCCGACTCTGGCGTCGCCAGGCCCAAACTCAAGGCATACAGTGCTTATGGAAAGCGCTTGCAGGTCGCTTACTCTTTTGACCGACGCCAGCGCTAGCAGAAGTGCGGTTTTGAGTGAAAGCAGTTTAAGGTCAGCTGTCTGGAGTCGCTCAAACGGGGGTCCCAGGAGGGAACAGAGGGGGGCCAAGGCGGGTTGAGCCTCCTGGCCCCCTAGAGGCAATGAATGACCAGGTCACTTTTCCACGTGGAATGGGGACGTGAAAAGCCGCTATGGCCGCCACATATACTTTGAGCGTAAAGGGGGTCCTGCAGCTCCTGAAGAAAGTAATAGAGGTACTTCACAAACGTGTGGGTCTAAGTTTCGTGCTGCACACCAGCTTGCGAACGCTAAACACTTGAGAGCATAGAGGCGTCTGGTAGACGGTGCTCTAGCTTCAATCATGGTGTTTCGGACTCCTTCTGAGAGGTCCCTGGGTACCCATTGAGGGGCCATACAAGTAGGGCCCCCAGATCTGAGCGTGGGTGCCAGATTGACCCGTTCGCCTGCGTAAGGAGGTCCTTCCTCAGTGGTATGGGTGAGGGAGCTGCCTTCAGCAGTTTCGCCAGGTCTGGGAACCAGGTTTTGGATCTCCAGAGGGGGGCTATGAGGAGGACTGAGCACTTGCTCTCCCTGATACGCTCGATGACCTGTGGGAGCATCAAGACCGGAGGGAGACCACTCAATGTCGAGGTCCTTGACGGCTTTCGTGAGGATGTGAATAAGTTCAGCGTCCCCGCTCGTTCTCCACTGGCTTGGGATGGAGGGGCAGGGTCAATTGTCGAGCCCGGCCAATCTTCTACCTCAGATGCAGCCAGAGACAGGCTGTCGTCGCCATATTCCTCAGATGCGCCAAACGAAACAAGTCCTGCCGCTTGAGAGGAGGGGCATAGATCCGTTTGCGCAATGTGCAAGAACCTTAAATTGGATTTTGGAGAATGCGCGGGATGTTTTACACATCCCCCAGAAATATTTAGGCCAAACTGTTTATGTTTAGGCCAAACTGTTAGGACCTCGGTTGTTTTTTTAGCAAAAGTGTGTTTGTTTAAGTGTAAGTCTGTGGTGCACTCAGACCACAAATCCAGCTGCATTGCTGTAGCAGACATTCACTGGTGGGTCGTTCTGCAGTGGTTGGAAATGTTTCCGGTTGGTCCAGTAGCCAATATCCTGTCAGTCAGCCCCTCTCTGGGGAAAGAATCTTCATTAATATGTCATTGTGACTGTCATACTCTATTAAGATCAGCTGTGGTTTATAATGTCCTGCCCTGGGGCTCCAGTCCAGTTGCCATAGTGTTCAGTGACCTTCACTTACAATCTTTATTGAGTCCTGACCTACAGTAGCGTAGGTGGAGTCAAGAAATAACGTAGACATGGATGTTTTTCTGACACCATGAGGTAGTTTCCATGTTGATATAAATCTCAAACACTCTACTGTTGCTTACAGTTTCACTGACTGAAATACACTTTTACAGCTGTTTGAGTGACCTGTGGAAGTCTGGTGCGTGTTGGAGAAAACATTTTACACTATGCTATTTTTGCAGTTTTGTTTAGTTACACTAGTACACAGGACAGAAATAGCAAAGCTTTAAATGATACCCCAGTGTACATTAGGCCATTAACTGATAACAAAAGAAAGAAGAAACATAACTCTTTAAATAAGATAAAATTAAATGTGATTCTGGTCCTTTTATTTCTTTTCTCTTCGAACTATTATGGGGAGGATTCTTTTATTTTTCGAGTAAAAACTATTTTAATGTAAAAGTTAACTTAAAAACATTCAAAAGTTTTTTTTTTTAATGTTAAATGTTAAAGTGTATTATGCTCACTAAGGCTACATTTATTTGATCAAAAATACAGTAAAAATAGTAATATTGTGAAATATTATTACGATTGAAAACAACTTTTTTTTCTATTTTTAATACGTTTTAAAATGTAAATTTATTTATATGGTGGCAAAGCTGAATGTGATATTTTTCAGTGATATTAAAAATCTCGTTTACATGTGATACGTCTGCTCTCGTTTACGTCTCCTAAACCATAAACAAGTAAACAGGACATGGGCAGCTTATCCATTGGTCTAATGGTGAAACTCCCTTCCGCTGCATAATGTAGCTCACACTGGCAGCAGCAGATCAGTCCAGGCTGTTGTGATAATGCTCCACTGACACTAATGACTCTACTGGCCTTTGGGCCGCTGGGAAATAATGGCCAGTGTTTGTCACACCGGCTGCTTTACAAGCCTATGTTGATTTTTGTTGTGCCTTAATAAGGTGGGATGTTTCACTGAAGGACAACTATGGAAAGATAATACAGGTAGTTTGAGAAGCAAGAGGATTTTGGTATTTTTAAAAGGTTATTTTTTAATTGTAAAAGCAAAGTTGTTAGTTGATATTCTTCTAAGTTGATATTCTTCTAAGTGCTAGACAAGTATATGTTTTAGTGTTAAGAAATGCTCATGTAAATTACACAAGACTTTAAAATCCTCTTTTGTGCAAAGACACCACATGGTCACGTCTGTTAAAGTAAAGTTTGAGTAAGACTGCTTGCTTGCGCTGTTGTACAATTTTTTTTGTTATGAAAAACACTCAAGAGGGGACACTCTAAAACAAACTGTCTGCATGAAATTAAAACTTGCCTTATTGTGAATGATTCATTGATGCATATTATTCCAAAGAAAAAAAGTGTTTATAATCTTCAATCAAAATGTTATTGTTACCTGCTCCACCTCTGAAACAACCCTCCTTTTTGGCTGTCTTCATGCATTCCTTTTACTTGAACCCTTCCCCTCTCATCCACCTGACTTCAATCTTGTAACAACCACTTTTCACAATACGATCTATTCCAGATTGATATAATCCTGTTGTACATTTTAAACATGTTAAAATTCCTGTTTTGCTGAATCACGTCACATGGGCTTAAAATGAGGACACTTTTTTTTTATTTTTTTATGTGAACTCAAGCTGAGATTGTTGCTAATATGTACCTGTAAGGTGGACTCGCATCATCACTTGAATATCTTCAGTTAAGTTCAAAAGAAGATTCAAATCACTGTGCTTGAGATATGATTGCTCTCGCGGTGAGTGGCGTGGCGACATTCCAGGAAAAAGATTTTTAGGAAAGGCGAAAAATAAACCGAGTGCATTTCTTTCAGCAATTCCTCAATCTTTTATTTTTCATTCATTTTTAAATTAAATCATTGTTATTTCAAACCCACTCCTACTTTGTAAATTAGGCTTATTAGATTGTTGCTTATTCACGAAACTCATTCCTGTTTGCCTGGTGTTATTACCACCCACGGAAAGCAGATGGTATATTCAATTAAATTTAACTCTGTAAAGCCTGACAATTTAAAATATTAGTCTAATTTTTTTTCTTTTTTCTAATCATTGTTTATTGAACCTTTAGACAATTTTTAAAAGGCTTACATACTATACTTTTTTTTTTTTAGGCATGCTATTTGATACATCAGCCTTTTTTGGCTCATTTACAGGAACATTTGGAATTCATACCTCGAGGAGGAAAAAACACCTCAATTTTATTTAGATGTCCAAACTGGGCAAAAATATGCAATTTAGTGCAGTTGCTGATATTTTTATAAGATTAAATGTGGGGTAAATGAATGAGATCTTCAGTATACAGTCAACAGTATAGCAGACTACTTGCATAAAATTCATGTTAGCATCATTTTTCACTCTGTATTTCCCAATAACATGTATTAGTAAAATATTTAAATGCTTAGTTTTATGAGCTCTACATATTTGGGGCAAAACATGATGATGATTGAGAGATGTACAAATCAACGTTTTTCAAAAGCCTGAACACATTTTAAAATGACTTTTCAAAAAAGAAAAAGTATGACGGACGAAGGAGTATAGAACCCAATTCGCTTCAGTCCAGTGTTCATTTTGAAATATTAGTTACAATATAAAAGTTATTCTTACATTTACCTTATACAAATCAATAAAGATTTCACAGCAAAAAGACGTGTACCATGACCTGTAAGTGGACATTTAGTACAATTATACCGTTTATTTGCTAAAAATATAAACTTTTCTGCAAAGTTTTGTTTAATATATAATAATTTAGTGGCCTTAGAAATTTGCATATAAAATATGATAAAGTAGGCTTTATATGGTTAAAAGAAATGTTTGTTTTTCATTTTCAATAATTAAATGGAGAAGAGTATTACATGTATGACCAGGCATATAGCTAGACGGGGGTATAGTAGAGAGCACTTTTGGCGCTTTTCCATTACCAGTACCAGCTCATCTCAACTCGACTCGCCTCGCTTTTCGCTCTGTTTTCCATTGCAGATAGTACCTGGTCGTCATAGCGACGCCGCAGGAAACTGCCGTGACGTAATCTTCAAAGCGACACACACCCGCTATCCACACACAGGACAATGGAGGAAATTGAGTGTCTGTTTTTGATCCTCGGGATGTGGCTGTTTCTCACACGGCGTATTCTTCCGAGTTCCCATGGGTAAAGTTATATCTATTTAAAAATCACGCAATCTCTGGCCAAACTATTTAAAAATGGCGGGGTTATTCAGGATACTCCGTCTGGCGTGTGCAATGATGACGCAGTGAATATTGACGATTCTCTCTGACCAATCAGCAGTCTGCCGTGTTTACACGTCACATTTTAGTATCGCCTCAGCTCGCTCAGAACCTCGCCGGAGGTGATACGAAAAAAAGTACCCGAAAGCAGGTACAGGTACAATTTTACGCAGTGGAAAACCAAACAAAGTCGAGACGAGGCGAGCTGAGGCGAGCTGGTACTGTGTAGTGGAAAAGCGCTGTTTGTCAAGTCACCTTTATTTTTTTTTATATAGGAAGTGTTCCCGGTTCCGGCTGATCTACAGTAGTTTATGCCGCCTAATAATCATTTAACTGATTTGAATTATAGAAATGTATAATGTTCTATGTGTATGCTAGGTTAAAGAGATGTGTTTTTAGTCTCGATATAAATGGACAGAGTGTGTCTGCTTCTCGAACAATGCTAGGAAGACTATTCCAAAGATTAGGTGCTAAATAAGAAAAGGATCTACCGCCAGCAGTCGATTTTGATATTCTAGGTATTATCAACTGACCAGAATTTTGAGATCAAAATAGACGTGAGGGACGTTAAGAGCTCGCTCAAGTACTGGGGAGCTAAACCATTTAGTGCTTTGTCAGCAATCAGCAATATTTTTAAATTTAAATGATGTTTATTAGGGAGCCAAAGCAGTAATGACAGAACCGGGCTAATTTGGTTCTAGTAAGAACTCTGGAACGCTGCTGCGTTTTGGAACAACTGGACTTTGTTTATTAAGGGAGCACAGCAATCACCCATTAGAGCATTACAATAATCTAGCCTTGAGGTCATGAACGCATGATCTAACGGTTTCGCATTTTACATTGAAAGCATATGTCGTAATTTAGATATATTTTTAATATGGTGGACCTGTGCCTAGACACGACATACGCATGTAGTCAGCCGGATCCGGGCCTTATCCAGATCAGATTGAGGAAAGATTGGTATCAAAGAGCACACCCAGGTTCCTAACCAACGACGTAGACTTGACAGAGCAGCCATTAATTGTTAATACGTGCAGAGGTTTTTTGCCCAATAATTAGAAACTCTGTTTTTCCAGAATTAAGTAGTAGGAAAATACAAGTCATCCAAATTTTTATATCAGCTATGCATTCCTTTAATTTTGTGAATTGGTAATTTTTGTCGGGGCACGAAGAAATATAGATCTGAGTATAACATTGAAAACTAATGCCATGTTTCTTAATGGCATCTCCCAAGGGTAGCATGTGCAGGGTGAAAAGCAACGGTCCTAGTACTAGGGATGGCTCGATACCACAATTTTGTCTTCGGTACGATACCAGAACCTAATACCTCTGTATCGATACTAAATTATTACCACTGGTAAAAAAAAAAAAAAAAAGTCTCAAAATTTAAGTGACACTTAAAAAACACTGCTTGAAACTCTCCATTACCAAATGTGCAAAGAAAGGGTATCAAAATGTAAATTAAAAAAAAAAAAAAAATCAGTCAGGGAACATACAGTAGGTTAAATTTTGATTTTGGAGAACCCAACCCCCCCCCCCCCCCCTGAAATTATACAATTAAAATAGGTTAATATCTATAATGATAGATTCACATATAATAATAATAATAGAATAATGAAATGACATGTAAACCATTAGCTGTCATACATCAACAGAGAATTATCAACATTTATTGCATTTATTAATCTTGGTTTGGTTACTGTTTGGGTTCATATTAGTTTAGTGCATTGCATAAAGTAATGTTAACATGCTAAACATGTATTAGTACATTTAAATGTTTAGGTCATTTAATCACTGATTGATATAGATTAATAAATGCTATAATACAGTTAGGTCAGGTTACCTGATGAATTAGGGATGCACCGAATGCTCGGCAACGGAAATTATTCGGCTGAAAATAGCAAAAAAAAGCACTTTAGGTGTTCGGACGAATAAGTAAAAAGACCGAATAAATTAGACCGAACAATGACGTTTTTGATGACGCGATCAAATAGTAACCAGCGTAGAGTGAGAGGCGCGCGCTTTATAAATGCAGCAAACATGCCCCCTCTCCCCCTTTGAGCAGATAACAAAAGAGAAGCTCATCTGATGCATCTGTGGCAGATGTTATATCCTTACTTGCAGCACTAATGCGTCTTTTAACCCTCTGTAGTTGACAAACGCGCCGCCGCGTTTTGCTGGATTTTTTTCACATAGCAGCAAAATAGACTTAAATACTCCGTCATTTAAGGTCACTTAAATGCAGACTTAAGAAATATGAAAAAATAAACTGTTAAATGTCTACTTGTGTCCACTTACAATCGAAATAAAACTGTGCTTTTGCAAAATAAAGAAAATAAACAGGTTGTGCTTTCTGCCTCTCCGTCTCCGTTAACTTTTTTCCTGGAGCACGTCTCTAAACTTAAAACTCAGCCAATACTAGTCACACAGGCAAAGGCAATATATCTTTAATTGTCTACTTTTAAATGATCTAATTCAAAACGAAAACAAATATTCTCTGTTTATGTAATGAAAAGAGAGAGATGTCAGTCGTTCTCATGGCAACTCCTTATCTGCTAAATCGCCACGGAGAGCGCGCGCTATATTGAAACCCAAATGATCTGAGGCAATCCATGCAAACCTGTCAACGCCCACGATAAAGTGTATGTAAACCGCAAAAGTAGGCTTATGTCTAGGACAGTTATTCACTTGTTGTGGGTAATTTTTTTTTTTGGGCACTTTTCAATGAACTTTTTTAGTTACATTCTTTCAGCAGTCAGTTATAGGCCTAACCTAGGCTATTCAAGAAGGGGGGCTTCAAAGATGGCCAAATAAAAATATATTTTTTATTTTACTAATTTATTTATTTTAAGTTATATTGTGCTTTGTTTAAATAACAAAAAAAATCAGTGTTAAATAAATTGTATTTTTGCAATTTGATTTTTTCTCTGAAAAGCAAGACAAAATAGTAAAAAAGCTTATTTTTACTATTTAATTATGGCAAAATAAATGGAAAAAATGTGAAACACTGCGTTCGGTGTTCGGCCAAGCGTTTCATTATTATTCGGCTTCGGCCAAGAATTTTCATTTCGGTGCATCCCTATAATGAATGTTGACAAATGTAGCTTAATTGTAATCTCTCTCTCTCTCTCTCTCTCTCTCTCTCTCTCTCTCTCTCTCTCTCTCTCTCTCTCTCTACAGCGGCACTAATATGCCATTCATTTTACTATCACTAATACTAAAATTAATATTATTAAAATTTTTATTCTTCATTCATTCAAATTCAATTAATGTTTGTTTGAAAGTGCAAAAATGATGAGACCTAAACTTAATTGGTTCTAGCGTGTCATGCAAGCAGATTTGAGCTTTCGTGTTACCGTATCATATATAATTGATAAGCTCTTACTTATGTGCGCTGTTCAGTGTTCAATAAAAGTCTAAATTAAATCAGTTGAATGATGGACTAACGGTCACTAACCTGTCGATCTCTGAACTCTTTGAACAAGTCAGGATGAGCATCTGACGAGTCAAGTGCTTAGGCAGATTTGATGTGTTGCCTTCCCGTTTGCAGAGTGGTGCATTGAGATCTGTTTCTTTACTTTTCTCATGACTTTTGTAGGCAAAGTAATGCCTTATTTCACTCATACTGCTCTCTCTATTTATTAATTTCGGGCGTGTAGAAATTCGAATGAGCTTCGTTTGATCCATCGTGTTCCTCTGTTGTCACCGTTTGCCGGTTTCGCATGACCCGCGTCAGTTTAGATAGCGCACTGCCGCCTAGCGGTGAACTTCGAAACAGCAGCGCATCAAATACCGAATTGAACAAAATTATGAGATTGTACCGTTTGAAATATAATATATACCGGTATTTTGGCAGTACCGGTATACCGCGCATCCCTACCTAATACTGAGCCTTGCGGTACTCCATACTGAACTTGTGATCGATATGACATCTCTTCATTTACTGCTACAAACATAACGGTCAGATAAGTATGATTTAAACCATGCTAATGCAATTCCACTAATGCCATCATAATTTTCGAGTCTATTCAAAAGAATGTTGTGGTTGATGGTATCAAATGCAGCACTAAGATCCAGTAACACTAATAAAGAGATACAATCACGATCGGATAAGAGCAAATCGCCTCTAATGAGAGCAGTCTCAGTACTATGGTACAATCTAAATCCTGACTGGAAATCCTCGCAGATACCATTTCTTTCTAAAAAGGAACATAGTTGTGAAGATATTGCCTTTTCTAGTATTTTTGACAAAAAGGGTAGATTTGAGATCAGCCTGTAATTGACTAATTCTCTAGGATCAAGTTGCATTTTTTTTAATAAGAGGTTTAATAATAGCCAGCTTAAAAGTTTTTGGTACATGTCCTAGTGACAGATTAATTAATGATATTAAGAAGAGGATCTGTGACCTCTGGAAGCCTCTCTTTCAGTAGCTTAGTCGGTATAGGTTCTAACATACATGTTGCTGATTTAGATGATTTAACGAGTTTAGACAATTCTTCCTCTCCTATTGCAACGAATGAATGGAATTTTTCCTCAGGGACACTACAATGCATTGTCTGATCCAACTCTGTAGTAGACGGTTGCATAGTTATAATTTTTTCCCTAATATTATCAATCTTGTAGGTAAAGAAGTTTTTTTTTTTTACTGAAAGATAGTAAAAGTCTTTACTGCTATGCTGTTTGGAACCTTGAGAAGTAGAAGCTTTATTTATTTGTTAATTTAGCCACTGTATCACATAAATACCTAGGGTTGTGTTTGTTTTCTTCGAAGAGAGACGAAAACATTTTTTAACCCTCTGGGGTCGGCAAACGCACCGGCACGTTTTGCTCAATTTCTTTCACATGGCAGCAAAATAGACTTAAAATACTGTCATTTTTGGTCATACAGACTTAAGAAATATGAAAAAATAAACTGTTAAATGTCTACTTTTTTGTGTGTCCACTTACAATCGAAATAAAACATTGCTTTTGTAAAATAAAGAAAATAAACAGGGTGTGCTTTCTGCCTCTCCGTCTCCGTCTGTACTTTTAAATTATCTAATTCAAAACTAAAATAAATATTCTCTGTTTATGTAATCTATATAAAAAGAGAGAGATGTCAGTCGTTCCCATTATCATTCTCGCAGCTCATTATTCTGCTAATGTGACACGCCCACGGAGAGCGCGCGCTATTCAAACGCAAATGATCTGAGGCAAAACATGCAAATGTGTCAACTCGATAAAACTGGGAAATTTACCTCAGAACAATTGCTGGTTTATTTTCATTTCGAGGAGCAACGCATTCAGCTGAGAATTGTGAATAGTATGTTTTTTATTCTTGTGCTTTGTTCTAATCGCGATATGGAATAGTGTCTGTAAACTGCAAAAAGACTATTTAAATTTGAATCACGTTTCTGTGTGAATGAATTAACGGCACAGATGGGCGCTGTTGTTTACTACAGCTTGCAAAAAGACTGTTTAACTCTCTGGGGTCTGAGGGGTTTTCTGGGTCCTGGAGGTGTTCTGACATGCTCTGACATTTGTGCTTTTTTCAGTTATTTATAAACATGTTAATGGCAAAGGTGTAAATTCACTCTATATAGCACAAACGGGGCTACCGTAATATGTGAGCAACATGTATGTACATGTTTGTATTTTTGAGAGAATATTGTTTATGCATGGTTATTGAAAAAACTAAAACTTAAAGTGTCTGAAATAAGGCCACAAAACACATACTAAATATGTGTCCACAAGACTTTTGACTAATGGGCAATGTTTTTGCTTCAAAATGATCTGAAAATCATCCTGCCTAATCATTTACACAAAACAATACATTGATTTAAATTTTATAAGACACCTTTTGTTTGGAAAGGCAATATGCGTGGAGGCGTGTTCACACCTGAGAAGACAAAGGCCGGATAATGTGCCACATACATAATGAGCTGCATATTAATTAGCCTCTCACACAGATGTGTCACAGGGTCCCAAAGAATGCAAGGACAAAAGAAATTATCTATATATACTTATTTTACAATTAAAAATTGTAACCAATTACAAATAGGTTACAATTACAACAACAATTACAATTTTAACAATATTTCAAGTGTATTCTTTCTTTGTAAAAAGTATACATTTTATCATACATATTAAAAAAGGTAAGGATTCATTAGTTTGAATATTGGAACAAACACTATAAAAACATCTTAGTTGATAATTCAATATACTTACTTTATTTTTGACAAAACATCATACTATAGTATATTTAACATGAGCAGAAATTGGTGAACAAAAGCTTACCTATTTAATGTGACAGTAGTCTTTTTTTACAGTCAAAACTTTATAATCTATCCAAAACTAATCACAAAATCTTGTCTAAACATTCATATTTAGTCTGTAACATATTGTGTATGATATATTAGCACATACGTGTTAATTTGCAGTTTGTTGCTTATACAGACATTTTATTTCAACATATTTCAGTCTATTTTTACTCATCTTAGTAGGCTATAGCAATATAGTTTGGATGTGTTCATGTAAAAATAACATGTTTACTAATGTAGATGCGAGAGTGAATGAACGGCACAGACACGCGATGTATAACTGAAGTAAACAAAGCGCACGCGCCTGTGCCGTTCATTCATCATTTAGCCTACACACAGACACGCAATTCATATTTAAACAGTCTTTTTGCGGTTTATAGACAGTATTCAATATCGCGATTAGAACAAAGCACTTGAGAATAAATTACTTACTACATCAGCTGGATCCGTTGCTCCTCGAAATGAAACTACCAGCACTTCTGGTACATTTTCCAGGGTTATTAGATAGTATTATTCCTATCCCGTAGGGATACGCTGTGTTCACAGCGGTAGTAAGAAACTTACTAAACATGATGTGTTTTATAATCCAGCTGGTGGGCGTTGACATGTTTGCATGGCTTGCCTTAGATCATTTGCGTTTGAATACCGCGCGCTCTCCGTGGGCATGGCACATTAACGCGTAATGAGGTATAATGAGCTGGAAAGAAAAATACTGACATCTCTCTCTTTTCATACAGATTACATAAACTGAGAATATTTGTTTTTTTATATAAATTAATTCATTTAAAAGAAGAGAGTTCAAGCTTCATTATGGAAAAACACTCGTGCCTGTATGACAAGTATTCGCGGAATTACAGTTAATTTTCTGACGCGTTTCAGAATGGACTTCACTGACGGAGAGAAGGCAAAACTAGCATCATGTTTATTTTTCTTTATTTGACTAAAAGCACAATACTCTGTTGATTTTGATTTTTACATATTTGTGTTATACATCATTCGATCTTGTTAAGTGTCCATTTTTTTTGTGTATAATCACAATATAAACAGAGTATTTTGAGTCTCTTTTGCACTGATAAGAAAAAAAGCGATACTATCGCGCCGGCGCGATAGCCGACCTCAGAGGGTTAAATATGAATCGGGTGTCTGTGTGTGAATGAAAGAACGGCACAGATGCGCACTGTTGTTTACTATGTTACAGACGAAATATGAAAGACAACATTTCGTTGACTAGTTTTGGATAGATTATAAATAATTATTAGATTATTATTTACTCTAAAATAGACATCAAATAAGCTTTTTTTAGCCAGTTTCTGCTCATATGTTAAATATATAGTATGTTTTGTCAAAAATAAACTCATCAACTAAGATATTGTTATAGTGTTTGTTCCAATGTAAGCTATGTCAAACTAATGAATCCTTAACTTTGAAATGTGTATGATAAAATGTATTGGCCTACTTTAAAAAAGAATACTTTATAAGAAATTTATGGAAAGACTATTTTCTTTTCAAGATGTTTCCAACTCTAACTTTGAACCAATTCTTTAGAATGGCCCATATAGCCTATTTGAACAGGATTTGTTTTCAGGTATGACTATGTACTAAAAATGTGCTTTTGACTTTAATTTATGGTTTCACTTTATTTTGATGGTCCCTTTAACACATTCTGTTGTCTATAAGTAACATTGCACCTTCATGTCTACTAACTCTCATTAGAGTATTAGTAGAGTATTAGTAGACTGGTAGGGTTAGGGTTAGAATAAGTTGACATGTAGTTGCAAAGTTACTTATAGTCAGTAGAGTGTCTGTTGGAGGACCATCACAATAAAGAGTTTGCAGATATGAAGCAGATAGTCAACTAATACTCTAATGAGAGTTGACATGTAGTTGCAAAGTTACTTATAGTTAACAGAATGTTCAAAAGGTACCATCAAAATAAAGTGTTACCTAATTTATATTTGGATTATTTATATATATATTATATATATTGTCCTTGCATTCTTTCTTGTGTGACGCACCTGAATGAAAGGCTCATTATGCAGCTCATTACGCGGGGCATTGTCTTCTCAGGTGTGAACCACATAATTATTAATGATCGTGTTGGATCATATTGCCTTTCCAAACAAAAAGTGTTTTACAAAATTTAAATCAATCTATTGTTTTATGTGAATGATTAGGCAGGATGATTTTCAGATCATTTTGAAGCAAAAACTCTAGGCGACAACATCCATTAGTCAAAAGTATTGTGGACACATATTTAGTGTGTGTTTTGTGGACTTATTTCAGAAACTTTAATTTTTAGTTTTTTCAATAACCATGCATAAACATTATTCTCTCAAAAATACAAACATGTACATACATGTTGCTCACATATTATGGTAGCCCTGTTTGTGATAAATAGAGTGTAATGACACCTTTGGCATTAATATGTTTAACCCTCTGGGGTCTAAGGTGTTTTTGGGTTCCTTTTGATGTTTTGACATGCCCTGACATTTGTGCATGTTGCTTATAAACATATGTATTTTTTTCAGTTTTTTTTAGTTGCTTATAAACATATGTAAGGAACCTGGGTCAGGCTTTGGAGATATGTATTCAAAATTAGTAATTTTTCAATTAATAATCATTCATACGGGTTTTACCCAGGTAATCATACATGTTAAATCTCCCAAATCCCTGCATCTGCATTCATATATGTACTTAGGCAATTAACACAAAAGATTAAATTATAATTAATTCCATATGTAGACTATATTTTACAGACAGGTTAAAATGAGCTCAATTGTATATCAATACTTAATCAAAACGGATTATAATTAAATATTTAATATATCAATTATGCCTATCATAGATCGATCGTCGGGATAATCTTTAAGGGGATTAATATGTGACCGAATCATCTTTTTGTCCAGCAAAAACCTGATCATTCGATCTCAATCAAACCTCACAAAATTATCCTACTTTATAGACTTTCAGGAGAAGCTATTCCTCTGGCCAGAAGGAACAGCCTTCCTGTTTTATAACAACTCTTTAAGTAGGCTATCAATAAATTTGTAAAGCACGTAGCTTTGGATCGTATAACATTAAAGGGACTTGTATGAGCATAGAGACAGAATCAATAAATGAATATAATGCATTTAATAAAGGAAAACTACGTATACAGTTACTAACGTTACAATAAATGTATTTACAAACACAATAATGGCAACGACAATGGAAAAGAATGCATCAATAAAGAGAGAGAGAGAATGAGAGAGAGAGAGAGAATCTGACTAAACAATGGGCGCCAATGTGAGTGTGCACACCGACGCGTAAAACGCCACACGTAAAAGCGTCATTTTTTTTAAAACGCCTCGGGTTCGTTTTTTTGGTTTGACGCGCCGCGTCAAAAACTATCCGACCAATGAGATTGGCGCTTTTGCTCACGTGTCTGGAGCTTCTGAAGTTACAGTAAAACACAACTTGGGGGCGCTCAAACACAAAACGGTCTTGCCTTGCACACATACATAATGGCAAAGAAGATATACAGCGTCTACTACACTCTGCCGGGAAGAAATAAGACGAGGAAGATGCAAGGCCAGATGAATGTAGAGCTGCTGGTCTTGTTGGTGTCTTTATAAAGAGACACCAACGAGACTAAAGAACTATATGACAAACGCGACAAACTTGCTCTCTTCTTCTGAGTGACAAGCGAGTGTCAGAAGCACTTTGTGGACCGTGGTATTTCTGTTTTACATTGAGCGCCATCTAATGTCAGGGAATAAATTTGCATGTTCACTCGGCTCATCGTCAGCGAAAATCGCTTGGGTGTGAACACAAAAAACGCGTTGAAAAACGCTGACGAATAACGCAGGCCGATATCCGTCCCGGTGTGTACGAGGCTTTAGCCTACTACTCTTTGGCCGGCGCACAAGCCCAAGTGTGTGCGGCGTGCCTGATGTGTTGTTTCCGGTCTAGCTATCCGGTGTGATGTAGTTTTTCTAGCGTTACTAGTTGTTGCAACAGCATGTGAAAAAAACTACAAAGTTTGCTAGGCCAAAAAGAGCGTTAATCTTGCGATAAAAAAATTAACGCCGTTAAAATGGTTTGCGTTAACGCCGTTAATAACCCGTTTAACTGACAGCACTATATATATATATATATACATATATATATATATATATATATTTTTTTTTTAAAGTATGTATATTTACACATGTAATTAAACACATATTTTAAGTGTTATTAAGATTAATTAATAAGAAAAAAAGTAGATGGGATCATGAGCTGCCTAAAGATTCCCATCCCTACTGTACAATGACTTATTGCTTGTCTTTGTCGACTAATACAGAGGGTAAAGAACTTAAAAAGTAATCGCATATTAAATCGCAATCGCAATATTGGTTAAAAAAAATCGCAATTAGATTATTTTCCATAATCGGTTCAGCCCTATCTCAGACGCACATCAGAAAAGGGGTAGAAAAGGGGCCTGTGGAGCTATAATAATGAGGAATTCAGACCCAAGCATTGCAGTTCCGCTTTATATAGACCACAAATGTATGATTTATTTGTAAAAAGGAACGATTTAAAAGGATATGTCCCCTTTAAGATATTTATTTTGTTAAGGAAAAATGACAAATGTTTGAATGTTCTACCTCAGATTTGTGAAATGTTTACCTGTCTGGCAAGTGTTTGTCATGATATGTTCTGACAATAGAGAGTAGTTTTAAACCACAATTAACACTGATTTCTACAACTTTCACTTAGGTCAAAAATTTGCCTTTAAACTTGAAAGAAATAAAGATTTGACATTTATTGTGATAATTATCGATATCGACTGATATAAAAAAAATTATCGTGATAATTTTTTTTGGCCATATCGCCCAGCCCTAATTTCAATTTTATTTGTTGAACATCAATTAAAGCATAACTGTCGCATAATTAGGATGGAAACGCCACTTGTAAGATTGACCGTATTTTCGTCAAATTGCCTTTTGAATCTTAAAGTGGCGTTTTCATCCTAATTATGCTTTTAAACAAAAGTTTGCCTCGGGTAGATTCACAAAAAGACCCTCTGTTGGATTTTGGCGAGTGTTATGCTTAATTTTTACCCTTAAATGGGTTTGAGAGTTTTTTGTATTTCCTTGTTCGCGGAACAGACACAGTCTCTATATGATGATATTTAGGTGAAAGAGTCCCTATGTGATGGGATTTATCTGACTTCTGTGACGTGAGACAGCTAGCAGACGGTCAATTTAGCCAGTCTGTCTGCTTCCTGACCTGAGCCAGAATCAGATAGTCAAGTTTCAAATATAAGACTATGTGCCATATTACTAGAGATAAGAGCGGCACCATGCCAGGAGGGATGAATACCATCTCTTTTTTAACAGATCAGGTCTGCCCCAAAAACTTTTCCAATTGTCTATGAACCCTATATTATTCTACAGACACCACTTAGACAGCCAGCCATTGAGTGTCTACTAAATATCTCATCACTCTGGCGAACGGGAAGGGGGCCAGAGCAAATTACAGTGTCTTGACATTATACTTGCAAGTTCACACTTTAATGTTAATTTTAGTGATCTCTGACTGGTGAAGTCGAACATCATTAGTGCCGACGTGAATAATAATCTTAGAGAATTTACGATTCGCATTAGCCAGCACTTTTAAATTTGATTTGATGTCAGGCGCTCTGGCCATGTGACTATGGTTGCAATAACTAGGGCACTTTCAACATGATTCTCAGTGGGTGCGTCACGGAGTTGGGAGAACCTGTTTGATGTTCTAATAGGAACGGAAGAGCGGTATTTTGTCCCACAACTATGCCTTCTCACAGACACCCAGTTGCCCTGCTGCAAGGGCTCTACAGCCGGAACTGAACAATGTACAGAGTAAAATACTTTATTTTATCCCTCTATTGAGACTCTTTCATTATTTTAATGGATCCTTGCTGAATGAAAGTATCAGTTTCTTTAAAAAAAGACCCCAAACATTTGATTGGTTGTGTAAATATAATAATTGGCCTAATTATAATAAACAGAATAATAATCAAAACTACATTTTATTTGATGGGGCCAGTAAGGGACTTCGATAAAGGGAAGGGGGACGCCGGCCCAAAAAAAGGTTGAGAACCACTGTTATACAGGGTCAAGAAATTTCAAATGCGCACATTTGAGCTGATTCTTGTCTCTATATATGTAGATAGAATATGGCAAGTTGCATTTGCTGACAACCAACAATGGCACTTCACAGTGTATTATATAATGCTGTAAACACTGTTGGCTGCGGATGCATTAAATTTGATTTATGCTGATTTTGTCATATTTTTTGTCTAATTTAATGAATCCCGAAAGGCAATGTTACAGTAATCTGACCTGGCCGAATTTCCAGCATCACTAGGCCTAAAACAAATGAGACCAGACTTTTTCTTGCTGGCTGTCGGTTGATGGTCTGTCAGAATCTTCCTCTCAAAGCCAAGACAAAGTGTATTGTGAAAAAGACAGGAGTAATCTTCAGTGTGCATTATGAAGGTACTTAGCATGTGAAATTAAGTGGTGTGTTGTATCATCCTGTGAGTATTATGTTTTGTCAGCGTCAGTCCTGCTCTCTCCTACTGCGACGGATCTGGCCTTTGCACTGCTTTCACTCCTGTGGCTCCACGTTTCTAATTATCCTCCCTGTGACTCACCGCAATGAGGTGTCAGTCTTTGACAAAGCGAGGCCTTTTTTCTTCAAAGGGGAGAGGAGTAGCTTCACTGCAGGGGATTTATCAGTGTTTGCCTGATAATGGAGTGTGTGGTCTGATAATAAAGTGTGTGGTTTGATGAGTTTTCCGCTACACTAAGATTTATTCATCAAGATAATACCTTCATAAGTTATATTCAGTACTGATACTTCAGCTTACACACATGGATAGCAATAAAGGAGCTTATAGAATGTGAAGTGATGGTTATATTATGAGATGACCAGTTTGTAGAAATGCACCTGATTTAAGATTTCCATTTCATTTTATTGCTTTCTATGAAAAAAATATTAAAGAGGTCTTGTGTGTTTTTCTGTTGAGTT
The DNA here is from genome assembly GCA_026230005.1 of Gila orcuttii. Lineage (NCBI taxonomy): Eukaryota > Metazoa > Chordata > Actinopteri > Cypriniformes > Leuciscidae > Gila > Gila orcuttii. The sequence continues at coordinate 44,066,885 of JAPDVR010000004.1, read as the reverse complement.
TTGAGGAAATTGTGGCAGGGGATTAATTTCGGGAAGACCGAAGTAAAGAGATATAAGGAGCACAAAACTTGCACTGCTGTATTTTATCATACAGTGAGGGAAATAATTATTTTATCCTCTGTTGATTTTGTAAGTTCACCCAATTACAAAGAAATGAAGGGTCTATTATTTTTTATGGTAGATTTATTTTAACGGAGAGAGACAGAATATCAACCAAAAAATCCAGAAGAACACATTATATAAAGGTTGTAAATTGATTAGCATTTGATTGAGTGAAATAAGTATTTGATCCCCTACCAACCAGCAAGAATTCTGCCTCCCACAGATTGGTTATGTGCCCATGTGGAACGCAGATTAGTCCTGTCACTATTAGAAAGTAATCCTAATGTCAGTGGACACCTGTCTACATAATCTGTATCTTCCATTCCAAACTCTCCACCACCATAGGCAATACCAAAGAGCTGTCAAATATCAGGGACCAGATTGTAGACCTGCACAAGGCTGGAATGGGCTACAAGACCATCAGCAAGAAGCTTGGTGACAAGGAGACTTTTGTTGGTGTGATTATTCAGAAATGAAAGAAATACAAAATGAAAAATCAATCCTCGGTCTAAGGATGATCATGAGAAAGGTGAGGGATCAGCCCAGAATTACACGGGAGGATCTTGTCAATGATCTCAAGGCAGTTGGGATCACAGTCACCAAGCAAACCATTGGTAACACAATACGCCGCAATGGATTGAACTCCTGCAGCACCTGCAAGGTCCCCCTGCTCAAAGCGGCACTATGCAGGATTTCTGCTTTTGTCAAACAGCGACCCCTAGGGTCGCTGTAGAATACTTGTATTTAACGTTACTGTCGTAAATGCCACTCACGCAGAGCGTATCTGCACTCACGGCCTCTGCACTTTATAATAATAAAGTAGCCTACCACGTTAGGCTTACCTGAGCCTAAATGCCAGATGACATTATTAATAAAGTTACATGTACGTTGCATTATTTTGTAACAATGTCCGTTATGATGTTGTTAGATATGATTATTGCAATTTATCATAATAGTTTGCAAATTGCGCTTATTTACAACATGTAGGCTTATTTATGTCCTGATAATTATGTGAAATATTGACAACTGTTCTCATGATAATCGCAGGAATCAACTTTAACAGTGAAAGCCTAAGCGAGTGGGACTCTTGTCCGGTTCCTCGCGCTGTCAGATTCTCGTTACCTTTTTCTAGACTCTTCCGACCGCGCTTTCTTCGTTTTTTTCGCCATTCTGGAAACGCAGGTTCGATGTTTACTCGTGTCTGACTCCTCGCTCGGTCAGTCTGCCGTTTCCTCTTTCTCTTTTCCTCCGACAATGCTTTCCTAGCTTTCTGCTTCTTAGCCATGACTAAAGTTGTTCTTATAGCTAGCCGGATCCTGGATGGGGGCGTGTATATTTCTTTTACTGTCCATGCCTGGCGTGTATGGGTGCAGTGCCTTAAAGCAAATCGTTACATTGCGAGAGCTGATATCACGAGGTGGTCCGCCGGCCCAAAGTTGCAAGTGCTGTTTTTCCGCTCACAGGCACCAGGGGGGGGCGAGCTGGCCACCATTCAGCCCAAAAAGAGTCATATAACCATTCCAATAACTCCGAAGCTGTTCAGTTAAGCTAAAAAAAACTGCATAGTGCTGCTTCAAGAAGGCACATATAGAAGCCCGTCTGAAGTTTGCCAATAAACATCTAATGATTCAGAGAAGGCTTGGGAGAAAGTGCTATCGTCAGATGAGACCAAAATTGAGCTCTTTGGCATCCTCAACTCGCCGTGTTTGGAGGGAGAGAAATGCTGATTATGACCCCAAGAGCACCATCCCTACAGTCAAGCAAGGAGGTGGAAACATAATTCTCTGGGGCTGTTTCTTTGCTAAGAGTACAGGACGATTATACTGTATTGAGGAGCTGAAGGACGGGGCCATGTACCATAAAATCTTAGACGAGAACCTTCTTCCCTCTGCCAGAACACTGAAGAGGGGTCGTGGATGGGTCTTCCAGCATGACAATGGCCCAAAACATACCGCCAATGCAACAAAGCAGTGGCTCAAGAAAGAAGCACATTAAGGTCTTGGCCTAGCCAGTCTCCAGACCTTAATCCTATAAAAAATCTGTGGAGGGAGCTGAAACTTTGAGTTGCCAAGCGACAGCCAAGAAACCTTAAGGATTTTGAGAGTATCTGTAAAGGACGAGTGGACCAAAATCCCTCCTGAGATGTGTACAAACCTGGTGACCAACTACAAGAAACGTCTTACCTCTGTGCTTGCCAACAAAGGTTTCTCCACCCAGTACTAAGGCATGTTTTGCTTGGGGATCAAATAATTATTGAAATGCAAATCAATTTATAACCTTTATATAATGTGTTTTTTCTGGATTTTTTGGTTGATATTCTGTCTTTATCCATTAAAATGTAAGTGGGCGAACTTACAAAATCAGCAGGGGATCAAATAATTATTTCCCCCTCTGTAGTTTTTCTTACACCTGGATAAATTTGTACTTTGAGGGTCAAATGCATCCTTCGGCCTCCTCCATGTCTTAGCAAGCTGTTGGATGGGTTAGGGGGTTGGGGACTAATTGCTGTTGTTCTGAAAAAAAATGGGTAACAGTTTACAATAAGGTTTTATTCGTTAACTACTTTAGTCACCATGAATTAAGAATGAACAATACTTCTACAGCATTTATTTATTTGAATGCACTGTGACAACTAACTAACATGATTAAACAATGAACGACTGCATTTTTCTTTTTTCATTTTTCTTAACTAACATTAACAAAGATTAATAAATACTGTAACAATGTTTTGTTCATTGTTAGTTCATGTTAGTTAATACATGAACTAATGAAACCTTATTGTATTGTTACCAAAAATTGTGATTGCGATTTAAAATGTAAAATAATAATACTTATTATTATAAAAATTACAAAGTAAAATCCCCTAAAAAATAAATGTTACTATTGTAATATTTCACTGTAAAATAACAAATTTAAGTACTTCAAATAGTTTTTTTTTTTTTTTTTTAACTTTACAACTGTAAAATGTATGGCTGCCTTGTTTCTTAATTTCAAAACATTAAACTATCGAACGTTTGGCAGAAAACCACAGGAAGCCTTTAAAGCCCTAAAGCTCTTTGGTTGATAAGTACTTCTCATTACAAGCATGGGAAGATGGTTGTTTCATTTTGTGTTCCCAGATGCATGTTAAAGCGACCTAAACTCTGAGCACATGCAAATATGGTGGAGCAGTATTTACTGTGAAGCGAGCCGCTCTGAGACACTGAAACACCTGCGGATCATGAGCTGCTCATGTGGATGAAAACGGTGCCACTCTTCATTTTGAAACACAAATGAAGCAAATGTTTTATTTAATGAAACCATAGCCTTTGTGATTTGATAAACACACTAAGCCATATCGCATTTTCGGTTTTATTTAGTTTAATCTTGCTGCCCTAGGATGAGGGGCCATCATGTAGGTGTTGTTGGACTGGATTGTTGATCTGCATGATTGTATGACAAACAAGAAATATGGAGCTATTTTATTTTAATATGTTCCCATATTCCAGGATGGTAATGATCCCGTATTCACTGCTGTGTTTCACTGAATCATACACATTTCTTGACCTTGCCAGTCATCAGATCTACACATTAAATCAAATCAAATCAAATCAAATCAAATCCTTTTATTATCACACAACCATATAGTGCAACAGTGGGTGAAATTCTTAGGTGCAATTCCGAGCAACATAGCAGTCGTGACATGTGACTTAGACAATTACAGCAAACATAAGATTTACATAGATTACACATCTAATGTGCACACAATTACTCACAGTACCATACACACTAACAGAACAATAAATAATATGCAATATACACTATACAATATACAACAATTTACAATATACAACAATATACAAAAAGAGGAATGTATACATGCAATAGATACACGTAAGGTGGATATATATATAAAAAAAAAAAATATATATATATATATATATATATATATATATATATATATATATATATATACATATATACATTAAATCTCTCTGGGACGTTCCAGAGCGCAGAATGCAAATGAGATTTCCAACTACTTCATTCCTCAAACAACTGGAGGCTTTTCCTTTTGAAAAATGAAGATGTATCCCAATGCATACATTGTCAGCATTTTAAGAAGGAATTGAAGCTGCTCTGCAAAGTATGTCCTAGTTCTTGTTAGATTGTGTTAGTTCTTACCATTTTTTTTTTTCTTACCCTTTTTCTTACTTAAATGACCAGGGCTGAGTTTCTCTAAACCTTCTTAATGCTACGTCATTCTTAAGTTACACCTTAAGTTGTACCATATCGTTAATAAGTGTGTCCCGAAATGTTCTTAGTTAAGAACGTATGACTTCTGTAAGTCATACGTTCGGAAGGTTGGTCTGGACCACTCTTAGCTTTACCTTATCACTGTTGCAGGTCTATAGGAATATAATTCTAAAATTTGAATACACCCAGACAGTGTTCAATTAGGCTAATTCGTGTTTTCATGCAAAGAAAAAAATTGTCATTACACTGGATAATATAATTAAAAATCTAACAACATTCAAAGGTACATCACCTGGCAAACCATTAAAGGCTTAATATTTACAGGGAATGATTGTGGTGGGGAGTTTGCCTAAACTATGGCAGCGATACAACGAATAGTTCTAAAAGACGGCGCCGTCTGCGGAGCACTTTCAAATGCCAGTGAAGGCTACTGTCAGTTAAGTCCTTTTTGGACGCTAATTGTTTCTCATGGGCTCGTACGGTATTTTAAACATTTACAGGGGTAAGTCATTGATTTTATTGCCGTCCGAATCCATAATGTCAGTGTTTTTTCTCACCCAACCTGAGTAAATATCCCTGGCCAAATTACCTACTGTTTTTTGACACACAGGTCGTGTGGAAATTTAATTGCCGTCTGAATCCACATCTCTGAGTTTACAAGAAGAGATTCAAGATTCACTGTTTAAATCCTTTTTGATCACTGCTGAGCACCGTACGTAAGATGTACACTTTTTTTTTACTGAAATGCTGGAAAGTATTTACAAGAACAATATTTCATCGCAGCTCCACCTCAGCGAACAAAAATGGGAAAGAAAAGAAAGCACGTAAAACTTTGAAATGGTTATTGTGACAGCAATATATGATACAATTTTAAAATATGTAGGCTAGGCTATTATACGCTATTATAGTTTGGATTATTTTTTTATAATATCCCATGAGTCCTAATAAATGATATTTCAACTATTTCTGAAGTGCTTCTTTTATAAAGAACACCGCTTTCTCACATAATGCAGTGAAGCAACCCCTGCACGAGTGAATAATTGATTCTCGAGCCATCGATATCAACCAATTCTTGATAGTCTTGTGTGTTTTTCTGTTGAGTTTTGAGGAAATTGTGGCAGGGGATTAATTTCGGGAAGACCGAAGTAAAGAGATATAAGGAGCACAAAACTTGCACTGCTGTATTTTATCATACAGTGAGGGAAATAATTATTTTATCCTCTGCTGATTTTGTAAGTTCACCCAATTACAAAGAAATGAAGGGTCTATTATTTTTTATGGTAGATTTATTTTAACGGAGAGAGACAGAATATCAACCAAAAAATCCAGAAGAACACATTATATAAAGGTTGTAAATTGATTAGCATTTGATTGAGTGAAATAAGATGTTGTTAGATATGATTATTGCAATTTATCATAATAGTTTGCAAATTGCGCTTATTTACAACATGTAGGCTTATTTATGTCCTGATAATTATGTGAAATATTGACAACTGTTCTCATGATAATCGCAGGAATCAACTTTAACAGTGAAAGCCTGAGCGAGTGGGACTCTTGTCCGGTTCCTCGCGCTGTCAGATTCTCGTTACCTTTTTCTAGACTCTTCCGACCGCGCTTTCTTCGTTTTTTTCGCCATTCTGGAAACGCAGGTTCGATGTTTACTCGTGTCTGACTCCTCGCTCGGTCAGTCTGCCGTTTCCTCTTTCTCTTTTCCTCCGACAATGCTTTCCTAGCTTTCTGCTTCTTAGCCATGACTAAAGTTGTTCTTATAGCTAGCCGGATCCTGGATGGGGGCGTGTATATTTCTTTTACTGTCCATGCCTGGCGTGTATGGGTGCAGTGCCTTAAAGCAAATCGTTACATTGCGAGAGCTGATATCACGAGGTGGTCCGCCGGCCCAAAGTTGCAAGTGCTGTTTTTCCGCTCACAGGCACCAGGGGGGGGCGAGCTGGCCACCATTCAGCCCGAAAAGAGTCATATAACCATTCCAATAACTCCGAAGCTGTTCAGTTAAGCTAAAAAAAACTGCATAGTGCTGCTTCAAGAAGGCACATATAGAAGCCCGTCTGAAGTTTGCCAATAAACATCTAATGATTCAGAGAAGGCTTGGGAGAAAGTGCTATCGTCAGATGAGACCAAAATTGAGCTCTTTGGCATCCTCAACTCGCCGTGTTTGGAGGGAGAGAAATGCTGATTATGACCCCAAGAGCACCATCCCTACAGTCAAGCAAGGAGGTGGAAACATAATTCTCTGGGGCTGTTTCTTTGCTAAGAGTACAGGACGATTATACTGTATTGAGGAGCTGAAGGACGGGGACATGTACCATAAAATCTTAGACGAGAACCTTCTTCCCTCTGCCAGAACACTGAAGAGGGGTCGTGGATGGGTCTTCCAGCATGACAATGGCCCAAAACATACCGCCAATGCAACAAAGCAGTGGCTCAAGAAAGAAGCACATTAAGGTCTTGGCCTAGCCAGTCTCCAGACCTTAATCCTATAAAAAATCTGTGGAGGGAGCTGAAACTTTGAGTTGCCAAGCGACAGCCAAGAAACCTTAAGGATTTTGAGAGTATCTGTAAAGGACGAGTGGACCAAAATCCCTCCTGAGATGTGTACAAACCTGGTGACCAACTACAAGAAACGTCTTACCTCTGTGCTTGCCAACAAAGGTTTCTCCACCCAGTACTAAGGCATGTTTTGCTTGGGGATCAAATAATTATTGAAATGCAAATCAATTTATAACCTTTATATAATGTGTTTTTTCTGGATTTTTTGGTTGATATTCTGTCTTTATCCATTAAAATGTAAGTGGGCGAACTTACAAAATCAGCAGGGGATCAAATAATTATTTCCCCCTCTGTAGTTTTTCTTACACCTGGATAAATTTGTACTTTGAGGGTCAAATGCATCCTTCGGCCTCCTCCATGTCTTAGCAAGCTGTTGGATGGGTTAGGGGGTTGGGGACTAATTGCTGTTGTTCTGAAAAAAAATGGGTAACAGTTTACAATAAGGTTTTATTCGTTAACTACTTTAGTCACCATGAATTAAGAATGAACAATACTTCTACAGCATTTATTTATTTGAATGCACTGTGACAACTAACTAACATGATTAAACAATGAACGACTGCATTTTTCTTTTTTCATTTTTCTTAACTAACATTAACAAAGATTAATAAATACTGTAACAATGTTTTGTTCATTGTTAGTTCATGTTAGTTAATACATGAACTAATGAAACCTTATTGTATTGTTACCAAAAATTGTGATTGCGATTTAAAATGTAAAATAATAATACTTATTATTATAAAAATTACAAAGTAAAATCCCCTAAAAAATAAATGTTACTATTGTAATATTTCACTGTAAAATAACAAATTTAAGTACTTCAAATATTTTTTTTTTTTTTTTTTTAACTTTACAACTGTAAAATGTATGGCTGCCTTGTTTCTTAATTTCAAAACATTAAACTATCGAACGTTTGGCAGAAAACCACAGGAAGCCTTTAAAGCCCTAAAGCTCTTTGGTTGATAAGTACTTCTCATTACAAGCATGGGAAGATGGTTGTTTCATTTTGTGTTCCCAGATGCATGTTAAAGCGACCTAAACTCTGAGCACATGCAAATATGGTGGAGCAGTATTTACTGTGAAGCGAGCCGCTCTGAGACACTGAAACACCTGCGGATCATGAGCTGCTCATGTGGATGAAAACGGTGCCACTCTTCATTTTGAAACACAAATGAAGCAAATGTTTTATTTAATGAAACCATAGCCTTTGTGATTTGATAAACACACTAAGCCATATCGCATTTTCGGTTTTATTTAGTTTAATCTTGCTGCCCTAGGATGAGGGGCCATCATGTAGGTGTTGTTGGACTGGATTGTTGATCTGCATGATTGTATGACAAACAAGAAATATGGAGCTATTTTATTTTAATATGTTCCCATATTCCAGGATGGTAATGATCCCGTATTCACTGCTGTGTTTCACTGAATCATACACATTTCTTGACCTTGCCAGTCATCAGATCTACACATTAAATTAAATCAAATCAAATCAAATCAAATCCTTTTATTATCACACAACCATATAGTGCAACAGTGGGTGAAATTCTTAGGTGCAATTCCGAGCAACATAGCAGTCGTGACATGTGACTTAGACAATTACAGCAAACATAAGATTTACATAGATTACACATCTAATGTGCACACAATTACTCACAGTACCATACACACTAACAGAACAATAAATAATATGCAATATACACTATACAATATACAACAATTTACAATATACAACAATATACAAAAAATACAAAAAGAGGAATGTATACATGCAATAGATACACGTAAGGTGGATATATATATATAAAAAAAATATATATATATATATATATATATATATATACATATATACATTAAATCTCTCTGGGACGTTCCAGAGCGCAGAATGCAAATGAGATTTCCAACTACTTCATTCCTCAAACAACTGGAGGCTTTTCCTTTTGAAAAATGAAGATGTATCCCAATGCATACATTGTCAGCATTTTAAGAAGGAATTGAAGCTGCTCTGCAAAGTATGTCCTAGTTCTTGTTAGATTGTGTTAGTTCTTACCATTTTTTTTTTTCTTACCCTTTTTCTTACTTAAATGACCAGGGCTGAGTTTCTCTAAACCTTCTTAATGCTACGTCATTCTTAAGTTACACCTTAAGTTGTACCATATCGTTAATAAGTGTGTCCCGAAATGTTCTTAGTTAAGAACGTATGACTTCTGTAAGTCATACGTTCGGAAGGTTGGTCTGGACCACTCTTAGCTTTACCTTATCACTGTTGCAGGTCTATAGGAATATAATTCTAAAATTTGAATACACCCAGACAGTGTTCAATTAGGCTAATTCGTGTTTTCATGCAAAGAAAAAAATTGTCATTACACTGGATAATATAATTAAAAATCTAACAGCATTCAAAGGTACATCACCTGGCAAACCATTAAAGGCTTAATATTTAAAGGGAATGATTGTGGTGGGGAGTTTGCCTAAACTATGGCAGCGATACAACGAATAGTTCTAAAAGACGGCGCCGTCTGCGGAGCACTTTCAAATGCCAGTGAAGGCTACTGTCAGTTAAGTCCTTTTTGGACGCTAATTGTTTCTCATGGGCTCGTACGGTATTTTAAACATTTACAGGGGTAAGTCATTGATTTTATTGCCGTCCGAATCCATAATGTCAGTGTTTTTTCTCACCCAACCTGAGTAAATATCCCTGGCCAAATTACCTACTGTTTTTTGACACACAGGTCGTGTGGAAATTTAATTGCCGTCTGAATCCACATCTCTGAGTTTACAAGAAGAGATTCAAGATTCACTGTTTAAATCCTTTTTGATCACTGCTGAGCACCGTACGTAAGATGTACACTTTTTTTTTACTGAAATGCTGGAAAGTATTTACAAGAACAATATTTCATCGCAGCTCCACCTCAGCGAACAAAAATGGGAAAGAAAAGAAAGCACGTAAAACTTTGAAATGGTTATTGTGACAGCAATATATGATACAATTTTAAAATATGTAGGCTAGGCTATTATACGCTATTATAGTTTGGATTATTTTTTTATAATATCCCATGAGTCCTAATAAATGATATTTCAACTATTTCTGAAGTGCTTCTTTTATAAAGAACACCGCTTTCTCACATAATGCAGTGAAGCAACCCCTGCACGAGTGAATAATTGATTCTCGAGCCATCGATATCAACCAATTCAGCACAATTGCCACGGACAGCACCTGGTAACGTCGCACGTAAGAAAGTATATCTTAAGCAGCTTCCTAAGATATGGTTCGGGGAACACGCCTAGAAATGGTATACCTTTAGTTAAGTTGTACCTTAAGAGTCTTCGTAGAGAGCTAAGAGACAACGTCACACAGTTGCTTCAGGGAGTACAGATGAAGAATAGCCTGTATGGCTAAATCTGGCACATTTACATGATGGACTTGAGTGCTCATGTTATTAATGTGCATTGCCCCTTTTGAAATAAATAAATTCAAATTTAAATTCAAACGTTATCAGGAAACGCAGCCCAGATCTGTTGACAGACCCCTGAAGGGAATCAGCAGTGCAATATCCTTTTGAGTGGAGTTCTGCATCGTGTTTGCAGTAAATGGTTTATTGAAATGTCAAGCTTGACATTCTTATTCTAATTATTTCTAATTCTTTTATTTGTTTATTTTAATATTTCATATTGAGAGATTACATGAAATATTTGTTCTCTAAAAAATTGTCACTAATGCAGGACTATTACATGGAATGTCCACCCAAAAATGACAATTCTTTCATCATTTACCTACCCTCATGTCATTCATAAATCTTTGACTTTCTTTCTTCTGTGGAACTTAAAATATATTTTGAGACTGGAGCCCAATAACTTCCATTGAATGGACAAAAAGAGATATTCCTCAAAATATATAATTCCTGTAACGGAGTCTTTGAAGTAGGATCCATGTGCAGTTTATTAATGTCATAAATCAGAGACAAAAAGACAAAGAAGCTGTCTAATTCTGGCACAGTTTCAATACACAGGAAATCTGTCACATTAACGAGTCCCAAGATCCAAGTGCAAGAAAAAGTTTATTAAAGAGGCAACCGGGGAAACGCACTCAAAACGCCACAGGTTGCAGGCGGGCGACCTGGATTCCGTAATGTCCGGACGGGAAATGTAATACTCAAAATGCCACAGGTTGCAAGCGGGCGACCTGGATTCCGTTATGCCTGGAAGCAAGACGAAGAGGCAAGGCCCGCAAGGAGACTCCAACAGGAACTAGGTGAGAGAACAAACAAGAGTGACGAACCGACAACACACAGTGCAAACGCCCGCTAGATTAGGACAGCTGACAAGCCACAGCTGAGCCTCTAATTAGAGTGATCAGCTGTAGTTACTAGGCAACGCACACGCACTGAACACACCCACATCCCCATACACACCAGACATAAACTCAAGAAAAGAACACACAGATTTATGAATCGTGACAGTACCCTACTCCCAGGAGAGCTTACCTGACGATTGTAATCATCGATAAGGGAATGATCCAATATGTCTCTTGATGGGACCCAACTCCTCTCCTCAGGACCGTAACCTTCCCAGTCCACCAAGTACTGGAATCCTCGTCCCCTCCGCCTCGAGTCCAGAATACGTTTTACAGAATAAGCTGGTTCCCCATCTACGAACCAGCGGATTAATAGATGAACGAAAAACGGGCTTTAATTTGGATACATGAAATACCTGATGAATTCTCCTGTACGCAGGAGGAAGTTTGATGCGGACTGCCACCAGACTAAGAATCTTGGTGACAGTAAACGGGCCAATAAATTTGGGCGCAAGCTTATTACTGACGGATCGGAGAGGAATATTCTTGGATGAAAGCCACACTTTTTGACCAACGACGTAGACGGGAGGCTTCAACCAGTGGCGATCGGCCTGAGCCTTGGTGCGCGCCCCCACCTGGAGGAGGACTTGTCTATCCTTGCTCCAGGTGCGACGGCACCTCTGGACAAAAGCGTGAGCAGAGGGGACCGCGACTTCAGATTCCATACCGGGAAAGACAGGTGGCTGATAACCTAAACTGCACTCAAACGGAGACAGGCCCATAGCTGAAACTGGTAACGAGTTATGTGTGTACTCAACCCATGAGAGTTGCTGGCTCCACGAGGAAGGATTCTGATTAACCAAACATCACAACATGCGTTCTAAATCTTGGTTGGCCCTCTCCGTCTGTCCATTACTCTGGGGATGGAACCCAGAAGAAAGACTCACAGTTGCCCCGAACAAACGACAAAATTCTCTCCAAAATTTGGAAACAAACTGAGGCCCCCTGTCAGAGACCACATCCATCAGGGGGCCATGTATGTGAAAAATGTGGTCAATGACAGCAACCGCTGTCTCTCTGGCAGGTGGTAATTTGGGCATAGGGATGAAATGAGTTGCCTTCGAGAACCGGTCCACCACAGTCAAAATCACTGTGTTACCCTGTGAGGAAGGGAGACCGAAACAAAATCTAGCGAAATATGGGACCAGGGTCTCGAAGGAACTGAGAGCGGTTGAAGGAGTCCAGCAGGGGGCCGATTGGAAGACTTAGAAACAGCACAGAATGAGCAAGCCAAAACAAAAAGACGAACGTCGCGAGCCGTACATGGCCACCAGAACCGTTGTTTAACGAGAAACGTGGTGCACTTAACCCCCGGATGACAAGCTACCTTGGAACAATGACCCAATCGGATAACTTCGGACCTTATATTATCAAAGAGTCTGGCACAAATAAACGACTCGGTGGGCATCCGGGCGGGGGCGTTACCCCTTGAGAGGCCGTGCGGACCTTCGACTCGATTTCCCACGTGACCGCAGAAACAAAAAGCTTCTGTGGCACAATGGGCTCGGAAAAAGACGGGCGCTCCGAATGATCAAAAATGCGGAATAATGCGTCCGGCTTGATGTTTTTAGAACCCGGACGGTACGAAAGACAAAAATCAAAACGACAGAAAAAAAGAGCCCACCGAGCCTGTCTAGAGTTTAAAGGGTTAGTTCACCCAAAAATGAAAATTATGTCATTAATGACTCACCCTCATGTCGTTCCAAGCCCGTAAGACCTCCGTTCATCTTCGGAACACAGTTTAAGATACTTTAAATTTAGTCCGAGAGTTTTCTGTCCCTCCATTGAAAATCTATGTACGGTATACTGTCCTTGTCCAGAAAGGCAATAAAGACATCATCAAAGTAGTCCACGTGACCTCAGGGGGTTAGTTAGAATTTTTTGAAGCATCGAAAATACATTTTGTTCCAAAAATAACAAAAAACGATGACTTTATTCAGCATTGTATTCTCTTCCGGTTCTGTTGTCAATCCGCGTTCACGAGGCCAGTGACGCTGCTGACGTAAGATGCTGCTGACGTGTTATCTGGTGCGTCCGTGTATTCGGGTTCAAATAAATATGTCTGGTTAAAAAAAATGCAAGTCTTCCCCTGTGTCGAAATCCTTAGACATGTTTGCAAAGATTGTTTTGTTTACAGCGTGCGTCTTCCTCAGACTGTAAACGAAGCTCGGGCGCACCAGATAACACGTCAGCTCATCTTACGTCAGCGGACTCATGAACACGGATTGACAACAGAACCGGAAGAGAATACAATGCTGAATAAAGTCGTCGTTTTTTTTTTTTTGGAACAAAATGTATTTTCGATGATTCAAAAAATTCTAACTAACCCACTGAGGTCACGTGGACTACTTTGATGATGTCTTTATTGCCTTTCTGGACAAGGACAGTATACCGTACATAGATTTTCAATGGAGGGACAAAAAGCTCTCGGACTGAATCTAAAATATCTTAAACTGTGTTCCGAAGATGAACGGAGGTCTTACGGGCTTGGAACGACATGAGGGTGAGTCATTAATGACATAATTTTCATTTTTGGGTGAACTAACCCTTTAACCTTTTGGCGGTCTTGATGTATTCAAGATTTTTATGGTCAGTCCAAACAATAAAGGGAACCCCCGAACTCTCTAACCAATGACGCCACTCTTCCAAGGCAAGCTTGACTGCCAGCAACTCTCTGTTACCAATATAATAATTACGTTCGGCAGGTGACAAACGGTGAGAAAAATACGGCTCTTGCCGTCCGTGAAAAAGTGCTGGGACAATACCGCACCAGCCCCTACCTCTGACGTCAACCTCCACCACAAACTGCCTGGACGGATCAGGGGCAACAAGAATGGGAGCTGAAACAAAGCAGCCTTTCAGTTTAGTAAACGCAGCTTGCGCTGCGCTAGACCACCTGAAAGGAGTCTTGGTGGAGGTTAAGGCAGTCAGAGGTGAGGCTAGCTGGCTGAAATTGCGAATAAAACGCCGGTAAAAATTGGCAAAACCCAGAAACCTCTGCAGGGCCTTACGGGAATCTGGAGTTGGCCAATCCACCACAGCCTAAACTTTGTCGGAGTCCATGCGCACTCCCTCGGACGAGACGATGTACCCCAAAAAGGGAACAGACTGTGCATGAAAAACGCATTTCTCCGCCTTGACAAAAAGCCCATTCTCTAGCAACCTCTGAAGCAGTCGTCTGACTTGTTGAACATGTTCCTGGAGAGAATGAGAAAATATCAGTATGTCATCCACGTAAACATAAATTAACTGATCTACCATATCTCTCAACACGTCATTGACGAGTGCTTGGAAAACCGCGGGAGCGTTGGAAAGCCCAAAAGGAAGAACCCGATATTCAAAATGCCCCCTGGGGGTATTGAAAGCGGTTTTCCATTCATCCCCCTCATGCCAACCAAATGATAAGCGTTGCGGAGATCCAATTTTGTGAAAACTGACGCTCCCTGCAGACGCTCAAAGGCTGATGACATCAGCGGCAAAGGATAGGTATTCTTCACCGTGATGTCATTCAGCCCCCGATAGTCGATGAAGGGCGAAGAGAGCCGTCTTTCTTTTTCAGAAAAAAAAACCCCACACCCGCCGGAGAAGAAGAGGTGCGGATGATCTTGGCTGCTTAAGAATCAGAAATATATTTCTCCATGACCTCCCTTTCCGGAGAGGAAAGCGAAAATATAATTTGCCCTTAGGCGGAGACGTACCTGGCAATAAGTCTATAGCACAGTCATAGGGACGATGCAGAGGTAGAGAAGCAGCTCAAGACTTACTGAACACTCCCTTCAGGTCCAGATACTCACGTGGCACGTTAGACAAATCCGTGTGTTCATCCTGAAAGACAGAACAAGACACAGAAGAACACGCAGACAACAAACAAGCAGTATGACAAAATTCACTCCAAGCGAGAACAGAATTCATGCGCCATGGGTTATATATTCATGCGCCAGGAGTTATGGAGCACCAACCAGGGGTGTCCCAGAACCACAGGAGCAGAAGGAGTGTCGATCAAGAGAAATCCAATGTCTTCTGAGTGATTACCAGAGGTAATAAGTCTTAAGGAGGTCGTGGAGTGGGTGACGGAGGGTAATCGTTGACCATTTAGCGCAACTAAAGAGATGGGTTGAGAGAGCGTCACCACAGGTATCATGAGTTTGTGAGCCAGATTAATATTAAAAAAATTTCCCTCGGCTCCAGAGTCCACAGGAGCTTCACAGTCAAAACTCTGTGAAAACAACTTTAAGCTGACAGAAAGATGAGTAGCTGGAAAAGAGGGTTTAAGTCAGTGTAGTTCCACCCATCAGTAACCTACTGGCGGGTGCTGGCTTTTACCGGACACTGCAGAGCGATGTGACCAGCAGCTCCACCATACAAACTTTCTTTCCTTCTCTGCTTCTCTTGGTGTGATAGGTGGGATCTGCCTATCTGCATGGGCTCAGGATCTGAAAAAGACAGCCTAGCTTCACCTGGAGAAAAAGATACATTAGTCTGTGCGCTGATAGGCCACCCTCGCTGTGTCCGTGGTCGCCGTCGTCGTAATCTAGTATCCACTTGAATAGCCAAGTCTATGAGTTTATCCACCCCCGTGGGTAAATCCAAGGTGTAAATCTCATCCTTAACAGAATCAGAAAGTCCATATAAAAACATGTCCCATTAAGCTTCCGAATTCCAGCCACACTCCGCCGCCAATGTGCGAAATTCCACTGAGTAGTCCGTTACTGGACGATCTCCTTGAAGCAACTCCGCTGCGTCTCTACCGGGTATCGGCACAATCAAAGCCCTTTCTGATCTCGTGAGAAAATGTTTCCAAAGTCACACAGCAAGGTAGTCGGTGTTCCCAAACAGTAGTTCCCCAAGTGGCCGCTCGACCCGACAAGAGTTATAACAAAAGCCACTTTAGACTCCTCAGTGGGAAATGATGGTTGCAGAGAGATGTACAGGGAACATTTAGTCAAAAATGAACGACATAAATACCGGAATAGAACGCTGGAGGCGGCAGACGAGGCTCAGTAGCACAAGTGGTCTGGGCGACAGTAACCGGTGGGATGGTGGCGTCTTGATGTTGCACAGATGTCGACTCAGTCCTTAGTTGTTGCAGCTGGGTAGTTATTTCCGGAACTTGGGTCATCAACGCCTGGACAGCGTGACCCGTGGCCATCGTCTGTTCCTCCTGCTGTTTCATGCGAGTATCGCTC
This sequence comes from Gila orcuttii, assembly GCA_026230005.1. Taxonomy (NCBI): domain Eukaryota; kingdom Metazoa; phylum Chordata; class Actinopteri; order Cypriniformes; family Leuciscidae; genus Gila; species Gila orcuttii. The sequence continues at coordinate 44,050,445 of JAPDVR010000004.1, read as the reverse complement.
TTCGACAGAATTTCCCTCAATTCGGCCATACTTGCTGGATCCATTGTGGTCGGTTCGTTCTGTCACATTAACGAGTCCCAAGATCCAAGTGCAAGTAAAAGACAGTTTATTAAAGAGGCAACCGGGGAAACACACTCAAAACGCCACATGTTGCAGGACCTGGATTCCGTAATGTCCGGACGGGAAATGTAATACTCAAAACGCCAGATACTCAAGGTTGCAGGCGTGCGACCTGGATTCTGTTATGCCTGGAAGCAAGACGAAGAGGCAAGGCCTGCAAGGAGTCTCCAACAGGAACTAGGTGAGAGAATAAACAAGAGTGACGAACCGACAACACACAGTGCAAACGCCCGCTATATAAGGACAGCTGACAAGCCACAGCTGAGCCTCTAATTAGAGTGATCAGCTGTAGTTACTAGCCAACGCACACGCACTGAACACACCCACATCCCCATACACACCAGACATAAACTCAAGAAAAGAACACAGATTTATGAATCGTGACAAAATCACAGCAAGGCAATCCGCAAGTCTGCAATCAAAATCCAAGAGAGAGTAATCCATGGGTAAAGAATTTGGGTGAACCTAGTTACAGAACATAAAACATACACTTTTCCTTAAATGGATCTAAATAAAAGTAGAAAAGTCATGGTAATATATATATATATATATATATATATATAATGTCAACAGATCTGAGCACTCAAGTCCATCATGTAAATGTGCCAGATTTAGCCATACAGGCTATTTTTCATCTGTACTCCCTGAAGCAACTGTGTGACGTTGTCTCTTAGCGCGCTATGAAGACTCTTAAGGTACAACTTGGGTATACCATTTCTAGGCGTGTTCCCCGAACCATATCTTAGGAAGCTGCTTAAGATATACCTTCTTACGTGCGACGTTACCAGGTGCTGTCTGTGGCGATGGTGCTGAATTGATTGATATCGATGGCTCGAGAATCAATTATTCACTCGTGCAGGGGTTGCTTCACTGCATGCCACGCCGCATTGCTGCAGTAATTCAGGCAAAAGGAGCCCCAACTAAGTATTGAGTGCTGTATATGCTCATACTTTTCATGTTCATACTTTTCAGTTGGCCAGCATTTCTAAAAATCCTTTTTTTGTTTTGGTCTTAAGTAATATTCAAATTTTCTGAGATACTGAATTTGGGATTTTCATTAGTTGTCAGTTTTAATCATCACAATTAAATGAAATAAACATTTGAAATATATCAGTATGTGTGTAATGAATGAATATAATATCCAAATTTCACTTTTTGAATGGAATTACTGAAATAAATCAACTTTTTGATGATATTCTAATTATATGACCAGCACCTGTACAGTCGTGCTCAGAATTAATGGCACCCCTGGTAAATATGATCAAAACTGGCTGTAAAAAATAAATCTGCATCGTTTATCCTTTTTATCTTTCATTCAAAAATTGCCAAAAATCTAACCTTCCATTGAAGAAAAAAATGAAAGTGGGGGGGGAAATCACATTATGAAATAAATGTTTTTCTCCAAAACACGTTGGCCACAATTATTGGTACCCCTAGGATTTTTTTACGTGTAAAATATCTCTGAAGTATATTCCCATTAATGTTTACCTTTTTTTAGCACACCAGGGTGACTAGGAACATGACATTGTCTAGCCATGACTTCTTGTTTCACAGGCGTTTAAATATGAGGAAACACAAAGGCCAAATTCCCTTAATCATCCATCACAATGAGTAAAACCAAAGAATATAGTTCTGATGTGCATCAAAAGATTGTTGAGCATCACAAAATAGAAAGTGGCTGTAAGAAAATAGCTAAAGAATTGAAAATCCCCATTTTGACCATCATGGCAATAATTAAGAAGTTCCAATCAACTAAAGATGTTACAAATCTGTCAGGAAGTGGACGTGTCTCTATATTGCCTTAATGGACGGTGAGGATGAAAGTTTGAGTGGCCAAAGACTCTTCAAGGATCACAGATGGAGAATTGCAGAGATTACTTGAGTCTTGGGGTCAGAAAGCCTATTAAAAAAAAAAATCAAATAACCCCTATTTCACCACATGTTGTTTGGGAGGGTTTCAAGAAAAATCCTCCTCGCTCGTCCAAAAACAAACTCCAGCAAATTCAGTTGTCAGACACGACTGGAACTTCAAACGGCACAGGGTTCTGTGGTCAGATGAAAAAAAAAAGAAGAAGAGATTTTTGGCAGCAAATATGCTAGATGGGTTTGGTGCACACAAGGATAAAAAGTACCCCATGTTTACAATTTAATATACCGTTGAAACTTTAATGTTGTGGGCATATTGTTTTGCTGGAGGTTCTGGACTTCTTGTTCAGATACATGGCATTGTGGATTCTATCAAATATCAACAGTTAAAAAATCAAAACCTGACGGCCTCTGCTAGAAATCTTATAATGGGCCGTGGTTGGATCTTCCATCAGGACAACGATCCAAAATAAACATCAAAATCAACACAAAAAATTGTTACGGAGCACAAAATGAAGCTTCTGTCGTGACCGTCCCAGTTTCCTGACCTGATTAGTTGAGTGAACTGAAGAGAAGAAGTACCGACATGGATCTGGGAATCTGAAGGATCTGGAGAGATTCTGTATGAAGGAATGGTCTCTGATCTCTTGTCAGTTGTTCTCTAAACTCATCAGGCATAGGAGTAAACTCAGAGCTGTTATCTTGTCAAAAGGAGATTGCAAAAAGTATTTAATAAAAGGGTGCCAATAATTGTGGCCAATGTGTTTTGAAGAAAAACATTTATTTCATAATGTGATTTCCCCCCACTTTCAATTCTTTTACTTCAATGAAAGGTTAGATTTTTGGCAATTTTTTGAATGAAAGATCAAAAGGATAAACAATGCAGATTTATTTTTTACAGCCAGTTTTGATCATATTTACCAGGGGTGCCATTAATTCTGAGCACGACTGTATATATACACATACATACAATGTATATGTTGTAATGGTAACTCACTCCCATAGAGACCTAACATGGCAATCTGACTGTTTGTCTGCCTGTATTGTTTGACACTGTAAAATCAAAGTATGTATTTTTGGAAGCTGAAATCCTCTGTGATGGTGAACTTCAGCATAATACTCATTTCACATTTCAGTTTTGTTTCTCTCTCCGTTATCTCTCCAACAGGTATTAGGTGGATCAGGGCATCTGTACATGTGCTTCACGTCCTGTCACTACTGCCCATGCCCCGCCTTCACTTTCTCTGTGCTTAAGAGAAATGAGAGTCTGATGGTGAGGTCACTTCCTCTTTCTGCTCTCACACACAACCACACAGCTGCATTCACAGACCCCTGAGACCCTTATCCTGTTTCTTTTTTTTCTATTTTGTATAATCTTTTCTGCTTGTAGGGCTGATATCAAACCATAAGCAATAAGACTGATGGAAATGGATGTTAAAAAATAGTTGACAACTAATGTCAACCAATAGTTATTAATATTAACCAATTAGTTGTCTGGTGATTGTGTTTAAAAACCTTTTTGCACTTACATGCATTTGAAAAGAGAAGGATTTTTTTTATATAATTATATAATTATTCATTTGTTAATTAAAGTTAACAATTTGGTCATCAAATACATTTTTAGAATTTAGAAAAACTTTGTCTATCACTGGTGATAGAAAATTTTCTTCGGTTAAAAAGCTCTTATTCAATACATAACAACACATAAAATTCTCCATGTTTATTTATGTCATTCACTCATAAACATATAATTCATTATTGTAACACATCTAAAAAAATTTAATTTGAAGCTACAATTCTGCAACCCACACACATTCACTTGACCTTGTTTAAAATAGTCACTGCTTTGGGCACAAACTAATTCCTATAAGCCTTCTTCCTAGCTAAGGGAGTTCTGAACCGGCAACCTGATGGAAGTAGATGAAAAGAATCACAGAGAGTCTTGAGTCTGTAATAATGTGAATAATCCAGAATGTGGAGTCTGTAATAATAGAAGCTACTTTCCTCTTTACTGCCATTTTATAAAGGTCTGAGAGGTGAAGCTGCGAGATCCCAGTAATCTTAGATGCCTGCTTAATAGTTATTGATAATATTTTCTTATTTTCAGCTGAAAGTAAGCTATACCAAGAAACAATGTTAAATGTCATGACTGATTCCACAAGTGACCGATACACTGTTGTCAAAATGTCCTGTCTAAGATTAAATCCTTTCAACCTTCTCAGAAGAAATAAACACTGACGAGTCTTCTTGCAGACACTGTTCACATGTTGTGCAAAGGACAGTCGGCTGTCAATCACAGTACCTAAATATGTAAAGGATTCAACCTGTTCCACTTCCTGTTCCATTAACCTAAGTGGTTCAGAAAGAGAAAAAGAGATTTTGGATGGACGAAACCCCCCACAACACAACTCTTTGATTTTACTTGTATTCAACTTTAAGGCAGGTTGTCTGCGTATTTCAAAAGTGACATACTGTACCCTTAATTCCACTATTGATTTCATTTGTGTATATGGAAAATAAAACAGGTGACAAGACACATCCTTGTGGAACCCCAGTATTTATAGTGATGCTACTAGATTTGTGGTCAAACATCCTAGTAGCAACTCTACTTTTTTATTCGCTTGCTTTCATTTTAAGCGTCTTCCTTTACTCTCTTCTTCAGCTCCCTGTTGCTGTGGTTATTTCCAGGAGTTTTATTTGTTTTCTCGTTTCCATTGACTGTCTGTTTCAAAAGGAGACCCCAGTATCTGTTGTCACACAGTTGCATGTGCATCAGCCTGCTTTTGAGCCCAGGGGAGGGAATGAGACTAAAATTAGTTCTCCAGTCTGAGAAAGAAAATCCAGAGACAGCCCCAAAATACACTGCTTCACTCTGATAGCATGACCTCCCTTTATTATCGAGCTGCAACAAAATATAAATGCATTTTATACCCATGTGATCTGAGAGGAATGGTTTCCTTGTTTATTTATAGTCCTCTGTGTAATGCAATAGAGTTTAGTTGATGCGCTAGATAACGGCTCAATGTGATAAACCTGCCTGCTCTGCCAAACCCTAGAAGAACATGATGTGGGATTCTCATCAGATTTGAGTTGGTGGGTTGGTGAGGCGCTATATCGGGGGTCAGGGGTGTAGGGGGAGATTCCAGGTGCAGTCAAGCATGTAGACCAACATGAATGTCAATAATAATGAAAGTACAGTCTGTTCTTCATTGTATAATGCCGCCACGTTAATACATCCTGTTAAGTGCATGTTTTATTCCCCTTTCAGCTGTTTCATTGTCAATCCTCTCGTTTTGGGCGGCACTAATATTCTCCTTCATTGTGATCCCGCTGATGCATTTTTTATGACTGCAGTGCCAGTGACTGTAAATTGAGAACAGATGGGTGCTTTGTGCATTTCCTATCATTCATTACACACAATAAATATTAGTTTGAAACATATCTTACCTTGAGCCTATACAGTGTCATTCTTATATAACCAAACTGGTGTAAGAATAGTTCAGTTGTATAACCTCCATGTTTATTTCTGTCGAACTAAAGCTCTTCTCTTATTAATTAGTGCCATTTTATTAAAATGTGTTTTCCATATCTGTGTTCTCTAGTGTAAGCACCTCCTGGCGGCCTGCTTGAGTCAGGCCATGGGTTTGTGCCAGCAGGAGCAGGTCTCAGATCAGCAGATGACCCACATTCTCTCAGGGCAGACTGAGGCCAGCACATAAATAGTTGATCCTGAAGTCGAGAGGGACTCTAATAAGAACTTCCATGCAGCAATTCAGGTATTTATTGTCATTATGGATTAGACTGGACTTTCTTGTCATTTGCCTGAGAGTAAAAGTTTGGAAATTGTTGTGTACTTGCATTAAAACCCAGTGTTTCTTATCGAAAGATGATCTTTTGTAGATTATAAAAAAACACGTTGGTAAATAAATGAGCAAAGCTGAATCCTAAATACCAGATGTTTGTATGTGTTCGCAAAATATTTGATCTGTTTACAGAGAATGTACATCTGTTCATTGAGCATGATTGCGTTTACTTTTGGACTTTCTGTTTGTTTGAAGATTCTGCTCTCTAGACTGAGTCTCAGCAACAAACAATGAGACTGTGAGGCTCTGTCTTTCAAATACTTTACTTTTGGGGTTTTGTTCTTAGTTAAGTTGCATTCATAAAATAAATCTGTAAACCATTTATTAAATATTTGTGTTGTTATATTTTGTCATGCATTCAAAAATGAAAATTAACTTTTTATATTTTTTATGAGAACCGTGTTAAAAACTCTGTTGTTGCTATTATTATTATATTCACACGAATTGGTAAGTCCAGAGAGTCTTTACAAATGTATACACTATTTCTATTGGCAGTAGAGCATGGGCAAAACATCAATTTGGAGACTAAAGGGTTTGCTTGTAAGTTTGTAGGTTTTTTTTCTCATTATAGGAATTTTGGCTGCGTTTACACTGACACAAAAAATCTGATATTTTACTCACATCTGACACAGATCGGAATTTGTTCCACATATGTAAAAACATAAATCCGCACGAGATCCGATTTTTTCGCATCCGATCTGAGCCACTTCCACATTTCATAACATTCTCATTTTCCACTAGATATTTTCCTCATCAGCAATTTCGATTTCGGCAAACTCTGCAGCAGCTGACCACTAAGGAGCGAATGTACAGTGACGTGACATCACTGCCAGATTCAAACTGTGCTTTCGCTTTATGGCTGACGCTGAGCCAAAGACGGACGCGCTCAGTGCTTGTCATAGGCTATATCACAACTGTTCAGTGTTTTTAACCACATAATGTTTATTTTAGGTTTCAGACATTTAAATGCATATAATTTCTAGCAAAACAATACATTTATAGTTTGTAAAATACACAATGGTGTCTATGGAAGCAGCAATAAACCATTCAAATATATTTGCCGATGGTTTTTATTCATATCAGACACACAGTGTAAATAACTATAAAGTCAACTCTATTTTTCTCCCAGTTCACCGGCCACTTTCATGTATTTCGGGAGAAACTGATGAGTTCACGCGCTGTAATAAATCCAACAGACAGGAATCTCTGAACTGCGGCCCAAACAAACATGACGGCGCCCATCTCACGTTACAGATCAAGATCATTTATAAAAGGTTTTTTAAACAACAAAACAAACTCACACATATTTGAGAATCGGAATTGAAGATAGTTGATGACATGGTAAGCAAGTTTGTTAATATTTATAAATAAAAGCGCTTCATCTTTCATACTGCGCTATTTTGCCTGGGGTTTGCCATCGTGATGTCTATCGTCCATCGCCCCAACCCTAGTTTACGTTAACTTTTTAATGTTGTATTATGAGGCAGACGTGCCTTTCTCTTGCTGGTTAATTAATTGAAATTCATTAAAAAAATACATTAAAGGGCTACTTTATTTCACTTCAGAATTCTAGATCTGAGCTGTAGATGAACTAAAATTATTTCCGGACTATATGTTTGTTTCGTCACATTTTGCGCTGCAAAACATTCATGAGTCATGACAGCTTTGTCCATGCTGGCAAATAATCATGACCACCCGACATGAATTACATAAATAATTTTAATAGCACGGCCTTTCAAAACCAGGGTCTACCATGTGCATAGTAGAATGATCACCAAAAATCATTTTGGGCGGGAAATAATGTGTAAACAGATATCGGATGCCAGTCCTGTTTAAAGTGAATGTAAACAGATGGGTCAAAAGATCGGATTTGTGCACATGACTTGCAGTATAAATGCAGCCTTTATTTTTTTTACAAAAAGGAATAGGCGGAGCGTGTGTAACGTCTGTTTCACACTGGATGCGCACACAGACTGGAGGCAGCACGGCTTCACACTTCATGCTGAACCGCAAGTTGGTACTAAAAATACAGACGAGTATTGTCCATTCTGTCAGTTCTCTTACGAGAGTATCTCTCGTACTGCGTAATATCTTACGCTATGGGGAAAACCTCTTTTCCACGAGATATTGAAGCCAAAAACGACTCACACTCTCCCTCTGTCTCTGTATTCTAAAAGAGCTAGCGTCTTTTTAAAGATGCAAAGATCCTGCGGCTCGTACCGAGCCACACTCAGCGTCGGGGACCGTCACGTCATCTGCGTTTCCTGCCTGGGTGAGGATCATGCGGCTCTCGCTCTCGTCGAAGGCGGATGCCCTCACTGTGAGCTGATGCCTATGGTGACTCTGAGGACTCGCCTGGTATCCTTCTCAGAGCCTGCACTTCAGCCCACTGTTACGCCGCGCCGTAAAAAGCGCCGTGCTCAGCGCGCTCCCGAGCCTTCTCCTGCCCGTCAAAGCTCGCCGGTTCGCCCGCCAGCTTCGCCGGCATCGCTCGAGTCACTCACCGACGGACAGCGGCCGCTGTCTGCCACCGCTTCCGCCATTGAGATCGACGAAACAGCCGAGGCTTGTTCTATCCTGGCGTCGGACAGTGAGGATTGGGCGAGCGGTGTTGCCATCTAAAGCCTGCCGAGTGACGTCAGCCATGCACGGTCGCGCTTACACCGCCGCCGGGCAAGCTTCCGAACTTCTCCGAAAAATGGACGAGGAAGGCGCGGGATCGATCAGCGTTGCGGATTTAAGGAGTGCTACAGACCTGGCTCTACGCGCCGCTAAATCTGCTGCACAGGCCGTTGGGCGGAACATGGCCTCTCTCACCGTGGCTGAGAGACACCTGTGGTTAACGCTGTCTGAGATGACGGATACGGAGCGATCTGTGTTTCTCGACGCGCCCATTCCGTCAGCGGGCCTCTTCGGATCTGCCGTCAAAGATTTCGCGGACAGATTCCAGGAGGTTCAAAAGACATCGCAGGCTATGAAGCACTTCCTCCCGAAGCGCTCTAGCTCCGCAGCAGGTCGCTCGAAACAGCCGTCTGCCCGGAGCTCACAGCCACAGCCTGCACCACCCGCCGCCGCTTCTCATCACCGCCAAGCCAGAGAACAGAGACCGCGCTCTCGCTCTGCTGGACGCCGCCCCCCTCAGCTCGGGCCCCGGCCGAGGATCGAGATCAAGCCCGAGGTCTCAAAGCCTTCCTAGCCATCCTAGGAAAGCGACGGTGTTCAAATCTCGCTGCGGCCGGATTTTCACCGAAACATTTCGCTCGTCCAGTTCTATGCGATTTGACTGTTCCAGCGTATTTAGCAGTCAACAAGTCGGTTCATTTGCCCGCTTGCCTGCACACAAAAGCCGTTTTTACGCCTACCCAGATAAATCCAATAAAAAGTGTATTTTCTGGTGTCCCGGCCAAGGCCGATGTTGTTATGAGTGTTGTCAGAATGCCCACGTCTCAGTGCCCATTCCCACACACAGACACAGCCCACCACAGTTCAGGGCTAGCACAAATAAAATCGACTCATGTCGATTGTGCAAACGTAGTGAATGTGCCCACGACAGGGTGCCCACAAACACTACACGATGCGTGTCCCACGGTTTCTGTAAAAACCAACACACATTCAGTCAGCGCAAGCCGACGGTGTTTTCAGTGCAGCGAATGTGCCCGCTGTCCCGCGCCCACATTCTCTCACAGACACGCTAAAACCCACGGGGTTTGTCCCGCTCGCTCTCTCTCCACAATCTGTCATAGAGAAATCGAGCGCGACCAGGCTGCCCGCCGTGATCGGCGCGCCCCCCGCCTCGCACACTTTAAACAGTGTTTATGTCTCAGCACACCGAAGCTCTGCAGCCGCCTCTGTGCCGCGGCCAGAGCCCGGATCTCATTCTACCTCTAGCTATTCACGCAAATGCGTAGGCAAAGCTTCCCGGGGTATCAGAATGGGTGTTGAACACTATAAAAAGAGGCTATTCGCTACAGTTTGCTCAACGTCCCCGCCGTTACACGGCGTGTGTCGAAACCACGGTAAACAACGAAGTATCTCATCTACTTCGAGCCGAAATAGCGAAACTACTGAGCAAAGGGGCCATAGAACTTTTATCTCAGGCTCAGAGCGAAGGGGGGCTATACAGCAGATATTTTCTGGTACAGAAAAAAGACGGGGGTCTTAGACCCATTCTAGATCTGCGGCAGTTGAACAAAGCGCTTTTGAAGCGCCAGTTCAAAATGCTGACAACCAGGAAAATCCTCGCGCAAGTTCGCCAGGGAGACTGGTTCATGTCAATAGATCTGAAAGACGCCTATTTCCAAATACAGATTGCGTCACGTCACACGCGATTCTTGAGATTCGCCTTTGAGGGCCAGGCATATCAATACACAGTCCTACCGTTCGGCCTGTCTCTAGCACCCTGTACATTTACGAAGTGCATGGACGCGGCTCTCGCACCCCTGAGACTTCAGGGCATGTGAGTTTTGACTACTTGGACGATTGGCTGATTCTAGCTCGATCACACTCAGAGCTCATAGAACACAGGGCCACATTACTCGAGCATCTCGAGAATCTGGGTCTTACAGTCAATTGGGCGAAGAGTTCGCTGTTTCCCAGCCAGAAAATGTATTTTCTGGTAACAGTGCTGGACTCGCTGTCTATGACAGCACGTCTGTCGCCGGAGCGCGGACTGGACATTCAGCGCGCCGCGAAATCCTTCCGCCGCGCCTCTATAGTCCCGCTCAAAAGGTTTCAGAAAATGCTGGGTCTCATGGCCTCAGCATCTTTGGTACTCCAGCTGGGCCTGCTTCGCATGCGCCCAGTGCAGTTATGGCTGAAAGCGCGAGTTCCGCCCCGGGCATGGACCTTTGGTCTGTTTCGCCTCAGGGTCGACATGAAATGGGTTTCGGCTCTGGAACCTTGGAAAATAGCTGACTGGTATCAGTCAGGCGTGAGTCTGGGGACTCCCTCGAGTGTGATGGTGGTGTCCACGGACGCCTCCACCTCGGGATGGGGAGCGCTGCTCGAGGGCAGACCGTTCTTTGGCCAGTGGTCGGAACGGTAAAAGCTTCTACACATAAACTGTCTGGAAATGCTGGCAGTCGACAACGCGCTACGGTGTTTTTGTCCCCAGATAAAAGGCCACCACGTCCTAGTCCGGTCGGACAACATGTCAGTGGTGGCATACATAAATCGCCAGGGCGGCGTCAGGTCCCGAAACCTTTACAGGCTGACGGAATGCCTCCTGGTCTGGGCTCAGCACAACCTGCTTTCACTGAAAGCAGCGCATGTGCCTGGTCACCTGAATCTGGGACCAGACAGACTGTCCAGAGACAATGTCCCAGCAGGGGAATGGTCGCTGCACCCGCAGACGATCCAACTGCTGTGGGAGACATTCGGCAGAGCGCAGGTGGACCTGTTCGCGTCCCAGGAAAACGCTAACTGTCCGAACTTTTTCTCCAAGAGCAGGGATGCGCTGGCCCACGTATGGCCCCGCTGCCCCCTCTATGCTTTTTCCCCCGTCTCGCTCCTGCCTCAAGTGCTGGAACGAATCAGGAAAAACGGATGCCCAGTGCTGCTCGTGGCTCCGCTCTGGACGAACCAGATTTGGTTCCCAGTCCTGATGCGGCTGACCAGCACTGCCCCGTGGCCTATACCGGTGAGGAGAGACCTCCTCTCTCAGGCAAAGGGCTCGATTTTGCATCCTCGCCCGGATTTATGGTCCCTACACGCATGGGCCATCAACGGTTACCCGCTAACTTCCCGGAGGGAGTGTTAAACACGATCACACAGGCTAGGGCCCCGTCTACTAGACGGCTCTACTCCTCGAAATGGTCAGTGTTCTCTACCTGGTGTCAAGCTCAGGGCTTTTCACCCGTAGACTGCGGGGTTACGGAAGTGCTCTCCTTCCTTCAGGAGCTGCTGGATAAGGGTAGAACCCCGTCCACGCTCAAAGTATACGTGGCGGCCATAGCGGCGTTTGCAAAACCTGCGTCTGGCCAGTCACTGGGGAAAAACGACCTGGTCGTGCGATTCCTCAGGGGAGCTCGGAGGCTGAATCCTCCCAGACCCCCCTCAGTCCCTATGTGGGACCTTTCCACTGTTCTGGAAGCCATGAAAGGTGCCCCATTCGAGCCAATCCATTTGTCAGACATGAAACACCTGTCTTTCAAAACGGTATTTCTTGTGGCTCTTGCTTCAATGAAGCGCGTAGGGGACTTACAAGCGCTTTAGGTAAGCGCGTCATGTATGGAGTTTGGGCCTAATGACTCTAAAGTCATACTCAAACCAAGGCACGGGTACGTGCCCAAATCCCTCAACACACCGTTCAGGGCCCAGGTTATTTCCCTGTGCGCCCTCCCAGTGAATAATGAGGAGGCGGATACTAATCTCCTTTGCCCCGTCAGGGCGCTGAGAGCTTATGTGTCCTGCTCGTCTGTCTTCAGACAGACCGAGCAGCTCTTTGTTTTGTTTGGCGGACGCTCCAAGGGACTGGCCGCATCAAAACAGAGCCTATCCAGATGGATAGTCGATGCCATAGCGCTGGCTTACACTTCTAAGGGCCTGCAGTGTCCTTTGGGTGTCAGAGCACACTCCACGAGAGGCGTGGCCTCGTCGTGGGCGTGGTCTAGTGGGATTTCCTTGCATGATATCTGTATGGTGGCGGGCTGGGCCTCGCCGTCTACATTTATAAGGTTCTATAACCTAGAGGTTCCTGCCTTACAGGCCAAGCTGCTGTCGGTCTAAAATTCAGTACTATCTGCCCCGCTGCGCCGGCGCAGAATGCTGAGTTTTGCTTGTGAATCGTTCACTGATCGATAGAACAGCTCCATGTGTGTTGAATAACCCGTACTTATACCCAGTTCAGGCTGAACACGTTCACCCTGTCTGCGTGAAACACTGTTAACATAACTAGCTCCTGTGGGATGCTATTTCATGGGGAATGATGCTTGTAGCCTCTCTTCTCCGACTCTCTGTGAGTCTACGGTGATTATGCACTATATGAGCCCTGGGCTACTGCCCTTGGGACTTTGGTGTCGGATCCCAGTACGCACGGCATGTTGCATTGTGTTCCCCATAGCGTAAGATATTACGCAGTACGAGAGATACTCTCGTAAGAGAACGTACTCGGTTACTAACGTAACCTTGGTTCTCTCTAGAGAGGGAACGAGTACTGCGTATCTTGCCGTGCATACAACAGCGCTGGTTCGCTTCAGTGATGAAAACCAGTTTGTATCAGCCTGTCGAGCGTATTTATAGGCCAAAGCCACGCCTATTGTGGCGGGATGTAACGCAATGGGCGCGAAGCGCCCCCATTGGGTATCACGTCACGCAGGGCCTCTCTCGATAGGCTGCTGCTGTTGCCGCAGGGCAGCCAATAGGCGCGCGAGCTGTCTTGCCTATGTCTGCTTGCTGCCGCACAGCGTTTTACATTAATTCAAAATTAAGGATAATTTTTGGCTTCAATATCTCGTGGAAAAGAGGTTTTCCCCATAGCGTAAGATATTACGCAGTACTCGTTCCCTCTCTAGAGAGAACCGAGGTTACGTCAGTAACCGAGTATGGTTTTTCAGGTGTTCTCCTCTGTGACATCTGTCATGTGCTTTGATTTATGATGGGCAGCATACTCTGCTGCGATTCAACCAGGTGCTGTGCGATTCATCATGTAGAAAAATTATGCCTAAATATTCCAGTAATGGTCGTTGCCAATTACGTCGATCAGAGCCTGAGTCTGCACAGTAGTGATCCTGAGGTGGTCCCGCAGCATCAATGTCCCGCCCATATTCCCGCCATATTCCCGCTCCCGCAGACTCAATTGCAAGCACAGCTGTCAATCATGACATTACACCCCGTTTTTATAGCATCAAAAAACTAAACCAAACTTATTAGGTAAACGATCACTTGAACATACGTCTGCGTTATAAGAACTAACTAAAATGACAAAGTGTGGGATTTTTTATTTATTTTTATTTTTTAAATGTAATTGGGTTTACATTTGATTACAGGGAGAGGGCGGGGTTTAAGACCTATACTGCAGCCAGGTACCAGGGGGCTATCCAAATGGTTTGGCTTCACTTTTCAGGACTTGTGTGGACACTTGGATGCGACCATGCATCCTCTCCTACTGTCCCACACACATATGCATCGGCTATAAACATGCTGTATATATCTAGTTCGAATCAAATAGGGGCAGTCATGGCCTAATTGTTAGAGAGTCTGACTGGTAACCCGAAGGTTGTGGGTTTGATTCTCAATACCAGCAAGAAAGGACTGAGGTGCCCTTGAGCAACCTAACCCCCAATCGGTCCCTGGGCGCCACAGTAAAAATGTCTGCCCACTGCACTGGGTGTGTGTGTTCACTACTTGCTACTCCTAATGTGTGTGCACATTTGCACTAACTGATGGGTTAAATACAGAGGACAAATTCTGATTATGGGTTACATTACTTGGTCTTTACAACAAAACAAAAAATTTGTAAACTTTCCTTTGATGTTTTGGTCAAAAACCCCTGACAGTGATGTTTTTGTGATTTTTTTTTAATTTTTTTTAATTTATTTTTATTTATTTTCACAGCACTAAATGTCATATGGTGATTGTGAAACATGAAACACCTCTCATATGATTTTATGGTGAAATTTGTTATTTTTCGTGTTACCTCGGGTGTATTTTGAACATGAACTGTGGCTTTAATTCAGATTAAGCGGCACAGCAAATAGACTCTATCGCGGCATTGCCGCCTCTGCTCTGTTCCTGCTATGCGGTGCTCTGTCTTGGCATGCAGTGTGAATGCTCTAATCCAGGGGTGTCCAAACTCGGTCCTGGAGGGCCCCTGTCCTGCAGAGTTTAGTTCCAACTTGCCTCAACACACCTGCCTGTAAGTTTTTAGTATGCCTTTTAAGACATTGATTAGCTCTGGTTCAGTTGTGTTTGGAGGTAAACTCTGCAGGACAGTGGCCCTCCAGGAGCAGGATTGGACACCCCTGCTCAATCTGTTAACATGGGCACTGGACAAATGTGCTGTTTCCATTGTGAAACAGCACCAATGAAGAGCTGCCCATTACTACTGGTCTAGGATTAGTTTTCTCTGTAATACGTCGATGTTTCCGCTCTTGAGAGCGTCAAAAGCTTCTGTTTACTGCAGTGTTGACTAATGTAGATAATCACAAACATTTATTGAAAACAATGGCCAATCAGAAGCGTTTAAGTTAGAATCCACTTGCCGCTCAAAACTTTTTTTCCCAGTGCTTAGTTCAGCTCACTCGCAAATCCTCGTTATAAGTTAACTTATTATTTAACCAGGTGTAGACATTATGTAGGCTAAATAAGAGATTCATTTACTATAGCGTAACTGAAAGATTGTGATGAATTGAGATGTGACAGCTTTTTAGTGATTATAAAGGAAGTGTTCATCTTTCGAGGCAATAAATCCATTAAGAATTTGAATTTGCTGCAATAAATGTATTATTCGAATTGGTGCCATGCCAAATCATGCATACAGTCTACTTTACTGTTCAAATTATAGTGGTTTGTGAACGTAGACTCTTTAATAACAAATTATTTATCTGAAGCTTTTATCCTGGGATGTGTAAGTTCTTGTGTTTTAAAGGAGGAAGTATTTTCAAGTTACTTTTAGCCTAACATTTAAATAGAATGTCATGAAGCACATCTAGCCTGAGTTTGTTCATGCTCCATCTATGCAAAAAGGGAACTTATTTAGTGTAAGTTAAAGGAAAAGTTTGAAATGCTCATTGAAATACAAAAAATGGAACAAGAAAGAGGAAGCTAAAGATACAGAAATATATCAGGTGAAATGTATATCCATCGATGACATGTCTTGCCGTGTCACTCCACCGATGCTGTTACTGTACAGTATGTCAATTTCAGTTTCCATGTTCTGCAGGAGTGCCATATTGTCTCATATTTAACTGATGGAAGTAATGGAAAATGCCAATGGAAAATGGAAACCTATATTGTATTGTGTACAATCTACTACCTGAGCAGTACTTGACAATGACACTGATTGTTACATTTTCTGCCAGTATCCAATGTACTGGCAAAAACAACATTTCCTATTGTATATTGATTCTGCACATTTACTTATGGTAGCAGAACTACTACTTTCAAGATGTAGATAAACTTTATTTAGTTATTTTTTTCTGAGTCTTCAATGCTTAGTTTTTTTTTTTTTCCTGTGTGTTTGAGACAAGAATTTGAGAATGTGGTATTTAATAACGAGTGGGTCAAACTTTATATTAGATGTCTTTACTACATAAAAATTGTTAGGTACAATGTACTTAATGTGTTCAGGTTGTTCTATTGAGGTGAAATACGTGTAAGATTAGGGACAGGTTTGGTGAAATGGGTATGTTTAAGGGTGGGTTAAAGGGTAAGGGAAGTGTCAACAGTGTAATTATAGATGTAATTGGGTCAATGACGTGACGCCTAAATTTTCTGTCCGATTGCATTTGTTCAGGTAAAAACGGGTTTAAATGCATAAAAAGATACTGTATATTTGTAGTACCTCTCCCATGTATGCACTCACTTTAACTTTTAAAAAAACGTAGTTATTTGTAACTTTTTTTGATATTTTTAAATATTTTTATTCGAAATTTTATATTGACCCTATTGTGGAAAGCTAGCTTGTTTTGTTTAGGTGACCAATTCTGTGCCTGTAAATTTTGACTGAATTTGAAAATATCATGTGGTGTGACCAAATATCATGTGGTGTGACCACTGCAGACTGTTTTTCATGATAGATATATGTCCTAGATTGGCAGGTTTTGTGCTTTTATATTCAATTGATGGTTTATATACAAAAAGTACCTTAATTCAGTATAATTTGGAATAGATTTTTATGCAATTTGGGATTTTTTTTTTTATATTTCAGACGGTTTGTTTACTCTTTGTACAATATGAGAAAAATGCAACAAAAAAGTTATAGCATGTAATTTTAGTTTAGTAATTATGCATTTATTAGTAATGTATTTATTATTGCCTATTTATTTATTTAAAATTATTTTAATCTATTTTACCAGATGCCAATGCCAAGTGAAGTAAAAATTCTGACCCTGCAGGAAGAGTGGAGTACCTTTCTAGGATAAGAGTGAAATATTATTACAGTTTAAAATAGCTGGTTTCTATGTGAATATATATATAGTAAACTGTAATTTATTCCTGTGATCAAAGCTAAAATTTCAGCATCATTACTCCAGTCTTCAGTGTCACATGATCCTTCAGAAATCATTCTAATATAATGATTTGCTGCTCAAGAAACTTGATTATTATCGATGCTGATCTATGCTCTAGATCTAACGCTCAATTTCCGGATTGAGGATTTTAGTTATACTATTTTTGTTACTACTGGAAATTGTGGAAACTGATAATTTTTATATGTCAGGATTATTTGATGAATAGAAAGTTCAAAAGAACAGCATTTATTTTAAATAGAATCTTTTGTAACATTCTAGCCTAAATATCTTTACTGTCACTTTTTTTATCAATTTAATTTATCCTTGATTAATAAAAGTATTAATTACTTAAAAAAAAAACTATTGACCCCAAATGTTACCTATATACAATATTTGTATGTATATATATATATAACATTATTATTTGTTAGAAAGAAATTCTAAGTCAAGTTAAATTAAATGGTGCACTTATGTTTGCGATGTGATTTTTTATAAAAAAAATGTTTATAAAATGTTTGTGTTCAGGAAAGTTCTGTGAATTTTGTATAAAATTTGGTTTAAATCTATTTTTTGTATAAAATGCATTGTTCATTGATCTCTTTAAATAGATTTTTAACTATATAAGGTCTTCGTTGTCATTTGGAGCGACCACTCATCATGTGGTGCGACCAATAAAAGCAATCTCTATTAAATTTAAAATAAAATATCTTATTTCTGTGGCTGAAATATGAATCACTGATAAAGTATGCTTAAGTGAATGATATTTTTAAAACATTTTTATCAGTTTTATGTGATTTACAGGAAAAATAAGTCTTAACTAGATTTAAGGCGGCAACTCTAAAATTATAGAACAAAAAAATTTTATCATTATTTACAAAAACTTAAAAGAAATGCAAATACTTTGTTTCTAAACACTTTAACTACTAAGAACTTGTAAAAAAAAGATGTTAAGCATGTTAAGGAAATAAATTAATTTTAAGATAAATCACGGTCACACCACATGACATTTTTTAAGGCTATGGCCAATTCATCTAGATGAAAAAACACTACAATCACTTAAATTAAAAATTTTATATGAATTTATGTGTACACAACATCCTTAATGTTTGAACAATTGCAACAGGTATTATTTTTTTTTTGTATTTTAAAATCGGCCTGTTGAAAATCCTTATACGTCATTGACCCAATTACAGAAATTAATAATAGCTGTAATTACATGCAGTTATTTTTTAATTACAAGTACAATGTAAAAATGTGTATGTACCACTGATCTATATAATGATCCGACCATAGCTCATGACGTTCTAAACTGCCATCAGGCAGTGAAGCCACCGGAAGTGTTCGAGCGGCCATCTTACGATTCCCTACCAGCAGAGGGCTCCAACGCCCGTTATACAGAGATTGGTAAGCCCGACGGCACTTTTAAGATGAACGGCTGAGCAGCATACAAGTGTAAAACGACGTTTACAAAAGGACGTCAAAAAACTGCCACAGGTTATAATTCAAGCCCTATAAGTAGTTATTTATATGCAAAATTGTCGCCATGCCCGTGTTGTTTTCTCCGAGGTTATCTGTTATCTGTCCAGTAAGTTAACGGTAATGCTGCTGGTTCTTTAACAAGCAACGATAAAACAGTCAACAGTAGCCTATAAGAAACAGAGCAGCAATAATCAGAATTAAAGTGCGTATGTCAGGTTAAATTTGTAATTATGATTAACACAAAATAGTTAGGGGAAATACACGTTTGACAAGTTGTTGCATTGTTTTGTATGATTTTCGATACCTAAAGGCAGAATATAAGATGAAAAAGTTCGTTATTTTCAGTACTCACTTAAAACTGCTCCTCCCCCCAAACGGATCGCTTGACGTCATAAGAGGGAGACGTCTCCCCAGGTCGCTGAGAAAGTGAGTTGTGTTGATAATTGTACGAGTGATAGAGCGAGAGAATTAGTGATTAGGACATTTATTTATTTAGTTAGCTATTTAAGTTAGGTAGTTAGTTAGGTATACGCAGGCGTATTTTCACGATGGTGAATTACTGCGTTTGTGCTGGGTGCAAAAACACCGTTAAAACCGGTCACAGAGTCCACTTTTTCCCAAAAAGCAGGTCTGTGTTCCGTGCCTTGGTCAACTTTGTTCGCACCAAATGCACTGACTTCAGTGCTGCTTCGTTATCCAAGACTTTGGTCATTTGCAGCGCACATTTCTTCCAGTGTTTATGTTTCCACGGTTCAATCGCGCCCGCGCCTCTCCCTCTCTCTCTCTCTCTCTCTCTCTCTCTCTCTCTCTCTCTCTCTCTCTCTCTCTCTCTCTCTCTCTCTCTCTCTCTCTCTCTCTCTCTCTCTCTCTCTCTCTCTCTCTCTCTCTCTCTCTCTCTCTCTCTCTCTCTCTCTCTCTCTCTCTCTCTCTCTCTCTCTCTCTCTCTCTCTCTCTCTCTCTCTCTCTCTCTCTCTCTCTCTCTACTTCAGTGCTGCTTCACACACACACACACCAACATATTCCAGCATTGCAATCTTGACAATCCTGTTCATTATAGCTTCAGAGCTAAGGCGGAGCTACAGATTATGTCCCTAAATAACCCGCGTATCTAACAGTAGTTCCGCATTAATTAATTTGCACGTGAGTTTTATTTATTTGTATACGCGTGTAGATTCATGCACCGAACCGTGACACCAGTACAGTTTCGGTTCAATACGAATACATGTACCTTTCCACCTCTAAGTTATGTACACCTGCCCAACTCTCCACTGGTTCTCTTCACACCAGATATTTATGTTTCTTCGATAGGAATTATCTGAATTTCTGTTTGGCTCCTCATCTGTCTCACGCCTGCGAGGCTCAAAATTGTATGGCTGTGTGGACCATCGTAGGTTTGAGGGGGATTTTGGATCTCCTTAGACTCAAAACTCTCCATACTTGAATAGAACTTTTTTGGAACGTCTCCCTCTTCTGACGTCACAGCTCAGCTGTGTTTTAAAAATATGATCTTGACAGAAATGGCTATAAAGCTTACTGTAGGGCAATTACAGTAATACTTTAAATGATAATTACATTTTCACTCAGACATCTAACTCTTATTTAATATACAAAAAAAAAAAAATTTACCTGACATACACACTTTGTGTCCAATAGCGACACCATTTAATAGCTTCAAAAGAGCTTTGTGCAGAGTCCGTTTATCGTTACATTAACCCATACAATTTGTATTATGCATTTCCTGAACATGTACTTGCTAAGCAAACACTTTATATTAACAAACTACTAATCTATAAAACACAATCGGTCTTCCGACATCGTTGAAGGCGGTGAGAGAGTACGCGCGCACGGCCGGGGCTCTCTTTCTCTGCTCGTTCTTATTGTTCTGTCCACTGATCTAAATAATTCGTTGTTACGACGACATTGTTCCCTCGTTTTAATAAATCGTGGACACGTTGAACTATTTCCCTCCCTCGTTTTGATTTAACGAATTACAACGTGGCCACAATATATTAAAACGAGGGAACAAATTAGTATAATGTGCTGAGGTATTATTAATTTGTGGCCACTAAACAATATTCACCTGAATATTCACCAATTCACAAAAAATAGGTCTTTAGCATTCACTATATAATTAAACTGTTTTTCTTACCTGTGAAGATAGCTCTTCAGTGAAGTCCGACTAGTGTTCTCATACAGCTTTTTATTACTTTTGCAGAGAAATTGTCGTTTTTTAATAAGCTGGAAAAAAAACAAATACCCATTTAAATGCTTAGGATGTTTGCGTTGTGAGAATGTACAGGGATACTTTAGATTTAGAAACTGTGTCTCGTTAGGCAATGTTTTTTCAGTCAAATCATAAAATTTCCTATTGATTCAATAGAACATGTAAGCTCACTAGGGAATACCAATATGGCGGCGCGATGGCTTTAATATTTTTTAATGTTTATGACGTCATGAGCTATCCAGTCATTCTATATAGACAAAGAGTATAAAAGAACAAGAGGTGAAACTCAATAGAACGTTCCATTGCAACAAACGCGCCCAGCAGCAGCGCTACGCTTCCGCGATTTTGGGGTGAAAGCGACTCGGCAGTCCACTAGTGTTGATGTGTCGTTCGCGAACGAGCCGCTCTAAAAGCCGATTCTTTGAAAAGAGCCGGACTTCCCATCACTATCCAGTTGCTTTTTGCTGTCGCTATGGCAATATCAGCTGCTTTGTATTTTTTTTTTTTAAGTAACGTTACATTAAAGATCAAATCCAAACTGAATGATGACAACAGAATACAATCACTAGACTAGTGATCATCAAATCCCTTTTAATAGTTTATTTCACAGACTTAGACAAGTTTTCTACTTTTTTTCCACACAAAACCTTTAGTATTAGCATTACAAACACTGATTTAATACCAACATATAAAAGTAAAGGACATGCTATATCAGATAATTGGGAATGTTGGACAATATGTGATACTGACGCATTGAAATATAACAGCAATAGAATAGCAATATGAAATATAACAGCAATATGAAATATAACAGCAATATAACAGCAATAGAATAGCTTTACAGTCAACTTTTTTTTTCTTTTTTTTTTGCAGTAGCTACTATCTTATATTAATGACCACTATGTAAACAAAAAAACACAGCCACTGTTCATCATGTTCTATAAGATCATCATGTTTGTAGCATGATCCAGGGGATTACCCTTACAGAAATTTAATATATGTCAATATAAGTAAATTACATATATAATGTCAGTGCCCATGTATGTCTGCTGCCTATATGAGATTATATGCAAAATTCATATATATAAAACACATAGACATATATGGATATATATCCCATAATTGGGACAAAATGGCCGTTTTCATGTAAGTGCCATATATTTTCCCATATATGCACATAAATGTTAAATATATGTAGCCTAAGACGTATATATGCATGTACTTATTTCAATGCGTCAGTATCACATGCATGTATGTTTACATACATTTATTAAATATGTGGGAAACAAAAATATGTGTCACATATTTATACTTAATGTTGTCCATATATGCGCGGAACCAATACTATACTGTAATATATGCAGATATAAGGTATCATATGGATGAACTCAAATATTTTCTTCACATGTTTGGACACATAAATGTTCATATATGTTGCAGGCATATATTGTGTTCTCAGATAAGTCAAATATATGTATAGATATAGGCTATGTCATGCTATTTAAAATATAAGTAGGCTACATATGGCCATATATTACATTTTTGTATGGGTAAAACGTACAAAATATATTTCAGGCCTAGTGGAGTTGGTAACTAATAATAGCAGTAAATGTGTAAAGTTGCATAAAATGTAAATACTCAATAAAGCAACTGTTATCTGTGCTGTTGTCCAGTGATCCAGTTGGAATTTTCACCCCAAAATGGCGGCCGCGCTACTGAAGCGCCACCTAGTGGCTGTTACCAAAAAAGCATCAGAGTTTCGCCTCTTGTTCTTCTATACTCTTTGATATAGATCAGTGGTATGTACACAAGAAGTGCATTGCATTGTAATGATTAATTAAAAGTTTAATACATAGTATTATAGTCAAAGACACTTACTATAGTGGGACAAATATAATTAATTATGATTTGGGGAACTAAAATATGGTAAACTCTGAATTGCACTAAAGTATATCAGCTAGTCTAGAATCATGGACTTTGTTTCTCTGGCTCAGTTAAAAGTGTGTTTATTTGAACAAAGGCTGCGTGTCCACTTTTTCTCACAACACACACATACAGACACACGTTTTCTTTTTGAATAATGGGGCTGCTGATATTTTAGCAGCACAGTTGAGCTGAGCTAAAACTGTCCAAGTTTCATATGAAGAGGGCACAAAAGATACAAAACTTCTTTTATTAACAAAATAATTCACCATACATAATGTATTTACATTAAATAAGACTTTATTTTGATGCTAAAGGTTTTTGTCGTGAAACTATTTTCCAACATAAAGAGAACATCACAGTGTATGTAGATTAGTGGCAAATACACACATCAAAAACATACACATTTTAAAGCACAGACGTTTTTTCTTTTTTTTTTTTGTAGAGTAAAATTCAGTTACACTGGACTGGTTAAAAAAGGCCTTTTGTTTCACTGCTTTCTCCAGACAGTACTTCAGCAAAGGAATAAAACGTCAGCTAACATTTGCAGTGCAGTACAGATTCGTCTCCATTGGAATGTCCAAGGTGTCTGGCACACTCCTGTAGTTTAGCCCTTACGAATAGTAATAAATATCTTTATTTTTACATCATTTAGATGTAAACCAAAAATGATTGTTAAAAACACAAAAATGAGAGCATTTTTCTTCCCCTCAATAAATAGAAACATGGTTTGACTGTTGGCACAGCTGTGGATGTGCACTCATTTGAGTTTGGGGCGGTTGGAAGAGGCATGTCATTGTCAGGGACAAACGCATCATTGCATCTGTCAGTTTGAGTTGGGTACCAAAACCAGAGCTTATGAAATCCACACACTGTCTGATTCAGCTGTTTCCAGTGATAAGTAATTTGTTTACACTAAAAGAAAAACAGTGGGGACAGTGTTCAATTCACTCCCAAAATCTAATAATAATACATTTCCTTTATTTCAAAATGACTTCTAAATGTGGGCTCTCATTAACTGGTTATGTTAGACCATCAACTATGTGTCCTTATTTTTAAAAGTGTCTTGAACTGATGCTATCAGAACATCTGATGAACATTGAACTTTGTGCAATTCAAGGACATTTTATGGTGGTTTATTCATTGTGCTTAAATTTTGCTGAAATTGTTTGTAACCAATACTCAAAAGAACAGTTTTAAGCAGTGATACGAACTTTCACTTGGTCAGGTTTTAACAATATAACCTGACATACATAATTAGTGCACAATGTAAATGCAATTAATTTTCTTTGAATAACAGGATCTTTTCAGAAGACACACCAAATATAAAAATTGTATTTATTTATTTTGGCAATTTTACTCAACAGATATATAGTGGCGAGAGAAATAATTGGCGAGGGATGGAAATTGGGACTTAACCTGGGGACACTAATGCAACAGCTCTCAGCTTTTTAATTTTATAAACCATATTTGTTATACTTTTAATATGTAGCCTAGATGAGCTAGTTGAGGATCAGACCTCTCTCCAAATCTGTGGTTATACAAAGTGCTTGGTGATTTATAGAACAGAGTTGCAAGTATTGACAGTACAGAGCATTATAAACTATCCAGTTCCAGTGGTGACACTGTAAATCTCTCTCTAGAGGAGACAGTCTTGCTCCAGGTCAGCTGCTGTTGTTTCAGTCTGGGTAGTTTGTCACAAGTCAGACATTCAATAACAAATGTGTTCCTAAGGGCTGTGACACATTAGACAGACAACAGAAACATGGACATTCACATCTGGGGACACTAATATAACTGAGTTCAAAATGTCTGAGACCACAGTGAAAATCTGGGATTCAAATCTAATTTTAAGGGTCTAAAATAAAGATTTTTTGTTTTTTATCAAGCTCCAAAAATGGCTCGTTTGGATATTGTGAGATTTGTGACGTCACACTGGCAAATCTATTCGCATATGCCTGCCTCCAATAGCTACATTTACATGCACCCAAATAATAAGCAAGATGAAAATTAGACATCGACGAATAGTCTGCACCGCATTGTTATTTGGCATTCAGTGGTTTAACGGCTGACAATCGTCGCATCAAAAGCAAATAAAAGCTTATTTGTATACAGATGCCTGTTCACTTTCTGACGTACTCCACGCACTTGAGTCTGCAGACGAGAACAAATGAAAGAGTTAACGGAAACATTCATGTGAAACGATTGTTTTGACGCGTCCTGTTCAAACAGCTCATTGTGTAGAGACTTCAGAAGAATACCAGCATCAGGAACGAGTGGATGGTTTATTTTTAATGGCATTGTGGATCGCGTCGGAGGATTATGAGCTTGTTCTGAGAATTTGACTGCAGATTGTTTTGTAAATGAGGCATGAGCTCGCAAAGAAACTTTTGTTGACAGATGAAGCAATCAGCTGTATTGGATTTGAGAGCAGCAACATGGCAAACCACAAGTAAACAATTTCATAATGCTTTACCTGTAAATGACGGATTTATATGGATAATGTTTTCAAAACACTTGCCATTGATACTTTTATTCCTGCAATGAAATTAGCCAATCATAACCGTTGCCATTTACTGACAGGCCTTAAAGGGGTCATCGGATGCCCATTTTCCACAAGTTGGTATGATTCCCTAAAGGGTATGATTCTGTAAAGTTTGTAACATACTTTGGTTAAAATTCCTCAATGGTTGTGTAAAACGATACCCTTTTTACCTCCTCAAAAACAGCGACGCTGTTTGGTGATTTGAGCACTCTTTAAATGATAATGAGCAACTGCTCACCCCACCCCTCTCTTCCGTGGGGCGTGTGTGTAAAGTGCTGCCTTGGCGGACAGCATACAAATGGCTGAGGGCGGAAATATGCTAAAACGTTACAGTCCGTCAGCGGTCCTGGGCGGAGCATGAGCAATATGACATCTTGTTGCTCAGAAAATCCAAACGGCTTGATTATTGAGACTGTTTAGACTTTTTGAGGATTAAAAGGATTTGAGTGAATGGATTTTTTTCACTGTATGGTGGTTGTGTCCACACACTGCAAAGACACATTTATATGCAAACACCATCTAAAAGTGAATTTTGCATCCGATGACCCCTTTAAAGGAGCCGCCCCTTAAAAACAGGTCATTTTCAATAGTTATCTCAGATTTTTGGACCCCACTGTGTAGATGTTAGAAAGAAAGAGAGCATAATGGTTATGTTGTAACAGGGCCTCCTTCAAAGTTACATTTATTTGAAAGAATATTTATTCATTTTTATATTATAAAATAAAATGACAAAAATTCAGTTTAAGATAATTATGACACTTTGTCTTGTAATCCAATACATTTTGAAGTGTGCCTGTCCAAATACTACTGAGGTCACTGTACAGTATGTGTATTGAGATTTCTGAGTGAGTCATTTTGGTTTCAAATATGAAATTGAAGTTAACTGAGCTGTGGATTGACCAGTACTGCTATAGTGTAACTCCTTGGAAGACATGCCTTTTAAATAATGAAAAGACTAAAAGTGGGGTAATTTTGCATCCATGTATATTCAGTATATTCAGCTCCTCAATAGGAGCAGTCTAGTCTCGATCATAAAAAGAGAAAAGTCCTAATACATTCAAGCACTCAGACACGGTTTCTTTGTGTGCCCTGTTCCACGGTGGTGTATTCAACTGATGTGCCTTATAATTTCAGATTGTTCCTGTGGGCTGTTCTACAGACGCGAGATCATTGAAGATTGAACTAAAGCTGCCCAAGATTACTGTTTTATTGTTCTACAGGATCTTCATTTAGGTTTCTCATATATGTGATTCAGCATTTCCAGAGACACACTGACAGCTCTTAGCTTTCATTCCTGTGTTAATATAAACACTTAGCTTGACCTAAGGCCGCTGCTCAAGTTTGTTAGTGCTTGGAAATGCAATCTATAAATATTTCCACAAATTTGTAGTGATTGAGGTTTTTTTTTTAAGCTTGTCCTCAATGTCAAAGGTCTTCATGAATAGTGGGCCATGCTAGACATCATGATTATGACTATGTTGTTTGCAGTTCATTGGCCTGTAAACATTTCTCTCAAAAAGGTTGACAAAGACTTCTATAGCAGAGGGTCAATGGTCATTGTAATCTGGTCTCTGTGAATACTGCTTCCAGTGGAGCTGCGATACAACTCGTCCTGTCGACAAAGGAAATGACGGTTCAGAATCTTCCTAAAAGTGAATCTGAACTCCCGAATACGGTAGGCATAGATAATGGGATTGACGGCGGAGTTGGCGTGCGAGAGGATGATGGCAGTGTTCATGATGAAACTGGGTTTCTCCAACTCACTGTAGAAGAGAGTGAGGCAGTTCAAGATGTGCACAGGCAGCCAACAGAGAGCGAACAGGCCCACAATGATGGAGAGCGATTTAGCGGCACGAATCTCCCGTTGCAGCAGGCCATGGTGGTGATTCTCACCATTACTCACGCTGCATTTGAGCTCGATCTGACGTAGCTGTTTACGTGCTACTGTGAAGATCTTGATGTAAATGCCCAGCATGATAAGCAGAGGCGGCAGCACACAACCAAAGAAGTTGAAGTACACCATGTAGCTCATGTCCACCACGTTCTCGAAGAAGCACTCGAGGCAGCAGCTTTGCAAGAAGCCTGTTTCCATGTCAGCGGCATCACTGCTGTTGCCAGTCTGTATAGAGCCACTTTCGTTTCTGGAGCAGGACAAGTCTTTACGGTTCCAGCCCACAAATGGGATGAGTCCTATGATAAAGGATAAGATCCATAAAATGGCAATGATCTCTCTTGCCCTTTTCCCTGTGACAAGCTCCTTATACCTGTACAGAGAAACAAAGATGAACAAATAAAGACTTTAAGTTCATTACACAGTATTGTACACTGGGGTCCAAAAGTCTGAGAATACTAGTAAAAATGTTTCTATTTTGCATTTATGTGCATTAGTAAAATAAATGCAAAATAGGGATAAACCAAATGATGTTCTAATGCATTAGAACATCTGACCATCTGTACAAACAGCCACATGATCAATGTCACAAATTCATTTATTTGATTAGTGACCTAGAAATATTGCAGAATATTAATTATTTCTTCTTTGTTTTAGGCCACATTTCTGTTTTTATAAAATCCTAAAACTTTTAAGGTTAAAAACAAATTCCCAGAATTTTGGATCCCACTGTATATACATTCATTTCATAAAATACCAAAAGCTTAAGTTTAAAAATTATATCTCACACTGTAAATTTATTTCCTTAAATATTTCACTATTTTTATATTCTACTTTGAAGTTTCAACAGATGTATTCTTCAAAATAAACATACTTACAAAAAGAAAAGGCCACGTTGTGGTTGTCAAACTTTAGTAGTGAACTATACCTGTGGATACTCTGCTAGAATACCTGTGTGAACTTTGATTTTTAGTGGATGTATGAAGATGTAACACCAAAAAAAGTAATTGCAAAAAACACTCAGAAAAGGAAGTTAGTTCAGACAAAAAGCTTGTGAGTCATTTGTTTGCAGCCAGTAGAATTATATTTTGTCTATAGTGTAATGACATTCATCAGGAGAAAAGAGCTTAACATAAACACTCAAGTGACTGATGGCTTCAGCTTTCACTTGGAGGCGCTTCATCAGGCATCCTCAGACAGCTCTGATTCCTCTTCTACTGATGGACTAAATGAGTAATACACGAGGTGCATTATTCATCGCACCCACCATAACCTTTCTCTGAGAGACCTGGACTGCCAGAGCCATCAGTGGTGCTGCCCCAGTGACAGATAGAGAGGGGGTTGGGAAAGCACTGATAAAACAAGTTTGCCTGCAGATAACTACATTATCTTGCACAAGCATTACTGTTACTGTTCCATACATTTAGGGCAGTGTTGTTATGCTTAACTAAAACTATTAAAAATAGTTTTTGGTAACCGAAATAAAATATAAATATTAGACGAAAAACTTAAACACTCAAAGTGAAAATTAGAAATGAGTTGAAATTGCAGTACTAAAATGACTAAAACATTAACAACAACAAAAAACAACGAGTACATAAAATGACTAAAACTATATATATATATATATATATATATATATATATAGTTTTAGTATTAGTCATTATATATATATATATATATATATATATATATATATATATACATATATATATATATATATATATATATATACATACATATACACACACAAGAATATTAATAAAAATACTATAGTATAATACTACAATTGTCACGGTGTGTGTATGGCAGGAAACGCAAGGAGACGAGGATTTCCAGAAACAATCACTTTTACTTCTAAACAAAACAATAAACAGATGCAGGGAGGGAATACACTCAGGTAACATAGACAACGACCGACAAGGACAGGCTGAACAGAAGCAAACTAAATACAAGCATGAATCAAACATAACAAGGTGAAGACAGGTGACACTGATGAAGATAACGATGAACAGGCTGGTAAGTGAGGGAGTGAGTTCAGGTGTGGAAACAAGAGGGATTCTGGGTAGTGTAGTGAAGACTAAGACAGACAGGTGCAGACGAGGACTGTGACAACAATAACACTGGCTTATTAATTTAAACAAACCGCTTACTAATCAAACTTTGATGCATAACTTGTCCTCCAGCATGTGTGCCATATTATACTGTTATGTACTCGACACTCAAAAAAATGCAGCCAAGCAACTGGACTAATTATTTTCAATTGGGAGATCTCATAGACTTAAAAAAATCTCATAGACTTACATGGAAGGAGGAGTCATTTACAGACAAGAACATAATGACAGTGATTTGGGGGTGGGTGTTTTGACTTAGGCTAGTTGTCACCTTTATTTATATAGCGCTTTATACAATACAGATTGTTTCAAAGCAGCTTTAGTGATAACAGGAAAATTAATCAATAATGCAAACAGAGTTCATTTCAGCTACAGCAACTTTAAAAGAAAACAGTGTGATGGTTCAACTGAAGTCAGTAAACACCTAGCACCCAAAACACCCTAAAAGCGCACTGTGACCACTTTAGCAATTCCTACAATACCCTAGCACCATGGGAAAGAGCTTAGGAAAGACACTCACGTCACCCATGTCAGCATCATGGCTTATTTTGTAGTGCATGTGCACTTTATTCAAGGCCATTGCTTTGACTTCTAATTCTGCACATTATTTTCTCCATCCTTGGCTTTTTTGTAGTGCATAATTGAAACCATATTATCTAAAATCTTTGTTTGTTTCAGATTCAAGGATACATGATGTAATTGCATTTAGCTGCAAGAGCACAGTCTCTTTTTGTTAGACACTTCTTTCAGCTTTAACACTTTTCTCTATCTCTCAGTGCCAAATTCCCTCTACTCTTAGGGCACATGAATGGAGGGAAAAGTGGATTAGTTGTGGCAGGACAACAACCCGCTGGCATCCCAATCACCCTCTCTCTCTTCACCCCTTCATTCTATTTCGCACACAAATCCCTCCTCTAACCCTTCCGTTCTTCAGCTGCCTCTCTTCTGCTTTAAACCAAAGATCTCTGCCAACAGGCTCTAGTGTAAGTGAAAACAGTTTACACAATGGCACTAAAGGGAGAAGGTCTCAGCCACTTTGCTCTTAACAATGTGAGCAGGAGCATTAAAAGAATGCTTCGCCCCAAAAACAGATTATGTTGCCAAAGAAAAAAGGCAAGCAGCATTCCAAACTCCAAATAATTTTGATTCCAAACACTCTGTAATTAATGATCATTGGTTAAGGGCATTGTCTTCAATTCCCACTGTGACAAAAATCACCAATGGATTTTTTCACATAAAAAAAAAAGAATCAATACATTGACCTGTTCATCAACCCACTATGCTGTAATGGTTCATCAACCCACTTTGCTGTAACTTATTTATGACCAATCAAATTTTTTAGGGTCATTAAATGCTAAATAAGAACATTAAATGGATAGTTCATTCAAAAAAATGTATCCAAAATGTTTTTTTTTTTTTCTTAAAAAAATCACCCTCATGTCGTTCCAAACCTGTATGACTTTTATATTTATTTCTTATGCAGAAAAAAAAAAATAAGATATTATTGAAAAATGCTGGTAACTGGTGACAACTTAGAAAAAAAAATAATAATAAAAAACAATATATATATATATATATATATATATATATACCACTGAAAGGGGAAGTCCTGCCATTAACCACCTCTTCTTATGTTAAAACCAGTAACTCAGAGGAAAAAGATGCTCCTAACTGATTCAAGCCCACGCTTACATTTATATAATAGCGGCCTACTGTTTTAGGAAACTTGAACCCTATTTAAATCCTTCTGCCAGAGGACATGCAGCTAAAAAGTCAGCACTGAGATTTTGTTTATACGCAGGAAAAGAGATGGAGAGAGACAGACAGATGAGAGCGGAGAATGTGTGCATGAGAGAAAGACGTGGTGGTCTAGTCTGGTGAATGAAAACTGAAGCGGGAATACTGTTTGGCAGAACTGTGAGGAAACTTGGTTTCTCTTGGATCATCTACTAACAGCGATCATGCCAAAAGCCTGTATTTCCAGTAACTACGGCATAACTAGAAACATTCGTTCATCTTGCCATTAAACAGTGAGAGTAAGATGACCACCCAGGATCTGAGATGATTTGGAGTGCACTAAAAGGCTTTCATTAAAGTCACCTACTGTAAGCATTTCCTTATTTTACACCAGGGGTGCCACTAGACTCTTTTACCATGGCACGAGCCCCAGTAAAGTTACCTGATAAATCATTGTCTGATGAGGTAGGTAACAGTAGATAGATGCATCTGAAAAACTTGGTATGCAAAACACAGGCTATTTCCTATTGAATGTTATCATTTACATAGTTTGGAATATTTAAAACTTTGGGCTGATACCCAAAAATCCTCTTTAATTATACGCCTTTGCCCGCCCACTCGCTGTGCTCCTCCTCCACTTTTCCTTGTGGAATCCTCGACTGTCAGTCAGACCAGGCATTATTCATAATATGACGTTGTAGCTGAGGAAAGGTAACTAGTGCTTATCGCCGTGATGATGAGTAGCATGTGAATTTGTATTATTTAGTTGAATGAGGAGAACTACTACTTTGACACTTAAAAAAGTTCATAAAGAGATCGAAAAACTAATCCATATGAATTGAGCGGTTTTGTCCAAATTTTCTGAAGAGACTCGATCGCTTTTTATGATGAACAGATTGAATTTAGGCTTTTATTCATATATAAACATTCATCAACTCACACCCGTTGTGGTAAACGGAAGCTCAAGCATGTTCGCTTGACATGCAAGAACCAATGAGGTTCATTCTCATGTGTTACGCAGCACGCTTGATCTTCTGCAAGAACCAATGAGGTTCATTCTAGTGTGTTACGAAGCACGCTTGAGCTTCTGCAAGAACCAATGAGGTTCATTCTAGTGTGTTACGAAGCACGCTTGAGCTTCTGCAAGAACCAATGAGGTTCATTCTCATGTGTTATGCAGCACGTTTAAACTTCAGCAAGAACCAACAAGGTTTGTTCTCATGTGTTACGCAGCACGTTTAAGCTTCAGCAGGAACCAATGAGGTTTGTTCTCATGTGTTACACAGCATATTTGAGATTCTGCAAGAACCAATGAGGTTCTCATGTGTTACGCAGCACGTTTGAGCATCCACAAAAGTTTGTTCTCGTTCGTCAAGCAGGTTCGGTTGAACTTCTGTTTATGTCCGCTGATGTTTAAATGTGAATACAAGCCTACATTAAATCTGTTCATATAAAGAGAATCTGTTTTCTGTCTCTTCAGAAAATTTGATATATTTGATATATATCATGCAGTTGTGTACTTATTGTACATTATCCCAAAAGTTCCCAAGGATTTGTAAATCCAGAGAAATTCCAGTTTTTAATAATGGCTCATCTCTGGTCATCGTCGCATATCAATGACGTAATCCGTACTATCCTCGGTTTCCGCATTTATAAACCATAGAGACAATACATAGAATCCTCATTAGTGGCCGTTTCAATGGGCCATAATACGTAAGCCGCTAATGAGGAATACGCAAACCGCTGTTGTGTTGTTCAGTCATCATGGTTCACGATTATAGATTGGCGAGTACAGAAAATCCCCCAAAATGTAAACATAGGCAAATAGGCTTTGGGAAAAACGGAGAAATAAAACAAGGATCAATATCGGCGTGGCGTTTTCAGGATGAGGAGGGTTTCGTGACCAACTTGGACTTGATCTGTCGCTCTCGCATGTGTTTTAATTGACAGTTAAGCAAATATATATGATTTATTGTACACTACAGTTATATTGCACTTTTATATTTTTACTTCAGTATTTTTTATCAAGTCTGGTGACCAAGTCTATGGCAGTGAAATTAAGTATGTGTTGCACAAAAATATTTAGCCATTACTTGTAAATACTGTGGGTTTGTTCAAATGTACTTTTACTACGATTGTTTTAAACGTGTAAAACTGCACAGCATTAACCCACCAAATAATTTGACAAATAGTCACATATTAGTAACAGGCTAATATAGCATTACATTTCACTTTCCTGGCAGCTAATTCATTATGATGACATAACATAGTGTGATCAAACGTACAGGTAATACAAAAACTATTTTATTAGCTGATATATCATTTATATGATTCGTGAATTCTATACATCTCTGGACGGTGAAAACGACATCTCCCATAGTTCCACTCTCCTTCATGTTCCATCAAGCTTCATCTTTGTTATTGTTTTGAAAATGCGACTTGTGAAAACATTACATATTGTAGCTTTAACTACTTAATCAAGACCTTAAAGGCCATGTTGCAGGTTAACCACCACTGTTGATTAATAAATCACTCAAGATATGTGTCTTAAAGACCATTTTTTTACGTTTCTGGTATAATTTTTTTTTTTTACGCAACACTGTGATGACGTCACGTTGGGGAGAAGCGGAGGAAAGGGTGCCTCAGCCTAGTATTAGAACTATGGCGACTGACTGGGATGAGGAAGAGTTGGCAAGAAGAACTAACATGTATTATGGCCCGCAGCCGTATAATTTTTAACCTGCTAGACGTGAGAGGGCAAATGAAGAATTGCCAAGAACTGATGGCCGTCAAAGCCAATTGAATGCATGGTCCAAGGAGAATGAGTGGAGAGTTGGTGAAGTGTCCCGGTGAGTTGCTATCATTTAGCAACGCAGAAATGAACACTGGAGCTAGTCTACAAGCTATGGCAAGCCGTTTTAACTTACGAGCAGCAGTGCACAATAACGACACATATATTTTTTTTACGGTCATTGAATAGTACCGAGTGAAAAATCAACGTTTTCTTTATATCTAGTGGCAGTATATGATCATGACGTTAGTTCAGATAAGTACCGGTAACCTTTGTCATAGTGTCGTAGTACTGGTAATGTTTGTCTTTGTCATCTAGAAATAGAAAGCATCATGCTAGCTATTAGGGGTGGAATTATACATGTATTCGTAGTGTGTGTGAGTGTGAGAGAGAGAGGCGCGATCGAACGGTGGAAACATAAAAACATCGTCGTTTTGTTCATACAGGATATCGTTCAAACTGCAAAGTGTTTACTTATATTTGTGTACACTCGCAATAAAACACAACATTGTGCTTCTGTCACACTCAAAACTCTTGTCAAACTGTAACCTACAACTGTATATATTTCTATCTAGCTGCTAACGTTAGCTATATCTGCTAACGTTATGCTGTCTGCCTATCTCTCTATATCTATGTATTTATCTATAATCTGCGCTATCTGAATACTCTCGTCTACTACTCGTCGCTCTCAACAAGGCGGGCAGCGGGCTTTGGTAAATTCTCTCCCCGAGGTGACGTAATGCAATGCATTGTGAGGGAAAGGAGAATCGTTGCAAACAGCTGTAAGATAGTACCTACTTTTTTCTTTTTGTGATACCCAACAACATAAAATACAATGGATAACAGTTTAAATGTTTATTACCTACAAGCAAATTGCACAAATTCGTTGAAAAATTAAACCTGCAACATGGCCTTTAATCAATCCAACTGAGCTCGATCCAAATTAAATTTTGATCAGATTGAAAGGTGTGGTTTATTCCTTATCTAATCCGATCGAGAGGACATGTAAACACTTGATCGGATTGAAAACCGAAACTGAAAGGACTGCGCGTGTGCAATGACGTAGAAATAGCGTAATGACGTATGGCGCGGGGAACGAGCTGTTCTTCCTGTTGAATAAAGTGTCATAAAAATTAGTTTCCCGTCATTCTAAAATTCTCATTTTACTCAGCGTCTGTGAAGTGGAGCCACCAGTCAGCGTCCCACCAGTCCTTGTTTTGGAAACAGACGACTGGTTTTGGCCGTGGGGAGGGGCATTTTTACAGCGTGATAAATATAAGCAGCACGGCACAACGGTTCATGCTCATTGTCTCCAAATTATGATCAGAGATGGATATTAAGTCTGCTGTTTAAAACAAATAAAGAACAGCTTTATGAGTAGGAGTTGTTTTTATGACGAATGTAGGAGAATTAATGGTATTAGGTAGTCAGTTTGCACATGAAAATGCTAGTGAATTTGTTTGTGTTTTTTGTCAGGAATTTTTAATTACATTAGGTATG
The DNA here is from genome assembly GCA_026230005.1 of Gila orcuttii. Classification (NCBI taxonomy): domain Eukaryota; kingdom Metazoa; phylum Chordata; class Actinopteri; order Cypriniformes; family Leuciscidae; genus Gila; species Gila orcuttii. Next base: position 44,015,224 of record JAPDVR010000004.1, on the reverse strand, counting down.
ATCATGCGTTGAAAAATGTCAATTTTGCATTGATGAAGGTAATTTGGTTAGTCAAATTGATTAAAATGACCATGGTAAAACAGAGTTTCAATGCATAATGCATCAGTGATGATCAAACTCTAGAAAAGCCCTTGTTCCACACTATCATCCAACACACTGAATCCAGAGAAACTGCATTACCACAGGTCTTAAAGGGTTAGTTCACCCAAAAATGAAAATTATGCCATTAATGACTCACCCTCATGTTGTTCCAAGCCCGTAAGACCTCCGTTCATCTTCGGAAAACAGTTTAAGATATTTTAGATTTAGTCCGAGAGCTTTCTGTCCCTCCATTGAAAATGTATGTACGGTATACTGTCCTTTTCCAGAAAGGAAATAAAAACATCATCAAAGTAGTCCATGTGACATCAGTGGGTTAGTTAGAATGTTTTAAAGCATCGAAAATACATTTTGGTCCAAAAATAACAAAAACTACGACTGTATTCAGCATTGTATTGTCTTCCGGTTCTGTTGTGGATCGGCGTTCAGTGACGCTGCTGACGTAAGACGCTGCTGACGTGTATCTGGTGCGCCCGAGCTTCGTTTACAGTCTGAGGGAGACGCACGCTGGAAACAAAACAATCTTCGCAAACATGTCTAAGGATTTCAACGCAGAGGAAGACTTGCATTTTTTTGCCCAGCCATATTTATTTGAATCCGAATACACGGGCGCACCAGATACACGTCAGCAGCGTCATAAGTCAGCAGCGTCACTAAAGCGGATTGACAACAGAACCGGAAGACAATACAATGCTGAATAAAGTCGTAGTTTTTGTTATTTTTGGACCAAAATGTATTTTCGATGCTTCAAAACATTCTAACTAGCCCACTGATGTCACATGGACTACTTTGATGATGTTTTTATTTCCTTTCTGGACAAGGACAGTATACCGTACATACATTTTCAATGGAGGGACAGAAAGCTCTCGGACTAAATCTAAAATATCTTAAACTGTGTTCCGAGGATGAACGGAGGTCTTACGGGCTTGGGATAACATGAGGGTGAGTCATTAATGACATCATTTTCATTTTTGGGTGAACTAACCCTTTAACACAGTGTTGGCTATGGAAGTGAAACCCAAACCCTGCATATTCAATTTCAGTAATTGCTACAGCAATTACATGCACACTTGCTTTGTTTACCAGTCAATATGTAGTGTATTCCTTTCTTTATTCTTTTCAATGATTTCCATTTATTCAGAAGAAATAGGACAGCACGAGCAACACTGAGCAGTGTGAAAAGATGTCACTCTAAAACGTGAGATTTGACAACATTTACATTTTAGCTAGTTTAACATTCAAAGAGTAAAAAAAAAAAAACTGTTTCTTTACCTTGGTCCTTTTACTGCGTAAGACAACCATTCAAATAATGATGTGCAATGCAACGACAAGGAACTATTTATTTATTATGTAGATATTCCAGATTTAATTGTACTTTAGAATTGCCACTTATCTTCTTTTTGTTGATGTTTTTTTTTCTCTCTTAATCCTAATCGTTAAAGTTTGTTGTCATAGCCCTGTCCTTCATCATCAGGGCATCTTCTTTGACAACAAACAACCGTCTTTTCAACCGCCCTCATGAGATTAACAGATTAACACAGATTAAGAAAATCAGACCGATATATCCATTTCAGGAAGCCGAGTTTAGCTTCAGTATACTGTGACTGCGTGTGCCATCTTCGTACTGTCCTGTGTCCTGAATAAGTCGTTCAGTTTTTTAACTTTGATGAACTAGATGAACTTCGAACGAATTGCAACAGACGCACGAGCATCAAATTGATCCCAGTAGGCTGCTTTATCTCAAAGGTGGTTACTCAATATAACCACCTTTCAGGAAAGATGATAGTCATTTTGTTGTGTGTTTGAATAAACTAAATAATGGTTACTCGATATAACCGACTTTTAAGAAAGATGATGGTCATTTTGTTGTGTTTTCAAGATGAATAAACTAAACAATACTAATGAAAAAAGTACTGCTGAAAATGCCAAAGACATTGAAGAACAGATTCATGCTATGTTGTCACGCGCGGAATGTTGTAGCCTACACGCGCGTGTAAATGCCAAAGCTTCTTTCAGAACAGCTGTGAATCTGTTTAGGTATATAAAGGTAAGGCTTTTTACCATTGTAATTTAAGAACCAAGAGTCATAAATAGGTAGTAATTAATAATTCAGTGACAATGAAAATGAAATACTAATAAGCGTCAAACACTCACCTCAGGGGGATTTTTACAGCCAGATATCTGTCGATGGCAACCGCAAGAAGACTAAATATTGAACTTTGAGTCAGTACCAGAACAAAACACGCCAGGAAAAGACATCCATAAAAGTCTGAGTGCAGACCAATGCTTATAGTGATGGCAAAAGGGATGGCAAGACAGCCAACCAGAATATCTGCCACGGCTAGTGACACTAGAAAGTAATTGGTGGCGTTCTTGAGAGTGGAGTTGATGGCCACAGCCCAGCACACCAGCACATTTCCAGCGATTGATAGTACGGCAATCACCAGCTCTATAGCGATGTACAGAGAATCCATTGCTGCACACTTCACAGAGAAACACCTTTAGACAGTAGGCTAGTTAGGATGTCATGTGTCTGTCTGTCATTCTGTAGTGCTTGTCCACTGGTAAAAGAACAATAATCCACGGATCTCCAAAGTTTGTGATTTGCCAACACGGCCATCTGTTGGTGTAAAAAAAAAAAAACATTATTTGCATTAATTCCCTGAAGAGAATTATTTAAAACCATTAGAGGCAGATAAAGATACATTGTATAATTTCTGACACATTCCTAGGAAGTTCCCACTGACGAGCAGAAAGTTATTACAGAAAGTCACAATAATATATGGGATTTGGAAGAGGTAGGCTAGTGTGCAAATACTTACCCTGAAATAATTCAGAGCTGTTTTTATTGTTTGAGGTTCCTCTTTAAACTGGCTTGCATCTGTGTCTTCACATGTTGCATTAGCAGTAGGGAAGTAATGTGACGCACCGTGAGCGCAACACATGGCTTTTCAAGCACCTCGCGGAAAACAGACAGAGCTCTGACTGTACATCACAGCTCATGGCCACGCCCCAACCGCGCGAGCGATGCGCTGACACACACACACACACACACAGAACTGATTTTACATCAGCAATTCTTAAATAAAACACAAATTTTAGTATGTCCGCTGACAACTATATGATAAAGTAAAAATATTGAATTGGATGAAGAATAAAGGTAGTAAAACTAGATTTGTCTTTCCTGAAAGAAATTATATAGGGGTAGACCGACATGTGGTAGTAGCCTAACTTTTTGTTTGAGCATCAGTAACTCAGTAGTGGTTGTTTGTGCTAGATCTCTCAAACTGTGATACACGGTAGCCACATTAGTCTACTACAAATGAAACTCACTTGGACATGTACTACACAATCACAGATGAATGTCAAATACAAAGAGTTCTGTTGTTGCAACAACCTATACCCTGGGGTGAGTTGTAACACTAGTTGGGGATTGAGAGGTGATTTGCTGAAATAAGAAAAGTTGTTTTTATGTTGAAATGAAAGTCCTAAAATGAATAAAATTAATGTTTTTCTTGTTGGTCACTTTAAATTCTTCACTTTATTCAAAAGTGATTATTCTTTGTTCTTCAAAAAAGTTCTTGATTAAATTAGATAGTTCGACTTTCAAATCCAGGGCAAGAATGATGTCACCGTGAGGTCACTAAAGCCTATATTTGCATTATAATCGGTCTTTTTTTTTTAAATGTAAAACAAGTTCAGATTGCAAAGACTGTACATCTGTTGGAATTTATTATTCAGCCTATCTCTCTATATTTCTAATTAGTTCTGTGGTGTGCGTTAACATTCTCCCTGACTACTCAGGCTACTCAATTAGAAAGTGGTGAATTTCTAATTGGCTGTAATAGGGCAGGCGGACTTGATTGCTTTCACCTTATGAGGAAGAGAAGGTTTTAGATGGGGGAGACTGCAAGGATGCAGAGAGGTGGTGACTAATGTGGGGAAAGTGATCTCAAAGCCCACAGGGGCAATAGGCCCTCCGGAGATGCAGATAGAAAGATAGTTAGCCTAGGGGGGTAAATGTGTGGTAGATGAGTTAGGGCTTTCTGCCTTTTAGTGACACCTTAACCTTAGTGCGGAGAGTACTGCCACTCATTCACTGTTCTGCGGCTAAATGGCTGATTTCAGGACTGTTTGCTCTGCCAACATGAGACGCTGACAATGCAGACTTTATGTGTTTGTCAACGATTGATGCTGATTGTGAGGAATAATCTTCTCCCTCATTCTATACACCGCGTGGGTCCCATGTGCTGCCATTGTATTTTGGGAGTATGCTGGCATGGATTGCAGTTTGTGTGTGTGTGTGAATGGGGTGTTTTGTGAATGAATTCATTAGGATTTTAGTTCACTGGTGTGTTTTATCACTGCGCACCCCCTAGTGTCATTTTCTTGTTGCCTAAATCATTTACAGCACGATATTGTAGTCCACTGCGTTGTCTAAATAAAGTTGTCATTTTGTTGATCTCATTAATTTATTTTCTGACATTTGCAAATATACGTAAAAACAAAAGAAAATCTTACACTTCTATCAACGACTTTAATATCACTTTTTTATTTTACAACGTAGAAATACAAAATTTAAATAAAACAGAAAAAAGTGTGAATGTAGACAAGTGTGTTTGGGCTAAAAAAATATATTATTGACCAAGTTACAGGGTGTTCACTTGGTCTAGAGCAAACTCCTAATGCAGTACTGCCTTACACATTCTGTACTGGAAAAAAGGGGGAAACACTTGTTTCACACCATGTTTACTAGTCCTAGTAAAATCTGTTTATCTATTAGATTAGATAGTTCTGTTTTTGTTATTATTGACATTTGACATTGATTTAACTCTTTTTGTACAAAACTTCTATTGGCTAAGTTAACAGAGTCTGATTTTCAGAAAATTTAGCTACTACACGTATTTTTGAGAAGATATGAGTGAAGTGACACTGTAATTGCTAAAGATTTACAATATGAACTGTATTTCTAATTAGTCTGTGTGTAGCAACACACATCTGTTTTACTATTTCAGCACAGCTTTTTTAAGGTTTTTAGCAGACCTATAAAAACTGATGCCAGTGTGACTCCCAAATTGTAAAAGTGCACCATTTTACTTCTGCGTAAATCATAAAAGAAAATCTGAAATATTTTCTTATATTTTGTGAATGAATATATTGTAGGACATTTGTCTCCGAGATTCAGTTCCAATAAAGGTGATTTGTAGCTTTTTAATTCAAACAAGCAAACAATATAGCCTATATATGATGACAAAATACTTTATTACCATTATCATCAATTAAACATCTGGTGTTTCAGGCAAACCCAAAAAGTAAAAAAAAAAAAAAAAAAAAAACACACTCAGTCCTTTGCAAATTAAATATTTGAGAGCAAAGAAGTCAAGTCAATAGCATTTCCAAAAAGAAAACTTTATAAAACACAGATGCAGTCTGCTTTTTGTATGTATTTTACTTCTGTTGAGCAAATTTTATTATCAATTATCTATACGTTAGAGTGTGAGACTCAGCATTTGTTAGAATTTGGCACAAATTACACTAACTAGCCTAAAGACATTTCTGTGAGAGTATTTTTCCAATGTTGATACTTTTTAAGGCATTGTTTAAATCCTTTCATTAAACTATCTCAAGTAATTTAAACAGTCACGAAAGCATTAAACAATCAATAATGGTTGATTAAAACAGACATTCAGAAAGAATTCAGACATTGACTTTCTGACATTTTTTTCAGGAAATAATTAACTAGAGTAATAGAGAAATAAGCTTAATGCTTTGTTAATGAGGAATATGTAAATGCACATAGTCTGTTAAATAATTGAAACATTTAAAGTTTCCAATAGTCGTTGTCTCTCAACTTTTCAACAAAACTCATGAAATGTAATTTCCATAGTTTGATGCATTTCTATGACACATATTACTCTTTAAAATTATTTGTGGGAAAACTAAAATTTTAAAAAATACTTTAAGTATATCAATATATGCCTTATATAGATTTAAGTAATAATACTTTATAAAGATGCACTTGAACTCTTAGCAAAATTTAGCATACTAAAAAAACTATATACCAGTTTCAGTGCAAGATTGCAAACCTCTACTCTGCAAGCAACTTCAAAAACTGAGTAAGGATCACATGAGACATGAATTGTAAGGAAAATAGAAGATGTTTGATGCAAGAATGTGTATGCATGACTATTGGACTTTGTATGATATTTCTTGCATTTAGAGTGAGAACCGGACTGGTGTGAACACTACAGAACTGTGTGTCTGTCTGTGTGTATTTAGAAACACTGCCTTTGAAGGAAGAACTGGACCAGGCAAAAAAAAAAAAAAAAAAAAAAAGTGCTTCTGTGCCCTTCTTCTTCTTCTTTATTTCTTCCAATCACACATTAAGTCTCAAAGTACTTATAGATCTGAGACACATACTGCATTACACTTTGCCAGTCCGGTCTGTCTGTGTGCATCAGCTCATCAATGTCCTACAGAGAGACAGAGACAGAGAGAGAGAGAGAGAGAGAGAGAGAGAGAGAGAGAGAGAGAGAGAGAGAGAGAGAGAGAGAGAGAGAGAGAGAGAGAGAGAGAGAGCAGATGTAGAAGTTTAGATGTATGAAACACTTTTTATTTTCATGCATGTTTCTTTAACTATGTGAACTTCTACATTCAATTCTGTTTTATATAATTATTTAACCTTTTCCTCAGACTTGCATTGTTAAATAAGACAAATTCATCTAAAAATATTATAGAAAATATTATTTATTAATTATGATGGTCTTAAGAATGAGTGAAATGAAAAACCATTTTCATATTTACAGTACATTAGATTTATATCAGTTTTTCTGACTGTCATTTGCACCAAAAAAACAATTTTGGCCTTAAAGTTTAATCAAGAAGAGCATGCTTGAGATGAAATATGAGGTGTGTAATGTATGAAGAAACATTAAAAATAAATTAATTAAGGGAGATAAAACTGGTTAAATGTTTCATTTTAATGTATTTTATTTCAGGACCCAATTGCATCACATCAATCAATACATCTGTCAATACATCTGTACTGATGTACTCGCTACACACTCCGGCTGAAATCAGGCAGTCTGATCTTAGCCAGAGTTCTCAAATTCTCAGCCAATCTAGAGACATCCACATTATATGTTTGTAGAGTGAAAATTCTCTGAGGCTGCTATGCTTGACAATCATCAAGTACCACAGACCTAAAGGAACACTTCACCCAACAAGAACCTTCCAAGTTTTCTGTGTGCCATCTCTGTGAAAACAACTGCTTGGATAAAATATTGGCTATGTCTTTTTATTCATGTCACTATTTCCTCCGAGTGTCTACAGTATGTAGGGTAAAGTGAACTCCAGACTGTGGCATTTTCCTGTCATAGTATCTGTGGGTTTGTAGAAAAACCATGAGAATCATTAAATATTTACAGGTCATTTTAAAAAGACCCCAGAGGGTGGTGAGGCATTTGGACTCATTCTTGTTTTTTTCCAAACACGTCTCTCTCTCTCTCTCTCCTTTTTTAAAAAACACACTGGTTCTTAACCATAAAGCCTACTATATAAATACTATTTTGATACACAACTTTATAAGGCCTCTTTTATCAACATCAAAACGTTGCTGAAATGGCTGTACACAATCTACTATGCCTTGTGTTATCTGATTGATTGATCACACGTTTTTGGCAAGTAAAGGGGATTTTAGTAATTCTTTCCAACTGCAGGTTGGTGACTTTTTGCTGTGAAATCTTGACAGTTCATTTAAAAAGTAATTGTAAGAATAATAACTTTATAATATTGTTAGTAATATTCAAGATGAACAACACTTATTGGACTGAAGCAACTTAGGTTTACTTAATAATTCATACATAATTTATATACACTCACCTAAAGGATTATTAGGAACACCTGTTCAATTTCTCATTAATGCAATTATCTAATCAACCAATCACATGGCAGTTGCTTCAATCCATTTAGGGGTGTGGTCCTGGTCAAGACAATCTCCTGAACTCCAAACTGAATGTCAGAATGGGAAAGAAAGGTGATTTTGAGCGTGGCATGGTTGTTGGTGCCAGATGGGCCGGTCTGAGTATTTCACAATCTGCTCAGTTACTAGGATTTTCACGCACAACCATTTCTAGGGTTTACAAAGAATGGTGTGAAAAGGGAAAAACATCCAGTATGCGGCAGTCCTGTGGGCGAAAATGCCTTGTTGATGCTAGAGGTCAGAGGAGAATGGGCCGACTGATTCAAGCTGTTAGAAGAGCAACTTTGACGGAAGTAACCACTTGTTACAACCGAGGTATGCAGCAAAGCATTTGTGAAGCCACAACACGCACAACCTTGAGGCGGATGGGCTACAACAGCAGAACCCACCGGGTACCACTCATCTTCACTACAAATAGGAAAAAGAGACTACAATTTGCAAGAGCTCACCAAAATTGGACAGTTGAAGACTGGAAAAATGTTGCCTGGTCTGATAAGTCTCGATTTCTGTTGAGACATTCAGATGGTAGTCAGAATTTGGCGTAAACAGAATGAGAACATGGATCCATCATGCCTTGTTACCACTGTGCAGGCTGGTGGTGCTGGTGTAATGGTGTGGGGGATGTTTTCTTGGCACACTTTAGGCCCCTTAGTGCCAATTGGGCATCGTTTAAATGCTACGGCCTACCTGAGCATTGTTTCTGACCATGTCCATCCCTTTATGGCCACCATGTACCCATACTCTGATGGCTACTTCCAGCAGGATAATGCACCATGTCACAAAACTCGAATCATTTCAAACTGGTTTCTTGAACATGACAATGAGTTCACTGTACTAAAATGGCCCCCACAGTCACCAGATCTCAACCCAATAGAGCATCTTTGGGATGTGGTGGAATGGGAGCTTCGTGCCCTGGATGTGCATCCCACAAATCTCCATCAACTGCAGGATGCTATCCTATCAATATGGGCCAACATTTCTAAAGAATGCTTTCAGCACCTTGTTGAATCAATGCCACGTAGAATTAAGGCAGTTCTGAAGGCGAAAGGGGGTCAAACACAGTATTAGTATGGTGTTCCTAATAATCCTTTAGGTGAGTGTATATACAGGTCCTTCTAAAAAAATTAGCACATTGTGATAAAGTTAATTATTTTCCATAATGTAATGATAAAAATTAAACATTCATATATTTTAGATTCATTGCACACCAACTGAAATATTTCAGGTCTTTTATTGTTTTAATACTGATAATTTTGGCATACAGCTCCTGAAAACCCAAAATTCCTATCTCAAAAAATTAGCATATTTCATCCGACCAATAAAAGAAGTGTTTTTAATACAAAAAAAGTCAACCTTCAAATAATTATGTTCAGTTATGCACTCAATACTTGGTCGGGAATCCTTTTGCAGAAATGACTGCTTCAATGCGGCGTGGCATGGAGGCAATCAGCCTGTGGCACTGCTGAGGTGTTATGGAGGCCCAGGATGCTTCGATAGCGGCCTTAAGCTCATCCAGAGTGTTGGGTCTTGCGTCTCTCAACTTTCTTTTCACAATATCCAACAGATTCTCTATGGGGTTCAGGTCAGGAGAGTTGGCAGGCCAATTGAGCACAGTAATACCATGGTCAGTAAACCATTTACCAGTGGTTTTGGCACTGTGAGCAGGTGCCAGGTCGTGCTGAAAAATGAAATATGATGGAAGCATGAAGTGCTCCAAAATCTCCTGATAGCTAGCTGCATTGACCCTGCCCTTGATAAAACACAGTGGACCAACACCAGCAGCTGACATGGCACCCCAGACCATCACTGACTGTGGGTGCTTGACACTGGACTTCAGGCATTTTGGCATTTCCTTCTCCCCAGTCTTCCTCCAGACTCTGGCACCTTGATTTACGAATGACATGCAAAATTTGCTTTCATCCGAAAAAAGTACTTTGGACCACTGCGCAACAGTCCAGTGCTGCTTCTCTGTAGCCCAGGTCAGGCGCTTCTGCCGCTGTTTCTGGTTCAAAAGTGGCTTGACCTGGGGAATGCGGCACCTGTAGCCCATTTCCTGCACATGCCTGTGCACGGTGGCTCTGGATGTTTCTACTCCAGACTCAGTCCACTGCTTCCGCAGGTCCCCCAAGGTCTGGAATCGGTCCTTCTCCACAATCTTCCTCAGGGTCCGGTCACCTCTTCTCGTTGTGCAGCGTTTTTTGCCACACTTTTTCCTTCCCACAGACTTCCCACTGAGGTGCCTTGATACAGCACTCTGGGAACAGCCTATTTGTTCAGAAATTTCTTTCTGTGTCTTACCCTCTTGCTTGAGGGTGTCAATGATGGCCTTCTGGACAGCAATCAGGTCGGCAGTCTTACCCATGATTGCGGTTTTGAGTAATGAAACAGGCTGGGAGTTTTTAAAAGCCTCAGGAATCTTTTGCAGGTGTTTAGAGTTAATTAGTTGATTCCGATGATTAGGTTAATAGCTCGTTTAGAGAACCTTTTCATGATATGCTAATTTTTATAGATAGGAATTTTGGGTTTTCATGAGCTGTATGCCAAAATCATCAGTATTAAAACAATAAAAGACCTGAAATATTTCAGTTGGTGTGCAATGAATCTAAAATATATTAAAGTTTAATTTTTATCATTACATTATGGAAAATAATTAACTTTATCACAATATGCTAATTTTTTTAGAAGGACCTGTGTATATATATATATATATATATATATATATATATATATATATATATATATATATATATATGTTAAAATGTGAGCATAAAATATGATACATCAGGCTTTTGAGAAATCTCAATTTTAAGGATCTCTCAATCATCATTTGTATTGAATTGCAAATGTGAAGTTTTTTCCTGTGCAATATATAAATATTGCACAATAAAAAACTACAGAGCTTTGATAATAAAACTAAACATTTAAAATAATTTTACATTGACATAGATCAATACAGACACAAATAAATATCATAAACTTTTTTTTTATAAATTGCATATAAAAATATTAAAGTTATTTTATCTCAAAACTCTGGCCAGTTGATAGAACATCAAAATCGACTGCTAGAACATCAAAATCGACTGCTGGCGGTAGATCCTTTTCCTATTTAGCACCAAAACTCTGGAACAGTCTTCCAAACATTGTCCGGGAAGCAGACTAAAAACACATCTCTTCAACCTGGCATATACATAGAAAATTATACATTCCTATTATTCAAATCAGTTAAATGATTATTAGGCTGCATAAATTAGGTCAGTCGGAACCGGGAACACTTCCTATAACACCTGATGTACTCGCTACATCATAAGAAGAATGGCATCTACGCTAATGTTAGTCTTTCTGCTTATTTTGAGGTTTACTGTAATCAGCTGGATCCGGGCCGTATCCAGACACGACCACGACGCATCCCTGAAGTGTCAGCAGAGATTGTGTCAACTAGACTCTCATCGAAGGCCTCATCAACACGACAGCCATCGTGTTGATCCTCAACCAAACGATTCATAAAATGGAAAATAAAAGAGTCTCCCAGAATATTTAGCTTATAATGTCATCAATTTAAACCCATACACAGACATTCAGATACAGATCCAAAGCCGTAATCCTCCTTGCACATATTTGTTGTGTGTAAGTCATGCGGAAAAGGACAAACATAACCTGCTGAGTGATGTGTCAAGTCAAAATATTGTGTACACTTCTGTAATGAAGTCATAAAAACATTCATCAAACAGACGCTCAGGTCAGTAATTAAACAATCAGCACCAAACAAAAAGTGTTCTGAGACAATGAGATGTACAGTAATATGTTATGAGCAGCCACAATCTCTAGACAATTGCTACAAAAAAGCTGTCACCTCATATTCTATTCTATTTTTTTAAACAGAATAGTTTGAAGCAATTAAGAAAACAAAAGTACACACAACCCAGAATGCTGTTATCATTCTTTCTTGCAGAAAGCTGCTGAAAAATGAGTCAAAGCATATGATAAAATATTGTACATTGTTTTCAATAACTGCACTTGATATAAACCAAACACAAGAACATTGTAAGATACAGTGCAGTCTGTCATACAAAAGACCATAATGAAAATATAGGATTCGTAATGTAAACCTGGCACAGGAAGTTTTCGAATTTGAAAAATTTGAATATAAAAAAACAAAAACAAAAAAACAACAACAACATAAGAAATATGTATGATTCTACGCTATTTCTACTTAATCATCAGGTATTAGTTAATTAATTAATAAATTGTTTAAATAATGTGAAAATAATATCATAATCATTGATTTTGGGCCCTTTTTAGAGCTGGTCACTGGTGACTATATGCGGGCATGTCTAGCAACTTGAGAAAGTTGAGAAATTGTTACATTATGCAAATGAAGAGCCACTTTCAAGAAGTGATATGAGCTCACATAATCAATCTTCTTCAGCTACTGAAAAGGATGCATTGAAAAGCATTTCTGAGATTGAGTGGATTGCAAATAGGTTTAAATTATTGAACAGCCTGTAAAATGAACAGCCTGTTAAATGATCTATTAAATTATTTGTTTTGAATTAATAATTTGTTACAAGCAAATGCAACTTGAAAAATAATCAGGTGTAGTGAATAAACATTACCATATACTGGTTTAACTACAGGTCCTTCTAAAAAAATTAGCATATTGTGATAAAGTTCATTATTTTCCATAATGTAATGATAAAAATTAAACTTTCATATATTTTAGATTCATTGCACACCAACTGAAATATTTCAGGTCTTTTATTGTTTTAATACTGATGATTTTGGCATACAGCTCATGAAAACCCAAAATTCCTATCTAAAAAAAATAGCATATTATGAAAAGGTTCTCTAAACGAGCTATTAACCTAATCATCTAAATCAACTAATTAACTCTAAACACCTGCAAAAGATTCCTGAGGCTTTTAAAAACTCCCAGCCTGTTTCATTACTCAAAACCGCAATCATGGGTAAGACTGCCGACCTGACTGCTGTCCAGAAGGCCATCATTGACACCCTCAAGCAAGAGGGTAAGACACAGAAAGAAATTTATGAACAAATAGGCTGTTCCCAGAGTGCTGTATCAAGGCACCTCAGTGGGAAGTCTGTGGGAAGGAAAAAGTGTGGTAAAAAACGCTGCACAACGAGAAGAGGTGACCGGACCCTGAGGAAGATTGTGGAGAAGGGCCGATTCCAGACCTTGGGGGACCTGCGGAAGCAGTGGACTGAGTCTGGAGTAGAAACATCTAGAGCCACCGTGCACAGGCGTGTGCAGGAAATGGGCTACAGGTGCCGCATTCCCCAGGTCAAGCCACTTTTGAACCAGAAACAGCGGCAGAAGCACCTGACCTGGGCTACAGAGAAGCAGCACTGGAGTACCCACAGTCAGTGATGGTCTGGGGTGCCATGTCAGCTGCTGGTGTTGGTCCACTGTGTTTTATCAAGGGCAGGGTCAATGCAGCTAGCTATCAGGAGATTTTGGAGCACTTCATGCTTCCATCTGCTGAAAAGCTTTATGGAGATGAAGATTTCATTTTTCAGCACGACCTGGCACCTGCTCACAGTGCCAAAACCACTGGTAAATGGTTTACTGACCATGGTATTACTGTGCTCAATTGGCCTGCCAACTCTCCTGACCTGAACCCCATAGAGAATCTGTGGGATATTGTGAAGAGAAAGTTGAGAGACGCAAGACCCAACACTCTGGATGAGCTTAAGGCCGCTATCGAAGCATCCTGGGCCTCCATAACACCTCAGCAGTGCCACAGGCTGATTGCCTCCATGCCACGCCACAATTTCTTTCTGTGTCTTACCCTCTTGCTTGAGGGTGTCAATGATGGCCTTCTGGACAGCAGTCAGGTCGGCAGTCTTACCCATGATTGCGGTTTTGAGTAATGAAACAGGCTGGGAGTTTTTAAAAGCCTCAGGAATCTTTTGCAGGTGTTTAGAGTTAATTGTTGATTCAGATGATTAGGTTAATAGCTCGTTTAGAGAACCTTTTCATGATATGCTAATTTTTTGAGATAGGAATTTTGGGTTTTCATGAGCTGTATGCCAAAATCATCAGTATTAAAACAATAAAAGACCTGAAATATTTCAGTTGGTGTGCAATGAATCTAAAATATATGAAAGTTTAATTTGTTTCATTACATTATGGAAAATAATGAACTTCATCACAATATGCTATTTTTTTTAGAAGGACCTGTATGTGACTGTTAAGTGCAAACCAAACCTACAGGAAAAAAAAACTGATGTTTGTGACCTCCTGCACTTCAACAAAATTTTTTTAGATTTTGGGGTGAAATATGACTTGGATCATGATCATGAGATTCAACCGCCAACTATCACTTGTGGACACTTACTTACTAAAATAAATAAATAAATAACTTCTATTGAACTTCCTTAACACTGGGTGTTAAATCAAGGATGGAGAATTCACAGAGCTTGAACTCACAATGGCAATAGGCAGAGGCAGTTGATTTTTAGTATGTGTGAATGCAGTTCTACACGTCACCAGCCTCACCAGCTCAATTTAGTCGGGGTTCAACAGTCACAGTTACAATGCAGATGCAAATGATCTGTATTTAAAGCTGCTTGTCTGTGTCAGGTGCACAAAGCAGAGGTGAAAATTGCTTTAAGTAAACAAGGTTAACTGCTTGCTGTAAACAATCAGAAAAACTGCCCAGTGCTTGTTTCATTATCTGTTAATAGTATTTTTGAAATTTGAAACACATGTACACACTCACAGTATTCATTTGCACTTGCTACGAGTTGGTTGTAGTAAGCAAACGCAAGACAAAGGAGGATGAAAGGTGTTACGTCCTTGTGTTAGTTTTTTTCTTCTTTCCCCTTTCTTTTTTACTTTCACTTAACTAGTCACGTCCTATTGGCCCACCTAGTCCCCATGTTCCTGTGACGTCAATGACCAGGTCTCCAATCTGATCGGTGCCCCGTGGCATAACAGTAGACGCCACTCGCAAGGCCCAAGATGCTTTGAAACCTTTTTCTGTGTGACAGCCTATATTCTGCATGTGTATAGTGTGCATCTGTGTATCCCGTGTGTTTAGTATTTTTATGTACCCGCTTGAGTACATTGAGTGTTATTGCGTGCTGGTCACATCCGAGGTTAGAGAAAGGGACAGGTAAGAAAGTCGCACGACGTACATTGTGCACACATAGGTATTTCACTCTGTCAAGTCACCTTTTTTTATATAACGCTTTTTACTACAGATTGTTTCAAAGCAGCTTTACAGTGATAACAGGAAGATAATGCAACGAAGTCTG
Organism: Gila orcuttii; assembly: GCA_026230005.1. Lineage (NCBI taxonomy): Eukaryota > Metazoa > Chordata > Actinopteri > Cypriniformes > Leuciscidae > Gila > Gila orcuttii. Next base: position 43,999,866 of record JAPDVR010000004.1, on the reverse strand, counting down.
TTTCGGCTGTACAGCAGATCTAGAAGAAAATAACGTCATTGTCCAGCTTAAGTAAGTTCAGTGATGGTTAATTTTTGTTGTAAAAAAGTTTAGTTCATCAGGTGACAGAATGGAAATTTGTATTAGATACTAGGGGCGAGCTCCACCCGTTGTATTTTTGCGTTTGGGTAATTAGTCGTCAGTGACGCGAAGATTCTTAGCATTTCATTATTTTCTTTTGGCAGTTAGATTAGAGATTGGGCCGCAAGTTAGTTTGTTTTGGTTTATTTCATTTTCTCACTTTTGTGGTTCCTGTTTGCCATCTGTAATTTTTTATTTACTCATACTGTGTATATATCTATACTGTGTGTATATAGTAGGTATTTTTCTTGTTTAAATCTACTTCCTCATTGTAAATCGTAGATCTCCTATACTCGTGATTATATATATATATACACTTCACCTTTTGTAAATAAAACACTTGCTTGCAGTTCAGTTCAGCCTTGTCTCTTTGCCTTTACTCCTCACCTAGTTGTCTGCAAATGTGTGCTCCTCCCAAATTAATGTTACTCCCCTTGATTGATTCTGTTTTTTTATTTGTTGAACATCAATTAAATTTTTACCCTTAGATGGGTTTGGAAGTTTTATGTATTTCCTAATTCGGGGAACAGAACTATGTGATGATATCTAGGTGAAAGAGTCTCTATGTAATGGAATTTATCTGACCTCAGTGACGTGAGACAGCTAGCAGACGGTCAGTTTAGCCAGTTTGTCTGCTTCCTGACCTGAGCCCCAGATTGTCATGTTTGAGCTCTAAGGCTATATTACTAGAGAGAAGAGCAGCACCATCCCAGGAGGGATGGATACCATCTCTTTTCAACAGGTCAGGTCTGCCCCAAAAACTTTTCCAATTGTCTATGAATTCTATATTATTTTGCGGGCACCACTTAGACAGCCAGCCATTGAGTGAGGACAGTCTACTAACTATCTCATCACTCCTTCGAACAGGAAGGGGGCCTGAGCAAATTACAGTGCCTGACATCATACTTGTGAGTTCACACACCTCTTTAACGTTAATTTTAGTGATCTCCGACTGGCGAAGTCGAACATCATTAGTGCCAATGTGAATAATAATCTTAGAGAATTTACGATTAGCATTAGCCAGCTTTCTCATCAAATTTGCTTTGATGTCAGGCAGTCTGGCTCCCGGCAAACATGTGACTATGGTGGCTGGTGTCTCTATTTTTACGTTCCGTGTAATAGAATCGTCAATAACTAGGGCACATTCAACAGGATTCTCAGTGGGTGTTTCACTTAGTAGGGAGAATCTGTTTGATGTTGTAATCGGAACAGAAGAGCAGTGTTTTTTTCCCGCGACTACACCGTCTCACCGTCACCCAATTGCCCTGCTGCACGGGCTCTACTACAGCCGTAACCGAACAATGTTCAGTGTTCTCTAAGCTAATTGGATTCAAAGTAGCATCTAAAGCCCTTGCACTCTTACAATTAACCCCAATTAAAGTTTGGATACGTGTCTCAAGTTCTGAAATCTTCTCCGTCAGGCAGACTATCTGCCTGCATTTATCACATGTAAATCCTGTGCTGACAGAGAAGGCTATGCTATACGTGTTACATGAAGTGCAAGTGACAATAAGAGGAGAAGATGACGTAGTCGTAGTCATCGTGATGTCAGACATTATGACTCACCGTGTTTGTTTGATTGACTGATACTCACCTCTGTTGTTTGATGAATTGGTAAAAGGCGCGAGTGTGCGAGCAAAATAAATAAATACATGAGCGCACTGATGGCACGCTAACAGGCAAGCGAATTACTAGCGTGTTGTGTTAGCAATGATTTAGATTTAAGCTAGCAATGTGAAGTTAATATGTGATGTTGAGTAAGTTATATTTAGCAGTATAAACAACAGGAAATGCTAATAAATAATGATTCAAAACAGAAAGATATACGAGGGTTACAGACGCAAACCAATTCAGCAGCAGCAGCAAGGCAGACAGGAGCAATCGAGTAAGCTGGTAAGCTGCTATGGCTGCCACATACACTTTGAGCGTGGATGGGGAGCGACCCGCATCCAGAAGCTCTTGTAGGAAGGAGAGTACCACTGACACCTCGCATGACTGGGGCTCGTGGTCCCTAGCTGTGCACCAGCTGGTGAATACTGACCACTGCAGAGCATAGAGGCGCCTAGTAGACGGTGGAGTTTTGGTTCCTTGCCACTGTCGCCTTTTTCCCCTTTGGCTTGCTTAGTTGGGGACATTTAATTTTATATTTAACAATATTATTACAACATTATTTTCCTGTTATCTCTGTAAAGCTGCTTTGAAACAATCTGTATTGTAAGAAGCACTATATAAATAAAGGTGACTTGACTTGACTTGTGAGGAGATCCCTCCTCACTGGCACCGGCCAGGGAACAATGTCCATCATCTGCACCAGCTCCGGAAACCACGCCTGGGTTTTCAAGAGGGAGGCTACTAAGGGGTCATCCGCTTTCCTTGATCCATCTGATCACCTGAGGGATCATAGAGACTGGCGGGAATGCATATAGAGGGCGTCTGGGCCAGGAATGCTAAATTACTAATACGTCTTAATACTAATAAGCCTGTTCTTTGAAAAGAACATTGCCCAATGAGTGTTGCTTTTCGAGGCGGAGAGGTTGACCTCTGCCTTGCCGAATACACTCCATATCAGACGAATCGTCTGTGGGTTGAGAGACCACTCGCTTGGGGAGTGTTGTCTCGAGATAGCATGTCCGCACCCAAATTTTGGATGCCTGGGACATGAGCAGCTCTAACAGTTTGCTCTTGGGAAAATTGATCCTGAGACCCAGGCATTCCAAATGGCTGATGAGCATGGATCTGTGTGTCAATAATTCGGTCTTCGACTGAGCCATGCGCAAGAATTTGTTTGGTAGTTATTAGGGGTGTAACGATTCATTCGTTTTCTCGATGCATCAATTACAAATCCTGACGATGCATATGCATCGATCTTGAAACATGTATTTTGAATCGTGAATCGTTTATTTCGGACAATATTCGATTTAAAATGCTAAGAATCGAATAATTTGCGATTCTATAGTGATTCAGTGCTTTAAAATATATAAACATTAAATTATGTTTTATTAACAAGGTTTGGGAGGAGCAGGTGCAGATAATTAACCCAATCAGCACAAGTGGAGATCAATCAGTAATCAACTCAGGACAAGATAAATAACAGCAGAACCCACCTGTGTTTCTTGACGGTTTATCAGCATCCCACCTCCACCCCATCTCCTCACTTTTAGTTCCATCTCTAGTTCCATCTACTCTTACGAACGGGGAGAGTACTCTGGGTTCGGGCAGAAATTCTGAGCTCGGAGCCCTCCACCCGGACAGCACGCCAAGTACGCATAACCTTTACCATAATATTTATATGTAGATGTGAACTCGTGAAATGACTAGATGCGCGAATTAATGAGGCGTTGTGCGGCGTCATTTCGCGTCCTCCCAGCTCTCCTTCACAGATACTCGCTGCACTCTTTACCATCTTTCACTGGATTTCGCTCGTGCTCGGTCCCATATAGCTCTCATCTACAGATTTTTGAGCAGTCCATGTTTGAGCGCTCCTCAGGACAGCCACTGCTGTTCACATGAGCAGATGACAGCACTCTATCTCTATCCATCAATCAGATGCGCATTAAAGTTGCATTCGTAATAGTTACTATATATAGCACAAGTAGACACCCGGCGCGTTTTCTTTCAGAATCATAAGGAAAATGTTCAGTATAAAGAGAACAAAAAGTATTCCATGAGGAATACTTACTATTCCATGAGGAAAAGTTAGTTAGGTTTAGTTGGGAAAGTTCATGGTATTTTTAGTCTCACAATGGAAGGATGTTTAATGTACCAGGAACACTTTAAGGTTGTGTATCCATTAACATATCCTACAAAATAGTTAGCATGATGAACTAACAATACTTTTAAAGCCTTTTTAAATCTTGGCTTAAATTTCTACAAATGCTAATTTATAGGCTTTGGAAATATTTTTTATAATAATAGATGAATTAAAAACTAACATGAACTAACATTAACAATAGACAAAATGTTGTTGTTTTTTTTTTTGTCCCCACTCTCTGACCCCCGTAGGCTGCTGTGTAGCCTAATTCACACCCTGACTAAGACCCATTGGGGGAAGCATTTAAATAATCCTATGAATGCATATAAAAAATGAAGAATCGAATCGAATTAATCGAATCGCATCGAATTTTAATGTGAATCGCATTGAATCGAATCTTTCTGAATTTGCAAAAATCGTTCTTGAATCGAAAACCTATGAATCGTGAATCGAATCGATTCGCTGCCTACCCAAAGATTCACAGCCCTAGTAGTTATCATTCTGAATGGCCATCTCATGAGGGCTTTGTTCAGATGTCTCAGGTCTAAAATGGGGCGGGTGCGGCCGTCCTTTTTTGGTACAATTGGAATTAGCAACTGTAAAACCCCGATCGGCTCAGCGTGGGGGGGACGGCACTAATTCAATCCCCCTTTTGCTAGCAGATTTTGCACTTCGGTGTGAAGCACGTGAGCCACATCGCTTTTCACTGAAGTCTCGATGACCGCCGGAAATCGCAGGGGTCTGCGAGCAAATTGGAGCAGGCAGCCTCGCTTTATAATGTTCAAAACCCAGTTCGACACTTCGGGGATGGCTTGCCAGGCCTCGGCTCTTGTGGCTAGGGTTTGAATGATACATGGGGCAGGGCCGCCTAGCATAGGGGGACCTAATACCCTTGTGTTGTGTTTTGTGCACATATTCTCTTTGGGGCTGGCTTGACAGGCCTTGGCCCGGCTGGGCAGAGATAGAGTGACAACTGAGGGAGGGCCGCCTAGAGAAGGGGGACCAGTTACCCGGGTGTTGTGTGTTTGAAACATTCTCTTTGTGCGCTTTACTTGAGTCGCTGTAAAAACAGCGTTTGTTTGTAGGGGCGCTCGCAGTGCAACGGGCCCATTGACTACAATAGGAAAATCTCCAGCCGCCTGAGCTAAACAGGGAGCTGGGAGATTTAGATGAGCTCTTTTCGAGGGCGGTCCGGTTGGAGCGAGACTCAGACCCTCTCTCTTTCCTCCTGTTGCTAGGAGGTCTTCGGAGGCTCAGTGTCCAACACAATGCTGGGTCGGGGGTAGCGCTTAGCTGATCGTGAGCGACGATGGGTATCAGCCGCAGGACGGGGCTGAGAGACCCGAGGCGCTGGCTTCGCTGGCTGAGGAGGCGGTGTGCTCTTAGAGCGGCTCGAGGCAGAGCTGGAGCGCTTGGGCAAGAAGAGTGTCATAGCTTGAGAAGACTTCTGTGCTTCGGTGAATCATTCAGAAAACCCTTTCACAGCCGGGCCGAAGAGACCGGTGCTGGAGATAGGTGAATCAAGCAAAGCCGTCGTGTCCGCGTCTTTAATGCCTGTGAGGTTCAGCCAGAGATGGCACTCGAGCACATCGTGCCTCTGCCGATCGCTTAAACGGTAGCCTTCGTAGCACGCAGTGCTAGGTCTGTGGTGCTGCGCAGGTCGCAAAATGCATCAGGGTTCGGGCCAGACTCGTCCAAGGTTAGGAGAAGTTTGTCATGAAAAACCTGTAACACCGCCATGGTGTGTAGAGCCGATGCAGCCTGACCGGAAGCTGAGAAAGCGGGTCCAGCGAGGGCCGAAGTGTTTCGGCGGGGCTTCAACCAGTAGCAGTGGGTGGGCAGAGATGAGTGTCGACTGCTTCCTCGAGAGGAGGCAGTTTCTTATAACCTTTTTCCGCTGCGCCGACAACAGAGGAGAGAGTATTGGAAGTAGAAGCGTGCCGAGTAGGGGGCACGCCTGGACTTTGTGAGTTTATCGTGAACCTCAGGGAAGAAGGGCGCTGGCTTGTGACGGGGGGCCTGCTGGCGCCCTGGCAGAAACCATCCATCCAGCCGACTCCTAGGAGGTCTGAAACAGCCGCGGTGAGGATGCGCAGCATCTCGGCATCTGAATTAGTCCTGGTAGTAGCAGCACTAGCACCTGACTGTGAGAGGGCGGGGTCAGCCGAGCCCGACCACTCTTCTTCAGAAGCAGCAATGGAGAGGCTGTCGTCTTGCTCTTTGTCCGATCCACCAAAGGAGACGAGACCCGCCGCTCGAAGGGAGGGGCGCTGATCTGCCTGAGTGAACAGGACCAACGAAGAAGACTGTGATGGAGACTGTGATGCGGCGCTTCTTCTTCCGCGCTGAAGTAGTGCGGAGAAAGGAAGAGCATGAGGAGTGGTGTCGCCATTTTTAAAGAGAACTAGCCGCATCCATGTTCGGCGGATGGCGACAGAGGAGAGGTGGCTTCTAGGTGAGTGAAAAAGGCGCTGTCCGCTGTATGCAAGGCTCGCTATAGCTGTATCGCTTGTTTCCACAGCAAAGGCTTCAGAGAAGGCAGAGGCGTGAGGCAAATGAAATGTCGAACCCATGAAGAGGAAACGACTGTGAAGCTTTGGGGGTGTTGATGGACTCGATTTACTCCATCTGTTTTGATCAACGTTCTAAATCCGATCCGGACGTAGTCTTTGACAAAAATTATGTTTGATCAGCTTTTTTCTAAAATGTTTACTTTTTTCTAAAACTTTGATCCCACATTGATAAAAAAGGATGCATGGAGCTAGAATAAAATGTTTTTAAAATGGAAAGAGTTAAAGTACAGTTAAAGGTATATTTCAAAAATAATATTGAAACAGTAGTATACTTAAAGTGCAAAAATAATATATAAATAGTAATAAATATATAAAAAGTTTGATGTTATGTATACTTAAAGAAAATTTACAAGTATACTTGCCCTATAAAACTGCTGAACTAGTAGTTTACTGAGAGTATTTTTCAAAGTGTACTTTCATAAACTAAAAAACGTGCTACAAGTATTTGACTAGTAAACCATCAGTATACCTATTAGTTCTCTTGTAGTATGTTAGCAATACAAATGAAAAACTTAGTTGTAAACTAGTTGTTTACTACTGTTACAATTAAAGTATACTTTTATACATTAAAAAGTGAGCCAATTTAGTCCCAAGTAGTACTGAAGCAGTATACAAGTATACTTCTTATCAGATGGTTCATATCAGATGGTTCAATGTAGATTGATATTAGTATACTTACTACATAAAGTAGCCTATACTTAAAAATACTTGAACTTTACTAAAGTAGACTTAATAAAATTAACTTGAAGTATAGGCTACCTATTTTTGTAAGGGGGTGCAAGTCCAAGATAAGTTGCCATATCAGATGGTTCAATGTAAACTAAAAAAATTATATGTAGATTATATTACTTCTAATATATTGTATTAACAAAATCTGCCCAATTACAGAATACCGAAAAACCTAAAAATAATCTGTTAACATAGACTCACCAGAGAGGGCTTGATACCAATGCTTTCAGCTGCTTGGAAAGCCAGAGTGAGATTTCGTCCCTATGGGAAAAAACAGCACTCTTTTAACCACTTGACCAATATTAACCATCTGAATATTAATTACCGTAGTGAAAAACAGGTGTCTAAACCCAACTGGATTCTCTAGCAATGCTCTAAATCCACACACGTGGCCTTTTAGTAGCCTTGACATTTACAGCACACTCAAAGAGGCCTTGTGAATAATTCAAAAGCATAATGTACCATCTCTTCCTGTAATCACTATTATACTTATGGCTGCAATTTGTCACATAAGCTCTGAAGACCGCGGCACATTGCGTGTACGTGGGTGTGCGCACGGTTGAATAAACATACAGAGAGGGCAGGGCAGCCATTTATTTGTTATGCATGTTGTGTCTACACCTCTCCATGTGTTGTTTGTTTATGTATTCAGTCAACACTAATCCATAGAAGCATGTAATTCATTACATCTGGCAGGTCAGCTGAGGGGAAGTCTTGACTGTTAACACACTGTTTTATTGCTGAATGTGTCAGGCACTAAAGATAAGGTGAGGATCTACTAAGACACTTAAATAACCAATGTAAGAAATACATGTGTACCTTGTCTTGGCTGATGAGCTCCTGGTAAGGGATGTGTGCAGGGAGATAGGTGTGTAACAGTGCACAGAATGCCAGGCCATCACTCCAGCTGCTGCTGAAGTTTGTCACATCTATATTCTACAAGGACAGAGAAAAAGAAACGTTTAAAGACACCATGTAATCAAAATAGTTTTGTGCCCTTTAGTGTATATTTGCGTTGAGGACATCTGTTTGCATTATTGCATTAATTTATTTTTCAGAGGCATGTTAGGGATTCACAACCAACCAGCCACTGATCATTATCAGAGGATATTCATCTCAAACCTGTAATTGGAGACTGAACAATCATGCTTTTTAATTAATGCTACATACAAGAATTCAAACATACACACGCACGCACACATACTCAGTTTTGCTATCTTTGTGGGGACTCTCCATAAGGCATAATGTTTTTTATATTGTACAACTGTATATTCTAAGCCTTACACTAACCCTACCCCTAAAACTACCCATCATAGAAAATGTTCTGCATTTTCACTTTTTCAAAAAAACAAAAAAAACTATTTAGTATGTTAGGGTTAGTATTAAGTATTAATTAGTATTAATCTCTTTACCTCGTGGTCCCCACAATGTAGGTGATTTCATGTTTTACTACCCTTGTGGACACACACACACACACACACACACTTACACACAAACACACACACACACTTCTATATGTGGTTTACAGGGACTTGCCATAAACACAATGCTTTTATACTGTACAAATGGAAGCGGCCTGTCCAGCAACGCTGTAAGCCTTGACCGCGAGAGCTCTGAATGGAAGACGTGGGCAACCTCCAATCTCCAAGTACCCTTTGGCTGCCCCACCTTCGAGGGTAGTGAGAGTGGAGGAGGCACCAGAGACGCTTTGGGCAGAAAAGCCTTCCACGACTTCGTGACTTCCTTATGCACTTCCAGAGTGTTCAGCAACACCCACCTCGGGAAACCAATCATCCAACCTTGAGCATTCGGGACACGGTGGAGGGTTCCACTCGAGCCTGAAGCTCGAGGCGGCCCAGGAAAGCATGGTGGTCAGCTCTTGGTCGATGTTACTCTCCCTGAAGGGAGCAACATCTTCATCCCCGGAGGAGTTTAGCCCGCCCTCCAATGCAGCAATCAACATCTGATCCTCCGGCAGAGCCCAGCATAAGATGCTGGCTTCCCATGAGAAAGACCAGCACCACCACCACAGCTTGCGATGCGATAGAGGAGTGGGGGGCCACGGGGCTTGACCCGGTGGGAGAGCCGCCACTGTAACCCTCAGATCACCCAGTGTATCAACCAAAGTAGCCCTCTGCTGGGCAGAGGAACTAGATTGGGGGATAACAGAGGGGACTCCACCTCTTTCAAGGTACTGGAGTCTCGATCTCAGCATCGTGATGGTCATCTTCCCGCAGTGGGTACATGACTCATCCACAAATGCTGTCTCAGCATGGTTACGGCATAGACATGTGAGACAGTGATCGTGACTGTCAGCTGCGGCCATTTAATGACCGCATCCAGAAACACACGGGTGGAATGGCATCTTGAAAAAGACGCAACGTCACACTAAGACACTAAATCCGATGTCAACTCTTTTAGAGAAAGATGCTATTTTGTACTGCACAGTTAAGTGCACAGGGAAAAGGTCGCCTGCACAGTGTGCAGAAATGCTCTTTTAGAGATTGCACAGCGTGCAAAATTCTCCAGGAAGGTGACCACCATTGACGCACCGTCACACCAAAACGCGTTTAACTTTTTCATGGTTCTCTATACCATATACTTATTGGTTGTACGTGTCATTCATTTCACGTTATTGATTATATTAGCCCTGTGATTTTATAGCATGGGATCCAGCAGTATTGTTACAATCTGATTGATTTTAAAAGCTTTGTACACAAAAAAGTTTTGAACATTCAGACACACACAGACATTAAAGGTACAATATGTAAGATTTTTGTAATAAAATATCCAAAAATCACTTGCACAGTGTGATATATTTCCTGCAGTTGTGCACTTACAATATCCCAAAAGTTCCAAAGATTTTTAATTTCAGAGAAATTAAAATTTTAAATAATGGCTCGTCCCTGGTCATTGTCGCCTTTCAATGACGTACTGTAATATACACGTCATCCCTGGTCTCCGCTCGTACCGCCATAGTAACCATGGCGACAGACATGGACAACTGTGTTACGTCTAGCGGCACGCTCATGCTGTTGTTGTTTCGTTCAAACATTATGGACCATGGCAGACAGACTTTGGGACAAAAGGAGAACTAAAACGAGGATCAATATCAGCGTGGCGTTTTCAAGATGCCAAGAACTACGACTTGACAAGACGCCGCTCTTGCATGTACTTTATTAGACAGATGAGCAAATGTACATAAAACTAATCAATGTTATATGGCTCAACCTGATGAAATGTTAGAATATGATCAGTATGTTATTCTGATGTTGATCTAGCTCACTATTAGTCTCATACAGCCAACAAACTAACACATAGACTAACATTATAACTTTCAACACACTCAAATGCAGTTTAGTGTGATAGTGTAGACCAAGTGAAACAGTGCTGCGTTACCACACAAGTTTCATTCGTCTAATAAACTGACCTGTGTGAGTAGTAATTCTGCACTTGCGGGTAGTTCGTTAGAATGAAATGTCCTTATTCCTTTATATCTGTGGGACTCGTGTGTGGCACTGATATCTGTCTCTCATTAGCAATCGCGACCTGCTTCATACCACAGTCATGCTTTAAGAATCAGATTATGAATCTCAACCAATGGTGACGATAAAAAAAGCTTCAGGTTGAAGTGCTTGATGGGAGCCACCATAGTACAAATCTCATCCATGGTTTCCATCATGCATTAGTATTTTCTTTTATTTTTACTATTTGCTGTTATTTTTTTGCTGTTGTTCTTTGTTGTGACTTTTTAGTAGCTTATTTTGTAATGTTCAGAATTTATCTTAATATTTTATTGATTGTCACCATTGTTGAGATTCATATGATGATTGTTGATGTCTGTGTGTGTCTAAATGATGCAGTTGTTCAAAGTGCACAAAATATTTTTCAAGTCTGTCAGATTATCTGTTTGTTACACTGCTGGATCTCATGCTGTAGTGTCACAGAGCTATAATGTATTCAGTATTCAGACACACCATGGTATAATGCTCATTTAATGAACAATGTGGAAAGTCAAGTCAAGTCACCTTCATTTATAAAGCGCTTTTAACAGTATGGATTGTTTCAAAGCAGCTTTACAGTGATAATATAAATAACCGTAACATATTGTTTAGGCTTTACCACAGCTCTAGGATAAAGTTATTGTCCAGCTAAAGTTAGTTTTGATTGATTCACTTGCATCGCGAAGATCATTAGTTATTTAACATAGGGGCCGCTAACACGACACCGTTCTCTGACAGAAAAACCCTTAACGTGCTCCGGCCGCCCATCCACATAAAACAGTGCCTGGTGTCTCGAGAACGCATTCCCTGAAATAGGTTCGAAGGTGCAAACAATTATCCGTTGTTTCTGCGCAAACCTCAAAAATGCAAACCCGCGAAACCGCAGACGACACGTCACGTGTTCAGTCGATAGGTATGCGCATCTGAATATACACTCACCTAAAGGATTATTAGGAACACCTGTTCAATTTCTCATTAATGCAATTATCTAATCAACCAATCACATGGCAGTTGCTTCAATGCATTTAGGGGTGTGGTCCTGGTCAAGACAATCTCTTGAACTCCAAACTGAATGTCAGAATGGGAAAGAAAGGTGATTTAAGCAATTTTGAGCGTGGCATGGTTGTTGGTGCCAGACGGGCCGGTCTGAGTATTTCACAATCTGCTCAGTTACTGGGATTTTCACACACAACCATTTCTAGGGTTTACAAAGAATGGTGTGAAAAGGAAAAAAAACATCCAGTATGCGGCAGTCCTGTGGGCGAAAATGCCTTGTTGATGCTAGAGGTCAGAGTCTCCTGATTCAAGCTGATAGAAGAGCAACTTTGACTGAAATAACCACTCGTTACAACCGAGGTATGCAGCAAAGCATTTGTGAAGCCACAACACGCACAACCTTAACCCTCTGAGGTCGGCGTCTCGCTTTTTTTCTTATCAGTGCAAAAGAAACTCAAAATACTCTGTTGATTTTGATCTTACATATTAAGTGTTGTACATCATTAGATCCTGATAAGTGTCTATTTTTTTGTGGAAACTCACAATAAAAACAAAGTGTTATGCCTTTCACCAAATAAAGAAAAACAAACATGATGCGCGTTCTGCCTTCTCTCTGTCAGTTAAGTCCATTTTGAAACGTGTCCGAAAATTAACTGTAATTTCGCGAATACTTGTCAAACAGGCACAAGTGTTTTTCCATAATGAAGCTTGAACTCTCTTCTTTTTAATGAATTAATTTATATAAAAAACAAATATTCTCAGTTTATGTAATCTGTATGAAAAGAGAGAGATGTCAGTATTTTTCTTTCCAGCTCATTATACCTAATTACGCGTTAATGTGCCATGCCCACAGAGAGCGCGCGGTATTCAAACGCAAATGATCTAAGGCAAGCCATTCACACATGCCAACGCCCACCAGCTGGATTATAAAACACATCGTGTTTAGTAAGTATCTTGTACAGCTGTGTACACAGCGTATCCTTTCGCTGTGAGGAATAATACTATCTAATAACCCTGGAAAATGTACCAGAAGTGCTGGTAGTTTCATTTCGAGGAGCAACGGATCCAGCTGATGTAGTAAGTCATTTATTCTTAAGTGCTTTGTTCTAATCGCGATATTGAATAGTGGCTGACTGTAAACCGCAAAAAGACTGTTTAAATATGAATTGCGTGTCTGTGTGTAGGCTAAATGATGAATGAACGGCACAGGCGCACGCGCTTTGTTTACTACAGTTATACAGCGCGTGTCTGTGCCATTCATTCACTATCGCACCTACATTAGTAAACGTTATGTTTACATGAACACATCCAAACTATATTGCTATAGCCTACTAAGATGAGTAAAAATAGACTGAAATATGTTGAAATAAAATGTCTGTATAAGCAACAAGCTGCAAATTCACATGTATATACTAATATATCATACACAATATGTTACAGACTAAATATGAATGTTTAGACAATATTTTGTGATTAGTTTTGGATAGATTATAAAGTTTTGACTGTAAAAAAAGACTACTGTCACATTAAATAGGTACGCTTTTGTTCACCAATTTCTGCTCATAGTTAAATATACTATAGTATGATGTTTTGTCAAAAATAAAGTAGGTATATTGAATTATCAACTAAGATGTTATTATAGTGTTTGTTCCAATATTCAAACTAATGAATCCTTACCTTTTTTAATACGTATGATAAAATGTATACTTTTTACAAAGAAATACACTTGAAATATTGCTAAAATTGTAATTGTTGTTGTAATGTTACAATTGGTTACAATTTCTAATTGTAAAATATGTATATATAGATAATTTCTTTTGTCCTTGCATTCTTTGGGATCCTGTGACACACCTGTGTGAAAGGGCTAATTAATATGCAGCTCATTATGCGGCACATTATCTGGCCTTTGTCTTCTCAGGTGTGAACACGCCTTCACGCATATTGCCTTTCCAAACAAAAGGTGTCTTATAAAATTTAAATCAATGTATTGTTTTGTGTAAATGATTAGGCAGGATGATATCAGATCATTTTGAAGCAAAAATTCTAGGCAACAACACTCATTAGTCAAAAGTATTGTGGACACATATTTAGTATGTGTTTTGTGGCCTTATTTCAGACACTTTAAGTTTTAATTTTTTCAATAACCATGCATAAGCAATATTCTCTCAAAAATACAAACATGTACATACATGTTGCTCACATATTACGGTAGCCCCGTTTGTGCTATATAGAGTGAATTTAAATAACTGAAAAAAGCACAAATGTCAGAACACCTCAAGGACCCCAAAAACCCCTTAGACCTCAGAGGGTTAAAGGCGGATGGGCTACAACAGCAGAAGACCCCACTGGGTACCACTCATCTCCACTACAAATAGGAAAAAGAGGCTACAATTTTTTTTTTTTTTACAATTTGCAAGAGCTCACCAAAATTGGACAGTTGAAGACTGGAAAAATGTTGCCTGGTCTGATGAGTCTCGATTTCTGTTGAGACATTCAGATGGTAGAGTCAGAGTTTGGCATAAACAGAATGAGAACATGGATCCATCATGCCTTGTTACCACTGTGCAGCCTGGTGGTGGTGTAATGGTGTGGGGGATGTTTTCTTGGCACACTTTAGGCCCCTTAGTGCCAATTGGGCATCGTTTAAATGCCACTGCCTACCTGAGCATTGTTTCTGACCATGTCCATCCCTTTATGGCCACCATGTACCCATCCTCTGATGGCTACTTCCAGCAGGATAATGCACCATGTCACAAAGCTCGAATCATTTCAAATTGGTTTCTTGAACATGACAATGAGTTCACTGTCCTAAAATGGCCCCCACAATCACCAGATCTCAACCCAATAGAACGGGAGCTTCGTGCCCTGGATGTGCATCCCACAAATCTCCATCAACTGCAAGATGCTATCCTATCAATATGGGCCAACATTTCTAAAGAATGCTTTCAGCACCTTGTTGAATCAATGCCACGTAGAATTAAGGCAGTTCTGAAGGCGAAAGGGGGTCAAACATACTAAACATTAGTATGGTGTTCCTAATAATCCTTTAGGTGAGTGTATATGTGTGCAGACGTGTAGTCCTTCTTCACAAATCAACCCTCAACAAGTTACTTGTCTGGCCTTAAAAATGTATAATACAAATTTTTTTGCCACGTCTGCATAGCCATGCGAACCAGAATTATCCAGACAACGTTTTATCTTTACAGAGGTAAAGGGAAGGAGGCCTTCACAGGGGAGAGACTAGTTGACACTTCAGGACTGCGTTGTCGTTGTGTCCAGGCGTTGGTCCTTCATCAGATCTGGATCCGGTGGACTGCGGTAAACCTCGGGATAAACAGAGAGACTAATATTAGCGTAGACGAGACGCCATCCTTCTTATAATGTACCAAATACATCAGGATTTATGGGAAGTGTTCCCGGTTCCGGCTGATCTAAACTATGCAGCCTAACATGGAATTATAGAAGTCTATAATGTGCTATGTGTATGCTAGGCCAAAGAGATGTGTTTTTAGTCTAGATTTGAACTGGCAGACTGTGTCTGCTTCCCGGATAATGTTAGGAAGATTGTTCCAAAGTTTTGGTGCTAAATAGGAAAAGGATCTACCGCCAGCAGTCGAATATGATATTTTTGATATTGTTTTTGATATAGTTTTGATATTCTAGGTATTTTCAACTGGCCGGAATTTTGAGATCGCAATAGACGTGACGGACTATAATGCGTTAAGAGCTCGCTCAAGTACTAGGGAGCTAAACCATTTAGTACTTTGTAAGTAATCATCAAGATTTTAAAATGTATACGGTGTTTAATAGGGAGCCAGTGCAGTGTTGACAGAACTGGGCTAATATGGTCATACTTCCTGGTTCTGGTAAGAACTCTAGCTGCTGAATTTTGGATCAGCTGTAGTTTGTTTATTAAGCGTGCAGGGCAACCACCCATAATAGCATTACAATAATCTTGCCTTGATGTCATGAATGCGTGAACTAATTGTTCTGCATTTTTCATTGAGAGCATATGACGTAATTTAGATATATTTTTAAGATGAAAAAATGTGTTTTTATGACACTAGACACGTGACTTTTAAATGAAAGATTGGTATCAAAGAGCACACCCAGGTTCCTAACCGACGACGAGGACTTGACAGAGCAGCCATCAAGTGTTAGACAGTATTCTAGGTTATTACGTGAGGAAGTTTTTTGTCCAATAATTAGAATCTCTGTTTTTTTCAGAATTAAGTAGTGGGAAATTGCTAATCATCCAGTTTTTTGTTCATCTGCTATGCATTCCGTTAATTTTGTGAATTGGTAAGTTTCGTTAGGGCGTGAAGAAATATTGAGCTGAGTATCATCAGCATAACACTGAAAACTAATGCCATGCTTCCTAATGATATCTCCTAAGGGTAGCATGGACAGAGTGAACAGCAACGGTCCTAGTACGGAGCCTTGTTGTAAGGAAACAAAGGGTGCCTCTGCGGAGTGATTTCAAATGGTTTAATATACAGCTAGCCGTGGATTATCCCACTTATACCATGGTCGTTTGACGTGCATGGATAAATAATTTCAAATAAGCACTGTGAAATTCTGTAAAAAAGAATTGTCCATTTTGATTTCATGGCAACTTTAAAGCTGTACGGGTAAAAATGACCATTTATTTTTGTCTGTTACAGCTCATTCAATCTAGCATTCTGACTGCTTTAAACCAGATACAGAGATAACGTAACATTTATTCAAATTTTATTATAGCATTTATTTGAATTAATTATTGAGAGAGAGACAAAGACAGAGAGGGGAGGGGGAGCTGAGAGCCTGCAGTGCCAGGAGCAGAACCTGCACATGAGCACCCTTTCACAGCTGGCGTTGAAGCTACACCCAAACCAGCATGGCACAATGTGGCCCAACCAAATTATAAAATTACAACAAAAGAAAAGATGCCACTAAATTACAAAAGAAGATGAAAGATGGAATATCCCTGAAAAGAGATTAGCAGCTGCAAGAGCAGAGACTGTGCTCTCAAATAGAAGTGGAAACAAAAGAACACTTCCTGGTATATTGTGCTCACAACATAGCTGCTTTTTCACACAATTTAAACAACTAGCACCAAATTTTAAGGCATTACCAAAGTCATAAAAATTAAGTAATATTTTGAGAGAAAACTCCAGCTTGATCACAACAGCAGCATAATATGTCACAGCTTGCTACAAACTACGAGAGTCAGCCAGCGGAAAAAAAACTAAAGTCAGACATATTCATATCTTGTCTCAATGTAGGTACTGTACAAATGTACAGAGATTTTTTTTTACATTGTCTGAATTATTTTCTTGTTATTTCTTGTTTATAAAAAAAATGTTCATGTATTTGTTTACTTATTGATTATTTGTTCATTGCTTATGTAATGGCCTATGCTTTGGCAATACTGTACAAGTCATGCCAATAAAGCTCATTTGAATTTGAGAGAGAGAGGGGGGAGAGAGAGAGAGAGAGAGAGAGAGAGAGAGAGAGAGAGAGAGAGATGAATCTGTGAGTTTAATTACTTCAAAAACAGCTATGTTACCCCTCTCATTGCTGAGAAATATAATGTAGAAATTCAGTAGCCAAGCTATTTTATTAATAAAAGTCTTGGGGTCACAGTCATTAACAAGTTTTTGCTCTCTGGAATGTTTCTGTGTATGAGCAGCACAATCTTTGTGTGTGTGAGTGATGAGTGTATGTGTCTGCTTCAATGAAAACAGCTCATTAATACAGAATGCTGATTAAACTGACTGGAGCCTGTGTATTAAACGGTTTTAATGTACACTAGAGGTGGGCGATATATCGTTTAGACGATAATATCCAAATTGTTGTCTGGACGATATGCAAAATTGGGATATTGAATATTTCATAATTTGTACAATCCGACCCCCCAAACATGAAAAGAGCTGAAGGAAGTTAAAGAGAAAACAAATAACGCACACTATAACCTTCTAAACAATTATATGTAGCGATTTTAATACTGTAGGAGTTTGTTTGACTGTATTTTATTTTTTGTACAAAATCACGATCGTTCCTCAATTGCACGAGAGTAGGCTGCTACTAATTTGCAATATACAACTACGAAGTTCTTACCTGTGTGTTATGACGTTTCTTAAGTTGAAGCAACAATCCAAAATCGTAAAGAGTAAAGCTGATGTACGATTAATAAAATAGCTGCTAGAAAAGGCAAAATATGCGTTGTTTGCGGAAAAATGAAGTCTGAAGTTAAAAAGTTTTTATTAAATGTCTGTGGCGTCCTCAAGTGGCGAGCTTCGTGATTGCATCATTAGAAAATTGCGTTGTATAATGAGTCCAAAAGATGGAATACATTTTCCCAAGAGATCGGTTCGGTACGCATTACAAGCCGAACCATCCCGGTGGTTGGACCATTTTTCCTGTCGACCAAAATCCGCGCTGGAGCGAACGCCAGAACGTTGCGCAACATCAAATGGCAAATGTAATGAAAGCGGAACAAAACTCATTATTTTGTGCTTCATGGACCGTTTATCAGTTCGGACGAATGTCAGTGCAGCGCGAGCCGATCTTGATTAAGCGACACCGTTACTACCATAGACATCCTATTGAGCTAGACGCCCTATTGGCCACTGTGGCGCAAGAAATGCGGCCGCCATCTTAAACCGGTCATACTCCTATAGAGCTCGGGCGTAGACGTCATGGAACGGTGCATTGTGGGTAACGGCGGCCATTTTAGAGGTCACGCAAATGCCGGTTGGAATAAGGTAATAGCGTAACCGGCCGGTCTCCGGATAAATAAATGAGTTTATTGATTTAACCCTCCGAGGTCGGCTATCGCGCCGGTCTTTACAAAGTTCGAAGTCTCCTTTTTTAAATGAAGTAAATCATATAAAAAACAAATATTCTCGGTTTAAGAAATCCGTATGAAAGCAATGACATGTACAGTTTCTCCAGCCCGAGCTCATTAACTTTAATTTGACCACACCCCCATGCGCGCAGCTGTTCTCATCAAATGATCCACGTGAAGGAACGCAGAGCTGTTAACGCCCTCATCAGCTCTAAACAAAGAATCAGCGACAGCGACTCCAGTATTTCTCTACTTTTCATCAGTTTGAAAGACTGTTTGTGCTGTGGATTTACCTTGGATTTACCTAAGAAGGATTTTTAAGGTAAGAGACATAATAAGTGTTTTATTGTTGCATAAACTTTACATTGTAGCTACTAAACTCAAACTGGTGCAGCCTAAAATGTTATGAAATGAGATACAAGTAGGCCTATGCTAGTATGAGTGTTTATTCTAATATGGTGAATATTTTAATGTTTAGACCTGTGTTTACTGTTAAATACTGTGTTTGTGGATATCTGCTCAAACGTAGATGTATAATGTAACAACAATGTTTCATAGTTTGGAGCGGCTCGATCGCTGCACGCGCTGAGTTTGGGTCTGAGTCGCGCTGTATGTTTGAAAAGCAAAACACGCCACACATTAGGCTTCACGACAAACTCATCTCATTTCATAACGAATAGAAATATTTGAAGTAACATATGATAAACAATATATGTTTGTCTAGTGTAGTGTTACTGAAAAGTGTTCATTTTTAACGATTTATGGCTGCCTGCTATCTAGGCTATTGTTATTATTTTATGCAGCCCTACACATGCCTATATACAAGGCACAACAAACTATATTTACAAAATACATATATACACTGCCGTTCAAAAGTTTGGGGTCGGTAAGATTTTTAATGTTTTTAAAAGAAGTCACTTATGATTAGATATTTTTCAGATAAATGCTGTTCTTTTGAACTTTCTATTCATCAAAGAATCCTGAAATAAAAATGTAAATAACTGTTTTCAACATTGATGATAATGAAAAATGTTTCTTGAGCATCAAATCATCATATTATACTGATTTCTGAAGGATCATGTGACACTGAAGACCGGAGTAATGATCACAGGAATAAATTACACTTTACGATATATTTACATAGAAAACAGCTGATTAACATTGAAATATTATTTCACAATATTACTGGGTTTGTTTTGTATTTTTACTCAAATAAATGCAGCCTTTGTGAGCATACGTGACTTCTTTTAAAAACATTAAAAATCATACCGACCCCAAACTTTTGAATGGCAGTGTGTGTGTATATATATATTTTTAGAAAGGGACCAGATGCCACTGAATGAGTCCTGCTGACTTCAACATTCACATGAGTCTCTGTACATGAACATGGTAAAATGAAAAGTCAAACACCTTGGACATGACAGGTATGTAGGCTACTATGTTTCAGGAATGGCACAAAGATGTGTGACTGTTTAAGTCTTTGTCTTTACATCAGTGTGTTTACTAATGTGCTTTTTGTCCTTTGTTGTGTATCTTTGGATTATGTTGTGTTGTAAATAAAACCAGACAATAAAAGCCATTCTTTTTTTAATTTCTCCTCATTCTTTGTGCAAGGCTTCTCATGATGTTAGGGCCTGATAGCCCCTAATAGGGCCATTAGGGGAGGGTCTTTGTCTTTCTCAGGTGTAAAATGCATTCATATTAATGAGAGATCACGCCCCTTCGCATAAAGCTTTCTCACACAAAACACATCATACAAATTTTAAATCAATATATTGTCTTATCTAAATGAGTATGCAGGATGATTTTCACATAGTTTTGGAGCAAATATTCTAGGCTACGTGATACAATTTTCAAAAGTCTTGTGAAGAAATAATCACTATGGGTTTTATGACCTTATTTCAGTGACTTTTGTTTTTTCACAAACCACGCATAAACATTATTATCTTAAAAATACAAACATGTACATGCATGTTGCTCACATATTACGGTAGCCTCGTTTGTGCTATATAGAGTGAATTTACACCTTTGCCATTAACATGTTTATAAATAACTGAAAAAAGCACAAATGTCAGAGCATGTCAGAACACCTCCAGGACCCAGAAAACACCTTAGACCTCAGAGGGTTAAGGTCCAGTGCAGAGGAGACTATAGCTAGAAATTACCACTGCATTTGTGTGTCTATTGGCTGATGCTTTCTAGAAATATAAGGTACAAATTATGCCATAGCCTGTCAGTATTACACTAACCTAGTCTATCCACCAGAATCTAGATGAATAAGCGAGGTGACATTCCTAATCGAGAATTGATATGCTGATTTGGCTAACAGCTACATCAGTATTTTTTATATTTAACTTAACAGCTTGCTCCCAAAACACAGCAACATACTTACTGTTTTAATCTTAACAGCAGAACTTTAGTTAACTGCTAAATGAATACATTCAATGTAAATGTAGCTAGCTAGTTAACTCTGGCAGCTGAAAATCTATTGACCATGTCATAAAAATATCAGTTAGCCGTTAGCGCTAACGGAGTTTACTACAAAGCAAGCAAAAAGACCACCACTTATATGATTTATGAGGCGTTTACCCTGTCGATCGTGAGACCGATTACAGCAGTTCACAATACAGCAATACTGAACCATTTTCCTAAAAATAACCTAAATTAAACCTAATATTATCTAATGACCAACCTAATTACGTACTGCCTACTATACAGTGCATATACTTCCGTACCGTGATTCCCACAATGCATCGCGACGTGTCGAAACGATCCCGAGCTCTATTTGCGTTGCATAGCAGCAGTAGATACCAGAGCACTGTGCAGCATATTCCTGCTCAAATCGGCGGACCATCACTCGGGGATTACTTTTCACAAGTAAGATTTAATATTTAACATTTCCGTACTATTGGTTGTATTTTGTGAATAACATATTCAATGTGTCCTGTATCGTAGCTACATGTATGACCTTTGCAGCAAAAAACCCAGCGTGAAAATCAGTTCGGTATTCAGTGAGATATGATTAATTAAATGCGCTGACAGCTCATTACACCTGCCAAACAGATTACACAGAGCGGAGCGGGTGACCGGTTTAAGATGGCGGCCCCACGGCTCGTCCGCGCCAATTCATACTTTGCAGTCACGTGACTGCCATGGATACCTGGCGGGCAACAAACGCTCACAAAATGGCCAATACTACAATCAATTATATAGTGAGGCTATTTTGTTTCCATAGCACATTAACAAAACGTTTAATGACACTAATAACACTAAAAACAATACAATTACTAAATATGAATAATATCACTAAAATGATATAGGCCTAAAAACAGTCTTTAGTTCACGAACAGCACAACTCTGCCATCTGTGAAAATCAAAAGCAGCTTCAAAAACTTGTTTAAAAAGTTAATGTAGGTCCACAAGAGACATATTAAGCCAGTAAATTAAGATAGTCGCTATACCGTTATATCCATCTTCGTCTCTGAGAGAATGCGGCGTTAATGCAGCGACAGATGCTGAAAGCTCAGTCCGTTTCTACTTTCACTTTCGGGGAATGAGCGCGTTTACATGCACGTTCTTAACGCGATTATGCTGAATAATAGTGGATCCAATCGCACAACAACTATCTGGCATGTCGTTTACACTTCAAAACACCAACTTTTGTATATTAAAACTGGCGACGTCCTGGCAAGATCCTTGATTAGTTTACTGGGTTTCGTTGCTATAGAACGACGTTCTTGCCCGCCAGCCAGTACTTGTGACATCACGTGCAAAGTATGAATAGGCAGTAGCGGTCGATAGGGCGTCTATGGCTGCGTTTACACTTGGCATTAACATGCGATCTGTATCCGGATGTTGTCCACATACACATTGAAAAGACAAGTGTAAACGTACATCTGATCGGAATGTTATCTGATCAGCATGTCCAGGGGCCCGTTCTTCGTACGTTGCTTAAAACATCCGAGATCAAATGAGACATCCAAGATGATATCATCGTGCTCATCATGATCCGGCTAATTGGGTTCTTCGAACACACCTGTTGTTTATGATTAGTATCGCTGGATTGAGTTATCTGAGATAATTGCGCGTTCATGCGTTGGTTTAAAAGGGGATATGTATCGATAGTAGAAACATTGATCAGCAACGCTGCTATTGGCTGTTCACCGTGGCCAAAGAGCGTGCTCAGTTTTTCTCCGCAGCAGAGCAAGAGTTATTGCTTGAAGGATACGCAGAATTTGAAAACTTAATTAAAAGTTTTAACCTCAAATGTGCAAAAGCCAGGAGAGATGGCTGGCAAAAAGTACCAAATTAAGTGTATAGTGACCATATTAGATGTTTTTATCACTTAGCCTATTACAGTAGGCATATATATTTTTGTATTTTAACATCTAAATAATTAATAACTTTGTTCATTGTAATGTCAGTCATCACGCACCCACTACTAGAACATGGGAACAAGTAAAAGTAAATTACTAGAATATTCTACTTAATGGTAATTTGTATTTATAAGGCACTGCTAATAAATGTTTGCCTGTTTATAAAAGCAACCAAGAAAAAAGCTGAGAAAAAATGAAAAGAAAAACAAACAGGTGGTGGTCCTGCACCCCCATGTTATACCCAGGCAAAAGAGCTGGCCCTTGGGTTAAATGTGAACCGACCCATTGTGGAGGGCATCCCTGGGGGCCGCTCTTCCTCAGACCCAGAGGCCAGTCGCAGCAACACCTTCTGGGAAGTGTTACTGGGAAATGAGCATTAAATGATCCTAGTACACTGTAAAATAATTAGTTGCTGCATTAAATTAAGTAGGCCTATGAGCCCAATGGCTGTCCAGTCATATCAACTGTTAAACGTTGAATAGTAATGAATTGCTTTGACTTGTGAAACAATTGTGAAACTACATGTAGTTAATGTAAAAAAAATATATATATATGTTGCCATGAGTTATTGATCACATTTCCCCCCAGTGTAGCCTACTTTATTGCAATGAAATTGTGTTTTTCTCTTTTGTGCAGTTTTAAACAATACACCAACACTTTTATCTGTTCCCAAGAAAGTGTTGGCTGAAGCATGTGCAGGAAGACTTTTTCTAACTTTACATCAAAAGGGAAGAAAGTACAACACTTTGTAATGCCCATTTTTCCCCCAATGCACAGGACAGTGAAGAAACCTACTCAGATGACTGTCTTTTGGAGAAAGTATCTGTAAGTGCATAAATAACTTTACTTCATTTACACTTGAGTTACCTATTATTTCTGAATGCAATATGAATTGCAGGAGTCCTCATCTACAGAAGAGTCTGCACAAATACAGAGGTGGCCAGTGTTGTACTTTTCCTTTTAATGTTTGTTGCATAAGGCTTGTGTTGACAGGTTTACCCCAAGTCCCCCTGCCCCACCACCCCACCCCTAGAAAAAAAAACTTGACAACTTAAAGAAAAAAAAACTGGCACTAGAGATAGAGTTGCTTCAAAGGAACTTCAGAGTAAGTGCTAATATTATTTCACACAGAGTACTATTGCTGACCTTTCATAATATCTCTTATTGCAGGCAAAATTTTCTTTACAAAGAACAATTGAAATAAAACTCAAGGAACTAACCATTTTTGTCTTGTGTTTTATTAATGAAATGTTTTTTTTTCTTTCTTTTTTCTTTTTCTGATGGTGGCAAATGTTGTGTAATATGGCACATGCAATGTCATAGGCCCTGTCAGGTGCAATAGTTGGCCAAAGTTAATTTCATTGTGTGCCCTTGTCCTGGCTAGAGCTGCATTGTAACTGGTCTGGGGTTTGGGTCAGGGAATGGGGTCATAAAACACCTGTTTGCCTTTGTGTATATAACACAGTGAGCTTGATATTTATATTTTTCCTTACCATATTCAAATAATGTGCGTAATGTGAATCTCTGAAAATTATTGAGTCATGCACAGATCCATTTTGCTTCCACATTTGTGATATGGAACATAGTCACACATCATTTAAGAGATTTTAGTCTGTTCAACTGCCTTTTTTTTTAAATTTGATATAATATGAATATTATGGAATATTAAGAATGGCTATAGTAACTTGCCTACACATTTACATTGTGATCTCCCTTTCGGTTCACAGAATCCCCTTCACTGCACTGTGTGTGCAGTCTATGGCACCAATCACATTAGGGAAGCCTGAGGGACATACTGTGTCATATTAATCGGCATGGTCATGATTGCATGATCTTCATTAAAAATTATAATGTACCTGCGTTGGCAAAAAAACAAAACAAAAAAACTGCTATAGCCTACAAGTAGCCTACAACCTTGGGTCTTAAGTGGCTTGGAAATGCCACAAAACCCCCCTAAAAACTGCTTGAGCGCCAGGTAAACTTTGCGAATGGCACAACAGACAGCACTTTTCAAGTTCTCCGCAACTCTGGATGAAAGAGCCACTCGCAAAGAATCTCAGGACAATGCACACAGTTTGTGCTGTTATTAAAGGCCAACTCCGAAGAGTCGAACATTTAATGTGCGTTTCCAAAAAATTAATGATGTAAACGACATCCTCACGAGTCTTGAGAAAAATTATATATCTAAAAAAAGTACACTATCGCGCTGTGTTTAAAGACTTCCCGTATCACCTCTGCTTATTAAGCCACGATCTAATCCTGTTTACATGAAATAAGCCTGCTCGCGAGCAGGTTCAAGCTAGCGCACCTGTTGCTATGACAGCAAGTCTAGCATGAGCTTCGAAGAACCAAACAATCCAAGATAATGCCAAATCGTCAACAATCAAATCCAGCTAACTGAGTTAGCGTCGTACGAAGAACGGGCCCCAGGTTCGGAGGTAGTCGAGGACGCATTGTGATCGGATATCAGTGTAATGTAAACGCAATCCAGCCATCGTGTCTGCATTCACAGGTGGACGTAATTTAATGCTGCGTTCCAGGCAGGTTTTTGAACACGTAAATCACGACTTCAAACCACGACTCACGACTTCGTAGCGTTCCAGGCCAGTCACGCCAAACTACCAGAGCACAATATATGCTTATTTTTTCAGAGACACATAACATTGTAATACATAATCGTGTGTGTATTATTATCATTATTATATTATTATTAATTTGACTGAAACGTTATATTGTCCTAAAGTGTATTCTCACTGTGTACCGCCTGCAGAAACACTGCATCCGTAGGGGCGGCCATTGTTGTTTTGTATGGTTTCGCGGGCTATGTGACGTCAGAACTCGTAATTGGGAGTACATCGATCTAGTACGAATTCACGGGTGGGAAGTCACGGGTTTGACTGCCGTTCCAGTGCACTTTCACGGGTATAAGGTTGGAAAAACACGGGTTACAGGTTGCCTGGCATAAATCCCCGCCCAGTCTCCCCGCGTGACTGTCAGAAAATAATGGCCAGATGCAGTTTAGACAAGAAATGAAACTTATTTGAACCTTACAATAAACGTCAATCTTTAAAACAGTTTATTTAAACTTACATGATACGATGTGTGTAATTTTTCATTTTAATTTTGCAACATTATCTGAACGAGGCGATCGCCTGTACAATCACAGTCAGTCATGAAGAGCTGCACGCTGCTTTGCCAGAGGAATAAAAAAAATTGTTTTGTTTTAAATGTTGAATGTTTTTATTGTTTCAGCATGTTTATCAATCTCCCATTTCTGTCAATATAGTCATTGCACGCTATAAGCTTAAACCCAGATGATTTTTGTATGACCAACTCTGGAAGTATTCCTTCGTTCAAAAAAATTAATTTGATCTAATTACTGGAGATTGAAAGTAAAATGAGTGAGTGAAAGCAATTGGGACATTGTTTAATTTGTATCATCTTTACTCTTAATCTGGTGTCGTGCCACAGACCTAATTTATGCAGGAAACAGAAATCCGATCGGTTATCCAGATACAGAGGCTACTTAATGTGAACAAATGTAAACGCACAATGTCCTGATTGGCTAATGATCGGATCACGGTGATCGCATGTTAATGCCAAGTGTAAACACAGCCAATCTATATGATGTATGGTTACTACATAAGAGATCCAGTAAACAAAGCCTTTGAATTCGCCTCTTAAGTAATAACATCGCTGCGAGATCTAGTGAGAAGCGTTACAATTTCTCCTTTATTAACTGATCAAACAGCACTGACGTGGAAACCAGGAGAAACATCGTTCCATGAATGAACTAGTTATAGGTTTTAAGTCCACAGATCATTCACCATGGATTTAATGTAGTAACACTAAATTGTAACCATGGAAGTTTGGCAGAAATATTAAAATGCTTTCAAGTACGTCACACATCTTTTTCCACCACTTCAAAACTCAAATGTTCTATGTTATTTAAATGTTATTTTTAATGTGATGACCAAAACATTATTTGTTCACCCTTCAAAGATTACCCCCATTTATAAAACTAAACTGGCGGTATCAGTGTCCTCTTTGCTTCGCAATTTTTCTCTGCGTGAGAAAATGGATGTGTGGCGTGAGTGCGTGTGAAAACAGGCTAAACGATACTCGGTTACTAACGTAACCTCGGTACTCTCTAGAGAGGGAACGAGTATTGCGTAAGTTTAGCTTACGCTACGGGAAAGATTCATCTTCTCGAGATACTGAAGCCAAAAAATTATCCTTAATTTTGTATTCATTGTCAACGCAGTGCAGCAGCTAGCAGACCTAGAGCAGGCCATCTCGCGTGCTCATTGGCTGCCCTGCCGGCAACTGCTGCAGCCTACCAGTGAGCCCGGCGTGACGCCCGCGCCTTCATAGCGTCACAGCCCGCCAGAATGGGCGTGTAAAAGTAGGGGCTGTAGGCTGACTTCCCTGGTTTTTCGTCGACTGAAGCGAAGTCGCTTGTGGCGCGAGCACGGCCGGTTACGCAATACTCGTTCCCTCTCTAGAGAGAACCGAGGTTACGTTAGTAACCGAGTATCGTTCTCTTACGAGAGGTTCTCTCGTATTGCGTTAGTTTAGCTTACGCTACGGGAACACTTTGTCAACGCCGTGCGCGCCAAGCATCCACCATGAGACCCCGAACTTTCAGGGGAACCCCATAAGTGGAAAAATAAGGTGGCCAGCCACGCGGGCCTTCACTTGTACATAAGCACACATAGGGAATACAGAGCAGCGCGCCGGTCTGTATAGGCACATGGCACATACCCTACTTAGTGCAGCTCAACCAGGAGAGCTGAGTCATGTGAGAGTGATCTGAGCAGGAGATCTGGGCAGAATACACCTCTCCTTCAAACTGAAAACAGTTTAGCCTGCAAGGCAGGAACTTCTAGGTTATAAAACCTGACAAAGGTAGACCGGGAGCTCCAGCCCGCCGCTAAACATATGTCATGGATAGAAATTCCACCGGACCATGCCCACGAAGAGGCCACGACTCTCGTGGAATGAGCCCTGATGCCCAGAGGGCATTGCAGATCTTTTGACGCGTAAAGCGGCTGCTATAGCGTCCACTATCCATCTGGACAGGCTCTGTTTCGAGGAGGCGAGACCCTTGGTGCGCCCACCAAACGAAACAAAATGCTGTTCCGAACGCCTGAAGGAGGCGGAGCGCATAATGTAAAACCTCAGCGCTCTGACAGGGCAGAGGAGATTCACATCACTTTCGCTGTCAGATGCTGGGAGAGCTGACAACGAAATAACTTGCGCTCTGAATGGAGTGCCCATCACTTTAGGAACATAGCCATGTCTAGGTCTGAGGATGACTTTAGAGTCATTTGGCCCGAACTCAAGACACGACACGCTGACAGACAGCGCATGCAGGTCCCCCACACGTTTTACTGACGACAGTGCAGTCAGAAAGACGGTTTTCATTGATAGATATTTCAACCCCACGGAGTCTAGTGGTTCAAAAGGAAAAGCTTTCAGGGCTTCGAGGACCAATGAAAGATCCCACATGGGAACCGACGGGGGGCGCGGCGGATTCATCCTTCTAGCTCCTCTGAGGAAGCGGATGACCAACTCATGTCTTCCCAGTGACTGGCCGTGCGTTGATTCTGCGAACGCTGCCATGGCCGCCACATATACTTTGAGCATGGATGGGGACCTTCCCTTATCCAACAGCTCTTGTAGGAAGGTGAGCAGATGCGCCACCCCGCATGTCCGCGGGTCCAGACCTCTGTTGGTGCACCATCCAGAGAACACCGACCATTTAGACGCGTAGAGCCTTCTCGTGGAAGGGGCTCTAGACTGAATGATCGTGTTCATCACTCCTTCTGGCAGGGCAACGAGTTCCCGTTGATCAACCATGCATGCAGAGACCAGCGCTCTGGATGGGGATGCCAGATCATGCCGCGAGCCTGAGAGAGGAGATCTGGCCTCACCGGAATCGGCCACGGAGCTGCATGTGACAGCCGTGCTAGTTCCGGGAACCAAATCTGATTCTCCCAACGCGGGGCTATGAGGAGCACCGAGTGGCGCGTTTCCCTGATTCTCTTGATCACCTGTGGTAACAGAGAGACTGGAGGGAAATCTTATAGCGGGAGGCTGGGCCAAACCTGGGCCAGCGCGTCCTCGTCCTTCGAGAAGAACATCGGGCATTGAGCGTTGTCTTTTGACGCAAATAGGTCGACTTCCGCTCTGCCGAATAGGCGCCACAGTTTCTGGACCGATTGGGGGTGCAGGGACCATTCCCCTGGGGGAACATTGTCCCTGGACAGTTTGTCTGGGTCGTCGTTCAAATGGCCAGGCACATGCGCCGCCCTCAGCGAGCGCAGGTGCATCTGAGACCAAATAAGGAGGCGTTCCGTCAGATTGCAGAGATTTCTGGATCTGACACCGCCCTGACGGTTTACATAGGATACCACAGACATGTTGTCCGAGCGGACAAGAACATTATGGTCCTGTATGAACGGGAGGAAGCACTTCAGCGCGTTCTCGACCGCTATCATCTCCAGACAGTTTATGTGAAAACCCTTCTCCTGGTCTGACCACTGGCCAAAGACCGGTCTGCCCTCGAACAGCGCGCCCCAACCCGAGTTGGACGCGTCTTACGAGATGACTTTCCGATAGGAGATGGTTCCCATCATTACTCCCTGCTGGTACCAGTCGGCCACTAACCAGGGCTGCAGAGCCGCTATGCAGGTCTGAGTCACTCTGATTCTCTGGCCGCCAGACAGCCAGGCTCGGCGGGACACGCGAGTATTCAACCAGCGTTGGAGCGGGCGCATGCGCAGTAGGCCCAGCTGAAGCACCGCTGCAGCTGATGCCATACAGCCCAACATCCTTTGAAATGTTTTCAAAGGGAGAAAGCTGCCCTTCTGGAAAGATGCGGCTAGGTGCCGAACACGGCGCGCGCGCTGTGTCGATAAACGAGCCGTCATGGTCACCGAGTCCAGTTCTATTCATAGAAAGGAAATTGACTGGCTGGGCAGTAACGAGCTCTTGGTCCAGTTGACCGTGAGACCCAAGCTTTCCAGATGACTGAGAAGCACTGTCCTGTGAGATAGCAGTTCTGTCTCTGACTGTGCCAATATCAGCCAATCGTCCAGATAGTTCATTATCCGCAGCCCCTGACTTCTCAGGGGGGCGAGCGCTGCGTCCATGCACTTCGTAAATGTACGGGGTGCTAGGGACAGGCCGAACGGCAGGACGGTGTATTGATATACCTGACCGTCGAAGGTGAATCTCAAAAATTGCCTGTGACGGGGTATTATCTGAATCTGAAAATAGGCATCCTTCAGATCTAGAGAAATAAACCAGTCCCTCGGGCGAACGTGCATGAGGATTTTCCTGGTCGTAAGCATTTTGAACGGTCTTTTCGCAAGCACTTTGTACAAATGTCTCAGATCTAGGATAGGTCTGAAGGCTCCGTCCTTCTTGGGTACGAGAAAATATCGGCTGTAAAAGCCTGACTCGCTCAGAGAAGGCGGTACCTTTTCTGTAGCCCCTTTGCACTGCAGCTTTGCTATTTCTGCGTGAAGTAGGTGCGCTACTTCCGCATTCACTATCGTCACGGTCCGGGCTCGAAAGCGCGGGGGACGGCGAATGAATTGAAGTGTATAGCCCTGCTTTATTGTGCTCAGCACCCATTCTGAAATCCCTGGGATAGTTTCCCACGCAGCTATGTGAGCCGCTAGGGGGCGAATGGCCTCCGGGTTCAGATCGCCGCCATTTGCGGGCTTGTGAAACTGAACCGGAGCCGAAAGCGCGGCGCGCGCGCTCTCGGTTCTGGGCAATAGCTGCTCGCTGAAAACCGAAACCGGCTGATTTATGTGAGATGTCCCTATCATAAGGGATGGGGAACATTCTTTTTTCACTTTTTGACGCGCGAACAGCGCTCCGGGCGGAAAAGCTTTCTGTAAGCGTGAGCGCGCGTACGCGGGCACGAGACTTACAACTGTATTTGACGCCCCGATCATAATGGATGGGGAGCGTTTTATTAACGCCCTGCGTTTTGTGATAACACTTAAACGCGCGGGCGGAGCCCGGGGGGAGGTTTGTGTTAGCAAGCGTGAGCGCTCTCTGGCGGGCACGAGACTTACATTCATAACCTTCTTCTTTGAACGTGTAACAGAGCGGGCAGATAGTGGGGACAGACCTGTGGACACATTTCTTACATTCAACACTCGAGCGGCTTTTCTGCGCTTTATGAGAGTGTGCTCTGTGAGTGACACGGGATTCGGAGTGCTTATGTGTAGGGGTGAACACTGGGGCGTGGGCACTTTCACTACACTTAAAACACTGACGGCGTGAGCCGGACCAGACATTATGCTGTTTTTGAGATTTCTCTGGGTCGCCGTGAAAAAGGCGTTTGTGTGCAGGCGAGAGGGTGAATAAACCGGCTCGTTGGCTGCTAATTGAACCATTGCAGTAGCCTGTTTGAAGGGGACTGACAGGGAAATGAACTCTGACGGCGGTCCGACCGTAGCGGGACACGCGCGTCTTTTCTCTCTCTCTGGTAGGAGGGCTTCGCGTGCTCAGTCTTCAGCGTAATTCTTTGCCGAGGCCCTCTGGGGGGCGGTGGTCTGTGATGGCTGTCTGAGCGCGACCTAGGGCGGCCGCCCTGACGTCGCTGCGAAGGCTGAGGCTGAGGCTGTGCTGGACGCTGGGTGCTGGTTCGCACAGGAGGCTGGCTTTGTCTCTCGCGAGAGCGGCCTGTGGCGGAACTCGAGCGTCGCGGCAGGAAGAGGTTCATGGCCTGCGTGGTCTTCTGCACCTCAGAGAAGCGGTCAACGATCCCGTTCACCGCTGGGCCGAAGAGACCAGTGGGGGAGAGCGGCGCGTTCAGGAAGGTGGCTCGCTCAGCTTCCCTCATATCCGCGAGCGTTAACCAGAGGTGCCTCTCTGTCACAGTTAACGCGGCCATGGCTCGTCCGATGGCTTGGGCTGCGGCTTTGGTGGCGCGGAGAGAGAGATCCGTCGCACTTCTCAGGTCCGTAACCGCAGCTGGATCCCGGCCCTTCTCATCCCATTCACGGAGGAGGTCGGCTTGCAGGATCTGTAGCACAGCCATTGAGTGTAGAGCAGACGCGGCCTGGCTGGAGCCGGCATAAGCGCGGCCAACCAAGGCAGACGTGGCTCTGCAGACTTTAGACGGGAGGGCTGACCGTGACCGCCATCTCGCAGAGGGCGGGCAAAGGTGCGCTGCGACCGCCTCTTCCACAGGGGGAATAGCCGTGTACCCTTTCTCGGCGACGCCTTCCACTTGGGAGAGCGACGCGTAGGCCTGTGACTGAAGTCTCGAGGAAAATGGTGTACTCCACGACTTCGTCAGCTCTGAATGAAGTTCCGGCAGGAATGGAGCGGGCCTAGTTGCTGAAGCTGCGCGGCGGCAACTCTGAAGGAAACAACCGTCGAGCCTGTTCGGCGCGGGTTCCTTTGGCAGCGACCACTCGAGCCCGAGACGGTCAACAGCCTGTGTCAGCAGGCGCATCAGTTCCACATCAGCTCCAGCGCGGGTACGGGTGGATTCCTGGATCGACGAGGTGGCGGAATGAAGCGACCATTTCTCGTTGTTCGATGCCAGGATGGAGCAGCAGTCTCTCGCGGCGTGTTCCTCGGCCTCATCCTCCGATGCGACGGCAGTGAAGCTCGTAAGCGGCAGCTGCGCGTCGGTGAGGAGAGGCGGGGAAGGCGAAGGCGAGGCTCGAGGGAGGTTCTCCGGCGAGCACGTCGCTGTGGCCACAGGTTTCGGCTGTCTCAGGGAACGGCGCTTCTTCCAGCGCGGTCCCACAGAGGGCGGAGTGACTGCTGGGGTGTTGAAGGCCTCGAGTCGAGCCCGCAGGGTCGACAGCGGAAGCTCCTCACAGAGCTCGCAGCCCCCGGACGCGAGGGCGAGCTCTGCGTGTTCCAGGCCCAGGCAGAGAGCGCAGATCAGGTGGCGGTCTCCGGCGCTGAGCGGGGCTCTACACGAGCCGCAGGAAGTGCGAGGCATCTTTAAAAAGACGCTCGCTGCTCTTTTAGAATATATAAATAGCAAAAAAGGATACGTCGCCGGATAGCGTAGCTCGCACGGATGGCTGAAGGTGACGAAGACGGCCGGCTTCCTCAGCGCTGTTCTAAGCTGGCTGTTCGCTGTTCGACGGCGGCGGTGGCTTCTCTCAGATCCAGCGATGCGAAGAGCTCGCTGAAGAGACGAAAAATCAGGGAAGTCAGCCTACAGCCCCTACTTTTATACGCTAAGCCACGCCCATTCTGGCGGGCTGTGACGGTATGAAGGCGCGGGCGCCCTTCATTGGGCGTGACGTCACGCCGGGCTCACTGGTAGGCTGCAGCAGTTGCCCGCAGGGCAGCCAATGAGCACACGAGATGGCCTGCTCTAGGTCTGCTAGCTGCTGCACTGCGTTGACAATGAATACAAAATTAAGGATAATTTTTTGGCTTCAGTATCTCGAGAAGATGAATCTTTCCCGTAGCGTAAGCTAAACTTACGCAATACGAGAGAACCTCTCGTAAGAGAACAGTGTGTCACACGGCGAAAGCGTGAGAGTTGGCAGCTCTGGTATCGTATCAAACCGAACCGTCAATTTTGTGAACCGTTACACCCCTATTAAAAATATAAAAGAACAATAAAGACTTTATTGAATAATATTTTATTATTTTAAAAAGTTTAGGAGTCTTTAAATCAATAATGTATCATATCTTTATGTACTAGTAATTCTATACAATAATAGGTCAAATGCAGCAAGTCAAAAGACCAACTGGACCTTCTTTGCCAGTTTGCACACATTTCTTTGAAGGATTGCAAAAATATCGTCTGAATATCGATATCAAGATATTGAAAAAAAATATTGAGATATTCATTTTTGTCAATATCTCCCACCCCTAATGTACACCTTCCAGCCAATCAGAATTGAGTATTCAGACAGACCATGTTATAAATATTTTTAAATCTTTCTGATCTTTCTTTGAACAATATAAATATATTTTTTTGTTTTTCTGCCTGTCACTGTATTTTGCAGTAATTGATGTACATATAAAAAAATGCAAATATTAATGTAAGTTATGACTGTCAAACTGCACATTTGTGATCATTTGCACTCTCAGTCTCACTACATGCCTTCAGAGTAGAACTCATGACAGACAAACCAGTTTACTGAGCTTAGATATACTGTATGTCAGTACATACTGTAGCAGATCTCCTGCAATAGCTGCACTGTGAAGTCTTCTATCAAATGCTTAGTTAATTATTGATTTGCATGAATCAAAAGAGAATCAATGAGTCAAATGAAATCAATTGATTCAGGTGATTGGCCACTAACTGTAGCAGTTTTGAAGCTAGTATTGAATAAAATACTGGATATTTTTTCTGGGCAGTGTGACACTGAACCCTCGTGCAGTGTAGTAGTTTTAAGTGTGTCATAATGATCTTTGACAATAATTATTCATTTCTGTTTTCTATATTGTCATAAATTTCCATATTTCAGAAAGAAAACAATATGCAGAATCAGAAAGCATGCCATTTATAAAGTTCTACAGATCCCCTGCTTAGTATATATTTGTTTATTAAATATTTTACTTAAGGGCTAATTCACCCCAAAATGAAAAATCTGTCATAATTTACTCATGCTGTTCCAAGCCTGTATGCCTTTTTTCATCTTCAGGACACAAATGAAGATGTATTTAATATTATTTCATAATTATTGTCCATCCATTGAAAATCCAAACCATAAGCAACCAAAACTTTCACTTTATAAGATGAACAGATTTAATTTAGACTTTTATTCACATATAAACATTGATCAACACACATATATAGCTTATCAAATATGGCAAAGGGAAGCTTGACATATGAGAAACATTTAAGTTTGTTCTCGGGTGTCACACAAGCATGTTTGAGCTTCGTAAGAAAATTTTGGGTGGACTTTCCTGGATGGACAAAAATTATGAGAGTATACAGAATATATTAAAAAAAATGTGTTCCAAAGATGAACGGTGATGAAATTATATAAAAGCATGAAAGATAAAAGTATTATGGGTTTGGAATGACATGAGGGTGAGAATTGTCATTGTTGAGTTAACTATCCCTTTAATTTAGTGTAGTACTCAGCTTTTAACCATGTTTAAAACCAAATCCACAGAAAAACAGCACAGAAAATGTGAGAAAAATAACCATCTAGGCCAAAACTTCCTGACTGTTGCAGCCCAAATGGCATCACACAAATTTTAAGAGAAATAGTGTAGGACATAGAGAACTGTTGTTACAGTAATTAAAAATGTTGAGATGGACCTCGCACACGCTAGACTTCTTATTGTCCTTCACCGGACTTCCTGCCACTTCCTGTATGTCCCAGTGCAGTCATTCTTCTTTGTATGAGTGCATGCATGTCTGTGAAAGGTCTGAGTTTGGGAACAGGGCAAAGGGCCAGTGGCGGCCCTCTTGGGCTCAGCCCCTACTGGGCCCTCAGAGTCCCAACACTTCACAAACATCTTTTGATTTAGAATCAATGTTAAATTTAAAGGGAGACCTCAAAAGAACCTCAGCTGGGCCATTGGGGCTGAGTTGAAGAGAGGAGGAGAAGTTCATTAGCCATTTCTCCAGCAGGTCAGAAGTTCTTCAGTAAGGACGTCACCCACAGAGGGACAGTGAGGATGGAACCATGTGAAGAATCCCACCATCTGTGCTACGTGCTGGCTGAGTGGACATGTCCTGTCATTTGTAATCGGGTGTGTTTGAGGTGTCCAACATGTCTTGTGTTTATGTGAAATATAGAGATTAAAGAAAAATGGAAATGTGAAAAAAAAGAAGAATGTAGCATAAAATAAACAAAAAATAATCATATGGAGTACCAGTAAACCTACTGAATCAATTTTAAAGGGATAGATCACTCAAAGATTCAAATTCTGTCATCAACTACTCACCCTCATGTTATTCCCAGCATGCATTACTTTTTTCTTCATCGAAACATAAAAGAAGACATTTTAAAGAATGTCTAAGCTGCTCTTTTCCATGGAACCAAAATAGACAGTGACCAGTCTATTCATTGTGCTTTTTGGTCAAGCTCCAAAAAGCACAATGAAAATGACTTGTGTGCTATATTTAAATTCTTTTGAAGTCATACAATAGATTTGTGAGAAACAACATTTTTAAGTTATTCACTGAGACGATAGTTTTCACATTTCGTTTGCACTTGTGTTCAATTCAAAACATTCAAAATACATTAAACATGAGATGTTTCAAAGAGTACAAGCCCAAATTATTTGAAAGTGTTTGGAGGGAAAAACTATTAGCAAATAATGATAGTCTGTAACTCAAAGTTATCCTATGGCATCAGAGACACTATATAGCAACATATGGACTACTTTTTATGGTGCTTTTATATCCTTTTTGGATCCTGGCAGCCTGTCTACCTTTGTTGTATGATAAAGAACAGCCTGGACATCTTCTTTTATATTCGATGGAAGGAAGTCATACATGTTGGAACAACATAAGGGTGTTTTGGGGTGAACTCTCTTGTGAAAAAGAAGTGTGCATTATTGTATTTAATGCACACTTGTAGTGTACTTCAAATCTTAAAATTACATTTAAGATACAGTTAATAATAGTAAATACAGTTTATTAACCGTACTTGCAGATAATATAATATTAATTAAATAAATGGCAATTTAAGTGTACTTAAAGAAAGTACATTTTCATGCCTATGTTCTACACCACACAAGTACAAATCATTGTTTTAATAATCTTTTGTCATGCTTTAAATAAGTACACTTTGATGTGTTGACTAACATACTAAGGGCCAGATTTACTAATAGCTTGCACCAGCGGAAACCCTATTTTGGCATTAAAAAACTACTGTCAGGATTTACCAAAGACACAGTGAAAAATTAGCGCTGAAAAGGTGTGGAGAGTTATTTTTGCGGCTGACCTTACTGCATATTTGTAGGAGTTTCCCATTTAGATGCAACATTTATGGGAGGAAAGTATTTAAATTAATCACGCAATGTGATTTAGTAAGGTTTGCGCAAGTCAATTTTCTGGTATTTGAGCCATTATTTACTGTCCTCCAAAAAAGCATGTCTTAAACCAGACGCTACTTTGCGCAGCTCATTGCATTGATCATTATGGAAATTATCCATTTGTGTTCTTTAATTTGCGTCATTAGTAGATCACGCGCAGAACTTTCCACTCCCACACTGTAAAATCTAACATTGTTCTTACTAAAATGTTTTAGTTAACTTGACTTAATCTCCAATAATGTGTTGAACTTACTTAAAACAATTTAGTAATTTGTATTGTTTGCATGCCATGCCTTCATTACCCAAAACCCTAGTAAACATTACTTGACTGGTTTGAGTACCATTTTGCCAAGGCAGCAAAAAAAAAAAAAAATAAATAAATAAATAAAAAAAAGCAGCCGGGGCAAATGGTTTTTGATGCGGGGCAATTCTTAATAGACTTTTCACTCATTTCTTCCACTTCTGCAGTCATCGTTCTTCTTAGTTGCATACGCTCATTTTCCAGTCATCTTGAATGTTATTGTCAATACAACTAAGAATTTTGGGAGAACGGCACATAAGTTGACTTTAAAAATTCATGTTGTATAAATTCATAAATTCCTAAAATTTCTCACCATTATTGTGATTAGTGTTCCCTTTGGTTGAGCACTTGGAATTTCATTTATATCATTGTGATTCTCTTCCAATTAATGCTGTGATCCAACATGAAATCACAGTTATTTGATTTCAAAGGAAGTGAAGTAATAAATATTATATATATATATATATGTAATATTAATTAATGTATTAATGATGTATAACATAACTATATTTCATGTTTAATAATGATCTTTTAACATTTTATTGCTAACACTTATGGCATACACTTTTAATTGGGTTGATATAATCCCTCTATATTTGTGACAATATCTTGCAATTTTGCTTGAGTCACACACAGACGTCAACATTCAGCATGCAAACCACAACAATGGTAACAAGTTTTTTTTTACATTAATTTAATTAATTAATTAGACCATTACAATTTTATTTGCTGTCTCTTGTCAGTATAACCCAAATAACGATAGCAAATAAAATTTTAATGGTAAAATAAAACCAAAAATGGTAAAACAAAGCAATTAATTTATTCATGCCGCAATGCACTCTGGGAGTACACTTCCTCAGATCACAGATAGAATTAAGTTGACAAAACTTAAATAGATTAAGTAAGAAGAACTTGATGTAATTCTTAATTAAATTAAGGCAACGAGTTTGCACAATTGAATTAAGTAAACTGAACAAATTTGTTTTCACTGTGCATCTGCGCTTTTTAGGGATTGCGCTCTAACGCTAATTTTCCCCGTTTAGTAAATCTGGACCTAAACCACATAGAAAGTACTTGATTATAATATTAACTACAGTGTGTTTCTCGATATTTGATTATTAAGTTATTATATTTTAAATGTATTTATTCAATACAAATGTGTAATTACAAATATATGACATACAAGTTTGAATATAAATGGCATGAAAATATATTTTAGTTTACCATAAATTGTCAGTACGCTGTAACTAAATTTCAAATACAAGAGAATTATGAAATTACATATAAAGATGTACATAAGTGGGTCAAAAGCCATACAAAATTCAGCTAATTGCAGTTAAAATAAATTTAAATTGTAATTCCCTTTTCATTTTTTGCAATTAGGTTTCCAAAACATTACATTGTTCACACTATAAAATATTATTATAAGTATTTTTATTTCCTTATTAAGGACTCCTTTTAAAAGTATGCTAAATTGTACTTCTTGCTAAATATAGGGATACCTTTAACAAACTACTCATGTTGAAGCTATCACCAGCTAATGTCATTACACATAAAAGTCTGTGTTCTGATCTAATTCTTAAAAACAAAAATAAATACTCAACTGGTGCCTTTAAAGTCTCGTTATTTTAGAAGTGAATTGTGAATGATTGCAGTAGTTCGATGGTACATTGCCATTGAAAACATACCTAAACACAGAGCTGAAGCACTTATTTTAGCATTCTGCTCTTCCATTGATTTTCTACTATCTTCCTCTGACAAAGGACCTGCACAATCATGTAGACTGACATTCCTCACATGCTTGTCCTGTCTCTTATATCACAGGTGGCCCTGAGACCATGATTATACACACATACACAGCCAAATAAACACTCATTAGTTTACACAATTCTGAACGGACTTCAGGAGGCGATCACGGGTGTGTTTGTGTGTGTGCAGGGCAGGAATGCTGGGAGAGAGGCAGAGAAGCACGGAGTCACATCCTGGACAGTCTGAGTGTGCAGGGATGGGGGGTTGGGTGGACAATGTCATCAGAGCAGAAAGAAAGTGCGAGAGGAGGGGTATAAATGTTATAAAAACAGTAGTCTCCATCAGTACACTGGGACCCTGCTTCAAAAAGCAAACACAGCATCCAGGCAGGAAATCACCCTTGCTCTCTTTAAAAGACATGAGGCAGAGAGTGGATGAAATTCAGAGAGAACACAAGCTGGTAGTTTTCCATCAGTTTATACAATATTTGCCCACTGATTTAGCTTACGTTTCAGTTTGTAAAGAAGTCAGATGTATTTCGGGCTTCTGTGGTAGAAATAGAAAGCAAGCTTACTCATGTCAGCGTGTAGCGGTGAGCCTAAATTGTCTTTGAAAGTGTAATTGTACATTTAGGGCTGAAACAAGCTGAAACACAGAATTGTTATTGAGGGATTAACTATGTATATAAACTTAGTGTTTTATAAGCATTTGAGACATGTTCATACACATTTAATTGCCTGGTGGGAGACAGCAAACACACACGCCCACACATGAGCCGCTTTTCCACAGTCGGGCCAGTGCGAGCCAGGGCTAACAATGTGCTGTAACAATAGCCTCGGACCTCAAGCACCGAGCCTAAAATCAAGTTGCGTTTCCACTGTTGGGCCCCACAGGGCTACCCTAAAACCCACCCTTAATGCGCATCCACAGAACAACATTACACAACTCCACCGTTTGACCAGCTGACTAAAAACTAGCTAGATTGCAAAATGAGCATGACAGAAGCGAACGTTTGGTCTTTACTTAAAGACTTAAGATTCCAGCATCGATATTTGACCAATGTTTTACAATAAAAAAAGATAATTATTCCGTTGCACCTACTTCCATTTATTTGCGATCACAGGAATGCACAAAACAACTGGCTTTTAAGGCCAAAGGCTTACAAATTTTGAGAAATATTGATAAAATATCATGTTTACATCATATGATTATATGTTTTCTACGGTGGCCGAGAGGTGCAAAACAAATCACAATTATAAAAACAAAATAACAAGTCAGAAAACACAACGACAATTCAGAAAACAAAATAACAATTCAGAAAACACAACGACAAATCTGAAAACAAATTAACAAATCAGAAAACACAAAAACAAATCTGAAAACAAATGAACAAGTCAGAAAACACAACGACAAATCTGAAAACAAATTAACAAGTCAGAAAACACAACGACAGACAAAACGGAAAAGGTAGGTGTATGTGGCGAATGTAATACTGATCGCTGATTGGACGAGACATCTGTCAATCAAGACATGCAGAAAGTAAAGCAGACTGCGGCAGAAGAAAGATCGATTCGCGTGTGCATGTGTAAATATTAGAGCTGTCTATTTAACCAGCTAATTTGGTGAGATTATTATGGAGAACAAAACTTTTCAAATTAAAATCTTCCTACCACTATCTGGTTTGGTCAGACAAAATTATAAAAGAACTCGATCTGGTGAAGTGGGAGAGTGGTGTATTGGAAGAACAGCAGATTTAGCTTTTGACGCGAACGACCTGAGTTCGAGTCTCCCTCGAGCGACAAATTGTAATTCACAATATTAACTTCTTGTTTATTGATCTGTATAAAACCACATGTAGAAAAAACAAAAGCTCATGCAGGGGCATTGCCCCTATATTTGGAATTTTTAGGGCATTATAACTGCATTCTAATAGTGTTTATGTTTGTTTTTTGCAAAGTGAGGGACCTATTCGATAATGTCAGCTCACAGCCTCGCACATAATTAAAAAATTATCGTAGACGATACAGCTAATATTTACACATGCACACGCGAATCGATCTTTCTTCTGCCTGTATTATCTGCATGTCTTGATAGACAGATGTCTCGTCCAATCAGCGATCAGTATTCCATTTGCCACATATACCTACCTTTTCCGTTTTGTCCGACTTGTTGTGTTTTCTGACTTGTTAATTTGTTTTCAGATTTGTCGTTGTGTTTTCTGACTTGTTCATTTGTTTTTAGATTTGTCGTTGTGTTTTCTGACTTGTTAATTTGTTTTCAGATTTGTTTTTGTGTTTTCTGATTTGTTAATTTGTTTTCAGATTTGTCATTGTGTTTTCTGAACTGTTATTTTGTTTTTTGAATTGTCGTTGTGTTTTCTGACTTGTTATTTTGTTTTTATAATTGTGATTTGTTTTGCACCTCTCGGCCACCATAGTTTTCAGAGCATTTCTATTAATTTTCCAAAAGTATGCGATGATTGTGATCTGAGGAGGTTTGAGCGATCTCTCTCGTCTCTGTTATCCTCTCAGTCAGAGCAACAGAGGGATCTCATGAGAAGAAAACAGGAGTTATGCCTTATACGAGTTAACCGGAGTGTGTGACATGCATTAGTCCGGTATCAACAAAGGCACAGGGAGGGAAGAGACAGATAAAACATTAAAACCAAATAAATACACAATTATAATCATTTTTGATTTGTCTACATTCTTCAAGCAGTCTTTACATACAGGTGTATTTATTATCGCAATGATTAGCACAAGTAGCATTTACCATCGCATGTAAATATATTTCTGCCTCATAGGGTAATCAGAATCCCCATCAGATCAAAAGTAAGTTATTTCAAACATCTGAAAGTGAGTTTCTAGCTGAAAATTGTTTGAAATGTCTTGAATGTTGTAATAAATGGGAATTTATATAATAACATGGGAAATGGCTGAAAAAACCTGGCCGTTGGCCAAGAGGAAGCCCTGATGAGGCCTGATCAAGCCCTGGTCAGTTAAATTGTGGCCATGCTTTACCACATTTTAATTTAGTTACCTAATTTTAATTGTTAAATCGTGGTCAATAAAAAAAAATAGTCCATTTGAACTAATAGCAATCATGTAATGTAACTCGAAACCCTTGAACCATGAATATGCTAATTAGCCACTCACTCACACCAGCTCAGAGATTCACTCGGCCAACTTACTGAGGTAAACGCTGCACAATGGTAACGCTCTTTACAACATCGGACACATAACAGTAGTTAATATGATTAGCATTTTGCTTGACTATGTTATCAAACAGCTAATGATGTGTTGCTAATGTTACACACACCATGTTCCCGTCCGCCATCTCAGAGTTAGGCAGCTGCGTTCAAACAATGATCAGAAATGTCAGTGGAGAAAGGCATATTGTTTATCATAACATCGTAATATACATCATACACCTGCAATATTGCTAAATACCTGATTTTACATATCAACATTAAAATATACCGTGATAACCTGGCTTCTCTCAAAACTCCCCTGCTAGTTCACTGGTAATAATATGCTATAGCCCGCCGGCATGTTGACGTGATTGGTTACAAGGTAGTTTTGTGATGTCAGAAACACCAGTGGGTTTCAAACTGCATTTGAGACTGTCTTTGGTTCAACAGTTTTAAAGAGAGAGAATACTCAGCAATGGTGTTGACATATGAATTTACACATGGGTTGTGTTAAAGCATATTAAAAACACCACATTATAAACAACATTAAAAACGTGATTTTCACCACAGGGGGACTTTCACCATTTCCTCACATATTGCCTCTTAGTGCAATTTTTCACTGTGCAATATTTTATTGTATAATAATGTACTATATATCGTAGTGCAATACGACAACTACACAATTTTAGCACTTGTCACTTTCAGTTTTATTGCACGTTTACATTTATGATAATTTGGAGAGAGGAGAGAGAGTGATAGAGCCAATTCAATGGTTTGGGATTGAAGGCCATGTAAGGCAAGGACCATTGGAGGGAATGTGGCCAGGACACCGGGGTTACACCCCACTCTTTACGAGAAGTGCCATGGGATTTTTAATGACCACACAGAGTCAGGACCTCGGTTTAACATCTCATCCGAAGGATGGGTGGATTATTGGTTACACATCTTCACATAATACGAATTCGCAGGTCAGGGTTCGCCAAAATGTGAAACTTCTTCGCATGAGCTTGCGTTGCCGGTCTTCAGCACTCGTAATGCTATAAATTTTGGTGCTCACCATTTACTTTCATTGCATGTAGCAGTGCAGATATTTTGCCTAACATCTCCTTGTGTGTACCACAGAAGAAAGTCATGCATATTTTAATCAAGAATCTGCAGCTTAGCTGCATCTGTATTCTCTTTGCCTTTGTATACATGGACTATAGGCTGGAAAAGGCCAATAAAGTGAACAAAGTTGAGGTAAGAGGGGGCTGTATGATGAATCCGAAAGCTCAGAGTAGAGACACAAATAAACTAGAACTGCAGGGTCAGAGCTCCTCAAATAGTCAACTGCTGTCTGACTGACCTCTCCAGACAGCAGAGCCCCACGTCAGCAGTAACCACCCTCAGACAGCCACTGGGCCACAAGGAGGTGAGGAAAGAAGTAGAAGTCGGATAAACCAAATGACTCTTGGGTAATGGAAGACGCGTAGGAAGACGTATTATTTGAGAACGCTGCTTTTGTTATATTTTGAGAATGTTAGAGCTCTGCACTGACAAAAGCAGCAGGAGAGGAATATACAGTGTTTTCAGGCATTGTTTGGTCTCAACAATGTCTTAAAATGTTCTCAGATTTGCCAAGATATCAAAGTCTGCAATGAAGAGTCATGAACTGAAATATTAAATGATACCCAGGGCATCGATCTATGAGCGAATAACCTCTGAGCAATAAAAGCTTCATGAGAAGCAGCACTGTAAGAACATCTGGGTGCTTGTTTCCAAGAATATCTATCCTATGAGGACCAAGCCAGGTGTAAGTGTGGGTGTGTGAGACAGAAAGTGAAGCAAAGAGAAATAGAGGAAAAAGGCCCAACTTCCCATGTTCTCTTCCCCTATTCCTGGAGGATTACGCCACACATTTCTCTGTATCCTCAAGTCATTCTTCATCTCTGAATCAACCCCTGCTGGATGGACTGAGGCCCCAGCAGTGCTGTTCTTGTTTGCCTGAGAGAATGAGATGGATGCGGATAGGCGGATGTAGGGTGGGGGAGTGCAGGCCTAGCTGATTCCTCTGTTTAAAAGGACCGGCTGACCCCCTGTTTTCATTCCTCATTGTCTCCATCCTGAACAAACAGCTCCAGGGCTGTCTTTTTGTTAGGATTCTTTCTGAAAATAAAAATGCAGCTGACCTAAATAAAGTACTTCAAAGAAAGTTTGAGGAAAAAACTGTTTACAGTGTACAGTGAGAAAAAAGATTCTAAGGGAATTAATGTAGGGAATAGGAGAATTTATTTGTGTTAATAAATTATAGCCAAATCATCATGGGACAAGTTATTTTGTTTCTGTATTTTTATTTGGGCTGGGCAACGATTAATCGCATCCAAAATAAAAGTTTGTGTTTACATACAGTGCTTAGCATAAGTGAATACACCCATGCTAAAGTTGATTAAAAAGAGGAATAAAAAAATAATCTTTTGGAAATTGATCTTAATACCTTAATTTAAAAAAATTAGGAAAAATCCAACCTTTAAGGACACCAATTTT
Organism: Gila orcuttii; assembly: GCA_026230005.1. Classification (NCBI taxonomy): domain Eukaryota; kingdom Metazoa; phylum Chordata; class Actinopteri; order Cypriniformes; family Leuciscidae; genus Gila; species Gila orcuttii. The sequence continues at coordinate 43,955,216 of JAPDVR010000004.1, read as the reverse complement.
CTTTGTGAATGAATAATGTATCGTAAATAAAAACATGTTATTCCTTAAAATACAGGGGACATAAGTTAGTACACCCCTATGTTAAATTCCATGGTGCTGAATTCAATATGATCACACCTCTAGAGATAATCTTCAACAATCCTAAATCAAAACCGCCACCACGAATTGAAAGATGTGTGCTCAGGCTCCAACCTTACAACAAGGTAATTTATAAAGCAGAGAAGACAAATCCTGATGATGTTGACACAGAAATACACAACAGCAAAGGATTGCCTTCTTCAGCATTAATATGTACATAACCCATAACCCACACTGGTTACATAACCCACACTGGCCAATGGCACACATTGTATGATCACTTCACCACAGAGCGTGATTATCCTGGTATGCCAGGATGTCATCATGGTATTTTGAAAGACTTCAGCTGCGATACCGAAGATGAGCCTTGTGTACCTTCTCAGTCCAACATGGGTTGAAAATGTTGCGATGTATCTGGACTCAAGCTGATGATAACCTTTTAGGTCCAGTTTAGAGAACATCACAGCTCCATTGAGATCGTGGATTATGTCATATTCTTGGTGAAATGCGTCTCTCTCAATTACAGCTTGGTTTGGCATTGGCATGTCAACACAAATATGTATCTTCTCTGGATTTTTTGGCTTGACCCATGGTGTTGGACCATCTACTTTTTTTATGATACCTTGATCTTCAAGGAGTTGCAGTTTTTTCTCCACCTTTTTACAGATGTGGAAAGGGATGCGACAATGCAGCTGGATGACAATCTTGACACTTTCATCAGTGTGGAGCTTAACTTTTTTTCAATGCCTTTCATAATGTTTGGTTATTGTGGCATGAATTGATCAGCAACAGATGATGTTTTATTAATAAAGTTCGGGAGGAACAAGTTTAAATGATCTATTCAATCAGCACGAGAGGAAGCTCTATATATATATATATATATATATATATATGCAGCCGACTCACCTAAGGCCGTGTGTCCACCAAAGCGTTTTTAGCCAGCTGAAAACGCTGGGCGCTCTGCTGAAAATGCCTAGCTGTGGGCGCTTTGGCAGCGCAGCATTTTTTTTCAGTTGAGACGCTTTTCTTGTTAGTATGATACGGAATATCCGCGAAAGTGTTACTAGCATCTCATTTCACACATATTTTGTTTCTGTGTTGATTCTATATTAAAATGTCAATACAACGTATTTTCTCTGGCTCGTTTTAAATTATTTTGTTCCGTTATTATGCTTGTTGTTGTCATCTGTTGACGTTGAACAAGCAGAATGTGGCGGTTGGTCGGTGTGGTATTAGTCTCGCCCCTCCTTCACTGTGATTGGACGGTTGGGTAAAAAGTGACAGTGATGAGCGCTGCGTTTTACCCCAAAGTTGAACATTCTTCAACTCTCGGCGACCAGTAAAAAACGCTGCGCGCTCAGCGTGAAAAAAACGCTCAGAGCCTTGTTATGCTCATGGCGTTTAAAAAGTGCGGCGCTCCCATTGAAAACAATTGGAAAAATACGCCAGCTGCGTGAAAAAACGCTTTAGTGGACACACGGCCTAAGTTCCTTGACAGTTTTCTGCATCCCTCCGCCACCCAGACTCCTCACTCTTGGCTGGTTCCTATCACAGCCAGGGATACAGGGGGAGTACTCTGAGTTCGGGCCAAAATACAGAGCTCGGAGCCCTCTCCCCAGACAGCACGCCAAATACGCATTACTCTTTTACTCTGATTATTTGTAAGTGTGAACTTGTGAAAAAGGGTAGGCTTAAATATGTCTGCAGAGTAAAGAATGTGAATGAGCACAAGTTCTGAGGCTGTTTTGTGACTGAGTAGAGAACCATGATCACCTTGAACCACATAGAATGTTGTTTCAGTTGTCCTGCCATGAGCTGAAACATCAGTGGTTAGTTTGTCAAACAGTGGAATAGGGTGTTGCTTGCCATACAGTGATATTTTCTACTCTAATTGTTATTAAAACAAAAAATCTCGCTATTAGTGAACAAAAACAATTTCTAAAGCTAGGTCTTCTAAACATTAGATCGCTCACACCTAAGGCGGTTATTGTAAATGAAATGGTCACAGATAATAATTTTGATGTCCTGTGCCTTACTGAAACCTGGGTTAAACCAAATGATTATTTCGGTCTAAATGAGTCTACTCCGCCAGGATACTGTTATAAGCATGAGCCCCGTCTGATCGGTCGTGGCGGCGGTGTTGCAACAATCTACAGAGATATCCTTAATGTTACTCAGAAAACTCATCATAGGTTTAATTAGTTTGAAGTGCTAAATGTTACGCTCTTAGATGTAAGAAAAAAATCCCTATTATCTCTAGCATTGGCTACCGTATATAGACCTCCAGGGCCTTACGACAATTTCCTAAAAGAGTTTGCTGACTTTCTATCAGATCTTTTGGTCACCTTCGATAAAGCATTAATTGTTGGAGATTTTAACATACACGTAGATAATTTAAATGATGCGTTAGGGGCTGCGCTTACAGATTTATTAAACTCCTTCGGGGTCATGCAAAACGTCACCGGACCAACTCATCGTCTTAATCATACACTCGATTTAATTATATCATATGGAACCGATCCAACCGATATAGATATCATTCCACAAAGTGATGATGTCACTGACCACTACTTGGTAACTTGCATATTACGCACTGCTGTAATATGTCATGCTGCGCCACGTTATCGACCAGGTAGAACAATTCGTCCATCCACCATAGATCATTTCTCAAATAGCTTATCTGATCTGTCTCAGCTGCTGCCTGAACCCAAACAAACAGATGAATTAGACGAACTAACTAGCACTATGAGCACCATTCTCTCTAGAACATTGGATATTGTTGCACCCATTAGATTAAAAAAGGTCAGAGAAAAAAGTATAGCACCATGGTACAATAATACTACGTATGTTTTAAAGAGAGAAACCCGTAATTTAGGGCGTAAATGGAAAAAAACTAATTTAGAGGTCTTTAGAATCGCGTGGAAAGACATTATGTCACTTTATAAAAAGGCACTTAAAACGGCAAGGGCTGAGCACCTCAGCAAATTAATAGAAAACAACCGAAATAATCCAAGGTTTTTATTTAATACCGTGGCTAGACTAACAAATAAACAGACGTCGTCTGAACAAAATACCTCATTACAGTTTAGTAGTAATGATTTCATGAACTTCTTCACCGAGAAAATTGAAAGCATCAGAATCAAAATCGTAAACGTTCGATCTTTGCTCGCGCCTTATAATTCGGCCGCAATTATCAACCCACAAGAACAATTACAATGCTTTACAACCATAGAACAAAAAGAGTTAAATAAACTTATCACTTCATCTAAAACAACAACATGTTTATTAGATCCTATACCAACTGAACTACTGAAAGAAGTGTTACCTATAGTGGAAGAGCCTTTTCTCAATATTATTAACTCATCTTTATCTTTAGGTCAATGTCCAAGAACGTTCAAGCTGGCGGTTATAAAACCCCTCTTATTAAGAAACCACAATTAGATCCAAATAACCTAGCAAATTACAGACCCATTTCGAATCTTCCATTTATGTCAAAAATATTAGAAAAAGTTGTGTCCGCTCAACTCGGCTCTTTCTTGCAAGAAAACGACATCTATGAAAAGTTTCAGTCTGGATTCAGGCTACATCATAGCACTGAAACTGCGCTTGTTAGAATCACAAATGATTTACTTTTAGCTTCGGACCAAGGCTGTATCTCAGTACTAGTTTTACTTGATCTCAGTGCTGCGTTCGATACTATATATTACACAATACTCTTAGATCGACTACAAAATTACACTGGTGTTCAAGGACAAGCATTAAGCTGGTTCAGGTCATACTTATCTGACCGCTACCATTTCGTCTACTTAAATGGAGAAAAGTCGATTATAACTTCGGCAAACTATGGAGTGCCGCAGGGATCTGTGTTAGGCCCGTTATTATTCTCAATATATATGCTGCCACTTGGTAATATTCTAAGGAAACATGGAATTAGTTTCCATTGTTATGCTGATGACACTCAAATATATATTTCATCACGGCCAGATGAATATGCTAAATTAACCAAATTGACAGATTGTGTTAAAGATATAAAAGATTGGATGACGCGTAATTTTCTTTTATTAAATCCAGACAAGACAGAGGTAATACTTATCGGTTCTAAAAACCGTCCACAAAACCTTTCACAGCACGACTTTAACACAGTAGGATGCCCTGTTACTTTATCCGCTACAGTAAAAGACCTGGGTGTTACATTAGACTGCAACCTGTCTTTTGAAAAGCATATTTCATATGTTACAAAAACTGCCTTTTTCCACCTTAGAAACATTTCTAAGCTACGTAATATGCTATCTGTCTCTGATGCAGAAAAGTTAGTTCATGCATTCATGACCTCGAGACTAGATTACTGTAATGCTTTATTAGCTGGTTATCCTGCATCTTCAATAAACAAGCTACAGTTAGTCCAAAATGCAGCCGATAGATCAAGAAAATATGATCATATAACACCGATTTTATCATCACTTCATTGGTTACCTATAAAGTTCCGTATTAAATACAAGGTATTGCTTTTGACTTATAAAGCTCTAAATGGTTTAGCTCCAGTCTATTTAACGGATCTTCAATCGCCTTACAATCCATCACGCTCTTTAAGATCACTAAATTCGAGGCTTCTGGTCATTCCTAGGATATCCAGATCCACCAAAGGAGGCAGAGCATTTTCACATTTAGCTCCGAAGCTCTGGAATAGCCTTCCTGATATTGTTCGTAGCTCAGACTCGCTCTCCCAGTTTAAAACTAGACTGAAGACGCATCTATTTAGCCAGGCATTCATATAAATTTTTTATCTTAGTTACTGTAAATTCGGCCTCTAGTTCATAAACGCCAGAGGAGAACTGGCCCCCGACTGAGCCTGGGTTCTCCCAAGGTTTTTTTTCTCCATTGGGTCATCTGATGGGGTGTTAGGAAACCATTAGGTCACTGGATGGAGTTTTTCGGTTCCTTGCCACTGTTGCCTTTGACTTGCTCAGTTGGGGATATTCAAATTAATTAACCAATCATACCATTGATCAGCTCTACCAAACTTGTATGTCTTTTCCAGTAATAAACAAACATTGTTAAGTTGTTTTGATTGATACTGTGAAGCAGCTTTGATACAATCTGTATTGTGAAAAGCGCTATATAAATATATTTGACTTGACTCTGCATTTTTACTCTGTCATGGGAATTTTTGTCAAGAAGGTTGACTGTGGCTCCAGTGTCGACAAGTATGTTTAGAGTTTGTTGAGATATCAAGACTTTTGTCATTGGTTGTTTAATGTTTGAAGGTGTTTGGATGCCATAGATGCATTTATCATCTGTACTTAAGGTTGCAGCTGACTCTAGGTCTGTCCGTGGTCTGTTTCCATTTATCTGCATTGCTCTCACCTTATGTGCCTTGTGTCAGATTCGGTCTATGTTGTGGTTTTGTATGTTTTCTGTGGTCTTGTTCCATTTGTAGTTTGCTGAAACATCAACATGCAAAATTATTTGATTTGCCAAAGGATTTGCATGACAGCCCTCTAGCTAGACATGCTGATTGTCGACCAAGATGTGGAAAAGACCCACCACAATTTCTGCATGTTGACACTTGTTTTCTGTTGTTGGCTTTTGTTTAGTCTTTTTATAGTTTGTCTTTAGTATTACTGCAACACGTTCGGTGTCACTGACTCGTGTGTTATTTTCAATGCCAATAATTTTAATACCTGTGTTTCTGATGTTACAAATGATAAATGATGTTTAGATAATTCACAGGTTGTTGCAAGCAGTCTTAACCTGGTGTGGAAGGCATCAATAGTCTATCCTGATTTTTGTTTAGCTTGTCTGAAGACATGTAGGCCTACTTCATACTTAACATTGTGACTTGGGTCAAAGTATTCAGTCAGAACTTGTACAGCCTTATCATAGTCATCACTGGCACCATTTTCTGGGATGGTTTCAAAAATGTCCTGTAATTGTTCACCTGCATAGCACAGTAACATTGCTCTTTCTCTGGTTTTATTGGTTGCACCAGTAGCTGTCAAGAATGTTTCGAATCTTAGTATTCAAACTGTGAGTTGAAAAGAAAGAGAAAATAATAAAATGTATTTTACTGCCTGTTGATAAAGAATGGCTACACCTGCTCTTCGATTCAAATACATACCGTGTGAGTTCTTGTTTTAATGTTGATCATATATTATACGAGCAAGAATGCAATGTTTCCTGAATATCCACGTCATGATTGCAAATGTGACATTGATTTTATACAAAAGTTCAACAAACGAAAGGGCAATAAGTGATGATCATTTTAAACACAGTATTGTCAGTATTTTTTGCTCTATTCTGCAACGAAATAATAGCTCCAACGGAAGCAACAGCAGAAGTGCAACACACACACACACACACACACACACACACTTTGAACGAATCATGAGAGTCAATAATTCAATGACCCATTCATAAATACAGCCACTTGCTTCATTACTGAATTGATGAATGACTCGATGGCCCCTATTTTAAAGATCTAAATGGATGGTCTAAAGCGCATGGCGCAAGTGCACTTAGGGCAAGTCTGAAACCACTTTTGCTAGTTTAACGATGGGAAAAATGGTCGGCATGCCCAGCGTATGGTCTAAAAGGGTTGTCCCTATTCTCTTAATGAATATGTTTTGCGCATAACGTGCAACAAAAAGAGTCAATCGGAGACAATCAGAGTCTCATCTCCCATTCCCTTTAAAAGCCAGTTGCGGTCACGCCATGGCAGATTCACTATTTACATGATGGAATTTACAAGCGGAAAGACTGAACGCAGGGGCATTAGTCAGAGAGCAAACGGATCTGCTTGCGCGAGCATACCATTTACGGGACAAGCCGGATTCCACTATATATTAATGTACACAATATTAATATTTTACATTGTAATCCATTTATTTGTAATATTTGACATGTTTGTGTGCTGCTGTGCATCCCTTTGTGTGTAATAAGCAGATTTAGGCCTATAGGCGCATATTACTAACGTGCTCTTTAAATAACAAAAAAAATATTGCGGTCTATTTCAGTTGCCTCAAAACAGCAATACGCCAACAATGCGTCTGAACACACCTCATTTTCAGACCAGCACGCCCATGGGCGCAAATGCATTTGCTATTTAAACAACGTGACAGGACGTGAAAATAACTGCGTCGGGCTAAAACTAGCAAAAATCACTTGCTATATATGTATATAATAGGGCCCGATGACTCAGTCATTAAGACAGTGACTTACCTCCACTGTTGGTTTTAATTTAATATTTAAAAGTATCACTTCGTTTTTACCATCATTGCATACTTCTCTATTGATTTTTTTTTATTTAAAGCATTATTTATTTTATAAAGGTAAAAAATGCACTGGAAAAATCGATTTAAGGGGGCAAGTATAGTCCCTTAATGAAAAAGGTGTGACTGCAGTCTAAGTGGAAGTGAGGGGGTACGTAGAAGGATGTTAAATGTCTCAGGGGATACGCCACTCTAAAAAGTTTGAGAAACACTGCTTTAACAAATATAAAAGACATGCAGAAAGAACACAGATGTGTGTTATAGCTTGCCGCTGCATCACAAATGGAAATTGTATAGTTTATTCTTTATATTTTTTTTCTATTCTCTTTTTTTCTCAAATAATAGAATGGATGTTATATTTTGACCTCTTGGCATGAAGAGTTGGTTTCTACCAATCTTTCATGATTTTTTATGTGCATCACTATTTCAAAATAAAGGTCTGAACACACCTTATGACACTGATGAATATACTTTTCGCAAATTAATACATAACTGTTGATCTGGCTTTTCTGTCAGTCAACAAACATGAAAACTACAATCTCAGAGCTTCCCAATGATATATAGTTTGTCAAGATTAGTGTAGGTTTAGACTAAGATATTGTTTAAAATATATAATGGCAAACATCCCACCAGTGGGACGGGTGTCAGGATTATGTTCAGTTTATTAGAGTTTTTAGTTTTCCTGATCCTTGTTTGTTTCTATAGTTACTGATCATGCCCTATTTTGTTTCTATAGTTACTGATTAGTTTCACCTGCATTTCTTTTATCTCCCTTTGTTTGCCCAGTGTTAAACCCTTAGTTTCCACTGTTCTTTGTTCTGCGTCATCTTAGTTGTAATGTGGTTATGCTATTCTGGTTTCTGATTGATCTCCGTGTTATTCTTGGATTTTTTATTAAAGATGGCGTGTTTATTATCTCCTTCATCGTGCTCTGATTGCAGCAGCCACAAGATGTGACAATGGTAAGGTTAGAATATATACACTAACAGTCTGGACAAGTCAATGCTAGCTGCCGAAAGTCAGAGCCAGTCTTCAGGTTTGAGTTGACAGATTTCACAGAAAATCAGTGTATGATGGCCAATTTTAGAACACATCGTTTCTTTATTTGTCATGTGTCTCCTAGAAACAAGGAGCGTGTTTCTGTGAGAGGTTGTTGTGTTCGGAACAACCTGGAAGTCTGGTAATGTGTGATCCTCAATTGTTTAGTGTATGATGGACATCAGTTCCCTTTTGAGAACATTCACTTTGTATTGCGTAGCTATACGCTATGGGAAAACTCTTTTTCTCGAGAATATTAAAGCCTTTATTTTAAAATTTCGCCATAGGAATCAGATTTAATCTCCTTGATTTTGTCTCATGTCTTGATCGATTGCTCCTGTCTGCCTTGCTGCTGGTCTGCGTCTGTAAGCTCCGTATAGTTTTCTGTTTGAATCTCTATTTACTATCATTCCTTGCTGTTCTTATTTGCTAAATGTAACTTATTCATCAACATATGTTAGATATTGTCTAATATTGCCTATCACATTAATCTGACATCACTAGCTTTGATCTAAATCATTATCGCTAGCACACCACGCTAGTATCTCGCTAACCTGCTAACCTGCCATCCGTGCTTGCTGTCTTTTTTTCTCTCTCTTGCTCGCTCGCGCCTTAAACTCGTTGCTTGAGTCTATCAAGCAACTAAGGTAAGCAGAATCAGTCAACAAACATGGTGAGTGATGTCTTCTCCTGTTATTGTAACTTGCACTTCGTGTCACATGTATAGTATAGCATTCTCTGTCAGCATTTATTTATGTGATAAATGCAGGGAGACAGTCAGGCTGACGGAGAAGATTTCAGAACTAGAGACACGCATCCAAACTTTAATTGGGGTTAACTGTAAGAGTGCAAGGGCTTTAGATACTGCTTTGGATGTGATTAGCTTAGTGAACTCTGTACATTGTTCGGTTCCGGCTGTAGAGCCCGTGCAACAGGGCAACTGGGTGACCGTGACATGCTGTAGTCGCGGGACAAAACACCGCTCTTCCGTTCCGATAACAATATTAAACAGGTTCTCCCCTCTCAGAGAAACACCCACTGAGAATCCTGTTGAAAGTACCCTAGTTATTGGCGATTCTATTACATGGAACGTGAAAATAGAGACACCATATGGTGTCCATAGTAACATGTTTGCCAGGAGCCAGAGCGCCTAACATCAAAGCAAATTTAAAAGTGCTGGCTAATGCTAATCGAAAATTCTCTAAGATTATTATTCACGTCGGCACTAATGATGTTCGACTTCGCCAGTCGGAGATCACCAAAATTAACGTTAAAGAGGTGTGTGAACTTGCAAGTATGATGTCAGGCACTGTAATTTGCTCTGGCCCCCTTCCTAATCGCAGGAGTGGTGAGATACTTAGACAGCCAGCCATTGAGTGAGCACAGTCTACTAAGTGGTGTCCGCAAAATAATATAGAATTCATAGACAATTCTGCCACTTCTATCACTTCTGCCACTAAAGATCGCTTTATTGATAATATTCCTGATCAGTTTCATCTCCTCAGCATCCCAGATAGCTTAGAAGAACTCGATATTGCGACAGAAACTTTTGACTCTCTTTTCCAGCACTTTAGACACAGTTGCTCCTTTGCGCTTAAAGAAGATTAAAGAAAATAGTCCAACGCTGTGGTACAACGAGCACACTCAGCCCCTTAAGAGAGCAGCCAGAAAAATGGAGCACAACTGGAAGAAAACAAAACTAGAGTTTTTTTTCGCATTTCATGGAAAGAGAGCACGATTGTGTACAGAGAGGCCTTAAAAGCTGCTAGATATGCTTATTTTTCAACCCTATTAGAAGAAAATAAACAAAACCCTAGGTATTTATTTGAAACAGTGGCTACATTGACGGAAAATAAAGCTTCAACCCCAGACGTTTCCAAGCAGCACAGCAGTAATGACTTTATGAACTTTACTTACAAGATTGATAATATCAGGGAGAAAATTATAACTATGCAACCATCTGCTACAGTATCGCATCAGGCAGTGCATTGTAGTCTCCCTGAGGAAAAATTTGATTAATTCATTGCTATAGGAGAGGAAGAATTTTCTAAACTCGTTAAATCATCTAAATCGACAACATGTATGTTAAGACCCTTTACCGACTAAGCTACTGAAAGAGATGCTTCCAGAGGTCATAGGTCCTCTTCTTAATATCATTAATTCAACTTTGTCATTAGAATTCATGTGTTCATGACATCAAGGCTAGATTATTGTAATGCTATTATGGGTGGTTGCCCTGCACGCTTAATAAACAAACTACAGCTGGTCCAAAACGCAGCAGCTAGAGTTCTTACCAGAACCAGGAAGTATGACCATATTAGCCGGTTCTGTCAACACTGCATTGGCTCCCTATTAAACAATGTATACGTTTGAAAATATTGCTGATTACTTACAAAGCACTAAATGGTTTAGCTCCCCAATACTTGAGAGAGCTCTTAACGCTTTATAGTCCGTCAACGTCTATTGCGATCTAAAAAATTCCGGCCAGTTGATAATACCTAGAATATCAAAATCGACTGCTGGCGGTAGATTCTTTTCCTATTTAGCACCAAAACTTTTGAACAGTCTTCCTGTTTGTCATTGTCCGGGAAGCAGACACACTCTGTCAGTTCAAATCTGGACTAAAAACACATCTCTTTGGCCTAGCATACACATAACACATTATAGACTTCTACACTCACCTAAAGGATTATTAGGAACACCATACTAATACTGTGTTTGACCCCCTTTCGCCTTCAGAACTGCCTTAAATCTAAGTGGCATTGATTCAACAAGGTGCTGAAAGCATTCTTTAGAAATGTTGGCCCATATTGATAGGATAGCATCTTGCAGTTGATGGAGATTTGTGGGATGCACATCCAGGGCACGAAGCTCCCGTTCCACCACATCCCAAAGATGCTCTATTGGGTTGAGATCTGGTGACTGTGGGGGCCATTTTAGTACAGTGAACTTTTTGTCATGTTCAAGAATCACGATCATCTCCACTGTTGAACACGCTCAAAACAGTGGAGATGATCGTAGACTTCAGGAGGAACAGCCCAGCACTCCCCCCACTCACCATCATGAACAGCACTGTGGAAGCAGTGGAGTCATTCAGGTTCCTGGGCACTACCATCTCTCAGGACCTGAAGTGGGACAATCAAATTGACTCCATTGTGAAAAAAGCCCAGCAGAGACTGTACTTCCTTCGCCAGCTGAGGAAGTTCAACTTGCCACAGGAGCTGCTGATTCAGCAGGTAAAATCATCACAGACTCCATTCACCCTGGACACCTCCTGTTTGAACTGTTACCGTCAAGACGGAGACTCAGATCACTGGCCGCAAGAACATCTCGGCACAGGAACAGTTTCTTCCCACAGGCCATTTCCCTCCTGAACAGTAACACACCTCCCAAGGCATATGCCTTTAAGTGCAATACTCCCACTGTTTAGTGCAATATCCTACAACTCAGGTGATACTTATATGTAGATTTATTTATAATATTCAAAACACTGTAAATATGTTCATAATCTGTAAATCTGAAAATGTCTATTCTGACTAAACCCAACTGTGATACTTTTATTCTCATATATTTATATTTTTATTCTCTATTCTTATAATTTGTAGTATTATGTTTCTTGTTGTATTTGTATATGTCCACTGGAAGCCTCAGCACCAAAACAAATTCCTTGTGTGTGCAAGCACACTTGGAAATAAAGCTCTTTCTGATTCTGATTCTGAAACCAATTTGAAATGATTCGAGCTTTGTGACATGGTGCATTATCCTGCTGGAAGTAGCCATCAGAGGATGGATACATGGTGGCCATAAAGGGATGGACATGGTCAGAAACAATGCTCAGGTAGGCCGTGGCATTTAAACGATACCCAATTGGCACTAAGGGTCAAGGTCAAGTTTATTTATATAGCACCTTTAAACAACACGAGTGTTGACCAAAGTGCTTCACAGTCTAAGTACAGCTGCACATAAAGATAACATAACATTTCACAAAATTCAAACCAAAAAACAAAAATATATATAAAACCTAATAACAAAATATACATAAATATAAAAAAATATAACCTAAATATAAAATATACAAATCACATGATGTTTACAAAAATATATATAGCATTTAGATGCATTTCAGTATGCTTGTGCAAAAAGGTACGTTTTAATTGATGTTTTAAACATTTTTAATGTAGGGGAGACTCTGATAGATAATGGAAGAGTATTCCATAATGTTGGCGCATAAACTGAAAACGACCTATCACCCTTTGTTTTTAGGCGGGTTTTTGGGACAATTAATAGTAACTTAGATGATGATCTAAGTGATCTCTGAGGAGAATATAAGCTTAAAAGTTCAGATATATAAATCGGGGCCAAACCGTTTAAAGCTTTGAACACATAAGTTAAAACCTTGAAATCAATCCTCTGTTTCACGGGTAGCCAGTGGAGGGAGGCCCGTATAGGTGTGATATGTTCCCTTTTTTTTTCCCAATAAGGAAGCGAGCTGCAGCATTTTGAACAAACTGTAAACGCGAAATTGATGATTGACTAATTCCAGCGTATAAAGCATTACAGTAATCGAGTCGTGAGGATATCAGAGCATGTATTACTATCTCCAAATCTTTAAAAGTTAGAAAATTGGACCCAAAATGGAGCCCTGGGGTACCCCACAAGTTGTTGGTACTAAGGATGAGGAAAATTCTCCAATTTCAAAAGACAAAGTCCTATTTAAAAGATACGACTCGAACCACTGTAATGCATTTTCATGGATGCCGACCTCATGTTTTAATCTCTGCAACATAATAGAATGGTCCACAGTGTCGAAGGCTGCACTTAGGTCTAACAAAACAAGGACTGCACAGTTTCCAGAGTCGACTGATATCAAGATATCATTAGTCACTCTAAGTAAGGCAAATTCAGTACTATGTTTGGCCTTGAAAGCAGACTGAAAAGGATCTAAGATGTTGTTTACAATTAGATATGGTGTAAGTTGATTTAAAACAACTTTTTCAGTTTTGTTGTTTACAAAAGTTTTGTTGTTTACAAAACTTTTAATAGAAAAGGCAATTTTGAAATCGGCCTGTAGTTACTCAACTCTGAAAAATCGAGGCTTGGTTTTTTTAGCAAGGGGTGGATCACAGCGTGTTTTAAGAAGGATGGAACAATGCTGCTTTTTAGAGATGCATTTATAATGGAAAGTATACTGGGTAAAACCACCTCTAGTACCTCGTTTAAAAGGACAGTGGGAATAATGTCCAAAGAGCAAGTAGTTAATTTCATTTTAGAAATCACAACCCGCAAGTCCGAAACAGATATAGTCTGAAACTCAGACAGACTAGAAGAAGTCAGTGAATTATAACAACTTTCAGGTGAAGATGGTAAAATCTGGGACCTAACGCCAATTATTTTATCTATGAAGAAGCTACAAAACTTCTCACACAGATCAGTACTTGGAACCAAACTAGATAAAATAGGAGGATTTAACACAGAATTTAGTGTGGAAAATAAGGATTTTGGACAATGAGAATTTTTTTCAATCAGGTTTGAGAAATAATTTGCCCTAGATAATTCCACAGCTTCCTGATATTGGGACAAACTGGCTTGCATAAGCTGATAAGATATTTGCAGTTTATCTCGTTTCCATCTTTTTTCTGCCCTTCTACAACATTTTCTAATAGATCAGATGTCTTCATTTAACCAAGGTTGCTTTTTTAATTTTTTGTTTGTTTTTACTTTTAACGGAGCAACTTCATCCAACACCTCAGTACATGAAGCATTAAAATTTGTAACCAGACTCTCGACATCCGAACCTTGAGCTACCAAATTTGTGCAACCGGCCGTCAAAGCTACAAACAAATCCTCAAAATTGGAAGCAGCAGCTGAGTTTATGGAGCGCACAAGAGAACTAGGTGGCCGATATACAGAGTCACGTGAACTAGGAAAAACACTGTTGAACATAACAGGCCAATGATCAGACAGAGCGGTGTCACTTATATAAATGTCATTAATGAGGAAACCAGAGGATAACACAAGGTCAAGTATATGACCTAACTTGTGGGTTGGTCCAGATACTGATTGCTTAAGATCAAAAGAGTCCATTAGCTGTACAAACTCATTTACAAGAGGCTAAGCAGGACAGCACAGATGTATATTAAAATCACCTACAATTAAAAGATTATCGTTTCCCATGACTATATCAGATAAGAATTCAGAAAAATCATTTAAGAAAGCACCTTTAAGGATCGGAGGTCTGTATATCACAGCAATGAGCAGAGAGCAAGGAGATTCCACTTTGCATAATGTAGCTTCAAAACTGGCAAAACTCTCTACTGATATTTGCCTACACTTAAAACTATTTTTAAAAATTACAGCAACTCCTCCGCCCTTCTTTGACTTTCTAGGGCAGCTGAAAATACCACAATTAGTGGGAAGAAGTTCTGAAATGGGGCTCAAATCATTTTCAGTCAGCCAAGTTTCAGTGATAAACAAAGTCCAATTTGTTTGCTAAAAAAAAGTCATTTAATAAAAATGTTTTGTTTACCACTGATCTAGCGTTTATCAAAGCTGACTTTATGAGCACTGTATCTTTTGCTTTTACTTCCGCAGGGAGCGAAGACAGCTTTAATAGAGAGCGTAGATGTTTGCTGCTTGAGGCCCGTCTGGGTGTTTCCATACGCCGGGTCCCTCTGATAGTCGACCATGAAATTGGTATCGATCCCGGGGTGGTAATGGTTGTTATCCTAGACAAGCAGGCTCCTCGATGAACATAGCGTGGGCGGCAAATTATCCCAGACTCAACGCATGCAGAGTAAACATCAGGCGGCAGGCAAGGTTTAGAATGGTTGTTCATGAGCAGTAAATCCGAACTTGAATATTTCAAACACATGATGGCGGCGTGGGACCAGTAGACACCAGGAAAACTTTCACTCTTCCAGGTAACAATTTGCCATAAGGCAAATAACAACACCCAGCGCACCGCAAACCAAAGCATAGTTCAGTCACTCACCAAATCAAACATGAGGTTTGGCCCAGAAAGATTGTCCCGAGGTTTCGAGTCAGCGTGGCTCCGGAAACTATCCAGGAAATATCAGGAACTATTCGGAACTATCCAACGATAGTTATTTTGTAGATCCTCTCACAGCAGACACAGCAGTGGAAGTTTTAAAAAAAAATGCCCCCAATAAAACTGATTTCCCACGGCGAGGTTTTGTTTTGTTTAGAAGCAAAAAAAAAACGGAGAGCAGCGGCAGACAAACACGCACAGCGTACACTCAACCGGAACCTGTGATCATGATTCTTCACCCTTCCAACCTCAAGGGGCCTAAAGTGTGCCAAGAAAACATCCCCCACACCATTACACCACCACCACCAGCCTGCACAGTGGTAACAAGGCATGATGGATTCATGTTCTCATTCTGTTTTCGCCAAATTCTGACTCTACCATCTGAATGTCTCAACAGAAATCGAGACTCATCAGACCAGGCAACATTTTTCCAGTCTTCAACTGTCCAATTTTGGTGAGCTCTTGCAAATTGTAGCCTCTTTTTCCTATTTGTAGTGGAGATGAGTGGTACCCGGTGGGGTCTTCTGCTGTTGTAGCCCATCCGCCTCAAGGTTGTGCGTGTTGTGGCTTCACAAATGCTTTGCTGCATACCTCGGTTGTAACGAGTGGTTATTTCAGTCAAAGTTGCTCTTCTATCAGCTTGAATCAGTCGGCCCATTCTCCTCTGACCTCTAGCATCAACAAGGCATTTTCGCCCACAGGACTGCCGCATACTGGATGTTTTTCCCTTTTCACACCATTCTTTGTAAACCCTAGAAATGGTTTTGCGTGAAAATCCCAGTAACTGAGCAGATTGTGAAATACTCAGACCGGCCCGTCTGGCACCAACAACCATGCCACGCTCAAAATTGCTTAAATCACCTTTCTTTCCCATTCTGACATTCAGTTTGGAGTTCAAGAGATTGTCTTGACCAGGACCACACCCCTAAATGCATTGAAGCAACTGCCATGTGATTGGTTGATTAGATAATTGCATTAATGAGAAATTGAACAGGTGTTCCTAATAATCCTTTAGGTGAGTGTATAATTCAATGTTAGGCTGCATAGATTACGTCAGCAGGAACCGGGAACACTTCCCATAAATCCTGATGAACTTGTTACATCATAAGAAGTATGGCGTCTACGCTAATATTAGTCTCTCTGTTTATCCTGAGGTTTACCGCAGTCCGCCGGATCCAGATCTGATGAAGGACCTGCACCTGGACACGACGACAACGCAGTCCTGAAGTGTCAACTAGGTTCTCTGTTAGAACGGTGTCGTGTTAGCCAAGTCAAGTCATCCTCATTTATATAGCGCTTTTAACAATGTAAATTGTTTCAAAGCAGCTTTTTACAGAGATAAACATATTATTTAAGGTAACAGAGATTGGATTGATTTTCAGGGATGCAAACACATGTATGGTCAAAAAAGAGAGAGGTTATCGAAGCCCTTGCCCCGCGGCAAATATCCATAATTGTGATGAATTTAATCCTTTGTAAGTTATCATTTTGCAGTGTAAGATTACAGTTAACACCTTTAAATATTACATAAATGTATTATGTATTTTTATTAAACTTAATGAGTGTATAAATTAGCAGCAAAAAGTAATTCTTGAAAAAATCTGCACAGTAATTTTATAAAAACTAAACATGTTATTAAAAACTAATTACTATTAGTACTCTTATAAAATTCAATCATGCAATCATACATTTCACAATTTTATATTTATATATGAATGTCAAGAATTCAGAAGTGTATATATTTATATAGCCTACACTACACTACACAGAAATAATATACAATTAAATTATACTTATTTTAAATGTATTGTGCAGGATAGGTATAAAAAAATATATAGGCTTTTAATAATCTTTCAGTGCGCAAAACCATGAAGCTTCAAAACAGAGCGCACAAAGCGCGTATGCGCATCGCGGGTGCAGAATGATGTGCTCAAAGCAACATGGAGTCACAGTGTGCAGCGCTGCGCTGCACAAGTGAGCATTTAAAAGTTCACGGCACAAAGCGAGGAAATGTCGAGCGCACAAATCCTAGTGTATATCTGTCCAACAGTTTATTGATCATTTGTTTCTTCACAGTTTTAAATTCCAGTTATTGTGCGTTTGATGCCGATTCATAGTCCTTGTGCTAACAGGCACGGTAGCGAGTCGTTTAAAAACAGCAACAAACATAATATACAAATACACAAAATAAAGTAATTTTATGCAAATCCACAGCCTTTTATCTACAGATCAAGCACTATAATGTGAATATATCATATTAGGGAGAGTTTTACCGTGCATCCTGCTGTAACTGGAGGAGGCGCGCGGGCTGTTTGAATACTGAATGGAGAATGATTGACAGCCGCAGAGGAGGGAAAATGAGTTTCCGTATTATTCAATTTAATGATGTAAATAGACTTCTGTCCCTCACATTAAGCTATGGAATGGCTTCAGGTGACTTTGTGAAATTATAATAAGATTATAATAAGACCCTCTCAGTCTCAGACCCAAGTCACCCAAACCGACGTGAAAAAAGCGTGAGGCGCCGAAAAGCGCGCTGTTTGCATCCCTGGGTTTTACAGTGGTTCTTGAATAATGTTATTTCCAGCTAAAGTTAGTTTTGATTGATTTACTTCCGTCGAAATGGTCATTTGTTATTAAATTAGGGGCCGCTAAGACAACACCGTTCTCTCTAAACAGACTTTAAACGCGAACCTGTGATAGACGCTGATGGCGTTCACATGCGCATTAAGAATTGATTCTATAGTTATGTGCATTTGAATATATGTGCGCAGGTTTGTAATTCCCTACAAACCATGCCTAAACAAACTACTTGTCTTGCCTATAAATTTTGATGCAGAATTTTATTTTATTTTATCACTTCGGGTAGGTACGCGAACCGAAAATTGCACAACGCTTTATCTGTAGAGTGGTATAGGGATCCTCCATTGGGAGAGGCTAGTTGGCACTTCAGCACTGCATTGTCATCGGGTCCAGGCGAAGGTCCTCCGTTAGATCTGGAAACGGCCTGGATCTGGCAGGCTGCGGGAAAACCTCGGGATAAACAAAGACACTAAAATTAGCGTAGATGCCATTCTTCTTATGATGTAACAAGTACATCAGGGTTTAAGGGAAGTGTTCCCAGTTCCGGCTGACCTAATCTATGCAGCCTAATATTGAATTATAGAAGTCGATAAAGTATTATGTGAATGCTAGGTCAAAGAGATGTGTTTTTAGTCTAGCTTTGAACTGACAGACTGTGTCTGCTTCCCGGACAATGTTAGGAAGACTGTTCCAAAGTTTTGGTGCTAAATAGGAAAAGGATCACTGCCAGCAGTTGATTTTGATATTCTAGGCATTATTAACTGGCCGGAACTTTGAGATTGCAATAGACGTGAAGGACTATAATGCGTTAAGAGCTCGCTCAAGTACTGCGCAGCTAAACCATTTAGTGCTTTGTAAGTAATCAGCAATATTTTAAAATGTATACGATGTTTAATAGGCAGCCAATGCAGTGTTGACAGAACCGGGCTAATATGGTCATACTTCCTGGTTCTGGTAAGAACTCGAGCTGCTGCGTTTTGAACTAGCTGTAGTTTTTTTATTAAGTGTGCAGGGCAACCACCCAGTAGAGCATTACAATAATCTAGCCTTGAGGTCATGAATGCATGAACTAGTTGTTCCGCATTTGTCAATGAGAGCATATGACGTAATTTAGATATATTTTTAAGATGGAAAAATGTGGTTTTACAGATACTAGACACGTGACTTTCAAATGAAAGATTGGTATCAAAGAGCACACCCAGGTTCCTAACCAACGACGAAGACTTAACAGAGCAGCCATCAAGTGTTAGACAGTATTCTAGGTTATTACGTGTGGAAGTTTTTTGTCCAATAATTAGAATCTCTGTTTTTTCAGAATTTAGTAGTAGGAAATTACTAGTCATCCAATTTTTTATATCAACTATGCATTCCGTTAATTTTGTGAATTGGTAAGTTTCGTTAGGTTTTGAAGAAATATACAGCTGAGTATCATCAGCATAAGAGTGAAAGTTAATTCCATGTTTCCTAATGATATCTCCTAAAGGTAGCATGTACAGAGTGAACAGCAGCAGTCCTAGAACTGAGCCTTGTGGTACGCCATACTGAACTTGTGATCGATAAGACATCTCTTCCTTTACTGCTACAAACTGATAACGGTCAGACAAGTATGATTTAAACCATGCTAGTGCAATTCCACTAATGCCAACATAGTTTTCTAGTCTATTTAAAAGAATGTTGTGGTCAATGGTGTCAAATGCAGCACTAAGATCAAGTAACACTAATAGAGAGATACAACCGTGATCGGATGATAAGAGCAAATCATTTGTGACTCTAATGAGAGCAGTCTCAGTACTATGATACGGTCTAAATCCGGACTGAAAATCCTCGCAGATATCATTTCTTTCAAGAAAGGAACACAATTGTGAGGATACTGCTTTTTCTAATATCTTTGACAGAAAAGGTAGATTTGAGATCGGCCTGTAATTGACTAATTCTGTAGGATCAAGTTGCGTTTTTTTAACAAGCCGTTTAATCATAGCCAGCTTAAAGGTTTTTGGTACGTATCCTAGAGACAAAGACGAATTAATGATATTAAGAAGAGGATCTATGACATCTGGAAGCATCTCTTTCAGAAGCTTAGTCGGTATAGGGTCTAACATACATGTTGTCGATTTAGATGAATTAACGAATTTGCAAAATTCTTCTTCTCCTATAGCAATAAATGAATCAAATTTTTCCTCAGGGAGACTACAATGCACTGCCTGATGCGATATTGTAGAAGACGGTTGCATAGTTATAATTTTGTCCCTAATATTATCAATCTTATAAGTGAAGAAGTTCATAAAGTCATTACTGCTGTGTTTCTTGGAAACTTCTGGGCTTGAAGCTTTCTTTTTCGTTAGTTTAGCCACTTTTTCAAATAAATACCTAGGATTATGTTTATTTTCTTCTAATAGGGTTGAAAAATAAGCAGATCTAGCAGCTTTTAAAGC
The DNA here is from genome assembly GCA_026230005.1 of Gila orcuttii. Classification (NCBI taxonomy): domain Eukaryota; kingdom Metazoa; phylum Chordata; class Actinopteri; order Cypriniformes; family Leuciscidae; genus Gila; species Gila orcuttii. The sequence goes on along the minus strand of JAPDVR010000004.1, from coordinate 43,934,769 downwards.
CTCTCTGTAAACAATCGAGCTCTCCTTCCATGAAATCCGAAATACCTCTAGTTTTGTTTTCTTCCATTTTTCTGGCTGCTCTCTTAAGGGCCCGGGTATGCTCGTTGTACCACGGTGTTGGATATTTTCTTTAATCTTCTTTAAGCGCAACGGAGCAACTGTGTCTAAAGTGCTGGAAAAGAGAGAGTTAAAAGTTTCTGTTGCTATATCAAGTTCTTCTAAGCTATCCGGGATGCTGAGAGGATGAAACTGATTAGGAAGATTATTGATAAAGCAATCTTTTGTGGCAGAAGTGATAGGTCTAACATACTTGTAACACGGAGTCGGCTTTGCACCCTTGGCTAAATGTAATTTACTTGAGACTTGATAATGATCTGAGATGTCGTCGCTCTGCTGCAAAATTTCATTGGCATCAACATTGATTCCATGTGATAATATTAGATCTAGAGTATGATTACGACAATGAGTAGGTCCTGACAAGTGTTGTCTAACTCCAATTGAGTTTACAATGTCTTTAAATGCCAATCCCAATGCATCTTTTTCATTATCTACATGTATATTAAAATCACCAATAATTAGTACTTTATCTGCAGTCAAAAGTAATTCTTCGTGGCCTGTATACAGTAGCCAGCAGAATTCTCAAACGTGATTTATCGTTTACATTATATATTTTTATATTAAGCACCAACACTTCAAAAGAAGTATATTTAAAACTAGATTTCTTAGTGGTTTTGAATATATTACTATAAATTACAGCAACACCTCCCCCTTTGCCTTTCGGACAAGGCTCATGTATATGACTGTTATCTTGGGGGGTGGACTCATTTAACCCCTTATTTTACAAAATATTTTTTTACTATAAAATGAAAGCTATATATCTAACCAAGTTGTGTTCCAAATTTAAAGTTGATATCACACAAATTGAAGTTCCCATGAGATTTTGTTTAGGCGTTACACCAAAAATAGCCACCGGGTGCCATTGAATTCCATTGAATTTAATTGTATGCATTCTGACATAACAAATTAATAAATTTCTATCCAAACTAGTGTTGCACAATATATTAAAAAAATTATCGTCATCACGATAATAGTATATGCAATATCCGTATCGCAGAGAGGTGCGATAAATTACATTTATTTTATGTGCCAAGCATTTGTGTGTTGCACGCATGCATAGGTTGTTTATCCAAATTCGACCAATCAGATGGGACCTTTCTATCTTTATACCCGCCTCCCCAGTAGGTGCTATTATGCTATTGGCTAGATCGGGCCCAAGGGAAACCTATTGAGACGAGAGTGGAAAATAAAAACTAATGGCGGGAGTAGAGACAAGCGAGGAAAATGACAACAGCGAAGAACCTGTGCCTAAAAAGACCTGTACGTCTGAAATATGGCAATATTTTGGCTTCAAGAGAGAAGACGTGTCACAAATGGAGGTACTGTGAAAGGGGCTATTCACATATCGCGTCTAAAACGCCTGAAAAACGCGGCCGCTTCTCCTTTCAACAAGCGCTTGCGTCTGTCGTTGCTATGCAACCATGAACTGCGCTGAGCGCTTTCCATGATGACGAGCAAGTATCAGCAAAGGATTAATTGATTTCTAGCCCTTGCATTAGATTTACTACTATATATATATATATATATATATATATATATATATATATATATATATATATATATATATAGGTCCTTCTCAAAAAATTAGCATATTGTGATAAAGTTCATTATTTTCCATAATGTAATGATAAAAATTAAACTTTCATATATTTTATATTCATTGCACACCAACTGAAATATTTCAGGTCTTTTATTGTTTTAATACTTATGATTTTGGCATACAGCTCATGAAAACCCAAAATTCCTATCTAAAAAAATTAGCATATTTCATCTGACCAATAAAAGAAGTGTTCCCTTTCGTTGTCACTCCGAGTTACGTCGGATGACGACGAATGGGGTTTCGCTTAGAAAGCCTATCAACTTCGAGTATTACAAAACGAGCAAATGGCAAAGAAATGCCATGGGTCTGCGGAATTTGCATGACGTAACTCAGCCCCACCTCGTGGGTATAAAAGAAGGAAGTCCGCAACAGCAGTTTATGTTTTCGCTTCGGAGCCAAGTGTATTCTTCTCTCCACAAGCCAACTCTGAATTATCAGCTTCACGAACGAGTGCCTCGAGTGTTGGTGTGACGGCGATCTCCGGCGAGTGCGTGCTTCCTGCTTATCTCTGCAGTGGTTAATCAGAGAGTGCGTGCTTCCACGGGCGCTTCAACACTTGAGTTCTCTCTCTAAAAGAGCGCACGCGGCACGTCTTTTCAAAGACGGCTCGCCCGTGCATTTAAAAAAAAAACAAAAAAAAAACGAATGGTTGCGGCAGCTTGGTATCGGACTCTGATGGGCACGAGCGTTGTCTAGTATGTTTGGGCTTGATCATACTAGAGCAGCGCTCGTGGATGACTCATGTTCTCTCTGTGGGAACATGATCATTGCGTCATATAGGTCGAGACTCTGTGAACTCGCAAGAGTGAGAGTCCCCTCATCCACCCCCCGATCTTCGGCTGGTGGCCAGGGTGACCTGAGGGTGTGGTCTGGAACAAGGCGCCGACTCCGTGTCCGTGACCCCAGCCTCCCCTCAACGGCGGTGCCCGCTAGTGAATAGGTGATTCCCACGAGTCTACCCTCTGGTGGCCCGTGTGTTTCATTTAAAGCTACAGAGGATGATACTATGTTTGTAGCAGCTTCACAAGGTGGGTTTGATTCTCTGCTAAGTGACGACTCGTCACAGCTGCCACCCTCTGGTGTGCATACGGCTGTGCCTGAGTCTGATCCAGAGATGACGGCCATGCTTTCCTGGGACGATTGGTTTTTGGGTAAGGCCGCCGACCCTCGTCCACGGCAAACCCCAATACCTTCCCTCCCGGACGTGCATGATGAGATCTCGAAGTCCCAGAAGACCCCCTGATTTTTCTCGGGACCGCTCGCTGATCTCATCCGCCTTTCCCCCCTCGATGGGGCCGCTGTCACGGGTACACTGGGGTTCCCCCGGCTGAACGCTCTGTTGCGATGCTATGTGTCCTCAGAGTGCTTCTTCTCGGCGCAATCCTAAGCACCCGCCCGTGGTCTATAGTTTTCGTCTACATTTGTGGCGAGATCCTATAGCACCACGGGACTGGCAGCCGCCTCTCTGCAGGCCACGGCCATTCTGCTGGTCCTCGACCCAGATGCTCATGGACTTGCACGAGGGCAGGACTGACCCAGGGCTCTTCACTGAGTCGCGCGCCGCCACTGACCTTGCTCTCCGAGCGACGAAAGTGGCCGTACGCTCCCTGGGTCAGGTGATGCCTACCATTCTGTGGCTGAACCTGTCTGATGTGCTGAATGTCGCGCGGCCCCGTCTGTCCGACGTTCCCATATCCCAGGTCGGCCTCTTCGGCGGTGCGGTTGAGAACTTCGCCCAACAGCTCTCAACCACCCATGTGCAGACTGACGTGATTCTGTCCCGATGGCCCGCCGTCCGCTCAGATCCCTCGGTCTGCCCACTGCCGAAGGCGCCCCCTCCGCGGCTCTTACCCCGCCCGTTTAAAGAGACGGGCCGGCTCTGGAAGCCGCGGGCGGACGCCACAGCCCTCTCCAGCCCCGCCCCCCGCTACGTGCCGGGTTAAGCGGCGCTCCTGAGACGGGCTCCACAGAGATGGGACTCAGTTCTTCCAGGAGTTGGTAGCAGGACCACTCCTTTCCCCGGTGGAGGGCCGGGGAAAAATCCTTATTCTCCTAAGAACTGACTCTCCCGTCTCTGGGAAGACAGAGTTCTCGGACGACACAGAGCGCCGCCCACAAGCCGTGCTCTCCTCGTCCCCCTCTGTCCCAGAGGTGCTTGACACGGCGTGCCGTCCACGGACCGCTTCGCCCCTGTCCCCCTCTGTCGCCAGACCCCTGGCAGAGCAGGCCCCCGCGGGACGACCAGCATGGTCCTCCCCTGGCCCCCTCTGGCAGGGCGCGGGTGCTAACCGTGCCCCCACACCAGGCCGCTATGCCGTCCACGTCTGGGCCAGTTACTCCGCTTCGCTGCCCCCCCGGGGGGACGCCTGTGGCCCGCGTGACCCCGCTGGTTCAGTTCCTGGGAGCCTGGCTAAGAAGAGCTCCCCGTCTGTCCCGCTGGGTCACGCGCGCCATCAGGCTTGGCTATGCGATTCAGTTCGCACGGTCTCCTCCCCGCTTCCGGGGAGTCCGCTCCATTGTGGTCGGTGGCAATGCCCCCATCATGAGAGCTGAGATTCTCACCCTGCTGGCGAAGGGTGGGATCGAGACTGTCCCTCCAGCCGAGATGAGGTCCGGCTTCTACAGCCCCTACTTCATTGTCCCCAAGAAAACCGGTGGGTTACGGCCAATCCTGGACTTGCGCGTGCTGAACCGCTCCCTTCACAGGCTGCCGTTCAAGATGCTCTCCGCCAAACGCGTTCTCGAATGCGTGCGGCCCCAGGATTGGTTTGCAGCGATCGACCTGAAGGACGCCTACTTTCATGTCTCCATTCTTCCTCGACACAGACCGTTCCTACGGTTTGCTTTCAAGGGGCAGGCATACCAGTACGCGGTTCTCCCTTTCGGGCTAGCCCTGTCTCCTCGCACCTTCACGAAGGTCGTCGAGGCTGCCCTTGTTCCCCTTTGGGAACACGGGGTTCGCATCCTGAGTTATATCGACGACTGGCTGATCCTAGCTCACTCTCGAGATCACGTTTGCGAACACAGGGACCTAGTGCTCCGGCACCTAGCTCGTCTGGGCCTTTGGGTCAACTGGGGAAGAGCAAACTTTGCCCCGTGCAGAGGATCTCTTTTCTCGGTATGGACATCGACTCGGTCGCCATGTCCGCGCAGCTTACGAGCGAGCGCGCGCGCAGTCACTGCTGACTTGCCTGAGACATCTCAGGAGCAAGAATGCGGTTCCACTGAAACATTTTCAGAGGGTCCTGGGGCATATGGCATCTGCAGCCGCGGTCACGCCGCTCGGGTTGCTTCATATGAGACCGCTTCAGCTTTGGCTTCGCGACCGAGTCCCGAGGTGGGCATGGCATCAAGGCACGCTCCGGGAACCAGTTACTCCGACCTGCCGTCAGATCCTCACCCCGTGGTCGAACCTCAGTTTTCTCAGGGCGGGTGTCCCCCTGGAACGAGCTTCCCGGCATGTTGTGGTCTCCACGGATGCCTCCACCACGGGCTGGGGCGCCATGTGCAATGGACATGCTGCTGCGGGCTCCTGGACAGGACCCCTGCGGCTATGGCATGTCAATTGCCTCGAGTTGTTGGCAGTACGCCTTGCCCTGCACCGCTTCCGGGCGTTGCTCAGGGGTCAACACGTACTAGTCCGCTCAGACAATACCGCTACTGTAGCGTACATCAACCATCAAGGTGGTCTACGCTCCCGCCGTATGTCACAACTCGCCCGCCACCTCCTTCTATGGAGTCAGAAGCATCTGAGGTCGCTTCGAGCCATTTTCATTCCCGGAGCCCTGAACTGTGCAGCCGACGAGCTCTCACGGCTTCAGCCCCTCCCTGGAGAATGGCGACTCCATCCCCAGTCGGTTCAGCTGATTTGGGACCAGTTCGGGGACGCACAGATAGATCTGTTTGCCTCTCACGACTCGACCCATTGCGCCCTGTATTTTTCCCTGACCGAGGGCACGCTCGGCACGGATGCACTGGCGCACAGCTGGCCGCCGGGCCGCAAATATGCGTTTCCCCCAGTGAGCCTTCTTGCGCAGACCTTGCGCAAGGTCAGGGAGGACAAGGAGCAGGTCATTTTGGTCGCGCCGTATTGGCCCGGCCGGACCTGGTTCCCCGAACTTGCACTCCTCGCGACAGCACCTCCCTGGCCCATTCCTCTGAGGAAGGACCTTCTTTCTCAGGGACGGGGCACCCTGTGGCACCCTCGCCCCGATCTCTGGAGCCTCCACGTGTGGCTCCTGGACGGCTCGAGGTAGGTTTGAGTACCCTTCCACCAGCGGTGGCGGCTACCATCACTTCCGCTAGAGCGTCGTCCACAAGACACGTCTACGCGTTGAAGTGGAACCTCTTCGTCGTCTGGTGCTCTTCTCACCGAGAAGACCCCCGAAGATGCTCGATCAGCGTTGTGCTTTCCTTCCTTCAGCAGGGGTTGGAGCGAAGGCTGTCTCCCTCCACCCTTAAGGTCTATGTTGCCGCCATTGCCGCACACCATGACCTAGTCGAAGGTAAGTCGGTAGGGAAGCACGACCTGGTCATCAGGTTCCTGAGAGGAGCGAGGAGACTAAATCCTCCTCGCCCTCCTCTCGTTCCCTCTTGGGACCTCTCAGTGGTTCTAACTGCCCTGAAGAGTGCTCCCTTTGAGCCCCTGCAGTCAGTCGAGCTTAAGTTCCTGTCAATGAAGACAGTGCTCCTGGTTGCACTGGCCTCCATCAAGAGGGTAGGGGACCTGCACGCATTCTCCGTCGACGAAGCGTGCCTGGAATTCGGACCGGCTTTCTCTCACGTGATCCTGAGACCCCGGCCCGGATATGTGACCAAGGTTCCTACCACTCCCTTTCGGGACCAGGTGGTGAACCTGCAAGCGCTGCCCCCGGAGGAGGCAGACCCAGCCTTGGCACTGCTCTGTCCAGTACGCGCTCTTCGCGCCTATGTAGACAGGACGCGGTGTTTCAGGACCTCAGACCAGCTCTTTGTCTGTTATGGTGGGAAGCTGAAGGGAAAGGCTCTCTCCAAGCAAAGGTTGTCTCACTGGATAGTGGACGCCATTGCCTTGGCTTACCAGCAGCAAGGTCGACCGTGCTCCCTTGGTGTGACGGCCCACTCCACCCGGAGTGTGGCATCCTCTTGGGCTCTAGCGCATGGCGCCTCGCTAACAGACATCTGCAGAGCTGCAGGCTGGGCGACACCTAACACATTCGCCAGATTCTATAATCTCCGAGTGGAGCCAGTGTCCTCTCATGTACTCGCTTCAACTAGCTAGTACCAGACCCGCTCAGGTGTCTTCGCTTGCTCGCCATTCCACTCCTCGGACTGGATACGTGCGATATTCTCCTCAGGTGAGCTTTTCCGAAAGCCCTGAGTTCCTCCAGCACTCCTGACGTCGGCGCCAGTGTCTCTTGCCTGCGCGTCGGCTAGGTGCCTCCCGTGTGCATGGTCCCTCCCCTGAGCGACCCCCACATGTGTATTTCCACTGTAAGCCTCTCTGAGCATGTGTCTTTCCCTTGGCAAGCCACCTTGCCACCCCTGGGGTTGAAATATTCCACCTGCGGCTGGACACCCCAGTGTTCTCCATATGTTCCTTCGGGTCATATGTGTATTCTCTAAGTCCCCCCCCTCTGGGTTGGCATTAATTGCATACTTCCCCTAGCTTGGGATATGCTTCCCAGTGTACCTTGGTATTCCTGTGTTAAATGGAGTCCTTCGTCCAGTCTAGGACAGGGATCTCGATTTACGCAGGGCACTGGAAGACAGCTGAGAAGGTGGCGTGATTAGACTGGTAACCCCATTCGTCGTCATCCGACGTAACTCGGAGTGACAACGAAAGGGAACGTCTCGGTTACGTATGTAACCCTCGTTCCCTGAGTAGGGAACGGAGACATTACGTCTGCCTGCCACTTTCCACTGTACCGCGGGGATCGCCTGAGCTCAGTCTTGGCTCCTCAGCGAAGAAACATAAACTGCTGTTGCGGACTTCCTCCTTTTATACCCACGAGGTGGGGCGGAGTTACGTCATGCAAATTCCGCAGACCCATGGCATTTCTTTGCCATTTGCTCGTTTTGTAATACTCGAAGTTGATAGGCTTTCTAAGCGAAACCCCATTCGTCGTCATCCGACGTAACGTCTCCGTTCCCTACTCAGGGAACGAGGGTTACATACGTAACAGAGACGTTTTTAATACAAAAAAAGTCAACCTTCAAATAATTATGTTCAGTTATGCACTCAATACTTGGTCGGGAATCCTTTTGCAGAAATGACTGCTTCAATGCGGCGTGGCATGGAGGCAATCAGCCTGTGGCACTGCTGAGGTGTTATGGAGGCCCAGGATGCTTCGATAGCGGCCTTAAGCTCATCCAGAGTGTTGGGTCTTGCGTCTCTCAACTTTCTCTTCACAATATCCCACAGATTCTATATGGGGTTCAGGTCAGGAGAGTTGGCAGGCCAATTGAGCACAGTAATACCATGGTCAGTAAACCATTTACCAGTGGTTTAGGCACTGTGAGCAGGTGCCAGGTCGTGCTGAAAAATTAAATCAGATGGAAGCATGAAGGTCTCCAAAATCTCCTGATAGCTAGCTGCATTGACCCTGCCCTTGATAAAACACAGTGGACCAACACCAGCAGCTGACATGGCACCCCAGACCATCACTGACTGTGGGTACTTGACACTGGACTTCAGGCATTTTGGCATTTCCTTCTCCCCAGTCTTCCTCCAGAATCTGGCACCTTGATTTCCGAATGACATGCAAAATTTGCTTTTATCCGAAAAAAGTACTTTGGACCACTGAGCAACAGTCCAGTGCTGCTTCTCTATAGCCCAGGTCAGGCGCTTCTGCTGCTGTTTCTGGTTCAAAAGTGGCTTGACCTGGGGAATGCGGCACCTGTAGCCCATTTCCTGCACACGCCTGTGCACGGTGGCTCTGGATGTTTCTACTCCAGACTCAGTCCACTGCTTCCGCAGGTCCCCCAAGATCTGGAATCGGTCCTTCTCCACAATCTTCCTCAGGGTCCGGTCACCTCTTCTCGTTGTGCAGCGTTTTTTGCCACACTTTTTCCTTCCCACAGACTTCCCACTGAGGTGCCTTGATACAGCACTCTGGGAACAGCCTATTTGTTCAGAAATTTCTTTCTGTGTCTTACCCTCTTGCTTGAGGGTGTCAATGATGGCCTTCTGGACAGCAGTCAGGTCGGCAGTCTTACCCATGATTGCGGTTTTGAGTAATGAAACAGGCTGGGAGTTTTTAAAAGCCTCAGGAATCTTTTGCAGGTGTTTAGAGTTAATTAGTTGATTCAGATGATTAGGTTAATAGCTCGTTTAGAGAACCTTTTCATGATATGCTAATTTTTTGAGATAGGAATTTTGGGTTTTCATGAGCTGTATGCCAAAATCATCAGTATTAAAACAATAAAAGCCCTGAAATATTTCAGTTGGTGTGCAATGAATCTAAAATATATGAAAGTTTATTTTTTATCATTACATTATGGAAAATAATGAACTTTATCACAATATGCAAATTTTTTGAGAAGGACCTGTATATATATATGGAGATGAGAAATAAAAACCCGCCCTGTAACATACAGCTATGATCAGCTGTTCGGCCGAGCTTCCCATTTTGTTACGGAATGGGCGAAGCTGATTTTTTTTTTGTCACATTACCTGCGATGAGCTTGCGGCATTCTGACAAGTTGAGATGTTCTCATCTCGTTGCGGCATAGGCGGGCCTGGAAAAATGTGCTTTCATTTTGAGCACGCTTGCCGCACGACTGCATTTAAAATAACGAATTTGCACGCGCAAAAAAATGCGATATGTGAACATTGGTGACGGTGTCACTGAGCCGTGCCGAAAAATTGTCAGGGGAGAGGGGAAACTAATCTTCACAGTCATCTGGAACGCAACCTCAGGGAGCTATATGAACACTTCAAAAACTGCTAACGAAATGCCAAGTAACAATAACAGAGTCTCACAGACAGCTATTAATCAAAGTGTTGCAAGTGTAACTCCTTCTGAAAAAACTGAAGATCAGAAGAATATCTATTAGCCTACCCGATTATTTAATATGATCATTACATATAAATGATAAAAAAGTAAAAAAAAAAATCTTAATAAAAATAGCACATCTCTAGGGAAATGTTATATCGCAAGAAATATTGTTATCGCAATACTCAACAACATCACATATTGCATATTTTCCCAATATCGTGCAGCCCTAATCCAAATATCACTTCTGCCACTAAATATGGAACCTTGAGACTCAGACCTTTCTGACAATATGTGTTTTGTCAAGATTAGAAAAGGTTTTGATAATAAATTATGAAAGATGATGCCCAAAAGGGGAGGGGCCTAATAAAAAAAAAACAGTTTTTATGGTTTTCACAGGATGAATTCTGAGTTCGTAAGCTTTCTAAATGATACCTAATTTATGATAACTACTAAAATATGTGATATAATAATAAAAAAATTATATATATATATATATATTATACTTTTTAGAGGACTTTTTACTTATAATATAATTATATAATTTTATCTTTTTTTTTATTGACAAATACTAGATTGTTTTATTATGAACTTTTAGCATTAAAAACCATTTGAACTTTTAGCATTAAAAACCAAAGTTTAAATTATTAAAAGTGTGTGCGTCGACTTTTTGTGACAAAGGTCAGAAACTCCTGTAATGAAGTCGATTTTTTGAGGCGCACTCTTGTCATAAATTCATATATTACTATTCATACATAATTTGTAAGAAAAAAACTGCACTAAAATATCTATTTAGGAGTCTTAGACCTTTCCAACGACATATAGTTTGTCATGATTAAATTAGGATTTAACCCTCTGGGGTCTAAGGTGTTTTTGAGGTCCTTGAGATGTTTTGACATGCCCTGACATTTGTGCTTTTTTCAGTTGCTTATAAACATATTAATGGCAAAGGTGTAATTACACTCTATTTAGAACAAACAGGGCTACCATAATATGTGAGCAACATGTATGTACATGTTTGTATTTTTGAGAGAATATTGTTTATGCATGGTTATTGATAAAACTAAAAATTAAAGTTTCTGAAATAAGGCCACAAAACACAAGTCAAGTCAAGTCAAGTCATCCTCATTTATATAGCGCCTTTAACAACGCAGATTGTTTCAAAGCAGCTGTACAGAGATAAACATATAATTTAAGGTAACAGAGATTGGTTTAGTTTAATAGTGGTTCTTGAATAATGTTTTTTCCAGCTAAAGTTAGTTTTGATTGATTCACTTCCGTCTAAATGATCATTTGTTATTAAATTAAGGGCCGCTAAGACGACACCGGTCTCTCTAAACAGACTTTAAGCGTGAACCTGTGATAGACGCTGATGGCGTTCACATGCGCATTAAGAATTGATTCTATAGTTATGTACGTTTGAATATATGTGCGCAGGTTTGTAATTCCTTACAAACCATGCCTACACAAACTACTTGTCTATAAATTTTGATGCAGAAATTTATTTTATCTTATCACTTCGGGTAGGTACGCGAACCGAAAAATTCCACTAGGCTTTATCTGTAGAGTGGTATAGGGATCCTCCATAGGGAGAGGCTAGTTGGCACTTCAGCACTGCATTGTCATCGGGTCCAGGCGAAGGTCCTTCGTCAGATCTGGAAACGGCCTGGATCCGGCAGGCTGAGGCAAAACCTCGGGATAAACAAAGACACTAATATTAGCGTAGATGCCATTCTTCTTATGATGTAACGAGTACATCAGGATTTAAGGGAAGTGTTCCCAGTTCCGGCTGACCTAATCTAAGCAGCCTAATATTGAATTATAAAAGTCTATAGAGTGTTAAGTGAATGCTAGGTCAAAGAGATGTGTTTTTAGTCTAGCTTTGAACTGACAGACTGTGTCTGCTTCCCGGACAATGTTAGGAAGATTGTTCCAAAGTTTTGGTGCTAAATAGGAAAAGGATCTACCGCCAGCAGTCGATTTAGATATTCTAGGTATTATCAACTGGCCCGAATTTTGAGATCGCAATAGACGTGAAGGAGTATAATGCGTTAAGAGCTCGGTCAAGTACGGCGGAGCTAAACCATTTAGTGCTTTGTAAGTAATCAGCAACATTTTAAAATGTATACGATGTTTAATAGGGAGCCAATGCAGTGTTGACAGAACCGGGCTAATATGGTCATACTTCCTGGTTCTGGTAAGAACTCTAGCGGCTGCGTTTTGAACTAGCTGTAGTTTGTTTATTAAGCGTGCAGGGCAACCACCTAGCAGAGCATTACAATAATCTAGCCTTGATGTCATGAACGCATGAACTAATTGTTCCGCATTTGTCAATGAGAGCATATGGCGTAATTTAGATATATTTTTAAGATGGAAAAATGCGGTTTTACAGACACTAGACACATGACTTTCAAATGAAAGATTGGTATCAAAGAGCACACCCAGGTTCCTAACCGACGACGAGGACTTAACAGAGCAGCCATCAAGTGTTAGACGGTATTCTAGGTTATTACGTGTGGAAGCTTTTTGTCCAATAATTAGAATCTCTGTTTTTTCAGAATTTAGTAGTAGGAAATTACTAGTCATCCAATTTTTCATTTCAACTATGCATTCCGATAATTTTGTGAATTGGTGAGTTTCATTAGGTTTGGAAGAAATATAGAGCTGAGTATCATCAGCATAACAGTGAAAGCTAATTCCATGTTTCCTAATGATATCTCCTAAAGGTTGCATATACAGAGTAAAAAGCAGCGGTCCGAGAACTGAGCCTTGTGGTACGCCATACTGAACTTGTGATCGATAAGACATCTCTTCATTTACTGCTACAAACTGATAGCGGTCAGATAAATATGATTTAAACCATGCTAATGCAATTCCACTAATGCCAACATAGTTTTATAGTCTATCTAAGAGAATGTTGTGGTCAATGGTGTCAAATGCAGCACTAAGATCAAGTAACACTAATAGAGAGATACAACCACGATCGGATGATAAGAGCAAATCATTTGTGACTCTAATGAGAGCAGTCTCCGTGCTATGGTGCGGTCTAAATCCTGACTGGAAATCCTCGCAGATATCATTTCTTTCAAGAAAGGAACATAGCTGTGAGGATACTGCTTTTTCTAATATCTTTGATAGAAAAGGTAGATTTGAGATCGGCCTGTAACTGACTAATTCTGTAGGATCAAGTTGCGTTTTTTTAACAAGCGGTTTAATCATAGCCAGCTTAAAGGTTTTTGGTACGTATCCTAGAGACAAAGACGAATTAATGATGTTAAGAAGAGGATCTATGACTTCTGGAAGCATCTCTTTCAATAGTTTAGTCGGTATAGGGTCTAACTTACATGTTGTCGATTTAGATGATTTAACGAGTTTGCAAAATTCTTCTTCTCCTATAGCAACAAATGAATCAAATTTTTCCTCAGGGAGACTACACTGCACTGTCTGATGCGATACTGTAGTAGACGGTTGCATAGTTATAATTTTGTCCCTAATATTATCAATCTTATAAGTGAAGTAGTTCATAAAGTCATTACTGCTGTGTTTCTTGGAAACTTCTGGGCTTGAAGCTTTCTTTTTCGTTAGTGTAGCCACTTTTTCAAATAAATACCTAGGATTATGTTTATTTTCTTCTAATAGGGTTGAAAAATAAGCAGATCTAGCAGCTTTTAAAGCCTCTCTGTAAGCAATCGAGCTCTCCTTCCATGCAATCCGAAATACCTCTAGTTTTGTTTTCTTCCAGTTGCGCTCCATTTTTCTGGCTGCTCTCTTAAGGGCCCGGGTGTGCTCATTGTACCACGGCGTTGGACTATTTTCTTTAATCTTCTTTAAGCGCAACGGAGCAACTGTGTCTAAAGTGCTGGAAAGGAGAGAGTTAAAAGTTTCTATTGCAATATCTAGTTCTGCTAAGCTATCTGGGATGCTGAGATGATGAAACTGATTAGGAAGATTATTGATAAAGCAATCTTTAGTGGCAGAAGTGATAGGTCTAACATATTTGTAACACGGAGTCGGCTTTGCAGCCTTGGCTAAATGTAATTTACATGAGACTAGATAATGATCTGAGATGTCGTCGCTCTGCTGCAGAATTTCAACAGCATCAACATCTATTCCATGTGATAATATTAGATCTAGAGTATGATTACGACAATGAGTAGGTCCTGACACGTGTTGTCTAACTCCAATTGAGTTTACAATGTCTTTAAATGCCAATCCCAATGCATCTTTTTCATTATCTACATGTATATTAAAATCACCAATAATTAGTACTTTATCTGCAGTCAAAACTAATTCTTCGTGGCCTGTATACAGTAGCCAGCAGAATTCTCAAACGTGATTTATCGTTTACATTATATATTTTTATATTAAGCACCAACACTTCAAAAGAAGTATATTTAAAACTAGATTTCTTAGTGGTTTTGAAAATATTACTATAAATTACAGCAACACCTCCCCCTTTGCCCCGAGGTTCATGTTTATAACAGTAATCATGGGGGGTGGACTCATTTAAAGTAATGTAATCGTTTGGTTTTAGCCAGGTTTCTGTCATACACAGCACATCTAGGTTATAATCTGAAATCATATCATTAACTATGAGCGCTTTTGAAGTAAGGGATTGAATATTCAGCAACCCAAGCTTTATCGTTTGCTCATCTGTATTATATCTATTTTTTATTTGCTGAATATCAATTACATTTTTAACCTTAGATCGGTTTGGACGTTTTTTGGATTTCCAAATTCGGGGAACAGACACAGTCTCTATATGATGATATCTAGGTGAAGGAGGCTCTGTGTGATGCGATTTATCTGACCTTGGTGACGCGAGGCCGCTAGCAGACGGTCGGTTTAGCCAGTTTGTCTGCTTCCTGACCTGAGCCCCAGATTGTCATGTTTTGTCTCTAAGACTATGAGCCAAATTACTAGAGAGAAGAGCAGCACCATCCCAGGAGGGATGAATACCATCTCTTTTCAACAGGTCAGGTTTGCCCCAAAAACTTTTCCAATTGTCTATGAATTCTATATTATTTTGCGGACACCACTTAGACATACTAAACACATACTAAATATGTGTCCACAATACTTTTGACTAATGGCTGTTGTGGCCTAAGAGTTTTTGCTTCAAAATGATCTGAAAATCATCCTGCCTAATCATTCACATAAAACAATACATTGATTTAAATTTTGTAAAACACTTTTTGTTTGGAAAGGCAATATGCGTGTGGGCGTGAACGGCCCAACCCCTATCATGAATAATTCACACCTGAGAAGACAATGACTCGCATAATCAGCCTTTCATTCAGGTGTGTCACACAAGAAAGAATGTGAGGAGGAAAAAAAAGAAAAATTATATATATATATATATATATATATATATATATATATATATATATATATATATATATATATATATATATATATATATATATATATATATATACACACACTGCCGTTCAAAAGTTTGGGGTCGGTACGATTGTTAATGTTTTTAAAATAAGTCACTTATGCTCACCAATGCTGTATTTAATTAAAAATACAACAAAAAATCAGTTATATTGTGAAATATTATTACAATTTAAAATAACTGTTTTCGATTTTAATATATTTTAAAATATAATTTATTCCTGTGATTTTTGTTGAATTTGTTAGTTGAATTTTCAGCATCATTACTCCAGTCTTCAGTGTCACATGATCCTTTAGAAATCATTCTAATATGCTGATTTGATGCTCAAGAAACATTTCTCATTATTATCAATGTTGAAAACAGTTATTTACATTTTTATTTCAGGATTCTTTGATAAATAGAAAGTTCAAAAGAACAGCATTTATCTGAAATAGAATCTTTTGTAACATTAAACACTACCGTTCAAAACTTTGGGGTCAGTAAGTATTTTTATTTTATTTTTGGGGGGAAATAAATAAAATAAATCAATACTTTTATTCATCAAGGAGGAATTAAATTGATCAAAAGTGACAGAAAAGACATTTATAATGTTATAAAAGATTCTATTTCAAATAAATGCTGTTGTTTTTAACTTTGTTCATCAAAGAATCCTAAAAAAATGGTACACAACTGTTTTCAACATTGATCATAATCATAAATGTTTCTTGAGCATCAAATCCTCATATTAGAATGATTTCTGAAGGATCATGTGACTGAAGACTGGAGTAATATTTTGAAGTAAAGTTATTTGTCCCGCTAGCGGGACAGTGACAGTTGTAATCGTTTGGTTTTAGCCAGGTTTCTGTCAAACACAGCACATCTAGGTTATAATCTGAAATCATATCATTAACTATGAGCGCTTTTGAAATAAGGGATTGAATATTCAGCAACCCAAGCTTTATCTTTTGTTTATCTGTATTATATCTATTTTTTACTTGGTGAACATCAATTAAATTTTTAACCTTAGATAGGTTTGGACGTTTTTTGGATTTCCAAATTCGGGGAACAGACACAGTCTCTATATGATGATATCTAGGTGAAAGAGGCTCTATGTGATGGGATTTATCTGACCTTGGAGACGCGAGGTCGCTAGCAGACAGTCGGTTTAGCCAGTTTGTCTGCTTCCTGACCTGAGCCCCAGATTGTCATGTTTTATCTCTAAGACTATGAGCCAAATTACTAGAGAGAAGAGCAGCACCATCCCAGGAGGGATGAATACCATCTCTTTTCAACAGGTCAGGTTTGCCGCAAAAACTTTTCCAATTGTCTATGAATTCTATATTATTTTGCGGACACCACTTAGACAGCCAGCCATTGAGTGAACACAATCTACTAACTATCTCATCACTCCTTCGAACAGGAAGGGGGCCAGAGCAAATTACAGTGCCTGACATCGTACTTGCGAGTTCAAACACCTCTTTAATATTAATTTTGGTGATCACGAATTAGAAGTCTAAAACAAGAATTTTTAAAGAGAAATGTCAGAGAAGCTTGAGCTTGTTGCGCAGCCCTATTTGTTTGAAACGAGAGAGGCGTCTACTCTCACCTAAGCTTACGCTACTCCTAAATCCTACGTCATACGTCGGGTCAGAGGTCACTCCCGCCGGAACTAGACTTGCGTACGGCCGTATACGTTGCGTATAATTTGTAAGTTAAAAATATGGATATTTTTCTTACAAAAACGCATCGCTTCCCTTCAGAAGGCCTTTATAACCGCCCTGGAGTCATATGGATTACTTTTATGATGGACGGATATGCTTTTTGGAGCTTCAAAAACTCAGACTCTACTCACTGCCATTATAAAGCTTGGAGAAGCCAGTATATATAATACTCATCATAATAAAGGCAAAATGCCCAAAATAAATCTTTATATATATTCATAATTCACAGATATATATATATATATATTAGGGCTGTCAGTTAAACGCGTTATTAACGGCGTTAACGCAAAACCATTTTAACGCGATTAATTTTTTTAACGCGAGATTAACGGTCTTTTTGGCCTAGCAAACTTTATAGTTTTTTTTCACATGCTTTTGCAACAGGACGTGGCATGTGCGGCGCTGCGCTATGAAACCCATTCATACGTTTTGTTGCTTCGTCGACCAAAGCGCAAGTGGATCTAGCTAGACCGGAAACAAAACAACAGGCACGCGCACACACTTGTTTGGGCTTGCGAGCCGGCCAAATAGGTTAAAGTTACGTTTTGAGTGGATGACGAGTGCGAGACGCCGAAATGGATGCCAATAAGAATCTGAATGGAAAGTTTACTTTTAAAAAGTTGCCAAATGGTTCCATTGACTAGACCAAAGTGATCTGTGTGTTTTGTCGTTATGAACTGAGCTATCATCATCGCAGCACATCCAGTCTGAAACACCACTTGATGATGGCCAAGCACACACACACAGCTGATGCGAATTCTCCGCCCCCTCGTCAATATCAGTACCTCGTCAGTATTTCTTTCACCCTTTTATTGATGGACAGTGTTACATTGTGTTACAAAGAAATTATTTGCTCCAAGTGAGAATGTTAGTGTGAAATTGAACACAGTATTGCCAATGTTGTTTTCAATAAAAATCCACTTTTTTCATGTTGATAAGAGCATTAAAATGAGAAAAAATAATGAACAAAAAGAAATCAAGAGACATTTAGAACATAGCTGTCAACCGTCCCGTTTTTTCCGGGTTTCTCACGTATTTGAGCTCTTTTCCCGCCGTCTTCCCGTTTTAGTATTTTCCCGTAAAATATCCCGTATTTTCACGCTCTGATTGTGTGAGACGTACAAGCTCGGGCAGATTCGGCTTGAAGTCGTTCATCCTCGGATGCGGCGCCGCGCGCGCTGTTACAAAAAAAAAGCCATGCACACAGCAAAGCGAAATGGGGTCTTGCGCACCCAACTCGTCATTTTTGCCGCGAGCACCTTCGCGCTCGTGCGGACGCGTCGAGTATAAACCATGGTATAAACGAAGCTTAACCCTAACTCCGTGTCAGCGCGCGCTCTGATCAGTCAAGGGGCACAGACCTCTCCCGAATCATCTCCAGCAGTAGCAGCCTCCGAACTTCCGAAGCACCACTAACTCCGCCTCCGTTTCCCTCGTAAGCTGATATTAGTATTTAAACAATGATAAAAAATGTTTGTAAAAAATATTTTAATAACACGGTTTTGGTGGTTATAGAGTTCTAATGACGGTGTTCAACTATAACCGTCGGTCTCACGGTTACGGTCACACCCCTAACACACACACACACACACACTGTCTCTCTCTACCTCTCTCTCTCTCTCACACACACACACACACACACACACACACACACACACACACACACACACACACACACTTTCTCTTTCTCTCTCTCTCTCATACACAGACACACACACACTGTCTCTTTCTCTCTCACACATAGGCTATGTAGGCCTATATGTAGTTATAAACTCTTTAGACTGTTAATGATTAGTGCTTTTAAAAAAAGTTTGTGGGTAAGAATCGTGTAAAAAGAAATCCCTTATTTTGGGGATGGATTCCGGGAAATCTCCCTAATTTTCAATGTTGACAGCTATGATTTAGAATAGATAAAAAAGTGCGATTAATCGCGAGTTAACTATGACATTAATGCGATTAATCGCGATTAAATATTTTAATCGTTTGACAGCACTAATATATATATATATATATATATATATATATATATATATATATATAAAGATTTATTTTGAGCGTTTTGCCTTTATTATGAGTAGATAGGAAGTGAAGTGGGGGACGGGATCGGGAAAGGTCCACGAGCCAGGATTTGAACTCGGGTCGCCGCAAGAGCAATAGCGCTATACTGTCAGCGCTCTGCCCGCGAGACTAACGGCGCAGATGAGCCAGGATATTTTTTAATATAACTCTGTTTAATATAACGCCAATTGTGTTTGGCTGAAAGAAGAAAGTCATATATACCTAGGATGGCTTGAGGGTAATCAAATAATGGGATAATTTTCATTTTTGGATGAACTAACCCTTTAAACAATTTAATAATTAAATTTCCATGACCCTTAGAATTTTTACATTTCTTCCAAGACTGGAAATTTAAAATTGCCTTAAACTTAGGCACGCATATTTTCCTAATCCATTTTTGCACTTTTCTAAGGTTGTACCGGTTTTCGTTTTACATAACTTTTGCCTCAATGAACTCCTATTTTACAGCTTATTAATTGTAAATAGGGTAGTGGTTAAGTTTAGGTATGGGGTACGATTAAGGGATGGTCATGCAGAATAAGTATATGCAGTCCATATGGTAGTAAAATGCAAGCTAATAAGCAACTAGTTAATAGTGAGAAATAGTCCCCAAACTAAAGTGTTACCATTTTTTTCCAGTACATGATGTTTGGTGCTATTTGAAGAACATATTGATCTGGACCTTTTAGGCGAGTGTTTTATGGAGGATAATTAGTAAAAATGTAGATCATTATCTAATAGATATCTAATCAAAAATCAATTTTTTGGTGATCAGTATTTGACAAAATTCCCATTTTGGTGCACATCTAAAAAAAACGGAACCAGTTCATCCACCTACAGCAGACAGTCCACAGATAAAAGGATAATTTAGTCAATGTAGTGCTCAAATTATACTAATTTTGGTACAAAATAACTAATATAAGTGCTTTAATAAAAAACACATGCTTTATACTTCTGCTTTTGAACCCTCTAGAATTATTATCCCCATAGTTCAATAACAACTGTCAGCATGCCACAAATGCTGTCAATACGCTTATTTCACGCAGCCGTTATTTTGAAATCGAAAGCGAGGCTCCGGTGGGAAGAACCCCGGAAGTAAAGATAAACAACAATGCATTGGACTACCAACCTGAAGCTGCTGCCGCGATTTACACTATTGGATATGTTAATATCAGTTATGTTAATATCCAATATAGGATATGTAGATATAGTTCGTTCCTGCTTATTTTTTTACTTTCTGAAAAAAAAAAAATATAAATGAATTTCACTGTATATAGTCTAAAGTATGAAATAAATATATGTACATTTTTAGAATAACTAATTTCTACATTAAACACAACAATACGCCATCGCATTCGCGACTCTCCTATGATTAAAGGTGACACTTCCGTTTTTCTTCCCACCGGAGCCTCGCTTTCGATTTCAAAATAACGGCTGCGTGAAATAAGCATATAGAGCTTGAGTTGTACTGCAACATAAAACATAACTCCATTGGCATATCCATTCACAATCAATGACTACTGTACACTTTCAAGTGCATAGCGCAATCCTCAATGCACAATAGACTCAACAGAATGCTAAAAATACCACAAACAGAAATTTCAATTAAAAACAATGTTTATAGGTGAAGTTAGTCAAAAACTGTTTATAAACAGTGATTTGGGTGGATGATTCATTGGTGTTGCACACAAACATCTGCGTGTGAGTCTGTGTGCTCATTAAGTTTCCATCATTCACACTAACTGTCCAACACTACATTATTAAGAGTCGTCCATGATCAATTCCTTTCTCAGTGGTTGACATTTTTACGTGGCCTACGTGCAGCATAGACTTCTCACGTACCAACCAGTCCTTAGGATCCAGGAGTGTCAGAAAAAACCTCTAGAGGCACATAACATTACGGCTGGTCGAAAGACATGCGTTTATGAGAGAGAGGGCGATTCTTTGGTTATTTAAATTAGGTTTAGTAGCACCGTAACCTTGGTGACAGCACGGGCCATGAGCATACAAATGTCTGTGTATGCTCATTTGTGGTTCTTTCCTATGGGACGTTTTATGTTGCATTGTACTTGATGCATTTATGTTGCTGAATGTTGCATTCTGTTCAATAAACACATGGCAATAACCAAAAAAAATGCATGTGTGATATTTTGACAAGTTGACAACATAAAGTGATACACATGCACACATTTAAGCTCATGTTAAAATGGAATGAAGAAGCATTAAGCATCTACTACCTGCAGACAGGGGGGACTAGGAAGTAACTCATCAAAAGGACAAGTTAATTAACCTGTTGTTTGACACATTACAATGACATCATATAAATGAGTAATTACTACTAACAAGCATGACTCAAGTGCGACCTTTTTCTCCATTTCATTCCCTATTACTTCATTTTTTCAAATTTTTTGTTGTTGTAGCCATTTAAGTAAATTTATTTGGTGTTATTTTTGTTTACACTTTTATGATATTATTTTTTGTTTTGTTTTAATTTAATCTGTTAATTAAGAAAGAAAATATCGAAAATGGGATACGTCATAAAGGGCGTGGAAATGGATTGAATACAATATGTCGGGAGATATGGAGTGGGTCTGAGACGATTTTTGACTTGGTTTGGCCTTTTCCAAGGCTGCGGAAGCATGGTAGTGGGGTTGTGTTTTTCTATCTGTCTGTCTGTCTATGAAATAGGAATTGCATTACACAAAACACATAAGGAAGAAAAGAAAGAGTGAGAAGAAAATTAAACTGAACAGTCTTTGCAATGGAAAGAAGTTGATGTGGAAAACACACACATTTTTCACAGCTAGTACTTTCAAGGGCTCTTCTGAGCAGGGTAACAGGAGTGAGGTACAAATTCTCACAGACTCAGGGTTGGAGGAGATGGCTGTCATGCGGCTCCGGCAAATTAATATCCATGGAAGCAGTCTTTTCACAGCCAAAAATTTCTCCAGAGTACCACAAGAACAGAGGTGAGTGTTGCTGGAGCCAAAGTCACCCAAGAATGATGTCTGCAGTGGAGCTCCGGTGAAACATAGGACTTCATCCAAAGGCAGTCTAACCGATAGCTGGATAAAAAGCTCAAGGCCCATGGTATTGTCATACATGGAGTGTTGCAGCTACAGGGCAGGTTCCAGTCCCTACCAGTAGGCAGTGAGGAGGGCAACCTTATTCCATTCTCTGGCCACCTCTTGGGTTCGGACCTGAAGTATACAGTCAGTGATTGACTTCTTTCCTTGCGAATGATTATAACTCGGGTGAGTGTAATGGTTGTCTATGGGTGGAAGGAGGGGGAGAGTCTGGTGCTGCCTTGACACTCCCCCGGAATTGTCATTACATTCAAAGTAATTTTTAATTTAATATATAATATAATAATTAAAAATAATACATACAACATAAATATTATAGTATACTACTAGTAATAACAATATTTACAATATAATATAATACATAATATTTTTTTAATTACAATATAATGCAATAATAAAATAATATTTAAAAAATTACAGTAATGAACGTGCTTAATTTTCATGAAAATAATATTGCAAAAAAAAAAACCTGTCCTTTCATCTTAGAGTTGGGGTCATACACTGGCCATACAGACCCCAAACAAGACAAATGAGAACAATAAAGTAGTTTCCTGATACCTCATTTGAACTGTGCAGGAGATGAGGGTTGTACGTGTTTGTGTGTGTATGTGACAATCGATACTCACAGTGCTGTACTGATAATGGCTCTTTTAATGAGGCTTATACCTATGCAAATGGGAGCAGAACTAAATTAATGTTTTCTCAATCTTCACACACGATCAGTGAGGGTCTTGCAGTTGTGCTCTTCATTACATTAACATGATCCTCCTAGCTGCTACCAGCTGTAATTTGACTGAGGGCAATGCATTATTAACATTCATTTGCAGGAATTAGGTGGTGGAGGGAGGCTATGAGTGATTGTGATATGAATAGTTTGAAAACGAAATTTAAACAAGCTTTGAGGAAGGGCATGATGGAGCAGTATATGTGTGTAGGTGTGTGATCGCAGGTGACAAAGCTGTCCATCTTAGCATGTTACTGGGTAATTATTTGATCTCTCGCTCTCACAGCTGATGTCTCTTATGACATAGTTAACCAGTAGCCCTCCTTGACCTTTTCCTCAGCCCATATTAAGTTCAATTTGGAGCATGTGTTCTTGAGCTAACCTTTTCCCAGGTCTGCAATATGAGAAGAGGCCTGTGGCCATTGCTGTTCCCATAAACGCAATTTCCTACACTCTTCTCTGCACTGGACAATATGAAAAATGGATAAATAGATGGTTGTTCAGTGCCCAGTGAATGAGAAAACACTTGCTCTCAGATGGTAGGAACCAAAAACAAGAAATAATTAATACATATTTTATATAAATAAAATAATGTCCATTTTTTAGGACTTCCCTCTGGATTCAATGTAATGCATCCATACATATATATATATTAGGGGTGGAACGGTACATGTATTAGTATTGAACCGAAACGGTACGGGCGTCACGGTTCGGTGCGCGAATTTGCACAGAGAATACACGGTATAAAAATAAATAAAACTCTAAATAGCGATAAATTTCGCTCTATTCGCGTTATTCTAACGCAGCATAATGAATGTCAAGATTGCAATGCTGGAGTGTGTGTGTGCGCGCGCGATCGAACTGTGTGTGTGTGTGAGAGAGAGAGAGAGAGAGAGAGAGAGAGAGGGAGGCTCGGGCGCAATCAAACTGTGTGTGTGTGTGTGAGAGAGAGAGAGAGAGAGAGAGAGAGAGAGAGAGAGAGAGAGAGAGAGAGAGAGAGAGAGAGAGTGAGGCGCGGGCGCGATCAAACTGTGTGTTTGTGTGTGTGTGAGAGAGAGAGTGAGGCGCGGGCGCGATCAAACTGTGTGTGTGTGTGAGAGAGAGAGAGTGAGGCGCAGGCGCGATCAAACTGTGTGTGTGTGTGAGAGAGAGAGAGAGAGAGAGAGAGAGAGAGAGAGAGAATCAATTCGTTATAATTCAGATGAGAATAAAGTTAGGGTTAATTAAAATGAAGGAAAACAAATATATTGATCTGAAATATAGCAAATTAATTCTAAATTAATTCAGGTACAATCAAGGTGTTTTTGTCTTTTTAATAATTTAATTAATAAACAAATTATATAAAACTATTGTCAGTGCACTACAAATAAACTGGTTATATGCCTTTATTAATAAAACTTATTTAAAAAATACAAGGCTTAACACATTTATAAAAATGCCTTCTGCATTTTTGTTTTGCTTTTCACTCCATTGTACCGAAATCGTACCGAACCGTGACGTCTAAACCGAGGTATGAACCGAACCGTGACTTCTGTGTACGTTCCACCCCTATATATATATATATATATATATATATATATATATATATATATATATATATATATATTTAAATCTTATCACTTTCAAAATAACCTACAATATATATATATTTTCACATCAATCTACACTCCATACACCATGATGACAAAGCAAAAAACAGATTTGTGAAAACTGTAGAAAAACTGAAATAAGTACATTGCATAAGTATTTGTACCCTTAACTGAGTACTTAGTTTATTCTTTTTGGGTATGTTGCGACAAGCTCTATCAGGTTGGATGGGGTCCATCTGTGAACAGCCATTTTCAGGTTTCTCAAGAGATGTTCGATTGGGTTCAAGTTCGGGCTCTGGCTGGGCCACTTAAGGACATTCACAGAGTTGTTCATAAGCCACTTGCATTGTCTTAGCTGTGTACTTAGGGTCATTGTCCAGTTAGAAGGTGAACCGTCTGCCCTGTCCGAGGTTCTGAATGCTCCAGATTAGGTTTTCATTAAGGCTATCTCTATATTTTGCTGCGTTAAGCTTACCTTCTACCCTGACGAGTCCCCCAGTCCCTGTCACTGAAAAACACATAAAAAAAACAGCATAATGCTGCTACCACCACACTTTACTGATGGGATGGCATTGCGCAGGTGATGAGCAGTGCCTGGTTTCCTTTATACATGATGCTTGGAACTGAGGTTCATCAGACCAGATAATCTTGCTTCTCTCAGTCTGAGAGAATCCATCCAAGTGGGTTTTCATGTTGAAGTTATGTTTGTCCTATCTCCATATATATCATGGAGCTAAACTAGAGTGAACATCAGCTTCTTGGTCACCACTCTAACCAAGGCCCTTCTCCATTGATTGCTCAGTTTGGCAAGCAAGCCAGCTCTAAGAAGAGTTCTGGTTTTTATAAACTTCTTCCATTAAGGATTAAGCAGGTTACATGCTGAATTTTTAACAGCAGCATTTGTAGTCATCCCCAATTCTGTGTCTTGACCTAATCCTGTCACTGAGCTCTACAGGCAGTTCTTTTGACCTCATGGCTTGGATTTTGCTCTGATATGCATTTTCAGCTGTTAGACCTTTTTATTGAGAGGTGATAAGTCTTTCCGAATCATACCCATTAAATTGAAATCGCCACAGATTAACTCCACTTTAAGTGTAGTAACATCTACAAGCAAAATTGAATGCTACTTAGCTAAATTTCAGGTGTCCCAAAAAAGGGGAAGGAATACTTATGCAATGTAATATTTTAGTTTGTTTATTTTTTAATAAATTTGCAAAGTTATCAAACTTCTGTTTTATTGCTTTGTCATTATGGTGTATGGAGTGTAGATTGATGTGAAAAAAAGTAATTTAAAGTAGTGTAACAATGCAGCAACATAAATAAAATGTGAAAAAAAATGAAGGGGTACAAATACTTTAGCACTGTGTATATACAGCTCTGGAAACAATTAAGATACCACTGGAAAAATAAATTGCTGTTTCTCTGGATTTATTATTTATATGTATCTGTTTGAGTAAAATGACATTTTTTAATTTATTCTACAAAATACTGACAACGTTTCTTTCAAATTTCAAAGAAAAATACTGTCATTTAGAGCATTTATTTGCAGAAAATGACAACTGGTCAAAATAACAAAAAAAGGCCATGACTGGGTGTTGATATGGTGATCCTCCGTCCACACCTTGACTGGCCTGGCTGTGTAGATTGGATCATTGTCCTGTGGGAAAAAAACAAATCCTCTGAGTTGGGGAACATTGACAGAGCAGAAGGAAGCATGTTTTCTTCCAGGATAACCTTGCCTATGTTGCTTCAGTTACAAGACAGGCTTCAGAAAGACAGATCTGCCTGATCTTCTCTGATGAGTCCAGATTTCAGCTTTGCCCTACACCTGGTCCTCTAATGGTTAGACAGAGACCTGGAGATGCCTACAACCCACAGTCTCTCGCACCCACTGTGTAATTTAGTGGAGGATTGGTGATGATCTGGTGGTTCTTCAGTAAGGCTAGAATAAGGCACATACAGTACGTCTTTGCGAGAATGCACAACTCAAGCCACGTACAAGATTATCCTGAAAGAAAAATTGCTTCCTTCTGCTCTGACAATGTTCTCCAACTCAAAGGATTGTTTTTTTGTGCAGTTCAATGCTCCAATCCACACAACCAAGGCCAATCAAGGTGTGGATGGAGGACCACCAGATCAAGACCCTGTCATGGCCAGCCCAATCCCCAGACCTGAACCCCACTGAAAAGCTCTGGAATGTAAAAAAAGAGGGTCACCAGCCATTAAATAAAACCAAGCTGCTTGATTTTTTCACCAGGAGTGACGTAAAGTCGCCCAACAGCAATGTGACCGACTGATGGGGAGCATGCCAAGATACATGAAAGCTGTGATTGGAAATCAGGGTTATTCAACCAATTAATTTCTGAACTCTTCCCAAGTTAAAACATTAGTATTGTGTTCTTTAAAAATTAATATAATCTTGTTTTCTTTGCATTATTCGAGGTCTGAAAACATGTAATCATTTTTTATTTATTTTGACCAGTTGTCATTTTCTGCAAATAAATGCATATAAATCTGGAAATGTTGTCAGTAGTTTGTAGAATGTATCAAAAATATTTAATTTTACTCAAATAGACACGTAAGGAATAATTGACGATGGGTCGTTAAATTATTTGAAAAGTAATTACACCTCGGCGTTTAACGACCCGTCGTATTTGACTCCGAAATATTCCACTTGCACTACGGTTACCACAACTCAAAACATTGTTCAGATGATGTATTTCAAGACCTTTGTCAGGTTTTTGTCCTAAAAAAACGATCTTGTGTGTTGGATTAATTTCTTACTTTCTAATCCTAAACCTCCGTTGCTAATTCCAAAATGTAATTTAAGAGCTAGAAAAGAAGACTTCAGCCACTGATAGCAGACTAATGTAGTCATTAATGCAGTTATTAGAGAGAGAGAGAGAGAGTGTGTGTGTTATCAAGCGTGGATTACCTGAGTCTGTGCATCTCTCTCAACAGTGTTCGGCAGCAGCGTCTCTGCTAATAGCGAAACTGTATTGTTTATCTGTTCCAAGAACAGTGCTGTTAGGTCTCGCTAGTGAGAAATTTCATGTAGCTTTTAAGTTGTTAAACTATTTTACTGATAAAATTGTCAGAGCAGCGCTGACAACACGTTTCTGTGCGAGTGTGTGTCCGTACTGTTTATGTGTGCGTTTGAGTGGGCAAGAGAGCGGTAGAAAGAGAGTATGTGCTTTTCCATAATACATAATAAATTCAAAATACACAATAAAACTTGGAAATAATTTGTCGTTTTTATCCTATTGTTTCCTGTATTTATTTCCTTGGTCAGTGTCGTTTTGATTCTTTTGCTGTTGTAGGCTGTAAGGAAAATAACTTTAAAATAACTTGAAATAATTTGGCGAGATGATATGGACATGTAACGAGGTCGAGACCCGCCTGGAACTACTTTAGCCGTACGTTTCCCTGAAAATAATTGCACACCTTAGAACGTTAAGTTATAAATAATTAATAAAATAATATAAAATTAATATAAATAATAAAAATCCAGAGAAACGGCAAATTTTGCAGTGGTCTCTTTATTTTTTCCAGAGCTACAGTTGAAAATCTCTTGTGGGATTTGAAGAAGGTGGTTGCAGCACGCAAACCCAAGAATATTACTGAACTGGAAGCCACTGCTCATGAGGAATGGGCTAAGGTTCCTCAGAAACGCTGCCAGAAGCTGGTGTCTGGTTACATCTCGTTTGTAGTAGGTAATAACAGCAAAAGGGTGTTCTACTAAGTACTAAAGATGCTTGCCATGAAGGGGTTGGATAATTTTGAGACCGCAGAAGTCATTAAAAGTTGCATTTTCAGTTGAATTTGGGGAAACCACTTGAAACATTTGTTGTGTTGAGCTATTTCAATTACTTTTGTTTGATTTGTTCATTGCTAACAGCTGAAAGTCTGTAAATTGATTGCAATGTGGTTGAATAATTTTGATTACAACTATATATAGTGCATTGCAAAAGTATTCCTACCCCTTCATTTGTACACCCACCCCATTTTATGTTTCAGCCTTATGTTAAACTACTTTAAATAACTTATTTTTTTCTTTATTTTTTTAATGGTCTAAAGTATTGGCAGACTTTCTGTTGATTCACTTTGTTTCTATATTATTGTGCAGAATGATATGATGCATATTCTAAATGATTGCAAATAGCTTCATTGGTCAAAAATGACCAGAATTTTGACCAGAAAATGACCAGCTAACATAATTTCACTAATCATATTAGAATTAGAATTAGAATTCGCCTTTATTTGTCACATATAACAACACAATCTCATTCCATTTATAAACCTAAGTGCAGCAGGTAAGACAATAAAGTGCAAGTTAAAGTTTCAAACAGATATTGCACAGTCCGCAGTAGTGTTCATAGTGCAAAATAGCCCTAAGTTTAGGGACTGGATGGCTTATGGATAAAAACTGGTCATGAATCTGGCAGTGCGCTTTTAATTGCCCTGTATCGTCTTCCTGAGGGCAGAAGGGTAAACAGGTGGTAACCACGGTGAGAAGAGTCCTTAACAATGTTTTTTGCTCTGGATAGGTAGCAGGGGTTTGTAATGTCCTGAAGTGATGGGAGAAGGCAGCCAATGATGTTCTGCGCTATGTTTATGACCCTCTGTAGAGCTTTTTGTCAGCTCTTGAGCAGCCCCCATACCACAATGTGAGGCAATATGTTAAGACACTCTCTATGGCAGAGAGGTAGAAGGCCATCAGTAGCTTTGAACACAGGTGGTTTTTCTTTGGGACTTGCAGGACGTGCAGACGCTGCTGTGCCTTTTTTAACAGCAGCTGTCATGTTTGTGGACCGGGAGAGACTGTCAGATAAATGGATTCCCAGGAATTTTAAATTGCGTACTTTTTCCACACAGTCTTCATTTATAAAGATGGAAGGGCGGTCAGCTTTTGCACAAAGTCCAAAATTAGTTCTTTAGTTTTCTTTGTGTTTAACGACAGGTTGTTTTCAGAGCACCACAATGTAATTTTTAGGACCTCATGTGGGGATACAGTCATATGTATAGAGGCAGTAGGGTAGTGGACTCAGCATACATCCCTGTGGGGAACCGGTGCTGAGAGTGAGGGTGGAGGAGAGGTGCAGACCGAGCCTGACATACTGAGGGCGGTTAGTAAGAAAATCCATAATCCAGGTGCAGAGGTGAGCGGAGAGGCCCAGGTAGAGGAGTTTCCTGATAAGTATGTCTGGTATGATGGTATTGAACACAGAACTATAATCAATGAAGAGCATCCAGACGTATGTCCCTCTATGTTCCAGAGCATTGTGGAGGGCTGTGGCAATGGCATCCACTGTGAACAGTTGGGCCTATATAAGCAAATTGATGGAGGTCAAAAGTGGGAGGAAGGCTGGCTTTAATGTGCCTCATTACTAGGCTCTCTAGACACTTTTCGACAATAGAAGTGAAGGCAATTGGTCTGTAGTGGTCATTTAAACTGTCTACAACAGGCTTCTTCGGGACCGGGATGATGCAGCGTGGAACGATGGCTTGTGACAGGGACAGATTAAAAGTGTTAGTAAAGCACATCAGCACATGGGAAAGTATGAATGAATACTAGTCAGGTGAAATACCGCTATCATTCTGATTGGATTAGAAGACCAGTCAGAATATAAAATGAGGAAAGAAGTGCTTTCAATCATTGTGTTCTTGTGTTAGCAGTGGTTCCCTCCAACGAAAGATGTGCAGCCATCATCGTTTTGCATCAAAATGGCCTCATGTGCAAGGAAAATGCTGCAAAGAATATTGCACCTGAAAGAACCATTTACCAGATCATCAAGAACCTCAAGGAGAGAGGTCCAACTGCAGTGATGAAGGCTTCAGGACATCCCAGAGTAAGGATGGGCTTTTTTCAAAAAATATTGTATTAGAATATTTGGGCTCATAAAAAAAAAATGTACATTCCAATATTTGTTTATTTAAATGGAGTTTAACAAGAAATATGTTATTTTTTTATTCATCAAGTTTTTGTCACCATTTCTTAACAAGCTTACGATTAGGCAATATACACAAGCTTACGATATATCTTAAGGTTTTCTTTTGGTTCAAAACATTAAACAATTATGTATAAACAAAAAAATATGAAGAACAAAAGCCATATAAGCTCAAGCAGCGTGATTGGGAAAAAGCGCTAATAGAGCAGACTGCACCAATTATTGCACAGAACGTACATACACCGAGTCGGCATGTGGTTATCTTGTTTATATTGTTTCATGTTCATGTTGACAAAAACAATTTCCACATGCTCAGGTGAGAAAACGTGACGGATGTTGCAGAGACATGAAGATAATGGTGTGCTAAGCGATGTGGTAAGTGAAGTTTCTAACAGCACTTTGTGTTTTATGTTCTTAAACCTGTCTCCCTCGATGAAACAAAGGAAGCACACGTCTCGAGATAATTTTGCTATCTGATATAAGGTATCTTCTCGGCTCACTCTGGGTACAGCTGCGCTTACCTGTCGTGAATGCAGTGATGGACAGCTGTCTTTCCTCATGTGAATTCTCATTGTGGTGGGTACTATGATAACTCAGTTTCATTAATTGCTTTGATCAAAAGTAACTGTTTTGTAAGATCATTTAGTAAGATCATTTTCATCTAAGTAATTCTAAACTTAAATTAAAACTAAACAACATTATGTGATCAAATATAATCAACTTGTTGAATGAATGAATGAGGCATTTATATAGCGCTTTCGTATGTTCTACTGTACACCCAAAGCGCTTTAAAATCATATCAGGGATTCTCTCCTCAAACAGTGTGCAGCATCCACTTGGATTATGCGACGGCAGCCACAGAACAACGACGCCAGTGCACTCACCACACACCAGCTATAGGTGGAGAGGAGAGAGTGATAGAGCCAAATAAATGGATGGAGATTATTAGGAGGCCATGATTGGCAAGGACCAATTGGTGGAATGTGGCCAGGACACCGGGGTTACACCCCTACTCTTTACGAGAAGTGCCATGGGATTTTTAATGACCTCAGGTCAATCAGACCTCAGTCAGGACCTCGGTTTTACGCCTCATCCGAAGGATGGTGCTCTCTGACAGTATAGTGTCTCCGTCACTATACTGGGGTGATAGGACCCACACAGACCACAGAGTGAGCACCCCCTGGTGGCCTCACTAACACCTCTTCCAGCAGCAACCTGGTATTCTCAGGAGGTCTCCCATCCAGGTACTAACCAGGCCCAGCCCTTGTTAACACGCTCCACAGAGCCACTCAGTGGATTTAGTTATAACTGAGTTTTAGTGCTTGGGATTTCACATGGATTCACTGGATTTATGGCCAGCAAAGCAACGTAGTAAAATTCAAATTGTATTTTGGAAATGTTGGATCCATTGCCAGGCAACTCCACAGATCTTAATCCCATAGAGAACCCCAAAGCCCACAAATTGTGATCAACTCTTAGCTCTTAAGACGGCAAGAATGAATCGCCATAAGTCAGGATTTGGACAGAGTGAATTGCAGAGGTTATGAAGAAGAAGGGACTCTTTCACTCTAAATGGACTCTTTGCATATATTGAATGTTTTTTCAAATAAAAGCCTTTAAAACTTATGAAATGCTTATCATTGTTTTCCAGCATACCACAAAAATGTGAAAAAATAATCTACAAATAATTAAGCAACAAATTTAGCAAAACAATAGATTTATGTCACTGCCAATACTTTTGGCCATGGCTGTATAATAATTAATTTAAATACAATAGAATAAAATTTGCTTAATTTTCATGACGATAACATCACAATGTAAAACATCTTAATGGCCCCAAAAACAGGATACATTTAAATACCCTTTGGAAAGATTAAGATGTTTTACATTTTATATACAAAAAAATATATACATTTATTCAGCATCAAATGATCAAACGTTACCATCAAATATATTTAAAACGGTTATGTAACCAGATGAGCACGCTCCGCCCTCTCGTTCACTCTCCCGGGACTTCTGATTCACCGCACCTGCTATTCTGATTCACCGCACCAGCACATCATCAATCACCCTCACTATAAAGAGACACTTCCCCTTCACTTCCTCATCTGGTCTCGTCCTTACGTTACCACACAGACTCTCAACAATCCTTACCTGAATACTTACCACAAAGATCCCGTTCCTGTTCTTCTTCTCCGACCGTCATCTCCTGCTGCTTCTTCATCCGCCATCTGTCGTCTGCATGCTGTATCCAGCCCGCATTTGTAACAGAGACATCAAGTTAACCATTGAGCTAAGTTCCACATCCAGTTCTGATTCTTCACATATCTACTCACCGATCATTACTGCAGTTTACATTCGTGCCTCTGTTCAATAAACACTGTTTACATTACTACTCACCTGTCTGCTTCTCTCTGTAACCGTGACAGGTTACAAAGGCTTTCTTTTGAACTTTCTATTCTTCAAATCTGCATATTAAAATGAATTGTGAAGCATCACGAGACACTAAAGACTGGAGTAATGGCTGCTGAAAATCCAGCTTTGCCATTATAGGAATAAAATACATTTTCAAATATATTAAAATACAAAGCAATCATTTTAAAATGTAATGTAATAATATCTTAAAAATATTACAGATTTGACTGTATTTTTGAGCAAATAAATGCAGCCTCGGTGAGTATAGGAGCCTTCTTTCAAAAACATTAGGGGCCAGATATACTAAACAGGGCAAATTAGCGTGAAAGCGGAATTACAAAAAAGCGCAGATGGGAGTGGAAAGTTCTGCATGTGATCTACTGATGATGCGCAAATTAAAGAACACAGACGCAGCCGGATCATTTCCATAATGACCAACACAATCAACCAGGAGCAGTGCAAATTAGCATCTTGTTTAAGACATTCTTTTTTGGGGCTGTAAATAATGGCGCAAATACCAGTAAATAGACTAGTGCAAACCACCTTGCATGATTAATTTAAATACTCTCCTTCCATAAATTTTGCGTCTAAAAGGGAAACTCCTACAAATGCATATGCATATGCAAGGTCAGCCGCAAAAATTGTGTCCACACCTTTTCAGCACAATTTTTTTTTACTGTGTGTCTTAAATCCTGACAGTAGTTAGAGGAGGGTTTGCGCTGATGCAAGCTGTTAGTAAATCTGGCAATAAAAATATTAACGACCTTAAACCTTTGAACAATAGTGTCTTTTTTTTTTTTTTTTACTTCTATTTTGATTTTGTGGGTAAATTTGGCATAGGTTTTATGAAATTCAACAAAGTGTAGACATTGAAGAAAGTTTGTTTCAAGTCAATCCATTGTCACTTAAATTAATATACCAGTGACAAAACCACACAACATTTTACAGTCATGTTAATTCATCTGCTAACACACACAATGTCTAAGCCTGGCACAAACGGATAATCTGACTCCATGTCAACATTTAAGCATCCCCATTAACCACACAGAAAAAATTACATCTTATAACAGCCAACTGCCTATTTTCAATGCTGAAATCCACAACTATTAGTTTATGCCTCTTATTGCATTCTGGCATTATTCTGATTATTTTTAGCCAGTGCTTAAGGCCAGAGGGCTTGCAGAGATTCTATTCAGAAATTTAATTTATAGTTTCTCCATCTTTGACAAAATATATGCTTATCTTCTGCACATACTATTTTTTCTTTGCTTATCCTTAACAGCCAGTGCAGGTCACCTGAGAGCAGTCGGTCAGTATCTGGTGCTTAAAATATCAATATTTTCGAGTATAAAGCAAAAGATGCTGAAAGGGGAGGAGGAAAAAAAGCATGTGCACCGCTTTCATCAATTTATTTGCCAGCTGAGGCTAATATGGAGGGTAAACGTGTTAGTGCTAATCTTCCTCTCATACATGACAATGGTGGAGGCCTGGGTCTGGTCCCTCTAAGGGTTTAGGCCTCAAACAGGCTATTAGAGCAGTGAACATTAGAAATATTATCTGCTCACACACAATTGCACGTGGGCAATAACACATTATTTGCTTCTGGGAACACAAACACTGACTGATACAGTCCAAGTGGCACAATGCCATTTGATTATTCAGTGCTAGATAACATCTGAAATGTAATGTGCTACTGATTAGAAATTATATGACTAAAATCTTATTTATTTGGTGTTGCAATATTTATATCATGGTCACCAGCATAAGGTATGTTTTGCATGATGGATTTGATCAGGAATTTGTTTTAGAAGGGTATTTGAACAAAAATACGAAGGCTTAAAATGATCCTTATGAAAATACTGACACCACAAGATGCCCTCTATTGATAGCCAATTTATATAATAACATTCCCATTTGTGAACCAACATTTTCCAATTTAGTGTTTTCACAATGTTTGTTGTAAATGTTCTTAGCAATGCAGACTTATTGGTTGCAAGCAGTAGGTATTTCTGGGGATTTTTTACTCTTTAAAAAAAAAAAAGTTATTTGATAAATATTCTTTGTTCTGTAACTTTATAAAAGCTTTATAACTTTATAACTTCTTTTTATAATATTTTTGGACTAGATTTTTTTTAGGATGTTAATATGTTAAAGTACACTACTATTCATATTTTTGTAAGAAGTCTGTTCTGTTCACTAATATTACAAGGGCCACTGCACACTGGGGTGAAGCACTATATGTTTCTGACTTATGTAATGGTGTACGGGAGCAGCATGTTAAGATGGCCAACAGTATACTGCAACTTACCTTATTCCTAAGACAATTCTTCTGATACTCCACCACAGCTCAAGTGAAATATTTAAATTATGTAAATAACTAACAAATGTCACATCCTTTTCTAGTTATTTGTGCAGCTCTGTTTGGTGAAACTTGTGGTGCAGAAATGGTTCTCTTTTAAACACGTAAATTCCTTTTCACTCTACATTCCTCCGGCAATGTTGTATTTAAACAGTCATCCCAATAAAACTTCACTGAAAGACGAGAGAGAGAGGGACAGGGTGAGAGAGGGGGTCACGGCCTGTGCTCCTTACCGGATAGCCCTCTGTTTTCTTCTGGCACCACTTCAGTAGAGCGTTCCTCTTAGATCCACCATACTCCCGCGCCAGAGCAGACAGAGGGTCTGTTCTTTCCACACTAGCATCAGGGGACACACACATACACATGTACGGTCACTAACACTGCATCTGTACATATTGGTGACCAGTTAAATGTTTAACCACTGCTAAAATGCTCACACACTTGTGAGAGTACATCCGTACATCAGGGGCGTTGCTCTGCGAGAGACACAGCATGAAAGATAATCAGATTGCCTTGTTTTGTGTTCAATGGATTATTAGATGACTGTGTGGTCATTGCACTGGAAGTCAGAACACTGTATGCATCATCGTTTTATCACCTTTCACATTGATGTCTGTATGGGTTTGAAACAAATACAAGACTCAATATATATTCTCTATTGCATAATATAATATCTAATATATTATCAAGGGATTACACTACTGTTTGCTGTTTAAAGAGATAACTGTATAAAGAGATTCATACTTTTATTCAGCAAGGACACATTAAATTGATCAAAAGTGACAGTAAAAATCTTTACAATTGATTTTTATTTCAAATAAATGCTGTTCTTTTGAACTTTCTATTCATCAAGGAATCCTGAAAAAAATGTATCATGTTTCCACAAAAATATTAAGCAGCACAACTGTTTTCAACATATAATAATAAGAAGAAATGTTTCTTGAGTAAAAAATCTGTATATTAGAGTAATTTCTGAAGGATCATGTGACACTAAGAGCTACATCTTAGAGCTCAAACATGACAAATTGGGGCTCAGGTCAGGAAGCTGTCACGAACACACACAGGAAAGAGAGAGATCCAATAGCAGTAGTTTTTATTTAAAGGGCAATCCAAACTCGTAGTCATCCAGGCAGGGGTCAAAATCCAATAAGGCAATCCAACACAAGAAACAAAACAAGAAACAGGCAAGAACAGGCATCCGAAGTGTGGTGACATTAAACAAGGACTCCGTGACACACACTGAAACAGACAGGGTTATATACACATATTTAACAAGACTAACACAGAACAGCTGGGAACAATGATTACGGGGAACAGCTGAGTGCAATGAACTGATGAGTGACAGTGACAGACAGAATGCTGGGAATTGAAGTCAAATGTGAAGGACACCGTGAGAACGAGGACCTCTAGTGATAGACAAGGGAAACACAACCAGACACTGTGACAGAAGCAGACAGACTGGCTAAACCGACCGTCTGCTAGCTGTCCCACGTCACTGAGGTCAGATAAATCCTATCACATAGAGACTCTTTCACCTAGATATCATCATATAGAGACTGTGTCTGTTCCTGAATTAGGAAATACAAAAAACTCCCAAACCCATTTAAGGGTAAAAATTTCATTGATGTTCAACAAATAAAAAACAGATATAATACAGGTGAAAAAAATTATAAAGCTGGGATTGCTGAATATTAGATCCTTTACTTCAAAAGCACTTATTGTTAATGATATGATTAGAGACTATAACCTAGATGTGCTGTGTTTAGGGATGGCTCAATACCACAATTTTGGCTTCGGTATGATACCAGAATTTAATACCTCGGTATCGATACTAAATCGATACCACAGGTTAAAAAAAAAAGTCTCAATTTAAGTGATACTTAAAAAAAAAACACTGCTTGAAACTCTCCACTACCAAATGTGCAAAGAAAATGTATCAAAATGTACATTTAAAAAAAAAAAATCAGTCAGGGAACATACAGTAGGTTAAATTTTGATTTAGAAAAAAAAAATACCCCTGAAATTATACAATTAAAATAGGTTAATATCTATATTAATAGATTCACATATAGGCTAATAATAATAATAGAATAATGAAATGACATGTAAACCATAGCTGTCATGCATCAACAGAGAATTATCAACATTTATTGCATTTATTCATCTTGGTTTGGTTACTGTTTGGGTTCATATTAGTTTAATGCATTGCATAAAGTAATGTTAACATGCTAAACATGTATTCGTATATTTAATTTTTTAGGTCATTTAATTACTGATTGATATAGATGAATAAATGCTATAATACTGTTAGGTCAGGTTCCCTAATGAATGTTGACAAATGTAGCTTAATTGTAACATTAGTAATATTCATATTACTACTATCTCTCTCTCTCTCTCTATGTGCTTTGGTCGCCACAGCGGCACTAATATGCCATTCATTTTGCTATCACTAATACTAAAATTAATATTATTCAAATTTTTATTCTTTATTCGTTCAAATTCAATTAATTTTGTTTGAAAGTATAACAATGATGAGACCTAAACTGAATTGGTTCTAGCGTGTCATGCAAGGAGATTTGAGCTTTTGTGTTTACCGTATCATATATAATTGATAAGCTCTTACGTATGTGCGCTGTTCAGTGTTCAATAAAAGTCTAAATTAAATCAGTTGAATGATGGACTAACCTGTCGATCTCTGAACTCTTTGAACAAGTCAAGATGAGCAACTGACGAGTCAAGTGCTTAGGCAGATTTGATGTGTTGCCTCCGCGTTTGCAGAGTGGTGCATTGAGATCTGTTTCTTTACTTTTCTCATGACTTTTGTTGGCAAAGTAATGCCTTATTTCACTCATACTGCTCTCTCTATTTATTAATTTCGGGAGTGTAGAAATTCGAATGAGCTTCGTTTGATCCGGTTTGATCCATCGTGTTCCTCGGTCACGGTTTGCCGGTTTCGCATGACCCGCGTCAGTTTAGATAGCGCACTGCCGCCTAGCGGTGAACTTCGAAACAGCAGCGCATCAAATACCGAATTGAACAAAATTATGATATTGTACCGTTTGAAATATAATATATACCGGTATTTTTACAGTACCGGTATACCGCGCATCCCTAGCTGTGTTTGACAGACACCTGGCTAAAACCAGACGATTACATTACTTTAAATGAGTCCACCCCCAAATATTATTGTTATAAACACGAGCCTCATCTGAAAGGCAAAGGGGAAGGTGTTGCTGTAATTTATAGTAATATCTTTAGAATTACTGAGAATTCTTTTGAAGTGTTGGTGCTTAATGTAACAATATCTAGTGTAAATGATAAATCACGTTAGGCATTTGTGCTGGCTACTGTATACAGGCCATCAGGGCAACATACAGACTTTATCAAAGAATTTGGTGATTTTCTATCAGAGTTAGTACAGCCTGCAGATAAAGTCCTAATTTAATATGCATGTAGATAACAAAAAATATGCATTGGGATTGGCATTCAGAGACATTCTGAACACTATTGGAGTTAGACAACTCCTGTGTCAGGACCAGTGACGAGAATAACGACGTTATAAATAAACGGTGTTACTAACGGCGTTATTTTTATCAGGAACGAGTAATCAAACGAATTACTGTTTCCCCTGTTACAACGCCGTTATCGTTACTGACAATAAAATGAGGCGTTACTATAATTGAGCTCACTGAAGCGGTTTTCATCCGAGTAGTCTCTCTCTCCGCCATAGGACCTGCAAAGTTTTTTCTCTGGTGTGTGTGTGTGTTTATGAGGCGCCGTACAGGACAAAAGTGAAGCGAAAGCCATGAGCGTGCTTGACAGTGCACCAGAGAGACCGAGTGTGTTTTTGTTTGACCGGTTGTAAACACATGTGGCAAACACGCCTAGAATTTGGCTCAAATAACCTCTGATGATGACATTCTCTGTAGGTTATAAAAATAAAACCCTAAAATATTATATTTTATTATTATTTATTTTTGGTACATTGTTCAGTATTATATTGAGAGCACTTGTTAAACTGTTTACTTTTGTGAGGAAGAAAATACTTCAAGTAGGCTACAGTATTGTGAAGTTATGTGACAGTTTTATCATTTTAATTTGCTCTACAAAGAGTGTACGTATATTTTTATTATTATTTATTTATTTTTAATAGGTGTCTCTCACATTGTCCCACAGCAACATTAAAAAATAGTCTAGATTAGTGGACAATGTTTTA
Source organism: Gila orcuttii (assembly GCA_026230005.1). NCBI lineage: Eukaryota > Metazoa > Chordata > Actinopteri > Cypriniformes > Leuciscidae > Gila > Gila orcuttii. Next base: position 43,895,580 of record JAPDVR010000004.1, on the reverse strand, counting down.
TAACAATAATTTATTCTATTTACTGTCCATTTCATTCATTTCACATATTGGGGGCATCCAAATTATTTGACATATTTGCATAATAAAAAAAAAAAGTTACTCAATAGTTACTTTCCCTGGTAATTAGTTACTTTTATAATCATGCAATTCAGTTACTAACTCAGTTATTATTTGTCAGAAGTAACTAGTAACTATAATTTATTACTTTTTTAAAGTAACATGCCCAACACTGGTCAGGACCAACTCATTTCGTAAGACAGTTGTTCCTTTACGCTTAAAGTAGATTAAAGAAAATATTCCAACACCATGGTACACTCAGACCCTTAAGAGAGCAGCCAGATAAATGAAGCGTGTGGAATATTTGTGTACACAAATAAAAGACATTTAACAGTTTTGAAGGATGTCTAACACTTGCCTGTATGACAAAAGTTATTTGAGTCTCCTTTGCACTGATAAGAAAAAAAGCGGGACAATCGCGCCAGCGGGATAGCCGACCCCAGAAAAATGGAGTGCAACTGGAAGAAAACAAAACTAGAGTTTTTTCGCATTTCATGGAGAGCACAATTGTGTACAGAAAGGCCTAAAAACCTGCTAGTTCTGCTTATTTTTCAACCCTTTATGAACTTCTTTACTTACAAGATTGATAATATTAGGGACAAAACTATAACTATGCAACCGTCTACTACAGTATCACATCAGGCAGTGAATTGTAGTCTTCCTGAGGAAAAATACGATTCATTCATTGCTATAGGAGAAGAAGAATTTTTCTAAACTCGTTAAATCATCTAAATCGACAACATGTATGTTAGACCCTATACCGACTAAGCTATTGAAAGAGATGCTTCCAGAGGTCATAGATCCTCTTCATAAGATCATTAATTCATCTTTGTCATTAGGATACATACCAAAAACTTTTAAGCTGGCTATGATTAAACCACTTGTTAAAAAAACGCAACTTGATCCTACAGAATTAGTCTATTACAAAAGCCGATCTCGAATCGACCTTTTCTGTCAAAGATACTAGAAAAGGCAGTATCCTCACAACTATGTTCCTTTTTAGAAAGAAATGGTATCTGCGAGGATTTCCAGTCAGGATTTAGACCATAGTACTGAGACAGCTCTCATTAGAGTCACAAATGATTTGCTCTTATCATCCGATCGTGGTTGTATCTCTCTATTAGTGTTACTCGATCTTAGTGCTGCATTTGATACCATTGACCACAACATTCTTTTAAATACTCGAAAATTATGTTGACATTAGTGGAATTGCATTAGCATGGTTTAAATCATACTTATCTGACCGTTATCAGTTTGTAGCAGTAACTGAAGAGATCTTATCACAAGGCCTCTCACAAGGCTTATCAATCACAAGTACTAGGACCGTTGCTGGTCACTCTATACATGCTACCCTTAGGAGATATCATTAGGAAGCATGGCATTAGTTCCCTTTCGAGAGGTCTTTCGTATTGCGTAAGTAGCTTACGTTATGGGAAAAACTCCTTTTCTCGAGAATATTGAAGCCAAATTTTTAAAACGCAGTGCAGCTGGACAGCAGACACTAAGCTGAGTGTCTAGAGCGGTCATTGGCTGTGCTGCGGCAACTGCACGAACCTATGGTGAGGCGGCTCATGCGCGCAAACCTATCAGGCCACTTCGCGCCCTGGCGTGTCATAGCCCACGAGAATGGGCGTCGCTTATAGCTATATTAGCCCCCATTTCTGCCATACTATCAGATTTAATCTTCTTCAGCAAGTCTCCACTTCGCTGACCTCCGGATTAGAAGCCTTCTTTGCCGCCGTCGAAAAGCCTTTCAGCGGAACAAGCACCTGCAAAGCAGTCTGAGGACGCCGGCTCCTGTTTCAACTCGACGCCGCTTTCAGCCCGCTGTTCTGCTGTGCCATCTGGCGCGCATATATCCTTTCTAAGCCTCAGTGTGTTCGCCGCTGCAACTCACTTTACGTAAGATGGTACGTATGTTTCACAGCGAGTGTGCTTCGTGCCTTGGACCTGCCATGCAGAATCTGCACTCTCCACGGGCGGCGGCTCTCGCTTGAGAGTATGCCGCTCGTCCCCTGACGCCCACGGCTAGCTCTCTCTACATTCAAGAGAGCTACCGCACCCTAGCGCCCCATTTCACGCGTCATGCAGAGCCCTCTCGAGCTCTCTGCATGACCCAGACAGAGACTATGAGTGAGTTTTCATGCCTGGAATCCAGCCTCGCTGAAACTGCGTCACTCACGACGGCTGTTCTCGGGTGAGAAAATGCCGCTCTCTTATCTATACCCCCCCCTATACCCCTATCTATACCCCTTCCAAAAGCACACTGTCTCCCAGCCAGAGTATTTCTTTCCTGGGAACAGTGATAGACTCTATACAAATGAGAGCGCACCTTACTTCACGCCTAGCGGCTAAAACCCCATGTACCGACTCACGCGTGGCGATCTGGCCACTTATAAATCAGAGCGAGCCAATGCTGTATCAAAGCCCTGGCCCCCTGGAAAGCAGCCGACTGGTATCAGTCCGGCGTGAGTATGGGTGTGTTTCAAAGAGAAAAGTGATCTCGGCAGACACCTCCAGCCTAGGTTGGGGGGCCCTATACGAAGGCAAGCCCATCTCCGGCCTATGGTCAAGTCCGGAGAGGTGCCTACATATAAACTGTCTAGAGATGAGAGCAGTTGCTCTATCACTGAAAGCTTTTCTCCCATATCTAAAAGGCCACCACGTCCTGGTCCGGACGGACATGGCAGTGGTGTCCTACATAAATCGCCAGGGTGGTCTCAGGTCGAACAACCTGCACACCATGGCCAAGAGTCTAATTCTATGGGCTCAGCACAACCTGCGCTCGCTGAGGACAGCGCAAGTGTCAGGCTTTCTGAACCAGGGTGCGGATATGCTATCCAGAGACAAAGTTCCCCCAGGGGAATGGTCTCTTCACCAACAGACGTTTCAGCTGATATGGAGCATCTTCGGCGAGGCAGAGGTCAGCCTCTTCGCCTCAGAAGACAACGCTCGTTGCCGAACATTTTTCACAAAAAGCATAACTAGCCCACGACTGGCCGAGCCGCCCGCTGTATGCATTTCCTCCGGTCACGATGCTACCACAGGTCATCGAACGGATCAGGGAGAGCAAGTGTGCAGCGCTATTAATAGCCCCTCTCTGGAAGACCCAGTTATGGTTCTTTGAGCTGGCGCAGCTGCTGGAAACAGCCCCATGGCCAATACCACTGAGGAGAGATCTCCTCAAGCAGGCGATCGGGAAAATCTGGCATCCCGTCCTGACTTGTGGGCCCTTGCGATGTTTGGCTTTAGCATTGGAAGGCAAGCGTAGTATGACCAATAAGTTGCCGCCTGTTCTAGCAAAACATTACACGCAGAAGACAATATTCCTCCGCCCAGGCGAGCAACCACCAAGAAAAGGTGCTAACACCAATTCTAGCCCTGGACAACTGGAAGCTGCTAGGGACTGGAAGATGCTGGCTGATCTTGATCAACGGCTTATTTTTCCACCTGAGATTGCCACCACTAACCTACGACCAGATATTGTTTTGTGGTCTGGATCAGCACGCATTGTTCAACTGATAGAGTTAACAATGCCATGGGAGGATGCGGTAGATGAGGCATATGAGAGGAAGAAACTGCGGTATGCTCATCTGGCCACTGAAGCAGAACAGCGAGGATGGAAAGTCCAGGTTTATCCAGTGGAAGTGGGTTGTCGAGATTTCGTGGCACACTCTACAACCCGGTTCCTCAGAGACGTCGGATTCAGTGGCCAAGAGTTGCGTCGCACAGTAAAGAACTTATCTGAAGCAGCAGAAAGGAGCAGCAACTGGCTGTAGTTGAGACGGAAAGATTCTAGCTGGCTGTGTACAGGCCGCCATGCTACGGTTTCGTAGAATTCTTGAAAACTTGAAGAGTCTGTTGGTTTATTTGTATAGGTTGTATAGTATTTACAGTCATTACGTTCCTGTGTATATTGCGTGAATGACGGGTGGTTGGGCAGATATTGTGTTTTGTGGTAGGTGGTATGCCATACGGAACCGTTGCCACTGAAACTGCATATTAACGCACCAGTGGGGCTCGACAGCCTTAGTCAAACGGGTTGGCGCGTATGGTTGGGTTGCGGAGAGATTGTGAGATTGTGGTTAGGTCTCAGCACCAGGAGGGATGTAGAGGTCAGTAAACTGGGCTGAGTTGAGTGGGGGACGGAGGGGGGTGACTCTGGGACGCCAGAGTCACTGTCGAGCCCTCTTGAGGTGTCGTGGGCTAGTCGACGAAACACTGAGGACGGAAGGTGCCCACTTGAAGACCCTAGAGATGTCCCCTACTCGGCTCAATCCAGACGGTTGTCGTGCTGGTCCACTAGGGACACGACACTGTATTTGCAGCTGTCGTGTGTGCTGACGCGCCAAGTACACTGCAGCCGTTAACGCCGGACAGAAGGGGAGTCACACCACCATATGGAAAGAAGCGTAAATGGATGGAGAAGCATAGGTTACTGTAAAGCTATGTCTTAGTTGGTGCTTATCTTGGCGAAAGCCGAGTACAAATCAGCATGAAGTTTTAACATCTACTCTCGTGTAATGGAAATCATAATAAAAAGATACAATGTAAAATATCATAATGAAAAAAAATATACTTAAATACATTAAGACAACTCATTCGTTGTTGTCACTTGTTTTGGTTAAGGATTCTAATGGCATTTGTGATTGCCTTTTAGCCTGAAGCGCCTCCCAGACTTCAGAAGCTCAAACTGGCCAGAAAGAGGGTGAGTACTATCTACAGTGATTTTCCTAGCTTTCTTCCTCATTCTTTCAGTGTATATTTGGGTCAGGTGTTTTGGAGGTTTTCCTACTATTTTACTAGCCATTAACACTATCCTGTTAAGCTTGTTCTTAAGTTTGCAGTTTAAATGGCCAAACCAAGCAGATTAGGGATGTGCATCTCCATAACTGAGACGATGGTAGTTAACTTTTATTTCTTTTGTTCAGACATACAGCAAATCATAAAGTGCCATCTGACTTTTAACGCATGGCTCTTTCTCAAACAAAAGATTTGGTTTTCACAAAATCAAAAGATTAAATAAAAACAGTCATTCTTGTCCTCTCCTGTATCCAGTTACACTTTTAACAGCTCACACATTTAACAGTGAAAAAATGTAAGGATGCTCAGGGATAAACAATGAATAAATGTTTCAGCAGGTAGGCTAACTCCGTGAGCAGAAAGCTGGTGCTGTTTTAACAAACAATAATAAACAAATAAAAAACTTTTCACAAACAAGTCTTTCATGTATGAAAAAAATACTGTATGAAATGTAAAAATATATATATATGAAAAACATTTACATTTATTAATTTAGCAGACACTTTTATCCAAAGCGATTTACAAATGAGAACAATATAAGCAGTGAAACTAACAGTAGGAGAACAATATGCTCTGCTGCACTCACGCTGTGTTGGCGCTTCAAGTGTGTTGTTAAATTAGTAGTAGCTAGTATTAGTATTAGTAGTATATTTTATAGTGGCGTGACATATTTTACAAATTGCAGTTTCTAAAAAAAAAAAAAGAAATTGCAGTTTTCCAAACACTGGATTTATAATTATTTGGTGGAAGATAGAGCTCCGCCAAGTAGATCTGTTCTAGGTAGGTGACTCTCAGGACACGCCTCGGTCTCCGTAGTGTTGTGAAACATCATATTCACGTAGCAGCTGCAGCAGTGGTGTTGAGAGAACACCCTTGAGCAACAGTTCAGAAAGGAGAAATCAATCAGTTACATAATAAAATATTGGTCACTTTCTAAATAATAAAAGTAAAGCGCAACTACTAATAATAATATATGAATAAATTATTTTTTACCGATGCAGATATGTTAAAAACAATGCATCGCGATACAAATGCCAACTTGTATCCGATGCACATTATTTAAATCGATGCATTGCATCGTTAGCTTTTATGCTGATGCACCGATGCGAATCGGTGAATCTTACCATCCCTAAAGCAGAGAGATGAAAGGTTAAAACACTTTCAATGTGTGTGATGTACACTAGCTCAATAATCTGAGCACTGACGCCCAGGCAGTTCAGTCTTCTGAGGAGACTGAAAAAAAAGTTGAACAAGACTGAAAGGGTGTAAAAAAAACATCTCTGAAGTGAGAGCGCCTTCAACTAGGCATCTCTACGCTCAAAAGTGGGTAGTATTCTCCGGCTGGTGCGCAGCACAGAGCCTGGACCCATACTCGTGCGGAGTATCAAGTGTACTCGCCTTCTTGCAAGAGCTCTTGGACGCAGGTCGTACCCCCTCCACGCTCAGTGTATGTGGCGGCCATAACAGCATCTCACACTCTTGTGGCCGGGCAATCACTAGGAAGAAACAACCTTGTCGTGCGCTTCCTTAAAGGGGCCAGAAGGTTAAACCTTCCTCGATCCCCCTCTGTGCCTATCTGGGACCTCTTCACGGTCCTGGAAGCCATGAAGGGTGCCTCATTCGAGCCGCTTCGGTCTGAGGACCTGAAGCTTCTTTCACTCAAAACCAATCTCTTACTTGTTGACCCATCCCTTACACCTTAACCCAAACTTTACACCTCACCTGTCCCTAAACTCACCCGTATCACTCCTCAACAGCAGCACAAGTGTTTTACAATACAACATCAACGCAATAAGTACATTATTTTTCGATGTAAGTACATATTACTTAAAGCCTCTTAATATAAAGTGGAAAGTAAGAATATTTTACAATATTACTGTTTTTAAACAGTGAGCATGAGAAAAAAAAATCTTACCAACTTAAGATTTTTCAATGGTAGATAATGGTGTAGATAAAGGCAGTTCTGTGATTTTTAATAATAATAATAATAATAAAAAGACACATCTAATAGTGTGTCTGTGTTTGTTGAGAGTGATTTAAAACTGCTCAAGGAATTTATCTCTTAACATGTTTAGAAAATTGACAATTAAAACAGCATTTTACAAATAATTTTATAATTATTATGCATGCGGCTCTTATGAGCTCATATGAGAGAATTCAATTGATAAGTTGAGAGAACACAACAATTCCACTTCTAAAAGTTTTTTTTATTTTTTTATTGTTTTAAACATGTCTTTTTAGATTTTGTTCTTGTTTCACGGTCTTAGGTCATGTTTACTGTATGTCATGTCTTATATTTTAAAATTTTTTCAAAAAAGTCATTTGCTGCATCCGTTCTTCCCTACTATATAGTAGGTGAAAAACAGTATGTGAGCCGAGTAGTATGTCTGAATTCACAGTATTCATAAAACAGTAGTCGAAAAGTACCTGGATAACGTACTACTAGCGAGATTCCGCATACAATGGACACTTTACTATCCCACGAGGCCATGGGTGAGGGTTTGCGAACGACAGTGAAGCTGGCAGGTCATATGATGAACATGCCAAATGTAGTATGTCCAGATTACATTCATACTACACACATTCATACTATAAAGAAGATTTGTGGTCGCAAACTAATTACTTATTCAAAATAAGTACCTACTCAGAGAGTATGTTTCTCTAGTCTCCTGTCTAGCTGTGTTAAATGTACCGGTAATCCTCTATTGGATATTTGTTTAACGATATATGTAAGTTCAAGTCTGTATTTTTCATGTCATTTATATGTTTATCTTTTGTAAATAAAATCTTGGGCTCTCACTCTGACTCCCACTCTGCAGACTTTTCAGCAGCAAAAAAAGGTCCATAAACACATTATGTGTCAACTTCCCAGTCGTGTAATTGAAAACTAATAAAGATCATGACCAAGATTCTCTATGAAAACCTTTTATCACCTTATATCAGTCTGTACCAAGCATGATTCAGTTCAAAGTGTGAATCACCAAAGAGACTGGCTTGCACAACACAAGACATTGTTTCTAAACAGGAAAGCAGAGGTTATCAAAATTAAAACAGGAAGAAACAGCTGAGGAATCACAATGTCACAATGTAAACAATGAGTGTGTCACAAATGTGAAATAAAGTTTAGGCTTTTCTGGTCTGAGTCATCTTATTAGCCTTTGTCTCTACTTCATTCACATCTTTTTAGTAGAGAAAGGTAATTGTGTCATTTGTTGTTTTAGTGCCCCTGGTTAGAAAAAACGTTCACTGCATCTGTGGTTTTGTGTTTGTGAAGCTTACTTGAGTTTACTGTTGGCTCTGTTGTAAGTAAATGAGGAGGTGCGGGCGTTGAAGTGAGCTGGAGTTTTAATTACTGACTCGAGGGACGGACTTTTCCTCATCAGAGATGAGGGCTTCAGTTCATCACACGACCCTGAGAGAGACAGAACCACAGTCACGGGAGAATTTTTATAGTGTCCTATTATTGCCACAGTTCTAGAGAATATCCTATTCAAGGACATATTAAAATCCACGAAGATTGTATAAGATTGACGATTGTTGAAGATTGATAAGTAATGCTCTAATTAAACAACATTTATTTAAATTAGGACTACTCATGCTACCAATGCTTCTGAATTAATAGCACATCAAAATAATACGTAAACAACAGTTCAAAGGTTTGGGGTCAGTAAGGTTTTTTAGCACTTCTATGCCAAATTGAACAAAAGTGACAGTAAAGACAATAAAAATATTTAAAATAGATGCTGTTCTTTTGAACTTTCTATTTGTCAAATAATCCTGAAAAAAATTATCAATGGTTTCTTCAAAAACATTAAGCAACACAAGTGTGATATTGAAAAGAAATGTTTCTAGAGCAGCAAATCATCACATTAGAATGATTTCTGAAGGATCGTGTGACACTGATAAATGGCTGCTAAAAATTCAGCTTTGCCAGCAGATTAACTTGTTTAATGGTAACATGCCTATTGTTAAGTTCCCTTTGAAGAGAACTCGCGCTATGTCGGAAGTTACAAAGCTATGGGAATGCCTCTTTGTGATTGCATCTTGAACCACGTGTGTGATCAGTCCACAGATGGGGGATACACACGGGGGTCGGGGGAGTGTTATCATCTCTCGTGGCAGATAAATTGCCTGGAGAGGATGGCTGTTTTTCTGGCTCTGAAACATTTCCTTCCAGACCTCAGGGGCCATAATGTGCTTGTCCGGACAGACAACACTTGGGTGGTCATCTACATAAATCATCAGGGAGGTCTGCAGTTGCACCCCCTTTGCAAATTGGCGCACTAGAACCTCCTGTGCACCCAGGGCAAACTGGTCTCACCAAGGGCAATGTACATCCCTGGGTGCCTGAATCGGAGAGCAGACATCCTGTCGAGGCAGGGGCTGAGCCCCGGGGAATGGAGGCCCAACCCCAAGGTGGTGGAGAGGATTTGGAGGGAGTTTGGCCAGGTGGAAGTGGACCTGTTTGCATCTCAAACTGTGATTGAAACTGTCACAGAGAAATTTCTAACATGGAAAAGTTTTTTCTTCTGGCTATTACATCTCTAAAGAGAGTAGGAGATCGTCAGGTCCTGTCGGTTGCCCTTCATGTTTGGAGTTTGCATCTGGCACAATGAAAGCTTTATTACACGCTGGACCAGGGTATGTACCTAAGGTCCCCACTAATGTGGTGCGATCTATAGTGTTACAGGCCTTTTTATAGTGTTTCCCATAGCGTTGTAACTTCCGACGCAGCATCTCATTTCCTTTTCAGGGAACCATGGTTACAGTTGTAACCTGAGACGTTATGTGGCTTTTGCAACAATGTATTTTGGATTGCATTTTAGTGCAATACCTGTTTCAATATATCCTATTCTATATTTCAACATATAGAAACTGACATTTTAGACATCAATTTCAGACACAGATATTGACAATTGCTTTGAAAACAATTTCACAATTTTCACAAATTCACAATTTCTGTGGTAAGCGACAATATCACAGATCATAAACAGTTTAACTCGTCCATTAAATTTAAATGTTTCTCTACACTATGGGTGTTTAAGGAAAACGGAAGTGTTGTTTGAAAGACACAGCACAATTCGATACGTCTTTATGAAGTACCATTGTGGGGGAAATCTCCAAAGGCAATTCTTCTATCAAGGGTCTTTGACAGTTGCTTGATTCCAGAGTGCCTCTAGAAACATAAAGCACATGTCAGTGATAGCATATCCTGCGCTCTAGAATAAATGTGTGGTGTATTGTGAGATTTGTAGTACCTGTATTGGTGAGACAGCAGCAGCAGGGGCTGTGCGGACTGGTATGCTACTTAGGGGGCTTCTGGGAGATGTATGTATCTGTACTGAGCTGCTGGGTCCATCTAGCAAAATACATCAGAATTAACATTTAAATGGCCATACAAAAATCCTATTTCCAGCCACAGACAACACAAATTAATCTGAAGACACACACACACACATTTTTAGACATTTTTATACACAAGATTTTTAGATATTCCAAAAATATCTTCTTTTGTGTTCCACAGAAGAAAGTAAGTCATATACTTTTTAAGTAGGACGAAATAGACAACATTTAAGAGGATAAGGCACAATATCCATTTTTTTTAATCATCCAATGTAATTTTTTACTGGCTCATCCTTTAAAAACAGCCTGCAAGGGATCACGAAATAATCTGCACCAAAATTTGCCACACAAACTGTAGAGGTCAGACTGAAATGATTAGTGACATTTTTAAAAATAAACTTCTGTTTCTAATATTGGGATCTTCTGAAGGATAAGGAGAGCAGCAGGTGCTACACACAACTAGAAAACCCATTAGGTAGGACAGACTTCTCTGCATTTTACTCTTAGTGTTCTTGCTCTTTAGAAGTAACAGTATCTATTTCGGATATTTCCACAGCGAGACTGGGCAGAAATGTAAATGTGGGAGGGTATTTGTTAATATTCACATTCATCTGACATCTGAAATTTCATCAGTAAGTTTAGAAGGAGCAGTTTCGACAGCTTTGTTTCAATAGATGGTCTTTGGGACTGGAGAGGAAGTTTGGAGTTTGATGTTATCATGGTACAATGAACTCTTTTATTTCAAAAGTTTAGGTAAAATTTGATTTGTCATAATAAATCGTGTTTAAGGTAAAGAAATGGTTCGCGAAGACCCTTTATTAATAATGGGATGCTGTGTATTATTGTTTCATTTAACAAACTCTCCCATCTAACATGATGTTTTTTTTTTTTTTTTGAGATTCATTAATTAATGAGAAGTCCTGCTGTCTCACAACCCATATGTTAGAGGTATCTGTCCAACATAAAGACAGGCAGGAATTATTTGAGAGGTCTGGCTGCTGTAATGAGAGCCAGACTTTCCTTCTGCCGTGTAACAGATAGATCGTGAGGGCAGACAGGAGATGTTTAGAGAGCATTACATTATTAGCTCAGATTAAAGAACAGCTTCAGTTAGCATCTGTTTCACCACGATAGCGCCACGATCTGCACACTTAATCACTGCATAAATATTTTCTCAGCAATCATTTTACAATCTAGAATATTTTACTAATTAATGTCTCAGATCTTAAAATGAATGTTACAAGGAAGAGAGAAGAGGTGAGAAAGGGAGAGAACAAGAGTGAGAATGAGGGAAAAAGAAAAGTGTGGAGAAAGGTCATGTCCTCACTCGGCACAGCTGTGTCAAAAGACTTGATGAGGGATTTGACCGTGGCTCCTGATTCTGAGGACGTGCTGCTTCCACTCCCACTGCCGTGGGTTAGGAAACCGACAGGTGCATTCTGGGACATGGTCATACGGCACCAGTGAAGACTGCCATCTGAGTCAGAGGGACAAACATCTTCACTCCATAACCTATCAATCACAGAACACACATACAGATATAGAAACAGGCCCACAGGGTTGTTTATGTTGGAAAGTAAGACATTACATGTGTATGTGATGAATAAACTATTTTACATACTTTTCTTTACATTACAAATATAGATATTGTTATATATATATTTTTTACAATGACTTTGTAATACTTGTTTTAAATAATATTAAACCGTATAATAGTAATTACTTAATATTTTAAATCGTACCAAAATGCCATTCAATATAAATAAATTAGGCAAATCTCACAAAATCATGTTGGGGTCACATCTCACCCAAACACAATTATTTTTATTTCAATAAAATAATCTAACACAATGATACATTTAAATCAAAATAAAACCAGGACAAACACGTGGTAAATATAATTAAATGTGTCCTCCCCCACCCCCCATAAAATGTTTTTTACATTATGGTAATAAGAAATGGGGGTAAACATATTTAATTTTTCAGGAAATAAATGCCACAATATAAACAATCTTAAAGGTTCTAAAAATAGGCTTCATGCTCTTTATGCACAATAAAATGTATTTTTTTTCTTTTTTCTTGGGGAGCAATATGACACAGACATGTTTCTAGAAAGGTTTGGTTAAGATTCAACAAGTATAATCAATCAAGGAAAATGATGGCTGATTCTCATTAAGGTTATTTTTGACTAAAGACTAAAACTATTGGTCCAAAAAACATTTTTGTAACTGCAATAAAATACAAAATTTTAACACAAATGAAGAACTAAAACTAAACGAAACTAACAACAGCCACCGAAAAAGTTACTGAAATAAAATAATAATTAGCAAAAATAAAATACTCGTTTTTGTAATTAATAAGCTCTCATCCTGTATTCGAAAATCTAAATTTTTCCATTCCACTTCGATCGTGTTTTGCGTTTTTTAGCCATTCCACTGCCCGTGTCTCGCTTTTTCAAAGCAAAACCGCTTTCTGTGTGAACCAGCCCTAAGAAGCAGAAATGTCCAAATAAGTATTTCCATCATGTATAGATCTTATGCAAATTCAGCTGTACCTTAATTCCAAGTAAGATAACCATCTCATGTGAAGCATTTGTCAGAGTAGAATTAAATTAAATGTCTGGTCTGAATAGAACACATGAATATGAGTATAACTATGAGTATATATTAAAAGATGCAATAGACAAAAAGCATAAATGGATAAATACAATAATAGTGTTTGAAAGGATTAATCATAGAAATAACCATAAAAGAATAATTATAATAATCATACGCATGTTTTAAATTTTTTCTTATACACCACATTTCATCTTTAATATGAATGAGTATGAATTAATAATTTTTACTTTTAAGTTGCAATTGTTTGGTTCTTAGTTCAATCTCAAACAATTATTTTATTTTTTATTATTAAGAGGTTTGCAACTCAGGAGTTAACTGTAAACTGCAAACATTAAACTTTGCTGAAATTAAATGTCTTTAACTGGAAGTGTTCTGTTAACTCTGCTAAACTATAATTACTAAAACTAAAACAAACTAAATATATAAAAACTAAATAGAAATGTGTTCACAAAATAAAAACTAAACTAAAACTAACAACACCATTAATGAAACTAACATTTGAACGCACTAAATTGAGGCCGAAATTTCATTTTGTACAAAAATGGTTCAATATGCATAAAGTATGCATGCAAAATATCAGCAAGAACTCTTAAAACACAGCTCTGGTGATGCCACTGTATTTTGCCACTGCCGATATCATGTTTCTTCAATGTAAATGGATGCATAGAAACATGGGAAAATGAGAAGGCCCAATGGAAGCATCCTTAAAAAAACAGAGGCATTACATGCTGGAATGGTTTGATTTATTGACCTCAAAAGAACAGAATACATGGACCACATTTCAAACCCCATGTGTAGAGATAAACCGTAGGGTCTCTCATGAGAACACAAGTCATTGCAGTCACATGAAAACAGTACATAAGTTACATTTGCACATTCACTAAATCACAACATATACTGCATCATTTAAAGGCAGAGGAGGTGTGTTAATTCTGAACATGTAATCCTATTTCGGCACAGTCATGTTCTAAACTGTTAATACCAGCATGTGAATTCTGCATCTAGATGAATATGCTCATGCGAGACAAACAACCTGAGTATTGACAAAATGGCAGTTAAGGACCTGATACTTCATGCTTAAGAGTCATGTCTTATTTGCATTTATAATTTCATTGTGATTCACATCCATAGATTTCGGTGAGAAACATCATTAATCAATGCAAATAGGAATGTGAGTGGAGCAGAAAAGTTCCTCATGCATGAGGAACAAAAACAGAAGTGCTTAGCAAAGTTGTTTACTTTGAACACGTTTCAAAGCACGTTCAAAGCACGTTTCTCAAAAACTCGATTTCTTATTACTACTTCTAGTGATGACACAGAAACGACGAGACAACCATCCTACAGCAAATGTAATGCAATACAAGTAATCTTCATTGGTTAGTGCATGTGTAAATCAAATAAAAGCATTTAAAAGTTGTAAACCAACTGGGTTTTAACTATAAGAATGTAATTGTTTTAAAGACTATAACAAGCTTGATATGTTGGAGTGTTGATAAGAATTGTTTGTCTGCCATCTAGTGTTGGACTTGCCAACAACAGTAAGAAACCAAGATTTCATCGTTTGAAAAGTGGCACACGAAAATTTCCAAAGTTTTCATGTAACTCAAATCTGCTATGCTTATGTGCCTAATGTGTAAACGTAGAAAATATAAAAGAAAAATCAGAAGAGAGGCAATTAAATGCTGTTTAATTACATACATTTACCTATATCTAATTCAAGTTATGATTATTTTAGGCAGAAACAGCTATTTGGCTGCTGTGGAAATAAAAATCATTAATACAAAATCAAAAAGTGCTGGTAGAGTAGTAAAGGTCTGTAAATGTTGGCTTTATTCCTAAGGCAGCACAATACAAAGCTATGTTTGTACTTTAAAAAGACAGTTAAGGATATAATAAATTAATGTTACAGATACATCCTTACACAATTTGTTCACTTTGTCTTCCAACTATCCCCCACATTTCAGTTGGCCTTGCTTAAAAGCTGCAACAACAAAAGCCTAAAACAGGTAAAACGATCAATTCAAACACATTTCAAATAGTGCTGGTGCTGTTTGCCTTAGAACAAATACAAATATCTCCTCTGAGCAGATGTGAAAACATCATGTATTCTGTTCAGAATATGTCTCCACTTCATCTTCATGAATAATACTGACATACAGATAACTCTGTATTACAATTCTGTGAACCAGTCATTGGTTTTAACACTAACTATCTATCGCCCCTCAACTGCAGTCTTGGAGGTCTCAAATGCAGATCCAGAGGAGATTCTGAAAGAAACACAAAGAAAACAATGGTGTCCAAATGAAGGTATATTAAAAATACTTGCTATATTGAGTTTATTTGGATGAAAGCCTGACTTTTGAGATGGAATTGACTTTTGAGATGAGCAGCGTCACCAGTAATTGAGTATCATTTATAAAACAAATGTTTTCATCATGGCAGCAAATGCTCATTTGTCACCATCAACCTTCATGCATTTCTCTGGAAATCAATAAAACATCTGACATTTTTTATAAGCAGATTTATAAGCATGTTTGATGACTGAAGGAAGAAAACCTTCAAACTTTTTCCAGAAACATGAGATATTTGTTTAAGAATCTGTGTGCAAAAATCCTAGCAAACAGCAGATGTCGCCACATACAAAGATTTTGAGGGCAAGAATTTAAGGAAAAGGAAAGCAGACCCAGCAAGCAAAGCAGACCCAGCCCCTTCTGAATTAAATGAGCACAGCCAATCAAATAGTAGTATTGTTCAAAGCAGTGGGCGGGTGGCTAAGGCAAGGAAAACAGGCAAGACACAAGCTCTTGAACATCCTCAATGATTAAATCACTCTGACCATCCATAAATATTCATACTAGCATTCAGTATAAGTGCTGGGGCTGGTGCTAGCAGTGCACTCACCTGGGTCAGAGGGAAATCCTTTAGAGAGCAATCTCAGGGAGCATCGGAGGGAGTGGGGAGATCGACACACACTGGCTGTCCGTTTGAACGGAGGGGAAGAGTTTTTAAATATTTAGGAACTCAAACGCACTACTTATAAAAGCGCCGTATTTTATTAGCCCATCTCCAAATACTTAAACCGGTATTCAATACCTGGACTCAGGTTCATAATCTTATTGGATTTCTATTATGAAGTGCACAGGTCTAGTGTCACACGATAATAATAGGGAAAAAAGGTTGTTGCTTGCACTGCAGTCTGATGCAAAATGTTCTACAAAGCTAGTAGTTCACAAAATAATGAAAACCAAAGCATTAATGCCAGCCCAACACCAGAGAATAAACACTATTGACACAGGTAAAGATGTTTCTGTTCATTTCCAGTTTGTTTGTGTATTTCTTGTGTAAGTTTGCACATGAAATGCACACAAAATTGATAATCAGCTCATTATCAGTTCAAGCTCAATTTTTCTGAGTGTATGTGTTTATAATTTAAAAGATATGACAGGTCTATTTGTGTTAAAAATAAGGCAGTGGGAGTCAGCGAGTCTGTGTACGAAACCTACAAAAAATTATTCAATGCCTATGACATCCCACAATTAATGTTTTTGTGTGTGCTTTGTTGGTTGGTTGAAAAAGAGTTAAAGTAAATAACACTTACAGTGTTACTGTTCACTAAAACTAAAATTATTAAAAATAATATGTGTTAACTGAAATGGAGTTATAAATAAAATAAAATATAAATATTAAATAAAAATAAAAATTAGAAATGTTGCCTTGGCAACTAAGTTGAAGTACAAAAATTACTAAAACTGAAACTAAAATAAATTAAAGATAAACTGAAATATATATATATATATAAAAAAATCAATAAAAAAATTAATAAAAATGACAAAAGCACATAAAAAATTTCTAAAATGTAAAATAAAATAAAAATTCAAACTGAAAACATAAAATAAAAGCTATTCATTTAAAATGTTAATAAATAGTATAATAGTATATAAATAATATAAAAAAACACTGAAGATTCATAAATATCCAACTTTTTAACTGATTCCATTTCTAGTGATAATCAAATAAATATTTACTGACTACAATGCTTCTGTCTAAAGTTCATTCAAATCTGTTGTGATGTGATGATATATATTCTAGTCTTTTAAGCTGGTTTGAAATGTTCCCACTTAAGAGTTATAAAACATGGACTAACTGAGCAGCAAGGCAGCTGCCTTTGATTTCGGACACAGCAGGTGAAATCTTTTTTGGGCTATATCACAGTTTGCAGCTACTATACACACAAAAATAGAGTAAATAGATGCAAGAAAGTGTGTAAAAGCAAAGGAGTGAGGGTAATTTTGCATGACTACTGATTTGAGTGTTCATTGGTACAGTTTACTAGTCTCTAAAATGTCAGACATGAATTTCAGTTAGCTAAAATGTCAAATGACTCATTTTTATCTGATGGTGAGATTGTATGATTATTTGACTTCACGATGTAGCAAACTATACCAGTGAACCCAGCCAGCGGCTGTCTGAGATTGAATAGAGGGGAGTTCTGTTAGAGTTGAGAGCCCAGATGGATGGCAGACAGGAGGGCAATGATGAGCTGATGTGTGACTGTGTACCTAGTGTCCTGGATCTGCTCCAACTCTGAAGCCAGTCTTGTGCTGTGCTCCTGCTCCTCCTGCAGACGTCTGTGCAGTGAGCGCAGCTCCTGCTGAGCTTCCACCTTTATGTCATTGGCGACCACTACTGCTGTCTGGAGGTCTGCCTGGAAACGCCGCCACTCCTCTGTCTCATCCTGAAAGCGCACACACACATGAATTTTTTAGAGAATGTGGAGCGTAAGTGTTTTGGCCTTCTCATGAGCTCATGGGGCTGGTCAAGGAAATGTCATTTTCAATCACTGTGACCGATGGGCACTGACATGGTAGACTGCAATACAGCTTGCATTTGCACCTCAAAGTTCTGTTCAGATGGAAGATATTTTTCTTGAATTATAGAAACTGATATACACTGTCAAACATTGCTGATTATGTTCATTACAAAAAGAAGAATGTACAAGAAAAACAGATAAACAATTCCACCTTCATCTGTTTATTCATGGCCTTAATCTGTTTCTCAAGCTCAGCCTTGTTTTCTTCCAGCCTCTTGATCTGATCTGAAAAATAAAGATAAAAAAAAAATTAAAAAAAATTATTCACCAAAATGATATATACACATCTGTTCAAACATTTGTGGTCATAAAGTTGTTGTTTTTTAAAAGAGATTAATATTTTTATTCAACAAGTATACATTCAATTTATGATTTACAGAAATCACAGTAAATGCATTTATAATGTTACAAAAGATTTCTATTACAAAGAAATGCTGTTCTTTTTAACCTAACACCAAAAAATCCTGAAGAAAATGTATTACAAATGTAAATGAAAAAAAAATATATATTTTTTTTTCAGAAAAGTATTAAGCAGCCCAACTGTTTTCAACATTGATAATAATAAGGAACTGCTTATTGAGAACCAAATCAGCATATTAGAATGATTTATGAAGGACATTTCAGAGGGATTTCTGAAAATTCAGCTTTGCAATCACAGGAATAAATCATTATATAAATAAAAATATTTTTAATTGCAGTAATATTTCATAGTTTTTCCCCAAATAATTGCCATATTTTTCCAAATAATTGCAGAGACTTCACAGCTTCACTTGATGTCGCCAAGGGGATCGTTTCAAGGGATAATTAATGTAATAAAAGTTTATTTGGAATAATAAAATGCCACAGATCAAATATAACAAAATAATGAAGCCAAAGGACAAAAGTGAGATCACCTTTCCAAATCAGTTATATTACTGGGCAGCCCAGATACAAATATGATTAGTTGGTGCAGTGAGAAGAACAATTCTATCTGGTATAATATGGAAGCAGCAGCTTGCTCTCCACTACCAATTAGATTTTCTACCATTTGTTAAGAACTATACATAGCTAAAGATTTTCAAAACATTAATTTCGGAACAATTAAAGACATTTTCCCCAAAAAAACTCATTACTGTGATATTTCCACACATATTTATTTTCTTCTTTTTTTTAAATAAAAAAATGTAGTTTTCTTTTCTTTCTTTTTTTATTATTAAAGTCAATTTTATTTGGATTTGGGGTAAACTATGACACGAACATGTACTTGAAAGTTTGGGCTAAAAGCCACAAAGAGTCTTAAAATATAAATACTATTTAGTATATATAACTAAGGGTCATAAGAAGCTATTTGAAGTTATTTAGTTCATTGCAGCTGGACAGGCATGGGCTGAGGCTGCAATAAAACTATAATCTGCACCATGAAATGTCTTCCCACCTGTTTAAAGAGGAAAAGAGAGGAAGGCAGACGAGCTCACTGAGCAGATGAATGATGCAGTTTGGCAAAGATTTAAGCTTGGAGTATTAAAAAGTATTAAAAAGCTCAGTATCTCAATCTATTCAGCATGCCAGATCCAATCAATGTGTTTTACTAATCACAGCAGACTCTAGCCAGTGTGCGAAGGCCAGATTCTGCCAGACGATGCAGTATATTTAGGATTGACTGAGGGATAGCAGTTAAGCATACACATGACATGACACAGCATAATCCTTTGGCAAGGTGGTACACTGAGAGCCAGAGACAGAAAGGGAGACAGATAATGGTCATACTCTCAAGGTCCAGGATGGTCTGATTGGTGTGCAGACTAACTGCCCGTTGCTGCTCCACCTGGTCCTCCAACTCAAAGATGGTCTCTTTCAGGTCCTTGATCCGGTTCTCAGCATCTTTGCACTTCTCCTTTAGAGCGAGCATGTTGGCTTTATGATCTTGTTCCTGTTTCTCCACCTTTTCCAGCAGCTGTTGCCTGTCTGCCTCCACCTGTACATACAGACAGATACATGCCTCAAAAACACTGTTACTATTTTTAACACTGTAGTGCAGCTATTCAGGGATCATATATCTTATTTAATAAGGCCCTTCGATGCAATGACGGATGCAATGATTTAACTGTGCCAGCCCTGCACACAGACTGCAGTCTTTGGCCTTTGACTAATCAAATAACAAGTATAGAGTTTATTGGCAAAACCTAATTACAAAACAAAATATTTTTAAAAACACTTGATATGGATTTGAAGAACTAAAAAGATAATCAGAGCTGAGGGTTTGCGTTATTACTGCCCATCCCAGATTTCCTATTGTATTTGGCCAAATACAAGGAATTTTGTGCTATTTTAAAGGGATAGTTCCCCCAAAAATGAAAATTCTGTCAGTATTTACTCACCCTCATGTTGTTCCAACTCCGTAAGACCTTTGTTCATCTTCGGAACACGAATTAAGATATTTTTGATTAAATCTGAGAGCTGGATCACTCCTCCATAGGCTTCTAAGGGATTGACACTTGCTGGCCCTGAAAAGTTATTAAAGATATCGTTAAAATAGTCCAAGTGACTACAGTGGCTCAATCTTAAGTTTATCAAGCGACGAGAATACTTTTTGTGCGCAAAAACAAACAAAAATAACGACTTTAATTCAACTATTCATTTCCTTCTCTGTGGGCCTCTAGTCAGTTAACGTAGTGTGATTGCGTAGAGCTACGTCACACGTAGGCTCACTATTGGCCGACGCTGGTCATGTGTGTGATGCGTGTGACGTACAACAACAGAAGCTTACGTTATTATATTAGTGAACTGACTCGAAGCCCAGAGAGAAGGAAATGAATAGTTGAAAAAGTCGTTATTTTAGTTTTTTTTTCGCACAAAAAGTATTCTCGTCGTTTGATAAACTTAGGATTGAGAGTCACTTGGACTATTTTAACGATGTCTTTAATAACTTTTCGGGGAACAAGTTTCAATCTCTTAGAAGCCTATGGATGAGTGATCCAGCTCTCAGATTTAATCAAAAATATCTTAATTCGTGTTCCAAAGATGAACGAAGGTCTTACGGGGTTGGAACAACATGAGGGTGAGTAAATACTGACAGAATTTTCATTTTTGGGTGAACTATCCCTTTAAGACGCATAAAAACAAAAATAAAATAAGTGAAGTTGATTGGTTAGTTGGTTTATTTATGTTTAGATCGACACTACTCTTGAAATACTTTGTAGCAGTGATGCCGAATTTGAGCGCGGGTCATTAGAAATGACAGAGGGCTTCCGTAACAGGGGATATGCTCTAAGTGATATCTCTGCAGCCTATGAACGAGCCAGACTGACGCAACGAGCACATCTCCTAGTTAAAACCAAACGCGATTCAGTGCAAAGACTCTGCTTCTCCACAGATTTCTCCCATATTGGCAGAGAAATAAAACATGCCATTAAGAAACATTGGCACATTTTGCAGAGTGATCCAGCTCTTAAAGCTATATGCGCGGAATAGCCATGTATAACTTTTAAGTGCCCTCGCTCACTGAGAGATAGATTGGTTCACACGAACATGAGCCCTCCACCAAAACCTACGTGGTTACCGGCTCCTCCCTTTGGTTTTTACAGATGTGGGCACTGCACCCATTGCTCTAACTCTAATGATACAAAGCAATTTTTCCATCCCCATTCAGGTAAAAAATACAAGATCAATTCTTTCATTAATTGTAACACCACTCACGTGATTTATATGTTGAAATGTCCATGTGGATTGTTGTACGTAGGTCAGACTAAACGCCCCCTCAAATTACGCATTGCAGAACATAAAGCAGCAATTCGTAACAGAAATATGGACTATGCAATTGCGAGGCACTATGTACAAGCAAATCATGGTTCGAATGCGTCTTTAAAATTTTGGGGCATTGAAAAAATTCTACCCTGCCAGCGAGGAGGTGACATAGTGAAGTCCCTATTACAACGGGAGGCGTTCTGGATTTTTACTCTTAACACAGTAGAACCAAATGGCCTTAATGAGGAACTGGGCCTTTCGTGCTTTTTATAATTCAGGTTTCTATAATTCACACTCCTAGTTGATTATAGACCATGTACATTATATATATATATATTTTTTATTTTTATATATTTTTTTATGCTTGTGTGTGTATATATGTATGTTTATGTGTATGTATCTATGTATGTATATATATGTATGTATGTATATATATATGTATATGTGTATGTATTTATGTGTGTATATGTATATATGTGGAGGTTTTTTTTTTTTTTTTTACTTAAGTGCTTGTATAAGATTGGATAATTGTTGCACCACACCCACCTAGGCCTGTGGCCAATACCTTGAATTTTGACTCTCTAAATTCTGTATATTGTTGCCATTGATTGTTTGACTCTGAAGCGTGTGCATGTGCGTCGAAACGTTGGTCATTCTGTACTAATAAATATATTAAAACGTTCTGTGCTCCGGTCCTGCTTAGACCTTGGGTCCTTTTCCTCACTACTCTTGAAATGTTTGGAGTCAGTAAGTTTTTATTTATTGAAAGAAATGTATACTTTCATTCAGCAAGAATGCAATAAATTGATCAAAAACAACAGTAAAAACATTTATAAGGTTACAAAGTATTTCTATTTCAAATACTATGCTGTTCTTTTGAACTTTCTATTCATCATAGAATCAAGAAAAAAAAATACTATTTTCTACTGTTAAGGTAATGTTTCTTGAACACTAGCATTTTAGAATGAAGGATCACGTGGCACTGAATAAACTGCAGAAATGACTGCTGAAAATTCAGCTTTGCCATGACATAAATTACATTTTAAAATATATTAAAATAATATTTATTTCACAATATTACGGTTTTACTGTATTTTTGATCAACTAAATTCATCCTTGGTGAGCATGAGAGACTTTTTTCAAAAACATTACACAATCTTACCGAACTGTAGTGTATTTAATTGTAGCATTTAAGACTATGTGTTAATGTTAAGACAACAGGTTTTTAATTAATCTTATACAGGTCCTTCTCAAAAAGTTAGCATATTGTGATAGTTAATTATTTTCCATAATGTAATGATAAAAATTAAACTTTCATATATTTTAGATTCATTGCACACCAACTGAAATATTTCAGGTCTTTTATTGTTTTAATACTGATGATTTTGGCATACAGCTCATGAAAACCCAAAATTCCTATCTAAAAAAATTAGCATATCATGAAAAGGTTCTCTAAACGAGCTATTAACCTAATCATCTGAATCAACTAATTAACTCTAAACACCTGCAAAAGATTCCTGAGGCTTTTAAAAACTCCCAGCCTGTTTCATTACTCAAAACCGCAATCATGGGTAAGACTGCCGACCTGACTGCTGTCCAGAAGGCCATCATTGACACCCTCAAGACAGAGGGTAAGACACAGAAAGAAATTTCTGAACAAATAGGCTGTTCCCAGAGTGCTGTATCAAGGCACCTCAGTGGGAAGTCTGTGAGAAGGAAAAAGTGTGGCAAAAAACGCTGCACAACGAGAAGAGGTGACCGGACCCTGAGGAAGATTGTGGAGAAGGACCGATTCCAGACCTTGGGGGACCTGCAGAAGCAGTGGCAGAAACAGCGGCAGAAGCGCCTGACCTGGGCTACAGAGAAGCAGCACTGGACTGTTGCTCAGTGGTCCAAAGTACTTTTTTCGGATGAAAGCAAATTTTGCATGTCATTCGGAAATCAAGGTGCCAGAGTCTGGAGGAAGACTGGGGAGAAGGAAATGCCAAAATGCCTGAAGTCCAGTGTCAAGTACCCACAGTCAGTGATGGTCTGGGGTGCCATGTCAGCTGCTGGTGTTGGTCCACTGTGTTTTATCAAGGGCAGGGTCAATGCAGCTAGCTATCAGGAGATTTTGGAGCACTTCATGCTTCCATCTGCTGAAAAGCTTTATGGAGATGAAGATTTCATTTTTCAGCACGACCTGGCACCTGCTCAGTGCCAAAACCACTGGTAAATGGTTTACTGACCATGGTATAACTGTGCTCAATTGGCCTGCCAACTCTCCTGACCTGAACCCCATAGAGAATCTGTGGGATATTGTGAAGAGAAAGTTGAGAGACACAAGACCCAACACTCTGGATGAGCTTAAGGCCGCTATCGAAGCATCCTGGGCCTCCATAACACCTCAGCAGTGCCACAGGCTGATTGCCTCCATGCCACGCCACATTGAAGCAGTCATTTCTGCAAAAGGATTCCTGACCAAGTATTGAGTGCATAACTGAACATAATTATTTGAAGGCTGACTTTTTTTGTATTAAAAACACTTATTTTATTGGTCGGATGAAATATGCTAATTTTTTGAGACAGGAATTTTGGGTTTTCATGAGCTGTATGCCAAAATCATCAGTATTAAAACAATAAAAGACCTTAGGGATGCTCCGATTGATCGGACGCCGATTATGATCGGCCGATATTGCCTAAAAATAGATTGATCGGCGAACCCCAAAAGCGCCGATCAAAAAAGCCGATCTCGTGACGTAAATTACTCGCGCGACTTTTTCCCACCTGCATGCGTGGCGCACGGGCACACAACAGCTTGGCAGTGGCAACATGAGTTCTCCTTCACCGGAACGAATAGGGAGTCTCCCAACGGATTGAAGCGCGCGTCCAAGTGAAGACCGTGCACCGCGCGAGCCACAACAGAACGCGGTATCTGTGCCACTAATCGCTGCGGCAACGAGCACTTTGATCACTTGATAAAAAAAAAACATTTCAGCGCTAGATCGCGTCTTATTTAACAAATGAACAAAATGAATGCTCTGAGTTAACTGGAGATGTTTTTATTTATTTGTATTGGTACATTCGTGCCGCGAGATGTTTCAAAAGTGGTGGTGGTATTTTATTTTTTTTGTTCTGACGTAGTTGGTTCCTCAACTACATCAGATTCAGATTCAGATTATTTTACTTAATGCCATGTCAGCATTCAAAGCTATTTTCATGGCAAAAATTCAATTATAAAAATACAAATATCATATAAATACAATAAAACAAAACAAATATAAACAAGAAGTCATTTTATACAATATATATTTTAAAATGAACATATGATAAAAAATCCAAAACCTTTTCAGGCATAATCTCATTAAATATGTCCTTTAATGAAGTAACTTCATAAAAGAGCATTCTGCTCAACTACATCAGACGTTCATAATAATAACAGAAAAAAACTTGCCATAGTTTTGTCCTTTTATCAGTAGCCAGTTTTGGTGTAACAAGTTGTACATTTTGTTGCCAATTAGTAAATGTAGTGGGTGTATTAAGAGGCTACAATTTCCAAATATGCCTAAGTGTAACTTGATCCCCTCCCATTAGGCTGATCTGATGTGTGTTGGTCTGCCTGACCCCTCTTTGTTTGGAATAATTTAATGTTACTCTGCCTTATTTGGGAAAGCTGGCCTACAGTAGCCTTAAGACATCTAATTTTCTAAATACAATTAAATAAACACATTTCTACAAATGGTGCAAACTCTGCTAGATTATAGATAAAAGATTCCCATTCCCCTGCCATTCTGTGATCGGCAGTGATCAGCAATCGGCAGATCATGATTTTGGTGATCGGTAATCGGTGATCGGCCCCAAAAATGCTGATCGGAGCATCTCTAAAAGACCTGAAATATTTCAGTTGGTGTGCAATGAATCTAAAATATATGAAAGTTTAATTTTTCTCATTACATTATGGAAAATAATTAACTATCACAATATGCTAATTTTTTGAGAAGGACCTGTATATGTTATATTCAGAATTCAAGTTTTACAGGTTTCAAGCACAATACACAGGTCTATGCTGACTGTCACAGACTAAAACCCTCTCTGAAGATGTCACAAAAAGCTATCTTGCATAACAACATTCACAAGATTACTTAATTCATCCATCCAACAAGATTTTTTAAACAAATTCCTCACCACAGACTGAATAATCACAGTCTTAAAATGTGTAGTTCTGCACATTTCTACTAATGTAGTAGTAACAAGTACCTATAATTATCCTCCTAAACTTGACATCTGAAAATGTTTAGATCAGACAGCAGAAAACAATATTGCTCCAGTGTTGCAAACTAATTCATTGAAAATTAGATCACTATTCTAGCGGTTCAGGCCAGGCCCATGATTCACTTGACAGATTGATCACCCTGTATAGAGCAGAACAGCTTTCTTCAGGGCCTTGTGCACAGAGAATTGCTCACTCCGTGTGCTCTGAGAAGAGCATGGCATCCTAAAGCTCTGTCTAATGGCAACTCCCTGGATGACATCTGGACTGAGGGTGTATTTGTCTCACTTACAGCGGTTAAGTCATAGAGAAAATCAAAGTTAATTTTGCATTTCGAGGTACACTGGGTTCAAGTGACAGCCATGAGGTGCCAGTGATGTTCATGTTCTTGTGGGTTTATAATTGTCCTGACTGTGTATAATTATATTTTAAAGGATGAGGTACACCCCTAAACTACATGACTACAACATTTACAAGTGCAAACTAGGGAGCAACAAAAGTTTGCCTTTCGATATTTAGGTAGACTCTCTAATTTTCTGGTGCTCCGTGCAGAATATGAAAAAATATATATGCTCTGTGGTTGGATGTAATACAACGTCTGTATGTGTGCTGACATTTTTATAGGTTACTGCATTTCTTTTTTGATATTAAGAGTGAACTAGAGAGCTGACAGAACACCCAGAGAGGGTAAGTTGTCCTTTTTAAATTAATATACCACATAAATTTTCCCCAAAGGGTACATAATAAAAATGTCTTGAAGGCGGAAAGGTCTATAAAGATTTCTATGTTTTCCAAGACTGTTGTCCAAAAATCTATCATTACAAAATAGGACTCTCAAGAAGCTAAATTTAAAAAAAAAAAAATAGTATGCCAAAAATGAGTAATGGTTGATTTGGCACTAATAACCTCTGAGGTAATGATATTCATAATTCAAGCTAATTGGACAAAGAATTCATCCATTTCCAACACCAAGATTATTTTCACTACATTATGTTAAAAATATTGACTGTGTGCATCTAAGCCTGTGAAGTGTAAATGATGCACATCTTCCCAAGAAGCATAGCCAGAGCTCTGGAACTGGTTTATGAAATGTCCTTGACTGAGGAATCTGAGCATTTATGAGATACAGAATGAGATATGGGTAATGCGTCTCACCTACATTTAGTTTTTTTGGCTGACAGGAAATGGATGCACAGGACATTCAAAATGCATAGAGATTACAAGGCCAAGGCGTACCAGAAAAAAAAAAAAAAAAACTGGAAAAAAACACCAACTTAGTGTTCTTGATAAAGTTAAAAGTTACAAAACAAAATGGTCCTACAATAATAATAAGGTGCTGTCGGTTTGTATATACTAGGGCTGTCCACCTTTCAGCAGAGTTTAGCGCCATCCCTTATTATACACACCTGAATCATCTAATCAATGTCTGTGTCAGAAATCGCCTCTATACCCTAATAAAGTCAAGTCAAGTCACCTTTATTTATATAGCGCTTAACCCTCTGGGGACCAAGGGGTTTTTGGGGCCCTTGGGATGTTTTGACATGCACTGACATTTGTGCTTTTTTCAGTTATTTATAAACATGTTAATGGCAAAGGTGTAAATTCACTCTATATAGCACAAACGGGGCTACCATAATATGTGAGCAACATGTATGTACATGTTTGTATTTTTGAGAGAATATTATTTATGCATGGTTATTGAAAAACTTAAAAATAAAAGTTTCTGAAATAAGGCCACAAAACACATATTGATTATTTCTTCACAAAACTTTTGAAAATTGTATCACATAGTCTAGAGCAGGGTTTCTCAAACTCGGTCCTGGAGGGCCGCTGTCCTGCAGAGTTTAGCTCCAACCCTGATCAAACACACCTGAGCAAGCTAATCAAGGTCTTCAGGCTCACTAGAAACTCACAGGTAAGTGTGTTTGATCAGGGTTGGAGCTAAACTCTGCAGGACAGCGGCCCTCCAGGACCGAGTTTGAGAAACCCTGCTCTAGAATATTTGCTCCAAAACTATGTGAGAATCATCCTGACTACTCATTCAGATAAGTCAATAAAGTCTTTTAGAATGTGTATGACGTGTTTTGTTTGAGAAAGCTTTATGCGAGGAGGCGTGATCTCTCATTAATATGTATGGCATTTCACACCTGAGAAAGACAAAGACCCTCCCATAATGGCCCTATTAGGTGCGATCAGGCCCTATCATTACGAGGAGCCTTGCACAAAGAATGAGAAGATTTAAAAAAGAATGGCTTTTAGATTGTTTGGATTTATTTACAACACAACATAATCCAAAGATACACAACCAAGGACTGGTTTCTGGTTAAAATTGCTTTTTAATTATACACACACACACACACACACACACACACACACACACACACACACACACACACACACACTGCTTAGAATAAGTGAACACAACCATGCTAAAGTTGACTAAAAAGAAGAATAAAAAATCTTAATGCCTTAATTTAAAAAATGAGGAAAACTCCAACCTTTAGGGACATGAATAATGTCCCTGAATTCTTTGTGAATGAATAATGTATCGCAAACAATTAAATGTTCTTCTTTAAAATACAGGGAGCATACGTCTGGACACTTCTATCACACACCCTTCACCATATAGACATGGTTTTATTTCAGTTCAAAGTTCAAAGTTAGAGTTGGAAACATCTTGAAAAGAAAATTGTCTTTTTCCATAAATGTCTTAGTTTAATCATACATATTTCAAAGTTGAGAATTCATTATTTTGATATAGCTTGCATTGGAACAAACATCTTAGTTGATTAGTTTATTGACAAAACATAAGCGTATTTGATGTCTTTATTTTGAAGCTTATTTGAAGCTTATTTGATTTGAAAAACTTTATCCAAAACTAGTCAACGAAATGTTATTTTATTTCGTCTCTAACAGTGCGTATCTGTGCGTTCATTCATTCATTTACACACACACACACACACACACACACACACACACACACACACACACACACACAGAAACATGATTCACATTTAAACAGTATGCTATTTTTCCGTTTACAGACACTAACGTTATTCTATATCGCGATTAGAACAAAGCACAAGCATAAAACACTTACACTTGTCAGCTGAATCTGTTGCTCCTCCTCGAAGTGAAAATAAACCAGCACTTCTGTGGTAAATGTCCCAGGATTATTCCTCATAGCCGCGCAAGACGAATCTTAATCTGACTAAAAAATATAGTGTGTTTACAGAATTTGCCTGGGGGCGTTTATCTATTTTGCAAATGGCCTCAACACATTATCTTACGAATAGCGCACTCTGCGAGTGGGTGTGAACAAATTAACATTAACGATAATGAGCTGAGACAGGAGAAACTGTACTTCTCTTTAGTTTCAGACAGATTACATTGCAGGAGAATATTTGTTTTAAATGTGAATTGTTTTATTTAAAAGTAGAAATTTAAAGCGTTCTTTAGACGTATGTTTCATGTTTGTGTGATAAGTATTAGCGGAGTTTCCTTTCATTTTCCAGACATGTTTCAGAAAGATTTTTGCGGAGACAGAGTGAGCTGAAAGCGCACCCTGTTTATTTTATTTATTTAAAAAAAACACAAGGTTTTGATGTTAATGTGAGTGTACACAAAAAAGAAGACCCTCTATAGTTTATAATCATGTATTGATTTTATTTATATGACCATAAATGACGGAGTATTTTAAGTCTATGTAGCTGCTATGTGAAAAAAAAACAGCAAAACGCACGGGTGCGTTCTTGGTCCCCAGAGGGTTAATATAATACAGATTGTTTCAAAGCAGCTTTCCAGTGATAACAGCAAAATGATTCAATGATGCAAGTCTTTTAGCAGACTATATTAGTGGAGTAATGTAGGCAATAGTGAATGAAGGTGTAGGAGGCAATTTCTGATACAGCTTTCTGATTCAGGATCACTACAAGCTTCCAGGCAGGTGTGTTGGAGCTAAATTCTGCAAGAAGGTGGCCCTCCGGGAACAGGATTAGATATCCGTGGTGTGTACTAGGGATGGGCATTTGAAGCAAAAATAAAATTTGAAGATCGTTGGGTATTATTCGCTTATATTCGAAAATCGCACCCCTCCCCCACATGCACGCACACATGCATGTATAGGCTACACACGAAGTGGTGTGACGCTTAAATATAAATTAAAAAACTTAAACATACGTTTCATATTTATTTTTAAATAATGTTTTTTTTATTATTATTTCATCTATGTTGATTATATGAAAAGGGAACCGCATGAGATGAGTATAATAGAATCATAAGATGCCCAATATTACGGGAGACATTTGGAGTGGGTCAGACATCATTTTGACCACTTAAATAAGTTTTGTTTTGTAGAAAGCCTTTCTTTAAAGTGAATTTCGTTTTGTATAAATTGTATCTTAATTTTAATCAATGTTTCATCAACCAATTTCCTGGATTTATAAGTAAATAAGAAGCAAATATAGCAGGCAATATAATCAGGACACGGAGGCGCCGGTGCGTGAACTGGAGCGCGTCTCATAAATGAACCAAAACTCAGCGTATAAGCTACTTGCCTCACAGTCTTGAGAAATATATCTATAGAAAGCTTGAAATGTCTACTTTTAAACAAAACAACTGAAAACGAAAAGAAATGGGCTACTCTCTGCTTATGTAGGCTTATTCGGATGAAGTGTGCATTTCTCTCTAATGGCACGTTAACTACTGCGAAGATGGCGAGTAAGCATCGTCAACTTCATCTTTGCAGCCGACACTGACACAGAAAACACTAGTTTATTAATAAACAATTAAAATGTCTCATGCATAATCATTACTTTTGTCAGTTCTTTGTGGCATGCTTTATATGCGTGCTAGGCAATATATTACGACAGTAACCTATTGTTTAGTATTCTCTCCCATATATATTTAAGTAATTCAATTAATATAAATATGCGATTAGACTAATGGCTTAAATGAACTACTACTAGTCGACAGGGGCGTCACTAGGATTTTCATTTTAGGGGGGCTAAGCCCCAAATGAGGGTATGATTTTTTTTTTAAATAATTTAAAAAAAGTTAACACTTTAGTTTAGGATCTAATGCTCACTATCAATTTCATTACCATGCAAAGGCAGGGTTTTATAATCACTGTGGTCCCAAATGTGAGGTAGGGCATATAGGGGGTTTCAGGGTTTCCCTGAGAAAATTTTGATTTCTCTGATTACATATGTGCATTTTAAGATGTTTTGAAGGCCAAAAAAATTGGCTAACAGCTTTAAAATTATGTCAGTGGGCAGCTGATTATTTTTCTCTCCTCATCAGCATCACACTCTTTTTTTCTTTGTTTTTCTCTTGCCTTGTCTCTCTCTACCCCTCCTGAAGCTGAGCTTTGACTGATATAGGCTTTTCATTTTTGTCTGTCAGTGAAGAAAGTAAACATAGGGTCAACTGATAGGTTGCATTCACAATATGTAGGCTACACATTCATTATTGATCTTATGCCTAATACAGGGCCGTAGACAGGGCTTTATAATCAAAGAGGTCCTAAATTTGAGGTTGGTAGGGGTTCAAATTTTTTATTTCTCTGATATGTGCATTTCAAGACGTTTTTAAGACAAAAAAAGGATAAGACATAGCTTTAAAACCATGTCAGTGAGCAGTAGATTATTTGTCAATACCTGCTCTCTCCTCATCTCCATCACTCTTTCTTTTTTTCTCAGTCTCTTCATCCCTTTCTCTTCCCCTCCTAAAGCTGAGCTTTTTTAATTTACTAAAGGCTACAATTTGTATTATATTCTCAATATGTACACATTCATTATTAATCTTGTGCCTAACATGATGAAAACGGCTTTGTTAATTAATGTTCCTTGTCCCCTCACAATGACAGTAAACTAATTATTACATTACACGTTACATAGGCCTATTTTCAGTTCAAAATGGCGAAAATAGACAAAACTATATTAGTTTGCCTGATTATTTTTTGTCATTCGTTTAACATTTATGACCTAAAAAAATGTCAAATATAAAATGTTAAGTTTAGCTACTTACATCTTACCTCACACTTGACCGCACGCGTCGAGTCGCACTGTTAAAAAATTTGCGCTCAGCACAGCGTCTGTGAACATAAAGCCCGTCTACTTTGATTTGATTGGTCATCTCAAATATTCTGACATTGACGAGCAGTGACAGACCAATGAGGCTCAGATGAACACACACACACACACACACACACACACACACACACACACACACACACACACACACACACACACACACACACACCCTGTCCTCTGTTTCTGACGTGCTCTGTGCTCGGCGCCGCTGCGGATTAAAGAGGAAGAACGCGCTGAATCTGATTATAACAAGACTGAAGCGAACACGAATTTCTGTAGCCTACATTAATCACAAATTTTTAGGGGGGCTAGGCAGAAGCTAAAGCCCCCCTAAAAAGGGCCAAGCGACGCCCCTGCTAGTCAACTAGAAAAAAACTTTAGTCGTGCATTTATTTCACATATTTTCTAACCAGATGTCACAACCCAGCAAACATGCCAGTGCGGGCCCACTGTGGGTAAGTGTGGGTTTTCTGTGGGACAGTGTGGGCAAGGGCAAACCCTTTGGGGCCCCATGTGGGCTTTCTGAGGGCAAGCCCACAGTGGGCTTGCCCACAGAAACCCCTTAAGGGCCCCTAGTGGGTTAGCCCATGTGGGGCCCATAGCAGTTTCGCCCATTTGGGCCCCCATGAAGGTTTACTGTGGGCAACCCACTGTGGGTTTGCCCACAGAAAACCCACACGGGCCCCCAGTGAGTTAGCCCATGCGGGGCCCACAGCTGTTTTTCACTATGGGGCCCCCATGAGGGTTTACTGTGGGCAACCCTCTGTGGGTTTGCCCACAGAAAACCCACACGGGTCCCCAGGCAGTTAGCCCATGTGGGGCCCATAGCAGTTTTGCCCATTTGGGCCCCCATGAGGGTTTACTGTGGGCAACCCACTGTGGGTTTGCCCACAGAAAACCCACACGGGCCCCCAGTGGGTTAGCCCATGCGGGGCCCATAGCTGTTTTTCACTATGGGGCCCCCATGAGGGTTTACAGTGGGCAACTCACCATAACAGTACATTGTTTTAAGTTGTTTAACAGTCATATGTTTTAAGATTAGAAGGTTTAAGATTAGAAGGTTTAAGATTAGAAGCTTAATCAAACTATTTAAAGATCCCGTGAAATGTCATAAATGTTATTTCATTCAACAGTCCATAATTAACTAAAACTGCACATAATGGATTATGAGCATGTGCATTTAAAATAACAAATTTGTGACTTATAAGGAATTATAAAAAATAATATAGATGTAACTATATATTGTAGGTCTTAGTGAGTGTTTATAAATATATTTATAGAATAGTAATATTGCTCATAAATAAGTATAAATGGTGCTATAATTCATTATAAGCATGGACTGCATAGAAAGTGTTACCGTATTTATTAAATAAAATTAACTTATTTGTCACAATAAAAACAATGCAAATGGTTTACTGATTTGTTTTGGTATTCATCAGTGATGTATATTTATTATAATAAAATTATATATTGTTGATACTAATAAATATATCACTGATGTAACGACTGAGACCAATCACAGGCCCGTAATTTCATTACCATCTTTCATTTATATAAAGCATTGTTTAGTGTTCTTTTATATTCTCCTTTAATGTAAAAAAAAAAAAAAAAAAAAAAAAAAAAAAACCTTGGGTCATAGAACTACACAATGATTTTTAAATTCATTATTTAAAATGAATGATATTTTAAATTGTTAAATGTGGTAATTCTAGATGTTTAAATGCTGCGTGCCTTTTGAATTGTTCTATGGTTTCGCGTGCGCGTAAACATTGAGTCGTATTCAAGACAGGAGCGCACGCGAGCAGATGGAAACCATGGAAACAAGGAAACCATCAACTGACAAACAGCAAAACTAGCGTCTCTCGCTGTTGTTTTCGCTTCTTTCAGGTAAGTTTAGTTAACAAAATCACACAAATAATACATACAAACGTTCCTGACACCTTTCTTATGTATAATTGATACGCTTCTGTTGAATATTTACTTTATAGAAATGGTTTTGTGACTTTAAAAAGTCCGTTAGCATCTCAACCGTTTTCAGAATAGGTAAGTTAAGTTAACGTTACACTTGAGCTTTTGTTTTACATAAGTTTGGGGTTTTAATCACACCTTTGTGTTGATAACAGTTTTTGATAGTTTTGTTTTGCTGGTAATTTGTCAATGGGTTATTGGAAGTAAGCTAATTTATTTAGCTAACCTGAAAGAATTCACTGTAACGTACTGTTAATCAGTGACGTCACTTACAAAGATTGATAATAAAAGTGATTTCAGGAGGGACAGAAAAAAAACCTCCACAACAAAGGGGGAATTATTGTTTAATCATGATAATAATTTCATATGCATTTATTGCACAATATATATATTACCTTAAGATTATATATCTATCTATCTATCTATCTATATATATATATATTCTTTATCTTTTCTGCATTTCATCTCTAGCTTGCTTCCTTGTAATAAACCCTTTGTTCTATTGTAAATCCTATGTAACATTGTTGGCTCTGTGACACATTGCATGTTATGTTCTAGAACCTTTGTTGTGGAGGGTTTTTTTTTTTCTGTCCCTCCTGAAATCACTTTTATTATCAATCTTCTAGAAGATCATCATGCTGATGGCCTGCTGCACCCCCTGTCCAAGACAACCTCCACGGCTATGAACTCGACTAGTAAGCAAAACCTCAAACATACTGTTCAAAAGTTGGGGGTCTGTAGGTTTATGCTTTTTAATGAAGTCTCACACTTTACATTCATTAACCCCAGTTTTTTTCAGTGATATTGTCCCTGAGAAGCCTGAAGGCTAAATAGGCGGCAAATATAATGTTATAAAGGTCATAGTTATAATAATTAATTTAACTATTATGATAACAGGATATCATGGTCATTGGTATATATATATATTTTTTTTTTTTTCTCTAGGTGTGTTTTTAACTATGTTGGCCAATGAGACAGACACCATACTGTCCAACTCAAAGGTATTTATTTATTTTTATGTATTTTTTATTGATGAATACTGAAATTCTTTTCACTTTTAAATGCTGCATTCAGGGAGTCGACAACTTTAGGCACGCATGTTATTTTTCACAGATATCTGGCCAGTTTACTCATGGCTCATACTCTTATGCCTGGCTCACACTATAGGAGTTTCAGGCCGATTTATGCCCGATTTCCCCCTCCCGAGAATCGGAGAAAATATCTTGTCGAGGACTCGATCGGTTCCGATGTTCGGTGCAGATTATCTGGTAATGTGAGGCGTTCACAGATTGAATCTTGCACCTCCCGATCTGCTCTTACACAAATCGGGCTCGCCCCGATCATATCAAACATGTTTGATATTTATCGGGATGAGCAAGATTGTGATTACGTCAGTACTGTTACAATAGCCAATAAGAAAGAAGTATGGCTGTCGTGGTGAAGGAATTTCCATTGAGGTCATTTTGAGTGACTCAACAGCGTGATATGCGGTCTTATCTTTATTTATTTATTTATTATTTATTTAGTAATAAATAAATAAAGTGTGTAAGTGCATGAAGACTAGTACATGTTCAGTAATGAAACGGAAACTAAAAATCGCATTGAAACAAAGTGGAGTAAACAGAAGATACAATGTCAAAATAAGGGTTCACATAATATAATAACAGAACATAAACCTGACAATAAGCTTGTTAGATCATTGTTATATAACAGTTAGTTCCGATCCTTGAATCTCACTTTACGAGAGGCTTTCTGCAGATATTTCACCAGTATCGTCATTGCTCATCTCTGCGTGTTATATAAATTGTCAATCAGTGCAGTTACACTGTTACGGCACTAGGTGGCGACAAGGTAATGTCTTTGATTGAGTAATTAAATTGTTCATTCAATGGAAATGTAAAATAATGCAGATTCATTCTAAGATGTATGTAATAAAACAAGTAGTTAATTATTTTAAATATTTAATTTTAACTTTGAGCTCCACTTTATAAGGCTCAACTGAAACGCTGAAGGTGATACGTCACTTCATAGAGCTCAATGGCATTGATTCATTGTATTGACTAGAGCTGACGCCATTCATTAGAAATATCCTTAAATGTTAAAAGGATGATTTTTTTTTTTAAGATTTCGCATTCCTTGGTCACGGCAACCTTTTCACGAATATGACTTGATATGAAGGACAGATATTTTGTTTACATCCACTTTTCCGCTTTCGATCTGTTGCGTGAGATCACGTGATCATGGTGGAATCATATCAAGGCGCTTCCTCTGGCACGATAATCTTAATAACATTGTGTAGTGTGTGATGTGCCGCGATTTTCAAATCTTGTAGTGTGAGCATGTTTAAGATTTGAGGGAAGACAATCTGCAAAGATTCTCCTTAAGTGTGTGCTGCAACCAGATTTCACAATCGGTTAGGATTTTAAAACTCCTGTAGTGTGAGCCAGGCATTAGCCTTTAAAATGTTTGAATTTATATCCACTATGCAATATCAGGGGGTAAAGATATCATTTGAGTTGTTAAAGTTATGGCTATGCTCTTGTTACCAGATGAGATGTAATCATTTGACCCTGTGATTCTTCAGGATCAGATCTTGATGCCATCCACACTCAGTACATGACGAAGGTGAGTATCACAATAGCTGCCACTATCACAAACCAAGAGACAGAACACAACAGGCCTTCATCCATATGAACTCACCCATACGTAGGGATAGGTACCAAAACCCGGTATTAAACATTAAACGGGCCCTGGGGCCAAATTAAGGAAGACAGCATAAGCCTAGACATTATCAGTTCTGCTGACGGTACTGAAGAAATTACACACACTATTTATTATAGACATTGTCTTGCAAATTCTGTGAGGATTAGGAGGGGTGTTTTAAACAGTCTTCATACAACATGTTTTTCAGGCTGGTTGTTTGTAATTTTGTAAGAGTAGGAAGAAAATAAAAACCTTAATTAAAGGATAATTTCGGTATTTAGCACTTTGAGTCTATTTTCTAGTTTGTTTTGGATGAACTGGAGTGGTGGACTTAGAAATTTTGACAATGGGTCCTGTCTCGACCTTTTGACTCTTTTAGGATCGCCTCTGACCGCTTCAGAGTGGCTGTCTACGAGCATACTGAAAAAAACCTTAAACAACCCTGTCCTTAAAACAACCCTTAACGTTAGTTTTCAAAACTGTGCAACTCACCGAGTGGTTAGTGGTGTTCGTTGATGTTCCGAAACAAGTAGCGTAGCGAAATACAGTTTCTGTCGTGTTTTATTTGGCATTTTTTAAAATTCCATTGATATCTGTTGAAGGACTCAGTGCTCGTTGATATTACTGCGCTACCGGATACCGAAAGGGGTCTGTTTACATTTGGTTGTAGTCTTTTCGCTCGGTTCTCCGTCTCTCTGAAGGCTAGCGTGAGCAGAGCAACTGCGGCAAAGTGGTTGTCGCCATCAAGTGGTCGGGAGTGTGCTAACGCTTCAGACTCAAATATCGAGCGGAAGTTTATACGCGGTTGTGAGGTATCTGAAAATATAGTTCTACCATAGTAAATAACACGGATTGAAAGCATACATTGCGCCGATATATTTGTTTTTAATCATCAACGAACACCACTAACCACTCGGAGAGTTGCACAGTTTTGAAAACGAACGTTAAGGGTTGTTTTAAGGACACGTTTGAGTATGCTCGTAGACAGCCACTCTGAAGCAGTCAGAGGCGATCCTAAAAGAGTCAAAAAGTCAAGACACGACCCATTGTCAAAATTTCTAAGTCCACCACTCTAGTTCATCCAAAATAAACTAGAAAATAGACTCAAAGTGCTAAATACCGGAATTATCCTTTAAACATTTATGAAACGAATGTTCATGTTTTGTAAATGATTAGTTAATCATTAACTAAGCAATTGTAAATTACTTATAACTGAATCTACAAAACATGACACATACAACAATTAACATATCACTTATTAAACATTTATGAAACGCATAATCATGTTTCATAAAAAATGACTTAATTATTTACTAATCACTTGTAAATGACTTGTAACAGAATTTACAAAACATACATAAAATGTTAGTATATCACTTGCTAATCATTTATGAATGTTTTGTAAACCCTTAGTTCATAATTAACTAACCACTTATAAATTACTTACAACTGAACGTTATTATAAGCCGCAGCTCTCTCATTGACCTAGTCAGTCATTCTCTCAGTTGAGCATTTATAAATAGCACCTGGAACAACAGTTCAACCCTTATTCTGTTTTTAACATTTGTATTTCTATTGATCCTTTCTCACTTAGATGCTGTGACAAAAAGCAGTCAAGCCACTGCATGTGAAGTGGAAGCCTCTATAAAGACATGGCTCCGTGATGCCAGGGACAGAGATGGGGGAAGGCAAGGAAGGGCCAGAACTGCAGAAATACCTACTGGTGCCCCTGAGGGGATTGCTTTTTAATTTAATTTGACGTGTTTTAAGTGTTCTGTGTTTCTGTTTTTGTGGTTATTGCTGTTTTAAACTGTATTATTATTAATTATAATTATTATTAAATATAAATAAATTATTTGGGGGAAAAACGTGACCCTCGATTTATTGCTGCTAACAAGTGCAATTGTACTGCATATAGTAATATGGGTGTACATACTCTGTGCTCAAACTTTGCACCTGCACCCACAGTGTGCCCACATCCAGCCCACATGAGGGCCTGCTCTAATTTGTGTGGGCCAGCCCAATGTCAGCCCACACTTTGGACTGTCCCACTGGGGCCCCACCTGGGTCCCAAAGTGTGGGGCCCACACGTGCCCCGCATTTCACGTCACAGTGGGCCCATCTGGGCCCACAGTGGGCTGCCCGCAATGGACCCACATGGGCCCCTATAAGGGTTTGCTGTGGGCCCACAACTGGCCCCAATGGGGGCCCACTCTACTTACTGTGGGCCTGCCCACAGTCAGCCCACACTTTTGGGCTGTCCCACAGGGGCCCCACCTGGGTCCCAAGGTGTGGGGCCCACACGTGCCCCGCATTTCACGCCGGTATCTGGGCCCACAGTGGGCTACCCGCAAGGGCCCCAAAGAAGCATGTTTGCTGGGAAGGGGCATTCTGAGCGAGTGACGCTGTGTGGACTGAGCGAGCGAAGCGCAATCTTCAGAAAGGCGATCTCTGCTCTTGAGGAAATATTACCACTCTGATCACATGCTCTGGTGTGAGACAATGTGTATCTTCTTCTGTTGTCTGAGAGTTAATTGACATCTTTTAGATGTGTTATTGGCATCGCCACCCTCTGGTTACATGAACGTGTCACCACCGC
Organism: Gila orcuttii; assembly: GCA_026230005.1. Taxonomy (NCBI): domain Eukaryota; kingdom Metazoa; phylum Chordata; class Actinopteri; order Cypriniformes; family Leuciscidae; genus Gila; species Gila orcuttii. The sequence continues at coordinate 43,856,555 of JAPDVR010000004.1, read as the reverse complement.
ATCAGAACCAAAAACATGGGGATTTTTTTTAAAGACAATAAATCGCACAACCTATTCGAAATTCTATAATAAAATCAACTAATCGAATATTCGAAAATCGTGACTCATCCCCAGTGTATACTATATGTTCACCTGTTTTTATAGGACATTTTACAGTTTGCATTACAAATGTTGTTACCTTACAGTTGTAGTTGCATCTGTGCACTTCAAACGATTTCCTAATTGCATACAAGCATTATCAAATTAAATAAACAAATAACTGGCCGGTGTTTTGGCCACTTTAAGATTATTTGAATTGTGTGATACCTGGAACTTTATATTATAAATTACCAGTGCTCTTCAATTCTTTATCTAGCACACCCTGAGCACACTCTGTTTTACTGCGTACCTGCTGCAGTTCTTGTCGTAGCTCCGTGCAGCTCAGCTCCAGCTTGTCTCTATCTTCATGCGCCGCTTTGAGCAGACTTTGCAACTCTGTGTTGTCACTGGCGCTTTGCACCGCCTTCAACTCAGCTACCTTCTGCCTCTCCACCTCAACCTGCGCCTTCAGAGTGACATTCTCCACTCTCAAAGCCTCCGTGGCTAGCCGCTGTTCCTCAGTTTTCCTCACCGCCTCATCTTTAGCAACCTTCTCGCTATCCAGATGCCCTTGAAGAAGCTCTAATTCTTCACTTAAGCCCTTAACAGAAATTTGTGCCTCCTGATTCTCCTTTTCCAAAGCTCTAAGACTCCCTGTGAGCTGCTGCTGGATGTCAACCAGCTTCTCTCTTTCGAAGCGGGAGCTCTCCACTTGCTCAGCCAAACGCTGTTCAAGCTCTGCAACACGAGAGGCACGTGAAGCCTCAGCTTCTTGACTTTGGGCTTGTTCTCTGAGCCTCTGGAGAAGGGACTCGTTCTGTTGGGCCAAGAGTTCTACACGCTCCCTTTGCTGCTGTAGGGAAGTCTGTAAGAGGCCCTTCTCCTCCGCCAGACGCTCATTTTCAGCTGTTAGCTCCTGGACAACCTGTTGCTGGTCAGCCAGCTCCTGTAGAGTGGCCTGTAGTTCTTCGGCTGTACTGTGGTGACTCTCTTCCATCTTCTGGATGCGGTCTGTCAGGGACTCCACTGAGAGCTCCTTCACCACACCACTGGGCACCACACTCTTAATGCTGCTACTGACTGAGTCTGAAAGTGAGGGAATATTCTCAAACTCTGAGGAGTCTGAGGAGGGTAAAGGAGAGCCTTTGATGTCACTACCAGATGAGACAGAAGTTTTAAGGTGGCTTCCATTGACAGCATCTGAAGTGGTGTTATCTGGTAAAACCCCATTAACTGAATCCTTGCTGGAGCTGGTGAGCAGTGTTGTAGTGCTCTCTATTGTAATAAGCTTCTGCTTCAAAGCCTGATTCTCTTCCCGCAAGGTGGCCAACTCACGCTGAAAACGTCCATTCTTCTCCCTCAGTTCCCCTACAAGCACCTGGATATCGCCAGGCTGTGCCGGTGTCTTTTCTATCTCTGAATTCCCCTCTGGTGTACCAGCCTCTGATGATGAATCCTTCCCTTTATGTCGTTGGAGCTCCGTCCGTAACTTACTGATCTCAAATTCTTTGGTTTTGGCCTCAGCCAGAAGCTCCCTCACCTGACTCTCCAGCAGGGTCTTGTCCAAAACAACAGACTCTGCTTTGGTCTTGACAGAGCCACGAGAATGCTTGGCCAGCGCGGACAGGCTGGAGGTGCTGGCACTGCTGACCATCTTTTTGGCTATAGAGCTTTTCTGCTGGTCACGCAATGAGAGACGTTCTCTGGAGATGCTTTGCGGGATCTCACGAGGAGCTGGGATCCCTGACTTTTTGGTTGACTGGACACCTGGGTAGAGAGGAAAAAAATATGTTTTGTTAGTGTTAGATATCTTAGTCATAGTATATGCCGTATAGTATAGTCATACAGTTGTGGTCAGAATTAAATGGCACCCCTGGGAAATATGATTAAAAATGGCTGTAAAAAATAAATCTGCATTGTTTATCCTTTTGATCTTTCATTAAAAAAATTCACAAAAATCTATCCTTTAATTTAAGTAAAAGAATTGAAAGTGGGGGGTAAATCACATTATGAAATAAATGCTTTTCTCCAAAACACACTGGCCCTAATTATTGCCTCCCTGTTATTAAATACTTTTTGCAACCTCCTTTTACCAAGATAACAGCTCTGAGTTTTCTTCTATAATGCCTGATGAGTATAACATAATAACTGACAAGAGATCAGAGACCATTCCTCCCAACAGAATTGCTCCAGATCCTTCAGATTCACAAGTTCATGTTGGTGCTTCTTGTCTTCAGTTCAGCCCACTCATTTTTTATAGGGTTCAGTTTAGGGGACTGGGACGGTCATGGCAGAAGCTTCATTTTGTACTCCGTTACCCATTTTTTTAGTTGATTTTGATGTTTGTTTTGGACCGTTGTCCTGATGGAAGATCCAACCACGGCCCATTATAAGATTTCTAGCAGAGGTAGTCAGGTTTTGATTTTTTATCTGTTGGTATTTGCTAGAATCCATAATTCCATGTATCTGAACAAGATGTCCAGGACCTCCAGCAAAAAAAAAATAGGCCCACAATGTCATGGTGTGGGTTTTGTGTCTTGTTCCTTGTTCTTGTCGGTCATGTGATTCCCTGTTTGCCATGTGTCTTGTTAATTGTCTGATCATTGTTCCCATGTGTTTCTGATTAGCCACGCCCCCTTGTTATCTTGTTTAGCTTGTTTTCCTGTCTATTTATACCTCTGTGTTTCAGTTGTGGTTTGTCGGTCGTTGTTGTTGCTTCAGTGTTCGTGTCCTGAGTTCCGTGTTCCTTTGTTTCACCTGTTATTTTATTAAATTAGCTGCATTTGGATTCTCTCTCTGCTTCGTCCTTGCTGCATCATCACAGAAAGACCGACCCTAAACATGAATCCAGCAGCAAAACTTGTATGTCTCCGTCAAGGGAATCTATCAATTGAGGACTACGTGAGGGACTTTTTGGAGCTGGCTCATCTGTCTCGTATGGACGATTTATGTCTGATGATATTTTTTAGGGGAGGCTTATCTGAACCGCTCGGTACATTCATGCCCATGCATGACTTTAACGGGACCCTGGAGCAGTATATCGACTTGGCCCTTTTATTGAGCGGTTCGGCATTTACTGTGGGCTTGGTGGATGAAGAACCTCGCAAGCTCACAGTACCCCCTGAGCCTGAGTCCTTTCACGTCAGTCCCGTCGAGACCGACCTGCCGGAGCTTATACCTGCTGAGCCAGAGCTTCATGTCAGCCACATCCAGCCAGAGCTTCAGGTCAGCCACGTCCAGCCAGAGCTTCACGTCAGCCACGTCCAGCCAGAGCTTCACGTCAGCCACGTCCAGCCAGAGCTTCACGTCAGCCACGTCCAGCTAGAGCTTAACGTCAGCCACGTCCAGCCAGAGCTTCACGTCAGCCACGTCCAGCCAGAGCTTCACGTCAGCCACGTCCAGCCAGAGCTTCACGTCAGCCACGTCCAGCCAGAGCTTCACGTCAGCCACGTCCAGCCAGAGCCTCACGTCAGCCACGTCCAGCCAGAGCCTCACGTCAGCCAAGTCCAGCCAGAGCCTCACGTCAGCCACGTCCAGCCAGAGCCTCACGTCAGCCACGTCCAGCCAGAGCCTCACTTCTGCTGACCCAGAGACGGTTCACGTCACGTCTACCCAGTCAGAGCCTGTTCACGTCACGTCTGCCATGTCAGAGACTGGTCACGTCACTTCCTCCGAGCCAGTGTCTACGGACAAGATGGCCGAGTCAGAGACGGTTCACGTCACTTCTGCCAAGCCAGAGACGCTTCACATTACTTCTACAGAGCCAGTGTCTACAGACAAGATGGCCTATCCATAGTCGGTTCACGTCACTTCCTCCGAGCCAGTGTCTACGGACAAGATGGCCGCCTTCGAGCCAGTGTCTACGGACAAGATGGCCGATCCAGAGTCAGTTCACGTCACTTCCTCCGAGCCAGTGTCTACGGACAAGATGGCAGAACCAGAGACTGTTCATATCACTTCTGCTGATCCAGAGACTGTTCACGTCACTTCCTCCGAGCCAGTGTCTACGGACAAGATGGCCGCCACCGAGCCAGTGTCTACGGACAAGATGGCCGCCTCCGAGCCAGTGTCTACGGACAAGATGGCCGCCCCCGAGTCTGTTCCTGTTCCCAAGCCAGAGTCTGTTCCTGTTCCCGAGCCAGAGTCTGTTCCCGAGCCAGAGTCTGTTCCTGTTCCCGAGCCAGAGTCTGTTCCTGTTCCCGAGCCAATGTCTGTTCCAGAGCCAGTGCCTGTTCCAGCGCCAGAACCAGTGTTTGTTTCTGTGTTTGTGTCTGTTCTTGTGGCTGTTACAGTTTTGGTGTCTGTTCCTGAGCCGGTGTCTGTTCCTGAGCCAGTGCCAGTGTCTGTTCCAGAGCTGGAGCCAGTGGCGGTTCTAGAGCCAGAGCCGGTGCCGTCAGTTCCAGAGCCAGTGTCTTCACCGCCCTGGCTGCCCGAAGGGTCTTCACCGCCCTGGCTGCCCGAAGGGTTTTCACCGCCCTGGCTGCCCGAGGGGTCTTCACCGCCCTGGCCGCCCGAGGGGTCTTCACCGTCCTGGCCGCCCGAGGGGTCTACACCGCCCTGGCCGCCCGAGGGGTCTTCACCGCCCTGGCCGCCCGAGGGGTCTTCACCGCCCTGGCCGCCCGAGGGGTCTTCACCGCCCTGGCCGCCCGAGGGGTCTTCACCGCCCTGGCCGCCCGAGGGGTCTTCACCGCCCAGGCCGCCCGAGGGGTCTTCACCGCCCTGGCCGCCCGAGGGGTCTTCACCGCCTGGTCCACCCTGGCCGCCTGAAGTGCCTTGCCCCCTGCACAGACTTGACCCTCCTTCCCTCCCCCAAGACCACCTCCGCTGCACCACCCTCCTGAACTAGTCTGTTTTTTGTTTGTTTTTGTACTAAGGGGCGTCGGGGCTATGTCATGGTGTGGGTTTTGTGTCTTGTTCCTTGTTCTTGTCGGTCATGTGATTCCCTGTTTGCCATGTGTCTTGTTAATTGTCTGATCATTGTTCCCATGTGTTTCTGATTAGCCACGCCCCCTTGTTATCTTGTTTAGCTTGTTTGCCTGTCTATTTATACCTCTGTGTTTCAGTTGTGGTTTGTCGGTCGTTGTTGTTGCTTCAGTGTTCGTGTCCTGAGTTCCGTGTTCCTTTGTTTCACCTGTTATTTTATTAAATTAGCTGCATTTGGATTCTCTCTCTGCTTCGTCCTTGCTGCATCATCACACACAACACATAAGATCCAGCAGTATATTTAACCGTAGGCATGGGGTACTTTTTATCCCTGTTTGCACCAAACACATCTGGTGGGTTTGCTGGCAAAAAGCCCTTTTTTTGTTTCATCTGACCATAGAATCCAGTCCCTTTTGAAGTTCTAGTCATGTCTGACAACTGAATATGGTAGAGTTTATTTTTGGAGGAGCGAGGAGGATTTTTCTGGAAATCCTCCCAAACAACATGTGGTGATGTAGGGGTTGTTTAATTTATTTAAGGCTTTCTAAACCTCAAGACTCAAGTAATCTCTTTCTATTTTGTGATGCTCAACAATTTTTTGATGCACATCAGAACTATATTATTTGGTTTTACTCATTGTAATGGATGATTAAGGGAATTTGGCCTTTGTGTTTCCTCATATTTAAACTCCTGTGAAACAAGAAGTCATAGCTAGACAATGTCATGTTCCTAGTCACCCTGGTGTGCTAAAAAAGGTAAATATTAATGGGAATATACTTCAGAGATATTTTACTCATAAAAAATTCTAGGGGTACCAATAATTGTGGCCAACGTGTTTTGGAGAAAAACATTTATTTCATAATGTGATTTGCCCCCCACTTTAAATTTTTTTAGTTCAATGAAAGGTTAGATTTTTGCAAATTTTTTGAAAGAAAGATTAAAAGGATAAACAATGCAGATTTATTTTTTATAGCCATTTTTGAGATTATTTACGAGGGGTACCATTAATTCTGACCACAACTGTATGTACAAAACTGTTTGAGAAATACGACCAACCAAAACCATTCCTCTAGGCAACTATATTTCTTTTTTAACCTAATAAATGATATGATAAATATGAATGATGTTTTCATATAACTTATACAGCAATATGCTGAAACAAATAAAGCAACAACATTGTTTTGGTTAACCAACTCCTGTCCACCAGACCAGAGATATTTGACAATGTGACCATTTTTCTCATTCCATTGTACAAAGACTGGCGTATCTGTGTGAGAGATCATTCATTTAGAGTGATGACAGGACAAAATGTGTTTTGTCTCGTCACATTCAAATGGCCACCAGGCACTGCTTCACTGCACTATAGCCACAGTAAAAATAAGAACACTGGCATCTAAGGGCACCAGAGTGGGTGTGGGTGATGTATATCCCCTCTTTATATTGTTTGCTGTTAATTATTCTTTGGCAGGGTAGGCTGGTGAAATGATTTTGTGGGTTTTGGAATAATCAGCAAATATACCAACACAGAAAATGCTGGACTGGGGCTTGTTGAAGCTGATGCCTTTATTATTTCAAATCGACAGTTTTTTTTTTTTTTAAGAAATCACTGCTTTAGAGATCTCATAGAACTAACATGAAGTGAGCTAAATCAGTCGCTGTAAAAAATATTTTAATGATTGAATACTTTAATAGTTGTGATTTGATGATGATTAATTTTTTAAATATAATTTCTTGGTAAAGAACAGTTAACACAGCTCTGTAAAAAAAATATTAGCTCAGGTAATCTAAATATTTGCTTAATTTAGTAACATCTAAATTAGCTGCTTGTTTTCAAAAATATGATTTGACATTTCTAAGTTGCATCAACTGTTTTAAAGATCAAAGTGCACGACAAATAAAGTTATTGTCTCCAAAAATAAAGAATTAATTCTGAACTGCCGAAACGAATCTTATTTCCGTAACATACCTACATTGTTTTGTAACAAATTTGCATAACTCCAGCCTATGCTCTTCACTGGCTGACCACAAACAAAATCTACTTTGACCCACCCTCAATCACTGTAGTTGTAGCTGAGGCCTGGAAGTATTTGGTTTGTGTTGTTGACATGTCAAAAACGCTGTTTTCTGTGCTACAAATTAACTTTGCACGTGCATCAAAAGGATAACGACTCAGGCTCGAATTGATACGGTAAAACCGAGGCTATCCGTACTGTTTGTCTCACTGTGAATACAAGTGCTGAGGAAGCCTCCAGAGCTGAAATTCAGATATGCGGGCTGTAAGCTGTAGACAAATCACAACAGACTGGGCCATTTGACCAATCAGAGTAGGCTTGCAGAATGGAGAACCGTTATCCGAATGGAGAAGAGTTTTCAGACTATGAGAAATAAGGTGATGTGCAATGTATATTATGAGAAAATGAAAGTGTTTTTTGACCTTGAATGCATGTAAATCTATTGAAGGAGACCTTCAAAAAAGATTAGGAACCTTTCAAATAGTATTTTAGGGGCACTTTAAGTCAAATCAAATAAAAATAGCAATATAAAGTTTTAAGTTACAATTGCATGATGTAACCTTTTTGAATCACTCAAATTTTCTTTAGAAAATTTAATAATCTAGTTTAAGGAGCCATGACATCATCTTCACTTAGCCAGACTAGTTGTTTAGCAGCAATAATGTGTTTTATGAATAAAAAAATAGCAATAGAAAATTATAATACAATATCAATCTATGAAACTGTTTACTGTTTAGTGCTGTGGTAAGATGAAGCATTGAATAGGAAATGTGATGGTACAGTTAAGGCTGGCAAAGACTAATTGATTTTAAAGAAAGCAGCTCCCTCTCTCTCATATAACTCTAAGAAGATTGTTCTGAGTGACTAGATAAGAGTTATTCTTATTCAGATTAATGTATTTAAGTTTCCCTTCCCTATCTGAGAGCTGAAAGTGAATGAAACACTCCACTGGGATAGGCTGTGCTGGGACCAGAGATGCTATAAATCTATAATCTACCACTCTCACACACACACATATCCATCAAAGACAGAACCAGGACGCACACTCCTGCATTATACATTACCATTTTCATCTTCAGCAACATCTAATTTCTCAGAATTGTTTCAAAACTTTTAAGAATTGCTTCTTATAGAGTAAGAACATTTTAGATGTAGCTTATGACTCACACATATAGATGTGGGAAAAAAATCAGCCATTCATTGCGAATGAAAAACCTTTTAATTTGGTTCTAAGCAGTTCAACCTTAGGCAAGGCAACCTTAAAAAATTTTTGCTGCATAACAAGCAAAGGATGAGATTAGAGATTATATTTTCCATTTGTCTGACTAATGCTTGGGTAGTGCCATTTCTACACAATCTCATCTTACCACACTGCATGAATCACCCTATACTGAATTCAACTATTCCATCCTCGCTGACCTCCCTCATGTCAGGGAACAGGCCAAGAATGCACACAATAACCATGTTTCAGTCAAGAAGGCATAGTATGAGCTGCAACTTGGGTTTACTCAAGCAGTTAAATTGAGCAAAAAGCAGAATTATGCAAGCAATTGATTAATGACTGACCACACAAAAGAACCTTAATTTGTGTGCAAGACAAGCTCTTCCTTACTCCAAATGTATCTGTGCTTGGCTGCCCTCATGCTTGAATGACTATGAAAACTTTCTATTTTTAGCCTTTGGAAGGGGAGAGGGAAAGAAGAAAAACAAAAAAGAGAGACAGAGAAAGCAAGATAGAGATGATGTGGGACTGAAAATGTAAACATTAAGCTAATGCATTCACAAAACAGACTAATTGTGCGATGAAAGAGCCAACAATGAAGGCTTGAGAAAAAACTAACAGAAACAGAGACTCCTTACTGAAAAGCAGCACTTCAGCTTTGTGTAGAAGATCAGATTGTGGAAGATATACAGTACATGCCTGAGTCATCTGTCCATCCTTAATCTTGGAAAACCAAAAGACAAGGTCCTGTATTGTCCTACTGCCACTAAGCAGATACTGTTATTGGTACATGATAAATAAAATAGGACACTTTATTCAGAGACAAATTTATTCAACATCACAATGAATGGCAGTTTGGTTTCTATATTGCCAGTAATGAATTCACTCTAATTTGAGTTGGTTTAGTGCATTAACATGACTGAAAGAAACAGCTCAGTGTTGGCTGAGCTGCAGCTAATATAATCATCTAAGAATTATGTTGTTTTCTTATACATAAAAGCATGGGGTAAGGCCAAAAAGAGAAGCCAACGAAAGCCAAAATCAACAGCTCAGACTACAATAATATAACCATTAACAGCTATTGTTATGCAAAATGGGAATGTTTCCTCTTAGCATGAAACAGCATTACCAAATAACATTTTACTTGTAAAAAAACATTTTTAGTCAAAATTAAATAAGTTTCACTGCATTATGTGGACAGTACATTCAATCATCTGCTGGTAATTGTGGATCACGTTTAGAATTACAAAAATAATAAATCACAAGACTGGACATCTTTGTTGGAGTGCATCATGAAATGACCCAAAGGGTTGACAGATAAGTAAGCAAAGCCTTGGGCAGTCAGCTGACATGGCATTAAGTATCAGCAGTGAGATGATGTATTATTAAGATGGGTAAAGAATCCTTATAAACTCATGTTTAATGCCTAATAAAAAACCTTCAGCCTCAGGGCTGGACTAATGTTTTCCAATCAAGTTTACTGTATGTATAGAAAGAGCCTAAAACAATTCCTGTTTCTCTGGCACATCTTCCTATTGTCCAGCTAGTAAATGAGATGGGCATATTGTAGCTGGATGTAAACATGTAAATGTAGCCAGGGAGTAATGCTGACATTCCATTCCACATCCTGCATGCAGGGGAAAATGGAATCAATGACTTTCCATGTGCGTCAGAACAATGACACACTTTGGCCATCCTGAATAGTGAGAGCATCCGTGGAAACAGAAGCGAAAGTCTTTTAAGATTCTCATATCACTATGTCAGTCAGGGGGAAACAAAAATCTAAGTAGTCTGAGAAAGTGTCCAAAGGACTTTAAATATTTAAATGTATCTTTCTATTCATCATGCAATTCTTTATAACCACACTTTCATTCAAGTGGTTGGTTTGATTTTAAAGTTATCAAACAATGTATTAAAGTGATTGTGTGTCATTCTTTGTGCCACAGATTACTTAAAGTGCCCTATTATGGATTTTCATGTAGTGTGTAACATAGCTCTAAGTCAGGGGTGTCCAAACTCAGTCCTGGAGGGCCACTGTCCTGCAGAGTTTAGCTCTAGCCAGACTCAACACACCTGCCTGGAAGATTCTAGCCTATTAGACCTTGATTAGCTGGTGGTCCAGGTGTGTTTAATTGGGGTTGGAGCTAAACTCTGCAGGACAGTGGCCCTCCAGGACTGAGTTTGGACACCCCTGCTTTAAGTGAATGAAAACATCCTGCAAAGTTTTAAATCTGAAAGTGCACCTTATATATAAAGTTATTGTCTTTCAAGAGTCGACTGAGTCAATGAAATGAATAGTTTTTCAAAGGAGTCATAAGCCGTTTCGTTGTGACGCCAAGACAAAACATTAGCATATAGCCCACCCACTTATTGTGCGCACAGACACCAGGGAAAACTTGAACCTCAAACACTGCAGCTGATTCCTGTGGATACTGGACAGCATCATGTCGATAAAATGCTGTGCTCTACAATGTGAAGGTAAAGCCAGTTTTTTTTCACTGCCCAAGGACGAGTATGTGAAGAATCAGTGGTTAAAATTAATCTTTACCACAGCAGTATAATCCTAAACTTTTGCTGTGTTCCCTTTATTTTACTGACGACTGCTTCTCAAATCTTGGAGTTCAATGCAGGGTTTGCACACCGCTTGCTCTTGAAAGATGGTGTTCAAAATACTCAGTTTTGAGTTTTATATTGTGTTGGTCTCCTGCTAACTGGTTAACTCACATTATTACTGTCTTATTGAAATACGTCTGCTGATCAGTTGTGGGCCACTATTACCTAAAACTGTGTCTATTAATGCAGATTGTCTGTCGTTCTCACTACTTTGAGGAAAGATTAAGAATGGAGCAAGATTTGTTTTACCAACATTTATGTTACATCAGCCATTCACGCTAGAGCTCGGCTTATGTATGCACTGTTATTGATGCAGTTTACACCTTCACCGCAGTAAATTAGAAAAATACTCGGTAAATAAATAAGTACAAGTAAAATAACCGGTTTGTTAATGGACATGCACTTGTTAATGCTGATGGTGAGGAATTACAGTTGCAACATCTCATAATGTACCAAGTCGTCCTTGCGATGGAGGTCTGGGTTGAATAACTAGTTCTTCCAGTGTTTCATCACTGGACTCACGCTCAGATTGATATGGTAAAATCAACGTCATTGTTCGTTACTGTGTTTAGTTTACGGTGTAGGAAGCCTCAAGTCACGCAGAGCTGACGTTGTTATGGCAATGGGCGTTTTTGTTTTCGACAAGCGCTACACGGTAGACCAATCACAACAAACTGAGCTGTCTGGCCAATCAGAGAAGAGTAGCTTGCGGAAAGGAGGGATTTAGAGAGATTGATTCATCTGACGAGTTGTTTGAGATTCATTGAAAATGTGGTGATGTGCAAATGTATATTATGAGAAAATTAAACAGTTTTTTTACCTTTGATGCATGTAAACCTGTTGTAGGAGACTCCAAAACAACATTAGGAAACTTTAAAATAGCAGACTTTGAAAATCTCCTTGCTTTGTCAAAGCTGGAAATTGCATCATGTGAAGGTGTTTGGAATGATATGCACAGTATAGAGCCTAGAGCCACAGTATGTACAGTGAGTGAATCTGGTCCTTTTCCATGTGTGAAATTTAAATCTGTAAAGCCTGGTATATGAAATAATGGTCAGAAAAGTTTATTGAACCTAAAATAATTTAAAACTAAATATAAAAAAGTAAAAAAATAATAATAAAAAAAAGTTTGCATGTGTTTTTGTAGAGTATTATATTTGATACATCAGGCTTTTATGGTATATTATATGATATGATACAGAAGAAATTGGAGCTCATACTCCAGGAGGAAAAAAAACACCTACATTTTATTCACAGGTACAAACTGAGCAAAAATATGTAATTTGGTGCAGTTGTTGTTATTTTTATTTTTATAGACAAAAAGTCAGATGAAATTCTGATAGCTTGTAATGTAAATCAATGAGATCTTTTTAACAGTATAGCAGACTATTTAAATAATATGCATTAACATAACAGTTGTCACTCTACATCGCCCAAAAATGCAGTATGTAAGGTAATATTTAAATGTTTAGTTTTATGATCAAAGCTATTTTTTATTGTGGAGGTGAAACATATAATGAAATGCAAGACATTGATGATTGAGAGATGTACAAATAAACATTCTCACAATCCTGATGTGATGTGTGATACAACCTGTAATTAAACAACACCATGTTTGTTCGTCTGGTTAGAGCAGAGCTAGCCTCCCGACTGAGCCTGGTTTCTCCCAAGGTATGTATCCCAATCTTCTGTTTGCATCATTGATCATTATTTACCCGTTTATCACAGTAAAGCTGCTTTGAAACAATCTGTATTGTATAAAGCTCTATATAAATAAAGGTGACTTGACGACGTGATGTGAATGATTCTTCTAAAAAATAATGTATAAATAATCAAGTAAACCTTAGTTGCTTCAGTCCAGTAAGTGTTCATCTTTATATATTACTAATATAAAAGTTATTTGTACATTTACTATAAAAATCTGTAAAAATTTCAAAGCAAAAAGACACGTGTACCACAACCTGAAGGTGGACATTTTTACAATTATACTAAAAACGCTTTGTGGCGACCAGGACGAGGCCAAGGGCTGTGAAAGAATGGCGTGAGGCTGGTGACGTGATTGCTGATGAGGGACACCTGTGCGACGCACCGGTCTCGATCTTCACAATCGTCGCTCCTCCTTTTATGCTTCCGTTCCTCCGTGAGAGATACGAGAATGGTGTGTCGCGCAGGTGTCGCTCATCAGCAATCATGCCACCAGCCAATCATGCCACAACACATTATGTGGTTTGTGGTTACTTTTCATGATTAAAATGAAATTATACAAATATTTTAACCACGCTGGTTGTCCATAACAAAAAATATATTAAGAAAAAGTATTTAAAATCCATAAAAGGCCCTTCAGCATAGACTTAACTTTGTTCCTTCTGTCCTTGTTGGAAAAACTTCCAATACTTTCTGGCCTGATGTATGACAGAACAATCTTTTGTACAATCAGCTGATGGACTCTTAGTGCTTTCTCATTCATGAACCAATTGCATTTCAAGCTGCCAACTCGGATACTGAGTCAGCGTTTGATTCTGCTTATATTATTGCCCCAGTCTTGTCATTTAACAGTATGTTGCCTCCATTTACTGCACTGCATGACCTCCCGCTTTGGTCAGCTTAGTCATATGGTAAAAATTTGCGTAAGTACTTTAAAGTCAAGTCACCTTTATTTATATAGAGCTTTATACAGTACAGATTGTTTCAAAGCACCTTTACATTGATAACAGGAAAATTATGCATTTTGGCTTTTTGATCAGCTGGAGTCAGTTCAGTGTTGATTCAGTTCCGTAAAGATCATAAATTATTAAATTAGTTCATTTCATCTATAAAGCAGTTCTGCAAAAAAAAAAATGATGTCATCGTTCAGCTCAGTTCAGTTCTCATACAACAGCGTCAATACAGTCAGATCAATAATATTGTTAAATATAAAGTGTCCTCAACTAAGCAAGCCAGAGGCGACAGTGGCAAGAAACCCAAACTCCATCAGGTGACAGAATGGAAAAATAAACCTTGGTAGAAACCAGGCTCAGTTGGGGCCCAGTTCTCCTCTGGTCAAAGAATGAACAAGATGGGCCTTATTTTAACGATCTAAGGCATGGTCTAAAGCGCAAGGCGCAAGTGCACTTAGGATGTGTTCGAATCCACTTTTGCTAGTTTAAAGGTGCGCCCAGCGCATGGTCTAAAAGTGTTGTCCCATTCTCTTAATGAGTAATGGGTGTGTTTTGGGCGTAACGTGCAAAAAAGCAATCAGAGTGTAATTTCCCATTCTCTTTAAAAGCCAGTTGTGCTCGTGCCATGGCGGATTCGCTATTTACATGGCGGAATTTGCAAGCAGAAAGACTGAACGCGTCTCCAGAAAGCAAACGGATCTGCTCGTGCGCTCGTGCATTTGCTATTTAACTAGCAAAAAACACTTCCGTCGTGCTTGGCGCTGAATTGTGCCGGGTGTATGATAGGGCCCGATGTGTTAAACAGAATCAGTATCAGATTAAATGGGAAAAAGCAAGTGAGTACACAGCGTTTCTGTCTGAGTTTACTTCGGGCTAAGGAAGGACAGCTAAGGTGGAGCAGAGGTGGAAGAGGGGCTGTATTAAATCTAGGCAATTTGTAGCTACAGTGAAATGTGAATTGTTAAGCTTAGTATGTCACTTGTGGACAGTTCGATTGCTCCTGTCTGCCTTGCTGCTGGTCTGCATCTGTAAGCTCCGTATAGTTTTCTGTTTGAATCTCTATTTACTATCATTCCTTGCTGTTCTTATTTGCTAAATTTAACTTATTCATCAACATATATTGGATACGGTCTAATATTGCCTATCACATTAATCTGACATCACTAGCTTTTATCTAAATCATTATCGCTAACACAACACGCTAGTATCTTCCTAGCCTAACCTGCCATCCATACTTGCAGTCTTTTTTTTGTTTTGTTTTCTCGTGCGCTTGCACCTTTTACGAGTCTATCATGCAACTAAGGTAAGTAGAATCAGTCAACAAACACGGTGAGTAATGTCTTCTCCTGTTATTGTCACTTGCACTTCGTGTCACATGTATAGTATAGCATTCTCTGTCAGCATTGAAGGATTTACATGTGATAAATGCAGAGAGACAGTCAGGCTGACGGAGAAGATTTCAGAACTAGAGACACGCATGTTAGGCTGTACAGATTAGGTCAGCCAGAACCGGAAACACTTCCCATAAATCCTGATGTACTTGTTACATCATAAGAAGGATGGCGTCTACGCTAATATTAGTCTCCCTGTTTATCCCGAGGTTTACCACAGTCCGCCGGATTCAGGCCGTATCCGGATCTGATGAAGGACCTACGCTTGGACACGACGACAACGCAGTCCTGAAGTGTCAACTAGTCTCTCCCCTGTGAAGGCCTCTTTCCCTACACCTCTGTACAGATAAAACATTGTTGGGATAATTTCGGTTCACGTGGCTACGCGGAAGCGATAAAAAATTCTGTATTATAAATTTTTCAAGGCTTGTACCTTGGAACCTATTTCATGGTTTGCGTTCTCGAGCCACCAGGCACTGTTTTGTGCAAATGAGCGGCGGATCGCATTAAGGCTTTTCTGTTAGAACGGTGTCGTGTTAGCGGCCCCTAAGTTAATAACTAATGATTGTTGCGACGGAAGTGAATCAATCAAAACTAACTTTAGCTAGACAATAACTTTATTCTAGAGCTGCTGTAAAGCAAAAACAATCGGTTACTTTAATTTCCTATTATCACTGTAAAGCTGCTTTGAAACAATCTATATTGTTAAAAGCGCTATATAAATGAAGGTGACTTGACTAGAAGTCCACTGACCTACCGCTCACCTTACTTTATAAGATCTGAAGTGGCATAAAATGATTTTGGGACACTGAGCAGAGCTGCCTTGATAAGAACATTTTAGCACTTGGTTCATACATACTTATTCTTGGTTCAAACCCAATAAAAATGCACCACCTTATTCTGGGAGAGGAAAAAACAAGCCAGATATAGCCCTAGAATAATGTTTTTTCAGAGACAAAAAGACCAAATAATAAGAGAGCATTTATGTTCACTAGATTTTGATTCATTCCATTTCTATTTTGAGATATTTCTGCTATGTGCATTATACTTCTAAAGCATCTCTCTCAAATAATATTAAGCCTACCTATTTTCACTGGGAATAATAGAAAACAGAACTTCATGTGCACTGGGACAAATCTGACAACGAACTTGACTTGAGTAGAGCTTTAACTTAATTGTCTTGCTCATCTTTCAGCTAATAGCAACTGAGGGAAGTCTTTGCAACCTTGCCCAGAAAATGAGAGGAAAATACCAACAGCTTCAATGGGTGAGTCAAGCCGTCCTTTGTCTGTTGACTGTGAAATATTTTTAACAGCATCACATTAAATGTTACATGACAGGAAACAAATGATTTCGGTAATGAACAAATAATTCAAAAGGTATATAGATCCGCAAGCTAAGTGTTTTATAATTATTTGCTTATATCATGGTGATCTTATCTTGTCTTTGCAAACATAATTGATACTGCGTCTCTTTATATGATCTAGCTGCACAAATATACTTTTACTTGTGTATGTGCTGGGATACAACACCCGTATACTAACAGGATAGAGAAGTAATTCAAACATGACGCTCCTGAGCTGGCAAACATACAGTGTGTACAAGAGAGTATGTTTACTACAGTGAATAAAACTCTAATATCAGCAACAGAAAAAACAAAAACAAAGAAAGAGACAGAAACACATTAGCTATGTTTCCTTCCATCTATTTTTATGCACATTTTGGGATATTGCATTTAAAAAAAACGCTGGATGGAAACGCCAAGATACGCATAAATTCTAAAAATGTGCATTAAAAAACGTATGCGCTCAACTGAATCGGATAAATCTTTTATCCGATAAGAAAACGTGCATAATCTACGATGGAAACACATTAACCAAATAAATTCCTCAATGCGCATCAAAAAAGGCATGTGACTTTGTGATGAGACGGCATAACTGGACCAACCAGTGGACTGATCTTGTTGCAGAGCAGCATCTGAAATGCTGTTTTAGTCATTCTGACATGCCTGAGCAAAGTCTGTTGTCAAAGTGGTTCGGTATAATTACCTCCCAGAATTGTCTTACACAACTGCGTTCCAAAACAGCAGCATCCGCCTCAGACTGGCCTCAGATAGCAAGTTAACATAACATGATGATTTTGTTTTCTTCGACCACTGATCTATATAAATCATTTATATAGATCAATGTCTTTGACTCACTGGATGGAAACGGTGCTTTATTCGCAAATATTTTATGCAATATTCCAATGTTGCGCATGAGTTAAATTTGCGACTTTGGATGGAAACATAGCTACTGTATTTATAGACTAATAATCTGATTGTAATGCTACATTTACATGGACACCTTTTGTTTCAATCAGAATGAAATCATTTAGATTTATGAATCTGAATACTGTTTACAGTACATGACCGCTAAATAAAGTGATCGGATTGATGTGCATGTTTATATGTCACAAGTTCGAATTGGAATTGATTTTTATGACATGCGTACACTCAAGAATATACTGAGTTTCCTGCTGTTTGAGCACATTTGAGAACATTTGAGTTTCAGTTTTCAATCCGATCAAGTGTCTACATATCCTATCAAAGAGATTAGAAAAGGTTTAAACCACCCCCTACAATTTGAATGAAATTTCAATCGGATTTGACCTAGGGCTGGACAATAATTCAATATCAATATATATCGCGATATTTTTTTTCGATAACGGTGATATGATTTTTAAACACATTTTCAATATTTCAATATAGCCTACATAACTGACGTTAGGCGCGCAGACGTCAGAAAGAGCAGAACACAATTGGCTACTTTCGTGATGACGTACACCACAGACACGCAGCCAGTGCTCAGCAGTAGTAGGCTGAATGGCTGATCTCCAACGCGGCAAGTTTTAGCTACAAAATGAGCGCCCCTGACTGCAATACAAATGTGACTGAACGAGCTTCCACAAGTGAGGAGAAAGCAGACGAAATAGTTGATAAGAGAGGAAAGATTAATTCAGTGGTATAAATTCAGTGGTGTTTCAGCGTGCTTTAAAATGTGCCGGAGAGTGACTGCCGACTAGCAGTGGGAACACATCAAACCTGTACCACTATCTGAAGCAGTTCCACCCGATAGAAGCAGCACAAACAACACTTTAACCGGCAAAAACAAACAATTTTAATTTGGAGCATGTGGGGATGCTGAGTGACCTCAGAATGACCAATATATGATTTTAACATCTAAGAAACCGAAACTTAACCCAGTGATTGACGGTGGGAGGGGGCGTGATCGGCTCGAAAGCATTTTCAATTTGCACATTGAATTTTGCTACAATCATTGCAGGACATTTAATGAAAATGCAATCGCAAGTGTCTTAACTGTGAGTGTAAATGCAATTAAGAAAAATAACATTTAAATTATCATTTTGCTATAGTTTTTGCTTGAACATGTTAAACATATCTAATCATTTCTGTAATACATTTTAATTTTGCAACTTATAAAACGTTAAAATATGTATTCAATTTACATATTCGGTGCAGTACCGAAAGACTCCAGCAGGTTTCATAGACTTGGCAAATTCATTTTTCAGAAGATTTTAGGTACAGACATCTGTTGTGGGCGTTCTTGGCAGTTTTTCTGAGGCTTTTATATTGTTCATATCGATATCGGAATTATATCGTATCAACCGAAATTAAGAAATATATTGTGATATAAAATTTGGCCATATCGTCCAGCCCTAATTTGACCAATTCATTCCGATTGATGTGGTTACATGTGAATTTTTCATTATGACTGTGCTACTAGTCTGATTCAAATCTGATTATTAGGGTCCATGTACGCAGCTACAGACGAAATAAAAAAGTCACATGTAACCACGTCAATCGGAATGAATTTGCCAAATCCAATTAAAAAAAATTCATTCGAATTATAAGGGGTGATAAACACTTGATGGGTTAAAACTTGATCGGATTAAACACCGGTTAAACACTTGATCGTGTTTACGTCCAAGTAAACGTAGCTAGTGTGTCCATACAGAATGTTTTGTTTGTATGACATTGATTCAGGTCAGACACATACACACATTTCAAAAGGCATGTCATATGCATCACACTGAACCTCTTTCAACGAGTTCACTGTTTGCAAGAGATTGTTCTTGCACCAATTCTGAAAAATGTATTTGGTAGCTGAGGTTTTCCAGATCTGGGATCTGCTCGTTATTACATTTGTAATGTTTACATTAGGACTGTAAATTTAACATGTTAATTTTGTGCGAATAATTGCTGAGAAAAAAAAAATTGGTAACACTTTATAAGTATACCGTAATAAAGTACTTACAAATCATTAACAAACTATTCGTTTATAGTTAATTCACTGAATTAACTATAAGAACTCACTATTTGTATTAGCCTATTATTATATTAACAATGTAGAGACTACAATATATTAACTATGAATTATTTATAAACTAATAGTCTGCAAATGATGTGTAAGTACTTTATTACTGTATAATTATTATAAAGTGTTACAAAAAAGGTCATTAATCCTGACCCCATACCTTGACTTACACTATCCTTCAAAAGTTTGGGGTTGGTAATATTTTTTAAATGTTTTTAAAATAAGTATCTTATTCTCAGCAGGGCTACATTTATTTGATCAAAATACATTAAAGGGGTGGTAAAACACAATTTCACTTTTCTAACTTTAGCTAGTGTGTAATGTTGCTGTTTGAGCATAAACAACATCAGCAAAGTTACAGCGCTCAAAGTTCAAAGCAAAGGAAGATATTTGCTTTTAAAGAAATCAATTTCTAAGGACTACAGCAAACGGCCGGTAGGGACTACACGACATTCCAATCCAGGGTTGCTGACATCACTAACCCCAATAAACCCCTCCTCCGAGAACACTAAATAAGGGGGCGAGGCCATTTTATATTGTGTGGGAGAAGAGTTGTTGTGGTGTAGTAGGCTGTTGTTGCCGCAATGCTGTTGAAACGCTGTTATTTTCATCCGGATTGCAGGTCCACTTTGTTCAGCCTTCCTAGGGTCGCGGGAGTTAGGGATCAATGGTTAATTATTACCCAAATCTCGCTCTCTGTGCTGCACATTTTACGGAGGAAAGCTTCCACAATCTTCGTGAGTTCAATGCAGGATTCGCACAACGGCTTGTCCTAAAAGATGGAGCAGTTCCAACTTTAAGAACAGAAGCTGTTGTTTACGGGCCACAACCTGTAAGTATGATTTATTTTTTAATCGATGTGTTTTCCTGTAATAGTTCGTATTGTTAATTGTACGTTGTAGCAAGGAAGTAAACAAATGACAATGCTGTTTGCCTCTGCAAACCAGGTTCTTAAATGCTCATTCATACTTAACGTTATCCGACAAACACCTAAGTTACAAACTTTTTTTTAATCTCAACAGCGAACTTGGAATTAGTGTAAATTATTCTTTGATTAGAGCTTTTATGTATTGTTTTTCTATATGCTTGTTTACCTACAGGCATGCTAAACATGGTTCTGTGTTTGATTTGGCTACTGTAGTAAAGCCAATGTTTAGTGTTCGTTTTGGGTTAACGTTAATAGTTCTGGCGACAGATATTTGGCTACAATTGTTCTAAAAATACAAAAGTAACGGTGCCATACAGTCAGTAACGATCACTAGATCCGCAGTCTTTACTAAAAAAAAAATCCCTTTGAGGACTGTAGTATAATTTGTTAGACCGATTAAATGAAATTCGTGTTTATGAAGCGTATTTTTTGTAATACTATAATAATTAGTACAATTAAATAACAGCGTATCTAAAAAATAATGACACAACAAAAAACAAACCTTTCTGAAACGTCGTTTAACAGCCGTTCTTGAACAGGTTCTGCTCGATCATCTTCACTAACATTCTCTGGGTCTGATTCGGGCTCAAATTGGTATGGTTTTATTGACGCCATCGTTAATAATACACCAAAGCACAAAAAACCGCTAAAGGTAAGGGGTGTGACGTTTCCGGAAAACGTGCACTAGGGGGTTAGCGAATCACAACACACTGGGCCAGCTAACCAATCTGAGCCCATTGCGTATTTTTGAGGGACTGGCTTCATAGAACCCGGAAACCATCAGACCGTTTTTACCAGGAGGGACAGAGCAGTGTAGAATAAAGGTAAAATATATGAAAAATAATGCAATTTTTTTTAAACGAAGCATGAACACGTTACAGTGCACCCCACAAACACAATCAAGTCTTTGAAAAAAGGTGTTTACCACCCCTTTAAAAAAAAAACAGTAATATTGTGATATATTATTATCAAATTAAAATTGTTCTCTATTTGAATTTTTTTTTTTTTAATTTAAAATATTTTTTCCTTTGATGGCAAAGTTGAATTTTAAGCAACCATTACTCCAGTCTTCGGTGTCACATGATCGTTTAGAAATCATTCTAATATGCTGATTTGATGCTCAAGAAACATTTCTCGGTAACACTTTACAATAAGGTTCATTAGTTAACATTAGTTAACTACCTTATTTAACATGAGCTAAGAATGAACAATACTTCTACAGCACTTATTAATCTAAGTTAATATTAATTTCAACATTTACTAATACATTATTAAAATCAAAGGTGTATTTGTTAACATTATTTAATGCACTGTGAACTAACATGAACAAACAATGAACAGCTGGATTTTAATGAACTAACATTAACAAAGATGAATAAATACTGTAACAAATGTATTGCTCATTGTTAGTTCATGTTAGTTAATACATTAACTAATGTTAACTAATGAACCTTATTGTAAAGTGTTACCCATTTCTCATTATTATCAATCTTGAAAACAGTGATTTTTTTGGCTTCTTTAATGAAAAGAAAGTTTAAAAGAAAGAAAGTTATATTTTTGTAACAATGTAAATTTCTTTACTGTGATTTTTGATGCATCCTTGCTGAATTGAAGTATGCATTATTTTTTCTTTAAATAAATAAATCTTTTTCTACCATGGGAGAAATTCAAGATTGCACTACCACCATCATTGTGCAACGTCTATTCAATGATGTTGAATTTTTTGTTTAGTCTTTTTAATAACTTTTTCATCAAATTTATAAATGAGCAATATATTGACATATAAGATTAAGTTCATTACATCAGCACATAATTCATTTGATTACAATTTGCAGTTGACTGACAGTCCTTGTTTGCATCCATTTGGCTGCAGCAGGGAAGTGTCACTTTGAACCGTGAGAAAGAAAACTTGCTGATAGGAGTGAGAGCAGAGAGCTGTGCCCTTGAGCACAACAGCAGGTCACCACCCTTTTACAGGTGAAGCACTTTGCATAATCTTTCCATTAATCACACCTCTCTGCACACAGGACAGAGGCTCATTCAGTAAATACCTTATAAGACTGGAACTAATTTACCTCACATATTGTATGCACTGCACATAATGAGTTCTGAATATAAATACCATCTGTTAAATTAACCTGTCCAAAGAGAGAGGATTTTGAATGATCTTGAAATAACTGTTTAAGCTTGCTTGTGCAACCATATTGTGTTACCACATTTTTCTGGGCTAAGTTGCGCTTTTTTATCATTTTAATTGTGCTGCAACTTATATTCCCAAGCGATTTATATATAATGCTATTAACGTCAAGCACACAAATAAAGAGTGCGCATACAAGCACACAAATATGCGTGATAAACAAATCAGTTCTATCATTGCAGTCGAAGAAAAAACAAAAGGTTACACAGTTCAGTTTGCAAAGGAAAACTCCAATCCACCACTCTAAGTTATGTTATGCACTGGTATTTTAAATTATTTATGAATGTAATAATAAAATCCAACTTTCTGGAAAATACTGTGGCTACTGCAAGACAAGTCAAGTTGGAAATAAAGATTTTTGGAGTATGTTTTAGAAGAAAGTACTATTTTAGTTTTTCTACTTCAAAATTTCACATTCAATGTGTTACTTTGTAAATGTTTGTGAAATGTACAAGTCATTTATGAGTAAAAACTCATAGAGAAACCCCAGTAGAGAAAAACCTTTAGAAAGAACGTATTTTTAACCATTAACTTTAAAGGGATAGGTTAGTTCAGCCAAAAATGAAAAATCATTTACTCACCCTCAAGTTGTTCCAAACCTGTATAAATTCCTTTATTCTGCTGAACACAAAGGATGATATTTTGAAGAATGTTTGTAACCAAACAGTTGTGGGGAACTATTGACTTCCATAGTATTTTCTTCCATGGAAATCAATGGTGCCCCATAACTGTTTGATTTCAGACATTCTTCAAAATATCTTTGTGTTCTGCTGAACAAAGCAATGTATACAAGCTTGTAACAATTTGAAGGCGAGTAAATAAGGACAGAATTTTTATTTCTGAGTGATAAGAAAGTTTTAAACTCTCTTTATATCTTCATCATTATAAAAGTGTTAAAATAACTAGATGTGTTTGAAACAAGTATCATGTTTACTCCCACACACAGATGAACCATCAATACTGTAGCTGTTCTCTTTGGAGCAAATTGAGACATTTCTAAAGTCCAGATTTTTTCTTTTTTTCCTTCTGTTGTTCTCCAAAATAACTTTCACTTCTGACAAGTAGATACTGCACACTTAATGACTGATGAGCAGGAAAAAGAAAACAAAGAGAGCTGTTGTTCTAATGACCAGCACTGCTATTGCTGTGTTACAATCTAAATGCTCTCTTTATCATTTCCACTCAACAAAACACTTGGCATCACAGTTCAGTATTACACAGACCCTAAAACATGTGGACAATGTGAACCTAGTTGGAGCTCTCTTAAGTCCTTTTTTGTGCATGCATTTGCTGTCTTTTCTTCCAGTTATTCACTATTTTTCTAACCCACCCTGATGGACAAACAGCACGCGGGGTACTGGCTGGATCTTTTCATTTCAGAACTGATCTGAAAATAGCCTCACTGTTGAGCCATATTTGAATGAGAAGGTCTTCTGAATAGTTGCTGAGCACGGGCACCAGTTCATTCTCCGCTCACTGCAAAATAACACCCATTGCTTTGCTGGTACGTCTAACATTGCTGCCATTAAACATCTAATCTGTCTACTTAAAGATAAACATGAATGGAATGAAGTTTAAAAGACACATCTGATTTCTGTTTAAAAAAATAATAACTTCATGGATTTTTGGGATGGTCTCTTTTGACTTCCTTCCTTGGTATAT
This sequence comes from Gila orcuttii, assembly GCA_026230005.1. Lineage (NCBI taxonomy): Eukaryota > Metazoa > Chordata > Actinopteri > Cypriniformes > Leuciscidae > Gila > Gila orcuttii. The sequence goes on along the minus strand of JAPDVR010000004.1, from coordinate 43,832,496 downwards.
CTCAGCTGTAACAGAAGGGAATGTGTGGAAAGATAAATTGAGATTCCCCTTCCAATGAACCACCTCATTCTCACAACATGAAGACAAACACTAGCTCTGACTCAGAGACTGTAACCTAAGCTAACCTTAAAAAGAGTATTTCTGCTGTGAAGATTACTGGTTTGGAGTCTCTTCTCTCTCACTAGATCCAGGGGTTGGGGGTTTAAAATAGAAAATCTGATGTCTCTGAACAGTCAAAGAAAAAAGTATTGGCACATACAGTATTGGCAACCATGTATGAATTCAAACACTATGGTCCAATATAGATGTAATCATTAGACAGAACGAACCCACTTTATTTTAAGCGTCTTTAACTATGTATTACTAACATTTAACTTAATCATTTGATACAGTGTACTTATTGTGTATGTACATGTGTTTTACATTGTACTTTACATTTAAAAAAAAACATCTATAATTACAGTCTACACTTCCCTTACTCCTTAACCCACCTCAATTGCAGCAAAAGTTTAACAATTAATTGTACCAAACAAATTTTAGATTTTTGACATGCATACATGGTAGTTAAAGATACCCAATATAAAAGTATCATTAAATATCTTATATATAAAGTTTAATTATAGTATAGTTCTTGATGGATTATCTTGGCATTTATAGAAAAAAGAAAAAAGAACAGAATGAAATCTATACTATACTGTGATCCAACTTTATAAACAGTAAGTGCATTAAAACTTTATCAAAGGTCCTATTACTCTAGCAACCACAAACCTAATTTTATTTAACTGGGCAAGTGCTCAAAACACTTAGCTCTGAATTAATTACTTCATACAGATCTGTAGTACAGCAAAAATATTGGGGCTTATCTATATTTAGACATGTTACAACATACTGTATTTACTTAACTTATGTAGCATTGAATATTGCATGTATTATTCATTTACTCATTAAATATTTATGCATTTGAAAAAAAAAAAATTAATAATTAGTGTAAAAACATTCAATTCCATATGTGAGACATCCAAATGTTATCTTCATAGCAAAATCTCTAATAGGGTGATCTTTATGAGAGGGAGACACACACCTATGATGAAAGGGAGGGTTTGCACTTATGACTGACTGAGCTGCCTGACATGAAGCCAGTGACAACAGATCTGTAGAGCAGACTCATGGAAATTTATTTTTATTTTTCTACTTTGTCAAGTCAAGTCAAGTCACATTTATTTATATAGAGCTTTTTACAATACAGATCGTTTTAAAGCAGCTTTACAGAGATAACAGGAAAATAATGCAACAAAGTTTGTTCCCAGAAAATAGCGTCACAGTCCAGCTTAAGTAAGTTCAGTGATGTTTCATTCTTGTTGTAAAAAAGTTATTACTTTATTTAATTTACATATACAACCACTCTGTCACCGCTCTGTCTTAGTCCAGCTCAGTTCAGTTCTCATATAATGCTGTCAATGCAGGCAGATCAATAATATTGTTGAATATTAAATCAAATTAAAACTTTGTCTTTGAAAGAGTCAAGATTGGATAAATCTACCAGACTCATTTACCAGTCCAAACCTTCTACATATCATAAATTCATCTTCACCTTTATTCTCCTTTTAATGTGATGTCTGCTTATCAGCATCTGGAAAGTGAAAGGACCTCATTGAAAAGATCATTTATCAGCCTCGAAATGAAACTCTTTATGTGAACATTCACAACATTGCAACTGATACTTTTTAAAACAATCTTTACTTTTGCCAAAGGGTGTCAAAATGTAGAGGTAGATAAAGCCTAACCTCATCTCAGGAGTGTTTGTGTTTTTTCAGGATAAGAACCTACTGTTTCATCTCAAACACACATACATAAACACACACAAACACACAGAGTTTGGCAGCATTTTCCATCTTAGATAAGGCTCCTGCAGTGGTAAAAGTGGCAGTCAGCCATAATCTCTCTGCCAGACAACACGTATCCTCATTTACCAGCCACACAGATCAAGACTTCAAATTCCAGCAAGTCTTACAAAGAAATCTACTAGTGGCCTTACAAATAAGACCAACCACAACGAATTCAGTTTTTAGAAAACTCTCTCAATAATTTTTGCTCGTGTATCAAGCCCACGATTCAATCACCAGAACAGGAGGATTCCAATAACATTGCTATTGAACTGAATGTCAACTTTCATGAGCCACAGTAAATGAATCAAGAACAGAGACAGCGCAATATATGAAGTGATATGGAGAAAGAGCTACCCAAGAGATGTCCAAAAGGATGTACAGGAGGACAGTAAGATAAAGCAGACTGTTGCTTTCCATCTGCAGTTGAAAATGGTTAAAATTAAATAAACTTTGAAATGGAAATGCAATAGAAAGTGTATTCCCCAGGGTGGATTGTGGATATGTACCAACAAACAAGCACACATACATAGAGAGACTATATATTTTTTTTAGCATAACACGCACACCAATAACCACATAACTAGATTTTTATATATTCATGAAAAAATATTTTTTTTCCGATGACAATTTGACAGTTTGACACACTCCTCTCACTCACTCGTCTTGCTTGCTCCAGTTGAATAGTGTTGGTGTTACAGGTCCTGAATTTCGGTGCAGGTTTGCAAATATTGCATATAATTTTACTCATTCCCACAGGTTTTGTGCACAAACCAAAAGCGTGCGCACCACTGATCTATAGAAGTTATTTTGACACTTAAATATGGGGGTAGAATTGTTGCATTATTCCAAATAAATAGATTATGATCCACAAATAAATGTAAAGAGATTCACAAAAATATATAAAATTCACAAATAAATAGGTTAAGACCCACAAATAAATGTAGAGTTTCACAAAAAAATATAAAACTCACAAATAAATAAAATTAGCTTTGCAAATAAAAATATATATTTACAAATGTGTTTTATGCCACAAACACAACTTGGCCTGGTATTTATTTGTGAACCGCTTTCTGTGCATTTGTAAATCCCTTCACGCATTTGTGAATCGGTTCCTGTGCATTTGTAAATCCCCTCATGCATTTGTGGATTTTGAAACACTTCTAGTCGACGTGCAGACAAATCCACAAATAAGTGGACTCCACCCATCCTTTACCTAAGCCAATCAGATAACGGCCACATTGAGCTGACCAATCGTAGGACGTTCTCGCTACAACCAATCACGTTAGGCTTTACACTCCGGCGAGAACTGGATCTTAATTTAGCAGATATTTGCACCCCTAAAAGCATCGGTAATGGGAGCTTCATTAAAATTAGCTGTTTGTGTGGTTTAAAAACACCCCGTTTCCAAAAGATTTTTGGAGTTTAAGGCTTCTTTATATTTATTATTCTTTATTATTAACTCAGGATTACACACAAATGATCATCACAGATCCCGAGCATCATAACACCCTCTCTACCGGAGTCAAGCGGCGCGTCAAAAGCAAATAGCGGATTATCTTCCTTGCCGTAGCAGTTTCAAATCATGTAAAACTAACATGTTTGCAATGTTAACACATTTTGCCCATGACGTCTGTTTTCTTACCTGAAGATATATGACGTATAGCCTAATCTTCTTTATTGATAATGCTGGCTACATGAAAATTCATAATTCGTGATAGTGTCTACTGGAGGCGGCGCAGCGCGACACGATGATTCATTGATAGTAAACGGATACCCGTCCTTCTTCTGAAGTAGCGGCTACTACACGCAACTACGGAGGACATCATTTGCACATTTGCTCCTTTTTCCAATGTAGAAAGCCTTGCACGGGGTAGACACGATGTAATAAATTACAAAACGGATGATTTCGTCTTTTAAAGCACAATCGTTGTGACAAATAGCTAGCTATAGGACATAAATATTATGTAGAATACAAAATATCAGCCCAAATGACCATCATTGAAGATGTAACAGCGTGTAGGCTACTGGGGTTTTGAGTGGATAATGCAATGCTGAAAAAATACATATTTGCATTTATTTTGGATGCTGTAAGTAACTTTTACAATACAATATTATTAAGTCTGATTCATATGAAATATTATTTGTGTGATCAAGCGTTTTAACGGATAAATTCAAATCGCTTGTCTGCTGGGCATTTCACTTTTAAATGCATGTTATATATTTAATCATTAGATCCATGGACCTGCTATTTAAAACTTGAATGAAGAAGTGGGAAAAGCTGTTGTGACCGTAATTTCCCCAATATTACACAAACTTGCGTATTTATCACAAGGTTGAATCCAGTTCTTCATTAGTCAGCAACGCATTGATGCTTTTCTGTTTTATCATGAATAACGTGACGCTTCCATAACGCGTTGTTCCCATAACGTAAGCGCTGTTTCTCTGCCATTTCAAAGGCTCATAAAAATGTGTCTTGGCTTGATACACAGTCTAATGGTCTAACTCTAACGAAATCAAAATTTTAAACATTTTACTGAAGGCCTTATAGCCTTACACTTCCTATTTGAGCCAATGCAGATGAATGAGCAAAGTTATTTCAGGGCAAGACCACTCTGATTGTAAAGCCTAACGTGATTGGTTGTAGCGAGAACGTGCTACGATTGGTCAGCTCAATGTGGCCGTTATCTGATTGGCTTAGGTAAAGGATGGGTGGAGTCCACTTATTTGTGGATTAGTCTGCATGTCGACGCTAGAAGTGTTTCAAAATCCACAAATGCATGAGGGGATTTACAAATGCACAAGAACCGATTCACAAATGCGTGAGGGGGTTAACAAATGCACAACAAACGGTTCACAAATAAATGGCAGGCAGAGTTGTGTTTGTGGTATAAACAACATTTGTAAATATATTTTTTATTTGCAAATCTCATTCTATTTATTTGTGAGTTTTATAATTCTTTGTGAAACTCTTTACATTTATTTGTGGATCTTAATCTATTTATTTGTGAATTTGATATATTTTTGTGAATCTCTTTACATTTATTTGTGGATCATAATCTATTTATTTGGAATAATGCAACAATTCTACCCCCATACTTAAACAGTCAAATACACAAAATGCCCATCTTGGCAAGTATGCAGGTAAACACAGGTTTGGAACGTAAATAATTGAAAAAAAAAAAAAAAACAGTGTAGCAGTAAATTGAATCTGTGCATGAGCTTTTAAAGTTTAAGCAGCCTAATAGGCTACATGTTATTCAGAGAATAAAAGACAAAGAGAAAGTCACTCTTTGCTCTTGACTAAAAAACTTTTGTAACTTTAATTGTAAGCATTAATCTGCATTTAATTTTTACAGTGAAGACTATGCAGTGTTATTTTACATTTGATTACTTTATTTAATTTCTATAGTATTTCTTACCCGAATACTACTGTTAGACCCACCTGAAAAACTTAAAGCTGTGTTTTTTTTCTTTTTATTCTGTTGTATTTATTTGTGCTATTGTATTTGTGTTTACTGTTTGTCTTTTTTTGTAAATTCAAAGTTTCAAATAAAGCCTCCCTGTGCTGTGTGTAAGCTATTGCAACAAAATTACCTAAAGTATAAAAAATATGAGATAATAATAGAAAATATCTATATGGAAGTACATATGGCAGTAATCCCAGCAGTATCAAAAATGGTATCGAATATCAATATCCATTTATCATGCCACTTACATTTACCCCTACAGCTGCAGGCTGATACTAGCCACAACAGAGCCAATGATAGAAAGAAAAGGTTGAGAATGAAAAGATGCAGAACAGACAGAACCAACAGATATATAGAGTAAAAAGAGACAATATAGGACATGATAATAGACAGAGTAAGCGAATTAGAGAGCTAAACTCAAATAGAGTTAAACGCTCTAACAAACCCCATCCAGAATGAATGATAATACAACAGTTCTTTTAGAACAGTGATAGGTAAGGCAGACCTGTGTCCGGCTCCTCCACCCGGGTTTCCTGGTTCCCCATGGCAGGTACACGCTGCTCCACAGAAGACACTAATCCATCAGAGCAGAGCTCCGACACACCTGACAGTGCAAACTCACTTCACTAGCGCTGGTGCGTACGTGACAAAGACAATGGGACAGAGGTGTTTGTCCTCTTCTCTCGCCCTGCTGGCTGTGAATCAGCAGCCAGACAACATTCCTGCTAACTGTCAGTCTTTCCCAGTGCAACTCTCAATGTCCTTCTCATTCACTTGTTCTGTCTCTCTCTGTCAGTGTCAGGCAGCAGCTGCAGCAGGAGTGTATTCAGTATGTTATTAGTCAAGTCACGGTTTGGGGGCGTGGCCTCCCTCTGTATATCTGCTCCTACTCCAACTGAAGCAGCTCCCTCTTTTATCTCGCTCAGTCTTTCCTTCACTTTACCTCTATCTCCAGAAATGAAGAGTATCTATGATGAAGAGGAACAGATTGAAAGAAGAGGAGGAGAGGAAGTTATATTCATCTCCTTCTGCATTAACTTTTCTGACATCATTCATCTGTTCTGTGGCGGAGGACAGCGGGCAGAAGTGGGCGATAACACTGGGACACACATGTACAAAGCCGCTACATGTTTCTCTCATGAACTGCTGCATTATCATCACAGAACGGGAAATTTGAGCACCCGAGTTAGACCGATCCATTTTTCCTGTCCTCAGTAGGAGGCATGAAAAGATAGATGTGTTATTTTCTTTAGCTCCCTCCCCCTCATTCTCTATTCATGTAGAATCATGTGTTAAATATTCTTGTTGGGAAAAACATACCATCTTTGCCTGAATCTGTCCCTGGCTTGACAATACAGATAGAATTCACATCTCACTCTTTTCATCTTCTTTTTTATCAAACTAAATCTTATTTCACTTCTCAATCTCTTAAGTTTCGGTATTATATTTTACATAATTTACATACATCTGATACAAAAGTCTGATACCATGAAAAGTCTCTAATTTACAACAGTCTAATTTATTAAATTTATTTAATTACAAATCATATTATCAGCATACACAGTTGATTTAAAAGTTAAATAAAAAAAAAATCAACAAATGTCAGAATGTTTGAGTTTTTGGTTTGTCTCTCTTTTGCTTTAATGACAGCAGTAGTTAAGCTGCATGGATTCCACAAGTTTGTGTCAAACCTGATAGATCATCATTATGTAGGACTAGTCTAGTAGTTTGTAAAAGGTACATTGCAGATACTAATGTCATGTCCCATTCTGCTATTCCTGTGGGTATGAACACCAAAGTATACTTCAGTTTTGAAGCAAACACTTAACGTATGTATACTGCTGAATGCAAAGCCTTTTAAAGTCTAATGCATTTGACAGCATGTGCAAACACAGAAGCTTGGAACGTAAACTAAAGATTCATCTTTATCCAGTGTCCGCACTATTTTTCTACAGAAGATATGACCGTTAAAAAAAGTCTTTGTACTTTTTTAAATTACAGTGGGGGCTATCTCTTAACCCTGTCACACAACAATTGTCAAAGTGCTTCTATGGCCACATTCACACAGCAATAGAATATGGTTCACAGTCCTGCATTTGAGTCCTTAATACGGATACATTTACACACAGTTCGGTTATTTACGGCAGTAACAAACGCATTTTATAGCCAAAATCCCACCCGTGAATTTATCAGGATTAATAACCGCATTCTCGGAAAACAGAGAATTTACTTCTGTGTAAACAGAACCGGACTGGACAACTAGTTCTCTGTCACGAATACTGGCTACTGGTAAGAGAATACAGGCAAATTCTCCTGCATGTTCATGCCAAGTGTGCCGCACAAGTCCTGAAAAGTGAAGCCAAAACGTTTTGATTGCCCCAGGTGGTTGGATGCAGTATAGCTCATAAACCCCACCCTCTCCATGTAATCTAATGGGACATGACATGAGACAGACTAAACAATCAAATTACTCACTTCAAAAAGATGGTTTCTGTCATTTTAGACAGAAAAGTCCAACTGACTTTTTTCAGGATTTTCGGGAGGAGATTAGAGCTTCAACTTTAATTTCTACATTTCCATAACTGTTTATTTCGCACTGACATAATGAGTTGTTCTGCAGTAAACTGTACTAACAGATTCTGTGGAAGTGTGGGTGAAGCCTTGATAAAGCTCACTACTGCGCAGACTCGGGCTCCGAGTTCACTACTGCGCAGACTCGGGCTCCGAGTTCACTACTGCGCAGACTCGGGCTCCGAGTTCACTACTGCGCAGACGATGAAGATCAAATGTTAACTTTCTTAAATAAACACGCAGATAATACACAGATGAAGGCTCAGAGAATGATCATATAGACTAGAGGAAGGCACAACCTAATGCGGGGTTAAATGTAACAAGGACCTTTTACATAGTTAGTCAGGTTCAAGCAGGTTGTGTTTCCGCTCTTTTTCTCTCACTGCCAGAAGATGGTCTACCGCTGATTTGTGGAAAGTTTTGATAAGAGTTCGTGAAGATTCTGGACAAAGAGTGTTTTGACACCATGCAAGTAAATTTTTTTCATTGCACATTTTTTTTCGGTGTCTGAGTTGGGTGTGTACGTCACCAAATCTAACTTTATATTACCTTAATCACTGTCTTGTTGGCTAAAACATAGCACCATTTTGAAACATATCACTAACTCCTAGCAACTGTTAGCTAGACTTAAATTATTTTTTACACAGCAGGGTTAGTTGTAGCACAGTGTTACAACTAAGCCGCCAAGTGTACAATGATAATGAAATGAAAACAGGGAGCAACACAACTTTTCAGGTTTGAGTGTTTATTTATATATTTATTTTGCCACATTTAAAAGGATCTCCGGCTAGTTTGCCAAATTGGTCTAGATATGATGTCAATACCCCTCCTAATTAAGGCGAGCGCTAAACTAAAAAACACGTCAGAGGCGAGCGTTCGCGGGCAGTTCGACACACTCTTCTACAGTTCATCGTCGGACCCACCTAGAGAGATAAAATGCCACATTGTGTGGCTGTTGGTTGTGATGCCCATTCGAAGACAAACGAGAGCGGTAATTTGACCCTCCACTGTTTTCCTAGTTCTGATGCAAAGAGAAGAAAACAATGGGAAGATGCTTGTGGGCGAGTGAAACTCCCTAATTACCCGCAGCTCTGTTCTCGACACTTTAGCCCTGATTCATTTGAGGATTTTGATCGCCGACAGCTGTTGAACAAGCCCATTGGGGTTCGTGGTTCTTGCGGAACGGTTTGCTTACGTTCTCTGACTGAAAATATAACTGTATTGGAACTGTCACGGAGAGAGTGCTAAAGCTCCACAGGTCGTATTTTTGGTGGAAAATATGTAGAAATGATCATTCTTTCTAAATGTGCTGTAAACATACAGTCCTGTGACTAATAAACAGAAACAGACACGACTGAATGTTATCTTTTTTTGTGAAATAATGTTAAATACCACTTTATTTCAGTGTGACTAATGTGCAATCTTGACATAAATTAACTATGATCAATGTATCATTATTGTAAAACTGTGGGTTTTACCGTAAGCAAACGGTCTTTACACGGTTTGCTTTTCTATGCATTTTCTTTTTTGCATAGTCAAAATAAAACCTGTAGCTGTAGTTTGCCTTTTTATGCCAAATTATTCTGTCAGATCAATACCTTAACCAAGTTCGAGTTTTGTTCTTCCTTCCTATTTAACATATTTTCCTCATATTTTGCTGGTTTAACTGAACTTGTAGGGTCATTAAAAGTCAGTGCCCAGACATTTCGTTCGCTAATTGAGGTAGTAGTTTAACCTTGATAACGTTAGTGTTTACGCGATTTGTGTTTGTAGCGGCGCTGGGACCAGTCTACGTCACGGCCCAGAATGCAATGGGTAAAAACAACAATGGCGACTTACAGGTAAAAACTTTATTTTAAAATATCTCGCTACAACGAAAACATCGGGTGTGTTATTATATCACGTTTGTGGCGCAAATGGTATCGCTAACCCAATAAGACTAAGTTGTCAAACTAGCCGGAGATCCTTTTAACTAACCCTCTGTCTGTTACAATTAACCCCGCATATGGGGTAAGTTGTAACATTTGCCACTTTCAGTGACATTCTGTCACTTTCAGTGGAACTGTACGAAAATAGTTGGTCCTAGAAAAAAACTTTAAGTGTTCATTTGTAGCAGAGATGTGTGTTGCTTGAAAAAAAAAAAGATTAATCTAACTTTTTTTTTTAAATAATTGAGCCAAAACCAAAATATGTTAGGTTGTGCCCCGCTCTCCCCTCACACATAGACGAGAACCAATAATGAACTTAGTGAGGCTGCGTTTACACTTGGCATTAACATGCGACCTGTATCCGGATGTTGTCCACATACACATTGAAAAGACAAGTGTAAACGCGCTTCTGATCGGAATGTTATTCGATCAGCGTGTCCGGTTTCGGAGGTAGTCGAGGACGCATTGTGATCTCAGTGTAATGTAAACGCAATCCAGCCATCGTGTCTGCATTCACAGGTGGACATCACACAAAACCCCGCCCATTCATTATTCCCCCTCCTCTCTCCAGGAATTGCTGCACATAGCTGTGTGGTTTTGCGATACAGTCGAGTGTGAAGTACATCGCAAATATACTGAAATGTTTGCTTTTGTACCCTAAAGTTGCAGAACCACTCATTTTCTGTAAAGAACGCGCATTTTTCCCACCACAGCTGGCAACGTTCTCGGACCCATATGTTTCTCTGTAACGTTTCCATTACGGCATTTATCCACATTATTAGTACTTGCAGCCTCTTAATCCTCCTCATTTTGCGAGATTTGTATTTGAGATTTGCAGATTTCTGATCTGGCTAATTATCACAGTTAAGACGGGCATACACTGTGCGATGTCTGTGCGATTTCAGCAAGGTAACCTACTCACACTGAACAAGTAGATCGCATGCGATGTAAAGCCAAGCTCGCATTTTATGTGCTCACACTATACGGTCCGAACGTCGAGCTGTGACTTGACTGCTCAAACTATACGTGTGAAATATGTGCGATAAACCCCCATGCCTGGTTGCTCCAATAGACCATGATATCCTGTATTCAGAGATATTGTCAAAACAAGCATCAGCTATCAATATCAAGAGTATTTAGTAGGGCTGGGTATTGACACAAATTTCACAATTCGATTTCGATTCAATATTGATTATTTTGGATATCAGGTACAATACATGGCAAATTTTCTCGAGGAAAACAAATCTCTTAACTAATGCTGTAAACTATGGGAGTCAGTTGTATCATTAAAATTGTTTCATTAGCCTACTATAGCCTAATATTGAAGGTAAAGATTTACTGATTTGTATATAAAAACTTAAATTACACTTTTATTTATTTTTCTAATAATAAAGTTATATGAAATATAAACATTTAAAAGGTGGCTGCCATAAAAACTTGCTAGATTTATTCAAACATGCATTAAATATTGAAGAACATAAAAAAAAGTATAATGAATATGTAATATGGTGCATATATTTAGCAAAATGCTCCTCTCTAGAGTTAATTTTTCTAGCTGACTAACGAGTTCATGGTCACTGGATATGGTTTTTCTGAGGTAAATGTGACGTTACATGACAGTGTTTACAAGCTGTTTCACTGACGTCTTTCCACGGTTGAAACACTGATTGAGCGATTCCATGTGACAATAAGGATTTCGATAAGTTATACTCTATCTTTTAACACACTTTCAGATGCTCATTCTTGTTTATTTCACGTTGTAACTGGTATTATTAAGGCGGAAGAGAAGATCATGTGTGCTCGGCGCTGCTGCTTCTCTTGAGCTGCGCCAGAGTGATCTCACGCCACAGCGCCAAAACGGTATTTATGTTTTTGAATTTTGTAAGAAAATGGACGTAATTTGAAATCTGAGACTTTTTTTCATATCAATAGTAACAAACCACAAAGTTTATTGCGTTTATTGGATGGGATGCGCGATACAATGTTCCATTTATTCATCAACTGAAACCAGGATGACTAATCGATTCTTGGGATTTAAGAATCGATATCGGTTCGTAAAAATGAGAATCGATTAAAAGCGAGCCCTAGTATTTAGCATTTCCAATATATGTATTAAATTAGTAAAGGCCTAAGTATTACTGTATTATTATAATTAGGGAAGGCCTACTTTTATTATTAAATTGATAGGCTATTATAATTAATATGCCATGCAATAATTTCATAGCACATCACCGCATAACTGACATATGCTGCAAAGATTATATAGAAGCTTACTCCTCCTCATTGAAAATTGTCAAAAAACATTTAGGTTGATTACAATTAATTATAGGCCTATAATTAAAATGATTAACAGTCTATAATGTCCTAACACTGCAATAATCAGTCAGCAATAAAAATTAAAAACAGCTTTATTTAAAAAAAAACAGCTTGGTGGCTTGGAAGACATGATTTATATGGTTTATCCATTTTGCAACACGAACTGGAGGTAAGCAACAGTAATTTGTAGCTAGTTTGATAGCTACAGAACTTAAAGATTGTTTTCGTTTTTGCTGCATTAAAGATGAAATGGTTAAACTTCTGTTTTTGCACAGGCGCAGTGAGGGAAAAACACTGAGTTTTGGGCAATCGGTTCATAGCTGTGCTCCAATTGTGCGATTTAGTCACGAGGAGGGACCACAATTTCTGACATGCCAGAAATTCATCCGACCATCCGATTGCCGGTCTGGAGAGGTTTATCGCCTCTCGTTTCCCCATTTACACTGTATGAACACTGCACGACAAAACTGAAAATCGGACCCGACCCGAAAAAGAGTCGCACGAGTCAGAATTCGGCTCATAATCGGATGAAAATCGCACAGTGTATGCCCGCCTTTAGCCGTTTAGTATTTTTGTGGAAACCATGATACTTGTTTTTTCAGGATTGTCTGAGAGATAGAAATCTAATGTTACAACTTTTGTAACACAATCAATTTCTTTACTATCACTTTTGATCATTTTAATACATCCTTGTTGAATAAAAGTATTGATTCTTTCAAAAGAGGAAAAAACCCTAAACTTTTGAACAGTTTTAAATACTTAATTTATTTTTGCAGGATTTATTTTGCAGAATGGCAACACATGGCATATCTATGGAGGGATTAACATGGCAGCTCTGTCTAATTAACCATCAACTTCAGTTGAGCCAGACTGTGATTCTTAACTCCTATAAGATGGCTGTGTGGAACAGAGTGACAATGCACTATTCACACATACTGTACGCTAAATCCTCAACACTGAGTCATACCACTAAATACATATGACAATGACATAAGCTCAATTACATCCATCCTAACTCCCCAAATAAGCACTCTGTCTCTATATCGTAAGTGACACAGCATCACCGTGTTGTCATGTATTGGAAATGGGAGTGCTAATTAAAAGACGACGACACAGAAGGACATGTGACCTTAGGCACAATGGGCAGGTTGTCCACTAACACTAGCATAGATATTATTTATAGACAAGAGACCATGTGCCTCTCACTTCATTTCACTTTTGAGACCTAACAGCAAACGAAAGCTTCATTTAAATATTAATGATGCCCTGCTATGGCTGGCTAAGGTGATGTGAGTTGTCATATACTGTAGCAGTGGCTGATATTCTCCATAAAGCATTGTTACTGTCTCCCTCAAACTATATATCATGGCAATTTGTAACTTTTTTACATTTTGACAAATTGGTGATGAATTTGTATGATCTCATTTATATGTTTTCATCATATCTATGACGTAAATAAGCATTGGTTAGCATTTTACAACAAATTATTCCATATTAGGTGGATCCCTACTTCTGAAGGGCAGGTGATATACTGTATCAGGCAATGTAAAAATAATTAAGATCAACTGTCCAAATATTCATGGCATTCCTTGGTTGGCAGCCAGCTACTTAATCGTTCAGCTTTAGTATATCAAAACATGACAACAAAGCACATCAACGTCAGAACAGGATCTGAAAATGTGGTTGCCCTGCTAATGCACCATGACTGAAAACATGACAATATTACACCATCTTGACTCACATGATGAAATTATTACATAACTATACAGTCATATTTGCTCTCCTTCGACGCTGAGTTGTTTCACCAATGTTGCAAGAAAAAAAGCATCACACTACATTTCCTGTTTAGTGCATGTCAGATTTTGATTTGTTATTATTATATAAGTGTACTTATGAACAACATGTATTATAATGATATTACCATGCAAATAGAGCAATGTGGCCACTGTAGTATAAAATGTTTCTCACTGAATCTGAATATTCAATAAACTGGACATACATTTTTTTTTACTTAAATTTGTTCATATGAAAAAGTAAAAAAAATAATTTTTACATTCCAACAGTAAAACAAATATTTCAGTACAAGGATACACAACTGCTAACACTAATTAAAAATATTTTTCTCTATTTCAAAAAAATATTTTTCTCCAATTTTTTTATTTCTATAGGCGAGTCCACTATACTGCAGAGATAGTCAGCATCGCCAACTTCATCATTGCAGCCAATACTGACTAGTTTACTAGAAACACCAGTTTACCAATAAATTATTAAAAAGTTCAGTCTCCTTGCTGTTTTTTCCAAACACATTAATAATCATAACTTCCCGGTGCGCTGCGGCATGTGTAATGTATGCGTTTGAGCGCTAATTTATATATTTTGTATATATTAAATTAAAGTAATTAAATTAATATCATAAACATGCAATTAGTCGACTATTTGCTTAAATGAACCAATACTAGTCGACAAGAAAAATCTTTAGTCGGGGGCAACCCTAGTAAAACCATAACCATAAATCTAAATTACGACATGTATGCTCTCAATGTCTCAATCTCAATTCATGCTTCATGACCTCAAGGCTAGATTATTGTAATTCTCTACTGGGTGGTTGCCCTGCATGCTTAATAAACAAACTCCAGCTGGTCCAAAACACAGCAGCTAGAGTTCTTACTAGAACCAGGAAGTATGACTATATTAGCTAGGGATGCACTATTATAATAAAACATTGTGAATTTTCTGGGTTTAGTTGGCGTTTCTGCACGTTGTTGTGGGAATAGCGCGTCCAGAACAGGGATACACATTCTGTGCATTCGTGTCATTTTGTCCAGATATAAGTCGTAATATTAAGTTTATGTAATATAAATATCTGATTAATCTCATATAGGATGCGTTTCGTTGAGTTAAATAACCCGCTAGAAAAGTTATTCAGTTTCCCGGTGCTCATTCTCTTCAGCTTCAGTGCGCGCACTCAAACAGCAATGCAAAACATTAAAAACTATGATTGGGATTGTATATACATATAATTATTTTTGTAATAAAATAGTTGTAAATTCTTTGAGTATAGTTGCAGTCTTCAGCAACTGTTGAGTTCATTAACCTTCTAGCAAAACGGTTCAGTTTACTGGTGTTTGTTCTCCTCAGTTTCAGCACGCGCACCTCAAACAGCAATGATGTAATTTGAAACAGTAGGTCTAATATTAAAGATGTTTACTATTACTGTAATATTAAAAATGTAAAAAAAAATAAAATAAAAAAAACATTGATGAGTTATTATTAACTAGCACTTTTTGTTCTCGTATATTTTCATCAACAATATGGTTTTGATTAATTTCCTTATTGTCCGTGCGTAGGCTATTTCATTTTATTTATCCATGCATTTTGTTTTGTTTTTTTATATGCAGCCCAATGTTATTCAATGACTTGTTTGCATTATTTAAGTAATTTATTTTATTTTAATTTTACTTTTTTGTTAGGCAGTAGATTTTTTGGTAACACTTTACAATAAGGTCTCATTTGTTAATGCATTAACTAATTAACTAAACTTTAATGGTAAGCTTTTTGTTTTTGTAATCAGGCTCTCAAAGTATATAAAAATTTGAATGTAGATTTATCGGCCAATATATCCGTTATCGGCTTTCAAATGTAAAGAATCATCGGTATCGGCCAAAATTTTCTTATCGGTGCATCCCTAATATTAGCCTGGTTCTGTCAACACTGCATTGGCTCAACATGGTATACATTTTAAAATCTTGCTTATTACTTACAAAGCATTAAATGGTTTAGCTCCCCAGTACTTGAGCAAGCTCCTATTGCATTATAGTCCTTCACATTTATTGTGGTCTTAAAAATTCCGGCCAGTTGATAATACCTAGAATATCATTGAATAACATTGTTCGGGAGGCAGAAACACTCTATTAATTTAAATGTAGATTAAAGACCATCTCTTTAACCTAGCATACACAACACACTATCACATTTCTATAATTCAAATCCGTTAAAGGGTTATTAGGCTGCATAAACTAGGTCAACCGGAACCGGGAACACTTCCCATAACACCTGATTTACATGTTACATTATAAGTAGAATGTCATCTACGCTTATATTAAGTCTCTCAGTTTCATCCTAATTATTTCATTCTTAGGTTACCGTAGTCAGTAAAGGTGCTCCAATCAGGAGAATTTTTTTACACATTAAAAAATAATAAATAAATAAATAAATAAAAAAAAAAAAAAAAAAATATATATATATATATATATATATATATATATATATATATATCTCACTTAAATGTTTGATAACACAATGTAATATTTTTATTGAAGGAAGAACAGTGATGTATCATATACAGAAAGAGTTAACAATGCTCCTTGTTTTTACAATTTTCCCACAACCCACCCACTGAACAGAGAAAAATAAATAAATAAAATTAATCAATCAATAATAATAATAAAATATATAAACAATGTATAAACAAAAACAAAAAAAAATTCATTCCAAAATGGAAAAACAGAATCTCGAAGTTCTTATATTACAAACAGTGAGAAAATAATTGACATCATTGTTAGCCCATTGCGTTCCAATGCGCACAGGCCTTTTAATAACAATATTAGTTTTAGTTTGGGGGAAGAGTTACATCCTTTCCAAAATATGAAATCATTGGGGTCCATACTGAATAAAAATGTTTGGTGGATCCTCTAAGAGAATATTTAATTTTCTCCAGTTTCAAAAACAGCATCACATCACTAAGCCAGAGTGAAGCTAAAGGTGGTTTACTTGAATTTGCGTATATCTTGGACAGCCTAACCTTCCTGTAATGAAGTCTGTGGAGGACCTTGGACTGGAATAAACCCAAGAGAGTACAGGAGGTTGTTCCATTCACTCTAAATAATGCATTATTCCAGGTTTCCTCTGATATATCCACTGCCAAATCCTTTGTCCATTCTGCACGGATTTTGTCTAGATTCATATTTTTTATTGACATTAAAGTATTATATACATTAGAAATTACTCCCTTCAAATGTAAGGGAATGTTTAAAATTGCATCCAATCCTGTACTGGGAGGAATGGATGGATATGTGGGACAATGATTTTGGATTAGATGACGAACCTGAAAATATCTAAACAGGTGTGATCTTGGCAGATTATATTTTGAAGAGAGATTGAAAAAAGGGACGAAAAAATCATCAATAAAAAGATCGCTAAATTTGACAAGACCTGACTGTTGCCACTGACTGAAGACTGAGTCCAATTGAGCTGGAAGGAATAGGTGATTCTTGCATATGGGGCTGGCTATAGTCTTTGAAGTCTTTGAAATCAAAACATTGTCTAATTTGAAACCAAATCTTGAGAGTATTTGTGACGACTGGGCATTGAGTATACAGTGAAATACAAAGGGGCAATTGACCCTTCGCAGGGAGTTTGATTGACAGACAATCTGACCAATTATAATCCGCCATCCACCATTTTTGTCCGACAAAGCAGTCAGGAGAGTTAGTAGATTAACGTTGGAGGATTTGAACTTGAAAAACAAAGTGTACTGACGTCTTTCCGCGGTTAAAATAACATTCCTTCTTATGTTCATGTTTATTTGATGCTATAAATTAACTAGAAGGAAAAGATGATCGGTTCACGAGCAGCTTTAAATGAGGCGCTACTGCGATCGGTCAGACACATTAAAGAGCCACAAAACGGTATTTATTGTTTAAATTTCTTTAAAAAATGACCATATTTTTAAGTTGAGACTTTGTTTCATATCAAAAGTAACCTGGTCTGTCCTGTCTGTCAGCGTGTTGTCAGCGTCCTCTCTGCTCTGCGATGTATTTTTCACAGCGTGAGAACATGGTGTGTCGTGAGAGCAGCGTAGCTTGTCGGACATAGCAACAGTAACTAAAGGGGGCGGGTCTTTGCTAACGGTCAATTTAGATAAAGCTAAAGCAGGAAGAAGGGATGAAGTAGTACAGGAGTTTGCCTCTGAAATACACCAGACATCTTTGGGGTTCTGAAGCCAATAAAGTACTTTTGAGATATTTGCAGCCCAATAATAATACCTGAAATTAGGAAGCGCTAATCCGCAATGAGATTTGTCTTTGGAGAAATTCCTTCCTAATCCTAGGTGTTTTTCCACCCCATATAAATGATGAAATAAGTCTGTCTAAGTTCTGAAAAAAGGATTTTGTTAAAAATATTGGAATGCATTGAAACAAGTACAAGAACCTTGGTAAAATGTTCATTTTTACACAATTAATTCTACCTGCAAGAGAGTGAAATAGCAAATTCCATCTTTTGAGGTCTAGTTTTAACTTGTCGATTAGAGGAGCAAAGTTCTCTTTGTAAAGGTTAGGGAATCCCTGTGTGATGTTTATCCCTAAATATCTAAAACCCGACATAGACAACTGAAAAGGTATATCGGTATTCGAAATATGGAGGCCCTTACTGTTTATGGGGAAACAAACACTTTTCAAAAAATTCAGTTTATAGCCTGAGAAAGTTCCAAATTGTTTCAATATTTTAACTACCTATGGAATACCTAAGATCGGATCTGAAATATACAACAGCATATCATCGGCATATAAGGATACTCTATGTTCTATGCCCCTACTGCTGATGCCAGTAAAATGCTGTGAGTGTCTTAATGCTATAGATAGGGGCTCGATGGCTAAAGTAAAAAGTAACGACCCTGTCGAATGCTTTTTCAGCATCTAACGAGATGACTGCCTGAGGGACAGGGTCAAGAGAAATTTAGACGAGTGTATTACCCCTAAAAATCTCCGGATATTACTAAAAGAATGTTGAACCCTGACAAAACTTGTTTGTTCTTTTGAAATCAAGTTCTCTATTATTGTATCTAAATGTAAAGCAAGGATTTTTGCCAAAATTTTTACATCAGAGTTTAAGAGAGAGATTGGCCTGTAAGAGTTACATTTCAAGGGATCCTTTCCAGGTTTTAGTAAAAGTATAATGTTTGCTTCATTCAAGGTTTATGGGAAGCTACCCTTTTCCAACGAGTCCTCAAACATATCAAGAAGAATAGGGGATAATTTATCTGCAATTTTTTTTATAAAAGTCTATCAGGGCTAGGAGTTTATTTGCTCTGCATTAATGTGATCGAGTTTAAAATTTCTTCTATTTGTATGGGCTGATCCAAATACGTTTTCTGCACAGAATTGAGGGTGGGTAAATCTATATTATTTAAAAATTCTAAAATTCAGGGCTTTCAGAATTATACCAATTTGAGAAGTAGTTCTTAAAAGTGTTATCGATTTCAATTGGATTTAACTATTAAATCATTATTACTGTTTCATATTTGAGGTATAAGTTGAGAGGCAGCTTTAGATTTTAACTGGTGGGCTAGAAGTCGTCCTGTTTTTTCTCCATGTTCATATACAGGTCCTTCTCAAAAAATTAGCATATTGTGATAAAGTTCATTATTTTCCATAATGTAATGATAAAAATTAAACTTTCATATATTTTAGATTCATTGCACGCCAACTGAAATATTTCAGGTCTTTTATTGTTTTAATACTGATGATTTTGGCATACAGCTCATGAAAACCCAAAATTCCTATCTCAAAAAATTAGCATATCATGAAAAGGTTCTCTAAACGAGCTATTAACCTAATCATCTGAATCAACTAATTAACTCTAAACACCTGCAAAAGATTCAAGAGGCTTTTAAAAACTCCCAGCCTGTTTCATTACTCAAAACCGCAATCATGGGTAAGACTGCCGACCTGACTGCTGTTCAGAAGGCCATCATTGACACCCTCAAGCAAGAGGGTAAGACACAGAAAGAAATTTCTGAACAAATAGGCTATTCACAGAGTGCTGTATCAAGGTACCTCAGTGGGAAGTCTGTGGGAAGGAAAAAGTGTGGCAAAAAACGCTGCACAACGATAAGAGGTGACCGGACCCTGAGGAAGATTGTGGAGAAGGACCGATTCCAGACCTTGGGGGACCTGCGGAAGCAGTGGACTGAGTCTGGAGTAGAAACATCCAGAGCCACCGTGCACAGGCGTGTGCAGGAAATGGGCTACAGGTGCCGCATTCCCCAGGTCAAGCCACTTTTGAACCAGAAACAGCGGCAGAAGCGCCTGACCTGGGCTACAGAGAAGCAGCACTGGAGTACCCACAGTCAGTGATGGTCTGGGGTGCCATGTCAGCTGCTGGTCCACTGCTTACCTGCTAGGGTAGCACCTGACCGTGTTGCTGGTGCGGTACTTTGCTTCTGTTTAGAGTTGCTCATTTTGCTTTCTGAACTAAGTGTAGTTCTTATTTGTTATATTGGAAAGCAATTAGATTAGAAAAAGAAGACGCATAAATATGTTTAAAAGGAGTGTGGTTGGGAGGTCCTCGCCTCTGCTGCCTTCTCTTACATCACCAAACTGGAGGCCCCCATTTTTTTTTTTTTTTTTTTAAATGGGGCAATTTTGTAGCACACTAGCTTACACACAGCATAAGCCTGATTTCAAACTTTGAATTGAATTTACAAGAAAGAAATGTATAAATGGGTCAAAGATAAGACGTCACCATTTTGGTGTATGCATCAAATAAAATTTACAAAAGTGATTTTATATACAGGGTATCTGCACACTTTTTAAAGTCAAATTTCAGACTTCTTAAGACCTTTTTAAGACCTGAAGAAATCAAAATTAATACCTTACATTAGGGGTGCACAATATTGACAAAAATATTTTTCAATATTTTCAAAGTTTTGTTGATAATAATTAGATGATATTTTACTGATTGTGTTTGTGTACTTAGGCCTGACAGAAATTAATTTTTTTTTATTAACGGGCAATATTTGCAACCTTAAATTGATTTCCAGGGGCATTTTCACCTATAGGCTATATGGACTTTTTTTTTTAAACTTAGAGGTATGCATCACCTTTTATGTAAAATTCTAACATTCAAATTAAATTCTATTAGAATAATAACACAATACCACTGTTACCAGTTAAATTAAATCATTAAATCAAAATCCATCTTTGCAGTGCAGAGGTGACAATGAAGGAGCATCAGAACTGGCATTAATATATTTACACTCCATTTACAATTGCATAAATAAAGCTTTGAGATAGTTTTTTTTTATTCAATATTTAAATATGAACTGATTTCTAAACGTGAAACTAAAACCGCCAGCAGAGCGGAAAGTCACTGTCATAGGGAGTCATTCATTCAACTGATTTGTTCAAATGGCTGATTCATTCAGGAAAAACAAGTTTTTAAGTTGATTGTTCATTGAATTGTTAAATTGATTCGTTCAAAACGCAGATTTCAGTCAAAAGAATCATCGCTTTGTGTTGCATTGAGACTCTGCTACGGTTTAATTTTAAAATTCTCGTTGGCGAAATAAAGAGAAAACAAACAATATTGACAATATTGTTTATAAAATGTAACTCACAATGTTCATTTATTGTTTATTTAACTGTTATATAAAATAAATATCACATTTGCAATTGTGCACGGGAAAACGGCCCTCTTGCTGATGTGATATTGTATGATAACAACATAATATCGTATAAATATAATACAAAAACTCATTTAGGGACATGCCTATAACTGCACTGACAAATCACGTAGTGAAAGCAAGCATGAGAGAGTGCCTCGTACAAAAGTAAAACAATGATTACAATATACATCGCACACCACTACGCACATAAAGAATGAACTTACAATTGAACTGACATTTACCAACTTTATTTTCCTTCTCTCCTCCTGTTTCGCGTGCAGGAGACAGAAGTAATGCTGGCGCGAATGTGACGCGAAATGTCACGTGAACAAGCAAATCCACAAAGAAAGAATAATAAATAAAAAAGTACGCTAATTAGATAATTTTAATTTTGAAAAAACATTTAGATATGTCTAAGTCAAATTGCCATCGAAAATGTAAGACCTTTCATAAGTAAAAATAAGACTTTTTATGGCCTTCAATTTTAAAAATCGAATAAGATTTAAGACTTTTTAAGGATCCGCGGGAACCCTGTATAAACATAAAAACACATATTTAATGCAATTAAAGTGTCTACGTTCATGTTTCAAATATCAAGTTTCGTCAATTAATCAAGTTTCGTCATTCAGAGTAATGTTTTCGTCATTTGAATGACAGTAGATTTTTAGCATTTTGTTTATATTACAGATAAATGAGGAATGTTTAGACTTAATAAATATAATAAATAGTACTATTTTAATTCATTTTTGTATTGTTTTAATTCATTTTTGTATTGTTTTATTTGCGTTATTGATTTATTTTAGATGCCCACAAACACAAGCGAGTTGCTAGGCACTATAAAAAGCCAAAAAGCTAAAAAGTAAAGGCAGACTCAACAGCTTGAGCAGCACTCTTAAGGCCCGTTCACAACAAGAACGATAACTATAAAGATAACCATAACAATAACTATATTAGCATCCACACCAGCGGATGATATCGTTCTGTTGATTCAAATCGTGAGCTGCAGGTTTGTTGTCTGCTACATTAAATGCTCGAGCTCTTTAAAACGGAATGGATTCTGATTAGCTGTCAATGTTTTTATCTTTATCAGCTGGGAAAAAACGTTCTGAAAGTAACTCCAGCGATATCGCTTCTCTGTGCCAGTGTGCCATTATCGTTATAGTTGTGATGTGAACTCTGCTATTCTTTTATATTTAGTTATAAACTACTAATGATTTTTAGAACTATATACTCAGGAATATTATAAAAAGTAATTTAATGATATACAGGTTAATACTAAAAACATTGCAATTATAGGAACAATGACAATATTCTCTCCCTTTTTGGCAAAATGTCATTCAGAGTTAGCCTAGAAATCTAGACGCACCCTAGCGGCAGCAAATTTTATTTTGCAGCCAGTGTCGTCTAGCAACTCTCCGTTGGCTTATGAGCTGGAAAAAAACAACTTTAGTCAGGCCAATCACATCGTGTATAGAGTCGGTGGGCGGGCTTAACATAATGACGGCAGAGTTGAGACGGTTCTGCGGGAATTCCCTGCTACTTGAAAAAAAAAAAAAGATGGCTGCTAATGGTGAACAGTGGTCTTTCAAATCGGCTTTGGCCGCGAATCTGGAAGACTTGGAGTTAAGCTTTTGTTTGAGAAAAGAACAAAGAATGGCACTGTAAGACAGGAGAAACTGGAAGATAGCGCAACTCTCTGAGAAAACAGCAAATTTACATTTGAATTTCTGGAGAAAGTCATTTACACCTAGGATGGCTTGAGGGTGAGTAAATCATGGGGTAATTTTCATTTTAAAGTGAAATACTCCTTTAAGACACAATTTGAGTTTTTAGGTAAACTATCCCTTTAAGCATGAAAAAAAGTCTCCCATATTTCCAACTGTCCTCTCCTGTAGTGTAATGCTGGGGACACACTTAATGACTAGCTGAAACATTCTAAGACTGAACTGAACACACTTACAGGCTGTTTCCAAAGACAGAGGCAGATTTCAAACACCAACTGTGAACACACATTAATAATAATTGAGCACATTAGGACTTCCTTCACCTACAGTTAAATCTGCCAGCCAAACATCACATGAAGAACAAAGAATTCTGCTACACCCTGACACTGGTATTTTAACATAGGGCCAATCCCACAGAGGTCATGTGGCCAGGCAGCATTCCTGTTCAACACAATAACTATTTCAGCTTTTGTCTTTCTTTTGTGTGTGGCAATGTTGACGAAAGAGGAATTATTGCTATCAGACTCATCAATCTATTCCAATCAACACATTGTACAATGCATAGAATAGTCTATCCCTTGTTTTCATTTGCGAATAAATGAAATATGGCATCTACCCTATCTGAGGTCAATAGAGAGCACAGATAAATGCACTCTACAAAGACACAATCTCTCATATCTCATTTCTTAAAGACAATTTAATCAGAAGCAAATCAGATCCCTTTTGGTTCTGCTTCCATCATTTAATACTGGAAGTCTAAGTCATGTTTTCCATATCAGCTTTGGATTTTGTTAATATTTGTTTTGATATAGTTCAAGTCAAAGGAGTTATCTTTTACACAAATACAGTGTTAAATATCGAACTGCCATCATCAGCCTACAATAGAGATTTAATATCCGAGAACAGTCTCCTGTTGCCCTCTAGAGGTGATCAGCTGCACTCACAAGAGCTAAGTAGTTATTTTACTCTAAAAGGGACCTCTAAATTCCTTTCATAGTTCCAGCACAAAAATTCTTTGTTCATTTACACACTATCATGTTATTTTAAACCTGTATGACTTGCTTTCTTCTGTAAAACATAAGGAAGATATTTTGAGAAATGTCTCAGTGTTTTTTGACTACACAATAAAAGTCAATGGTCACCAAAACTGTTAGGTTAAACACGTTATTTAAAATAACTTAATTTTATGTTTGATGTTTATCAGGTTTGAAACAACCTGTGAGTAAATGATGACAGAACTTACATTATTGGTGAGCAAATCCCTTTAACATTTTATGGAAATACTGACATGACAGCATGTCATGTATGTCTATAAGTATTTTGAGGGTTACAGGTTACAGTCTGATCACATGAAAAACAGCAAAGCTACTCTCACAACTCAAATGAGTTTTTTTTTTATTTTTATTTTATTTGACCATTCATCAAATGATGTCACCGTGTCATGATATTTCTTGTACTGGGAGAGTTTATCTACTATGTATAAACAATGTTTCTGCAGGTATTATGAAGGTACATTTTAACATTTTTAAGATATTTTTAAGACCAAGTAAAGAAAATTAAAAAAGGGAATACAATATGTCAATATTTTCTCTGAATGTAAATGTCTAGGAAGAAACAATTAACACTTCAGAGTTTGAAAAAAAAAAAAAAGATATCCATTACTTTTTAATCAATAAAAAAAAAAAAAGATATCCATTACTTTTTAATCAATAAAAAAATAATAATAATTTGAATCGCACTGCTCCCAAACACTAGAATATCTTAGAAATAACTTTTACTGTACCTTCTAATCACACTGCAAAAAAGTGGTTCGTCCAGTATTTATTTCTTGTTTTCCAGTGCAAACATCGAAATATTTTTAAATCAAGATACATTTCCCATAAAATATGAAGTCTTGTTTTCTGTAAAATAGATGATAATGAAGTGAGTTTATGAGTTTAAAACAAGAACAAATATCTGCCAATGGGCTCAGAATATACATTGATAACTCATTGACAGATATTTGGTCTTGTTTTAAGAAAAATTGGGACTCAATTAATTTTGTCCAGTTTTTTATTTTACATTTGCATCTCAAGTGAATGTTTAGATGTTAATTAAAGATGTTTAGATATCTGTGTTGGAAACAGGAAGGAAGATATTCCTTTTTTAAAAAGCATGCAACATTTAATGCCATGATTTTATGAATTATAAGACTTTCTGCACTGATTTAAGGGCAAATTAAGACTTTTTAAGACCAGCAGAAACCCTGATTAATATCACTATAGTGAAATGTGAAGATCTGAAATAAAGTATTCCATCCAAACGTTACTTACCATTTAAGAGATTAATTAAAATATTAAATAAACATCATTAAATAATAATTTTTAAAAACAGTAACAAAATCATTGCTGTACAGACTGCACACTTTTAGGAAATAAGTATGATGAGATTTAGGTTTATAGGTTGTAAAATCCTACTTGAAGCGCTGCGTGGTCTGTTGTCTGTAAGCTCAGAAATGGCTCCTGTGGTGATGGTCTTCTTCATGCGGGACACTGCAGCCACTGAACCCAGAACAGGTTTAGCCAGAGCATCATCACTGCTCGCCCTTTTTATCTACACAAAAGAACATCAGTTACTAGCAGTGAAAACAGCTGAGAATCAAATTTCCGTTAAAGGGGACATATCATGAAAATCAGACTTTTTCCATGTTTAAGTGCTATAACCTACCAACCCAGAAAACGTGAAAAGTGACAACCCAGTAACTTTGTTTTAATAAGCCTTTCTCTGCAGGCATGTCAAAAAATAAGCTGATCAGATTTCGCTCCTCTTCTGATGTAGGATTGGGGATCTTATTATAATATTACTGCCCCTTAATCTGCACGTTTCGGCAGCCGCCATTTGTTTTTTGCAAGCGACAACTGTGTAACTAGTTCTAGCGCAATGGCAAAAGTTTGAGCAAAGCATGCAAACTGTTCTGTTCATTGGCTGCACAGATGAACTCACAACACTATTTGACCAAAAAATGTCACAGCTGTCTTATAACGACCTCAGGGAACTGTGTCAACTTGTGTAAAAGTTGAACACGATGGTACATGCAAGTCGGTGAGATGAATCAATGTAACTCCACACCAACTACATAAATGTATCCACTAACCAATCAGAACGGTCCAGGTGCAGTCTAAAAGTTGCAACCTCTTCTCTCTGTAAGTCTGCAATCCACTACTGGCTATATCTGAGATTTTAGATGAGTGAGATTATTCGCGTGTTTTGTTATTGCCAGAGTATCCGAAGCTCGTGTAAAGGATCGCCCCTCTTCTGAACTGGGGCGAGGAGCAGCAGCTCATTTGCTCACACCCAAAAAGGGGCAAATTTGACAAGCTATAATAAATGATCTGGAGGGTATTTTGAGCTGAAATTTCACAGACACATTCTGGGGACACCATAGATTTATATTACATCTTGTGAAAATATGTTTTTTATTCAGTATTACAAAGCAATACTTAGTGAAATGAAAATGGGAGTTCTGTGAGTTTTAGTCCATGTCTGTTATGTCGGAGGCCATTTATGCTTGTGTACTAATAACATTTGATAAACTATCTTTTAGCTGATTTATGCATTTAAATTAACAGTTTTTCTCTATGAAAATGAATGTGGCGGTTCTACCAACCGCCAACACCTAAAGTGGCGGTAATGCATTTATTTTTCTTTGTAAATAAATTGCAAACCCATTTTTTTCTAGATATTTTTATTCCTTTCATAATGATGCTAGTTCCCAATCTGAGTGCACGCATTTTGGTTAATAGTATTAATTTGAGAAGAATTGCTTAGGGAATTATATCTGTCTTTTGTTTCTCCACATGCGGCTGCCGAGTCATCCGCCAAAGCTGGACTTTGAGAGCACCTTGTATACTCCACCACAGGAAGTGGAAGGAACCAACTCCTGGCCGTGGGCAGAGGGACTCTGAACTACAAAGTTTTTAATAACACTGCAGCATGTGGATATTTTGTTTGTTAGGTTAATATTGGGTTTCAGAAGTGTTTGTTTGTACAGTATATTCTTATGGTTGGTGGTTGGGTTTATTTTGGGTCTTTTTAATTGTAGTCAATTAAGTTTTCCCCCTTTGTGTTTGGTGTAGGTTAGCCTGTGTGTATATATACCCCCATTTTGTGTCATTCAGGAGGTCAGATTTGTTACTTTCCTATTTATGTTGTGGTTTTATGTTGACCTCAATTTAGTTGAGACCCACTTTGATTAATTCTGTTGTTACTTTCTTTTTCCTAATGATTTGAAACTTTGTTTGATTTGTAGGCTAAATAAAGCCATTTTGTTTTGCAAATCCTTGACCTTGTGCCTTGCCTTTACTGCTTGGTCCATGACAATGAACCTGTATACTAGAGCTTTTTTTTTGTTGTCTAAAATAGAAATCACGATTCTCACACAATTCTGAATAGGCAACTAAACAAAATAACATGTAATTTACAAGATGTTCGGACAAAATGTTAATTGCTGCAGTCTAATTAAAAACTATTTAATTAATTTATATTTTTTAATTATTTAAAAAAATAAGTTTAAATAAATTATTCAACGACTTACTCATAAAAACTCCACTTGACTCATTACTGGATGAATCAAAGTTTTTAAACTAATCTCTTGAATTAATAATTCAATGACAAATACATCACTTGTAGCAATAGCAATGCAATGACGAAATATCCCCAGCTGTCTTAAACAAACCTCTTTGATGTATGAATAACAGAAATTAAATTATTTTGGATTCAAAACAGTGAGTTTAGCCAAAAGGTGACCAGCTTGCAGTGCTGCTAAATATTGGTATTTATATCAAATATTGGAAAAGGAATATAATTATAGGAATATAATTTTAATGGTTATTAATATAATATTAATAATAAATATTGAAAATATTTTTAGTTATACAGCCCTGTCCTAATAGCAGCGATAACCAAATGAATATTTACTAATATATACACTGTATATATATATATATATCAGTGGCGGGCCGTGCATTTCACATCTAGGCCTTCAGTGAATTAAGAACTTTTAATAGCGTGGCAGCACACAGACTCTCTATAATTGTTGTGAAATTGCAGTTTTTATTTTGCACTGGCAGTTATAGGGTTAATGCGGTGAGTTGGTAAAAGGCCGGTAGAGGGAAACGAGCGAGTGAGTTCGGCGTGTGCGTTAGTGTAACTACAGTGGTTCTTGCGTTCCGATTATAAGTTCAGAAACGGAGCCTCACTTGTCTTGTCCTTCAAGGGTTACAATAGTCCCTTGTCAGACGTTACAATAGTTTGAATGTTTGAAAAAAACATTATAAATTTACAAGAAAAATTAAGAAGAAAATCCTATTCACCACAGAAAAAACGGGGGCAAAAAAGCATTATACTCATCAAAACTACTGATTATGTTTTACACAAAATCCATCCTAATGTCTTTCCTCAAAAAGACTTCAGGGTAATTCCAGCGTTATGGATGTGACATTTGAACTCATAATGACAGGTGAAATGTCTCAGAAAAAAAAAAAAAAACTTCTTACAATATTTAAATTGGAAATGCATATTCTCAGAGCACCCAATCTGGGGAATTGACAGGCAAAATATGTTTTTCTAAAATATATTTAAGCACCCCCAAAAAAGGAAAATATGCATGCATTATGGATGTGACGGGAAATGACAGAGTTTTTGGTATACTGTTCGATTTCCTTTAAAGTCTGTGAACTTTTAAATCCAATGTATAAATATTGCTATCCACATGATGAAGGGGTCTTAGCTGAACATAAAAATATCAATGTTTAAAATATATATATTTTTATGAAGTGTATTATGAGGAAAAACCAACGTTATGGATGTGACAAAAACCCTGTTATGGATGTGACGCGTCTGAAATACATAGAATCTGTTGCACTGAATCTGGCACTTTTGTTGACGCATAATGGCTGTGTTTTCACATTAAGAAGACTGTCTGAAATGATTCTGAAGATCCCCCCCCCCCAATTATGAATTAGTTATTTTTTTAGCTTGGATCTTACTGTACATCTTAATTCAATATGTAAAATAATTGACAACAAGAGAAGATGAGGGTGAAGGTATTTATTTGATTTATGTATTTCATTCGTTCATGCTTAACACTTTCATCTTTATAATTATAATTCATGAAAATTCTTCTTAACCCTTGTGCATCAATTAAAAAAAGTTACACATAGGTACACAGAGGACAAAAATGTCCATGTTTAAAAACTGTCATAAAAATGTGAAGCTTGGGAGCACAGACTTAAGTTTGGTATCATTTTAAAGAAGACCCTTGGCAGATTATTGCTGAAGTAAAACAATTATAATAAGTAAATCCAAAAAAAAGTTATATAGGTATAAGTTTATGAAAATTATTTATGAAAATTATTTTATACAAAATATATATTTTATAAATCAAATTGAACTCTAAAACGGCAAGAAAATAAAAGCCATAAATCTAAATAAATTGTGTTCCAAATTTGAGGATGATATCTCAAAAAATGAGCTTTCGGTAAGATTTTGTTTGGGCGCAGTAACAGATTTTCCCCATTGGGTGCCAGCAAAACTCCACTGGTGCACACAGTGATTGGATTTGTTATTTGCAGTTGAGTTTTTCTCTCTCAATATTACAAACACACACATGCACACACACACATATTTTTTTATTACACACATACAAACCACACTCTGACATCCATACCAACACACCCACACAATTATCGTTCCACAATTTATCCAATTGGCTCTATAATATGCCGAAGCAGAAAACAGGAATAAAGCGATATTTGTTTTATAGGCCAAACCTGGAAAAATGGCACCATCTGATAAAAAATAGTAAAAATTTAAATTTTGAAGCCTTGTCAACAGAATGAAAGCCTCTTAACAAAGATTGCATCATTTTATATTTAAATGGCCCTGGGATTAAAAATTGCACTTTTAATGGGTTTCAATGGGGACATTTTTGTCCAAAAGGCGCTGAGTGGGAGTATTTTGTGTAGCTAGTGCAAAAAATATTTTTTTAAGAAAATGGCGGTGAAATAGTAAAATTCCAATAAAAACACACACCTGTGCCAAATTTTATGCAGTTAGCATTAACACAGGCAAAGTGATCAAAAAAACAAAACTGAAAAGGACAAAAATGTCCATAAGGATGCACAAGGGTTAACTAATGATATAAAGTAGGTTGTTATATTGTCATGGTATCTTATCTGAGGTGATGACTCTGAGGTGACAAGGCTATTTGATATGACACATTAATATAACTAGATTTTTATTCAATTTATTTTCCCTGATTGTGTGCGGTTTTTAGTATCATCTTACCATTTTATCCATCTGTCGTTGTGGTAGGCGTTTAGCTTTAAGATAACGCTATCTTCGAGCTGTCAAAACCTGAGCTTGAATGACAGGAAGCGCGAGCGAATTAGAGGGCACCTGTTTCGCGCCTAAACCAATCAGGTTCCTCGCGCAATTGCAGGACGCCTCTCGACTAGGACGTGAATAGGCTACTATAAACACATAGACGGAACATTAAAGCAAAGATTATTACGGAAGACAGTCAAAATTAAAATACATTAACAATTAATGTTTGTCATATAGGAGTTCAAATCACAGGTTTCCTCCACAGTCAGGTGAACCGATGGACATTATTGTCCGTAGATGTGAGTCACTAGCAATCATGTAACGCCTACGTTTTTTGTGTCTAAATGATCGCACGGTTTTCGGCCAGTTTATGGATTTTAATGCACAGTCGCGAGTCAAAATCATCACATTTTATTTCGTATAAAAATTATTTGACAAAATAATTGACACGCAATATTATTAGCCTATTATTATTATTATTTTGTCAGCGTGATCGTACCGAGCCTCTAAAGGGACGTGGTGGTGGAAAAAGCACATACAGATACACAATTAGAGAGTTGCCTATTTCTTTTCGTTTTGATCTTTGCAAAATTTCTATAGATAGGCTATATTTTTGAGAGGCATACGTTGAGTTTCTGTTCAGTTATGAGACGCGCTCAAGTTTACGTGTTGCAAGTGATCGCACCTCCATGCTATATTTGCTTATTTATTAAATCCAGGCAATTGGTTGATGAAACTTTGATTTAAAATTAAGATACAATTTATACAAAAAGAAATTCACTTTAAATAAAGTCTTTCTACAAAACAAAACTTGAAATGAAGTGGCCAAAATCATTTCTGTCTTGAAACAGATCACAATAGTCATATGCATGATTTAATATGAAGCGTCCGTAACGGTCACGTCCGTAACGCATTATTATGGTTGTTCAGAGCAAAGTAATGAGATGAATTGTCTATCCTAATAAGCATAAACATAATTTAGCTTTGTAAATAAAGTTTCAAGTTATTTGCATTTATAATTGTCATATTAAATAAACTAAACCTTTAAAACGTTATGGACGTGACAGTGCACTGAAGTGTCAAGACCTCTTTATTATAGCCCTTATAAATTCAACAGGCAGTGCTGTTATGACCAAATTAGTATATTTATTTCTCAGGCATGCCTCCATCTTTCTGCAAAATGCTTACTGTTAAAATAAAGTTTAAAAAGGGGGGTCTTTGATACCTTTTTTTGAAAGGATGAAATATGGCTGGTTGAAAATGTAATTTAAGCATTGTTGCTCACCTCATATCTGGTGGATAAACAAGGCAATTTTTCTTTTTTTGTTAAAGCACAATAATACAGTATATTACAGACCTAAATGGACAACTTAAAAAGGGTTTTGTTCTTTTGGTTAAAACTTTATTTTTTCATGGTAAAGATGACCTTTGCATGGAATTGCCCTTCAATTACTCTGGTGTGTACAGGTTATCAGTGTGTTTCAGTCCCAACAACCTTTTCTATTGCCATCGAATAGAACAGATCGAATAGAGTTCCGTGACTCTGCGTTAAGCTGGATGAGGCTGAATAAGGGATTTTTTTCTGGTAGTATTGAACCTGCTGGGGGTCGAGGAGGGCAAGAAACATTAATTTGTGGATTAAAAACTATTAAATCTCCAGGAATGTATTTTAGTTTATGCAGTTCGCTACAGACGCGGTTAGCAAGGTCAGCCTCTGACTACCAGTAATAGTACGCGCTCTGACCACCCAATCAAAAGGACGTGAATTATGCAGACGTTATTGTATGCCTGCTAGATGGCCCCAATGCAGTCAAATCGAAATCTGATTGGCTGATTAAATCTGACTGATTATCTGATTGGTTAAAGCAACAGTTTCATTTCCATTCAATTTAAGCTACAGGCACTGCCGATTCTGAAGGCCTCAAGGCAGATTTATTTTACCCTGGCAACACATGATGGCTGAAATATAATTGGATAAAAGCGCTAAAATAAATATGCAATACTGGAAGCAGCGCAACCAAGAGAAAAGCTGTGAGATTAAGAGAACTATAATTTAATACTCATTCATGGAAAAAAATATATTAAAGTGCAAGTCAGTGATTCTGTATTTAGGCCAGCAGAGAAGGCCTTGCTGGCCCTGACGGCCCACCACTGACTTGCAACTGTAACTGTAAATACAGTTTTTAAGAGAGGAAAATAAAACTACAGTATACCATACAGAAGAGCATACAGTGCCTAGCATAAGTGAACACACCCATGCTAAAGTTGACTAAAAAGAGGAATAAAAAAAATCATCTTTTGGAAATTGATCTTAATGCCTTAAAGGGATAGTTCACCCAAAAATGAAAATTCTGTCAGTATTTACTCACCCTCATGTTGTTCCAACCCCGTAAGACCTTCGTTCATCTTCGGAACACGATTTAAGATATTTTTTATGAAATCTGAGAGCTGGATCACTCCTCCATACTCCTCCATAGGCTTCAAAATGATTGAAACTTGCCAGCCTTGAAAAGTTATTAAAGACATCGTTAAAATAGTCCAAGTGACTACAGTGGCTCAATCTTAAGTTTATCAAGCGACGAGAAAACTTTTTGTGCACAAAAACAAACAAAAGTAACGACTTTATTTCAACTATACATTTCCTTCTCTGTTGGCCTCTAGTCAGTTAACTTCGTGTAATAGCGTAGAGCTACGTCACACGTAAGCTCACTATTGGCCGACGCTGGTCATGTGGGTGATGCGTGTGACGTACAACAACAGAAGCTCTACGCTTTTACACTAGTGAACTGACTCGAGGCCCACAGAGAAGGACATGAATAGTTGAAATAAAGTTGTTATTTTTGTTTTTTTGCGCACAAAAAGTATTCTCGTCGTTTGATAAACTTAAGATTGAGCCACTGTAGTCACTTGGACTATTTTAACGATGTCTGTTATAACTTTTCGGGGCCTGCAAGTTCAATCCCTCAAGAAGCCTATGGAGAAGTGATCCAGCTCTCAGATTTCATCAAAAATATCTTAATTCGTGTTCCGAAGATGAACGAAGGTCTAACGGGGTTGGAACAACATGAGGGTGAGTAAATACTAGGGATGCACCGATCCGATACTCAGCATCGGTATCGGCTCCGATACAGCCATTTTTGCCGGATCGGGTATCGGTCAGACGAGGCCGATCCAAATCCGATATTGTGCGTATACTATTCTGTGTTATTGTTAAGCCCCACAAAAGCACCAAAAACATTATAAAGCACCATAAAGTTATCGTGCACTATATTACAAGTGTTCTGAAGCCATTATAGTATAATGTGAGATAGAAATTAACACTTAAGTCATTAAATTCAAGATCACATAAAATTTTCCCTCCGCTGCGGCTGTCAGTCATTCTTCATTCAGTATTCAGCGTCGCGTTCGGTTACGACAGTCAACATGATGAAACCCTCTCCAAGATGATTCAATGTTACTATTATTATACTTGATCTGTAGATAAAGCTTTATCTTGTTGGACTTTATTGCTGTAACGTTAACTTAATCATGTTTCTACCGGGTGTCTGTTAGATCACAACACTAGAGTCCACAATAATTGTTCTTCACGCGCACAGTAACTAAAATTTAAAACTGTTAAAATAAAAGGCTCAATAAACTATTGCATAGATAGATACTGTATAATACACTATGCATCAGTATGTCTTTCGTTTATGCTTTGAACTTTTCAATGCGGACTCGACGCGCTGTAACTCCGTGTTGCTTCAAGCGCATCATTCTGCGCTCGGGATGCGCATAAGCGCTTTGTGTAGCCTTTCATATCATAATACAGTGACGCAATGAAAGATTATTAATGGCCTTTCTTGTTCTTTCCTATCTATCATATGTTGCTGCCTCATTAAACAGGTGTGCTATAGCCTACATTTAAGACATGTCTCAATTGTAGCCTATATAAAATAATTTATCTTTTTGATTTTTGTTTTTTTTTTTTTCATGAATGTATTTTACAATACAAAGAGCAATGTGTAACGTTTTACCAGATTTAGTGTTACACTTATTGTCTCTTATTTGTTTTTTTCACTAAATGTTCAGATTTTATACAATTATTGTGGACTTATGATTTTTCTAGACTAAATTTTACTGCTGAATTATCCACTAATCTAGTTTATAAAAGCATTTTTGTCATAGATTATGATCATTTTTTGGATTTTCTTTATAATGAAGCTGTCTGTATTAAGTAGATTGTGTTGTTTAACACACAAAAGAGTTCGAAATCAGTTCAACACACAGAGTTATATAAATTCTACTTAATTAAAAAAAAAACTGTGTTGGTATCGGATCGGTATCGGTCGATACTCAGAATTTTTGGTATCGGATCGGATCGATTCTGAAAAAAGTGGTATCGGTGCATCCCTAGTAAATACTGACAGAATTTTCATTTTTGGGTGAACTAACCCTTTAATTTAAAAAATGAGGAAAAATCCAAACTTTAAGGACACCAATTTTCTTGGTGAATGAATAATGTATCGTAAATAAATAAATGTTCTTCCTTAAAATACAGGATGTATAAGTCAGGAAACCCCTATGTTAAATTCCCATAGAGGCAGGCAGATTTTTATTTTTAAAGGCCAGTTATTTCAAGGATCCAGGATACTATGCATCCTGATAAAGTTCCCTTGGCCTTTGGAATTAAAATAGCCCCACATCATCACATACCCTTCACCATACTTAGAGACTGGCATGGTGTTATTTCAGTTAGGCTAATAGCTGGTTTGATTTGCATTGAGAGATGATCTTATGGAAAGTGCCCCATGCCAATCTCTAGGTATGATGAAGGGTATGTGATGATGTGGGGCTATTTTAATTCCAAAGGCCAAGGGAACTTTATCAGGATGCATAGTATCCCGGATCCATGAAATAACTGGCCTTTAACCCTCTGAGGTCGGCTATCGCGCCGTCTCGCTTTTTTTCTTATCAGTGCAAAAGAAACTCAAAATACTCTGTTGATTTTGATCTTACATAT
Organism: Gila orcuttii; assembly: GCA_026230005.1. Taxonomy (NCBI): domain Eukaryota; kingdom Metazoa; phylum Chordata; class Actinopteri; order Cypriniformes; family Leuciscidae; genus Gila; species Gila orcuttii. The sequence goes on along the minus strand of JAPDVR010000004.1, from coordinate 43,796,792 downwards.
TAAGTGTTGTACATCATTTGATCCTGACAAGTGTCTATTTTTTTTTGTGTATACTCACAATAAAAACAAAGTGTTGTGCTTTTCGCCAAATAAAGAAAAACAAACATGATGCGCGTTCTGCCTTCTCTCTGTCAGTTAAGTCCATTCTGAAACGCGTCCGAAAATTAACTGTAATTCCGCGAATACTTGTCATACAGACACGAGTGTTTTTCCATAATGAAGCTTGAACTCTCTTCTTTTAAATGAATTAATTTATATAAAAAACAAATATTCTCAGTTTATGTAATCTGTATGAAAAGAGAGAGATGTCAGTATTTTTCTTTCCAGCTCATTATACCTCATTACGCGTTAATGTGCCACGCCCACGGAGAGCGCGCGGTATTCAAGCGCAAATGATCTAAGGCAAGCCATTCAAACATGCCAACGCCCACCAGCTGGATTATAAAACACATCGTGTTTAGTAAGTATCTTGTACAGCTGTGTACACAGCGTATCCTTTCGCTGTGAGGAATAATACTATCTAATAACCCTGGAAAATGTACAAGAAGTGCTGGTAGTTTCATTTCGAGGAGCAACGGATCCAGCTGACGTAGTAAGTCATTTATTCTTAAGTGCTTTGTTCTAATCGCGATATTGAATAGTGTCTGACTGTAAACCGCAAAAAGACTGTTTAAATATGAATTGCGTGTCTGTGTGTAGGCTAAATGATGAATGAACGGCATGCAGGCGCGCGCGCTTTGTTTACTACAGTTATACAGCGCGTGTCTGTGCCGTTCATTCACTCTCGCACCTACATTAGTAAACGTTATGTTTACATGAACACATCCAAACTATATTGCTATAGCCTACTAAGATGAGTAAAAATAGACTGAAATATGTTGAAATAAAATGTCTGTATAAGCAACAAACTCCAAATTAACATGTATATACTAATATACCATACACAATATGTTACAGACTAAATATGAATGTTTAGACAAGATTTTGTGATTAGTTTTGGATAGATTATAAAGTTTTGACTGTAAAAAAAGACTACTGTCACATTAAATAGTTATGCTTTTGTTCACCAATTTCTGCTCATAGTTAAATATACTATAGTATGATGTTTTGTCAAAAATAAAGTAGGTATATTGAATTATCAACTAAGATGTTATTATAGTGTTTGTTCCAATATTCAAACTAATGAATCCTTACCTTTTTTAATACGTATGATAAAATGTATACTTTTTACAAAGAAATACACTTGAAATATTGTTAAAATTGCAATTGTTGTTGTAATTGTAACCTATTTGTAATTGGTTACAATTTCTAATTGTAAAATATGTATATATAGATAATTTATTTTGTCCTTGCATTCTTTGGGATCCTTTGACACACCTGTGTGAAAGGGCTAATTAATATGCAGGTCATTATAGGGCTCATTATCCAGCCTTTGTCTTCTCAGGTGTGAACACGCCTCCACGCATATTGCCTTTCCAAACAAAAGGTGTCTTATAAAATTTAAATCAATGTATTGTAAAAATTCTAGGCAACAACACTCATTAGTCAAAAGTCTTGTGGACACATATTTAGTATGTGTTTTGTGGCCTTATTTCAGACACTTTAAGTTTTAGTTTTTTCAATAACCATGCATAAGCAATATTCTCTCAAAAATACAAACATGTACATACATGTTGCTCACATATTACGGTAGCCCCGTTTGTGCTATATAGAGTGAATTTACACCTTTGCCATTAACATGTTTATAAATGACTGAAAAAAGCACAAATGTCAGAGCATGTCAGAACACCTCAAGGACCCCAAAAACCCCTTAGACCTCAGAGGGTTAAAAATAAAAATCTGCCTGCCTCTATGGGAATTTAACATAGGGGTGTCCTGACTTATGCAACCTGTATTTTAAGGAAGAACCTTTATTTATTTATGATAAATTATTCATTCACAAAGAAAATTGGTGTCCATAAAGGTTGGATTTTTCCTCATTTTTTAAATTAAGGCATTAAGATCAATTTCCAAAAGATGATTTTTTTATTCCTCTTTTTAGTCAACTTTAGCATGGGCGTGTTCACTTATGCTAGGCACTGTACAGTTCACAGGTAAAGATCTTGTGTCAAATGTAATTTTTTAATTGGTCCTGTGTACTGCACATGTTAGAAACATATTTGGGTGTGGCATCACATCTTACAGCTTACTTAGTGTTTTACATTTGTTGTTTTTTAACTCAAGGACCTGTGCTGTATCAGGGTCCCATCATTCTCACTTCTCATCCATTCCATTATCATATTAGATCATACAGATCACCTTGCTGAGTCGCAAATCAGAGGCGATGGTGCTGGATGATCTGGAGGTCTTCATCCCGATGTTGCTGGAGTACGAGCCTTGAGAGATACTTGTAGACAGTTTTGGACGCTCCGGAGCACCCATTCTGGGCAGTGCCGCCTTGACAGTGCCCCCTTTCAACATGGTCTTCTCAGTTTGTGACTCTCACTACTTGTTCTGGAGACAAAGCAACAAAAGCAACAAAAGTGAGCAGAGGGTCAGATTTTCTCATTAATTACCTAGACTCTGGAGGCCCGCCATAGTTTCATAATGAACCGAAAATATTTTAACATTTCTAATAATAATAATAAAAAAAGTACAATTGCTTTGGCATTGCAATTTGTCAAATCAACAAAAATTTTAAAGCATGAAATGGCTTAGTGTTCTTATAAAATCACAAAGGGCTGCGATTTAATAAGTAAACTGTTGCACTGCGTGTTTCAAAGCAAAGTGCACACTTTGCTCACTTGATCAGCTTGTGATCCAGTGTTTTCTGTGTCTCAGCATAGTTCACAGTGAATGCAGAAAACTCCATATTTGCATGTGCTATGAGTTTAATGGGCATTTTGGAACAACGTGAACCAGTTATGCATTATTATTTTTTAATAATAATATGGACAGTTGATTACAGCATTTCAAGTGAAGAAAGTATAATAATAATAATAATAATTATTATTATTAATATTCAAATTGTCTGGCTTCCTAAAACACCAGTGTAACCGTAATGTAGACTGGGACATTATATCACACCTAAAAAGTCCACTTTAAAGTTCAGGTACAAGCCAATCTATAGACTTCATTTGGACACTGAGGTTGGAGCTCTTCATTTTTAAAGGGTAACTAAACCCTAAACCAACTTTTTTTAGTTAATGATCTGTAAGAATGGGGCTTTATTAGTACTGTTCATTGATTCGAGTAACTTTTTTGACATTTGTGTATAAAGTAGAGCCCGACCGATATATCGGCAGGCCGATATTATCGGCCGATTTTAGGCATTTTCCTAACTATCCGTATCGGCATTTATAATGGCCGATAAATGAATATTTAAAAAAATGCGGGTGCGGTGATTCATGTAAGGGTGGCACTGCCAATAAAGCACCTAAAAGCTGTCACAAGAACTGGCAAAAGTAATGATTATGAATACAACAAATATAGCAAGGAGACATTTTAATTGTTTATCAACAAACAAGTGTTTTCAGTCAGTGTCAGCCAAAGATGAAGTTGACGATGCTGACTCGCGATCTTCAGTGAACGCGTGCCAGAGAGAAATGCACATTTCATACGATTACATGAGTCGGTCTGTCTTTCGTTTTGAATTGTTCTGTTTAAAAGTAGACATTTCAATATAGATATATTTCAATTCTCAGGTCTATACGCTGAGTTTCGGTTCATGAGACGAGCTCCAGTTCACCCGCAGGCGCCTCCGTGTCGAGATTATCTATCGTCTGCTATCTACTTCTTATATATTAAATCCAGGCAATTGGTTGATGAAACATTGATTAAAATTAAGATACAATTAATACAAAACGAAATTCACTTTGAAACGAAAGGTTTTGTGCTTTCTGTTTGATGTCTATGTGAAAGTTTCAAAGCATATTTTAGTGCCGCTTTCAGAGCGCTCACGTCCGTAGTGCTGAACTGTCGAGTCTGTAACATTGTTTTTTCCTCATAAATGCGAACACGAAAAATAAAATAAAATAAAATAAAATGAATATTGTATGTAGCCTGTGGAGACTGAGAGTCAACCCTTCTTCATCCAGTGGGTAGTACTTGTGATTTGCGCAGTGTAATTCACAGAATTGATTTCTCTGCTACAAGCCTCTGTTACGTATTGTGTGAGCTTGTGACTATTGCAAGCGCACAGCTGAGAAGTCCTTATTATATTGTCTGCTATATTTACTTCTTATTTATTAAGGCAATCGGTTGATGAAACATTGATTAAAATGCGTGGCGCGAGCGATCTCCGACAGTAAACTGTTTCTGCTTTGTCTAGGGTAAACAGCTGTTGCGATGCGAGCATTAACGGCCACGTCCGGTGTAGACACAGTGTTAAAGCTCATTCTGCCTGATAACGCTACGTTACAACATCAAGCAATATTCCAAAAATGTATATAATTATAACACTTTATATAGGGCCATTTTGCATTAAGAGTAGCCTAGTTTCACGTTTAGTACATTTTGCTTACTAATTATTTAAAATAGTATAAAAGTACTGTACATATGTTATTAAAAACGTTTTCATTATGATATTATTAATTTTACTTTAGTAAAAAGATCTGAGTTCTTCCTCCACTGGTAGAGATTAGAGGAATTAAGAGTAAAAATAGAAGATAATAAGGTTTTGTCAGTGACACTTTTTATATATTTATTGATACAAGTTATGACTAAATTAATAGACAAAGTCGTTAGTGAAGATTATGCAACAGTATTTAGAATATAATATAATATAACATGCAATGCAAACTAGTTTGGTTACAGCTCAACTGTATAATTCTCATTCTATCATTCCCCCTGCCTTCATTACATATCTGTGTCACACAAGTCTTTGATCACCACATTTGAGTGATCATTGCAAAACGTGTTTATAAAATATATTTATTCTGTTTATAGCTACTGTGTAAAGTACCCATCAAAAGTTTGTACACACCAATAGGAAATGGTCCAAACTTTTGACTGGTATACTGTACTATAATACACATAAATAATATGGCTACTGTATTATAATATACACATAAATAATATCGGCCGATATATCGGTATCTGGCTTTTTTTACTCCCTAATATCGGTATCGGCCCCCAAAAATCCATATCGGTCGGGCTCTAGTATAAAGTGTTTTAATTCTACAATATATGGTGTAAAAACGTCTGAGTGCTGCCCTCTTCATGTTGAACGGTGGCTACTGCAGTTGAATTTTCCTATTGGATGTTTGGGGTGGTTCATGATGTAAGGGGTTGTTGGTGAGGTAGGCAAGTTCCATACAGACAGATGCGTCTCAGGTACACGCCCCCCTCTGCTGGGCTCTGCCCAGTTTTCCAGAATTTTTCAAATATTGCCAGTGGGTGGAGTCAGGCTCTGACCAGGGGTTTAGTTACCCTTTAACTCTCAAAGTGTACCAGATTGATGTATTTAACTTTAAAATTAACAAAATTGTCTTCTGTGGGTTCACAAGAAAAAAAAAATCCAGTGGGAAACACTCGAGTTAGATGGTTGAGTTCAGATTATGTTACAGGAAATAGTTCAATCCCAATGGGATTGCTGGACACAAACACTTAACAAGTGCTACACTTCAGAGTTTCATCATAACTAGGCCTACTGTACATAATCTGCACCTACAGAATTCAGCAGAATCAGAACACCTGTCGTTAGAACACACAAATTCTACACATTCTTGCATGTTGGTTTAATAAGTGTTTTGGCTAACTTGATAAAGTATTCACCTGCCAATGTAGTATTCTAGAGGTCTTCTACCTGACCCAAGCCAGATCAACCCTGACAAACTTTAGAATTAGATACCGATTATTTCATGTATGTTCTAACTTTTTAGGTTTGTGCCGATTTAAATTTGTTGGAAGTTATTATAAAACATTAAAATAATTTTGTTTTTATTTTAACGTTAAATTAACCAAGTCTGCGAGACTTCTTCCTCATTGAAGAAAAAACAGAGCAGTACCAGTTGGGTCTGATCATGGGGGTCATTAAAAGTTTTGGCTTCAGCCAGTGTAGTGCTAATTCAATTGTTTTCAAAGTTTTCAAAGCATGAAAAATAAAAGGCAGCAACAAAATCTGGTAAAGGAATAACCTTCCAGGAACATGCAGGATCATTTAATAGATATAATCTTAATGCAAGTGAAAGCAAGGCAATTTATAGGGAGAGAGAAAGGGAAGAGAGAAACAGAGAGACAGAACTCAGAAGATACTTCCTGTGACTAAATATGTCATTTTTTTAAGTGATTTAGTAATCAAAAGCCCCTATCAGAGACCCAATACCCTCAATGCAGAGTGTAGGTTTTCACCCTGAAAGATCTTTAAAACAGTTGATGCACAGAGACTGGGTGACTCAAAGTGATATATTAGTGACATATTAGTGAACAAAGCAGAGGTAATGTGAGAGGAATGGACAGGTGGCCATTGACTGAAAGAGGCATAAGTGCTCTTCAAACCAGAGAAGGGAAGAGGGTGAGGGAGCTAATGTGTTCTGCAGAGAGCTGAGCATATACCCTTGTGGGTTGCTCTCAATGACTTGAATAATGGTGGGATGCAAATGTACATAGGCTGAACCATGTACAATATCCCAAGAGATGTGGAATGATAATATATGAACATCAAAAATCAGTGAGAAAGACTTGCTCAGTTCACAAAAAAAATAATCTTCCTACAGTAGTTCCTACTCTTTACTTTCCACTCTCTGTTCTTGTCTTTCCATTTACAAACAGCAATAACTGGCCTAATATTCAAGTATAATTTGTTAAAAAAAAAAAAAAAAATGTGCAATATAGGGTGTCGAACTGCACAATTAATTGTTAAAAGATCACATCTTATTGCTACATGACACCAAATCTGCAATGTCTATTAAACCGTTGACAAGTGCCCTCACAGCTGAATATTCAAATCTGTGTTGGCGCTGCCACTGACCAAGAGAGAGCAGTTGTCATGAATGGGCAGGGTGCGATTTGCTGAGGGGATAGAGAGGATCTCATTCTTTTGGTCATAATATCCCTGCCTCTGCTGAATTATTTTTATTTTTAGAAAATGTGGCCGATATATTAAAGCCGATAATTAATGGATTATTTCCTTCAGCTGAGACACTTCAGTCTCCCATGATGGTTTTAAATTGCTTGAAATATTATTGGATTTGGAATCACTTTGAAAAGGATATAGGCTACATAAAATTACAATGAGAGCATTATAATTGTGTGCTTGGACTTGGCTTTTAATGTTGAGACTTTTGTTTTTGTAATCAGGCTCTCAAAAAGTATATAAACATTTGGATTTATATTTTATATATCAGTTAATCAGCTTTCAAATATAAAGAATTATTGGTTATCTGTAATGGCCAAAATGTTCATATTGGTGCATCCCTACACACATTACAGATAACGTTCAAAGTATCAATTAATATACATACATACATCTTTAAAACTATTCATGTGTGACTTAGCCCGGTTCTATCAACGCTGCATTGGCTCCCAATTAAACATCGTATAAATTTTTAAATATTGCTGATTACTTACAAATAGACATGTGCCGGTTTTCAGTAATGCGATAAATCGCGGTACTGAATATGAACGATATTGTTATCGCGAGCACTTCAAAATACCGTGAAAAATAATAGATCCGAATTTAGATTTTTAGAACGCGCATTGGCATATTTTCTATCAACCGCTTAAAAAAAACACTGCGTATATGCTGCGCAAAACACATGCGCACTCTGATGTAAACAATCTTCACATGTATTTAAGCACTGTGTGCATGCAGCTCAGTGCGCACTCTAGTCTAATGAAAACAATCCTCACAAGGAGTAGTAGTATGGCGGAAGGAGGAACGCTGCCGACGATTTATCCCCCTTCTAAAAGCAGGGCTGCCAACTCTCACGCATTCAGCTTCAGACTCACGCAATCGACACTTTTCAAACACTCTCACGCCACACATCCATGTTCTCACGCAGAGAAAAATCGCGGAGCAAAGAGGACAGTGACACCGACAGACTAGACAGAGCAGGTTACTTTTGGTAGCAACAAATTCTCAGCTCTCAGATTCTGTCAATTTTGTTACGAAATTCAGACAATAAATACCGTTTTGACGCTTGTAAATGTGACGTGACTGATCGCTGTAGTGCCTCAGTTCAAGTAAACCGATCATCTGTTCCTTTTTATTTAAAGATACAGTACAACTTACCGAAAGGTATATATGCTTCATACATAATATGGATCAATCAGTGTTTTTCAACCACGGAAAGAGGTCAATAAAACTGCAGGAGCACAATATTGTCACAGAACGTTACATTTCTACACACTCAGACAATCTAGACTAAAAACACATCTCTTTGACCTAGCATACACATAACACATTATAAACTTCTATAATTCAAAGTTAGGCTGCATAGATTAGGTCAGCCGGAACCGGGAACACTTCCCATAAATCCTGATGTACTCGTTACATCATAAGAAAAATGCCGTCTACACTAGTGGTCAACCGATATATCGCCACGGCCGATATATCGGCCGATATTTGGCTTTTTTAAAATATCGGCATCGCCGATAAGTTTTTCTGAGCACCTGAGAAGAGAACGGCAGCGCCTGAATCTGATCACACAGCGCTCGCTCACATTCTCCGTCTCTCTGTCAGTCATATCTAATACTTTGTTAGACAGGACCGGTGGCTACAGAACTGGTAATCAAAGAAAGTAAATGGTATACGAAAAAGTAATGCGTTTGCTTTTATATTATTTGTAACCGAAAAGGCAAACAATCAGGCTAAGATACTTTCTCATTTACCGTCAACATTCAGCAAATGCTCGTCATCTACATAATTAAAACAAATCTCTGAATATCTAATAAACATTTAATTTCACAAACATTGCAGATTTAATCGAATCCAGCTGTGATATCTTGTGAAGTGTGCATTTGTGCCTTGCATAAACGTGTTCCTGCGAGTGACGGTCGGTCCGTGCGAAGTGAGTGAATGTGAACAGAAGATCAGCTTCACAGGAGACGCGATCGAAAAACTTTAAATCCTTAATTTTAAAATATGCTGTGCAATATCCAGTTGCTCACTGAGTCATATTCATGTCGTTTTCACTGTGTGCTGTATATAAATAAGCGTTACCTTGTCAAAAGTCAAAGTGAAAAAAATATGATTATCAGTGCGCATGAAATTACCAGATTACTGAGTGCCCTGTTACAGTGTTTAATTCCTTTTTATTCACATATTCATATATTTTTAAACAATTACTTTAGTTGTGAAAAATACTGTAATAGGATTGCAGATTCAAGAAGTTGCCATCTAAAGTATAGGGCCTAAGCATGTTTATTTTAAATATTTTTAAATATTTATTAAATTGATCTAATTTATTAAATATTGATTTATATAAATATAAAGTGTGTGTGTATATATATATTATATATATATATATATTTATATATATGTGTGTGTGTGTATACTGTATATGTATATATATATATATATATATATATATATATATGTATATATATATATATATATATATATATATATATATATATATATATATATATATATATGTTTGATATATAAATATAAATATCGGCTTTATATCGGCCATCCGGCACCCTGCTCTCTAAGATATCGGCATCGGCCATCAAAAAACCCATATCGGTCGACCACTAGTCTACACTAATATTATTCTCTCTGTTTATCCCGAGGTTTACCGCAGTCTGCCGGATCCAGGCCGTATCCAGATCTGATGAAGGACCTGCACCTGGACCCGACGACAACGCAGTCCTGAAGTGTCAACTAGTCTCTCCCCTGTGAAGGCCCCCTTCTCCTTCGCTTTACCTCTGTACAGATAAAACTTTGTCAAAATAGTTCTGGTTCACATGGCTACTTGGAAGCGATAAATAATTCTGCAAATGAGCGGGCCGGAGCGCTTAAGGATTTTCTGTTAGAACAGTGTCGTGTAAGCGCCCCCTAAGTTAATAACTAATGATCTTTGCAATGGAAGTGAATCGATCAAAACTAATTTTAGCTGGACAATAACTTTATTCTAGAGCTGCTGTAAAGCCAAAACAATCTCTGTTACTTTAATTTCCTATTATCACTGTAAAGCTGCTTTGAAACAGTCCATATTGTTAAGCGCTATATAAATGAAGGTGACCACTGATACGCTGCAAATCGGGTGATTTTAGGTAGGGGTGCTCCGATCAGGATTTTTGGGGCCGATCACCGATCCCCGATTACTGGTAGCTGTATCACCCGATACCGATCACCGATTACAGGGTCTATTTGAAGCCTTCTATTTATCATGTAGAATTACTTATTAAACTATATTTAACAACAATGTACATTAAGTATTACATTTAAGAGAAGACAATGTATAATGAATTGACACCTGTGTATTTATTTGCAAGCAACATGTCCAGCATATTAACTTAGCAGCCCGTGCTTGGTTATTGGGAGCAGCTTAGGGCTTGACAATTACAACTTTCCTGTAGAATATAAAATAAAATAAAATAATATAAAAGACAGAACATCTGAGTCTTTAAATTTAGCTTTAGACTACTTTAAACTAAAAACTGCAACAAAAAAGGCTAAAGCCAAAATATTGTTTTGAGTCAGTCAGCCATCAGTTTTTCTAATACACTTAAAGGACAACCAAAGACCACAGTTAGTAAAGTGCACAGCAACAAAAAATACAAATAACTAACAACTTCCATATCTGTATCTATCTATAGCTTTGCTTTTTTCTGGGATGCTCAGTCAGATTTTGTGGGCATTTAGAGAGGAAGATAGAGGTAGAGAAAGAGAGAGTGGGGATAGAGATTATTAGATTCATTTCTCTCAATTTCTTGGTATTATTATTATTTATTTTTTTTGCAAGAACCCTTGCAAAATTATTTTAAACAGATTAAGAAAGCCACCACTACTGGTCACATCTATGGTTAGATTGATTTGTTTAGATCCAGTGGAGTCTGTCCCACCACTTCTCAGGATCGATATTGTCCCCCACCACTTTTTGTAACATTGAGGCACGGATGTACCTAATATAAATAAATAAAACATCTCTAGTTAACTAGCAGAGCATTCATTTAGTTCGCTATTAAATAAGAGATCTAGCGCTAAAATGTGTGTTTTTTTTTAACTCAAGCTGAGCGCTCGTTGCCGCGGCGATCAGTGTCATGGATATAGTGTTCTCCTGTGCCTCGCGCAGTCTTCACTCGGACGCGCGCTTCAATCTATCGGCGTTGCGGACTCGATTCATTCCGGTGAAATCACAAAATAAAACACAAACGTGTCCCTGCTTGATATACTGTAACCACTGATGAACATATTCAGTTTTGATGAGAGAAAAAAAACTATACGAGTGCGGATTAGAACTCGTAACCTCTGACACGCTTGGCAAAAGATCTACCACTAGACCATTTAAGAACTCAAACAAAGTTTGCGGATCGATGGATTTATTTACGGGTTGAGCAGAGTGGCTGCACAGTTTGACAAGCGGCCGTATTTGGCTCTGACGCAACCACCTCTGTCGAACTCACCACTCTGTAGACTAGACCAATGTCCCCGCACATCTGATTTGTTGGGAGTCACGAGTCCGTCCAATCAAAGCTGAAGGCACTGAAAGTTTTGCACTCTCACACCGAAAGGACTTGCTAACTGGAGCTGGTTCACTGATCACGCTTAAGTTGTCTCTCAAAGTTAAGGCAGCTGCAGACTTTGCTGAAGTAGAAATAAATTACTACACTGAAGTTGCAAAACACCGAAATATAATAGGGCCCTGTGATTTCCGCGATGCAGAAAACACAGACGGAATCGCAGAATCTAGTCATAAAAACGGAATTTACTGTATAAAGCGGAATGTCACGGAATTTGTCAACTTTTTGATGAATTGATAAAAAGCAGGTCAGTACAAATTAAATCGAATTTCAAACCGCGTTCATGAATCCTGTGTGTCTCTAAATGAATGGCGCAGACGCGTGATTTCATTTACCCCCCCCCCACACACACACACACACACACACACACACGTGACGCTTGCGCTGTTTTCAGCCTCAGCCGCATCATTATATGAGGACATGATTGCATAAACATCATCTCCAGGGCCGATTAGTCACTTCATGAGCTTTTTAATGCTTCAATTGAGAAAAGCTATCGTCATATCATAAACACACAGAAACTCAAAGATCTCCACGGCAACCCGTCAAAATAAAAGTTCTCTTTTCATAGGGCCCTAAAAAAATAAGTTTTGTTAAACTGTAAATAAACTGAATAAGTTTGATGATTTCAATTAATTAGAAATGCTTTTTGATTACTAAAATTTTATTTAAACATTAAAATAGAGTTTTACAAAATATTTATAGAATTCTGCTGGGTGCTCCCTGCACTTTTTAAGTTATTATAATTATTATTATTAATAACAGTTCTCAGATTCAAAGATATGTTTAAAATCATTTAAAGAAAGTATTTGACAAAACCCTTTGTTATTCTTAATTTTGACATTAATTTACATTTTTACACAGACATTGGGGCTATCGGTTCAAAATATCGGTTATCGGTCTACTTGATCTGCAATAATCGGTATCGGCATCGGCCCTGAAAATCACATATCGGTCGACCCCTAATTTTTATGGTTATCGGTATCAGCCATTTTCAAACCGATTTGCCGATAAAATAATTTAATTTTGAAATGCGCTATATTTGGCTCTGACGCAGCCACCTCTGTCGGAACTAACCACTCTGTAGACTAGACCAATGCAATGTCCCGCACATCTGATTTGTTGGGAGTCACGAGTCCGGCCAATCAATGCCGAAAGCTGAAGGCACTGAAAGTTTAGCACTCACACCGACAGCACTCGCTGAATTGAACTGCTGCACTGATCACGCATCAGTTGTCTTGTCTCTCAAAGTTAAGGCAGCAGCAGACTTTGCTGAAAGAACAATAAATTACTACACTGGAGTTGCAAAACACCTCAATATAATAGGGTCCTGTGATGTCCGCGATGCAGAAAACACGGACCGAATCGCGGAATCCAGTCATAAAAACGGAATTTACTGTATAAAGCGGAATGTCACGGAATTTGTCAACTTCTTGATGAATTAATAAAAAGCAGGTCAGTACAAATCAAATCGAATTTCAAACCGCAAAAAGACTATTTAAATATGACTCCTGCGTGTCTCTAAATGAATGGTGCAGACGCGTGATTTCATTTACCACACACACACACACTGGAGCACGCGTGACGCTTGCACTGTTTTCAGCCTCAGCCGCATCATTATATGAGGACATGATTGCATAAACATCATCTCCAGAGCCGCTTAGTCACTTCATGAGCTTTTTAAAGCTTCAATTGAGAAAAGTTATCGTCATATCATAAACGCACAGAAACTCAAAGATCTCCATGGCAACCCGTCAAAATAAAAGTTCGTTTTTTCATAGGGCCCTAAACATGTAATTTTTGTTAAACTGTAAATAAATTTAATAAGTTTGATTTAAATTAATTAGAAATGCTTTTTGATTACTAAAATTTAATTTAACCATTAAAATGGAGTCTTTAAGTTTTGTATGTTTAAAATAATTTAAAGAAAGTATTTGTCAAAACTCTTTGTTATTCTTAATTTTGACATTAACTTACATTTTTACACCAGACATAGACTATATATCGGTTTTAAAATATCGGTTATCGATATTCTACTTGATCTGTAATAATCGGTATCGGCCCTGAAAATCACATATCGGTCGACCCCTAATTTTTACCAGGGCGTAAAAAAATTGTCTCGCGAGTTTTGCGTCATCTGATCGGCTTTTCTGGATTGGCATTTATAGAGACCGCCGATCACACATCCCAAAGCAATAATCGGCCGATTATGATCGGCGACCGATCAATCGGAGCACCCTTAATTTTAGGTCAATGATGTCCTCTGTAGTAAGATGATGGCCTCTCGATCACTTCCAGTGGCTTCACTGCCTGTTGGCAGTTTAGAACACAATGAACTATCCAGTCATTTATATAAATCAGTGGTTTAATCACAGCGGTTTTAAAGGTGTTTGCAACAAATGGATTCGGGACCTCAAGCTGTTGAGATGCGATGCAGCAAAATTTGCACATGGTGTAGACACTGTGCATTGGACCACTTGAGATAGATTGACCCCAAAAACAATGGAAAAACAATTCTAAAAGCAATTCAACCACTTTAATTCAAATGCCTGTAAAACTACACACTTGCATGCACACTGACTACTGTTGGTGAGAAGACAGTAGATGTATGTTGGGTGGGTGTAATTATAGGAAGCCTGTGAATGCTTATCTGATTACAGCACAGTATGAAGACTGACGTTTCGTAGTATACTGAGAATTTTACATCAAGAGAAATAATAGATATTTTTAAGGAAGTAAATAAAGGAGGCAAAATAGTTACACACACACACAATTTGTTCAAGCCCCAAACAGATTTATAAAGCTTACGAAGACAAGATCAACCCAGCGCGTGTGTGTTTTCATATGAGTGCGGATGTGAGGGCAAATAGTTTTTCAGTCCAACATGCGGATGCAAAGTTTGAACCAGTCTCACCGATAAGGCAGATAAAGTCCGTGCGAAGCTTCGTGAAGACCGTGTTTGTTTTAAATCCTCAAAGGTGAGCCATCCAATCCAAAAAACGCCAAGCTCCCCAATGAGACAGATAAAAAAATCCACCAACATATTTCGGTCCCAGAAACTTAGTCCACTCAAAAATCCCGGGGTTTGATATGAACGTGCAAACAATTGCCGCCCCTTGACGGTCTACCCATATACCACCATCTTCCTCTATAGGATGACGTGTCATTGCACTATGCGCGGTCACCCTCTGAATCTCGCAAAAGTTTGTTTCAGAGTTAAAGACCTATACCAAAACAACATCCCATGAAGACATTATAATGACTACCAATACATAGGTCAATCACAATATAAATAATCTACCCCTTATGAGGCTTTGCTACAACATTTATAAATGCTGAAATTTGAGTGTAAGTGTTAAACCAATGATAATCCACATCTCAATAGGTTGCAGGTCCACAGCAACAAAACCATTGCATAATGAGCCACCTAAGAGAGTGTCAATGCAGCCATTTATTCAGGTCAAAATGTTGTTGCTGCATTAGTTACGTCTTGCAAACTGTATTTGCATTTATTTGTATTGCAGCCAAAATTTAAGCCTTAGGGACAAGAGAATTTAACATTTATCCTTGCTATTAATAGCCTACATCAGCAGTTTCAGCAGAAGAAAGGTTAGCACACTTCGCTCTAGCTTGCAAACAGAACGTTGGTGATCTGAAGATAACCTTCAGTTTGACTATGAAAAACATGTTGGTCTCATGATGTTGTCCCATATAAAGTGACCCAAATTGAAATTCACTGTCCAAAAAGCAAGTAGGCAAAATCTAAACCTCAAAGAACAGGCTTTAAAAAAATGCACCTAGCCACACCCTCCACCACTATATAAATTTCATCTATTTAAATAAGGATCAAAGTACTAGCCTATTCTACAGACCGTTCTCTAAGAAAAATAAATGTCCTCTCCACATATTGCAAATTTAAATAAAGGCTTTTGGCAAAACAAGAGCCGTTTTAATCCAATTCAATATCCTTCTCTTGACAGCATGTTGGGCAATAGAGCTGGGTTGATAATATTGATTAATCGGATTTAAGCTATGTTTTTTTTTTTTTTTTCGGTTATACATTTTTATTATCCAATATTGATTCTTTAATTGTTTTATTTGTATGGTATGGTACAAAATTGTGTTAAAACACAATTAAGCCTTTGGAAACGCTATAACAAAAATGAATTAGCTTGTGCTGTTACACAAATACATTTGGCCAATGCACGTGTTACAGTTGAGTAGCAAATATGGCCAAGTCAAAAGAGCTCTCACAAAAGTTATATGTGCTGCCAGCGCTGGGTTTATTTAGTGCAGTGATTGGTGTGCTGACGAGGGACAGGTTCTGGTGTATTCTGGAGACTGAGGGTTGTGTGAGTGAGGAGGGAGAGCCTGGTGTGATTGTGACACTTGCAAGAGATCTCTTCTCTATTTGCAGCCTTCTTCAATGAAATATCATCTTGCTAAAGGTAAAATGACATGCTAATAATAGAGGTCTTTACTATAATTCTTACCCTGTTAGCCCCTGCTAATAGAAGCCATAATTATACCATCTCACAGCTTAAATAAATTATGTGTAGGGGTAGGCTATGCAATATTGATAAAAAATATATATATTTATTGATATTTTCTAGGATTATGTCAATTATAATTAGACAATATTTTACTGAGTGTGTTTTTGTGCTAGTACTTTGGCTGGTTTATGCCTATTAGGGCTGGGTATTGACACAAATTTCACAATTCGATTCGATTTCGATTCACAAGCTTGCAATTCGATTTCGATTACGATTCGATTCGATTCAATATTGATTCTTTTGGATATCAGATATCATGGCAAATTTTCTCAAGGAAAACCAATCTCTTAATATAACCAATGCTGTAAACTATGGAAGTCAGTTGCAGACCTGCCAACCTTCTAATTTTTTTTTGCGTAGCATCCGCAGTTAGGGGGGGGGGGGGGGGGGTTGTCATTTTTTTGAGACAATGCAAGACACACAGGACACGCATTAGCTGAATAAACGTTAGCCAATGCAAACATATAGAAAATAGTTGACAATGAATAGACAGGAGTCCAATAATAGAAAAACGAATCACTTATTCTAAAAAGAATATCAAGTATAAGTTTAGATGAATCCGAAATATGGGGCTGTGTTAACAGTAAAACGTCTGCCTTTTAACGAATTTTAAAAGCACGGATGGATAATACAAAATGCTTTCTGACATTTTGACAGAAAAAAACAAAATTTAAACTTAGCCCGTCAATTTACAATTATCTTCTCTCTCTGTGGGCGCGGTCTGTGTTTGTGAGAGAGAGCTCGCGCGGCACTGATACAACAGTACTTTTTAATCCAAGTAACTAATGCGCTAGTTTTCATACAAAATAATTATGTAACATACTTAGGTACTTTAGTTATTATTAACTCAATAACGTAACACATGCAGACTACGTTTCTCAACACTGAGAATGAATAAATAAACGCCTGTTTCTCCAGACTCGTGCTTATCAGTAATCCACAAATTATAGAACTTTCATAATCACTAAACCATAGCGATTTTAATTTTATTTAGATTTATTGTTCATCAATACTTAAGCATTTTATAATTTGCATGGCTGAATGATGTTTTCCTCTTATCTGAGTGACCACGAATGACGGAGTATTTTAAGATAATCCATGCGATCACTCCCGTATGATCATCGAATCCAGATTAAGTTAACTAAAAACAATATTTCAACTTTACACATCCACCCCAGCCCGTTTACCTTCAGGAGTGAGAAGTACTGTGACTACTACTGTCCTCGCTTATTAACTCAGTCAGACTGAGGGCCGCGGGAGTGGAAGAGGATTGAGCGGGATTCTTTATTGATAGGCCTTACGCATCTGTCAATCATCCCCGCTTGCTATTTGGGGAATGAACCAGCGCTATGATTGGTCGAACTCCGCTTCTTTTGCTGTTGCTTGACTTGAGGACTGCGCGTGAACAAAAGCGTCACCAGGTTTTTGCGTAGTTTAGAGTGAAAAATCGTACCAGCGTACTTTGAGGTCAAAATGCGTATCCGCTACGCAAAATGCGTAAAGGTTGGCAGGTCTGCAGTTGTATCATTAAAAGTGTTTCATTAGCCTACTATAGCCTAATATTGAAGGGAAAGATTTACTGATTTGTATACAAACAATTACACTTTTATTTATTTTTCTAATAATAAAGTTATATGAAATATAAATATTTAAATGGTGGCTGTCATAAAAAACTTGCCAGATTTATTCAAACATGCATTAAATATTGAAGAACATAAAATAATTATAAAATAACATAAAATGCATATGTAATATGGTGCATATATTTAGCAAAATGCTCCTCTAGAGTTAATTTTTCTAGCTGACTAACGAGTTCATGGTCACTGGATATGGTTTTTCTGAGGTAAATGTGACGTTACATGACATTGTTTACAAGCTGTTTCACTGACGTCTTTCCACGGTTGAAACACTGATTGAGCGATTCCATGTGACAATAAGGATTTCGATAAGTTATACTCTATCTTTTAACACACTTTCAGATGCTCATTCTTGTTTATTTCATGCTGTAACTGGTATTAAGGCGGAAGAGAAGATCATGTGTGCTCGGCGCTGCTGCTTCTCTTGAGCTGCGCCAGAGTGATCTCACGCCACAGCGCCAAAACGGTATTTATGTTTTTGAATTTCGTAAGAAAATGGACGTAATTTGAAATCTGAGACTTTGTTTCATATCAATAGTAACAAAGCACAAAGATTATTGCGTTTATTGGATGGGATGCGCGTTACAATGTTCCATTCATTCATCAACTGAAAACAGGATGACTAATCGATTCTTGGGATTTAAGAATCGATATCGGTTCGTAAAAATGAGAATCGATTAAAATCGAGAAATCGATATTTTTTACCCAGCCCTAATGCCTATCATGAACTCTCAAAGCTTTTCATATTCTTCATATTAGAGATGCGTAGATCAGCTCTAACGTCACCCGAATCTGCTGCTAAAAATAAATCATCCACTCACGCCAATAATTTTCTCTGATTTAGATATTTGCACCCGATAGTCACATTACAATTATTCAGATTCTCAGTGTTAAGCGTGATGATATGGTAACAAATTAAACTGAAGTAGGCTGCTATTACATGTTTTAAAAAAGGTAAAAGTTCTTCTTTGGCAAAATATAATTTCCTTAATAGTCTAAACACAGGCTTAACTCCCTTCAAACTTAAATTTTAATGTCACTGTTTCTGTCACTGCAACTTCCCGAACACACACAAGAAATTAAATACGTTCGGCCCAAGCAAAGGCTGGATATAGGCTTAATTAATTTGTCATATAAAGCACTTCACAGCCCATTACATATCACATACCCTGACCCAACACTTAATTCGTCCTGGTTAACTATTTCAGTAAAATTCTGCCACAAGACTTTATTGGTTTTCCCTTGAAGAGATAGGCTATATACGTTGTTGTTGCTGTTGAAAACGAACGTAAAAGGAGTGACCTACATTCGTTGCGATTTACAGTAAAATGAGAGTTCCATGTCTTTATTAAAATCAACCTATTAATTAAACACCCATCTCTTATCCAACTACGACCCACCTGCAATTAACAGCAATTATTTTTTAATACTTGAGCCTTTAAATCTCCTTTGTAAAAGCTTTAAGAGGTATAAATAGTCCTCACTTTAGATAAGCTCACAAAAATTGTTAACTGACAAATACTAAATTTTTTGTAACTACCTGAACTAATCATGAATTACAGTAAGAATAAATGTTAATAAAGCATTTATTAAACACACTGAGTAACTATTACTATATGTCTAAATAATATGATGTAAATGTACATGTAAATAGTTAATCATTTACTTACACTTTTTTTAAATGATCTTGTTATGAACCACTGACAACTCCTAAATAACAGGTTTGTAAAACAGTACCGAACTTGTGCTGAGGGGAAGCGCCAGTCGTCGAGAACCAGCAGAGAAAAACATAATTTTTCATGGACAAAGGAAAGGTACTCCTCTCAGAAAACGTTCAAATAAAGATAGTTTTAGATGTTTAATTGCTATTTGGGGCATTGGGATCGCTTAATGAACAAATTTTTGTGAAAACCTCAAATTCGAACAATATTGACATTTTGCCTTTAGATTGTAATTAGCCTGTGCGTATTCTAACTTATTTTGTCAGCACGGGTCACATATGATATTGCTTGTTTCAGCGTCGTCTTCGCATGTGTTTTGATCAGGAAATTCAGTACTTTTTCCTAAGTGAAAGGCAACAGTAACTCAAATAACCACTCGTTACAACCGAGGTTTGCCGAAAAGCATCTCTGAATGCACAACATGTCGAACCTTAAAGCAGATGGTCTACAACAGCAGAAGAAAACACCGGGTGCCACTTCTGTCAGCTAAGAACAGGAAACTGAGGCTCACCAAAATTGGACAAAAGAAGATTGGAAAAACGTTGCCTGGTCTGATGAGTCTTGATTTCTGCAGAGACATTCAGATGATAGGGTCAGAATTTGTAATAAGCAACATTGAAAGCATGGATCCATCCTGCCTTTTATCAACAGTTCAGGCTGGTGATGGTGGTGTAATGGTGTTGGGAATATTTTCTTGGCACAATTTGGGCCCCTGTACCAAACGAGCAATGCCACAGCCTACCTAAGTATTGTTGCTGACCATGTCCATTCCTTTATGACCACAATGTAGCCATCTTCTAATGGCTAAATCCAGTCTGATAATGTGCCATATCACAAATCTGAAATCATCTCAAATTTATTTTTAAATGACATTGAGTTCACTATACTCCAATGGCCTCCACAGTCACCAGACGAACTTACTTGCAAAATATGCTACACGGTATTAAAATAAAGCAGTAGGCCTTGTGCAAGTACAATGCAATATCACTTGCAAAGCAAACATCCACAAGCAAAAAGGCACTTTCCGAAGTTGGCCACTCTAGCGAGACGTTATCTCTGTATTCCCGGGACATCTGTGCCATCGGAGACCCAGACTAACCCCACATCATGTAGACATGTTACTTTTTTTTTAAGTAAAAAGTAAACAAGCTGTGGATTGAGGTAGGCCTGCTATTTTTATTTGACGAAAAAAACGTAGTCTGATAAAAAAAGCTGTTTTTTCAAAGCTTCAAACTGATTCAGTGTTTTCTTTTTGTCACATTAATTTGTTAATTATTTAAGTTAAAAAAATATATTTAGTGTAGGTCTATTTTAGTTTTTTTATATATATTATTTCATTCTGTTGTCACTGTCAGAAATGCTGCAGGTTCCTGAAAATTTGATGTGAATCCAGGTTCTGTTGTTGATCTGTTCTGCATGCTGCTGTTTGCCCGTTAAAATAAACCCGTGATAATTTTTTTTTTGTATTTTTAACGGGTCACAGACACTCGTTAATTTTATTTTTATTTAATGCCAATTCAATATTATAATCTTATCAGTTAACGGTTAATAATCGGATAACGAGCGGTGGTTGTCGGTCCGGAAAATTAAACGAAATGTGCATCCCTAAGAGCCATCATGCCAGATATTTTATAACATTACAAAATGCAATTGTAATAAACATTATTACATTACTATTTAGGTATGAATATTCACCCGCCAGTGTGGCGGATAGCCTTTTGAGATTTACTCGCCAAACGGAAAATCTACCCGCATTTGGCGCTTGGCGGGTGTTAATTTCGGACCCTGATGGAGTCACAGCGCAGCGCTCTACATTGAAAATTCTAAGTGTATCATATCTAACTCTTAGTGTATCATATCTATCCAACAGTTTATTGAGCCTTTTTCTTCACAAATTTAAATTCCAGTTACTGTGTGCGTGATGCCAATTCATAGTCCTCTCATAGTCCTATTAGTTCTGATTTGAATGCTGAATGGAGAATTACTGACAGCCGCAGAGAGAAAAAATTCCATCCACTTTCATTTAACTACGTAAATATTCGCATGCTCAGTAGTCTCGTACTAGGCTTCTTCATGCATTCAATGCATGGACTCTCAAAGTGTATTTTTTCTCAAGTGAGTGACAATGTCAGCTCGCACATCGTTAAAACTATTATGATATAATATTTGGTATAACAAAATACATATTGCACACCCCTACTAATTCAAATGTAGTTATGTACTTCAGCCAAGCATTTGCCATTGAGATGAATGGAAAAGCTAACAAATAACCCACCAAGTCTCTTGAAAATCAGGGAGAAGAATGATGCAAAATTTCTTCCTGAACAGCATGCTAAATGCTAAATGCAGGGTGAGTCAAACAATGTTTTTATAATCACAGATGAATTCTTCCTACTTGCAATGTGAGGATGATGCAGTATAGCCAACAGGAAGTTAATGAGCTACAAAGGAAGAGAGAGAGGAAGTTCATAATGACTCAGGAGTTCTCATTTTCAGTCGTTAATGACGCATGGACTCGAGCCACAATACAAAAAAGCTAAAGACTTTTTTTTTTAAATGGTCACTGCTAGTTTTAAAAAGATCCTTCCCTTTCAACAAAATAATAGAATGCTATTTTTCCGCAAAAGAAAACTGCACAAGAAAAAAAAAATGTATATTTCTTTTGTCAATGCATTTTAAATGAGGTTGAGGCAGACAAATCCTTCTGGTTTGAGGTTCAGTTTGTCCTCTGTAGTGTGTATTGCATGTTATCGTTGAGAGTCTGGTCATGTTTAGGCAGAGTCAGTTTGAGAGGATGTAGAAGCTAAATATCAGGCTGCTTCATCACATCCTCTCAATATTTGTCTGGCATCTGCTAGAGTCTTAAAATATAACAAGAGCATTTCAACAAAAGGGGACATAAAAACGTGGCACAACAGTCCAGCTTAGTTCCTTAAATGCAACAAGTGAAGACATGAAACTAAGAACCGGGAACTTAAAATGAAAGCTGTGCAAGTAAATGGCCTCTGCTCTCTCAAATATAAGTAAATACAACCACCCACAAATATGTAAGTCATCCCATTAAAACACCAGTAGTAGCTTCTATATGGTGTCAGGAAAAAAAGACATTCACAGGGAGAAGGTGAAAGAGACACTAAAAAAAGAAGACAGAGGTACAGTAGAAAGAGATATCAGGACAGAGATTAAAGATTCTCAAAAAGAAATAAATCTCCCTACAGCCATTTATGACTTCAAACAGTTACAGTAGAAAATGGCACAGCATTTACTTGCAGACTGAAGTCTATTAATACTGTGATCACAAGGTTATCAAACCATTCCCAGAGTCCCAGCTAAATCACAGTAAGCAGCTTTCAGCATCTATGACTCTATTGTTGTTCCCCATGTGTAAGTGACTACTGTCAGGACCCACAATCAAAATGGTTTGCTGTAACCTCCTGAAATTATCCCTTTACAGGAGTAAAAAGATGGCTGTAAATCCCAACTGGACAATTTCAATTTAAACTAGGGCTGAACGATTAATTGCATTTGCGATAATATCGCGATATGATGAAACACGATTTTGTAACCGCAAAAGTAACCGTGAGAGAAAAGCAGTCTGCAGATCAAGCATCAACTTGGCACGCTACGCATATAGGTCTGGCATACAGGAAAGAATAGTTTATTTTTAATGTATGTGATATTGTGTTATTTATTCTCTCTCCAACAATTCTGGATCGATTCAGAGAATTTCAGAATCGAGTCTGAGCTTAGTTTTTAAACAGATGCGTGATGACGCTGCGCGTGCTTTAGAAACAACCGTATTCTGCTTGCTTCTAATTTCTCTCTCTCTCTCTCTCTCTCACACACACACACACACACTCACACACACACACACGACACTGCTTGAACCTTCCGAAAAATAATCTTTCATAAAGTTCGGAGTTTAAGCGAATTACAAGGACAGTCGCGGGCTTCATTGCACAGGTTTTGCCGCTTTGATGTTACACTTGCAGTGCGCGGTCTTGGCCGCCGGAATTTTCCTTACAAATGCTCCACAAAGGCATTATTTGTGCCTTTTGGAATGCAGTTGGCTTATATATTAAATATATAAAAATCACTGAGAAAGCTGCTTTCATTTTAAAAAAACTTACGCGCGCTTTGTGAAGAGCGCTCGTGCATGCGGCTGTGAGCGACTCATTGGTTAAATGTACTTATTATGATCTGATGTCAGATATGTTTTTCTCTAACTATAACATGGCATATTTATATACATATATAGTAGGGCTGTCAAGCGGTTACAATTTTATTAATTGCATGATGTGGCAATTAATCACACATCAAATTTGGCTGAGAAATTGCCCCCAAAAGATAATTTAAAGTTATTATTGTTTTAAATGAGAAAAGCACCAAACATGCATCACAAAAAGTAGCATTAGAAAAAAAATATTTAATTTGTTTCAACATTTTATTACACAAACTTTTAGGCTTCAACGACCATGAGGGTGAGTAAATCATAATCGAATTTTCATTTTTGGGTAAACTATACCTTTAACTCTGATGGGGTCTACAAACGAGCTGGCGCGTTTTGCTGGATTTTCTTCACATAGTAGCTAAATAGACTTAAAATAAATTTATGGTCATAAATGAAAAAAGAGACAAAAGAAATATAAAAAAAAAAACTGTAATAGGTCTACTTTTGTATGTGCCCACTTACAATCAAAACAAAACATTGTGCTTTTGTACAATAAAGAAAATAAACAGGGTGTGCTTTCTGACTCTCCATGTCCGTAAACTTTTTTTCTGGAGCAAGTTTATAAACTGAAACAAAACTCATTTGCATTTGAAAAAGCAACATGCGTCAAACATCTTCCAAAACTTGTAATACTTCATAAACCTGCTGAAGCCAGGTTCATAAACCTGCTGTCAGACAAAAAACAACTTTAAAGATGAACTGAACTGAAAAAAATCTATGTTGATAACATGTTGTTTATGACAATTAAAAGTAATTTACATTAAAAATTTTAACTAAAAATATCAATATAGCTTTTTTTAAGCAGCACAAAAATTGCGCTTGTTACGCTGGCAATTTCGATGACGTCACTGGCATGGTAGGACCCGCGAAGGTATATAGGCAACAGCTGGAGGTCCTATATACACACGAAAATGAGTAATTTTAATGGCATGAGTTACGCATTTGAGCATGTGAGGGACAGGCCAGTAGTATCTGACTACCACCACATGGAGGACGACCAGTTTCAGGCTCCACATACA
This sequence comes from Gila orcuttii, assembly GCA_026230005.1. Lineage (NCBI taxonomy): Eukaryota > Metazoa > Chordata > Actinopteri > Cypriniformes > Leuciscidae > Gila > Gila orcuttii. The sequence goes on along the minus strand of JAPDVR010000004.1, from coordinate 43,771,961 downwards.
GTACAGGATCGTTTGGGGGAAGTGACTGGTGCGGGCGCTGCCGGAGCATGGACACCGCACCGGAGTCGATCTGTTCCAGAGAGGTCAACTTGGAACATTTATTGATCGGCGAAAATGCATCACCATGCACCGTTCATTTCGGATGCTGTGTGGTGAGAGAGGCGTGTTGGAGGAGGCTATGCTATCTCTAAGGGATGTCCGAGCTGAGACCCTGGAGCGCCCCATAAGTAGCTGGTATGTAACAGTGTATTTTACGAATTGGCGACTGGGCTAGGCCAGGCTAACTTATATCCTTTTCTCAGACTGTTAAGGTTAACAGCGTACCGGCAGTTCACTCTTTGGGCGAGGGGGCATTTGGGAAGGAGGAATAGGATTCCGTTCCCATCCTGTGCAGTGAACTAACGATACATCTTTCCCCTCAGCTGAATATCAAGGATTCTAGTATGCGTTGGACTTGTAGCTAAATAAAACATTTGATGTCAGACGCTTCATATACTCATTGACGTTTTCAACACATCTCTCGTACCTAGGATTAAACACTAGAAATCACGACTAGAATAATTTTGTTGACAAGGCAGGGGGTAGAGAGAAGCTAGATCTGCTGGTGTTGGTTGGCAACGGAGTAGCCTACCATGCCATAGACGTAGTCGAATGTTGAAATCCAACATGGAGGCGCCCGTGTAACAACAACAACATTTTCAACGTATCATTTTATGCCTTTTAACAAATTCTGCCATTTTAATAATTGTACCAATGAGAATAAATAAAATACATCTGTTATATCACATTTTTTCAAATTTCAGTTCAGTTCATCTTTAATAACATACTCCAGTATGGCTCACTCCATCCTATTTTGGGTAAAAAAAATAAAATAAAAAAAAGGAAAAATTATACTTCTCTGTAAAGAAATGTATATGAAAATACAGGTCCTTCTCAAAAAATTAGCATATTGTGATAAAGTTCATTATTTTCCATAATGTAATGATAAAAATTTTACTTTCATATATGTTAGATTCATTGCACACCAACTGAAATATTTCAGGTCTTTTATTGTTTTAATACTGATGATTTTGGCATACAGCTCATGGAAACCCCAAATTCCTATCTCAAAAAATTAGCATATCATGAAAAGATTCTCTAAACGAGCTATTAACCTAATCATCTGAATCAACTAATTAACTCTAAACACCTGCAAAAGATTCCTGAGGCTTTTAAAAACTCCCAGCCTGTTCCATTACTCAAAACCGCAATCATGGGTAAGACTGCCGACCTGACTGCTGTCCAGAAGGCCATCATTGACACCCTCAAGCAAGAGGGTAAGACACAGAAAGAAATTGCGGCGTGGCATGGAGGCAATCAGCCTGTGGGACTGCTGAGGTGTTATGGAGGCCCAGGATGCTTCGATAGCGGCCTTAAGCTCATCCAGAGTGTTGGGTCTTGCGTCTCTCAACTTTCTCTTCACAATATCCCACAGATTCTCTATGGGGTTCAGGTCAGGAGAGTTGGCAGGCCAATTGAGCACAGTAATACCATGGTCAGTAAACCATTTACCAGTGGTTTTGGCACTGTGAGCAGGTGCCAGGTCGTGCTGAAAAATGAAATCAGATGGAAGCATGAAGTGCTCCAAAATCTCCTGATAGCTAGCTGCATTGACCCTGCCCTTGATAAAACACAGTGGACCAACACCAGCAGCTGACATGGCACCCCAGACCATCACTGACTGTGGGTACTCCAGTGCTGCTTATCTGTAGCCCAGGTCAGGCGCTTCTGCCGCTGTTTCTGGTTCAAAAGTGGCTTGACCTGGGGAATGCGGCACCTGTAGCCCATTTCCTGCACACGCCTGTGCACGGTGGCTCTGGATGTTTCTACTCCAGACTCAGTCCACTGCTTCCGCAGGTCCCCCAAGGTCTGGAATCGGTCCTTCTCCACAATCTTCCTCAGGGTCCGGTCACCTCTTCTCGTTGTGCAGCGTTTTTTTGCCACACTTTTCCTTCCCACAGACTTCCCACTGAGGTGCCTTGATACAGCACTCTGGGAACAGCCTATTTGTTCAGAAATTTCTTTGTGTCTTACCTTCTTGCTTGAGGGTGTCAATGATGGCCTTCTGGACAGCAGTCAGGTCGGCAGTCTTGCCCATGATTGCGGTTTTGAGTAATGAAACAGGCTGGGAGTTTTTAAAAGCCTCAGGAATCTTTTGCAGGTGTTTAGAGTTAATTAATTGATTCAGATGATTAGGTTAATAGCTCGTTTAGAGAACCTTTTCATGATATGCTAATTTTTTGAGATAGGAATTTTGTGTTTTCATGAGCTGTATGCCAAAATCATCAGTATTAAAACAATAAAAGACCTGAAATATTTCAGTTGGTGTGCAATGAATCTAAAATATATGAAAGTTTAATTTTTATCATTACATTATGGAAAATAATATAAATAATAAGGAACTGTATATTTTTTTTTTTCTCCAGTGTACATGAGTTTTTTCCCCACAGTGGATGGATATGAGGCTCATATTTCATATTAAAGACATGGGGGCAGATTTACTAAACAGGGCAAATTAGCGTTAAAGCGCAATTCCAAAACAGCGCCGATGGGAGTGGAAAGTTCTGTGCGTGATCTACTGATGAATGAACACAGACGTAGCCGGATCATTTCCATAATGACCAACGCAATCTATCAGGTAGCGTCTGGTTTAAGACTTGCTTTTTTTCTGGGCGGTAAATAATGGTGCAAAAACCAGTACATTGACGAGCGCAAACCTTAGTAAATCACCTTGCACGATTAATTTAAATACTCTCCTCCCATAATTTTGCATCTGAAAGGGAAACTCCTACAAATGCGTATGCAATAAGGTCAGCCCCAAAAATAACTGTCCATGCCTTTTCAGCGCAAATTTTTCAATGCGTGTCTTAAATCCTGACATTAATTTTTAATGCCAAAAGAGGGTTTGCGCTGGCGCAAGCTGTTGGTAAATCTGGCCCATGGACTCTACTTTTGACTTTGCATACCTCCCGTGACAAAAATTACATAGGTACGAAAAAAAAAATGCACCGCATACGGAGTATGTGTGAAACAGGCGTAAGAGTGGAAGGACTGAAATGTGAGCACAATTGTTTTAGCAATATCCTGGCCTAAAGTTTGAACAAGCTGACAGAGCTCCTCTGTGCGAGCTTTTGGAATATGTGAGTGTCGGTAGAAGAGTGCCGTGACAAAGGGTTTCCTAACTCTGCTCAATTTATACACATTCTGTTTAGCTTTTTTTGGTTGGCCACTCATAAGACAGCAATAAGGGTAGAAGGGAAAAGGAGATCAAAAGAAACAGGGACAGTCAGAGTACATTAAAGACCATCTTTATGATTTTTTTTGTTTAGTTTTCAAAGTAAAATGGTAGCAGCATGCGGTCTTCAGTAAAACGGAACCTGTGAGTGGCCATGTCTCAGTCTATCTTTTGAGGCTTTCCTAATGAGCGAGACATTTAAAGAGGCCTTTATGAGCTGCTAAATCCTGTTTTACACCCAAGACAGAGATTTCAAACATGATTAAGGCCAGATCCTGCATACGCAGCCCAGGATCATGCGAGGAAAAAGAACCTTTTAAATGGTGTCAGACAGGCCACAGCATGATATTGTGGCAATGTTTTTTAAACAGACTCCATGAGGTGGACTGATCAGCCAAGCTCAGTCAAGCCACTCTCAGGTGTAAATGAATAAACACATTAGGCTGGGTTCACTGTAGGTAAGCCAACTGTGGAAAATATTTTCACAAGCAAGACTTTAAATGCAAATAAATTCCTTTGCGATCATATATATCATCTGCAAAAGACAATATAAACTCTGAACTAGGGAATTCAATTGACAAAAATTCCTATAATTGATCGTTGTTTAAATTAAAGATCGATTAATCTTTTAATTGTTAACCCGAATTCATTCAAAGCTGGGAGCAGTAAGTTATTTACTTAACAGCCACTTGCTTAACCAATACAAAATAGGTGTCATTTTGACAGTGACAGTGAATAGGGAATATGACCATCACTAAACAAGTGCTTTTAATTTTGATGACATATTAGAAGTGCTCTATTTTCATAGCATAAAAAAACTGCTTTACATGAAAATGTGATCTGTAAAATCACAGTACAATAGATAGGCTTTTTGCGATATATCGTTGAAAAAGTCTCAACTAGCAGAATACAACAAGCATATATGTTTCGGTTACAAACCAAACTATACCAAGTATTTGTATGCAAAAGCACCGCAGACGCACGTGTTTGCAGTATACACATGATGCTTTTGCACCACGTTTTGGTTTGTAACTTTGGTGTGAAACATTAGTAATCCATAGTAAATCGCATATCTTTATTTAGACCAGGTGGTCTCAAACAAGCCAAAACACAATATAAGACAATGTGTAGATCATGGAGTGAAATGACAAGCTGCTTGGCTATAAGCTATAGGACTTCCGGGATTTGATCGCATCTCAACAATGAGACTCAATTAATTTAACTTTTATTTGTATAGCGCTTTTCACAATACATATCGTTTCAAAGCAGCTTTACAGAAAATGCATGTATCTACATTACAATTTAAAGTGATCTGTTATCAGAGGTAACTAATGTATTTTAGAAATCACACAGTTAGCTAATAATGTATTAAGGCAGAAACAATGAGCTCATTGAAGTAATGAATACATGCTGTACATGCTAAATGATTAGAATATATAGAAAATGTTGCGCCCAAAATCACTTGGTTAATAATGTTTTGAAATAAACAGCTAGTCTACCTAACCCATTGCATGGCTTGAAGACATTAATACACTTGGAATACGTAACTACAGTGCACTCGCTTAAAACGCTTGCTGCAGACACACAAGCAAAAATTGTGCATGAGCCGCACACACCTCAAAACTACAAACTCTAATGATGACCTTGCTTAATCGACAGCCGATAAGTTTAGATTAAACTTTTATCAACAATTAATCGACCGTCGATTAATCATTAGCATCCCTACTCTGAAATAGGGCTGTGCAATTAATCGCAAAACAATCGCGATTTGAGCACAAGCGATTTCTAAACCATATAAGGCATTCGTAATGGTGCACCGTTTTGTTGTTGTGTTTTTCATTAAGAATAATTGGCTAATGAACTAACCAATAAAGTAATCCGCCCCAAATTGGCGCTAATTTGAAAACGAAACTAAAATGCATTTCAAGCAAAAAATAATATTCGATGATCGATGGGTATTATTCGAAAATGGCACCCCTCCCCACATGCATGTATAGGCAACACCAGAGCATGTGAGCGAAGCGGTGTGACGCTTAAATATAACTTTAACAAAAATGTTTAAATAATATAATGTTTTTTTTTTTATTTCATCTATGTTGATTAGGCTATATGAAAAGGGAACCGCATGCGATGATTAAGATAGGATCATAAGATGCCCAATATATCAGGAGACACATGGAGTGGGTCAGACATGATTTTGACCACTTAGGCCTAATTAAGTTTTGTTTAGTAGAAAGCCTTTCTTTAAAGTAGGGATGCACCGAATCCAGATTTGTGGGGTTCGGCCGAATACCGAATCCACTGGTTAAGATTCTGCCGAATCCGAAACCGAATACCGAATCCAACTCTCATCCTCAGTCCATTAACACAGTAAACATTAATTAAGTAAACAAAGTGGATTTTTCATTTTATTTTATTACTGTAAATAATAAACACTACTTTTACTTTTATAACTGTAAAAAAAAAAAAAAAAGAATAAGCAACATTATGCATTTTAACAGCGGCGATGTTGTGTAGCCTATTGTTTAGAGTCCTTGCCACCATGAGACAAATCGGCATTGCAAATTGAACATGTAGCTCGACTTGAATTGCCTTCTTTTCACTGAAAGTACTGCCAAACAACACTTTTTCTGCTCACGAGTTCCATTTTCACTTTCTCACAGCCTACTGCATTCGAACGGTCCACCTACTGTAACGAGAGGAAATAAGGTGTGGCCCCTTTAAGAACTGCGCGCTCCCCTGTTGAACTGTCTGCAGTCCGTATTGTATGTGCCTTGCGCCTCGAACACATGCCCATGTGTGCGGGTTATTTCTGTTTGATGCTCATTTTTACCTTATTTTGTTAAGTAACGCTGTGGACTGTAGAACGTGTGACAGACAGTTACACAAGTTAGATTGTGGAATAAAGTGCGAGTTGTGAGATGCCAATCGCCTCCGTGAGTCTGTCTGGCCTCTGCAATAACTTTAGCTGTGAGCTATCCCTATTTTTCTTCCTGACACAACGCGTTACACTACAGGCTTGTTCGACTTAAACCGGCGCTGCACAGACAGATCAGTTTATGACATCAAAGTACCGCGAGAGCAATTCAAAAGCATAAGGAGCCGTCTGCTCTCTATTCGTTCACGCGGTACTTTGATGTCATTCACTGATCGGTGACTTCGACGTAGCGCGCGTAGTGCAAGCCTAGGGTTCGGTTCGGTGGAAAAAAATTCTGAGGTTCGGCAGAAACCGAACCCCGTTAAAAAGCCCAATATTCGGCCAAATCCGAATGCTGGATTCAGTGCATCCCTACTTTAAAGTGAATTTCGTTTTGTATAAATTGTATCTTAATTTTAATAATTGTTTCATCAACCAATTGCCTGGACTGAATAAATAAGAAGCACATATAGCAGACAATATCAGGACATGGAGGCGCCGGCGCGTGAATTGGAGCTTGTCTCATAAATTAACCGAAACTCATCGTATAGGCTACTTGTGTCAGGGTTCTGTCACTTCTGTCTAGTCTATTTCTTGGTTTTCTGACAGAGCCCTGACACTCCTGTTTTGTGTTGTACAGTGTAGCACACAGCTTGTGTTTAACACTAGCTGTGTGCTTTCATGTTGTCATGTTTCGTGAGAACACATGGCTTATGAGTGTTTCATAAGCTGCGTGTTCATGTCTCATTTTGTGTGAGCACATGGCTGGTGATTTGTTTTACTGGCCATGTGCTTGTGTTTTAGTCATGTTTGGTGTGAGCACATGACTTGTCATGTATGTTTCCTTGTGCCATGTGCTCTCCTGTCGATTGTCTGCTCTAACCTCACCCATCTTGTTACCTGATTGATTCATATGCCCCACCTGCTCTCCCTCCTTACCCTCTTTTGTTTGCTTCCCAATTTATTCGTATGTACACTGTGTTTTCCTGCTGTGTGCTTCTTTCAAGTCTAGTCTAGTCAAGTCAAGTTGTTCAAGTCTGTCTTGTTTTCCCCCTCGGGGTAGTTTTTGTTTGTATTTTGTTTTATTTTATTATCATTAAAGACCCATTGTCCTGCACTTGAGTCCTCACTACTTTCATCACCCCAATCCCTGACAACTTGCCTCACAGATCTGAGAAATATATCTATAGAAAGCTTGAAATGTCTACTTTTAAACAAAACAATTCAAAACGAAAAGAAATGGGCTGCTCCCTGCTTATGTAGGCTAATTCGTATGAAGTGTGCATTTTCTCTCTATAGGCACGTTCACTGCTGTGAAGATGAGATCGTCAGCATCGAAAACTTTATCTTTGCAGCCGATACTGACACAAAAAAACACTAGTTTATTAGTAAACAATCATGCATAATCATTACTTTTGCTGGTTATTTGTGTCAAGCTTTATGCGTGCGCTTGAGATGCGGAACAGGCAATATATTACAAAAACGCTCATTATGGTTTATATTCTCTCCCATATATATTTAAGTAATTAAATTAATATAAATATGCGATTAGACTAATGGCTAATCTAACCCTAACTAATGGCTTAAATAAACTACTAGCCTACTAATCGACTAGAAAAAACTTTTAGTCGTGCACGGGTAGCCCTAGGCTACTTATTTCACATTTTCTAACCAGCATGTCACAAAGGGCATTCTGAGAGAGCGGCGCTGAGTCTTCATAAAAACGCTCTCCGCTCTGGAGGAAATATTACCACTTCACTCACATGCTCTGGTGTGAGACAATGTGTCTTCTTCTGTTGTCTGAGACTTGATTGACAGCTTTTAGATGCGTTATTGGCATCTCGCCACCCTCTGGTTACATGAACGTGTCACCACCGCATCAGAACCGAAAACATGGGGATTTTTTTTAAAGACAATAATCGCACAACCTATTCGATATTCTATAATAAAATCAACGAATCAAATATTCGAAAATCGTGACTCATCCCTAGAATAGAGAAAGCGTTTTTGAACTGAAAACACTTTCCCTGTTCTGCGCGCTCTTCATCCGTGGACACGTGCGCATTAGTTTTGTTTTCAAAATAGCGCCAATTCGGGGCAGATTGCTTGAATGGTTAGTTCATTAGCCTATTATTCTTAATGAAAGACAAATTGACAAATTCGCTTAAACGCGCTTTTACAATACGCTTTAGCACCAAATATTCCGCAGTCACCTCACTCTCGTGATGAATGAAATCTGACTCCTGCTGCTGATCTGTGCTGCGATTCTCGTTCAGCTCACAATTTATTAAGCAGACACGTTCAGTTTAATAGTGTCTGTTCTCTAACTGAACTAAAGGATTTTATATATATATATATATATATATATATATATATATATATATATATATATATTAGAGCTGGGCAAGTTAATTAATAAATGCGTTAACGCGATAACGCGTTTATTATCGCGTTAACGCATTTATTAATTAATGCCGACAATTTTTTTATCGCACGTTAACGCAGTTATCGCACGTTAACGCAGTTCACTTTGATTTGCGATAGTTTGCTCGTTGGCTTGATGAATAGATCGCTCATCTGCGGTAATGCGTGTTGCAGTAGCATTGTCATATCCGGCTATAACATTACATTGCCTATAACACACTCTCACATGTTTATTTTTTTTAGCATTTTTGGGAGGAGTATGTACAAATGTACATATGTGGTTTCAACAACTAGGCTAGATGCATTTACACTTTTCCAGTTTCGTATGGAATGAGTCTCAGATCTTCTCCTGAAGTGGTTTGAGCGTGTTTAGAAGGGCTTTTACACCTGGTCTTTTCACGATCCGATAGCTATCTGATCTGAGAAAACAATGCTACTGTGTAAACAGCTTTGTTTACTAACTTCGGAACAGTCACACTAGATCTATTTTGTCTCGAGCATCAGGTTGCGCAATCAGTTCGCTCGCAACATAAGTGATGGATTAAAATAGCGCTACCGCAGAAATAGGTTAGATTAAAACGGTGTTTACAAAGTGAAGCACTAAATATAAAGGCAGTTAATAACAGCAGCAGTAAAAGATTTTTTTTTTTTAGTCACTGTAGTCAGTGGTTTTCAGCGAATGCTTGTGCACTGATGCATAATTTTTCCTGTCTTTTTAATCAAGCCTGTTAGCTTGCTGCGTACCTCCATTCCGTTCTCTTTTTATAGCATTTGTCTACTATTAAGTTTTAATTGTTTTTCAAACGCGATCTACTGCGGCTCTACTACAATCACACGTTTGTTTTCAGTCTTTCTATATTTAAATTATCAATATATTAAGGTTTAAAATGTCAAAAATAAAGATTATATTAGTAAAACTCAATGTGTGGCTTTTGCACTTTTTAAAGTACACTTTTACACATGAATACCCTGATTTAAGGTTTTATTTAATTATAATAAACAAAAAATCTAATAAAATAAAAAAAAAACTTTATCCGATTAATCGATTAATCGAAAAAATAATCGTCCGATTAATCGATTATCAAAATAATCGTTAGTTGCAGCCCTAGTTCAAATCATCCAAACGAACCGAACTCTGACGTCATTCGAACCCGGGTGCGCACCAAAAGTGCTAGTGTGAAAGCCTGCAGATGCTTAACGCACAATCATCATCATTAAAAGTAAAGAAATGAGATGATCTTACCAGTGCTGTTGCCGCTCTCTCTTATTGCGGTCTTTGATTTTAGCTGATGATCAATAAAATGCAGCTCATATCTGTTGCTTTCGGTGACGTGAACTCCATTAAATCTGCATATAGTGCGGGAATTGAAGAGCGAAAACACATTTATGTGACCAGGTGTAAATGGAATCGTTTTGATAAATCAGATAGCTATCCGATCTGAGAAAACGCATGAAGTGGCCAGGTGTAAACAGCCCCGGCTTGGGGCGCACACTTTTTTCTGCCGTCGATTGATCTGTAGGTACTCTCTGCCATTTCGCGCATGACTGTGTTGTCATGAAAGTGACATCATCAGTAAACGCTCCCCGTGACGTAAGCAGACCAACTAATCGATAATGGCATTCGTTGACAACGATTTTCATAATCGTTTTTTATTGATTTTATCGATTAGTTGTTGCAGCCCTAGTCACAGAGCAAGGTAATTTGCAAGACCTGTGAAATGATTATTGCAACGAGATGGGTCAATACTAGTATAAACCTTTTCCAAAACAGCGACGTAAAAAAAAACTATGATCAATGAATTTCGAGTCGACAAAGTCAATCTAAACTAACAAAAGCACACCTCAAAGCCAGCCTGAACTGACTGAACAAGTATCCATCGTTCAAGCATTTGCAAGCATCACGCCTTATGAGAAAGAATCAAAACGACACAAAGAAATTACCGACGCAATCACCTATCATATATGCAGAGACATGGAGCCTGCGTACATCGTTAGTAAAGACGGCTTCCGAAGAATACAAACACTCGACAAAAGATACCAGCTGCCATCTCGCACTCATTTCACACGAGTTGCTCTTCCCGAAATGTATGAGAAATGTAAGGCAGGCGTTGAATACAAGCTTAATCAGGTGACGCAACAATCACAGATATGTGGTCCAGCAGAACGATGGAGCCACCGAGTTTAACGGTCCATTATATAGGCTAGCAATCTATATTTTGGTTTTGAATTCTGTTAGTTTTTATTTATTGTTATGACTGGAGTTTAGGTTAGTTAATCTTAATTTATTTTATGTTGTGTGTTTTTAAGACACAATTTATTACAATTTTGTTTATCAAGCAGTTAATATAGTTATTTCATTGTGAAATGTGTGCACTGAAAAACAATTTTGAAGTTTATTCATTGTTATGACTGGAATTTAGGTTAGTTAACCTTAATTTATTTTGAAGTTTATTTATTATTATGACTGGAATTTAGGTTAGTTAACCTTAATTTATTTGTTTTTTATTTTATTTATTTATGTTTAATTTTGCCTGTTTTAAAGACAATTTATTACAGTTTTGTTTATCAAGCCATTTCTTCCTCAGTTGTATCCACACTCACGCACATCATCAACACCTCTCTTCATACTGTTACTTTTCCCACAGCATTTAAGCAGGCTTAAGTAACCCACTCTAAATCCAGGACATCTGGAAAGTTACAGACCGGTATCCCTTCTTCCATTCATCGCGAAAACACTTGAACGAGTTGTTTTCAACCAGATCTCTTCCTTTCTTACACAGAACAACCTCCTGGACAACAACCAATCTGGTTTCAAAAGCGGACACTCAACTGAGACTGCCCTGCTCTCGGTAATTGAAGCTCTGAGACTTGCAAGAGCAGCTTCCAAATCCTCAGTACTCATCCTGCTGGATCTGTCTGCTGCCTTTGACACAGTTAACCACCGGATCCTCCTGTCAATCCTAAAAACGAAGGGCACTTCGGGAACCGCACTACAGTGGTTCAAGTCATATCTCTCAGGTAGGTCCTTCAGGGTGTCGTGGAGGGGGGAAGTGTCTAAGACCCAACATCTAGCTACTGGGGTGCCTCAGGGCTCAGAGCTTGGACCACTTCTCCATCTACATGACATCACTAGGATCTGTGATTCAGAAACATGGCTTTTCCTATCACTGCTACGCTGATGACACACAACTCAACCTCTCATTCCAGCCTGATGATTCAACGGTAGCTGCTCGCATCTCAGCCTGCTTCACAGACATTTCTGGCTGGATGAAGGACCACCACCTAAACTATCAACTAAACCTTGCGAAGACAGAGCTGCTTGTGGTCCCGGCCAACCCAACACTACACCACAACTTCTCCATTCAGCTTGGATTGTCATCCATAACTCCTTCAAGGTCAGCCAGGAACCTTGGAGTTGTGATTGATGATCAATTGAACTTTACAGTCCACATTGCTGGAACTAACCGGTCCTGCAGATTTGCCTTATACAACATTAGGAGGATCAGGCCCTTCCTATCAGAGCAGGCGACACAACTCCTTGTCCAACCACTTGTTCTATCCAGACTGGACTATTGTAATGCTCTCTTGGCAGGTCTTCCAGCTTGCACTGTCAAATCTCTGCAACTGATCCAAAATGCTGCAGCTAGAGTGGTCTTTAACGAGCCGAAGAGAGCACAAGTCACTCCTCTCCTCACAAAATTGCACTGGTTGCCAGTTGCCGCTCGCATCAAATTCAAGTCACTGACTTTTGCCTACAGAACAACCACTGGCTCTGCTCCCTTTTACCTAAACTCATTACTTCAGATTTGCGTGCCATCCAGAAACTTGCGCTCTGCAAGTGAACGCCGTCTTGTGGTGCTATCTCAAAGAGGCACAAAATCTCTTTCTCTGACCTTTTTCTTGTCTGTTCCATGCTGGTGGAATGACCTGCCTAACTTAACCAGAGCTGCTGAGTCCGTGACCATTTTCAAGAAACGGCTGAAGACGCATCTTTTTCGGCAACACTGGATCCATTAATACTAACACTATCTTCTATTCTATATCTTAAAAAAGAAAAAATACACGTACTGCATTAGTTTGAACTGGGAAGGGTCCTAGCACTTGCATATTGTTGTCCTATTGTTAGTTTAACTGCTTCTATTGTTCTCATTTGTAAGTCACTTTGGATAAAAGCATCTGCTAAATGAATAAATGTAAATGTAGTCCTTTTATTGTTGTGTGTGTGTAGGGTTAAATGCTATTTAATGTAAGACAAAGCTAGTTTTAGCAGTCATCTCCATCTGTAACCACATCAAACCAATGACTGTAAATAGATGCAATGAGCAGTCATGATAAAGCAACAGAACATCTATTCAAGAGTGTTAATAATGCAGAGGAGTGTGTAAGGCCTACAGCCAATACAGACAGTCTATCTGATATTGCCACCTGTTCTGTGATAGGAAGAGAAACAGAGACAGAAAGTGAGTCCGTGGGCTGCAGCTGACTGAATCGTTCTTTTCTAAATTTGACCACTGATAGAGATGTAGAAAAATCAGAATCTGGGCCAACAGAAATGTAGGAACAGTTAATGCAATAAATAATTGAGATTATGGCAACTTCAATTAAATAATCATGAAAAGTGCAGGTTACAACATCTGATACACTATAGTGTCTACTGCCATTTTGTCAAAGGTTTTTATTTACAACATGTTTTTGCAACGATTGAACTAGGGCTGTCACGATTCCTCGATTAAATTTGAGTACTCGATTTAAAAAAAATCATCGATTGCAATTCATCCGTGTAGAGTAACCAGCAAAATTCCGAAAGTGGCACATTCCACATAGAAGAATCCATGAACCGCATTATTAGTCTGTTTTCAAAGGCTGCGCAATGTATTAAAACCATTTATTACATGGCTCTGTGGAATACTTGATTCTGATTGGTCAATCGCACCATCCAGCAGTATGTTATTCCCCGATAACAACCGCTGAAAACAGATAACACAGACTATAAGCTTGCTAGGAACGTTTTTTCTTCGTGGAAGTTTTTCGTTTCGTGGTCAAATCAATATATTGTGTACAGTTATTTAATTGTGTCATCCAGTATCAGGGTTCTCAAGTTTTATCAAAAGCTTGGAGTGAGATCACATGCGGTTAGGGGAGGAGCCCTAATGGAGCCCTGCCCCCATCCATCCCCGCCCCCCAATTTTACCCATTGTTCATAATTAACCAGCACAAATTGAAATAATTACAATTGGTAAATCTGATAAATGACAGAGCAATTCATCACATCAAATATACTCGTTAATGTTATATTTCAAAATTACAAAAAATACAAAATTACAAAAATATAACAAATTGCTCCAAACAGTTTGGAAAAACAAATCTTTTTGCTTTTTCCCTGACATCTTTGGAAATTACAAATGCAATGACAATGATTAATGTATGTTTTGACATGATATAAAATATTTCTCTGCTTTAATACATGTAGCCTTTAATGTAACTAGAAAGACTATTAATACAGTATAATATATAATTAAAAATAAAATGAAGAAATACATCTTCATTCCTTCCCATACCCACTAACATTTCCCTTAGTTTCAGATAACGTAAGCTAGCCAAACTGAGTCAAAGCTTCTGGCCTGGTTTAGTTTTTGACTGCATCACTAATAATGTATACGATGGGCTATATATTAAATGTTCTAGCCTAAAAATGTTAGACAAGCTTTCTTCCAACTTACATTCTCCATCACGACGTGTTCGCGCGATGTTGTTGGTTACCTAGTAACGAACGTACGGTGGCTGAGAATGTTCCGTCAACTTCAGTGTGTTCGCGCATCTATGTTGCCTAGTAACGAATGCAATCTGGCCGAGATACGTGCTGGCGTCAGGAAACTTCACTTTGTGTGCCTGCGCCTCGTATACAACGTTATATATAAAGCTTGCAGGATAACTTGATTGGCATTGCCTTTTCAGCGTGAGAAATACACGGTGTGGCGTGTGAGCGTGTGAACTGGTTGAATTGCGTGTGTCTCACGGCCAATGCCTGAGACTTGAGAACCCTGCAGTATTGTGGACTCACTCTCTCTTATTTCATACAAACACAGCTGCTGCCAATATGCGACGATTGTTTTGTAACGTTACACTGTTGGATTATAAGATAAAAAACAGGTACGATTTTAAAACAGTTTCATCTCAAATCAATTTCTCTTATCCCCATAATAATTTATGTGGCGAAATGCTGTGTAATAAGTGGTATTATTTAAAAGTAAGTGGACTTTACCGTATCCCATAAATGTCCTAGTTTGAACTTGCTGTGAACTTGAACAGCAACTGCTCTCTCCACAGAAGCTTTGCGTTTAAAGAGCTAATAAAATATTTTGACTCGGATCAATACTTTGTGTCTAATTATTTACTTGTGTGGCAAGTAGCCATTTATAAGAAGCGGTATAATGTACATCCAACTGGTTGTTATCTCAGAATAAACCCCTTCAGGCTGATGCAATTATCCCTTACTTAAAAACCATACTACAGAATAGATAATGCAATTGAGAATTCACAAAGACTGCGATTCAATTAAATATATAGGCTATGCCTTGTGAGTTTAATATATAGACTATGAGCTTCAATTTACTACATGCATGTAGGTTACGTGCATCTCAGAGCGGCTCGGTTCAAAGTAAATGCTGCTCCGCATGAACTGTTATCATTTACATGTGTGGAGCGCGTCTCAAACTCCATCTCTGCATGCTGTGAGTTTGTGTTGCTTATGACGTTCATCTGGGAACGCAATGTGCGCCATTTCATCAGATTTGTACAGTAAATCATTTATAAACCAAGGCCGACACAGGAGAATACATCAATATATTTCTAAAAAGGCAAACAGTTCATCACAATTTAAAAAAATGACGGTAAGGAAGATGATCGTAAAGAAGTGGCCAAATATTAAGAGTATGTTTATTCTCATAAAGATATGAAAGGTGTGTGAGGTGTGTGAACTAGGGCTGCAACAACTAATCGATAAAATCGATAATAATCGATTATGAAAATCGTTGTAAACGAATGTCATTATCGATTAGTTGGTCTGCTTACGTCACGGGGAGCGTTTACTGGTTATTGGTTGAAACAGGCCAATCATGATGCTCTGTCTTACATGTGCTTCATGAGGCACACACACGCAAGGTCTCTCTCCCTCTCCCGCTCTACCGTGCGCGCGCACTACACGGTTTGGAGCAGTCTCTTCTGTCTCGTATGCGCGCTCTTGCTCGCGCGCTCTAGATTCCGGGAGATTTGAACTAATTTGCGGGCATCAGGGAGCCACTATCAATATGCGGGAGACTCCCGGAACTTGTTTGTAATTTGTCTCGAGCATCAGGTTGCGCAATCACTTCGCTCGCAACATAAGTGATGAATTAAAATAGCACTACCGCAGAAATAGGTTAAATTAAACGGTGTTTACAAAGTGAAGCACTAAATATAAAGGCAGTTAATAAAAGCAGCAGTAAAAGATTGTTTTTTAGTCACTGGTTTTCAGCGAATGCTTGTGCACTAATGCATCATTTTTCCTGTCCTTTTAATCAAGCCTGTTAGCTTTCTGCGTACCTCCATTCCGTTCTCTTTTTATAGCATTTGTCTATTATTAAGTTTTAATTGTTTTTCAAACACGAAATACTGTGGCTCTACGTTCACACGCTTGTTTTCAGTCTTTTATTTTATCAATATATCCTTATAATTCATTTAATTGTAAATAAAAATTAAATGAATTATATAGGTTATTTTAGATGTTTTTGGTTTATATCTTCACATCTGAACAACATGTCTGTGTAAATTTGTTTTAACAAAAATTGTTAAAACATATGTTGTATATAATTTAGATTTTTTTTTTACATTAATCATGGTTGTCAACTTGCCATCACCAATTATCATTAAAAACAATGCAAATATTGATATTAGTAAAACTCAATGTGTGGCTTTTGCACTTTTTAAAGTAGGGTCTACACTTTTACACAAATACCCTGATTTAGGGTTTTATTTAGTTATAATAAACAAAAAATCTAATTGAAGTTTTTTTTTTTTTGGATTAATCGATTGATCGGAAAAATAATCGCCCGATTAATCGATTATCAAAATAATCGTTAGTTGCAGCCCTAGTGTCAACTCGCAAGTACGATATCAGGCACTGTAATTTGCTCTGAACCTCTGTAATATGGCACATAGTCTTAGAGCTCAAACATGACAATCTGGGGCTCAGGTCAGGAAGCCGAAAGACTGGCTAAACCGACCGTCTGCTAGCTGTCTCACGTCACTGAGGTCAGATAAATCCCATCACATAGAGACTCTTCCACCTACAGTAGGTGGCCAACAAGAATGCCTATTACCGCCGCGACTCGTGCCGCGGCAAATCCACCGTGGCAAAAATAAACTAGTCGCATTTCAAAGTCGTTCGCGAAATGGCCGCCAGGTGGCGCAAAGGGACATTTAGCAGGGTGATTCTCACGAAATCCAGATTTAGAAGGTGTCCAGCATCAGAATTTTTAAAATGCCCTTGAAGCCAATTTTCTTTTTGCACATATTAGATTAAGGTCTGAACTTACTATAACCATTATTTTTAGAAGATTTAAAAAAATATTTACTATATAATTATTTACATTTTTAGATGAAGTCCATAAACAATTATCATTACCGCAACATGACATTACCTTAAATATATGGTTAAAAATGTATATTTTTGGCTAATGTTAAAGTAGACTCTTATTACTCATGCTCAAATCTATATAAAACTCTGGAGAGATTACTTTTTCATATTTATTTTTCTCTCATTACCGAAACATACGTGATGATTTACAATTTATTTTATTTAATTGTTTTACTAAAAGATAACATAAACATTTGTTATGTAGCAGACCTTAAATAAGTAGTGTTGTTTAATATGTATATACATTTTAAAACAAAATATGATTATCTAATTATTACTTAATTTGTAAAAAAAGATACATGTTGCGGTAATGAAAATGCCATTTCGGTAATGAGGATCAATGTTTCGGAAATGAGATTTAGCTCACACTTTCACTGTTGACAAAGGGGTTTGATGCCTAACCCCATTTTACTAGGGGTGTAACGGTTCACAAAATTCACGGTTCGGTTCGATACGATACAGTGGTGTCACGGTTCGGTTCGGTTCGATACAATACAGAAAAAAGAAAAATGCCACAGAAATGTCCTATTTATTAAAAGAAAAATTATTTTTAAATAAGTGAGTTTTCCTACATCTTGAAACTTTTAGTTTTATAAATGGGGGTAATCTTTGAAGGATGAACAAATAATGTTTTGGTCATCACATTAAAAATAACATTTAAATATGATCATATTTGAGTTTTGAAGTGCTGGAAAAAGATGTGTGATGTACTTGAAAGCATTTTACTATTTCTGCCAAACTTCTATGGTTACAGTGAGTGTTACTACAGTAACGTTAAATCCATGTTGCTGATCTGTGGACTTAAAACCTATAACTAATTCATTCATGGAACAATGTTTTTTCTTGGTTTCCACGTCAGCGCTGTTTGATCCGTTTATAACAGAGAAATTTTAATGCTTCTCACTAGATCTCGCAGTCATGTTATTACTTCAGTGGCGAATTAAAATGCTTTGTTTACCGGATCTCCCAGCGCTGTGTAAAAGTGTCGCTTGATCATGATCGGCTTGCGCTCATAGCTCGCGCTGCACTGATGTTGATGGTCCGAACTGATAAACGATCCGTGAAGCACAAAATAATGAGTAGCGCAGTTTCGTTCCGCTTTCATTACGTTTGCCATTTGATGTTGCGCAACGTTGTGATGGTGGATTTTGGTCAGCAGGAAAAATGGTCCAACGAATCGTTCGGTTCGTTCGAATGCGTACCGAATACCGAACCGAAAGCCTTGTACCGAACGGTTCAATACGAATACATGTATCGTTACACCCCTACATTTTACATATTTAAAACACATACAATTTTTAATAGAATATTTATTTCATAAACAGTGTTTCATTTTCTCATTTATCGTAATCATCACAGTACCATGCCTTGTGTTAACAAGTGTTGTGTATACAAGTTATAATCTTATGCTCATAAAGAATCATGTCATGTAGCCTACACTGTAGTACTAACAAATATACAACAATTAGTATAAATATTGTTTTCAATATATAGACCCTGTCAGGTATAAACTTTCTTCTGCTGGTGTTCTGTTCAGACTTTCATTATTTGTGTCTAGTTCCTGTCTGTTATTTAGATCCTCAACCAAAAAAAATCTTGGTTGACTGAAGTCCTGAAATTTTCGACTAAAAATTACGTTAGAAAAAAAAACGTTAAATGAATTAGAGTCACAAATGATTTGCTCTTATCATCCGAAAGTGGTTGTATCTCTCTATTACGGTTACTCGATCTTAGTGCTGCATTTGACACTATCAACCACAACATTCTTTTAAATAGACTCGAAAATAATGTTGGCATTAGTGGAATTGAGCTAGCATGGTTTAAATCATACTTATCTGACCGTTATCAGTTTGTAGCAGTAAAAGAAGAGATGTCTTATCGGTCAAAAGTTCAGTATGGCGTACCACAAGGCTCAGTACTAGGACCGTTGCTGTTCACTCTGTACATGCTACCCTTAGGAGATATCATTAGGAAACATGGAATTAGCTTTCACTGTTATGCTGATGATACTCAGCTCTATATTTCTTCAAGCCCTGACGAAACTTACCAATTAACGGAATGAACGGAATGCATAGCTGAAATAAAAAACTGGATGACTAGTAATTTCCTACTACTTAATTCTGAAAAAACAGATTCTAATTATTGGACGAAAAACCTCCTCACGTAATAACCTAGAATACTGTCTAACACTTGATGGCTGCTCTGTCAAGTCTTCGTCGTCAGTTTGGAACCTGGGTGTGCTCTTTGATACCAATCTTTCATTTGAAAGTCACATGTCTAGTATCTGTAAAACCAAATTTTTTCATCTTAAAAATATATTTAAATTACGTCATATGCTCTCAATGAAAAATGCAGAACAATTAGTTCAAGCGTTCATGACATCAAGGCTAGATTATTGTAATGATATTATGGGTGGTTGCCCTGCATGCTTAATAAACAAACTATAGCTGGTCCAAAACGGGCCAATGGTTACCCCGGTTTCTGAGTTTCTGAGAATTTTTAAATATTGCTGATTACTTACAAAGCACTAAAGATTTGCAGTACTTGAGCGAGCTCTTAACGCATTATAGTCCTTCATGGCTATTGCGATCTCAAAATTCTGGCCAGTTGATAATACCTAGAATATCAAAATCAACTGCTGGCGGTAGATCCTTTTCCTATTTAGCACCAAACACCAAAACTTTGGAACAATCTTACTAACATGGTCCGGGAAGCAGATACAGTCTGTCAGTTCAAAGCTAGACTAAAAACACATCTCTTTGACCTTGCATACACATAACACACACTGTATATTTCTATAATTCAATGTTAGACTGCATAGATTAGATAAGCCAGAACCGGGAACACTTCCCATAAATCCTGATGGACTCGTTACATCATAAGAAAAATGGCATCTACGCTAATATTAGTCTCTCTGTTTATCCTGAGGTTTACCGCAGTCCGCCGTATCCAGGCCGTATCCAGATTAGGGCTGTCAAAATTGCTCAAAAATGACGTTCGAATATTCCCTCTAAAAACACATATATTCGAACTATTCGAACATCTGGTTGCGCATTTTGTCAATGACGCGCATTACGTCAATAACAGGACAAATTAATACAAAGAGACATAACTACTTGTATAGGTAGTTTATTTAAGTTTAAACATATTTGACAATGACAACGTATTAACTTACACAAAAACAAGTAAATCAACTAATGGCCAAGACCGCAGACCTCTCTCTCTCTCTCTCTCTCTCTCTCTCTCTCTCTCTCTCTTATAACGGTTTAAATGAACAACAATAAACAAATGTTGAGTGCTGATCAAGAGTTTTGTGCAAGCAATTAAAGGTTGGGACTTTTGTCCTAAATATAGCACGCTTCATTCAGTGATTGAAACAAATATTATTAACATTAATTTTTACAGTATATAGAACCGACATTGAACGCTCCGAGCGAGCTGTGCTGTGCTAAACTGCTGCTATAATGGCTATTTCGGGGGCGTGGTGGCGGGCTCTGACGTGTATGATTTAATATAGCTCATTGGCGCACACGTTGGAGGCGCCCGCGCCATTGGATGTGCAGTTGCCGCAGCACAGCCAATGAGTGAGCCAGACACTCACTGTGCTATCTGTGCAGCTGGAAAATGCGTTTTACATGTTAAGCTTCAGAATTTTGCCACTCACAAAGCAGACAGCCGCGCGCCTCTGCAACCGCGGGCGTGTTTTTCCACATTCGAATATAAATTTTCACCTTCGAATTTCTGTTTTTTAAAACTATTCGAATTTATATTCGAATTTAGAATATTCGTTGACAGCCCTAATCCAGATCTGATGAAGGACCTGCGCCTGGACACGTCGACAACGCAGTCCTGAAGTGTCAACTAGTCTCTCCCTTGTGAAGGCCTCCTTCCCTTTACCTCTTTACGATAAAAAGTTGTCGGGATAATTACGATTCACGTGACTACGTGGAAGCGATAAAAAATTCTCAGAGCCACCAGGCACTGTTTTATGCAAATGAGCGGCCGGATCGAATTAAAGGTTTTCTATTAGAACGGTGTCGTGTTAGCGGCCCCTAACTTAATAACTAATGATCGTTGCAATGGACGTGAATCAATCAAAACTAACTTTAGCTGGACAATAACTTTATTCTAGAGCTGCTGTAAAGCCAAAACATTCTGTTTCTTTCATTTCCTATTATCACTGTAACGCTGCTTTGATACAGTCCATATTGTTACAAGCGCTGTATAAATGAAGGAAACTTGACTTATATTAGCCTTCACGTTTTCATGTCTGTGTGTGTGTGTGTGTTTGTGTGTGTGTGTGTTGGTCAAAACAATGAATCCAAGTTATATTTTTTCCTATTATTTCCCTATTATAACCCTGTCCCCTGACCGCTCTCTCCTTTCTTCTGTACTCCTCAAGTAACACTGGATTGCTGTATATTTTTTCCCTATGCTTTGTCAACCTGTCTTTCGCTGATGCCCTTTTCTTTTCAACTGATGCTTGCCTGTAACAAAATACACAATAGCCATCTTGAAGGTAACACTTCGTAAAAAAGACATAGAAATACATTGTTTCACGGTAAATCTATTAAATATTAAATAATATTACATTTATAGTAGGTGGCCTATACTGCATTCATACTGCTTTTTGTGGAAGCACTTCATAAAAATTAGTGATCCCTGTTGGGGGGAGGTTGTAATAGCTATTTAGTTTACGCAATCTGTTCAAGAAGTGTTTAAGGCAAATATCAAGTTATATTGAAATGAGCAAGAGTTATAGTGCACGTCCCTCCTTCATAAGTCTGTTTCTCATTACCGAAACATTGAGTATCTCCACCGCAACAGGCCTTCAATTGTTGCGGTGAATGATAATGGTGTTGCGGAGGATGAGTGACCTTAAACATTCTTGCTAACTGTGGGTTAGCTAAACTTTCCCTCTCTTTTTATATTTAGACCATAATGGGGTATATAGTAATCTCAAAATTAAAACGGCAACATTTTTTAAAACTTCACAAACTCATGTTTCAGTAATGAGAACTAAAAAGTCGTGTAGGTACTATGACAAACAAAATTTTAACTTTTATCTGGAGAGAAAAAATAAGAACTGCTTATCTGGTAGACATCTTGCGTGTCACAGTCAATTATGTCCCTTCCAACAAAATTCCTTGAAAATGTTAGTTCCTTGAGGACTTAAACAATGATTGAAAATTGTTGCGGAGGATGAGATAATTGGTCTTGGACACATTTATATTCCTTATTATTGTCACTACATTGATGATCACCAATGATCTACCAATGATCACCAAATACCACATGTTTCTTTACTGTAAATATTTATAGTATAACATGCACTGAAGCTTTTTATTTTTTATATTTTTTAATTATAAATATTTCCATCTCAAAGAACCCAAATCCAGTCATGGACACGTTGCGGTAATGACAAATTTCCCCTTAAATGTGTAAAAAACAACAAAATTGGTATTTATGATGTAATTTGAAATAATGTGCAAAATAGTACACGATGAGATGTTTATAACTGTATCCTTCTTATTTTGATAGCATTTAATTTTATCATCAAAATGTTTCATGACACCTCATAAGTCTAATTTCGCGAGAATCACCCAGCAAAACAGCCGCAATTGCCGCATTTTGAAACGTAAGTGCGGGGCTATTGTCAATTAACAGTAAGGATGAAATACTACAACTATGGCAATTTCCAAATAAGCAACAAACATGAAAAATTAAAACAAGAGCTATTTGCATTTTCTGTAGGCTATAATAATGAAAAAAACAAAGATTTGGTGAAGCTGAAACTGCATGTTAAAGTAATAATTGTATTATTAATTAAAGACAGACAATTTTGTTAATGTTAATTAATCAAACGATCATACAATTTATAGTATACATAGTAGTAGCCTATACATATAGACGTTAATTTGTACGAACTATTAGGCTATATATCTCTGTTTGTATCTGTTTATTAAAAAACACAGCACAAGGTCTTGTAAAAAAAAACAAGAATGAGACTGATTGAATATGTAAAAAATAAAATAAAAATAAACAAACGAAACAGAATATAACAAACTTTTAGAACAAAAAATAATAAAAATAAAAATAATTTAGCCTACAACAGATTCGGTTAAATTTCACGAAAGCAAAACTTAATTAAGTAAAAGTAAGCCTACATTTAAACAGAATATAACAAACTTTTAGAGCAGAACATTTTATGAATCAAAAGTTAAAATAGGCCTCTCTCGCAGTCAGTGGAAATAAATTAGGTGCAATAATGCTAAACTATTGAGGAATGAGAGGATTGAAAGAGCGCTTCTCTCGTGTGCGCGCACACTGACTGATGAACAACCGAAGTTCTGGGCAATTCTCAGTGAGAAAAGTCGTGGTCGAGTGGTAGAACTTAAGTGGTTTCTATAATTTAGATGACACTGGTTCAAATCCCGAATAAACACGGGCTATTTATAAAATACAATTTCCATGCATTTCCATTTTACACAAAGGAACAAATATTACCCAACAGATTGACTGAATTTATATCAATCTGTATATTAATTCCAATCGTAATTTCAAAAGCAGTTCTGTTACAAAAATATTAAAAAAAAACTTCAAGGGGTTCCATATAGGCTACAGAAAGAGTTTTTAAAAACATGGTTGTGTAACAAGGTGCGATTTGCTGGTGGGGGATTTCCCCCTCCACAGTAATCAATGCTATAGCCTAATTCACCAATACACCATATCAAATATATTATATAATTTAAAAAATATGCAACACGCACGTTTAAACAACAAACAATAGCCTACAATATGAACCGGCGCTTCTGCTCTCTGTATTGAGAGATAACATGCAGCGCGTTTCTGTTAGCCTACGATCCTAGTTCCAGTGGCCTTAATACATTCACGGCTTTTCAAAATGTCACAAAGCGTTTTGAGATGTTTTTGAACGAAATATTGATGTTAATAATTAAGTGTTTTGGCACACCGAGTGGCGCTACGCATTGTTCTAAAATTGAGTTTTATTCTGGCATGTTTAACTAGAGTTCGACAAACGCGGCGGCGCTTTCACTTCAATTTATTTTTTCTCATAACAGCTAAAAGAACTTAAAAGGCTAGCCTACTCCGTAATTTTTGGTCATACAGATAATGTATCATCTTTTAAAACTGTAAAAGGTCTACAATATGCTAATGATTAAAAACGTTTTCTCGCTCATGTGAACGAACACACTGGAGAAACAAACGTTTGGTCATTTCACAAAGAGTTAAATTCATGGCCGAGTGAACTTACTGTTCGATCATTTAGATGACACGGGTTCAAATCCCGAACAAATTTGGGGCTTTTGTAAATTTTATATTAGCCTATTAATGCATTTTATATCCTATTATTAATGCAGAGAGATTTGTTTAGTTCTAACAGGGTATATGCAGGAATCATAGAGATGAATTTACTACCTTTCACTACCTCCACAATATTTTTTACTACCAACACGACATGTATTCTATGTAACGTTACAATGTTCTCAATATAATTCATAATCCCACGTTTATAATAATCAACGCGTTATGGTTATTGTGTTATTAAAAACTGTGTACGCAGAGGGGCGGGGTGACCAAAGCTCATTATCATTTAAAGGCATATGCACTGAAACGGCGTGCTGAAAACAGAGCTATTTTTGAGCTGGTAAAATGAGTGTTTTCTTAAAATACTAATGAGAATTTTTAATAAAAGTATATTACAAAGATTTCATTTAGACCCAAAAGAGTCATATTAACTTGTACAAAAATTGCATTATATGACCCCTTTAACCCTAGCCCTTGAGTTATCCTAACCATTACGTTAACCCTTAGCCCTAATAAGGTGAATAATAACCATGGCACTTAAAAACAAAAGACACTTAACAGCCATAAACATTAATAAAGATTAATAATAAAGTGTGTCACATCACACACACTTACCCACAAACACACATTCTCACACACGCAGACTTAAGCAGTGAAATTACTATCCCAAAACAGCAATTTATTTCATCACATCTCTAAATGTGCTTCAAATATGGCACTGGTTTGCTCCTCCCTCATGCGAACCCGTTAAATATTTTCAATTAGGGATGCACCATACCACTTTTTGCAGAACGAGACCGATACCAATACTTTCATTTTTGGTACTCGCTGATATCGATACCGTAACCGATCCCTGAATTTTCACTGCATTTGTAATCAATATCAAAAAGTAGAATAAAAACGAAGCATTAAAAAGTTTATTTTAAAAGTTTAAGTCTAATTTTCTACCATATACTGTAAAATTTTATAGAATTAGCTGCCAGATACATTTTTTTTTTAATTAAATAAAAAAAATTGCTGCTAGATAACAACTTGCTTTGCACTTTTTTTCTGGTTTTACCTCACTCCAGTCTAAACTAATTTTTTTTATTTTTTTGGCAATGTTTCTACACATTATAACATAAATAACCTGAAAATACTACGTAATTTACAACATACATGAATTGTTTGTTCATGTTACTTCACAGTGCATTAACTAATGTTAACAAATACAACTTTTGATTTCAATAATGTAGGCTATATGGTGAAATTGACATTAAGAAAGATTAATTAATGATGTAGACGTGCAGTTTATTAATAGTTCATGTTAACCAATGTAGTTAACTAGATTTTAATAAATGGAACCATATTGAGTTACCGATTCAGAAGTCCCGTGAGGACAGATCAGTTGTTAACCATTCATTAAAGTGACGCGTCATTAGCGGATGTGTACGCATTGTGTGGTTATCCCATCAGTTAGGAACAAAATTTGTGTCAACAAATAGGTTTTTTTAGGATAGATTTTTCCGTTTATTGAAAGTGTGGTTATGTCAGCTGAATGTGGGGAATGCTTTTCAGAGAAGATAAGGCAACGTTTTTTAGCACAATTCACACACAGCGGGAAATAAATTTCCAATTGCGCCACGTGAAACTAACCTTTCCGCGCGCGCACTCTCTGTTCAATTGGTCTCTCTGTTCCTTCTTTCAGTTAACATGCACCCTGTCACAAGCGCAGCAGTCAGTCGTCTACATTAGGCTACTCACCGATCAAATATGGCTTTGGCGGCCGACTGATGACTAAAATAGAAGCGAACTCGCGAACAGGTTGGGCAGCAAGCCAGGCCAGCCGGGTACCCAGTTTGTTTCAGCGCGCGCGAACGAACAAACACCACGTCACATGATATCGCTCAGGTCCTACTCGCAACATATAAATAAATCCACACGAATTTTAGGAATTTTAAAACAAAGTCCTGTACTTAACACAAATTGAAACTCATAGGCCTAGTTGGATGGGGGTTCGAAAATTTACTACCTCGTCAGATGACGTTTACTACTTTTTACTGGCCTTAATTTGGCATAATTTAATTTACTACCTTTTACAACCCCGCGGAAACCCGGTCTAAAACTCTGTTACACCATATAGTTTTTGCTTATATTTATAAAATAAAATTGCCAAGCATTTCCATTTTACACTGGAACAAATAGTATCCAACAGAATGACTTTACATCTGTATAATAATACCAATCGTAATTTCAAAAGCAGTATTTACAATTTATTTATCAATAATTTATTTGTCGAAATGTTACAATATTGTTTCATTTAAGTTCATAATTATTCTATAAATGTTATTTAGGCCTAGTTTAACAGCAGCACAACGAAGCACTGTGGTTCGAGGTTTATTTGAATAAAAAAGAACAACTTATTGAAATTGAATGAATTATTGAAATGAAATATTTAGTAGAAATATCACTACATAGCTTACATTATGTAATTCCTTAATTATCAACACTTTAATAGTCTAATGCTTAACTGTAATGCTTAAGAGTTTAAGTGTGAATTGCGACTTCTTTTTGTTTTAAGTCAGTCTCAGACTCAGAGAGCCTGTGGGGGGGGGGTTGGAGGGACAGTGGCTTTATCGTGCGTGCACAATAGGTGTTAATGTTCGTCTTTCATATGGAGATGCCGGATAGGATTAATTTTTAAGGATTAATCTCTTGGTGTGTCCAAATGTAGGCCCTAGCCTATATCTTATTAAATTATAAATATTGTATATTTGTATTTAAAGTTTTTTCACACAAAATTTCAATTAAAGTGTTCAATCCAGTTGTTTCAACTGGTTTTTCTAGAGTTTTAGAATGTTTGAGCAGTGTGTATGATTGTTAACAATTTGGCATTATCTAAACATGAACTGTCGACGAAACGCGTTCATGCCACAGCAGATACAGAGCTCTTTAATTCGCGATCAACCTCGTTTTATTGTAAAGTGAATTCAACAAGGCATGCTTTGTCTTTGAAGCAACAAAGGCTAAATAATTTGTTAGAATTTTTTTTTTTTGGAGGGAGGGAGACAAAATAAACTTGCTAAAAAGAGATCAAGCGCGAGAGAGAGGAAAAGAAAAACGCATGTTCTTAATTTATGTGGCTTTGGACTATTTTCGTTTTGTACTGTTTTAATTGTTTAATTTGGCTGAAATTTCTTTGGCAATAAAAATTTAAAATGTTGCAAGAATAAGATTCTGTGTTTCTTATTTTGCATCGCAAAGGAAATAAACTCTAAACTCAATGCAACCCTGTTTTAAACAAATAAACTCTCCCGACACTATTTAAACCTTAAAAATTTGCGATGGGTTTCAAACTTAATTAATTTTAGTGTTCTTTTACATTTTCATTTGTTTTTATATAGAAAGTAATACTATTTAGTTAGTCTGTCAAGTCAAAAAATCAGTCTTTTCTGATTTGTTCAATATGGATCTGTTTTGAAAAATTTCTCTCGTTGCTATGGCCAGGTATCACTGTCAGTCAACTCAATTTCGTGAATGATTCACAAAACAATAATTTAGCAGATTAAAGACAAGCATCATTATTTTCATTTTCTGACGCGATCAATTTGTTTTTTTTATTTATTTTCATTTCCCTCATCAGTTTTGTCGTGCAGCGGCTCTACATGGAATGTAGCAAATTTACGTTAATGTGACATTGATAATTAAACAAACGCTTGACATTAAATAAATAAACAGTTAATGAACTCGCTCATAAACAGTTAGCCTACCTATTTAAGCATCAAGAACGGTAAAACATAAATAAAGTCGGCCAACAGAAAGTTGGCTACATTGAGATTCGATCTCGGATCGCTTGAAGCGCAGTGACTCATGTTGTTGCGTTAACCACTGAGCTACCGTCTAAACGCTCTTAAATGTGATGTCCTCTGTGTGTGCGGGTTGCGGGAGAATAAAACGATTCGCAGGACTCCCGTAAAATAGAAATAGCCTATCTATGAATAAAACATCTAAAGACTAATAAATTGTTATTCATCTGTTGCAGAAAAGCAACAAGAACAACTAAAACAAAATAGAAACGATTTAGAGGCCAGAGTTTCTATTTATAACATGTTTGCAGCGTTGAGCAATGTAGCCAATCACAGACATATGTGTTGATTTCTTGAACGCAATGGCCAATCAGAAGCATTTAAGATAGACTCCCCTCACCACTCAAAACTGACTTTTGGTTCAGTGCTGAATTCTGTATGCTGGCAAATCCTCTGATTATAACAAACAAAGTGTAGATATTATGAAAGATTCATTGTGCAGTCAGCTTCATTGAATAACAGATGTGTGAGATCGGGATGAACTGTCAGCTTTTTATGAATTATTAAGGGAGCGCACTTTGCGCCCATTCAGTCATGACAAACCATTCATGCAAGAACCTGCTTGCTTGTATGTTAAATTAACGTTTGTGAATGTTAATGCTTTAATAATACATAATTTATCAGGAGCATTTATGCTGATGTGTATGGTGGCAACATGTAGGCTAACTTGAAAGACAAAACATGAATGTTGCGGGCAGGAGCGGGAGAAGGTAACACATTTTTGCAGGCGGGAGCGGGACAGAATCCTGCACAGGTCTCTAGTTGGAGCATTTTTAAGTACTTGCACTTGCGTCTCGCCTCCCTCTGCCATTGTATGCCCCTTTAATTAAAGGCCAATCTCGAATCTACCTTTTCTGTCAAATGGACAAAAAAACTTATTGGACAAAAAAAACTTCCTCACGTAATAACCTAGAATACTTTTTAACACTTGATGGCTGCCCTGTCAAGTCTTCGTGGTCGAGTAGGAACCTGGGTGTGCTCTTTTTGGTACTAGCACTATAGGAGCTGCCCATGGTGAAGTAGACGGCTGTATTATGCCCTTGTTTAACATCGATTCAATGTCCTCATAAATTAACTTTTGTTTGTTAATTGGCCCTAACAGGGATGATTCCAGGGATGGAATCATTAGTCATAATCTGATGTTTGATGACGGAGGTTTGTCCTAGATCATCTGTACAGACAGTGGGCCAGTTCAGTAAGAGACCTTCCAGTTGCCTCTTCTCAGTACGTGAAATATTGGCTTGACTCACCAAATCCTTGATGATGGTTATGGTGTTTTCTGACACTTGTATAGTCGATAATGCATAGTGACTGTTAATGCTTTTCGCAGGTTGGAGATAGCAAGAAAATGATTGTGGTGACTCCTGTCCAGGAAATGAATAAGAAGAACTGTTGAAGTCAAGTTTTAAGCCAACTGACACCAGGAAATCAAGGCCAAGAATGAGTGGAAATGATAGGTCTGGATTCCTCATTATGAACAGCCGCACTGGGTATGTATTATCTTGCAATTTACATTCCCAAATGACTCCCCTTATTGCTCGTTGTACTTGGCCATTGGCAAGAGCAAATGACAGTCCTCTGCTGGATTTCCAGGTCTCAGCATCTTCTTTCCATCTCCTCCACAAGGATTCTTGAATTAGGGAATATGAGCTACCAGTGTCTATGACAGCATCACATGGATGTTTCCGTAATACTACAGGAAAGGTTAACAGCTTGATGTTACTTTCTGAAAGTATGGCAATGTTATGACTTCCGCCTTTGCCTTTACCTGATCTGTCAGTACCTCCTTTTTTTGTGGCTTGCTCAGCATTGCATTGTTTCCAGTAGGCTCTTTCCTCTGCCATGTCTCGTTCCACTAAAGCTCCGACACGTACCAGCTCATCAAAAGTATTAGCTGTGCTTCTCAGAATATTGGCCACTCGTGGATTACAGTTCCTTAATGTGGCTTGAAGTATCTCTTTTTCGGTCATTGATGGCCTCAGTCTCAGACACATAGCTCTATATTGAAAAGCAAATGTCCAGATGCTTTCACCCAGCCCCTGCTTTCTCTCCCTGATTTTCCTCTCAGCCTCCACCTCATGGTCATCGGGTAGAAAGGAACGAAGGAATAGCGCCTTGAACTGATTCCATGTGTTGACGTGGATTTTCTCCGCCATCCACCAGTCTATAGCAGTGTGCATCAATACTGATGGAAGTATTGACCATATCTCGCCATCACTCATCGGTCGCACCGCTAAGTATTCGGTACACCTTTCTAGGTAAGTTATTGGATCTTCGCCTTCTGTGCGTCCAAATACGGAGAATTCTAGCCTGACTGCTGCCTTATAAGGAATCATGTGAGATGTAGATGTTGCCTGGCCAACTGGGAGTGACGTGGCGAGGGCTTGTGAAGCTATAGGAGTAGACACAGCATTCGGGACAGAACTCATCATAGACTTGAGCTGATTATCTCTTCTCTTTAAACAATCCATCATGGCCTTGCCCATATCTGTTCCTCCAAAACTTGCTTCAAACGGTTACACCTTCTTTCACTTAAATCTTTCAGCTTTTCCTCAAGCTTTCGCTGATTCTGATCAACCGCCTGTGCTTGAGTTATCATCTGTTTGGTTATACCACGAGCTTGTTCCTCTAGAGTTTTAAGACAATGGTCATGTCGCTGAAGGTGATTTTGAATGTCTTGCTCCAGTCTTCTAATACACTCCACATTGTCTTTCTCCATGTTATCTATCCTCATGCTTAACTGATTTAACCTGGTTGCAAGGGTAAGACTGATGAGACTTTCGTCTTCCTCTTCCTCTACTGGTGAAGGTGGTGGAAAATTAGTCAAACCAACCTCTTCTTCCTCTTCCTGTACGATGGCCTCCTCTTCAGACTCAAAGTACAAACTACTAAAGGACCAAATCATTTCTTGAATTGGTTCACGGCGAGTTGTAAAAGGTTCAGCAGTGAAGTCTGGGTCCATACCCACATCAGCCTCGTCATGAGATGTGTCCATAATTTTAAACTTGCTCTTACTCTTTACCAGGAGGTCCCTGTTCAGGTGCCATTATATGTAACATTCTTGTTTTGGTATCATACTAAATGAAGGGGATCCATTCATCCAACAGTAGAGTTAAGTGTATTTATGTTTTTGTGAGATAACCCAAACTATATATATACACAACAGCAATATTGTCAGCAAATCATCACATCCAAAGAAAAAGAGAATCATAACTTCATTATGTTAGAACATTTCAGTTCATCACATGTTTGAGTCCAGGCAGAAATATAGTCAATTTCTCACCACACCACAAGTAGTTCAGGATAGAAGCGAGCGTTTCCAATATTCCAAAAGTTCATTAGAAGTCCCGGAGTAGAAGTCCAACAAAAAGTGTTTCAAACCATAACCAAGCACCAGTCCGGGTAATCAATAAAGGTGTAGAATCAGAGCACAACATAGTCCAGATGAAGTGTCCACATTGAATGAAGCCAAAAGAGAACCCTCTAAACAAATAGGCAAACAAATCAAAATATGCAATTGACACAGATAATAAACATCGAATTACAAATACAACTTACACTGAGCTGTTGAACCAAAAAGATTCCTCATAATAGGGTTTCTTGCATACGGCTCAGTTGAGCAAACACTCAAAGCCATGCCAATACCTCTCTAAACACTCTTACTTGTCTCTCTTAAAAGGATAGCCCTTCCCAAAGAAACCTCCATAGCTCCCCCTTGAGGTGGGGAGTAGAATTACAGCACAAGAAATGGAACATTCTTTCAGAACTGTTACAATGTGATACACATATCAGAATACCTTAGCTCAGGGGTCGGCAAAACTGGCCCGCCAGCAATAATATCTGGCCCGCGCCGCAGCCAGATTATTTTGATAGCGGCTGGTTCTGAAACAGATCTGTCATGACAGCAACAGTTACTCACAATCACTTCGTCTTTAAAGGGTCATGAAACCCTAAACCAAATTTTCTGAGATTGTAACAGAGGTATGTGTGTTGAACACCATTGAAGACAATGTTAGTATCTGATAGATTTAAAAGTAGGGTGAAAATGGTTAAATTTTAGTTTCTTTCCGCTATTTTCGTCTTCCGGGTTTAAAATCTTCAGCACAGGCTGTGACGTGGCAGAGCACTGTATAGTGCGTTGATGACTCATCGGTCTCTCATAATTATTAATGAATGAGTTTTCATTATCCTATGAGAAGACACTGACTCTTAATTATTCATGACACCACGTGGATCTTTCCAATGACAGACATGTCAAACGGTGATATCGCGTAGTAGAGGAGAGAGACAATCATGGGACGCAAGTGTATATTTTCGTGGTGCAAAAGTCAAAGTGGGTTGAATATATTTCCCCGCGATGCTGCCAGGGCTAGACTCTGGCTCCGGGCAGTTGGTTGGCCATCAACCACGGACACATCTAATTGTGCCGCAAACAATTTACCCGAGAGAGCTTAGAGAACTGGAGAATGGTGGACTTCGGCCTTGTTCACGACCAATGCAAGTTACGTATTGCGAGTAATACGGTCCCGAGGACTTTTCTATCCCTTCAGAGGTATGTGCGTGTCTAAAATGTAACCCTGATCGTTTTACTTGCCTTTTGTTAATAAGCACTCGTTATTAAAATTTGAAATATTTCGATAATACCTCAATTGTATGCTTAATTCGTGTAATTAAATATATGTCATTGGGGTTCAGGGGGCTATGCACAGAACGTTTTTTTTTCTCTGTTTTAAATAGAATTACGATTACTGTAGGCTATGTAGCAGGGCATTCAGTTACTTTTGAAAGGACAATAATAAAGTGTCAGTGTATTTCATTAGACGTTAACTTTGCCAGCTATAAAAAAAAATTTAGCATTTCCTCACGTTTTACCACTGATTTTTAGTGACAGTCGATATGCATGGGCCACTGGCTGATGACAGTTCCCTCTCTCCCCTGCCGTGACACACGCACTCCCTCCCTTCTTCTCACAGCCATCCACGCCCATTTAAGTTGCATTTTTCAAAAATATTGTGAGCTAGACTTGAGTTGAAAGAGGGAGGTTTCATGACCCTTTAATGATTGTGCCTTCAAAATAAAAGTACGAGAAGGTTTATGCAGCAATGTTTTATTTTGAGATGAATTGAGAGCTTTTAATTTGAAAAGTTCTGAAAGACATTCAAAAGAGTCTGTGGATCGCGCTAGACTCGCCTCTAAAATAGCCGTCATGAAATGACAACTTCGTTGCAGATAAGACACACCGGCTTTGCATTTACAGAACTAGGTAGGATGAAGTTGTCTTTTCATTCTTCTTTGTATGGCTATTCTCGCTATCAACTTTCCTCTTTAGACTCTTTGATAATGCCATTTTCTCTCACCAACTAGCTTAAATGTTAACATCACTCTGCACATGACGTAATAGCATAAGCTACCTCCAGCACGCAAACAATTATAAAAAATGCAGTTTAGTACGTGAGGATGCCAAGGAATAATCCTAAGTTTAAAAGTAGGCTACGTCAAATAATTATTACAATAAGTTAGGCTCCATTGTGTAACAAGTAGGGATGTCCCGATCCGATACTCAGTATCGGTATCGGCTCCGATACTGCCATTTTTGCCGGATCGGGTATCGGTCAGAAGAGGCCGATCCAAATACGATATTGTGCGTTTACTATTCTGTGTTATTGTTAAGCCCCACAAAAGCATTATAAAGCACCATAAAGTTTTCGTGCACTATATTATAAGTGTTCTGAAGCCATAGCCTACTATAGTATAATGTGAGATAGAAATTAATATTTAAGTAATTAAATTCAAGTTCACGTAAACTTTTCCCTCCGCTGCGGCTGTCAGTCATTCTCCATTCAGCATCAAACAGCGCGTCGCGTTCGGTTACGACAGTCAACGATGAAACTCTCCAAGACGATTCAATGTTACTATTATTATACTTGATCTGTAGATAAAGGTATATGGTTTCGCATAAAATGACTATCTTGCTGGACTGTATTGCTGTACCTTAATCATGTTCCTTTCTACCGGGTGTCTGTTAGATCACAACACTGGAGAGCACTATCATTGTTCTTCACGCACAGTAACTGAAATTTAAAACTGCTAAAAGAAAAGGCCGAATAAACTATTGCATAAATAGATACTGTATAATACACTATGCATCGCCATCGATGTGTCTTTCCTTTGTGCTTTGAACTTTTCACTTTTCAATGCGGACTCGACGCGCTGCGCGCTGTGACTCCGTGTTGCTTCAAGCGCATCATTCTACGCTTGGGATGCGCATAAGCGCTTTGTGCCGCACTGTATTGGAGCCTTTCATAATCATATATCATAATACATTTGCGCAATGAAAGATTATTAATAGCCTTTTTTGTTCTGACCTATCTATCATATGTTGCTGCCTCATTAAACAGCTGAGCTATACATTTAAAAAACGTCTTAATTTTATAGTAGACTATATATAAAATAATTGATCTCTCTGATTTTTGTTCTTGTTTTTCATGAATGTATTTTACAACAATACAAAGAGCAATGTGTAAAGTTTTACCAGATTTAGTGCTACACTGTCTACAGTAGTGATGCACGATATATCGGTCGCCGATATAATATCGGCCGATATGGTCAATTTTTTACACATCGGTATCGTTCCGATGTCAAAATAGCACGAGCGCATACATTACACACATAATGTGCTGAAGCAGGTGCTGGAGGCGCAAGTTACGCACTCTGCCTTGTTCTGACCGACCATCAAAATATGTCGCGCTGGAGTTACGGGGTTATGATGTAGCAATCACCTCAGACACACATGTAAGTTACATGTGTCACAGTGATTGCTTTTGTTAGATTACTGAATAATGGCATACTCTCGGGGGAAAATGATGGTGAAAATGAAAATGATCAAGGTAAGAATGACACACGACACGGGTGCATAAAAAAGATAACCTTTTAAATCCAGTGATAGCTAGCGGTAGCCTTTAGGCTAGCTAGCGATGCTACTTCACAAACTAGACACAAACACGTTTCGAGCCATAATCAACAACTTATCTAGTAACAAGCGCTGCATTAGAGCAGGCTTGTAGGATATCTTAATTCACAGCCCGTAATACAACGCTACATGTAGGCTACAACTGAAATAAAATGCTAGTTCTCGCTTGTCAATGACAGTCCACTGACTGAAAAATACGCGAGTTGGTCAGTTGGAGCCGCAACGACACACCCATTATACACCAGCAGCGGGAATGTAGTAATTTAGAGCCTACCGTTTGTTGAACCCTGGTTAAAATCCATGTCAAACAACCGACAAGAAAGCAAATCCATTACAATGCGGAACTACTAGATACAGTTCTTTAGGGACACCTAATCTGTAGCCCTGCCTTAGCTCTGAAGCTCAGTGACTATTATGAACAGGCTGCGAGTGACGTCAAGATTGCAATGCTAGAATATGGTGTGTGTGTGTGTGCGTGTATGTGTGTGTGTGTGTGTGTGTGTGTGTGTGTGTATGTGTGTGTGTGTGTATGTGTGTGTGTGTGTGTGTGTGTGTGTGTGTGTGTGTGTGTGTGTGTGTGTGTGTGTGTGTGTGTGTGTGTGTGTGTGTGTGTGTTGCGCGCGCGTGTGAGAGAGAGAGAGAGGGGCGCGGGCGCGATCGAACAGTGGAAACATAAAAACATACTCTGTCATTTGGTTCATACAGGACATTCCAACTATTCTCACTACTTCAACTTCTTGTTTATACATGTGAAGCCATTTTTATCATAGTGAGTCTAATAGGGTTAATATTGCTTACATTTTAAGTGTTATCATAACATTGTGCTATAAAATAGAAGTTAAGGTCTTTTGCCTTAGTAGGACAGTACTGTACTTTAAAGTTTTGAACTGTTGTAGGCTACAATGTTCACAGAACAGGGCCTGAATTTCGTTTTGGAAAATAGGGGGGAAATCCCCCTTTAGGTCATTCTTATGGGGGGGATTTTTTAATTTGAGGGGGGAGTTTTTTTAGACAATTTTAAAAAAAATACGTTTAGCTAAATGTTTGCTCACTCATTGTATTTGTGTTTTTACAATGGGGTTATTTTTTTTAGTTTACACAACAAAAGGAAGCTTGATTTCAATCTTTGAATTAAATTGAAAAAAGTAGCACAAATAAATACATGAAATAAAGAGAAAAGTTTAGGTCTAACACTAGTATTCAGAAATGCTAGAAACGGAAAAAATTTATCAAATGTAAAATAACACGGAATAGTCTTTTAGTCCTGTATAATTTGAATACAGGGATTAAAGTGAAAAAAATTCTTCTGACTGAAATTTTTAGTCATATTCCTTTAACTTTATTTAAACAGTCGAGACCAATAGCGTTTTAAGGGGAGATGTTTTAAACCGCTTTAATATTGCCAGTTTGCGTATTTTAAAAGCTATTTTAATCTATGAAAAAAATGTAATTTCAACCATCTACATAACTTTTCAGTGCATGTTTTTATTTATCTTATAAGACCAAACAATGCTAAACTATATTAATATATAGTTTGTTCCATGGCAAATCGTTTTGGCTGAGGGCAAAGTGAAGTTCCATAACTTTATATATTTAGGCTATTTAACTTTAACTTTGTAGCCTATTAGAGAGCTGACTTATGTTTGACTGAATTGTTTGATTTATTTCTCATTGTATAGCTTCTTATAGCCTACCTATTAGGCTACTTATACTTTTATACTGGATATTATTGATCATTAAAACTGACATTTAACAAAAAGAGACAGGGTTGTGTAATGTTATATATTCTAAAATATATAAAATATTCTTTATATATATTTTACTATGCATTCTCTTTACTGTATGTGTACATGCATAATAAAATAAAACGATACAACCCTGTCTCTGTTTGTTAAATGTCAGTTTTAATGATTAATAATGTTTCATATTTTTTAAATGAAAACAAAAATAAGCAGGGTTGTGTTTTATATTTCGTGTTGTTATAAATATATGCAGTGAAGATATCAATGTGCGTTGCCTGAACCACATTTGTGTGGCCATTAATATGTTTGTTTATGATAATATGTTCATTTATAAATGAAAAGAGGTGTTTATATATATTTCGTTTCATTGTTGATGAAAAGAGGCAGAGTTGTATTTTATACCATATTTCGTTTTATTGTTGTCTAAAATATACATAAAGAGATAACCGGAGTTGCCAGAGCGAGCTGAGTGACGCGATCAAGAACGCACTGTTCCATTTGCAGAATAACCGGACTCACGTCCTCTCGTCCTCGGGAGTTCGTTCTCCTGAATCGAACTTGGCAAGTCCGAAGTTTGCGTACTTGGTATTGAGAAACGGCCAATATTGAACCGCGTTCTGTTTTCTATCATGCGCCGTGCACGTTTGCGATGATGTAATATGAACGCAAACGCACCAGGGTTGGATAGAATCAAGTTGAGTGTGAAACCAGACCAACGCTGCGGGGGGCGCCGGGAACAAACGCGCTCGGATTCGGACCGCAGTAAACCAGCTGTAACCTGACATGCACTTATCCAAAAAGATTAATTGAGTGAACACGGAGCAGTTTTTCCCGTGAGCGGGAATTGAAAACCCGGACTGGACCATAAGCGAAGTGATTACAGAATGCTTAGAGTGGAGAGAGGAACGTGCTTTCGCTCCAATCCAGGCTTTATAACATCCCCCTCAGCAGGGTGAATACACCTCGTCTTTCCTTAATTTAAGACCTATTCAAACTAAAATTAAGACATTTATCACACTTTTTGAGAAATGAAAGCCTATTTACGGCCTTAAAATTATGAAAAGTGAATTTAGAACATTAAGGAACATAAGGACAGACGGGAACCCTGCAATTGACGGAAATCCGTCATAGACTCGCTGCAATTAACGGAAATCTGTCGTAGCGACGGAGAACTTTAATCCCTGTGAATACATTGGCTATTAATCCTGATTCCTTACAATTAATGCTATGTTTTGTTGTTTTATATACAATAATGACAGACACATTTTAGGCTACTCTCACTTTAAGAGCTAGTGCACGGATCCATTAAGGGGCCGTTCACGTTGCGTGTAAAGCGCAGTCCGCGCCACTTTCTCCTCTTTTAAAAAGGGCTCCCTGTTGCTAAGCAATCATGAGCCATGTTCTCCATGAAGACTAAGACATTTCAGCAAAGGATGAACGCGCAAAAGACGTAACGTGGACGGCCCATACTGTTTTCATTATAGTGTCACATGCATTTTCTTTTTGTATTATTTTTTTAAGACATAACCGATTGTGTTTAGAGGATACTCCCCAAGACTGGAATTTAGACAATGTTGTGTGCTTTTGACCGTTAAAGCGCTATAATTCAAGAAAAATAACTCAAGTTTTGTTACTCACGAGCTGTTTGTTATGCGGTTTAAAATTGCTTGAATGTTTAAATAGGTAAGACTTAAAAAGACGCACAAATTATAAACAATAGTGACGATGCAATGGCCCGATTGTGCAAGTGACATTTCCATCAAATGTCCCGACTCCTGAAACGCGAGAGTCTAGAATCACCGCCTGCAGCTGCAGCGCGATTGGCTTGCCTTGTGCAACCTATTTTGAGAGACAGAGAAGACGCGGCATTGGCAGAATCACTCACGCTGTTTGTGAAATTGCGTCTCGCAGAAAGTTTTAAAATGACTGATTTGATCTTATAATCTGTTAGGTTAAATTTACTCATAGGCCTACATGCTAGATTGAATGAATGTTTGCGGGAATTTCCCGCATTATAAACGCAAGACCTGCGGGAATTAGGGCTGCACGATGTGTCGTTTTAACATCGATATCGCGATGTGCACATCCACGATAGTCACATCGCAGGATGTTGCGATGTAGGCTAAGCCTTAGGGAAAAAACGGCCCGTAACGCTTGCGATTCGCGGATTAATTGCAAAGTTTAACCGTAATATAGTGAAAGTTTATCATTTGCATGTGTTTTTAAGTCCTGTTTAAACATCAAACGTAAAAAGACTGGAACTTGCGCGTTGTTTTCTGTGAGCCGGGCAGACACAAAGATCAGTGGTCTTTCTCTTATTTCTGAGCTTGAAAGAACATGAGAATTCAAAATAAAGTCAGAATGCCCTTCCTGCATTGAACATTGTTTGGCAACCGCCAAAGCGTATTTATGTCCCGCCAAAGCCTTATTTGACCGGTGAGTGATAGATGACTGACTGCTGCACTTGTTAAACTGAGAGAACGAGCAGCCCCGGTCGCGCGCGCGCACTCTCACCGTTTTCAAACTGTCTTGCTCTCTCTCCCTCCCTCGCGCATATTAATGAATTGAGTTGACTGAATATCTTTGAGAATACTACACAATGGTAAAAGGTCGGAAGAACGAAGTTTCAGGTGAAGCATTCGGATATATTTTTTTCCAGAACTAAAAATATTCTCTGAAAAGCGTTCCACACATTCAGATAAACCACACTTTCAATAAACAAAACAAACAAAAAATCTATTCAGTTGTGAAATGTTTTCTGTGTTGAGACCAATCTTGTGCGATGTCCTAAACTGCCGGGATAATCACACAACGTCTGACGTGGTCCGTTAATTACACCTCCAATTCGCGAACTAATGACTCCTTTGAACAGATTCACTTTAATGAATGGTTAAAACAACTGACCTGTCCAACACTGAACTCACGAGACATAACAAATCGATAACACTTTACAATAAGGTTCCATTTATTAAACTCTAGTTAACTACATTAGTTGACTATAATAGTTGCTATGCAGATTTACTCCATTACAAAATCATCCCAGTCATTCAGATGATTCATTCTTTCCAAAGAGAGCTAATAAAGTCATCTGGTGAAATTGTTTTCATATCGCAATATATATCGCAGAAAAATAAAATATCGCAATGTGATTTTTTCCCAATATCGTGCTGCCCTAGCGGGAATGATTAAAATGATGCGCAATACCCGCAATCCCGCACTGAAATTCGAGGCCTGCAGAATACAGTGACTTGGTCTCAAGTGAGTTAGATGTGTATTGAGAATACTCAGGGTTGGCTTATTCATAGTGTGAATTCAGGACACACTTGTATCCTTTATAAAAATTTATTTTTATATAAATATTTATTTTTTCTTCTGAAAATCTGATGACATATTTTGCACACAGGTAAAGGTGCCCAATATCAGTCATTTCTGAAAATAAATTACAAAAGAAAAAAAGTGTTTCGGAAAATAGCTCTTTATTTGATTATCATAAAAATGTGTTTTCTGTACAGAGATATCGACATCGGTAAATATCGGTATCGGCCATAACAGCAATATTAATATCGGTTATCGGTATCGGCCACAATTTTCACATCGGTGCATCACTAGTCTACAGTGTATAGTGGCTACAGTGTCTCTTATTTGTTCCCCACTAAATATTTTTTTTTTTTTACTAAATGTTAAGATTTTATACAATTATTGTTTTTCTAGACTAAATTTTACTGAGATATCCACTAATCTAGTTTATAATGGAATTTTTGGCATAGGTTATGATCATATTTTTTTTGATTTGTTGTTTTTCTTTATAATGAAGTTGTCTGTAGTAGATTGTGTTTAACACACAAAACAGTGATTATCAGTTCAACACACAGAGTTATAGAAATTCTACTTGATTTTTTTTTTTAAACTGCGCTGGTATCGGATCGGTATCGGTCGATACTCTGAATTTTTGGTATCGGATCGGATTCAGAAAAAATGGTATCGGGACATCCCTAGTAACAAGCAAATTAAAATGATACACATTTATTAGTCACAATATGGAAAGAGGAAATAAAACATATTTCGTTAAGAGCATGACTCAAAAATGCAATTAATGGGCTTATTCAAGTCCTCTTTTATTGTTTTAGTCATTTTTATCCATTCCGCATCTCCCACGTGTGTTTTAGCAAGGCGGGATGTGTTGCAAGATGCCGCAATATATCGGGAGACATGTGGGTCAGACATGATTTTGACCACTTCATTAAGTTTTGTTTTGTAGAAAGCCTTTCTAAAAAGTGACTTTCATTTTGTATCAATTGTATCTTAATTTTAATCAATGTTTCATCAACCAATTGCCTGGATTTAATAAATAAGAAGTAAATATAGCAGACAATATAATCAGGACATGAAGGCGGCGGCGCGATTGCATTGCTCGTGAACTGGAGCTCGTCTCATAAGTGAACCGAAACTCAGCGTTTAAGCTGCCTCACAGACATGAGAAATATATATA
This sequence comes from Gila orcuttii, assembly GCA_026230005.1. Taxonomy (NCBI): domain Eukaryota; kingdom Metazoa; phylum Chordata; class Actinopteri; order Cypriniformes; family Leuciscidae; genus Gila; species Gila orcuttii. The sequence continues at coordinate 43,730,297 of JAPDVR010000004.1, read as the reverse complement.
GAAAGCTTGAAATGTCTAATTTTAAACAAAACAATTCAAAACGAAAAGAAACCGACTACTCTCTGCTTATGTAATCCATATAAAATGTGCATTTCTCATTAATTTATCCAGTGTAAAACCCGGACACCGCCACACAAATGTGGCTTTTTGTTAATGACTGTCCTACTACAGGATTTAGCATCACTACCAGTTACAATAGACACTGTAACAGTCTGTCACAGGCAATTCTAGTTGGATTTTTCATCAATTAATTTCTTAAATTATCCTTTGACTATGTCCTGGCCCGCCATCTAGTGGCAAAATATTTTTTAGCCCGATGCCAAACTTACTTGCCGACCCCTGCCTTAGCTGGTACACAGCAAGTTGTATTTTCAACTCTATTATTATTATTTTTTTAAGTATTGCAATATATCACAATATGTACCATATAGGGATGCTCCGATTGATCGGACGCCGATCATGATCGGCCGATATTGGGTAAAAATAGATTGATTGGCGAACCCCAAAAGCGCCGATCAAAAAAGCCGATCACGTGACGTAAATTACTCGCGCGACTTTTTCCCACCTGCATGCGTGGCGCACGGGCACACAACAGTAGAGTGGAGCTTGGCAGTGGCAACATGAGTTCCCTTTCGAGAGGTCTCTCCTATTGCGTAAGTAGCTTACGCTATGGGGAAAACTCCTTTTCTCGAGAATATTGAAGTCTTTATGTAAAACGCATTGCAGCTGCACAGCTGACAGCAATGAACGAAGGAACTCGGTCATTGGCTGTGCTGCGGCAACTTGCTCGAACCAATGACGGGGCGACTCTGAATGCGCGACCAATGAGCGCGCTTCGCGCCCGCGCGCGTCAGAGCCCGCCAAGATGGGCGTGGCCAAGCTATATATTGGGCGCCCCGTCATGAGAGTTCTTTAGATTTAATCTCCTTCAGCGAACACCTTCTTCGCTGGATCCTCCGGATTATTGGAAGCCTTCGCCGCCGTGGAAAAGCATACCAGCGGGATTGCTACGAGGACGTCGGCACCTTCAGCCGCCTTCAAGCACCTCCTACTGAGCCATCCGGCGCACCATATACGCAAGTATTTTACATCTGTCCGCCCCGCGACATTTGTGAAAGAGCAAATTTCCAATAAGGCGTTGTTTCAAATGCCTTTATGTGCGTCGTGCAGAGACCTTCTCCCGGACGGGGATCGTCACATCATCTGCGCTCGCTGCCTGGGCCCTGACCACGCAGAAGCTGCTTTGACCAAGGGCGGATGCCCGGAATGTGATGACCTGGGTCTCTCCGCACTAAGGGCTCGCCTCGCCGCTTTCGCCGTGAGCGAGCCCATCGCCACCCCTCTGTTTGAGCCACGCACTAAGAAAAAGCGCCGCTCACAGAGGCTTCCTGAACCTGAGCTCAGTGACGTCACGCCGAGCCAGTCTCCGCGTGCTTCACCGCCGCTCTTGCCTTCCCCACCGCCGGTTCAGTTCACCCAGCCGGACCCACACCCCTCTAGCAGAGCGGTGGGCCTTGTGACTTTCGGCGCGTCCGAGGACGACGGGGGAATGGACGACAGCTTGTCCATCGACGCTGCATCGGACGACTGGCCGGGCTCCACTCTCGACCCCGCCCCGTCGAGGCTAGCTAGCACGAGCGGGGGCTCCACTATGGATACTGAGATTATCCGTGTCCTCTCTAAGGCCGTGGAAGACCTCGGGCTCGATTGGTCTTCTCCCGAAGAACCAACCCGGAGCCGACTGGATGAGTGGTTTCTGCAGGGGCGCCAGCAGGCCCCTCGGCAAAGGCCTTCTCCCTTCTTCCCGGAAGTTCACGACGAACTCACCAAGTCGTGGAAAGCCCACCACTCTGCGCGCCTAAAGCCTTCTTTTTCTTCTTCGCTCTCCTCAGTGGACGGCGCGAAGGAAAGAGGCTACGAGGGAACGCCGCCCCTCGAGGAGGCCGTGGCCAATCATCTCTGCCCGCCCTCCACCACCGGATGGAAAGCCAAAGCTTCCCAACCCTCGAAGCCCTGCCGCACTACCTCTGCTCTCGCCGGTCCCGCCTACGCTGCCGCCGGCCAAGCTGCATCAGCGCTTCACTCAATGGCGGTACTTCAAGTGTTCCAAGCCAAGCTTCTCCGCTCTATGGACGAGTCTGGCCCCGAACCCGAAGCCTTCAGGGACTTACGCAGCGCGACTGATATAGCTCTGCGAGCCACGAAGGCCACCGCCCAGTCCATCGGCCGTGCTATGGCTAATTTGACTGTTCTCGAGCGCCATCTGTGGCTGACTCTGACTGAGATGAAGGACGCGGATAAGGCGCCATTTCTCGATGCGCCTATCTCCACCAGCGGGCTGTTTGGACCGGCGGTTAAAGGTTTCGCCGAACGCTTCACTGAGGCCCAGAACGCTTCACAAGCTATGCGTCATTTCCTGCCAAAGCGCTCCAGCTCATCGCAGAGCAGACAGAGACCGCCACAGCCGCAACGGGCTAGAACAGCCCCCACCGCCTCTCAGCCCGCGCCTCAGGCTGACGCTCGACGCCGCTCGCGCTCTCACAACCGCAAGCCGCCTCCTGAGCGACGGGGTCCTCGGCCCAAGATTGCTGAACCCTGAGCCTCGAAAGCCGTCCTAGCCACAGAAATGAGAAGAGAGAGTGCGTGTCTCGCAAAAGCCGGACCACTCTCTCTGCAAAAGCTCAAACATTACCCAGTCCCCTTACAGGCGGCTGGATATGTCCATACAGCAGTCAATGGGCCAGTCACAGAGCTCGCTCACCTGCAAACAAACGCCGTTTTTACGGCGACGCACAGAAAACACAAAAAGAGTCTTTTTCTGCCTGCATCACTAAGGGTTCACATGTCCACAAAGTGTGCATTCCCAGATACTGTCAAAACAGTGCCAAATTCATTCCCAGCTCAGGCTGCGCTTCCCATGAATGTAGATCACGTGCCTACGGTCATGTACGCACCACTACACACAAGCACTGTTCACACAGTTATAAATTCATCCCCAGTAAAAGCGGGAAACATTATAAAAGTGACGCGTGTGCCTACCACTGTTTATGCACCCCCACTTATAAACACTGCCCTTACAGTGTCAAACAAAACCTCAGATCAGGCTGCGAGTTTTACAAACACAGCGCGCGCTGTTGTAATCACACACGCGCCCATTCACTCAGCTGCTCAGCGCGCGCCCGCGCCTCTGAGAGCTACGAGCTCAGGCGATTCGCTAGCCGGGTCCCAACGTCACAGCGGCCCGCCCCTAGCCTGTATTCAGCCCATATCTGTACACGCAGCGGCATGGGAAAACATTCCAGATATGCCAAAATGGGTATTGAATATAGTAAAGCACGGATACTCGCTCCAGTTCGCTCGCAGACCACCACGTTTTACGACTGTGGTCGAGACGAAAGTGAGAAAAGAGTGTTCACATGTTCTACGCACCGAGGTGCGCAAACTAATAGAAAAGGGCGCTGTGGAAACTGTTTCCCCCTCTCTGAGCGGGACAGGTTTTTACAGCCGCTATTTTCTCGTCCCGAAAAAGGATGGCGGTCTCCGCCCCATCCTAGATCTCAGACACCTGAACAAAGCACTAATGATTCGCTCGTTCAGAATGTTAACAACCAAGCATATCCTCGCGCAAGTGCGCCCAGGAGATTGGTTTCTCTCAGTGGATCTGAAAGATGCTTACTTTCACATTCCAATAGCGCCTCATCACAGGCCGTTTCTGAGATTCGCTTTCGAGGGACAGTCATACCAGTACACAGTACTCCCGTTCGGCCTGTCCCTGGCTCCCCGTACATTCACGAAATGTATGGATGCAGCACTTTCCCCCCTAAGACGAAGGGGAGTGCGAATACTGAATTATCTCGACGATTGGCTGGTTCTAGCACAATCAGAGAGTCAGCTAATAACACACAGATCTTGGATTATCAGCCATTTAGAATGCCTGGGTCTAAGAATCAATTTTGCAAAAAGCATACTATCTCCCAGCCAGAGAATTTCTTTCCTGGGAATAGTTCTAGACTCGATGCAAATGACAGCGCGTCTCTCATCGAAGCGCGCGCTCACCATCCGGCGCCTTGCAACATCATTCAGAGCGGGCGCGCGCGCCCCCGTCAAACGGTTTCAGAGGATGCTCGGTCTCATGGCCTCAGCATCGGCCGTACTCCAGCTAGGATTGTTGCATATGCGCCCTCTCCAACGCTGGCTCAAGAGCCGCGTCCCTACTCACGCGTGGCGTTCGGGCCACTTTTTATTCAGAGCGAACCACGGCTGTATAAAAGCCCTGACGCACTGGAAAGCCGCCGACTGGTACCAGTCAGGCGTGAGTCTGGGTGTGAACACAAGGAGAAAGATGATAACGACAGATGCCTCCAAAATAGGTTGGGGGGCCCTTTACGAGGGCAGGCCTGTCTCCGGCTTTTGGTCAAACCCGGAGAAGCGCCTACACATAAACTGTCTGGAAATGAAAGCGGTCGCTTTGGCTCTCAGAGCCCTGCTCCCACATCTAAAAAACGAACACGTCCTGGTCCGAACGGACAACATGACGGTAGTGTCGTACATAAATCGCCAGGGTGGACTCAGGTCGAGCTCCATGCATTCAATGGCCAGGAGACTCATTTTATGGTCCCAGCACAACTTGCGCTCGCTGAGAGCAGCGCATGTGCCAGGCGCCCTGAACCAGGGGGCAGACATGCTATCCAGAGACAAGATTCTCCCAGGAGAATGGGCTCTCAACCCTCTGACGATTCAGTGGTTATGTAAAACCTTTGGTAAAGCGGAGATCGACCTCTTCGCCTCCAAGGAGAACGCGCACTGCTCTCTTTTCTTCACGAAAAGCACGGACGCGCTCGCCCAGAGCTGGCCGAGCCACCCCTTATATGCCTTTCCCCCGATCGCGATGCTGTCACAGGTCATCAGTCGGGTCAGAGAGGAGGAAAACGCAGTGCTGCTGATAGCCCCACTCTGGAAGGACCAAACATGGTTTCCAGATCTGATGCAAATGCAATCTGCACCACGGCCGATTCCACTGAGGCCAGACCTCCTCAGTCAGGCCAGCGGGATGATATTTCATCCCCGCCCCGATCTGTGGGCCCTTCATGCATGGCCCCTCAACGGGTTCCCAGGAACCTCGCGAGCGGAGCACTAAAAACCATCGCTGAGGCGTGGGCGCCCTCCACGAGATGCTTATATGCCCAGAAATGGAAAGTGTTCAGTGACTGGTGTAATACCAAGGGCCTGAACCCTGTAACATGCGAGATTACGAGTGTACTCGTTTTCCTACAAGGGCTTCTGGAGGCGGGGCGCACCCCCTCCACGCTCAAAGTATATGTGGCTGCCATCACAGCGTCACACGACCTTGTAATGGAACGTCCATTGGGAAGAAACGACCTAATTATTCGTTTCCTAAGGGGCGCCAGGAGGATGAACCCTTCACGCCCCCCCTCAGTGCCGATCTTGGACCTAGCTACGGTCCTAGACGCTCTTAAAGGGCCCCCGTTCGAACCACTCCGAACCGTGCACCTTAAACAGCTCTCGCTCAAGACGGCGCTCTTGCTGGCACTCGCCTCGGTCAAGAGAGTGGGCGACCTGCACGCGCTTTCAACAAGCGCTGCCTGCCTAGAATTCGGACCTAACGACTGCAGGGTCGTCCTTAGACCGAAACATGGGTATATTCCTAAAGTGCTCACCACTCCCTTCAGAGCACAGGTTATCTCCCTAACTGCACTTTCGTCTCCAGCAGACGAACACGACGCTAATCTACTCTGCCCCGTTAGGGCTCTCAGAGTGTATTTGGAGCGTTCTGCCCTATTCAGACAGACAGAACAACTGTTTGTATGCTTTGGCGGCCGTACGAAAGGTTCCGCCGTTTCAAAGCAGAGAATCTCTCACTGGATAGTCGAAGCTATAGCGCTGGCTTATGAAGCTAAGGGACTTCAATGCCCCTGGGGAGTCAAAGCACACTCCACCAGGAGTGTGGCTTCTTCCTGGGCATGGTCGAGCGGGATACCGATCGAGGATATTTGTGCGGCGGCAGGCTGGGCCTCACCGTCCACATTTATCAGATTCTACAACCTACAGGTCCCGACATTGCATTCCAATGTGCTATCAGCATAATGCTAGTTGAACTGCGAGTTCGTATCTAGATTATGTATGTGCTTGTGTCACACTGAGCGCCTTCTAGCCGCTCTGTATTTTTTCCCACATATAAAGCTCGCCTCTGCCGGCTAGTTGGATGATAACTTTGCTTTTTAGCTCAGGCACCTGCCTCTGGCTATCATAAGGCGAAGTTCAGCACGCACAGCGTTTTGCATGGTGTTCCCATAGCGTAAGCTACTTACGCAATAGGAGAGACCTCTCGAAAGGGAACGACTCGGTTACTAACGTAACCTCGGTTCCCTGAGAGGAGGGAACGAGTATTGCGTAAGCTGCCGTGCTTGTGCTTGGTTAGTTCGCTTCAGTCGTTTTAACCTAAAGAACTCTCATGACGGGGCGCCCAATATATAGCTTGGCCACGCCCATCTTGGCGGGCTCTGACGCGCGCGGGCGCGAAGCGCGCTCATTGGTCGCGCATTCAGAGTCGCCCCGTCATTGGTTCGAGCAAGTTGCCGCAGCACAGCCAATGACCGAGTTCCTTCGTTCATTGCTGTCAGCTGTGCAGCTGCAATGCGTTTTACATAAAGACTTCAATATTCTCGAGAAAAGGAGTTTTCCCCATAGCGTAAGCTACTTACGCAATACTCGTTCCCTCCTCTCAGGGAACCGAGGTTACGTTAGTAACCGAGTCGTTCTCCTTCACCGGAACGAATAGGGAGTCTCCCAACGGATTGAAGCGCGCGTCCGAGTGAAGACCGTGCAACGCGCGAGCCACAACAGAACGCGGTATCTGCGCCACTGATCGCTGCGGCAACGAGCACTTTGATCACTTGATAAAAAAAAAAAACATTTCAGCGCTAGATTGCCTCTTATTTAACACATGAACAACATGAATGCTCTGAGTTAACTGGAGATGTTTTTATTTATTTGTATTGGTACATTCGTGCCGCGAGATGTTTCAAAAGTGGTGTTGGTATTTTATTTTTTTTGATCTGACGTAGTTGGTTCCTCAACTACATCAGATTTAGATTCAGATTATTTTATTTAATGCCATGTCTGCATTCAAAGCTATTTTCATGGCAAAAATTCAATTATAAAAATACAAATATCATATAAATACAATAAAACAAAACAAATATAAACAAGAAGTCATTTTATAAAAATATATATTTTTAAATGAACATATGATAAAAAATCCAAAACCTTTTGAGGCATAATCTCATTAAATATGTTTAATGAAGTAACTTCATAAAAGAGCATTCTGCTCAACTACATCAGACGTTCATAATAATAACAGAAAAAAACTTGCCATAGTTTTGTCCTTTTATCAGTAGCCAGTTTTGGTGTAACAAGTTGTACATTTTGTTGCCAATTAGTAAATGTAGTGGGTGTATTAAGAGGCTACAATTTCCAAATATGCCTAAGTGTAACTTGATCCCCTCCCATTAGGCTGATCTGATGTGTGTTGGTCTGCCTGACCCCTCTTTGTTTGGAATAATTTAATGTTACTCTGCCTTATTTGGGAAAGCTGGCCTACAGTAGCCTTAAGACATCTCATTTTCTAAATACAATTAAATAAACACATTTCTACAAATGGTGCAAACTCTGCTAGATTATAGATAAAAGATTCCCATTCCCCTATCGGCAGTGATCGGCAATCGGCAGATCATGATTTTGGTGATCGGTAATCGGTGATCGGCCCCAAAAATGCTGATCGGAGCATCTCTAGTACCGTATCACAATATTATCGTGATATATCATATCGTGACAAGTATTGCGATATGTATTGAATCTTGAGGCCCTTGCCGATACCCAGCCCAATAACCAAGGGTCCGAAAAACCCTCCAAACAAAGTGATTTTACTGAACATTAGACCTACTTACATGTGCAAACGCCACAATAAAACTACATAGAATAAACAACAAGTAATAACATCCTGGTTGATGAGGGATTATCTTCCAGTGGTGTTTCAGCTGTGTGCTTCATTCTATAGCTCATGGTAAATCAAGACCTGTCAATCTGGGGTGCGTTTCCTGAAAGCATCGTTTGCCAACTATGGTCGCAAGTTCCGTCGTTATCAACATAGTTCAACGAGTCAGTGTTTCCCGAAACCATCGTTCCAACGAACATTCGCAAACAGCATCGCAAAGTTGTGTAGTTGGAACTACAGCTCTCGACCTGTGGTTAGAAGCATAGTTTCTAGTTTGCATGACATGTGGACTTAATAAATCCTTATCTTGAGCAAAATAAGCAAGCTGACACTCAGTACAACCTGTGTCTTTTATTTAGAGTATACAAATATAGTTTACGTCTTTTAGTTTGTCAAGAGATTTAAAGCATCGTTTTTGAAGACAGCATATGTGCGAGCGTGCTCTAAAATGTAAGAACGAGCCTATGATTGAATCTGGAAATAAAACAAAATAACTGAGAAAAATTAGAAATAGTCCTCGGTTGCCATATCTGTAAATATCAAAACATCTAGCGTTGATTCGATCTCAAACAGTTTCAGTTAGTTATTTTTTAGTAAGTAGTTATTACTCCACCACGCATGTGATGTCATAAACCAATGTGGTTGAACGACCACTTTGTGACAATACGGTTTCGGGAAACAGTCGTGACTAGTAAGTTGATTTCTTCATCGATGCATCATACTATGGTAGTGAACCAGCGAGTTACGTCGTTGTACGGGAAACAACCAATCCCGTAATGTAATGGATCAAACCAATCCAAGCGCTCTCCAGCTGTAAAACAGTGTCCGATTGGTCTCTACACATCATCCCTAACCTCTATTCCCACCCACCACATCCGAGATTCAGTTTCCATTGGTTGAACTTTCAAATGACGTTGGAAAACACTGCGTCATGATTGCAACGCAATCGGATCCCGGAAGTCCTATAACTTCAACCAAGCAAAAAGTCATGTCACTTCGTGACCTACGCATTGTCTTATGTTGCGTTTGGGCTCATGTGTTAGAGACCACCTGCTCTAAATAAAGATATGTGATCTACTATGATCGCGCCGGCGCGACGAGCTCGATTTTTTTCACATAGCAGAAAAATAGTGAAAAAAATATTTTTTCACTATTGTATGTATAGGCCGCATGATATAGGCTATTGTTATTATTATTATTTGGAATTAAAATCGCCCCACATCATCACATACCCTTCAGCATACCTAGAGATTAGCATGGGGTACTTTCCATAAGATCATCTCTCAATGCAAATCAAACCAGCTATTAGGCTAACTGAAATAAAAACATGTCTATGGTGAAGGGTGTGTGATGATTGTGGGGCTATTTTAATTCTAAAGGCCAAGGGAACTTTATCAGGATGCATAGTATCCCGGATCCATGAAATAACTGGCCTTTAAAAATTTAAATCTTCCTGCCTCTATGGGAATTTAACATAGAGGTGTCCAGACTTATGCACCCTGTATTTTAAGGAAGAACATTTAATCATTTGCGATACATGATACATGACATGATACATGACATGAATGATTATTCATTCACAAAGAAAATTGGTGTCCTTAAAGGTTGGCGTTTTCCTCATTTTTTGAATTAAGGCATTAAGATGATTTTTTTATTTCTCTTTTTAGTCAACTTTAGCATGGGTGTGTTCACTTATTCTAAGCACTGTGTGTGTGTGTGTGTGTGTGTGTGTGTGTGTGTGTGTGTGTGTGTGTATGTGTGTGTGTGTGTGTGTGTGTGTGTGTGTGTGTGTGTGTGTGTGTGTGTGTGTGTGTGTGTGTGTGTGTGTGTGTGTGTGTGTGTGTGCGCGTGCGTTGGTGCGACCGGATTATGAGGACAAAAACCATGGATACATACCGACTCTATGAGGACATGCCGTAACTACGAGGACAGCACTACTGTCCTCATAAGTCGAGCAGTGTAGAAAGGCTTATCAGGCTGCGCCTAACCACCTCCCACTTTTTCTCAATATGTCCTTATAAATCCGTTGTACCCGTTTTTCAGTGTGTGCCAGTGTATGCTCAGAGTCGCTCAGAGTGTATAATCTCCCTCTATGTGAAATTCGACGCTACTGCAGTATCATACACATTTCATACACCCAGACCACGCCCAAGCGCGATTCATTGGTGGAACGCTGGAATCCTCGTCAGTGATTGGCTGCTGGAATCCTCGTCAGTGATTGGCTGCATTTCACATCCGTCAAAGTCAGCGCGCCTGCGCCTCTGATCTTCTATCGCAGACGTGTGGTGTGACGGTGTGATTAATCAGAAGTTTAATCATCATCATGAAAGATTAATTAGCAGAATTCGAGCGAAGTTGACGAGCTATAGTGGGAGATTTTCACTTTATCACGAGGAAGGTAAGTGCGTTTATTTATATATTCTACCTTTATGGAGTTAAGTGTCATGAGTCAGACAGTTTTTAATAACGTTAGTTAACCTACATTACTTTAAACGTGGCCACTAATCGGGCTAATATAAGTCCATAAGCAGTTAAAATGGCGTCTCCAAACAACTTGCACATGCTATTCACGCTTTTTGTTTTGTTTGGTACTTAAACGAAATTCTCTTGTTGTTCATAGACATATACAAGTATTAGTATTAGTTGATGAAAGATACATCTCCATGGATGCTTGAGAGAATTAATTTACATTTTGAAATAAATCAAATGTATGTTGTCATCATGATGACTGGTAAAGTTGAGTAGATGAATTTACAGTTTAATACAGTAAGATACAGAAATATATTAAATAAACAGAAACGAAACTAATGTAAAAGTATACTTTCATTTATGTAACGTAACTGTCATTAGAATGACTTGCCAAAAATATTTAGTTGATTCATTTTAGGGATGGATATTAGCAGACATTTTATGATTCCATTCAATTTTAATTCACATGCTTTCAATTCTATTTCCAATTCGATTTTACATTTATTATTTTAATGTAAATCAGGTGTAATACATGTAACATTTTCTAAAACTTTCTATAGTTAATTTTTCTAAGTAACGAGTTTAGCTTCGTTTGATCTGAGGTGCCACATTAAAGAGTGATAAAATGGTATTAAAATGGACTGAATTTGAAATCGGAGACTGTTTCTTATCAAAAGTAACAAGCCTCAAAACCTCACTTATCAACTATTTCTGTGTAAAATGTTGTACTTATTGATATAGACTACAGTCTGACAATAATGTACTGTATATAAAGCATCTATCTATCTATATATCTATATTTATAAATACATACTAATTATGTTGTCTGGAATGTTTTCAGTCAACATGTTAAGAAAGAAGAGAATAAAACCTGAGCAGGATGCAAAAGAACACATATTGTCGGGCAAAGACAAAGCCTTCATTGAGGGACGACAAATCAACACATTCAAAGGTAAATTGTGCACCACAAGGCAATTTGACTATGTTCAGACTGCAATCAAATCAAATCATAAAGTAGGCATGCACTTGTAAGAATGAAAAGTAGGCCTATTGCTGGCAGTCTGGACATGATCTTTCACATTCACACATTTTACCCTTGGGTAAGCCACTTATTGTCATAAAGGTTAAGAGATGAAAAAAAAAAACTTTAAACAATTTTTTTATTATTATTATTTTAAAATAAATACATAAAACTATGTATACAGAGAATAGTGTAACCAAATTCAACTAGTAGGCTATATCACAGTGAAAACCAATGCTTGATTTATTTTTTAAAAAAATTTAATTTCCTGCACCTCATATTACATTACACAGTTTTACAGGATTTAACTCTTTAAAAGGATATGTTGGTTAGCTGTGTAACATATAGGTGCACTTGGATTCATGTTTTATTTGTATTATTATATATTATTTTGCCCTTTTAGGGAGAGGTGTGTTTGCACTTGAGCACATTGAACCATCCACCTTTGTTGTTGAATACCGTGGGATTCTCTCTCAAAGTAAACATGTTAAAGATGTTCAAGGCAACTACTTGTTTGACTTCACATGGAATGGAACACGTTATTGGTAAGCTGGCTGTTTCTTTTTTGGTTCATATTCAGAGCAAACTAGTTGCATGTCATTCTAATAAAAACAGTTATGATTATGATTTATTATTATTACTATTATTACAATATAGGGCTGCACGATTTGGGGAAAATTTCATATTGCAATTATTGAGGTCAATATTGCAATTGGAATATGCGATTGCGATATAATAAACAAATGGTTTCATGAGTCAACTTGCTTGATTCTAAAGCAAAATGCACACACAGATTATAATTCTGAAATGTGTATTTCTCAACTCAAACTAGCAACAACAACTAAATGATTGATAACATCTAAGCCATTGATGTCTGGATAAAAATGAATCCACCCCCATTTAAAAAATTAATTATAGCCATCCAACATTACAGTGATTCCATCATTACAATTGAAAGCTATAATTTAAAAAAAAAAAACATTTATTAGACGTCAAAAAATATAACGGCTTTTAATTTAAGTGAACTTCAAATAATCCTCACATAAACCCATAATAAATGACATGTCATATTTACCTGTGCCCTTCCTGTCTAACAGGTATGCAGAAATTTTATAAAGGTATCAAACAGTCTGCGGCTCTGCACTGCATAAATAATAAATAGACTAATCCTTAAAGCTACATAAGTTCTTTAGTCAAGAGCAGTGAGTAATTTTCTCTGTCCCCTTTGTTCTTTGATTAACTTTACTGACAGAAAGCTTTGGCTGCTGGCCCTTTAAGAGCAGCCGCTGCTGACAGAGACGCGGATCTCACACGCGCCTCATCCTCTCACAACTCTATACGTCCATCATAAGACTGCTCTTATGTTATGAAGATACTCGACAAACGAAATTTTGGCATAATTGTGTGTTGTTGTTCGTTCGAGCGCGAAAGAGAACTGTATTCTGGCGCGTGTCTTTCTGTGAGTCACAGTCGGACATTCAGCACGCTCTCTTTTGATTTGTCTCGCATGAATGGTTTTAAGCAATCGAGCATTATCATGTAACACTAGCCAAAGGATGACAAAAAATAATAGATGCTGCGTTAATTGCGTTAACAGCCCATTTAGGGATGCAAATTATCGATTAATTCATTAATCATTAATTGATTGACCTTATCGATCGATTAACGATTAACTGATAAGCGGCTATTTTCCTGAGAATGTACATTTCTCATGGTATCAATAGTGGCTTTAACATAAAAAGCAACATATTGCTTTATATATAAAATGCATGTTATATTGCTCAAATTATGTTTTATTGTAACAGTTGGGATACGGTACAGAATGGCATTTATGTAGTTTAACAAAATAAATTATGCACAGAAAATTAAAATACATAAAAAATAATTGTGCACTGGCTCACCTGTTGCAAAAATTAAGAAACATAAAATACATTTTAAATAAAAATCTATGGGTAGGTTTAGCTATCTAAATAAAGGGCTAGTAGTAGGGCTGGGCGATAAAACGATAACGATAATTATCGCGATATATTTTTTCTCGATAAAACGATATGAAGAGGTCGATAAATGTTCGATAATGTTTATGCGCAAAAAGCGGAACGAAACTCATTTGAACCGCGCGCCACACTGACCATTTATCCGCTCGGCTCAAAGTACAAACGGCAGCGCAAGCTCACTGGAGCAGACGCGTTTACTCTGATCGGTCTCGAGATCCAGTGAGAAGCGCTTCAATTCAGCGAAGAACACAAATGTCCAGTTTAAATGCAGATGAAACAGCGCTGACAAACAGGAGAAACAATGTGCGCAACGATACAGTCAGAATCTGAATTGATACTGAATCCATTTACCATGGATTTACTGTAACGTTAGCCTAGTAATATTAACTGCACCATGAAATGTGGGATATACATATTGAATTGTATTATATTATTAATGTAGACAATGAATGTATTAAATGACTAATGGAATATAAGTATTTAATAATGTATTTAGGCTACTGTTTTTCATACAAATACCATAGAAACCATAAAGTTACATTTTGCCATGATAGTGAGGTGCTATAATTAGGCTATGCCTGGTTTTATCTGTGGTTATCATGATCTAAATGTATGATACTGGATGACCAATGGTTAATTTTAATAAAACTCAAACAGTCAGAATATTACACTTTACCAAATAAAAATGTGGTCGTTACTTTTTTTTTAACAGATGTTACTGTTTTTGTTAATGAACATAAATTTAACATAGTAGTATTAGCTTGAGTTAGGGTGCAGATTTACTGTCAACTCACTGTCAAATATGCGTTTCGAGACAAAACATGTAATATTAATATTGCAGCCTGCACTGCAAACTGTGCTGAAGTTTTTTTTTTTTTTTTTCTATTCAGATATTTATTTTGTTAAGGAAAAATTACAAATGTTTGAATGTTCAACCTCAGATTTGTGAAATGTTCACCTGTTTGGCAAGTGTTTGTCATGATATTTTCTGACAATAAAGAGTAGTTTAAAACCACAATTAACACTCTGGTTTCTACAACTTTCACTTAGGAGCAAAAATCTGCCTTTAAACTTGAAAGAAATAAAGATTTGACATTTATCGCGTTAATTATCGATATCGACTGATATAAAAAAAATGATCGTGATAATTTTTTTTTGCCATATCGCCCAGCCCTAGCTAGTAGGATTGTAAAATGTTTCGATGTGATTGATAATTAAATTAAATATAACGACTAATACAACGTGTCACCAAAGCCGCCTCAGATGCGTGCTTGTCAGAATGTGCTGTGGACGTGCACTGAAACGCACTGAAAACGGCAACTAACGATTTAATAAATTAGTGTTCTGATGTTATCTAATATGACAGTCCCAAATTAATCATCGTTATTAGTCGTGCATTGCTGCTTGAGCGGCGCGCGCTGAATTCTCTGCGCTCGTTCGCAACCTATATGAGATTAGTCAGATATATACAAAATAAACATAATATTACAAATTATATCTTCACAAAATGCCGTGAATGCACAAGTGAACTTGAACTTACGTGCCATAGTTAATAGTCCCAAACATAACTCTGGCGCACTCGCTTACATGTTTAGTGGTTGAGCAGCACACACGCGCATGAACCTGCTTAATCGATGATCGATCAGTTTGATCGATTAATGTATTATTGACAATTAATCGATCGTCGATTAATCGTTTACATCCCTAAGCCCATTGTTTATTTTACATAAAATCGCAGCATTTTGCGCCATATAATCGCACAGGCTTGACATCGCGATTACGATTGCGATAAGATTAATCGTGCAGCACTATTACAATAGCAGATTTGCTAGGGTTCTCATAACATTAGGAACTTATTAGTTAGTGATAATCAATAACATGGTTATTGTTCAACTGGGGTATTTTTTTTTTTTTTTTTGTGGATCATCTGACCTATTAAATTCTTAGGAAGTCAAGTTAACTTTCACAATGTGAATTTGAATATAGGTTAAATAGGCCAAGGTTAGCCTAACCCAAATGTTCAGTTAGAACCGTATGTTTCAGTGTGTGTCTATGTTTTAAGTTTCTTACTGCACTATTTTTATCACAGCATAGATGCAACAAAAGAGGACAGTGGACATTCACTTGGACGACTGGTGAATGATGATGACAAAAATCCAAATTGCAAAGTCAAGACAATCATTGTTGACGGAAGGCCACACCTGTGTCTGTTTAGTATAAGACATATCTTTCCAGATGACGAGGTCACATACAACTATGGGGATTCCTCTTGGCCTTGGCGTTTAAGGGTGAGTCTCTTAAAGACCTTATCACTGAAAGTCAACCATGTTCTGTATTTCATGAATGTTAGTTTTTTATATGATGCAGATTATTTAAAAAAATTCTGCATGTCTGCTTTGTGCACGACGGAGCCATGAAAGGGACACTAGATATTTAGTCTTTGGTTGATACTAGAATTAGTTGCGGTGACCAATTGGCAAACATCATTGCCTCAGTGTTGTACCTGTCTATCTCATAATTACAGGAATTGTGTGACGAGACATCAGTGGCTGTGACTGAATGCAGTGTGAATCCTTCCTCATCAGTGAAACAGAAAGTAAGTGAGCGCATGTTCCTTCATTGTTTTCTTCTCTTTGACACAGGCAATGTTAAGTGTAGGATGGTTGGGCATCATACTAGACTGGTTGACGTGGACTGTCGTCTTAAAGACGCTATTGTGACGTCTCAAATTCGAGTAAAATGTACCTTGCTCGGTTCATTCATTTTCATAACTCGTGCGTTGGGGGATGGGCATGACACTGACCTGAAATGTAAGGACAGTTCTCCACTACGAGGACCATCATGTCAGGGTTAGGGTTTGAGGAAAAGATGTTGCTTTGGGTATGTGTCGGCTGCTTTATTGTGGATAAGCTGTAGACCCAATATGCACACTTTTCAATCTGGATATGCTTTGTGACTTTCAGTCACAGAGACGTAAACTGTTGAGGCCCATTCACACCACACTCTGGAATGAAAGTTGTGCTATGTTCAATATATGTTGATTTAATAAATAATTTTTGTTACACCATGAAGTTCACAGTGCTGTTATCTCCAGTTTGGATTCTTGTGAAGATTGCAGTGGACCTGTGTCAAGTCGAAAATGGCTTGGCCTTACATGCAAATGTCAGTATCTGCATCACTCATATATGTTTGTATGTGTTTTCATTTTTGTTTGAAAACAAAATGGGCTTTTATTAAATGATTTTTGTGCAGTTTTATTCAAATCATTATTATTTCAAAGGCATATCTATTGTTTTCGGCATTTTAAAATGAGCAGTAATCTGGTAAAAAACTAAGAGAAACATGCTTATTTTTATATTCTTTCAGTATGTTCAAGATCATGGCACAAAACCTGCTTCCTGAATATGACACTGGTATGTTAATTTCTTTTACATCACCTTCTCAGGGTTTCCGCGGAGTCATAAAAAGTCATAAAACGTCTTAAATTTAATAATAAGAATTTTAGGCCATAAAAAGTCATAAAAACGTCCAGATTTTCCATACAAGGTCATAAATTACATTTAGCCACGTCTTAAATTGATATGCTAATTTATTCATTATCGCAATATAATTTTTTCTCTATAAAACGATATCAAGAGTTCGATAAATATTCGATAATGTTTATGCGCCAAACGTGGAACGAAACTCATTTGAACCGCGCGCGCCTCACGGACTGTTTATCCGCTCGGCTCAAAGTCCAAACGGCAGTGCAGCGCGAGCTCACCGGAGCAGACGTTTACGTCACTCTCATTTACTCTGATCGGCCTCGCTCACTAAATCCAGTGAAAAGCGCTTTAATGCAGCGAAGAACACACGTCTCAGTGATTTAAACCAGTTTAAAGGCAGATGAAACAGCGCTGACGAACAGTAGAAACAGTGCGCAACGATACAGTCAGAAGGCTTTTCCGTCTACAAATTCCCATCATTTACCATGGATTTACTGTAACGTTAGCCTAGTATATTAACTGCACCATGAAATGTGGGATATACATATTGAATTGTATTATATTATTAATATAGACAATGTATTAAAGGACTAATGGGATATAATTACAGTATTTAATGTATTTAGGCTATACTGTTTTTTATATATTTCATGAAGAAACGTGCCATCAAAGTCAGGCAACACAAACCTGTTTCAAGATTTGAGGTTCTACCTCAGATTTGTGAAATGTTCACCTGTTTGGCAAGTGTTGGTCATGATAAAGAGTAGTTTAAAACCACAACTAACGCTCTGGTTTCTACAACTTTCAGTTAGGAGCAAAAATCTGCCTTTAAACTTGAAAGAAATAAAGATTTGACATTTATCGTGATAATTATCGATATTGACTGATATATTATCGTGATAATTGTTAAGTGTTGTTCCTGTGTTATTGATACTTAGGAAAATGGAGCCTTCAGTTTGTTACTCTTAAGAAAATGGAACCTTTAAATAATGAAACTTATCACTTTTAATGAAAGTCAATAAAAAAAGACTTTTGAAAGGAAGTTATTTTTCGTAATTCGTGTAGGTCATACATTTAAATCATAATGGTCATAAAAAGGTCTTAAAGTCTTAAATTTGACTGACTAAACCCTGCAGAAACCCTGCCTTCTTTTACATAAACATTTTCAAGTTTGTTACATCAAAACTGTGCTGGACTATAAGCAGGGTACACTATTATTGTATTATTATTTTTGTTATTATTGTTCTCTTTTTTTTTTTTTTTTTAGCCAGATGTTGAATTTTCCAGCTTTGAAGAATCTGGCTCTGATGAAGAGTATTCTCCTCACGCTGATAAACACACTGAAGAATCTTCCTCTGATGACTTTATCCCGGACTCTAGACAAAATAGCGATAGTGATGATAGTGTATCTATCAATATATGCAATCCACCATATTATAAGTCCACACCAGCTTTTTCAGAGTCTTCTATGAGAGCAAAGAGTGTGCCACCACAACCCATTCCCTGTTCTTCCACTGAGCAAGAAATGGTTAGATCCAGTTATGCTGAAGACCTCACTTGTGATGATCATGATACTACTACACACAATACTGAGAAGCTTCAGAGTTTTAAGAAAACACCAGCAGTGTCTTCTTGTGAAAGGTCAGAGACTGACAATGTGCCAAACCCCAAAAACACTATTTCCACCCACAAAAACTACTGTTATGTCTGCAAGAAACCACAGTCTAAAATAGCCCGCCACTTTAAAAAGCATCAAGACAGTGAGACAGAAATTGCTGCTGCATTCTTGCTCCCTAAACACTCCCAGGACAGAAAAAGGTTACTTGAGAAATTACGAAACAGAGGCAACTATGAACATAATCAAGAGGTTACGGAAAGTAAAAGTGGACCACTGAAAGTTAGAAGGCGGCCAGGACGATCAGACATTGAACTGAGTGCCAAAACATATGTGCACTG
Source organism: Gila orcuttii (assembly GCA_026230005.1). Classification (NCBI taxonomy): domain Eukaryota; kingdom Metazoa; phylum Chordata; class Actinopteri; order Cypriniformes; family Leuciscidae; genus Gila; species Gila orcuttii. The sequence continues at coordinate 43,711,358 of JAPDVR010000004.1, read as the reverse complement.
TGTATACTGTAAAGGCACGTTTGTTCGCAAGGAGCTGTGGCGCCATACACGGAGATGCCCTTCAAAGATGTTTTCAGAGTCTGAAGCAATTGGTAAGGCCAAAGTCTTAGTTTTGGCTGATATTGCAGAGTCAACATTCTCCCAGGCAATATCTCCGGAGGTGTGGAAGATTTTGGGAAACATGAAGATTGATGACATTTCATCTGTGGTTCGAAATGACTTCCTCATACTGCAGTTGAGTCAGTGTCTTTACAACAAGCATGGAAATGATCCAACAAAATCCGAATACATCAGACAGAAGGTTCGGGAAATGGGCAGACTCTTGCTAACCTTGAGAAAAAAATACTTCATATTTAGTTTTGAAGATGCTGTGAAGCCAAACAATTTTTACAAAGTCATTGAGGCTGTGAAAGATGTTGCTGGCTACGATGAAAAGAGCCACTCATATAAGACACCAAGCCTTGCGCTGAAGTTAGGACACTCGCTCAACAAGATCGGTGACATCATTCTCTGCAGGGCCATCGCAGCAGAGGATGATGGCATGACAAAAGCAGCAGAGCGATTTAAACGACTGTGCTCAAGTGAATGGGCAGAACATGTCTCCCATGCTGCTCTTGCTACTTTGAACAAATCAAAGTTCAACAAACCATCAACTATACCATTCACACATGATGTGCAGCTTCTCCACCAGCACCTAGAGAAAATATCAGCTTATGCTTTTGAAAGCCTAAAAAATCTTCACAAACATATGCAGAACTCGCCAAAGTGACACTTGCACAAGTTATAATCTTTAATAGACGTCGTGCAGGAGAGGTTTCAAAAATGACGCTTGAGTGTTTCAGGAAAAGAGACCAGACTGAGCTCCATGATGATATCGCCGTCAGTCTCTCTCCATTTGAGCAAAAAATGGCCAAGCATTTCAGCAGAGTGGAAATAATGGGCAAGAAAGGGAGAAAAGTTGCAATTTTGTTAAACCCTGAACTTGTCCGTGCAATAAAACTTCTTGTGGACAAGAGAGATGCATGTGAAGTAGACGGGGACAACCCCTTCCTATTTGGAAGACCGAAGTGCTCGCCCAACAGCTTCTTCAGAGGACAGGACTGCATCAGGCTTTTTGCAAGTCAGTGTGGTGCACAGCACCCAGAATATCTCCGGTCTACACAGCTCCGTAAGCAGGTGGCAACAATGTCCCAGGTTCTTAATCTTAAGGATAATGAGCTTGATCAACTAGCCAACTTTTTGGGCCACGACATTCGGTTCCATAGAGACTATTATCGGTTGCCAGATGCAACTATAGAAATTGCAAAAATTTCAAAGCTGCTCTTGGCAATGGAGAAAGGAACTCTTGTCAATTTCCAAGGAAAGTCTCTTGATGAAATTGAGATCGAAGGTTTGTGCCTTATTTTATATGATAATAATAATAATAATGTTACGGTACAGTAACAGGACAATTCTAAATTACATGTAGAGAAAAAACTTTGAAGCTAATTAGGTTACTCAGAAAAGATGTTTTTGAGGTGACACGCGAGAGAAAAGCAGTCTGCAGATCAAGCATCAATTTGGCACGCTACGCATAGGTCTGGCATACAGGAAAGAACAATTTATTTTTTATGTATGTGATATTGTTTTATTTATTCTCTCTCCAACAATTCTGGATCGATTTCAGAATCGAGTCTGAGTTTAGTTTTTAAACACAGATGCGTGATGACGCTGCGCGTGCTTTAGAAACAACTGTATTCTGCTTGCTTCTAATCTCTCTCTCTCTCTCTCTCTCTCTCTCTCTCACACACACACACACACACACACTCACACACACACACACACGACACCGCTCGAACCTTCCGAAAAATAAGCTTTCATAAAGTTCGGGGTTTAAGCGAATTACAAGGACAGTCGCGGGCTTCATTGCACAGGTTTTGCCGCTTTGATGTTACTCTTGCAGTGCGCGGTCTTGGCCGCCGGAATTTTCCTTACAAATGCTCCACAAAGGCATTATTTATGTATTTTGGAATGCAGTTGGCTTATATATTAAAAATATGAAAATCACTGAGAAAGCTGCTTTCATTTTAAAGTACTTACGTGCGCTTTGTGAAGAGTGCTCGTGCATGCGGCTGTGAGCGAATCATTGGTTAAATGTACTTGCATCTCAAAATGCTTTTGACGCGAAATTAATGTAAACACTAGTGGTGGGGGAAAAAATCGATTCTGTTCGGTATCGCGATATTTTGCGCACGCAATTATATCGATACAGTAGCGCAAAGTATTGCGATATTTAATTATAAAATTATCTGTTTTACTTTCCGGTTTTCTCAGTTTAATCTGATCATTTACATTTGCGTATTACATCCACAAGGTTCCGCTTGTTGCAGTGCTTTGTTGTCTACATTCAACAGCAAATTCAAATGAAAATGGCTTCACTATTGGTTGTACACGACGCTCCGTCTTCTTTCAAATCGAAAGTGTGGTTAAATTTCGGTTTTATGATTATTCTCAGGTTTATGTTACTCTATGTCTGCTTTATGTTACTCTATTGTATTTAAATAATTTTAAGTTATGTGCTGGGAGCTCAGTGAGCTTTGTTTGTTTCATAATTCATATTAAATATTACCTGCTCGGTCCTGTCTGTCAGCGCGTTGTCAGTGTCCTCTATTTTTCACTGCTTGAGTACATGGGTTGAAATCCCCCCCTAAACCCTCATTCACTAAGTTAGGCCTATTCCCTAAGTTAGTCCACTAATACTGTTCACTTGAAGGAGTGAATGAAAACAAGTGAGCGAATTCGGACAGGCGTTGAGCGTAACGTTACATAAGCTGTAGCCTACATTCGTTAATGCAGTGCAATGTGGGCCAGAGACGAGATCTGACACGCGTCCCATTTTCTCACAAATCTCTATGTTCATTTAAGACTTTATTTAAATAATTTAAGATTACTCTTATGAGGACACTCGACAAAACGGACATTTTGGCATAATTTGTGTGTGTTATGGTTTGTTCAAGCCCGAAAGAGAACTCGATACTGACGCGCGTCTTTTCTGTGGGTCGTGTGTGTGTGTGTAATACAGGCAGGATTTAACGGATACTGCGTAATTGCGTTAAACATGTTTAACGCTGTAAACTTTTTTTTGTTTTTGTTGCGGTGCCGCGGTGGGCAAGTGATGAAACCAGTGTTGCGACTGAACACCGTGTAACACCGGTAACACCGACTATTGTAGCAAGCCTAGAGCTCACCATTCATGTTAGAGGTCTCCTATTCAGAGAATAATTATGTCCTGTCCTGTAATAAGGTCCCGTGTCCTGAATGTTCAAGAACAAGTTTTCAAGTTTTTGCTCTACCCTCCTAAGTTTTTGCACTAGCACTTTTGCACTGTGTAGAAGATAATGTTTACAGAATTAAATGTGACATTTAAAGTGAGTTGAGCGGTCTTATTTTCCTAATTTTTTGTAATGCCTTTGAATAATATGGGGGACATGAATCGCAATATCGCAGAATTGAATCGCAATACTTGCTGTATCGCAATATATTGAGAATCGCAATAATATTGAATCGTGGCCCAAATATCGCAATACTATCGAATCGTCACATTTTTGACAATTCCCACCCCTAGTAAACACGGTCAGTTATATCTTAAACCAACAGGACAAACCACATTTACAATTTCAAAAGAGATATGTGCATTAGTGTGAATGCAGCTTATCGTATAGTGGGAAATCACTCCAGCTCTTGAATGGAAAACGTTCAGACAGCCTACTTTTAAATACTGAAAGCACTCTTTGTTTATTGCTTGTACTGTTTTTTGTTTTTTTTGTTCCTCTTTATTTACTGGCTTTTATATTTTTAAGCTATATTAGTTTATAGCCCATTTAAAATTCTTAACATGTAACTGGTTTAATTAAATGTGTTTATATATATATATTTAAAGTATGTATATTTACACATGTAATTAAATACATATTTTAAGTGTTAAGATTAATTAATAAGAAAAAAATTAGATCGGATCATGAGCTGCCTTAAGATACCCATCCCTACTGTACAATGATTTATTGCTTGTCTTTGTCGACTAATACAGAAGGTAAAGAACTTAAAGTAATCGCATATTAAATCGCAATCGCAATATTGGTTAAAAAAAATCGCAATTAGATTATTTTCCATAATCGTTCAGCCCTAAATATATATATATATATATATATATATATATATATATATATATATATATATATATTAGGGGTGTAACGATACACGTATTCGTATTGAACCGTTCGGTACGAGGCTTTCGGTTCGGTTTTCGGTACGCATTTTTGAACCGAACGGTTCGTTGGACCATTTTTCCTGCCGACCAAAACTTTGTTATTTCAAATGTAGGCGCGTCGCGCGTGGCAAGCGCGCTCATAATGTGAGAGACGCTGGCGTGACCACAACATTGCCCAACATCAAATGGCAAATGTAATGTAAGCGGAACGAAACTGAGCTACTCGTTTATTGTGTGGTTAACGGACCGTTTATCAGTCTGGGCCAATGCAGCGCGAGCCGATATTATTCAAGCAGCACTGTTACTACACAGCGCTGAGACATCCAGTAAAGAAAGCATTTGACTTCGCCACTTAAATAATAACATCGCTGCGAGATCTAGTGAGAAACATTCGCATTTCTCCGTTATTAACGGATCAAACAGCGCTGACGTGGAAACCAGGAAGAAACATTGTGCCATGAATGAACTATCAGTGTCCACAGATCAGCAATATTCACCATGGATTTACTTTAGTAACACTACTAACTGTAACCATGGAAGTTTGGCAGGAATAGTAGGCTATAATGCTTTCAAGTAACATCACGTCGGTTTTATTTTGACATTATGAATACAATTGCTGCCCTCAAATGTTAATCTGAACTAAAATAAACCTACTACAATATTACATTTAATTTTGTCCAAGGAGCTGTTTTGTTTTATATGCTCCTAAGAAAAGTCAAGTATAGCTCCATCATTGCTCAAAGTTAAAAAATATCATACTTTATGATGTTAGTTTTAATAAAAATATAAAAAAAAAAATTAAATCAAGGAAATTACTCTGGCATTTCTTTCTTTTTGCTGTATCGGAAACGTACCGTACCGAACCGAACCGAACCGTGACACCAGTGTATCGTATTGAACCGAACCGTGAATTTTGTGAACCGTTATACCCCTAATATATATATATATATATATATATATATATATATATATATATATATATATATATATATATATATATATATGTATATATATATATATAGTATAGTCCATAATATATAGTCCAAATCACAATCTATGCTGTCCCAACTTAATTGATACAAGTAGTGTAGAACATGATATAGAAACTGTGTCTATTCCTCGTCTAATGAGGCCAAACAATAAATCTAGTGTAGGATCTAGGAAAAATCTTATTGTAATTAAACCAGAAAATCTAAATATCAGTGAACAAAAAGAATTTCTTAAACTAGGTCTTCTAAACATTAGATCGCTCACACCTAAGGCGGTTATTGTAAATGAAATGGTCACAGATAATAATTTCGATGTTCTGTGCCTTACTGAAACCTGGCTTAAACCAAATGATTATTTCGGTCTAAATGAGTCTACTCCACCAGGATACTGTTATAAGCATGAGCCCCGTCCGATCGGTCGTGGCGGCGGTGTTGCAACAATCTATAGAGATATCCTTAATGTTACTCAGAAAACAGGTCACAGGTTTAATTCGTTCGAAGTACTTGTGCTAAATGTTACGCTCTTAGATGTAAGAAAGAAATCCCTATTATCTCTAGCCTTGGCGACCGTATATAGACCTCCAGGGCCCTATGCTGATTTCCTAAAAGAGTTTGCAGACTTTCTCTCAGATCTATTGGTCAATGCCGATAAAGCAATAATTGTTGGAGATTTTAACATACACGTAGACAACACAAATGATGCGTTAGGGACTGCGTTTACAGATTTATTAAACTCCTTTGGGGTCAAGCAAAACGTCAGTGGTCCCACTCATCGTCTAAATCATACACTAGATTTAATTATATCATATGGAACCAATCCAACCGATATAGATATTATACCGCAAAGTGACGATCTCACTGATCATTGTATGGTAACGTGCATATTACGTACTGCTGAAATTTGCCATGTTGCGCCACGTTATTGACCAGGCAGAACAATCGTTCCAACCACTATAGATAGATTCACAAATAGCTTACCTGATCTATCTCAGCTGCTCAGTGAACCCCAACAAACAGATGAACTAGAGGAAATGACTAGCAGTTTGAGTACCATTTTTCTCTAGTACATTAGATATTGTTGCACCAATTAGATTAAAAAAGGTTAGAGAGAAAACTAAAGCACCATGGTACAATAGTACTACACATGTTATCAAGAGAGAAACTCGTAACTTAGAGCGTAAATGGAAACAAACTAATTTAGAGGTCTTTAGAATCGCGTGGAAAGACAGTATGTCACGTTATAAAAAGGCTCTAAAAGCAGCCAGGGCTGAGCATCTCCGCAAATTGATAGAAAATAACCAAAATAATCCAAGGTTTTTATTTAACACCGTGGCTAGACTAACAAACAAACAGACATCACCAGAGCAAAATATTCCGTTACAGTATAGTTGTAATGATTTTATGAATTACTTCAATGAGAAAATAGAAAGCATCCGAAATACAATTGTAAATGTACAATCCTCTATGGTGTCTTATGATTCAGCCTCAATTATCGCCCCTCAAGAACAACTACACAACTACTATAGGACAGGAAGAGCTAAATAAACTTATCTTTGCAGCGAAACCAACAACATGTTTATTAGATCCAATACCCACTAAACTACTGAAAGAAGTGTTACCTGTAGTGGAAGAGCCTCTTCTCAATATTATTAACTCGTCTTTATCTTTAGGTCATGTTCCAAAAATATTTAAGCTGGCAGTAATAAAACCTATTATTAAAAAAACGCAATTAGATCAAAATAACTTAGCAAATTACAGACCCATTTCAAATCTTCCATTTATATCTAAAATACTAGAAAAAATTGTGTCCGCTCAATTGTGCTCTTTCTTGCAAGAAAATGATATCTATGAAAAATTTCAGTCAGGATTCAGACCGCATCATAGCACAGAAACTGCGCTAGTTAAAATTACAAATGATTTACTTTTAGCTTCTGACCAAGGCTTTATCTCAATACTAGTTCTACTCGATCTTAGCGCTGCGTTCGACACTATAGATCATAAAATACTCTTGGATCGACTACAAAACTACACTGGTGTTCAGGGACAGGCATTAAGCTGGTTTAAATCGTACTTAACGTCAGTAGAGTATGGAGTGCCGCAAGGATCGGTGTTAGGCCCTCTGCTATTCTCAATATATATGCTGCCACTTGGTAATATTATAAGAAAACATGGAATTAATTTCCACAGTTATGCTGATGACACTCAATTATATATTTCATCACGACCAGATGAAAACACTAACTTATCTAAATTGACAGAGTGTCTTAAAGATATAGAATGCTGGATGACGTGTAATTTCCTGCTATTAAATTCAGATAAAACGGAGGTATTACTTATTGGTCCAAAAAACTACCCACAAAACCTCGTACAATACAACTTTAATTTAGAAGGATGTCCAGTTACTTTATCCACTACATTAAAAGACCTGGGTGTTATACTAGACCGCAACTTGTCTTTCGAAAATCATATATCATATGTTACAAGAACAGCCTTTTTCCACCTTAGAAATATTGCTAAGCTACGTAACATGCTATCTGTTTCTGATGCAGAAAAGTTAGTTCATGCATTCATGACCTCAAGACTAGATTACTGTAACGCTTTATTAGCTGGTTGTCCTACATCCTCAATAAACAAGCTACAGTTAGTGCAAAATGCAGCTGCTAGAGTTCTTACTAGGTCAAGAAAATATGATCATATAACACCAATTTTATCATCTCTGCACTGGTTACCTATTAAGTTCCGTATCAATTACAAAGTACTATTACTGACCTATAAAGCCCTAAATGGTCTAGCTCCTGTATATTTAATGGACCTTCTATCGCCCTACAATCCATCGCGTTCTTTAAGATCCCTAAATTCGAGGCTTCTGGTCATTCCTAGGATATCTAAGTCCACTAAAGGAGGGAGGGCGTTCTCACATTTAGCTCCTAAACTCTGGAATAGCCTTCCTGATACTGTTCGTTGCTCAGACTCGCTCTCCCAGTTCAAAACTAGATTAAAGACGCATCTCTTCAGCCAAGCATTCACATAATGCTTACCTTTTATACCACTGTTGAATCAGATCGAATGCATTAATATTATGAACAGCAGCTACGCTAATTATTTCCCATCTGCTTTTCTGCTGTTATCTCGGGACGCTAGTCCCGAGGTAAATAGCGTTCTTCAGCTACAGTCTGTATCCAGCCTCTCACGGAGACTTCAGATGCCCCAACACCTGCGTTGAGATGACTAAGCGCCTGTGAAGAGACGACTCGACGCCTGTGAAGAGACGACTCAACGCCGGCGATATGTTATTCCCTAAATTAATACATGATGATTAACTAACTGTATTTTTTACGTACATTTCTGAAATGCACTTTCTGTAAAGCTGCTTTGAAACAATATGTATTGTGAAAAGCGCTATACAAATAAATTTGAATTGAAATTTGAATTGAATATATATATATATATATTATATACCTGTTTGCCGTGTAGAGAAGAGGAATAGTGTGTTGCTTTTTTTCCCTTAGATAAAACAAAAATGGGCCTGGGTGAAGCTGACAGCTCCACAGGTATGTGTGTGCGCATATATTTTAGATATTTATTTGAGAAAAAGTATACATGTTGATTTTGGGTTCATGTTTTATTTTTCATCTTCCACAGTAATTCAGTGTAAAGTGGTCCTTTTCATGTTACACAGGACAAGAGACTAGTTTTCCCTGTGTGCTTATCTGCTGATATTTCACATGGTCCGAAACTGTTTGGATTGTAGGGCTGGAATACATTTTAATTGTTGCTTTTTACCCCTCAGGAAAAAGCCAAATGAATCAGGATGAAACTGAGAACTCCAGAGGTATTTAAATATTTGGGTATATTAAAGTTATTCCATGTATATACATATAGGTGTATAGGTGGGTGATTCTCACGAAATTAGACTTATGAGGTGTCATGAAACATTTTGATGATAAAAGTAAATGGTATCAAAATAAGAAGGATACAGTTATAAACATCTCATCGTGTACTATTTTGCACATTATTTCAAATGACATCATAAATACCAATTTTGTTGTTTTTTACACATTTAAGGGGAAATTTGTCATTACCGCAACGTGTCCATGACTGGATTTGGGTTCTTTGAGATGGAAATATTTATAATTAAAAAATATAAAAAATAAAAAGCTTCAGTGCATGTTATACTATAAATATTTACAGTAAAGAAACATGTGGTATTTGGTGATCATTGGTAAATGTAGTGACAATAATAAGGAATATAAATGTGTCCAAGACCAATTATCTCATCCTCAGCAACAATTTTCAATCATTGTTTAAGTCCTCAAGGAACTAACATTTTCAAGGAATTTTGTTGGAAGGGACATAATTGACTGTGACACGCAAGATGGCTACCAGATAAGCAGTTCATATTTTTTCTCTCCAGACAAAAGTTAAAATTTTGTTTGTCATAGTACCTACACGACTTTTTAGTTCTCATTACTGAAACATGAGTTTGTGAAGTTTTAAAAAATGTTGCCGTTTTAATTTTGAGATTACTATATACCCCATTATGGTCTAAATATAAAAAGAGAGGGAAAGTTTAGCTAACCCTCATTTAGCTTCCACAGTTAGCAAGAATGTTTAAGGTCGCTCATCCTCCGCAACACCATTATCATTCACCGCAACAATTGAAGGCCTGTTGCGGTGGAGATACTCAATGTTTCGGTAATGAGAAACAGACTTATGAAGGAGGGACGTTCACTATAACTCTTGCTCATTTCAATATAACTTGATATTTGCCTTAAACACTTCTTGAACAGATTGCGTAAACAAAATAGCTATTACAACCTCCCCCCAACAGGGGTCACTATTTTTTTATTTTTATGAAGTGCTTCCACAAAAAGCAGTATGAATGCAGTATAGGCCACCTACTATAAATGTAATATTATTTAATATTTAATAGTTTTACCGTGAAACAATGTATTTCTATGTCTTTTTTACGAAATGTTACCTTCAAGATGGCTATTGTGTATTTTGTTACAGGCAAGCATCAGTTGAAAAGAAAAGGGCATCAGCGAAAGACAGGTTGACAAAGCATAGGGAAAAAATTTACAGCAATCCAGTGTTACTTGAGGAGTACAGAAGAAAGGAGAGAGAGGTCAGGGGACAGGGTTATAATAGGGAAATAATAGGAAAAAATATAACTTGGATTCATTGTTTTGACCAACACACCCACACACACACACACACACACAGACATGAAAACGTGAAGACCAATATAAGTCAAGTTTCCTTCATTTATACAGCGCTTGTAACAATATGGACTGTATCAAAGCAGCGTTACAGTGATAATAGGAAATTAAAGTAACAGAGATTGTTTTGGCTTTACAGCAGCTCTAGAATAAAGTTATTGTCCAGCTAAAGTTAGTTTTGATTGATTCACGTCCATTGCAACGATCATTAGTTATTAAGTTAGGGGCCGCTAACACGACACCGTTCTAATAGAAAACCTTTAATTCGATCCGGCCGCTCATTTGCATAAAACAGTGCCTGGTGGCTCTGAGAATTTTTTATCGCTTCCACGTAGTCACGTGAATCGTAATTATCCCGACAACGTTTTATCATAAAGAGGTAAAGGGAAGGAGGCCTTCACAAGGGAGAGACTAGTTGACACTTCAGGACTACGTTGTCGACGTGTCCAGGCGCAGGTCCTTCATCAGATCTGGATTAGGGCTGTCAACGAATATTCTAAATTCGAATATAAATTCGAATAGTTTTAAAAAACAGAAATTCGAAGGTGAAAATTTATATTCGAATGTGGAAAAACACGCCCGCGGTTGCAGAGGCGCGCGGCTGTCTGCTTTGTGAGTGGCAAAATTCTGAAGCTTAACATGTAAAACGCATTTTCCAGCTGCACAGATAGCACAGTGAGTGTCTGGCTCACTCATTGGCTGTGCTGCGGCAACTGCACATCCAATGGCGCGGGCGCCTCTAACGTGTGCGCCAATGAGCTAGCATTACATCATACACGTCAGAGCCCGCCACCACGCCCCCGAAATAGCCATTATAGCAGCAGTTTAGCACAGCACAGCTCGCTCGGAGCGTTCAATGTCGGTTCTATATACTGTAAAAATTAATGTTAATAATATTTGTTTCAATCACTGAATGAAGCCTGCTATATTTAGGACAAAAGTCACAACCTTTAATTGCTTGCACAAAACTCTTGATCAGCACTCAACATTTGTTTATTGTTGTTCATTTAAACCGTTATAAGAGAAAGAGAGAGAGAGAGAGAGGTCTGCGGTCTTGGCCATTAGTTTATTTACTTGTTTTTGTGTAAGTTAATACGTTGTCATTGTCAAATATGTTTAAACTTAAATAAACTACCTATACAAGTAGTTATGTCTCTTTGTATTAATTTGTCCTGTTATTGACGTAATGCGCGTCATTGACAAAATGCGCAACCAGATGTTCGAATAGTTCGAATATATGTGTTTGTAGAGGGAATATTTGAACGTCATTTTTGAGCAATTTTGACAGCCCTAATCTGGATACGGCCTGGATACAGCGGACTGCGGTAAACCTCAGGATAAACAGAGAGACTAATATTAGCGTAGACGCCATTTTTCTTATGATGTAACAAGTCCATCAGGATTTATGGGAAGTGTTCCCGGTTCCGGCTGATCTAATCTATGCAGTCTAACATTGAATTATAGAAATATACAGTGTGTGTTATATGTATGCAATGTATGCATATTCATGCGGGGGCCGCATTTTTTCTAATACGCCGCACTTTCGCCGCATAAATTGCCGATTTCCGTGCAAAATATGCGGGGTTTGCATGATTTCATAATCCTCGCATTTTCGTTGCAAAAAAGTCACATATATCTTAGCAGAAAGTTGAAGAATGTTGCAAGTTCCCGCAATTTCATCGCATAAAATTGCATAAATATCCCGCATATTCCATCGCATTTTTAAAGAAAACGGGCCGCATAATCAAGGATTTTTGCCCGCAACAATCACAAAAAAACTCCGCGTTTTTCTAGAAGGACTGTTTATTAGTTGAACATCTTCGTATGCTGTCTGTCTGTGAATGAATGATTCCACAGGACGATACATTCGATTTCATTTCATTCAGGTAATACATTTTACAACCAAACAGATTATTACGCCACGATTTCATAACACTACTCATAATAATATAAATGTTTTTATATATTTTTTAATATTTTTAAAATATTTACAAAATGTTAGGCCTGTCGCGATAATCAATAAATCAATTAATCGCACGATAAAAAAAGAGCTCGATAATTTTTCCGGCCGCGATAATTTCCATTTGCATGCTTGTTTGTTTTCCTCGTCTCTCTCTCTCTCTCTCTCTCTCTCTCTCTCTCTCTCTCTCTCTCTCTCTCTCTCTCTACCAAAGAGACTGGATGACAATATCAACGCTCTGACCGCCACACATTGATTTTCGAATGTTTTTTTAATTATTGTTTTTTTTTTTACTTTGCCTATTTACAATCGTATTTGATTGCAGAGCGCTGCTCGTCCCTCTCTCTCTCACGCGCGCTCTCTCACCCTCATATGAGGCGCCGTCTAGGGCTTAAATCAAACTTCATTCACGCACACATATATGAAACACTTGCATACACATATATTAAGTAGTCCAACATACATGTATACTGCTGAATTCTCAAACAAATACATATGAAATGCACAACAACACACCTAAAGTCGCTCACGCACATACACGCAAACTCTACACACACGAGATGCGCGCACACACAAACTCTCCATGCACATAGCCTACTCATATGAGACACGCGTGGCACACAAACTCTCCACGCACATGAGACACGCGCACACACTCATATGAGACGCGCATGCGCACACAAACTCTCCACGCACATACTCATATGAGACGCGAGCGCACGCACACACACACACACAAACTCGCGCACAAACGCAATGAGACGGAACACACACAAACTCTCCGCGCAGGCGCGCACTTACTCATATGAGACGCGAGCGGGCGCACACACACACACAAACTCGCGCACAAACTCAATGAGACGGAACACACACAAACTCTCCGCGCAGGCGCGCACATACTCATATGAGACGCGAGCGCACACACACACACAAACAGACACATACTCATATGAGACTAATGTTCACACAGTACATGATATGATTCTCAGTGTGAACAGAAGTCAAACATTGGTAAGTGCATTTTTTGTTAACAGAGACAGAGTCCATTGCTTTTATTGTTTTTGGTTTTGTTCATTTAAATAGTCTTTAGAAATAAAAGTTTATTGATCTTTGAAAAGGTGTACCTGCATTATTATGCCATTATCATTATTTTAGATGAAAATGGTCTCAGAACGACAATATTATCGTTTATTATCAATATTATCGTTTATCGCAATAATTTCTTGGACAATTTATCGTCCAGCAAAATTTGTTATCGTGACATGCCTATAAAATGTATTTAAAAAAAAATTGCTTTCATTTTTTCTTCCAACTTGCTGCGGCTCCCCTGGTGCCCCCTGGCGGCCCCCACTTTGAAAACCACTGATTTAAACCGATTTAAACCATGCTAGCGCAATTCCACTAATGCCAACATCATTTTCGAGTCTATTTAAAAGAATGTTGTGGTCGATAGTGTCAAATGCAGCACTAAGATCGAGTAACAGTAATAGAGAGATACAACCACGATCGGATGATAAGAGCAAATCATTTGTGACTCTAATTCATTTAACGTTTTTTTTTCTAACGTAATTTTTAGTCGAAAATTTCAGGACTTCAGTCAACCAAGATTTTTTTGGGTTGAGTACAGCCCTAAATAACAGACAGGAACTAGACACAAATAATGAAAGTCTGAACAGAACACCAGCAGAAGAAAGTTTATACCTGACAGGGTCTATATATTGAAAACAATATTTATACTAATTGTTGTATATTTGTTAGTACTACAGTGTAGGCTACATGACATGATTCTTTATGAGCATAAGATTATAAGTTGTATACACAACACTTGTTAACACAAGGCATGGTACTGTGATGATTACGATAAATGAGAAAATGAAACACTGTTTATGAAATAAATATTCTATTAAAAATTGTATGTGTTTTAAATATGTAAAATGGGGTTAGGCATCAAACCCCTTTGTCAACAGTGAAAGTGTGAGCTAAATCTCATTTCCGAAACATTGATCCTAATTACCGAAATGGCATTTTCATTACCGTCTTTTTTACAAATTAAGTAATAATTAGATAATCATATTTTGTTTTAAAATGTATATACATATTAAACAACACTACTTATTTAAGGTCTGCTACATAACAAATGTTTATGTTATCTTTTAGTAAAACAATTAAATAAAATAAATTGTAAATCATCACGTATGTTTCGGTAAAGAGAGAAAATAAGAAAATTACAAAAAATAATAAATATGAAAAGTAATCTCTCCAGAGTTTTATATAGCTTTGAGCATGAGTAATAAGAGTCTACTTTAACATTAGCCAAAAATATACATTTTTAACCATATATTTAAGGTAATGTCATGTTGCGGTAATGATAATTGTTTATGGACTTCATCTAAAAATGTAAATAATTATATAGTAAATATTTTTTTAAATCTTCTAAAAATAATGGTTATAGTAAGTTCAGACCTTAATCTTATATGTGCAAAAAGAAAATTGGCTTCAAGGGCATTTTAAAAATTCTGATGCTGGACACCTTCTAAATCTGGATTTCGTGAGAATCACCCAGGTATACATATGTGTATGTTTATGTTTGTTTGTTTGTTTGTTTGTTTGTTTTACAGAGACCAAATTGAGGAGAATTGTGAAAAGGCCATGGAGCCCAAATGAAGTGAATGCTGTCATGAAACATTTCAGAGTCCACATTTCAAAGGGACACCTTGCAACAAAGGCAGAGTGTGAGCAGTGCAAGGCTGCAGAGGACCCTGTTCTGAGAGAAAGAACGGCCCAAAATATAAGGGATTTCGTGAGGAACCGAGGTTTGACAAAAGGTGGGGGTGTTGTGGTTTGAGATTTTGCGGTGATTGGTTGGAACTGTCGGTGATTGGTTGGAACACTGTTTATTTTGGTTTTGAGTGGTTGGTGAAACCCATTGTTTTTGTGTGCAGATCTCAGAGACGCGTTTTTTTGGCGGCATGCTTATGGGGCGGGAAGCTAGCGGATCAATTAGATGAATGTGATCATTTATGTTTCGGCCTTTTTTGGGCCTGAAATCGCTGATACAACCTTTAATGTCTGTGGGTTTTGTTCTCTAAAGTGTTGCTGGGCCAGAAGAGTGTTCAAGACATCCTTTTATTTACTTTTATTAAAACACTGTTTTGAAAGAAATGTACAAATACATGCATTTACTGGAAGGCAATTTAATTTGGTTTTATTTCCAGTGTGTTGCTGAGGTCATTTTGAGGCACACTCCCTCATGCACTTTAGTCCCATAATGGTTAGAGATGCACCGATTAGATACCGATTTTAGCCGATTCCGATTTCATTTTTTCTAACCACTTTACAGCACACACAAATATTTATTTTCTATATGTTTTTTTTATAAAACACCATATACTTCTACCCAAACTGAATAATAAAAACAAGTTTAAATGGGTGAATTTTCTATAAATATTTTTGAGTCTTCTTCATTTTCTTTTCTGACATAGCCTACTCCAGTTCTTGTTAAAACACACTAGACATGCAAATTCTGTGCATTTTGGGCACTTTTTGTGTGAAATCATATTTATTTTGCCCATCAAAAAAGTGTGCTTTCACTTTAATTGAGTGTGAGCAGCGCAGAAAAAATAGACTCGAAACCGAACGCCGAAACCACTTCACTGCTGCTCACGCGACGCTACTGCTTGACGCTCACGCTCTGCTCCCGCTCCCGGTGTGATGCACTCACTGATTAACATGCACGCCGAAAAAAATACGTGCCTCTCACGCTTGCGGTGTGAAACGGCCGTAATTCACGAGGTTTTCTACATGTGCGTTCCGTGTGCACGTGTGATGCTGATGTTCAGCGATGTTAATCATGCGGCGCCCGAGTGCGTTTGACCGGTATAAAATCGGCATATGTCAGACTGACCGGCCGATCGCCGATCATGGCCGATCACGTGAAAATCGGCCAATTCCGGTCCCAAGCCGATCAATCGGTGCATCTCTAATAATGGCCTTATTAGATCTGTTGTTAAGCCTTTTTTTTACCATTTGCAAAATAAAAATTGCCCTTTCAGTTTAATTTTGTTAGTTTTTATTGGCTGTCTAGTTGCATTTCTTCATCTAATTGCCCTTTAACTAGTCTTCTATGAAGTGTAAAACTTGCAGATCTTTGATCACTGAATTTTCTCCAACCAGGTTCATTTTGCACCACATGTGTATATGTTGGTTGATATAGCAACAGCACATTGTAGCACTATTTCCTTAGGTGTGCGTATTACTTTTACAGGTTTAGGGGCAGCAAAAAGATGCACAATCATTTGTGAATTCACTCTTTAATGTAGAATAGTTGATTTGGTTTAGTATGGTTAACTCTAATACAGGTACTCCTGCTATGTGTGGAGTTAATAGTGATGTCCTTTTAAACCCAGTTTGTCCTCATAATCAAGGGTTAGTCAGGTGTTTGTGTGTGTTTGAGAGTGTGTGTGAGAGGTCCAGTTAAACCCAAAATGTCCTCATAATCAAGGGTTAGTCAGGTGTTTGTGTGTGTTTGAGAGTGTGTGTGAGTGAGGTCCAGTTAAACCCAAAATGTCCTCATAATCAAGGGTTAGTCAGGTGTTTGTGTGTGTTTGAGAGTGTGTGTGAGTGAGGTCCAGTTAAACCCAAAATGTCCTCATAATCAAGGGTTAGTTAGGGGTTGTGTGTGTGTATGCATGATTCATATGGTTACTGATGTCCAGTTAAACCCAAATGGTCAGCAATGTTCATTTAGATACTAATACCAAGTCTTGAACAATCTTCTCTTTTCACATTAACAAAACCCAAACCCAATCAACTGGAAATATTTAGCTTTATTCAAAACTATCTTTAGACAAAACTTCTTAAAATCTAATGAATAAATTAAGACTGACATTCAAGGTTCAATTATGGAAAATACTTGTGGGTGAATGCATTTGTCAGTGATGGTTAAATAGTAAACTCTCCTTTTGGTTTTTTAATTTCTTAATTTTTAAAGCTAAAATATTTCCGTATTTCACTTTCCCTCTTCTCTTTTTGCTCTTCACTCACTTCACACCTGCTAAATCTCACATTACAAACTCAGGTTAGTTTTCTGAAATCTCTCTTAAAGTTTAAGCCAGGTTGAACAATTGCTGATAATTTCTTGTTTTGTTTTTCTATATGCTGGTATTGAAACAAACTTGTTGATGTGGCACTATCATGGGTAAAGTTAGTCCAGGTTATACCAGGTTAGTCCTCATAATTAAGGGTCAGGTGTGTGAGTGTATGTATGTGAGTGATGTCCAGATAAACCAGGGTAGTCCTCATAAATCATAATTCAATCAGGAAACGCCCACTCCTGCCCTGTCCTTACAGTGCTTTAGTTTGTCAGGTCTTCATATTACCAGACTGTTTCATTAGAATTAAATTCTGAGCAGTCAGATTTTTACCCCATGCCATAAGGAGCAGTTTAATATTTCTTATTAATCTCTATGACAAAGGGAAAGGTGGGTCCCCATAAACCAGGATGGAACTTTTTAGGGGAAAAAGTCTTTATAAACCACCCGTACCAGTATGTGTGTGTGTGTGTGTATACATAATTAAATCGCAATTTTAACCAGAAAAATCTACAATGTATGCAATGTATGTATGAAGTCGAGCAGCCACATATCAGCATGTTCACAGGTGTTTATTTTTTATTTAATTTTTTACAAGTACCTGATGCCACGGATGAGTCCTGCTGACTTCAACATTCACAGGAGACTCTGTGAGTTCATTTTAACATGAACATGGTAAAATGAAAAATCAAACACCTTGGAAATGACAGGTATGTACTATGTTTCAGAAATGACACAAAGGTGTGTGACTGTTCAAGCCTCTGTCTTTAGATCATCGTGTTTACGAATGTGCTTTTTTGTCCTTTGTTGTGCATCTTTGGATTATGTTGTGTTGTAAATAAATCCAAACAATCTAAAAGCCATTATTTTTTAAATCTCCTCATTCTTTGTGCAAGGCTCCACATAATGATAGGGCCTGATAGCACCTAATAGGGCCATTATGGGAGGGTCTTTGTCTTTCTCAGGTGTAAAATGCATTCATATTAATGAGAGATCACGCCCCTTCGCATAAAGCTTTCTCACACAAAACACGTCATACAAATTTTAAAAGACTTTATTGACTTATCTGAATGAGTAGTCAGGATGATTTTCACATAGTTTTGGAGCAAATATTCTAGGCTACGTGATACAATTTTCAAAAGTCTTGTGAAGAAATAATCAATATGTGTTTCATGACCTTATTTCAGTGACAATTCTTTTTAGTTTTCACAAACCACGCATAAACGTCATTATCACAAAACTACAAACTTTTACCTACATGCTGCTGACATATTATTGTAGCAGAGTTTGTGCTGAATACAGTGTAATAAGACTTTAGCCATGAAAATGTCACAATTAACAGAAATAAGCACAAATGTCAGAGCATGTCAGAACACCTCCAGGACCCAGAAAACACCTCAGACCCCAGAGGGTTAAGTGATGGTCATATTTCCTATATTCACTGTAAAGCCAAGCTTCTAAGCTTTAAAACGACGCCTATTTTGTATTGGTTGTCTCGATAATACAGTAAAGCCCCTGCTTCGGATTTAAGAGGTTATGTATAACGGTTAATAGATTAATTGATCGCTAATTTAAAAAATGATAGATTATGGGATGTAAACTGACATTCCTAGCGATTACTAAATCACTAAGGCTGTGATTTATTTTAATAAATATAAGCGCTGCGTTTTTAAAAGTGAAGCACGGCACTGTGTTCACATCGGCAGTTCATGATCCACCTGTCCTTTGTAAATGCTTTAACATGCATTTGGGAACGCAACATGAGCCAGCAATTTGTAAAGTTGTAATAAAATTAAGTTAAGAAGTAATTTTTCTTAAATACATGTTTTTTTATATTTAGTACTTTTAATATTTTTATTTATTATTTTCAGCCACATTGATATATAAATCAAAAAAATTGTGCAGCCATTCAAACAAGGACATCAAACCTGTTTGCTTTTTTTTGTTAAGTTTACTTTTGTAATCCCATTTTGTCATTTTTTATTTTTTTCATCAAATCTTGCAGCTCTGCTCCAAAGACAAGTTAGTTGTGCATATCGATGCAATAGCAAATCAGAGTTGTTTAAATTAGTCTATACCTACAGTATCAGCAGGACTTGACATTAACACCCGCCAACCCACCAAATGCGGGTGGATTTTAGCAGTGGCATGTAACATAGTCACTCCTACTAGCCACTTTGGTGGGTTTAATTTTATATATAATATATACATTTTTCAATTGCAGTCTTTTAAAAGGCATCTGAAATAATAAATTGAGAGCAATGTTGTCAAAAATATAGTTTTTTTGATACTGAAATATCTGAAATTCTTCCAATACTCATTTTCAGCAGAATAGATACACGATACCAGCTGCGCTTTCATGCTCTCTCATCTCTTCGATAGCGAGTTCACACACAAATGTGCCACCCCTCACTCACTCTTTTCATTTGCTCCGGATGAATATTGTTGCTGTTACAGGGGATAAATTTCAGCGTGAGATTGCGCGTATTGTCCATAATTTTACTCATTCCCTCCCTTGCACGAGCATAAAGCTGCCTCTCAGAACTAAATTGAGTTGTTCTTCCCAGATTATAGTGCTTAAACAGTCAAATACACACAAAGTAATGTCAAAATGCCGGTCTTGACGAGTATTCACGTAAACACAGTCAGCTACGTTTTAACACATCTGTAAAAGTATAATGGCTCTTTGCGTCATGTCTTAAAGTGACAGCAGCCAAATTATGAGATAGTAAAAAGATCTATATGGCAGTTATTCCCCATGGTATCGATGTCAAAATTGTGGACAGTGAAAATGCTGAGTAGCTAGTAGTGCTGCCCGATTAATCATATCACAATCGCAATGTCAAGCCTATGCGATTATATGACGCAAAATGGGATTTTATGAAACAAATAAAGGCATGTGGGGACATGACAACCCATTCTCTCTAAGAGCTGTTTGTCCAATTTCTACACCGCTAATAAAAAGAAGACCAGTCAGTTTCAGTTTAGGCAGTGGCACGTGTGCCGAATGGTAACGTCGTGACTAGAGCCCGACCGATATATCGGCAAGCCGATATTATCGGCCGATATTAGGCATTTTCATAACTATCGGTATCGGCATTTATAATGGCCGATAAATGAATATTAAAAAAAAATCCGGCGTGCGGTGATTCATGTAAGGGTGGCGCTGCCAATAAAGCACCTAAAAGCTGTCACAATGAACTTGCAAAAGCAATGATATGAATACATCAAATATAGCAAGGAGCTCAAATATAGCAACATTTTAATTGTTTATTAATAACAAGTGTTTTCAGTCATTGTGGGCTGCAAAGATGAAGTTGAGGATGCGGACTCGCGATCTTTGAACGCGCCAGAGAGAAATGTACATTTCAGAAGGATTACATAAGCAGAGAGCAATTTGTCTTTCGTTTTGATTTGTTCTGTTTAAAAGTAGACATTTCAATAGATATATTTCTCAGGTCTATACGCTGAGTTTCGGTTAATTTATGAGACGAGTTGCAGTTCACTCGCCGGCACCTCCGTTTCGAGATTATCTACTGGGTGTTATATTTACTTCTTATTTATTAAATCCAGGCATTTGGTTGATGAAACATTGATTAAAATTAAGATATAATTAATACAAAACGAAATTGACTTTAATGAAAGGCTTTGTGCTTTCTGTTCGAGGTCTATGTGAAAGTTTTAAAGCACTTTAGTGCCGCTTTCGGAGCTTGTCACGTCCATTTTTTTCTCATAAATGCGAACACGAAAAATAAAATAAAATGAATATTATATGTTCTGTTGAGAGCCAACCCTTCTTCATCCAGTGGGTAGTAGACTATTACTTTTGATTTACGCAGTGCAATTCACTGAATTGATTTCTCTGCTGCCAGCCTCTGTCACGTATTGTGTGAGCTTGTGACTATTGCAAGCACGCAGCTGAGAAGTCCTGATTATATTGTCTGCTATATTTACTTCTTGTTTATTAAATCCAAGCAATTGATTTATTAAACATTGATTAAAATGCGTGGCGCGAGCGACAAATCTCCGACAGTAAACTGATGGCCCATTCTGCTCTGTAATGGGTGCTTTTCCGCGTCTCGGGTAAACAGCTGTTGCGACTCACGCGAGCAATAACGGCCGCGTCCGGTGTGTAGACACAGTGTTAAAGCTCATTCTGCCTATAACGCTACGTTACAACATCAAGCAATATTCCAATAATTTATATAATTGTAACACTTTATATAGGGCCATTTTGCATTAAGAGTAGCCTAGTTTCACGTTTAGTAGGTACATTTTGCTTACTAATTTAAAATAGTATAAAAGTCTGTACATTATGTAATTAAAAACGTTTTCATTATGATATTATACATTTTACTTTAGTAAAAAGATTTGAGTTCTTCCTCCACTGGTAGAGATTAGAGGAATTAAAACTAAAAATAGAAAATAATGTCAGTGACACTTTTGATATATTTATTGATACAATTTGTTTTATATAACGTGAGTAAATTAAAAGACAAAGTCGTTAGTGAAGATTATGCAACAGTATTTAGAATATAATATAATATAACATGCAATGCAAATTAGTTTGGTTACAGCTCAAATGTATCATTCTCATTCTATCATTCACCCTGCCTCCATTACATATCTTTGTCACACAAGTGACGATCTCACTGATCATTGTATGGTAACGTGCATATTACGTACTGCTGAAATTTGCCATGTTGCGCCACGTTATCGACCAGGCAGAACAATCGTTCCAACCACTATAGATAGATTCACAAATAGCTTACCTGATCTATCTCAGCTGCTCAGTGAACCCCAACAAACAGATGATCTAGAGGAAATGACTAGCAGTTTGAGCACCATTTTCTCTAGTACATTAGATATTGTTGCACCAATTAGATTAAAAAAGGTTAGAGAGAAAACTAAAGCACCATGGTACAATAGTACTACACATGTTATCAAGAGAGAAACTCGTAACTTAAGAGCGTAAATGGAAACAAACTAATTTAGAGGTCTTTAGAATCGCGTGGAAAGACAGTATGTCACGTTATAAAAAGGCTCTAAAAGCAGCCAGGGCTGAGCATCTCCGCAAACTAATAGAAAATAACCAAAATAATCCAAGGTTTTTATTTAACACCGTGGCTAGACTAACAAATAAACAGACATCACCAGAGCAAAATATTCCGTTACAGTATAGTTGTAATGATTTTATGAATTACTTCAATGAGAAAATAGAAAGCATCCGAAATACAATTGTAAATGTACAATCCTCTATGGTGTCTTATGATTCAGCCACAATTATCGCCCCTAAAGAACAACTACACCGCTTTACAACTATAGGACAGGAAGAGCTAAATAAACTTATCTTTGCAGCGAAACCAACAACATGTTTATTAGACCCAATACCCACTAAACTACTGAAAGAAGTGTTACCTGTAGTGGAAGAGCCTCTTCTCAATATTATTAACTCTTCTTTATCTTTAGGTCATGTTCCAAAAATATTTAAGCTGGCAGTAATAAAACCTATTATTAAGAAACCGCAACTAGATCAAAATAACTTAGCAAATTACAGACCCATTTCAAATCTTCCATTTATATCTAAAATACTAGAAAAAATTGTGTCCGCTCAATTGTGCTCTTTCTTGCAAGAAAATGATACCTATGAAAAATTTCAGTCAGGATTCAGACCGCATCATAGCACAGAAACTGCGCTAGTTAAAATTACAAATGATTTACTCTAAGCTTCTGACCAAGGCTGTATCTCAATACTAGTTCTACTCGATCTTAGCGCTGCGTTCGACACTATAGATCATAAAATACTCTTGGATCGACTACAAAACTACACTGGTGTTCAGGGACAGGCATTGAGCTGGTTTAGATCGTACTTATCAGACCGTTACCATTTTGTCTGTTTAAATGGTGAAAAATCGAAGATAACGTCAGTAGACTATGGAGTGGCGCAAGGATCGGTGTTAGGCCCTCTGCTATTCTCAATATATATGCTGCCACTGGGTAATATTATAAGAAAACATGGAATTAATTTCCACTGTTATGCTGATGACACTCAATTATATATTTCATCAAGACCAGATGAAAACACTAACTTATCTAAATTGACAGAGTGTCTTAAAGATATAAAATGCTGGATGACGTGTAATTTCCTGCTATTAAATTCAGATAAAACGGAGGTATTACTTATTGGTCCAAAAAACTACCCACAAAACCTCGTACAATACAACTTTAATTTAGAAGGATGTCCAGTTACTTTATCCACTACAGTAAAAGACCTGGGTGTTATACTAGACCGCAACTTGTCTTTCGAAAATCATATTTCATATGTTACAAGAACAGCCTTTTTTCACCTTAGAAATATTGCTAAGCTACGTAACATGCTATCTGTTTCTGATGCAGAAAAGTTAGTTCATGCATTCATGACCTCAAGACTAGATTACTGTAACGCTTTATTAGCTGGTTGTCCTACATCCTCAATAAACAAGCTACAGTTAGTGCAAAATGCAGCTGCTAGAGTTCTCACTAGGTCAAGAAAATATGATCATATAACACCAATTTTATCATCTCTGCACTGGTTACCTATTAAGTTCCGTATCAATTACAAAGTACTATTACTGACCTATAAAGCCCTAAATGGTCTAGCTCCTGTATATTTAATGGACCTTCTATCGCCCTACAATCCATCGCGTTCTTTAAGATCCCTAAATTCGAGGCTTCTGGTCATTCCTAGGATATCCAGATCCACTAAAGGAGGGAGGGCGTTCTCGCATTTCGCTCCTAAACTCTGGAATAGCCTTCCTGATACTGTTCGTTGCTCAGACTCGCTCTCCCAGTTCAAAACTAGATTAAAGACGCATCTCTTCAGCCAAGCATTCCCATCTGCTATATTTATTCTGTTTAAATACTGTGTATTTTATATACAGTACCCATCAAACGTTTGTACACACCAATAGGAAAGTGTGTCCAAACTTTTGACTGGTACTGTAATATAATACACATAAATAATATTGCTACTGTACACATAAATAATATCGGCCGATATATCGGTATCAGGGTTTTTTTTTATCGGTATCGGCATCGGCCCCCAAAAATCCATATCGGTCGGGCTCTAGTCGTGACTTTCTCCGGTGTGCAGCACGGAGAACAGGTGAAGATGATGCCTAACAGACGGACATTGAACTGGTGGCAAGAAAAAAAATGTACCTCTGTTATATGGCGATATATAGATATTTTGGCTATAAGATAACCGACACTGAGCAGAGAGAGCAGGCCTGCCAAGACTCACGCAATAAGACACTTTTCACAGGCTCTCACGCCACACTAGGGCTGGGCGGTATATTGAGTTTGTACAATATATCGATATTTTTTATCCCCACGATATGGAATGAGGCAATACCGTTTATATCGATACAGTAGTTTGATACAAGCAAATCTGAAAAATAGCGGAGGACGTAGTGTGAGCTCCTGCAGTGAAAGTACATGGTAGCCTACAATTTGTGCTAAACATGACACAAGCTTATATTAAGCGCTTTAAAATAACTGGTAAGATATAGTTAACAAGTTTAAAGCAGCTTGCCCTGTCAGATGCTCTGACAGAGACTGTTGCTGACTGACAGATAAATACTTGCGCTGTTTAATGCGTTTGAGACGTGGTGCTTTCCTCAGTGCTTAACTTACATTTCACAGGTATATTCTCCATCTGTAAATGTTAGAAAATCAAACAAATATGTCCATTTCACTGTCAGGAGAGGACGAGCTTCTGCAAGTGAATCTCCGATAAAATTCAAGCTTCCGTTAATGAGCGCCGCCGCGCGCATGCGCGCCAAACAGACAAGCACAATAGAATAGTAGCGCAACAATTCTGACTAAAATATACATAGGCTATTGCTAAAATATTTGTTGTTGGAGACAATAAATGTGCCATATGTGGAATTTTAAACCTACAAGTATATTTTTATGAAAGTGACCATTATAATGGGGTAATCAAATGCAGGCTTTTTTTTTTTTTAATAAATACAGATTTTCTTTATCCAAATAGAAAAACGTAGAATGTACCGAGATATATATCATATATCGCCATTTAACCAAAAAATCCCGAGATATGATTTTTTGGCCATATCGCCCAGCCCTACGCCACACATCCATTTTTTCACGCAGAGAAAAAAAAATCACGAAAAAAAGAGGACAGTGACACCGACAGACTAGACAGAGCAGGTTACTTTTGGTAGGAACAAATTCTGAGCTTTCAGATTCTGTCAATTTTATTACGAAATTCAAACAATAGAGTTTTGGCGCTTGTAAATGTGACTTGACAGATCGTGGTCGTGAACCGAATATCTCTAACTCTTTACTAGTTAATAGTAAATAAACACGAATGAACAATAGGTGTGTTGAAAGAGACAGTACAACTTACTTAAATGTTTATGCCTCATACATAATATCAATCAATCAGTGTTTTTTTAACCGCGGAAAGAGGTCAATAAAACAGCTGGAGAACAATGTCATATAACATTACATTTACCTCAGGAAAGCCATTTGATAGCACGTTAGTTGGCTAGACAAATTATACATGGGGTGTTTATGGCGCATGGGGTGTTGATGGCGCAATGGATAAGACACATGCCTTTGATGTGAGAGACCCGGGTTCGAATCCACTGTGAGACACCAATGTGTCCCTGAGCAAGACACTTAACCCCTAGTTGCTCCAGAGGCGTGCGACCTCTGACATACATAGCAATTGTAAGTCGCTTTGGATAAAACAGCTAAATGAATAAATGTGTAAATGTGTATACATAGAGGAATATTTTGCTAAATATGTGCACTATATTAAATATTTATTATATTTTTACTTATATCATTAAAATATTGTAACGTTGTTATTATAGCCTAGTAAAAACCACATTATATTTCATTTGAATTGTTATTTTTAACCTTTAATAATACCAGCTGACAGGGTCTCTGTATGTTTACAAGTTTAGCCTGTCTGCCTCTGTATTTAAGCCCTGTGCCTAGTTTCAGTCTTTGTCAGTTCTTAATGTTGTTTGTTCTGTTCCCGAGTCTTGTTCCTGAGTCTGAGTCTATATTTGAGTAGTTTTGAGTTTATTTAATAAAAGAATGCTGCACGTGGATCCTGCTTCCTCCTCTGCTTCAACCAACCATGACAGATGCTAGTTTGAGTTGAGAAATACACATTACAGCATTATCACTAATCTGTGTGTGCATTTTCAAGTTGACTCATGAAACCATTTGTTTATTATATCGCAATCGTAATATTGACCTCAATAATCGCAAAATGACAGTTTCCCCAAACCGTGCAGCCCTAGTGGCTACAGTAGGAAATTTGGAAAACCACTAGCTGGGTAGCAAAAAAGTTAAAGGAATAGTTCACTTAAAAATGAAAATTCTGTCATCATTTACTCACCCTCAAGTTGTTTCAAACCTGTATGAATTTCTTTCTTCTGTTAAACACAAAATAAGATAATTTGAAGAATGTCGGTAACCAGTTTTTTAAGAGAACTATTCCTTTAATGTCAAGCCCTCCCTATCAGTAATAAATCATGTTTTTTGTCATTACCATGCAGCCCTACTTCAATGTTTTAATTGTAAATTTCACAATTTAACTAAATTTAAATCAGTTAAATTTAACTGAGAAAGTTCACACAAGTGTTTACCATTTTGAGGAATAGGACATTAACCTTTTTGTTACTTCTCATCTGATGTCACAGACCTGCCTGTTCCTGTCTGTCCTGCTCTCTTTATTGTAAGTTAAATTGATCAGAGCACTGAGACTATCACCTTTTGTCTTTATGCACTGCCTGGCCATTAAGCTCTATGATAATGTGAAGGTATCGGTGAAGAGTCTGGCTGATTGGATTAGGATATTTACATTACACTGTTATGCTGATTGGATTAGGATTGGTAACACTCTCAGTCTAGGGCACGTTCCTAAACTTTAGTCAGACTTGGGTAAGATTTTAGACTTGGTGACTACAGCGATGCCACAGCAATAAAGAACTCTGCTTAAAAGATACAACCCCAAGTCTCCTGGTCTTCGCTTCTGAGTTTTTCTACACTTAAGAAGAATAAAGTTTACAACAACATGAATGATGACACTAACTAGGGATGCAACGATACCATTTTTTCAGAATCGATCCGATCCGAAAAATTCTGAGTATCGGCCGATACCGATCCGATACCGATACCAGTGCAGTTTTTTTTTTTAAATCAAGTAGAATTTCTATAACTCTGCGTTGAACTGATAATCACTATTTTGTGTGTTAAACACAATCTACTTAATACAGACAACTTCATTATCCGGTTGTTAAGTCGTGACGTAACAACTCTCCGATAATACTGTTTCCGGATCCAAAGGCCGGGTCCTCTCTACCTACCTACCGCTTTCGCCCGAGTTTTAACGTGTTCCTGTGTTGTCGGAGTAGATCGGAGTTAAAAAAACAAGTGACATTCAACTGTCATTCTACCACTTTCCCTGTGACGAGAAAGATAAGAGTAAAATGGCTGCAGTTGATAAGGTAAGTTACAAATCTTAAACGAATGAAGAAACTTTGGCGCCAGTGGGTGCTATCCCTTAATCCCTAGTAACACCCACTGGCACTGAAGCGAAAAAAGCCCTTTAAGAAAAGGGTTTATTTAGTCTAGGATCTGGAGTGGACGAGCGGAGCGCTTGGGCCCGGAAGAGGCTAAACGTCACGCGTGACGTCAGACTTAACAACCGAATAAAGAAAATCAACAACAAAAAATATATATGATGATAATCTGACATAAATGCTATTATAAACTAGATTAGTGGATAATTCAGCAGTAAAATTTAGTCTAGGAAAATCACAATAATTGTATAAAATCTGAACATTTAATGAAAAAAAAAAAACGTTTAGTGGGGAAAAAATTAGAGACATTAAGTGTAACACTAAATCTGGTAAAACTCTGAACATTGCTCTTCGTATTGTTGTAAAATACATTCATGAAAAACAAGATAACAAAAATCTAAAATATCAATTATTTTATATATAGCCTACTATATATATATATATTTTTTTTAAATACATTTTTTAAATGTATAGCACAGCTGTTTAATGAGGTAGCAACATGATAGATAGGACAGAACAATAACTGCTAGGGGTCGACCGATTATCGGCGCCGATATTGAGCATTTTTATGGTTATCGGTATCGGCCATTTTCAAAACCGATTTGCCGATAAAATAATTTTATTTTGAAATGCGCTATATTTGGCTCTAACGCAGCCACCTCTGTCGGAACTCACCACTCTGTAGACTAGACCAATGTCCCGCACATCTGATTTGTTGGGAGTCACGAGTCCGGCCAATCAGCGCGAAAGCTGAGGCACTGAAAGTGTTGCACTCTCACACCGAGAGCACTCGCTGACTGGAGCTGCTTCACTGATCACGCATCAGTCTCTCAAAGTTAAGACAGCAGCAGACTTTGCTGAAGTAGCAATACTTTACTACACTGAAGTTGCAAAACACCTCAATATAACAGGGTCCTGTGATTTCCGCGATGCAGAAAACACGGAAGGAATCGCGGAATCCAGTCATAAAAACGGAATTTACTGTATAAAGCGGATCGTCACGGAATTTGTCAACTTCTTGATGAATTAATAAAAGAACAGGTCAGTACAAATCAAATCGGATGTCAAACCGCAAACCGTTATTTACAGTGTTTCCCCTTCAATGTATTTAGCAGCGGCGCAGCGCCGCCACTGGATTTTCAGCGCCGCTGCAAAATCTTCACATGATCAGTAATATCACGACATTCACTTACACACCTAAAAACCCTGAGACAAGGCGACCGCCGGCGCTGCTAATGCGGTGGCTCTGAATCCACTTGTTGACAAGAAAGGAGAAAAGAGCCACATATGGAAATATTTTCGATTTTCGATTTTCGAATATTTTCCGCCTCTGTTCATGGTTTCATAGCACGGGAGAGCAAGCGCTTTTGGAAAGGAGAAAGCGGCGCTCTCCATGAGGACGAGGAAGTATCAGCAAAGAATGAATTGATTTCTAGCCCTTGCATTAGCTTTACTACTAGATATGGAGATGAGAAATAAAAATCCGCCCTGTACAGCTATGATCAGCTGTTCGGAGCTTTCGATGTTGTTACGGAAAGGCCGAAGCTGATCGGTTGGTTTTTGTCACGATGTTTTCATCTCGCCCACGCGCGTCTAGAATTGAAATAACGAATTTGCGCGCAAAAAACGTGATATGTGAACGGTGCCTAAAGTGGACTCGGGTGCGGTTGTATCGGGGTAGTTTTACAAGTAGGAGTACATGAGCACAGTATCGGACCGACACCCGAGTACTGTTTATGCTGTTTATTAGTCCATCAGAAAAGCAGTTCTAGGCTTATTCTTGGCTGGATAACTCTTAGCAGGTTTAAAAAGCATTTTAAAATTAAATATGAACACAGTTTTGGATTAAATAAAAGTACAGTCAAGTCAAATAAAACATGTTTTATCTCCTGTATTGTTGTATCTAACATCAACACATTGAGTGAACAATATATTTTTACAACATGAATTAATGTTTGTGAATGTTATTTAATACAAACACTTGATTGTTCATGTTTGTTCACTTCATTAATTTTGCATTAAATAATGTTAACATAAAACTTTTGATTTTAAAAATGTTAGAAAAATTAAGTGCTCACAGATTGGGTGTGGCCTTTGCCATTAAGATAAAATTTTCAATAAATTCTAAATAATCTTTTTCTGGGTTGTGCCATTTCATTTTCCCCCTATCAATATCTACCTTATAGCTGAAATTTAACACAAAACAAAAACGTGAAAAATCCTGTCTAAAATTATAAAATGAAGATTTCTGTTTGTGACCAGTTCAAGGTACGTGCTGCAATAATCATGCCTTGAATCTGTTGATGGTATGTCATATTTGTATGTCTCAAAATGTCCATTTCAATCCACAAAACTTGCCAAAAGTCATGGTTTAAAGGGGAAATGAAGCAGTCAGTCAAGTTTACATGATTTACAAGATGGATTTCCACTATAATCAAAAATTATATAAGAAACATGAGAAATGTTAACATATAAAAGAAACACCGTTATATCTTTCGAGGCAAGGGCGCCACCATTGTGCAGTATTATAACCGGTGACGTAACGGGGTGGGTTTGCTCTGGGCTGAGTTCAGTAAAATACAGTGAAAGATGCATGTAAGCTGGTTGAACCAACGAACAACAAACGTTAGGTACAGTCATTGTTAGCTAACAGCTGTAAGCATGAACTAGCTAACGCTAACTTAGTGTTTAGCTAGTGAACTTTATTAGTACCATACAAAAAGACAACGCCTAACGTTAACAAACTGCACATGGAAACATTGTTCGCGATGTCTGCCATCATATTCCTGTCTCTTGTCAACACCATGGTTTCAATTCATGGTCAAGATCAGCGTCTTGACAGCAGATGGATCGTGCTATCGTGGCGTAATAATCTGTTTGGTTGTCATGTATTAGCCTACTTACCTGAATGAAATGAAATCGAATGTATCGTCCTATGGAATCATTCATTCACAGACAGCATACGAAGATGTTCAACTAATAAAGATCTTCATCGCTGGCAAACAATATAGATTTGCAGATGTGCTTTCACTAGACTGTACTGTACTGTAGGTCCACGGCCACTTCATCCAACGCTCTTGATGTTCTTAAATCTTCCTGTTACGACTCCGAGTCGAGTGTGAATTGAAAGCGCTTCAGTGATTCAGTGCGTGCAGGAAACCGAACAGATCATTCAAACTGATTCGCGAACCGATTTAGACAGATCTCCCAAATCTCGTTATATGCAGGGCCATACAAATTATGGTGTTATGGTGTATTAGGTGTAGCTCATACCTGTCAACACTACCGTTTTCCCCAGGAGTCTCCCGTATTTCACATCCATCTCCAGCCCCCTTCCCGTTTTGTTATTTCTCCCGTGAAACTCCCGTAATTTGTATGGCCCAGATCTCGTTATATGCAGGGATGCAAACAGCGCACTTTATTTTAATGCAAACATGTATATAAATGCGAATGAGTTTTCCAAGCGCGCTGTATCTTTTTTATGGGCATGATGAGCGATGCTCAATTTACAAATGAATCACTCTTTTTTTTTAGTCGATTCTGTTCAAAGACTTCATCAAACATGTTGGCAGATCTGTCTAAATCGGTTCGCGAATCAGTTTAAATGATCTGTTCGGTTTCCTGCACGCACTGAAGCGTTTTCAATTCACACTCGACTCGGAGTTGTAACAGGAAGATTCGTATGCTGTCTGTGAATGAATGATTCCACAGGTCGATACATTCGATTTCATTTTATTCAGGTAAGTAATACATTTTACAACCAAACAGATTATTACGCCACGATAGCACAATCCATTTGCTGTCAAGACACTGATCTTGACCATGTATTGCAACCATGGTGTTGACAAGAGACAGGAATATGATGGCAGACATCGCGAACAATGTTTCCATGTGCAGTTTGTTAACGTAAGACGTCGTCTTTTTGTCTGGTAGCCTACTAATAAAGTTCACTAGCTAAACACTAAGTTAGCCTTAGCTAGTTCATGCTTACAGCTGTTAGCTAACAATGACTGTATCTAACGTTAGTTGCTCGCTGGTTCAACCAGCTTACATGCATCTTTCACTGTATTTTACTGAACTCAGCCCAGAGCAAACCCACCCCGTGACGTCACCGGTTATAATACAGCACAATGGTGGCGCCCTTGCCCTAAAAGATATAACGGTGTTTCTTTTATATGTTAACATTTGTCATGTTTCTTATATAATTTTTGATTATAGCAGACATCCATCTTGTAAATCATGTAAACTTGACTGACTGCTTCATTTCCCCTTTAAGGGGTTATTAAAAAAAAAAAAAAAATCTTCCGGAGGTACATGCCCCCGGACCCCCGCGCGCGACTTGGTAACATCCTCCGGCACGTGACAGCACCGCTGCTGGAAAAATTTCTAGGGGAAACACTGATTTAAATATGAATCCTGCGTGTCTCTAAATGAATGGCGCAGACGCGTGATCATTACCACACACACACAGGAGCACGCGTGACGCTTGCGCTGTTTTCAGCCTCAGCCGCATCATTATATGAGGACATGATTGCATAAACATCATCTCCAGAGCCGCTTAGTCACTTCATGAGCTTTTTAATGCTTCAACTGAGAAAAGTTATCGTCATATCCATAGGGTCATATCATAAACACACAGAAACTCAAAGATCTCAACGGCAACCCGTCAAAATAAAAGTTTGGTTTTTCATAGGGCCCTAAAAATGTAATTTGTGTTAAACTGTAAATAAATTGAATTGTTTGATAATTTCAATTAATTAGAAATGCTTTTTTATTACTAAAATTAAATTTTACCATTAAAATAGTCTTTAAGTTTTACAAAATGTTTACAGAATGCTGCTGGGTGCTCCCTGAATTTTTTTTATAGTTATTATTATTAATAATGTTATTAATAATGTTATTATCAACAGTTCTCAGATTTAAAGATATGTTTAAAATCATTTAAAGAAAGTTTTTGTAAAAACCCTTATTCTTAATTGTTATTCTTAATTTTGACATTAACTTACATTTTTACACCAGACATAGGCTATATCGGTTCAAAATATCGGTTATCGGTCTACTTGATCTGTAATAATCGGTATCGGCATCGGCCCTGAAAATCACATATCGGTCGACCCCTAATAACTGCTATTAATAATCTTTCATTGCATCACTGTATTATGATATGAAAGTCTCCAATATAGTGCGGCTCAAAGCGCTTATGCGCATCCCGAGCGCAGAATGGTGCCCTTGAAGCAACATGAGTCACAGCGCGCAGCGCGTCGAGTCCGCATTGAAAAGTTTAAAGCACAAAGAAAATATAAATGAATGCGTAGTCTATTATACAGTATCTATCTATGCAATATTTTTTCAGCATTTTCTTTTAACAGTTTTAAATTTCAGTAACTGTGCACGTGAAGAACAAAGTGCTCTGACTTTACTGCAGTGTTGTGATCTAGACACCCGGTAGAAAGTAACATGATTAAGGTACAGCAATAAAGTCCAGCAAGATAAAGTTGTTTTATGCAAAACCATAGAGCTTTATCTACAGATCAAGTATAATAATAGTAACATTGAATCATCTTACAGAGAGTTTCATCGTGTTAACTGTCGTAACCGAACGTGACGCGCTGTTTAAATGCTGAATGGAGAATGATTGACAGCCGCAGCTGAGGGAAACGTTTACATGAGCTTAAATTTAACGACTTAAATATTAATTTCTATCTCACATTATACTATATAATGGCTTCAGAACACTTATAATATTGTGCACGAAAACTCATGGTGTTTTATAATGTTTGTGTGCGTTTTGTGGGGCTTAACAACACCACTGAATAGTAAACGCACAATATCGGATTTGGATCGGCCTCGTCTGACCGATACCCGATCCGGCAAAAATGGCAGTATCGGAGCCGATACCGATACGGAGTATCGGATCGGTGCATCCCTAACACTAACATGCCCGCCAATAGCAACATGGTTTTATTTACTCTTCCATTTTTTAAATCACTGTTTGAATTCTTTCACCAAAGGAATCCTGCTGTGTCTCCTTTTCATTCAGATGCAGCAAAACTACAGCGTCAAAGAAAAATAAATCAAGGGTAGACTAACCAATCCCTGAGTAAATATCACCCATCCGCATTTAATGTCTATTAGCCAATGAACAGTGAGGCCAACACCTGCATGGTGGTATACAATAGCTCCCTTTACAATATTATAGGGGTTAAACGGATCATTGTTGTTCCATGATCCATACGGACCAGCCCCCACAGTTCAGCACACATGTAATTCGAGGATTAATTTCAAGTTTAACCGGCATAGTCTGAAAGTTTTTAATTTGCACGCTTTTTTTGCTGGTTTACACATTCACTAGGTTTTAAACCATTCCAGAGCTAGAATTTAATTCGGTATTCACTATCTATATTAAATTTATACAGTGAACATACTGTTATTTTACATTTAATTATTTTTTTCTCTACCTGAATACTACAGTTAGACCTTACTTTATTTGTAACATTGTTATATTGTATTTATCTATGCTTGTAATTCGTGTTAGTTCTTATTTTCACTGACTGTTCACTTGCCCTTAATAATGATCGAACTTTATTAGTTAGGCTAGTAATTTTTGATGTGGTATTAGAGTACTTAAAGTGTGCTTTAAGTAATAAATGGAAAGCAAATTTACCCCTCACCCCCCAAAAAAATTTTTTTTTGCTGATTCGAAAAAAATTCCAATCCGGGACTCAAAAACCACAATATGATCCGAACCGTGAGTTTTGTGATCCGTTGAACCACTACACTATTAACATGCTACAATGCATAAACAGAAGACAAAAGCATGTGCAGTAGGGCCATCTATTCATGTCTTTCAAAAAGACAACAAGGCACCTACACAATGGACAGACAAGGGTCTCCATTTATCTATCACTCTATGACTTCTGAAACACATGGAGATTCTGGTTGAGTCCCAACCCACATACCTTCTGCCCTAAATCAGATGCAAGAATAGAATTATTCCGTCTCAAATCATATTATTGAAAAAAGTATGTCAAAGGTGCCCAAATGATATACTATTTCTGGAAGGTTTACAAAGTGGGTATCCGTGCTTTTCTTTTCAGCTAATAATGCCCACCACAAGTCCACAACCCCTTGTGCTACAAGAAGAAGAGCAAGTGATAGTAAATTACAGATTTTTTTTTTTTCCATTTAAAAAAAAAAGGGAGGAATGCAGGTTTAAAGCTGTCAGTTGTTTTAATGTATGAACCTAGTAAGCAAAGTAATCATCAGGGTTCCCACAGCTTGGTTAACTTCAAATTCAAGGATCTTTCAAGGACTTTCCAGGTCCAATACCCTCAAATTCAAGAACTTAATGTGGGGACACATTTCAAGTGAGAGCAAGGTTACATCGTGTTACCTTGTAAGATACATTGTTACAGTTTTCATTTGACAAACAACTATAAAAAAAAAGCTTATTTTTTTTGTTGCATATAATTTTGGCCATATGACGGAGATCTGATATTCTATTTGTCGTATTTATGTTTTGCATAAAACTGAAGAATATTCGGTACATCCTATAAAAAAATAATGATAATAATCAAATAAAATATTAAGTAAAATAAAAATGTGACGAGGTCTTGGAACTGATTATTTCAACATGACAACTCAACAATAAACCATGAGATCAAGTATGTGATTTTGCAACAGAACACATTATTATTTTATGTTTGATTGTTTTATTTATTTCTACATTACTCTTCAGTATATGTTGGTGTGCATTAAGCAGTCATTCTGAACCAGTAACGTTAATCATGTTTTTGACAATTCTGCCAGGATGGGATAATTTTTCCCATTTTTAATTTATTTACTACTGGGTAATTCCAGCGTTATGGATGTGACATTTGAACTCATAATGACAGGTGAAATGTCTCAGAAAAAAAAAACTTCTTACAATATTTAAATTGGAAATGCATATTCTCAGAGCACCCAATCTGGGGAATTGACAGGCAAAATATGTTTTTCTAAAATATATTTAAGCACCCCCAAAAAAGGAAAATATGCATGCATTATGGATGTGACGGGAAATGACAGAGTTTTTGGTATACTGTTCGATTTCCTTTAAAGTCTGTGAACTTTTAAATCCAATGTATAAATATTGCTATCCACATGATGAAGGGGTCTTAGCTGAACATAAAAATATCAATGTTTAAAATATATATATTTTTATGAAGTGTATTATGAGGAAAAACCAACGTTATGGATGTGACAAAAACCCTGTTATGGATGTGACGCGTCTGAAATACATAGAATCTGTTGCACTGAATCTGGCACTTTTGTTGACGCATAATGGCTGTGTTTTCACATTAAGAAGACTGTCTGAAATGATTCTGAAGATCCTCTTACCATTTTATCCATCTGTCGTTGTGGTAGGCGTTTAGCTTTAAGATAACGCTATCTTCGAGCTGTCAAAACCTGAGCTTGAATGACAGGAAGCGCGAGCGAATTAGAGGGCGCCTGTTTCGCGCCTAAACCAATCAGGTTCCTCGCGCAATTGCAGGACGCCTCTCGACTAGGACGTGAATAGGCTACTATAAACACATAGACGGAACATTAAAGCAGAGATTATTATGGACGACAGTCAAAATTAAAATACATTAACAATTAATGTTTGTCATATAGGAGTTCAAATCACAGGTTTCCTCCACAGTCAGGTGAACCGATGGACATTATTGTCCGTAGATGTGAGTCACTAGCAATCATGTAACGCCTACGTTTTTTGTGTCTAAATGGTTTTCGGCCAGTTTATGGATTTTAATGCACAGTCGCGAGTCAAAATCATCACATTTTATTTCGTATAAAAATGATTTGACAAAATAATTGACACGCAATATTATTAGCCTATTATTATTATTATTATTTTGTCAGCGTGATCGTACCGAGCCTCTAAAGGGACGTGGTGGTGGAAAAAGCACATACAGATACACAATTAGAGAGTTGCCTATTTCTTTTTGTTTTGATCTTTTAATATGAAGCGTCCGTAACGGTCACGTCCGTAACGCATTATTATGGTTGTTCAGAGCAAAGTACTGAGATGAATTGTCTATCCTAATAAGCATAAACATAATTTAGCTTTGTAAATAAAGTTTCAAGTTATTTGCATTTATAATTGTCATATTAAATAAACTAAACCTTTAAAACGTTATGGACGTGACAGTGCACTGAAGTGTCAAGACCTCTTTATTATAGCCCTTATAAATTCAACAGGCAGTGCTGTTATGACCAAATTAGTTTATTTATTTCTCAGGCATGCCTCCATCTTTCTGCAAAATGCTTACTGTTAAAATAAAGTTTAAAAAGGGGGGTCTTTGATACCTTTTTTTGAAAGCATGAAATATGGCTGGTTGAAAATGTAATTTAAGCATTGTTGCTCACCTCATATCTGGTGGATAAAATTTTTGTTAAAGCACATTAATACAGTATATTACAGACCTAAATGGACAACTTAAAAAGGGTTTTATTCTTTTGGTTAAAACTTTATTTTTCCATGGTAAAGATGACCTTTGCATGGAATTGCCCTACTTAAATTATGACTACATTATTTTGTCATTATTTGTCCCATTTTTATTTCAATAATTTAGCACTTTTTAAAACTTTTTTTTAAATGCCATAAATTGTGTATGACATATAGGATCATCATTTATTATGCATATAATTAATAATTATAAACGATAAATTAGGCTAATAAATAATATTAATTATAATATATTAATTAATCTGTCTAATAACGTCTACAAATATAATAGTTACCAGTCTACCAAGCTCTGACAATGTATGGAATATTATATTAAGAGATTATCCAAATTTAAAAACAAAAACAACAAACCAATAGGCCTAAGTTATACATTTTTAAAGCATGGATTTGTCTGTCACGGTATACTACTTTAAGTCAGAAAGTCCACCGCGTGAGCAAATGAAACTGTGCAGTTCGCCTTACGTTCATTATTAGTTACTGGACAGACCCATTTATACCTTTTTTCATATCTGGAGAGGACGTGAGCTCGACATGGTTTTAAAAACACGCGTATTACCCCCATTTACGGCACATGTTCTCTAGACTCCGTCGCTAAGGAAACAAAGACGCTGACATGCAATCACCCGCAACTGAATGTCTGGGTCTACGTAAAATACGAGACACATCATTTTACCTTTAAATACGGGACGATTCCGTATTTTACTGGACAGGTGGCAACTTTACTCTTTGTAATCTTAATTGGTGAACCAAATATCTTGAAACTTGCATTTTCCAGGAATCACACGTCTTTTTATAATTCATCAGATGAAAAAAAAAAAGTAACCTTTCCTCTGTGTTGTTATTGTTAGCTGTGGTGTGGACTGCTATTCTTAGAATTAGAATGATTATTAAAACTTAGGCTAGTTGTAGTTATCATCCTTGGTGCGAACGTCCTTTACATACATAAAAGTGTGTACTTGCCATCACATGTGAAGAGCACAGTATTTGGGATGCAGCCTTAGACCCAGCTAGGTGATCCCTCTACAGGAAAAACATCAGCAATAGAGGCCGCATTCAGTCATTGTGTTGGCTAAATCTGATTCTCCATCTCAGAAAAAAATGTCACATGAATGTTAACATCCCCTCAACCCAGTTTCACTTCACTTCACTGTCTATTGCTACAAACCAGAGTGCTTTCCATTCTTACTGCTGATTTGACATAACCAGTTAACCACAAGATCAACTCTGCAAGTCTGGACAACATCTGTATGTCATATGAACAACTGTGGTTTCAGTCCCCTTCATTTAGACCAGGGGTTCTCAACCTTTTGCAAGCTGGGCCCCCCCAAAGCTGGTTCATTGCAGTTGGGGCCCCAGTGCCCCCCGCCCAGATCCCCCATCCCCCCGCCGATAGATAGATAGATAGATAGATAGATAGATAGCCCTAGGCTATTATTTTTAGGCTCACATTATTATTATTATTATCATCATCATCAGTAGCGGTAGGTAGGCCTATTATCATTACTAGGCTATTGTTATAATTGGCAGTAGCACCAGACTTCTAATGTGAGCTTGCAGGCATCATTATTATTATTATAAGTAGTATAGGCCTATCATCATTACTAGGCTATTATAATTGTGAGGTTACATGCTTTTTTGTTGTTATTATTATTATTATCATCATCATCAGTAGGCCTATTCATTACTAGGTTATTGCTATAATTGGCAGTAGCACCAGACTTCTAATGTGAGCTTGCAGGCATTATTATTATTATTACTATTATTATTATTATGAGTAGTATAGGCCTATCATTATTACAAGGCTATTGCTATATAATTATGAGGTTACATGCTTTATTGTTGTTGTTATTATTATTATCATCAGTAGGCCTATTATCATTACTAGACTATTGCTATATAATTAGGTGATGTTAATGTGAGACCTGAGCCTGCTTTGCCTTGCAAAGATCCTCAATTCTTGGCTCAATGTTTGATAAGCATTGCCTCAAATCATCCTCGATTTGTGCACGATTGCGGTATTTTGTTTTGAGTGCAGTCATTTTTGAGAATCCTGCCTCACACAAATATGTCGACGCGAAAGGAAGGATAATCTTCAAGGCGACGTCACAGAGTTCCGGGTATTCCTGCATCAATGCTGCCCAGAATGACGAAAGAGGACAGGAGCTAAAGAGTTCCTTCAGTCTACTGTCACTCTTCAGCTCAATAAGCTGTTCCTGCATATCAATTGATAGCTCGTTTGCTGTGCACACAAACGGATCTCGAACCCATGCAAAAGAGCGATAATCCTCTTTAAAGTACGTCGCAAATTGTTTTCTCATTGCTGACAGGTGCTCAGACGCTGATTGAAATAGGGAGGAGAAATCGTGTGACGTGTCTGCATCAGTTATAAAGTCTGTAAGGCAAGGGAACATGTCGCAGTTCCCTTGACTGATGCGGCCATGCCAGAGGTCTAGTTTTTGCAAAAAAGCGAGGAGCAAAAATGTGAGTTTCGCGGCCTTGCAAAGACAGGTTGAGGCCATTCAAGCGGTCAAATATATCGACCAAATAGGACAGAGACGCAAGCCACATAGTGTCATCCAGATGCTTCGCCAGAT
This sequence comes from Gila orcuttii, assembly GCA_026230005.1. Classification (NCBI taxonomy): domain Eukaryota; kingdom Metazoa; phylum Chordata; class Actinopteri; order Cypriniformes; family Leuciscidae; genus Gila; species Gila orcuttii. Next base: position 43,671,145 of record JAPDVR010000004.1, on the reverse strand, counting down.
CTGATTTGATTTCTGTCAAAAACCACTTCACCTCCTCTCGCAGCTCATACAACCGCTGTAACACCCGCCCCCTGGAGAGCCAGCGAACTTCAGTGTGCAGAAGCAGCTGTTCGTGCCCTGACCCCATCTCCTGGCAGAGGACCCGAAACAAGCGAGAGTTTAGCGGCCGTGATTTGATTAGATTTATTATTTTCACGGATTGGTTCAGCACGGAGTCAAAGAGAACCGGCATTTTTTTAGCAGCTAGTGCTTCGCGATGGACCATGCAATGTGTCCATTTCACAAGTGGAGCTACTTGCTGAACGCGAGCAGTTAGGCCACGCTCACGCCCCGTCATTGCCTGCGCACCATCCGTGCATAGGCCAACGCATCGGTCCCAAGCCAAACCATTTTCGCGGATAAAAATGTCAAGGACATTGAAAATGGCTTCTCCCGTCGTGTGCGACTGAAGAGGCCGGCAAAACAGGACATCCTCCTCGATCGCCTTGTCCCGCAGATACCTGACATAGGTGAGGAGCTGTGCCTGCCCAGCAATATCAGTAGATTCGTCCAGCTGCAGCGCGTAGTAAGGACTCTTTTTTACGAACTCTATCAGTTGAGAGACACCAAATGACGAATATGAAAAAAACTAATACGACAGTTTCGGACTCAAAATGTGGTGTTTTATATATTTATAACATTTGAATACAGTTCAGCAACATACATCACATGACCTGACGACCAAGAGAGCTGACAATTGACCATCACTTCATTTACCATCACCTCACGATTGAAAATAATGTGACCCTGATTTCATATGACAGTTCAACAAACAAGTTAATAATATTAAGTCACTTACATTTTAGACGAAATAATGACTGTTTTGGTCTATTTTAGCAGCGAAAATAAATCCGATGAATCCAAACAAAGATCACAGCATATCGCATCTCACGGCAACACTCAATCGTGTTTTGAATGATTCAGTGTTTTGAACGAATCGGTTGAGTCAAAAATACAATGACCCATTCACAAACATCTGTCTCAATCTTGATGAATCGGCCGTTTGAACGAATCATTTGAATGAACGACTCAATGACTCGCTTAATAAAACCGCTTATCACCTGCATTTGCGCTCACTATCGACAAACCAATCAAATTTAACTTTTTTTTTTTTTTTTTAAATCAGTCCAAACACATTTAAATTTTTATTCAGGAGTTATGTATATACAAAACGATACGTTTTTATGACAGTAGTTTAGTGATAATTTTTTTTTTTGCTAATATTGGGGGTTTTTTTCAGTTTTTTTTTCCTCCCATCCTGTAGCCTACTCGCGCCCCCCCGGGAGAGTGTCCGCGCCCACCGGTTGAGAACCACTGATTTAGACCAACCTTTAACTCAAGGCCTGCATTCAACTTCAAAACTCTGCAAACTGTGTCTGAGAAAGGGAAACTTTTTAGTAGTAGGGTAAGATTTGTCAAACAACAGATGTGCCTTGATTTTCTGAGCCACTGGCTGTAATTCAGCCCAACAGCTGATGTAGACAGCAGACTCAAAGAACATTTACTTTCAGACATGCATAAACCAGTAAGCAGGTGGCCGTAAACTTAATTTAAATGTGACCCACAGAGATACCTCAGCATATATATTCATATATTCAGCTATATTTAAATGTGCCAAAATATTGCCACATTTTTATAGTCTGAGTAATATTGTGGATTTAAACACATTTATTTATCTGATAGCTTTTATTTGATAGAGAATTCAAGTCGTCAAAATGTCAAAAACGCACACCCCTAGTATCCAGCTTATTTTTTAAATGCAAAAAGTGGGTGCAGCCATTTGTAAATTGAATGTGCAAGGCTTCCAGTGTCATCCGCTTCCAGGTGGAGGCAACGGAGGCTTGGGATTAGATGGGTAAGAAATTAGACCTACACACAAGAGTGTTTTAAGTACAAAAACTTGACAAATGTCTTTGATGATGAAATACATCATCTGAACAATGTTTTGAGGTGTGGTAACCGAAGTTTTAGCAGAATAATTGACTCGGGGTATTGAATTATTAGAAAAATGTCTATGTTCTTAGAATCATCACCAAAAAATGTCTTCCTTGTCATTTGATTAAATAATAATTAGGAGTGTAACAGTACAGGTAGGCCTATTCGTCCCATGAATTTTCGGTGTCTTATGTGTACAAGAAGAATACAGCGTTGTAGCCTAACTACCATTAACCACCAATAATCCCAATAAGCTCTGCGTTTTTTTACTTTCGTTAAGAAACAAAGTGTCATTTTTCAAATTATGTCCATTTTATCACGAAATTCAAACAATAAATGCCGTTTTGACGCTCTTTAATGTGGCGTGACAGATCACTATTGGTGCCTCAGTTTAAGCAGCAGTGTGAGCGAAAGCGATCCTTTGTTCCGGGCAGGGCTCCAGACTAACTTTTTTCACCTCCGTCCTGAAACCGTCCTGATAAACAATTTGAACCGTCCTAAAGTGAATGTCAACCGTCCCAAAATGAAAATGTTGTTTCTGTACATTATTATAATCTATAGTTGTTAGTCACATAATAAAAACACCATTAAAGTGTTTATGATATATATTATATTTAGTTAGCTCCAAAGTAGTTATCTGTAAATAGGTAAAAAACAGATTAAATAAAAAATAAAAGGAGTTAAATGCTTTTTTGTATTCATGCAGAACAAATCTTTTTTTTTTACTTTTTCTTTTTTTACATGGTTGGATTAAACAATAACAAATAAATACTGGTGACTACATCTCAAAGTGGTAATGTGTCATAGCTGATCATCTGGAAATGTGTTATTAAGAGAAAGGGCTTTAAAAAGTGTAATATGACTTCTCTAGAACACAGAATTTGGGGGAAAATCTGTCTCCGTCTCAGTCTTTGTACTGACTGAGGTCTTTGTGCCGGAGAAAACATTAACCTGTTAATATGAATGAATTATATATGCATTCAGGGTCCGAAATTAACTTTTTGGCTCACCTGCCACAGGGACTGGTAGATGAAAAAATTCACCAGCCAAGCATATTTTTTACCGGCCAAAATAATAAACGGCCTTTTTGTGTCACATATACATTCATTTCAGTACATTTAATTGAGATAAGGTATTATGTTGAATGACTAGAGTAGAAGTCAAAACAGAACAACAAATAGTAAGACATGGAAGATGTGTGCATCGAACTAGTGCTCATAACAGAACATTTGAAGGTTTTGTAAAACTATCAGATACTTTACCGAAAGTAAAAGAAATTACCGATTAATACTATCAGTTAAACGGTTTAAAAGTATATCTATATATATATACACACTATATAATATATATACTATATAATATTATAATATATTATTAGGGCTGCACGATTTGGGGAAAATGTCATATTGCGATTATTGAGGTCAATATTGCGATTGCGATATGCGATTGCGATTTAATAAAGAAATGGTTTCATGAGTCAACTTGTTTGATTCTAAAGCAAAATGCACACACAGATTAGTGATAATTCTGAAATGTGTATTTCTCAACTCAAACTAGCAACAACAACTAAATAATTGATAACATCTATAATGATCAATAAGCCATTGAGGTCTGGATAAAAATGAATCCACCCCCATTTAAAACATTAATTATAGCCATCCACCATTACAGTGATTCCACAATTGAAAGCTATAATTTTTTCAAAAACATTTATTAGGCTTCAAAAAATATAACAGCTTTTAATTTAGGTGAACTTAATAATACTCACATAAACCCATAAAAAAGTATTATTTACCTGTGCCCTTCCTATCATGTAGGACATATACAGAAATTTAAGTTATCAAACAGTCTGCACTGCATAAATTATAAATTATATATAGACTAATCCTTATTAAAGCTACACAAGTTCTTTAGTCAAGAGCAGTGAGTAATTTTCTTTGTTCTTTGATTAACTTTACTGACAGAAAGCTTTGGCTGCTGGCCCTTTAAGAGCAGCCGTTGTAGAGACGCGGATCTCACACGCGCCTCATTCTCTCACAACTCTTTACGTCCATCATAAGCCTGCTCTTATGTTATGAAGATACTCGACAAACGGCATTTTGGCATAATTGTGTGTGTTATTGTTCGTTCAAGCGGACAGATAACTATTCCGGTCTGTGCATGCGCATGGGCGCGCGTCTTTCTGTTCTGTGAGTCACAGTCGGACATTCACAGGCTGCGCGCTCTCTTTTGACTTGTCGCGCATTAATGGTTTGAACTTTAAAGCATTCGCACGAATAAAAGCGGGATCATGTAACACTAGCCAAAGGATGACAAAAAATAACAGATGCTGCGTTAACAGCCCTAATTTGTTTATTTTACATAAAATCGCAGCATTTTGCGTCATATAATCGCATAGGCTTGACATCGCGATTACGATTGCGATATGATTAATCGTGTAGCACTATATATTATTAATAATATTACTATAAATATATATATATATATATATATATATATATATTTAGCTTTTTTGTTTGTTTGCTGCATGGTTAAAAAAAAAACAGTATATAGCCTATATTTGTTAAATCACGGGGCGCGTCTGTCGACACGCGCAACAACACGCGCCTAAAGACATATTTCGCAATTCGCAAGCAAGCTAAGCAAGCAAAATGAACCAAGCAAAAAGAAGTAGCTACTGTGGCACCATTTCGACAGAAAGATCGACGAATACTTGGAAAATATGCTACGCGGTATTAAAATAAAGCAGTAGGCCTAGTGCAAGTAGGCTACAATGCAATATCACTTGTGATGCAAACATCCACAAGCAAATGAAAGGTGTGAAGAAGGTTCACACACGCTTCTTGAGGGAGGCACACACGCAAGGTCTCTCGCTTTCTCCCCCTCTCCCTCTCAGGCGTGCACGCGCTACACGGTTTGGAGGACAGTATGTGCGCGCTCTTTCTCGCTCACTCTAGATTCCAGGAGATTTGAACTAATTTGCGGACATAAGGGAGCCGCTATCAATATGCGGGAGACTTGCGATGTCTGGAACATTCACTCGCCAGTGTGGCAGATAGCCTTTTAAGATTTACTCGCCAAACGGAAAATCTACCCGCATTTGGCGCTTGGCGGGTGTTAATTTCAGACCCTGTATGCATTCTTTTTAACTTGCATACATCATTCTTTATTCTTTCAAGCAGCAGACATATTTATTTGTATGAATTAAATATAATGAATCCTTATTAAAGCTATTAACGAGCAGTGAATGCTTTTCTCTTTTTCTTTTGTTGCTTGATCAATATTTAGGACACAGACCGCATTAGGTTTATTGCCCACTGTCACTTTAAGACATCGGAACATGTCCAATGACATGCGGATCCAAATCCACTGATGCACATCCGATACACTCACAACTGTTTAAGACATAACCGACATAGTTTAAGTTAATACTCTCCAAAACGGACATTTAGACATAATGTTGTGTGTTTTTTGTCCATTCAGTCACGAAAGAGAGCTCAATTCAGTACTCGCACGCTGTATTGTGTCTATGGCTGGACGCTTCGGTCGTGTGTGCGCGCACAGAAAACCGCACCGAATAGAGCTTTTTTTTGCGTCGTCACTCTTATTCAGATGTGCGCGCTACTCATTCTCCCAGACGTTTACATTTTTTTAACGTTTTATGAGACATGCAGTGCATGCCAACTCGTGTGCCGCTGGGTAAATCAGCACGTTACAGTACAAATGTGCGCATCTACCACAAACGCAGGACATCTCTGACTGGATCTCTTCCTAAATCGTCACTATTTAACATTTTTGTCTATTTTTTTATTCATTGAATATCCGTTGTTTAACTAGCGCAACATATTTGCGATGTCATTAAGCCATGTGATAGATGTACCGCGGAACAAGTCTCCGGATGAGTAGCCGGCCAGTGATAGTAACTATAGTAACAGCATGAGAAGATGCGCTCCGTTGTAGTCAGCGCTTGGTCGGTTAATTTTGGCATTTGGCATAAGTAAGTTAGCCTAATAGGCTAGTAATAAATGAACACGCATATAAAAATGTTTTTCGTCCTGTAGGCGTCCTGGAAAATATTTCTGTTCGTCCTAAACACATTTTCTATCGTCCCCAGGACGATAGGACGCCGTTAGTCTCGAGCCCTGGTTCCGGGGGGGCATGTCCCCGGACACTCTTAGAGGGACCAAGGTCCACCCAACAAAGTGTTTCAAAATCCTGTGGAATCCCCTCCTGTGGAATTCAACGTGCTTTTAGGGTGCCTCTATGGTCTGTATCATCTCAGTGGCTGACCTCTGCTCCAAATACACAAATGCACACACACAGCCTACCAACAGAGGATTATTTGTGTGTGTCCACATCAGTGAAGTAACATCTGTAAAGCACATGGGAACAATAAATGTGCATGCTGGCCCTTAAAGTGCCAAGTCATAAGCTTAGAATCACAAAGCAGGACAGAAATTTCTAAAAAAGTATTTCTATCCAAATACTTCTCCCCTGTTGTTTGAGATGGGCTTTTGGACAAACTCCCCAAATAATTATGAGGGATAAAAACTCATAGATAAGTAATAATATATATATAACAGTGATACCTCTTCCTCTCAAGGTAGAAAAAAAACACCTGTATATTATACAGGGAGCCTGTCGCGCGGCGCAGCGTAACTTTCGTTCCGTTGTGTAATTAAATACATCGGTATGGCGGTATATTAAAAATTAATATCATAACAAAAATATACACCAGTTTTCGGTATGAACCGCTATACCGCCCAGCACTACTTGCCTATATTTTTGTCCAATCCTGTTTTTTTAATAAGTTATCTTGCTTATTAAAAAATTTTCAACTTTTTATTATTACTGTTGAAGGAAATCATGTCTCTGAACTAAAGCTGTAAACTATACAGGGAACCCAGTCAGTTACATTATAATAATATTTAAGGTTAACAACATGTCCAAACTAGAGGTGTGACGAGATCTCGTGCCATGAGGTCTTGCGATATTACAATGTGACAATATTTCTCAGCGAGGTGAAAAGCAGTTTATCACGATTTCAAAATAAAAGTTTAAATCCTCTCTCAGAGTTTGCATGTTATGATGTCCACATGTTCTTGTTCAAGAAATTACAGTGGCTGTAGCATTTCTATCACAAAGAATATTAAAGATTAAGTGGACATTTGAAATAAATGTTGTTTGACATCAAACAATGATTTGATCATTCTTTAAAGTGTAACAACAACAATCACTGGGCCATTGGCGCCCTCTGCAGGCTTTTGTTATAATACATAATGCATATTAGTTGATGTTTAAATATTATGTATATTACAATATGTATTTTACCTTTTTTCTGAATTGCAAAAACACTAAACCCCATTCTCTGAAATTCTGAATAGCCTAAACCAATTTGTCAAATAAATCAATCGTTCTTTAAAACCTTAAGCAAGTTCAGGCAGTTAGATACCATTTGCAAATCTCATGACTCTTCTTGCAAAACACAGGCAGCCAAAAGTTAAACACAACTAAAACACACAATTGTCATCGTTTAGGCCTACACACAATGACTCAAAATTGTTCACACTTATTTCTAATGATGTGATCAAAATAAGCCAGTTCTGAGTGCACAGGTGGCACAGGTGCACTGAATGTTGATACGAACAATAGATGGAAACCATCTGAAAAGGAGAGGAGGAAGAGTATGTGTAAGAGGTGGTGGACAATGAGGAAGAGGATGAGTAAGAGAAAGAGCATGTGGGGACAGTGTTGTCAAGGTTACACTTTGGAACATTATTTCCCATATATGTTGACATTCTATTTAAATGTTAAAGTTATTTGCATTTAACATGTTTTTTTTATGTAGGCTACATAAAATGACTTTTGTAAATTTAATTTGATGTGGACATCAAAATGGTGACGTCTTGTCTAGGGCTGGACCCGAATATTCGAATATTCGTTTTGTGTTTTTTTTCACACACCTGGCATCCCCCTTTTAAACGGTTCTCATTCTAAAAAATAAATAATAGGTTAGCAATTAAATGTTACATCGCAACCATTGAAACATTTAGATTCATGATGAATGAGAGTAGCCCATAAATGTAGCCTATGCTTTGTCTGCTTTGTATTTTGCGATCTGGTCTCCCAATTATCAGCAAATTTAACAATATTCCACTGGACATGGAATCTCTTGTTTCTTTTCCTAAATCTTCACTCACGTCTCACCCGTTTTTGCAGAGGATTATAAACGTTTCTTCCTTTGCTTTGCTTTTAATTAGGCCTATTATATTCGCATTCCTTACTATGGTAAAGTAGAAAAAACGCTGTAGGAGAGATAGCCTAGCTTTTTACTTGCACGTCAAATTCTTTTTTTAACAGTTTGTGCTTGTTATTAGACTTGGTAAGGCGTGTCAAGTTTATTTGTAAAGCGCGTTTCATACACGTGGGTGATTTTAGTTTTGCTTTCTCTGGCAGCGCAAAATCAAACATAAAGCCTGAATGTCTTGCCCTTCTCTTCAGACCTTCTACAACGAGTAGAAAACATGAAGATATTAGAAAAGAGATTGTCTCTTTCCTGATTGTGTCCCACATCCCTCTCAAAGCGCAGAGCACTAGGCTATATCACGCGTCTTTGTGTGGAAATATAAAACGAATGTTTTTTAAATATTTAACTTTATTATATTATTTAAGTTACCATTATTTACTGATTGGTTTTCAATGCTTAACAGGCTTTAGTGTGTTGTTTCATTGACGGAAGTCCTCAAATTAACACGCATGTCTGTTACGAAATGGATGTTTGAGCCTCGTATATATATATATATATATATATATATATATATATATATATATATATATATATATATATATATAATACAATTTTTTTTTTTCTTTTTTTTTTTCCTCTCCTAAGCTTTGAATATTCGGTGTTGATTACTACCGAAGCTTCGAAGCTCAAAAAATGGTATTCGGACCAGCCCTAGTCTGGTGTTTGACCCGTTATATATATATATATATATATATATAATTTTTTTTATAGGCTATATATTTAATTTTATTATTTAATATTTTATATTCCACCAAATCACCTTATCTTTGTAAAATGACACCGCTTTTTAAATATCTAAATGCACACTCTTAAAATCAGTCAATCAAGCATTATATTATGATAATCAAGCATTATTAAATTATAGAACTTTAGTAATTAGAACTAAAACTTAATCATGCATGCATGCATGCATGCATATTTGTCATTTTAACTGAACTTAGGACTGGCGGTGGTGCTTAAGATATTGTTGGTCATTCAGTGTTTCTGTATAAAAAAAAAATATATAATAGTAATTATTATTAAAACAAAGATAATAATCCTACTACTAATTCTACTACTAATAATGACAATATACAACACAGGAGCTGCTGGGTTCATGAATGTTAATGACATTGTCAGCGTTCGCTCGAACTGATTGCTGAAATTAAAACAGGGATGAGTGCCATCCAATGAGATTGCCGTTTGCGCATTAGTTCCGCCCACCCCCGGAGAAACCGGCATCTTCTGTTTGTTCTTAAAAGCTAAATAATTCCAGATTAACTTATTTTGACAGGAAAATACAAACAAGTATATGGTTTACATGTTTACATTTTGCGTGGTATGTAAGACTCTCGCTCTCTCTCTCTCTTCGCGTGTGTGAGAGAAATGCGATGGCGAGGGTGCGCCTTCACACTAGAGTTTACAGCACGTCAAATACAGACATGCTGAGATGAATTTGAAATATTAAACAGATCGCTTGACGGAGAGCGAAACTCTCAAGCACTCAGTCAGAGTGTTCAGCGGGTTAAGTTATATATCTATATTAAACTTATACTTGGCATCTAACACACACACAGGCGAGTAAAATCTAAAAATTTATTAGCCAATGGCTAATGATAGACATTATTTAGTCGCCCAGAGTGAAATGTACAAGCATTGTACAGGGTTGACTCAAGACTGGCTGTATGAAATTAGCTGTGGCATTTCACTACCTGATGTAGAGACAAAATTCCACGCAGTTACCCAGGCTGACTGAGATTTACACAGCAAGTATGCAGTCCATTTCCTGTCGTCTGAATGCAGACCTGCCAAATGCACTTCCAAATATTTGGCTTCAGAACACATCTGTCTGTTCTTCAAAAATGTACATTTAAGAGGATAGTTCAACCAAAAATGTATATTTTGTCATTATTTACTCACCCTCATGTTGTTCCAAACATGTATGAGTTTCTTTCTTCTGTTGAACACAAAAGAAGATATTTTGAAGAATGTTGGTAACCAGACAGTTGATGGTAGCCATTGACTTCCATAGTATTTTTTGTCCTATTATATGGATGTCAATGGCTACAGTCAACTGTTTGATTACCAACATTCTTTAAAATATTTTCTTTTGTGTTCAACAGAAGAAAGAAACTCAAACAGGTTTGGAACAACATGAGGGTGAGTAAATGATAACAAAATTTTCATTTTTGGGTGAACTAGGCTATCCCTTTATGTTTCTTTAAGTCGAAATGCAACAGATATCATTGAACTACAATACAGTCTGTCATTATCCTAATCGCCATCATCAAAAATGTTCACAAAACAAATTCACTAATAAGGTCATTTACCTTTTATCCCAAACTCCTCTGTACTGTGGTATGGTTATTATTTCCTACAAGCAAAACAAGGAACAGCCGGCAGAATGAATGAGCAGCGTTAGGTAGACTGAAAACACACCTCCATCTGCCAACTCACAGAAAACTAAGAGGCTGGTGCAACAAACACTGTCAGTAGCAGCCAAAGGGCGTGTACTTGCGTGCTTGAAAAAATGCAAACCATCAGGCAAAGTATCAGTGACAACATCAGTGGTGTTTACATCAGGATCACCATGTGGGAAGTGTAGTCTAATGAAATGTTTGAGAGAGAAAGATCATAGATGGGAAGAGGTTCAAATACCTTTGAATTAACTTTTAGGGTTTCACACATATACAACGTCTGTCTATCCAGATATAAAGGTAAATTGGAACATGTCCTATTGCCCTGCTGTCTTTTTATGTCTGCAATTAGACACAGCCCTTAGTTCTCCTGGGTACTGCTAAACTAATCCACCCAAAAACCAAACAACAGCCACAGAATAAGAGAGAAGGGAAAAATATGATCAGAGGAGGAGGACTGAATGTAAACAGGTTATGAATAAAGTGAGTCTTTCTCCAAAGTCAAAACAGGCTTCCCTGGTTTTCAGAGTCCAACACTGTGTCCTAACCAGGTGTGACGCTGACGAAGATTCCAGCGACAATTTATGTGACAATGAACATGACAATTGGGTGTGACTTGACACAATCAATCACAAAACACAGCAATTCAGATCAGTTCACACTGTTTGTGAGCTCTCTTGCCCTCATAATGCACAGGGATAGCCACACACAATCATTATATTATTAATTACACTGCCTAAAACAGCAAAAACTATTTATTGAGTCAGAATGCTCGTCAGACCTAGCAGGCTAATCTATGGTTGATTTGTTTGAATTAGGGGTGGGAGATATTGACAAAAATGAATATCTCGATATTTTTTTTCAATATCTCGATATCGATATTCAGACGATATTTTTGCAATCCTTCAAAGAAATGTGTGCAAACTGGCAAAGAAGGTCCAGTTGGTCTTTTGACTTGCTGCATTTGACCTATTATTGTATAGAATTACTAGTACATAAAGATATGAGACATTATTGATTTAAAGACTCCTAAACTGTTTAAAATAATAATATATTATTTAATAAAGTATTTATTGTTCTTTTATATTTTTAATAGGGATGTAACGGTTCACAAAATTCACGTTTCGGTTCAATACGATACAGTGGTGTCAAGTTCGGTACATTTTCGATACAGCAAAAATAAAGAAATGCCATAGAAATTTCCTATTTATTAAAAGAAAAAATATTTTTAAATAAGTGTGAGTTTTCCTACATCTTGAAACTTTTAGTTTTATAAATGGGGGTAATCTTTGAAGGATGAACAAATAATGTTTTGGTCATCACATTAAAAATAACATTTAAATAACATTTGAGTTTTGAAAAGCTGGAAAAAGATGTGTGACGTACTTGAAAGCATTTTAATATTTCTGCCAAACTTCCATGGTTACAAGTTAGTGTTACTACCATAGACTGTAAAAATATATTAAATCCATGGTGAATGATCTTGGGACTTAAAACCTATAACTAGTTCATTCATGGAACAATGTATCTCCTGGTTTCCACGTCAGTGCTGTTTGATCAGTTAATAACGGAGAAATTGTAACGCTTCTCACTAGATCTCACAGCGATGTTATTAGCCTACTTAAGTGGCGAATTCAAATGCTTAGTTTACTGGATTTCTTATGTAGTAACGGTGTCGCTTAATCAAGATCGGCTCGCGCTGCACTGACATCGTCCGAACTGATAAACGGTCCGTGAAGCACAAAACAATGAGTTTCGTTCCGCTTTCATTACATTTGCCATTTGATGTTGCGCAACGTTGTGGTGTTCGCCCCAGCGCGGATTTTGGTCGGCAAGAAAAATGGTCCAACCACCCGAATGGTTCGGTTTGTAATGCGTACCGAACCGATCTCTTGGGAAAAAGTATTCCATCTTTTGGACTCATTATACAACGCAATTTTCTAATGATGCAATCACGAAGCTCGCCACTTGAGGACGCCACAGACATTTAATAAAAACTTTTTAACTTCAGACTTCATTTTTCCGCAAACAACGCATATTTTGCCTTTTCTAGCTGCTATTTTATTAATCGTACATTGGCTTTACTCTTTACGATTTTGGATTGTTGCTTCAACCTAAGAAACATCATAACACACAGGTGAGGTAAGAACTTCGTAGTTGTATATCGCAAATTAGTAGCAGCTTACTCTCGTGCAATTGAGGAACGATCGTGATTTTGTACAAAAAATAAAATAAAATACAGTCAAACAAAACCCTACAGTATTAAAATCGCTACGTATAATTGTTTAGAAGGTTATAGTGTGCGTTATTTGTAGTGATCGACCGATGTATCGGTTTACTGATATTTTTCCCGATATTTAAGCATTTTCACATAATCGGGTATCGGTTTTGTAATATCGGATTCGCCGATAAACGGCGCCATCTTGTGGCCGTTTTGAGAATTCTGCCTTTGCAGCCCGCGTCTGAGGAGATCAGTCAACAACAACTCTGTGCACACGTAAAGTATATGTTTTACTTGCTTTGCTTTAATTATTCAACTTTATTTAACATAACAGACATGCAGAAATGAGATTTGAGACATAAATGCCTGATATAGTTTATTTATGCAGCTTGGTTCAAAAAAATTGAGACGAACTCATGGAGTCACGTATGGTAATCCGCCATGCCCTGCTCCAATAAAGACGTAACTTTACATGAATTAAATAAAACAGACATGAATGAGTGCATGTTGAAAATAAAAGCGCTGAATTTAATTGTTTATCTGTTGTATTTGCTCACCATTAGTCTCGAAAAAAAGTGCGTTCATATTGCTGAGCACTCACTGGGTTGATGATCAGGAATGCTCAAGCACGGCCACTGAATGAAACTTTTGACAAGATTATCTTGTTTAAACACCCTAGATTATATTATCATTTACTACATAGCAATTATTTCGCTAATACACATCTAAATATACCGCTTTGTGGAAATTATTTATTTATTATCTGCACGCGCGATCGCGGTTGAGAGTAGCCTAAGTTATAGTTTTGTGTAAATGCGCGATCGCGGTTGAGTAGCCCAAGTTATATTTCTGTGTAAATGCATAGATAAACAGCACTTTGTCAACATACTAGTTGGAAAATGCAATGATGTATATGCTGTTTTGTTTGTTACTTTCTTGACAATGTTATATTCCAGCTGATATTGTTCAGTGAATTATTCCTCACTCTTAGTTTAAACCTATTAAATGGCACATGAACCTTCTAAAACTGTTTCAAATGAATTACATTTCTGCAAAGGTGATATGACTCCCCTGTCAATTATTTTTTTGGTTCCATATAAAAACAGTAGACTTGTAACATTTATTTTGCCTATTGTTAATATTGCTGCTGATGCTTATAAATTATATGTATAATTTAGATATAAATTAGATAATGTAATAATATAAATGTTTTTATTGTAATTTTAAGATTTAATTTAACATGAAAGACTGCTAACTTTCAACACTTTTGTTTTGTTTTTTAAGATGACTGAAAGGAAGAAAAAACAAAGTGAAGTATGGACTTACTTCACTCAGTCAATGCAGGGGTGGCAGTTTGCAAAGAATGCCAAATGAATGCAAGCATGGCAAAAAATTGTGTATAAATATAAAGTTTTTTTTTGTATGCAAGGAGGGAGTGATTGTTATAAATAAAATGTTTTTTTTCAGTTCATTGGTGTTGTAATAATTGTGTCAGAAGTATAAGTAGTATAACAGTAAATAAATATCGGTTCTGAATATCGGTTATCGGGCACATAAACATGCAAATAATCTGTAACCGGTATCGGTTATAAAAAATCAATATCGGTCGATCACTAGTTATTTGTTTTCTCTTTAACTTCCTTCAGCTCTTTTCATGTTTGGGGGGTCGGATTGTACAAATTATGAAATATTCGATATCCCAATTTTGCATATCGTCCAGACAACAATTTGGATATTATCGTCTAAACGATATATCGCCCACCTCTAGTTTGAATTCATGTGACGCATCACATGCAGTTTCCCTGACAACTAGGGAAGCACAATATCTTGGCCACCATATCGGTATTGGCTGATATATGTTAATTTTTAATGTTGTGAATTCATATTTTTAAAAAATCACTTGTTTAAAAAAAAATCACATTTTAAATTGCAGATCATAATTGTAACCAGAAAAAACACAATTAGGCTAGATTTTTCCCCAAATTGTGCAGCCCTAGTACTCATTCAGTGAGCCCATACTAAACAAAGCTCTTTGACTTATTTAAACGCCTCTGATTGGCCATTGCGTTCATGTGCTCAACAGTGTCTGTCAACAGACACAATCACAGACTAGACTATGGTATAATTGACTTTTTTGGCTGACTTATATGGTTACACTTCCTTTTTTTATTATTCAGGTGAGATTCACATTCATGAATAATCTCATTAAAAGACTTGTCACCACTTTTTTCCGGCTCAGAATTGACATTGCAGAGACATGCTGAGCATCCCTAAAATAACTGCACTGAATCAGTTCTCTTCTAATAGTCTCATTGATTAGACCTGAGCTGTGACATAGTGTGGTGTGGTGTTGTGTTGCGGTGGGATGTGTGATGCTGAGCTGCTGTGTAAGGAAATGTAATTAGCCTTTACTTTACACACACTCACATTAAAGCAACTACACAGGCTACATTATGTTGCTTGATTATGGCAAAAATCATAATCATGATTATTTTGGTCAATATTAAAATTACGATCATTTAAGCAGTGCTTTAAGCTTTTCAGGAAGAAGTAACAGTAATATTCAGATAAGTAGCCTAATAGCCTAAAACAGATTTTGAATTAAGTAATCAAATGTAAAATAACACTGCATAGTCTTCACTACATGAAATATAGATTCATTCTTATTAAAGCTACAAAAGTTATCTCAAAGACCTCTCAAAGAAAATCAAAAGTTATGACATTTAAAACCATGTAGCCTTTTTATAAAAAGTCAAAAAACCTCACTAACAAGTGATCAGTGTACTGAGTGTCATTTTCACATGTAAATGCCACAAAGCATAAAAAATATAATTACATATGGGCTGGACGATATGGCCAAATTTTATATCACGATATATTTCTTAATTTCAGTCGATACGATATAATTCCGACATCAATATGAACCATATAAAAGCCTCAGAAAAACTGCCAAGAACGCCCACAACAGATGTCTGTACCTACAATCTTCTGAAAAATGAATTTGCCAAGTCTATGAAACCTGCTAGAGTCTTTCGGCACTGCACCATAACAAACTACATGAACCAATGAAATAACCCATCATAACAATAATATTCTCTTCTCAATACCTGCTACAAGACTATGGAAGCATATGGGTAGCAATATTCAATGTGAATTGTAATATGCAAAATGACAAAGCAATATGTAAAATGGCAATGCATTTCTGTTTTTAAATTTACATTTGCCATTACATTTATGCAACGTTTGGTGCAAAATTAAAATTAAAATTCAATTATATAATTTACATTTGCCATTTCATACACTAGTTTTAATATGTCAATTGAATACGTATTTTAACGCTTTATAAGTTGCAAAATTAAAATTAAAGTGTATTACAGAAATGATTAGATGTGTTTAAAATGTTCAAGCAAAAACTATAGCAAAAGGATCATTTAAATGTAATTTTTCTTAATTGCATTTACAATTAACATTCAATGTGCAAATTGAAAATGCATTCCGAGCCGATCACGCCCCCTCCCGCCCTGTTAATCACTGCGTGAAGTTCACGCAAAAAAATCTTGTTTGTTTGTGCTTCGTTTGTGCCAGTTAAAGTTTTGTTTGTGCTGCTTCTATCGGGTGGAACTGCTTCAGATGGTGGAACAGATTTGATGTGTTCCCACTGCTAGTCGGCAGTCACTCTCCGGCACATTTTAAAGCACGCTGAAACCTGAAGTTTATCAGATCTCAGATAGCTGAACCACTTCCATACCACTGAATTAGTCTTTCCTCTCTTATCAACTGTTTCGTCTGCTTTCTCCTCACTTGTGGAAGTTCGTTCAGTCACATTTGTATCGCGGTCAGGGGGGCTCATTTTGTAGCTAAAACTTGCCGCGTTGGAGATCAGCCTATTACTGCTGAGCACTGGCTGCATGTCTGTGGTGTACGTCATCACGAAAGTAGTCAATTGTGTTCTGCTCTTTCTGACGGCTGCGCGCCTAACGTCAGTCAGTGACAAATGCTGTTATGTATATTGAAATATCGAAAATGTGTTTAAAAATCATACCACCGTTATTGGAAAAAAATATTGTGATATATATTGATATTGAATTATTGTCCAGCCCTATTACATAGAATAAGTAGGCCTAACAAATAATAAGATCCTGGTTGATGAGTGATTATCTTCTACTGGGGTTTCATCTGTGTGCTTCTATTCTATGGCACACGGTAAATCAAGAGCTGTCAATCTGAGCAATCAATCCAATCCAAGCACGCTCTAGCTGATTCGTTTTACATGTGCAAATAGCAGCATTTAAAGGCACACTGAAGTGCCTTGGAACGCCCAGCTTTGTATGATGCATTGATGTAATTTCCACTGAAACAGGAAGCTAAGGCGGGACATATTGAATGGCCCCTCCCCCTTTTCAAATAGCCAATAGCGTTTAGGTTACCTCACACACTGCAAGTCGTACTTAACAGGACCATGGAAGCGAATCCAAGCGCTGATGATAAGTTGGATTCAATAGTAGGTGTGAATAAATTCTAGCCATTTCATTCTTAACCAATGTACAGTTGGAAAATGGAATAAAACTTGAGCGTTTGAGCAACCGAACACACATCTCCAACCGATATTGCTCCGTGACATGTCAGTGGTCGCTTTGGCCAGGTGTCATTTATAGCATATTTAAACTATATTTAAAAAAATGTCAATGACAAAATATGACAATATTGGTGAGTAATGACAAAACTATTGGTGCGTCCAAAATCGCGTAATGTCTGAGTAGGTAGTACATTTATATTTGAACTTACTTCACGACTGTTAAAAAGTATGTTCTATATAGTGTGCATGTGTGTAGTATGAATGTAATCCGGATGTACTACATCCGCCATGTTGTCATTATCATGTGACCCAAGGCCTGAATTTCGTTTTTTAAACTGGGGCGGAATTCCCCCTTACATGGGTCACATTGGGGGGATTTAAAGATTCTGGGAGGGAGAATAAATTTTGATGCATTGGTCTAATTTAATCATCTTCATTTATTCATTTCTTCAGAATTTTATGTATGACCTGTGTATTTCCAGTTCTCAAAACAGTTAATAACAAAATACACCATGCTCTTCTTCAAACTGACATTAAAATCTCTGTTTAAATTATATATAAATAAGGATGGGTACCGAAACCCGGTATTAAACGGGCCCCGGGGCTGAATTTTGAAAGACCGCTGTATCGATAAGCTCGGACGTTATCGGTTCTGCTGTCGGTACTGGAGAAATTAAGAAAATACATGTAGGCCTACTATTTATTATTGCTATAAAGACGTAATCTTGAACATGTTTATCTCACCAGCCATTTCTATATATAATAATATTAAACCATTTGTCTGGGATGCAATTTTGCTATTCGCAGTCCAGAAGAGAGAGAGAGAGAGAGATTGAATCTATGATCTCTCACGCGGAGCCACAGCGCGCACAACACGACAGCTTAATGAATGACAATGAGGATAGAACTAAACAGTCAAACGTGATTACACTTTAGATCTGGGATATTATTCAAATTTTATTTTAGATTTCGGCTTTCAAAGATTATAAAAAGAAGATATTTGAGTAGGGCTGGGGCGGTATGGATTATATATTCCCGCGGTATAGCGGTAAACCGCTTTAAACACTAAGAAAAAAATACCTTTAAATACACCCCCCCCCCGACAGACTTTCGCGCACACACCAGAAATTGTTTTTGCTAGGTGACTTGTCACCTACATCCGAAAAAAAACTAGCACAATTTGAAATAGTCAAATTTTCATCAAGCAGTAATTTGGCATGAACCAATCACTGAATAGATTTCCTTATTTAAGAATATTCTCAGATACATTCGCATTGAATTAATCATTTTTCAGGAGAATACATTATGATGTTCACATTGGAAATGAAAGATGAACATCTTTTCCAACATGTCTTAATTACAAAAATTATATTCCATATTTATGTTTACATAATATAATGTTATTTTTCATTGAATCTATGTCGATTATATGAAAAGTGCACAGCATGAGTAAGATAGGATCATAAGATGGGTCAGACATGATTTTGACCACTTTATTAAGTTGTGTTTTGTAGAAAGCCTTTCTTTAAATTAAATTTCGTTTTGTATAAATTGTATCTTAATTTTAATCACTGTTTCATTAACTAATTGCCTGGAATTAATAAATAAGAAGCAAATATAGCAGACATATAATCAGGAGGACATGGAGGCGCGGGTGCGATCTCTTGCGCGTGGAGCTCGTCTCATAAATGAACTTGCCTCACAGACATGAGAAATAAATAGAAAGCTTAATGTCTACTTTTAAACAAAATTCAAAACGAAATAACATTTTAGGCTACAGTAGCCTAGTCAGGTAAGGTCAGGTTTGTCGATGTGCATTATAGGCTATTTATTTATTTCTTTTTATTCCTGTGCACCGATCAGAGAATGAGTTCACTGCTGATATTCTGGGGATACAACATAGCCAATAGGCTATACTAGGGACTTTAGCCTTTAAATATCTGTGCTGCATTGGATCAGTCTCCTTTCTAGAACAGCCAAGAGCTTTCTAGCCTCGCGGCAGCAGCGCCTTGCATCGCTCATAGACCTTAAAACAGTCAGCGCCGCGGATGCGGTTTCGAAAATTGATCAAAAACGTTGGTGACAACAAAAGTTTTGTGATGCGGTTTGCGGATGAAGTAATAATAGCCCATCCGCGCATCTGTAATACAAATGGAATGTTATTGTGTCATGGAACATTGCGCTCCCCAACTCACGAAAGATCGGATTTGCTCCATCTTTTGATAAGTTTTGTTTAGAAAACCTTAAATCCATGCAAGACACAATGTCATTAGAATCAATGAATCCATGTCATTAGACACAACATGCACATGTGCAGACCAATGTTTGTTTTTTTTTGCGGTGATGACGGTGACGAGCTCAGACCCGCGGTTAGAGTCACGTGAACGCGGTATTGCGGTAACCGTCCCAGCCCTATATTTGAGATGAAACCATTACAAACTAGACGCTTTCTGTCTAGTGCAACTTCCTTCCCTTCACAGCGATGCGCTATCATTTCTTCCTAAAACCCAAATGTACCATCAGAATCAACACGATCGGTGATTTTTGTAAAATGCAGTCTCTACTGTTGCTAAATTGCGGACGCGTTTAATCATTAAAAGAGCTATTAAAAGCACAAAAATCTGCGCAAGAGACGCTGTTCACAAGGCGACGCGCGCTCCGAAATGGACTGCAACGAGACAAGAAAAGTATAGTCTACTTAACTTTGGGCTTCATGTGCGCATCTAAAACTATCAAATATACATAAAATATAAAAATGACCAGCTCTGAGATTCACTGAAACACAGTTTATTCACTTAAACACAGTTTATGTCTTAAATGGACGTAAATAGTTGTGAGAAAATTATGGTGCAAAAGTCACCTATTAGATCTGCACTCGGTCTTAAAGGGGCAGCGTCTAATAAACCTGCTGACGATTGAGCCATTAATGCGAATCAAACAACAAAAGGCAGAGTAAACCACTCACAGCTCTTGAATGAATAACTTAAACTTTAATAAGCATTAATCTATCTATGATAAACTATGCAGTGTTATTTTACATTTGATAACTAAATTAGATTTCTTTTCAGACAGAAACAATTACCTGAAAAGTAATTTTAGTAGACCTTCCTGAAATTAAAGCACTGTGTATATAATTTGTATCTTTGTTGAATTGTATTCTTTTTTTTTTGTACTTGATTTTGCTTATCGTATCCTATCTCGTAAAACAAAAAAGCCTGCACACTGATAGATATTTTATTTGTTTTGTTAAAGCATTGCTTTTTCTTTCGCTATAGATATTTTACATTTGAAAATATAAAGCAAATGGTAATTATTACCCGGATGTAAAAAAAAAAAAAAAAAACACCAAAAAGAACCGATAAGAATACCGTTAAAGTACCGGATCGATAAGCAGTATCGGTAAGAGTAGTAATGCCGTTAAAACCTTAACGATACCCATCCATATAAATGTCTCTCAATTTCAGCGTCATTTATGTGTTTCAGTTCAATTTCAGTCACATTTTTTTTCATCACTTGTTACTTTTTTCATGTGACTTATTCTAAGTCTTTCCTCTGTCTCATCCTCTTCATTTATTTCCATTTGATGATGGCTCTGTTGAAGTCAAACTGCTCAATGGAAGGTCCAAGCTCTGAAATTACCATAAGATTTGTGAGACTTGTATTATTCAGTGAATTTCTGAATTTAGTTTTGATCCTGTTTTGTGTGCTGAATCCATGTTCACACGACACTCTCACAACTGGTATGACCATGACTGTCTGAATTAGTTTCTCCATTTCAGTGAAAACATGACTATGTTCACAGTCTCTGCAAACTGCTGAGAGGACAATGAAGTATATGAATCACAGGAGACCATGACTTGCTTCAGCATTGTGAACTCCTGATGAGCTTCCTGCATTTTCACATTGGATGAGAAGTGTTTCAGCAGATTGTCTAATTTCTCTACACCATAGAGACTGAAATTCTCTGAAGACTGTTTAGCAGCAGTGGCCTTCTTTGGCTCCAAAATGATGAACAGTGAAAGAAGACTGATTGTGTCAGCAGGGAATCTTCTGTTGATTTCATCAATCAAGGATCCAACATACCTGCTCTTCATGTTATCAAAAGCTCCTTTAAATTTGTTTCCCTCAAGACAGCTGAAGAATTCTTGTTCTGCTGGACCAGGATGGGCTATTAATTGTCTCAGTGCTTCTTTGGTACCCTGGGTCATTGGTTGGACTGTGGAAAAGTCCAAGTCTTCCCTTTGAAAATGCTTAGAAAGAAGGACTATATGTGTAAGCACATCTATCATCATGTGACACAGGGCCACAAAGCTGAACTGCCAAACAGCAATGAATAACCCTTTGGATTTTTATAATTACGGTGACCTGTACAGAGTACCAATTCAGAATTGTATTTTTGAACAGCTCCTTTACGGCATCCTGTCATAACAGCAGCACCATCTGTACAAACTGCTACAAGTTTTCTTCTAGGGATGCACCGATCCGATACTCAGTATCGGTATCGGCTCCAATACAGCCATTTTTGCCGGATCGGGTATTGGTCAGACGAGGCCGATCCAAATCCGATATTGTGCGCATACTATTCTGTGTTATTGTTAAGCCCCACAAAAACATTATAAAGTTATCGTGCACTATATTACAAGTGTTCTGAAGCCATTATAGTATAATGTGAGATAGAAATTAACATTTAAGTCATTAAATTCAAGATCACATAAACTTTTCCCTCCGCAGCGGCTGTCAATCATTCTTCATTCAGCATTCAAACCGCGCGTCGCGTTCGGTTACGACAGTCAACTTGATGAAACCCTCTCCAAGATGATTCAATGTTACTATTATTATACTTGATTGAACTGAAATTTGAACAAATGTGATATAACAGATGTATTTTATTTATTCTCATTGGTACAATTATTAAAATGGCAGAATTTGTTAAAAGGGATAAAATTGTACGTTGAAAATGTTGTTGTTGTTACACGGGCGCCGCCATGTTGGATTTCAACATTCGACTACGTCACTGGCATGGTAGGCTACTCCGTTGCCAACCAACACCAGCAGATCTAGCTTCTCTCTACCCCCTGGCCTTGTCAACAAAATTATTCTAGTCGTGATTTCTAGTGTTTAATCCTAAGTACGAGAGACAGATGTGTTAAAAACGTCAATGAGTATATGAAGCGTCTGACATCAAACGTTTTATTTAGCTACAAGTCCAACACATACTAGAATCCTTGATATTCGGCTGAGGGGAAAAGATGTAACGTTAGTTCACTGCACAGGATGGAAACGGAATCTTATTCATCCTTCCCAAATGCCCCCTCGCCCAAAGAGTGAACTGCCGGTACGCTGTTAACTTTAACAGTCTGAGAAAAGGATATAACAAGTTAGCCTAGCCTAGCCCAGTCGCCAATTCGTAAAATACACTGTTACATACCAGCTACTTATGGGGCGCTCCAGCGTCTCAGCTCGGACATCCCTTAGAGATAGCATAGCCTCCTCCAACACGCCTCTCTCACCACACAGCATCCGAAATGAACGGTGCATGGTGATGCATTTTCGCAGATCAATAAATGTTCCAGGTTGACCTCTCTGCAACAGATCGACTCCGGTGCAATGTCCATGCTCCGGCAGCGCCCGCGCCAGTCACTTCCCCCAAACGATCCTGTACTGTATGTGGAGTCTGAAACTGGTCGTCCTCCATGTGGTGGTAGTCAGATACTACTGGCCTGTCCCTCACATGCTCAAATGCGTAACCCGTGCCATTAAATAGGGCTGGGGCGGTATGGATTTTTTCTAACCGCGGTTGAAAAGCAAGATTTTCCCGCGGTATGGCGGTAAACCGCTTTAAATAGCCATGTGCAGGCTAGGGATGCGCGGTATACCGGTACTGCAAAAATACCGGTATATATTATATTTCAAACGGTACAATATCATAATTTTGTTCAATTCGGTATTTGATGCGCTGCTGTTTCGAAGTTCACCGCTAGGCGGCAGTGCGCTATCTAAACTGACGCGGGTCATGCGAAACCGGCAAACGGTGACAGAGGAACACGATGGATCAAACCAGATCAA
Source organism: Gila orcuttii (assembly GCA_026230005.1). Lineage (NCBI taxonomy): Eukaryota > Metazoa > Chordata > Actinopteri > Cypriniformes > Leuciscidae > Gila > Gila orcuttii. The sequence continues at coordinate 43,647,605 of JAPDVR010000004.1, read as the reverse complement.
ACGAAGCTCATTCGAATTTCTACACGCCCGAAATTAATAAATAGAGAGAGCAGTATGAGTGAAATAAGGCATTACTTTGCCTACAAAAGTCATGAGAAAAGTAAAGAAACAGATCTCAATGCACCACTCTGCAAATGCGGAGGCAACACATCAAATCTGCCTCACTTGACTCGTCAGTTGCTCATCTTGACTTGTTCAAAGAGTTCAGAGATCGACAGGTTAGTCCATCATTCAACTGATTTAATTTAGACTTTTATTGAACACTGAACAGCGCACATACGTAAGAGCTTATCAATTATATATGATACGGTAAACACGAAAGCTCAAATCTCCTTGCATGACACGCTAGAACCAATTCAGTTTAGGTCTCATCATTGTTATACTTTCAAACAAAATTAACTGAATTTGAATGAATAAAGAATAAAAATTTGAATAATATTAATTTTAGTATTAGTGGTAGTAAATTGAATGGCATATTAGTGCCGCTGTGGTGACCAAAGCAGAGAGAGAGAGAGAGAGAGAGAGAGAGAGAGATAGTAGTAATATGAATATTACTAATGTTACAATTAAGCTACATTTGTCAACATTCATTAGGTAACCAGACCTAACAGTATTATAGCATTTATTCATCTATATCAATCAGTAATTAAATGACCTAAAAAATTAAATGTACTAATACATGTTTAGCATGTTAACATTACTTTATGCAATGCATTACACTAATATGAACCCAAACAGTAACCAAACCAAGATGAATAAATTCAATAAATGTTGATAATTCTCTGTTGATGCATGACAGCTATGGTTTACATGTCATTTTATTATTCTATTATTATTATTAGCCTATATGTGAATCTATTATTATAGATATTAACCTATTTTAATTGTATAATTTCAGGGGTATTTTTTTTTTCTAAATCAAAATTTAACCTACTGTATGTTCCCTGACTGAATTTTTTTTTTTAATGTACATTTTGATACATTTTCTTTGCACATTTGGTAGTGGAGAGTTTCAAGCAGTGTTTTTTTTTAAGTATCACTTAAATTGAGACTTTTTTTTTTAACCTATAGTATCGATTTAGTATCGATACCGAGGTATTAAATTCTGGTATCGTACCGAAGCCAAAATTGTGGTATCGAGCCATCCCTAGTGCAGGCCAAGTTTTTTTTTTTTTTTTTTTGCGGTGATGTCGGTGACGAGATCAGACCCGCGGTTGGAGTCACGTGACCGCGGTAATGCGGTAACCGTCCCAGCCCTACCATTAAAATTACTCATTTTCGTGTGTGTATATAGGACCTCCAGCTGTTGCCTATATACCTTTGCGGGTCCTACCATGCCAGTTACGTCATCGAAATTGCCAGCGTAACAAACGCAATTTTTGTGCTGCTTAAAAAAAGCTATATTGATATTTTTAGTTAAAATTTTTAATGTAATTTACTTTTAATTGTCATAAACAACATGTTATCAACGTTGATTTTTTTCAGTTCAGTTCATCTTTAAAGGTCTATGGTTTCGCATAAAACAACTTTATCTTGCAGGACTTTATTGCTGTAACTTAATCATGTTACTTTCCACCGGGTGTCTGTTGGATCACAACACTAGAGTAGAGTCAGAGCACTATAATTGTTCTTCACGCGCACAGTAACTGAAATCTAAAACTGTTAAAGGTGCAGTGTGTAGATTTTAGTGGCATCTAGCGGTTCGGTTGCGAGTTGCACTAATGGCTCAGCCCACTGCTCACCCCTCCCTTTCGAAGAAGCTACGGTGGCTAAAACGGGACAAACATATCGTCGTCTGAGACAGCAGAGAATAGCCAGAGTAAGCCAAGAGTGTGTAACATTGTCACTGTTTCTGTACCACAGTCCATTATAAACCACATGGATAAAGTTTACAAAGCCATAGTCAGGTGAGGATCAAGGGTCTTAATATATAATATAATAATAGTAATCAGCTGATTGTCTCAGGAACGTAACCAGCACATTTCTCCCCACATAGCAAACCCATAATACAGCGAGGGAGAAGAACCACATGAAACTATCCTTAGTGAATGAGGGTTTAGGGGGGATTTCAACCCATGTACTCAAGCAGTGAAAAATAGAGGACACTGACAACGCGCTGACAGACAGGACCGAGCAGGTAATATTTAATATGAATTATGAAACAAACAAAGCTCACTGAGCTCCCAGCACATAACTTAAAATTATTTAAATACAATAGAGTAACATAAAGCAGACATAGAGTAACATAAACCTGAGAATAATCATAAAACCGAAATTTAACCACACTTTCGATTTGAAAGAAGACGGAGCGTCGTGTACAACCAATAGTGAAGCCATTTTCATTTGAATTTGCTGTTGAATGTAGACAACAAAGCACCGCAACAAGCGCCACCTTGTGGATGTAATACGCAAATGTAAATGATCAGATTAAACTCTGAGAAAACCGGAAAGTAAAACAGATAATTTTATAATTAAATATCGCAATACTTTGCGCTACTGTATCGATATTAGGGGTCGACCGATACGTGATTTTCAGGGCCAATGCCGATACCGATTATTACAGATCAAGTAGACCGATAACCGATATTTTAAAACCGATATATATATATATATATATATATATATATATATATATATATATATATATATATATATATATATATATACATATATATATGTCTGGTGTAAAAATGTAAGTTAATGTCAAAATTAAGAATAACAAAGGGTTTTGACAAATGCTTTCTTTAAATTATTTTAAACATATCTTTACATCTGAGAACTGTTAATAATAACATTATTATTATTATTATTATTAATAATAATAATAACTAAAAAAAATGTGCAGGAAGCACCCAGCAGCATTCTGTAAAACTTAAAGACTCTATTTTAATGGTTAAATAAAATTTTAGTAATCAAAAAGCATTTCTAATTAATTTAAATCATCAAACTTATTCAATTTATTTACAGTTTAACAAAAATTACTTGTTTAGGGCCCTATGAAAAAACGAACTTTTATTTTGACGGGTTGCCGTGGAGTTCTTTGAGTTTCTGTGTGTTTATGATATGACGATAACTTTTCTCAGTTGAAGCTTTAAAAAGCTCATGAAGTGACTAAGCGGCTCTGGAGATGATGTTTATGCAATCATGTCCTCATATAATGCTGAGGCTGAAAACAGCGCAAGCGTCACGCGTGCTCCAGTGTGTGTGTGTGTGTGGTAAATGAAATCACGCGTCTGCACTATTCATTTAGAGACACGCAGGATTCATATTCATAGTCTTTTTGCGGTTTGAAATTCGATTTGATTTGTACTGACCTGCTTTTTATTAATTCATCAAGAAGTTGACAAATTCCGTGAAATTCCGCTTTATACAGTAAATTCCGTTTTTATGACTGGATTCTGCGATTCCGTCTGTGTTTTCTGCATCGCGGACATCACAGGACCCTATTATATTGAGGTGTTTTGCAACTTCAGTGTAGTAATTTATTGCTACTTCAGCAAAGTCTGCTGCTGCCTTAACTTTGAGAGACAAGACAACTGATGCGTGATCAGTGCAGCAGTTCAATTCAGCGAGTGCTGTCGGTGTGAGTGCTAAACTTTCAGTGCCTTCAGCTTTCTGCATTGATTGGCCGGACTCGTGACTCCCAACAAATCAGATGTGCGGGACATTGCATTGGTCTAGTCTACAGAGTGGTGAGTTCCGACAGAGGTGGCTGCGTCAGAGCCAAATATAGCGCATTTCAAAATAAAATTATTTTATCGGCAAATCGGTTTTGAAAATGGCCGATACCGATAACCATAAAAATGCTCAATATTGACGCCGATAATCGGCCAGGCCGACAATCGGTCGACCCCTAATCGATATAACTGCGTGCGCAAAATATCGCGATACCGAACAGAATCGATTTTTTCCCCCACCACTAGTATCTGTTTTCCATCCACAATTGCAGAGTTTCTGAACAATTTTGTTTGAATTTTGTTGTTTTCTATGTACCTAACCTATGCAATCAGTCGTAAGCCTGGTGCATTTCTGACAATGCTTTGTCATTAAGATAGCTTCCATAGCTTGAGTCTGTCTTTAGATGTTTGAAAGAAGGACAATCCATCTCCTTTATAAATTTTACAAAATTATGAAATTTTGAATTGGCCAGTTAATTTTCTGCAAGGAAGAAAGCATTTGTAAGTAAACCTTTCAACTCCTCTTCTCCCTGCAGCTTGGCAGTTTGGATTAGAGCCCGACCGATATGGATTTTTGGGGGCCGATGCCGATACCGATATTAGGGAGTACAAAAAACCCGATACCGATATATCGGCCGATATTATTTATGTGTATATTATAATACAGTAGCAATATTATTTATGTGTATTATAGTACAGTATACCAGTCAAAAGTTTGGACACTTTCCTATTGGTGTGTACAAACTTTTGATGGATACTTTACACAGTAGCTATAAACAGAATAAATATATTTTATAAACACGTTTTGCAATGATCACTCAAATGTTGTGATCAAACACTTGTGTGACACAGATATGTAATGGAGGCAGGGTGAATGATAGAATGAGAATTATACAGTTGAGCTGTAACCAAACTAGTTTGCATTGCATGTTATATTATATTATATTATATTCTAAATACTGTTGCATAATCTTCACTAACGACTTTGTCTTTTAATTTAGTCATAACTTGTATCAATAAATATATAAAAAGTGTCACTGACAAAACCTTATTATCTTCTATTTTTACTCTTAATTCCTCTAATCTCTACCAGTGGAGGAAGAACTCAGATCTTTTTACTAAAGTAAAATTAATAATATCATAATGAAAACGTTTTTAATTACATATGTACAGTACTTTTATACTATTTTAAATAATTAGTAAGCAAAATGTACTAAACGTGAAACTAGGCTACTCTTAATGCAAAATGGCCCTATATAAAGTGTTATAATTATATACATTTTTGGAATATTGCTTGATGTTGTAACGTAGCGTTATCAGGCAGAATGAGCTTGAACACTGTGTCTACACCGGACGCGGCCGTTACTGCTCGCGTCGCAACAGCTGTTTACCCTAGACAAAGCTCTCGGAGATCGCTCGCGCCACGAATTTTAATCAATGTTTCATCAACCAATTGCCTTAATAAATAAGAAGTAAATATAGCAGACAATATAATAAGGAATTCTCAGCTGTGCGCTTGCAATAGTCACAAGCTCACACAATACGTGACAGAGGTTTGTAGCAGAGAAATCAATTCTGTGAATTACACTGCGCAAATCACAAGTAGGCTACTACCCACTGGATGAAGAAGGGTTGGCTCTCAGTCTCCACAGGCTACATAAAATATTCATTTTATTTTATTTTATTTTTCGTGTTCGCATTTATGAGGAAAAAACAATGTTACAGACTCGACAGTTCAGCACTACGGACGTGAGCGCTCTGAAAGCGGCACTAAAAAAAATATGCTTTGAAACTTCCACATAGACATCAAACAGAAAGCACAAAACCTTTCGTTTCAAAGTGAATTTCGTTTTGTATTAATTGTATCTTAATTTTAATCAATGTTTCATCAACCAATTGCCTGGATTTAATATATAAGAAGTAGATAGCAGACGATAGATAATCTCGACACGGAGGCGCCTGCGGGTGAACTGGAGCTCGTCTCATGAACCGAAACTCAGCGTATAGACCTGAGAATTGAAATATATCTATATTGAAATGTCTACTTTTAAACAGAACAATTCAAAGCGAAAGACAGTCAGACTCATGTAATCGTATGAAATGTGCATTTCTCTCTGGCACGCGTTCACTGAAGATCGCGAGTCAGCATCGTCAACTTCATCTTTGGCTGACACTGACTGAAAACACTTGTTTGTTAATAAACAATTAAAATGTCTCCTTGCTATATTTGTTGTATTCATAATCATTACTTTTGCCAGTTCTTGTGACAGCTTTTAGGTGCTTTATTGGCAGCGCCACCCTTACATGAATCACCGCACCCGCATTTTTTAAAATATTCATTTATCGGCCATTATAAATGCCGATACCGATAGTTAGGAAAATGCCTAAAATCGGCCGATAATATCGGCCCGCCGATATATCGGTCGGGCTCTAGTTTGGATAACATTAGCCATAGCATTTTTGGATGTTTCTGCTTCTTTCCTTCTTTTTAAAGCTGCTGTATGGCCAATTCCATTGGCATGTCTAATGTAGGCTAGGCCTAGATGTTGGGTAGCATTGGCTGGAAAATGGTGGACTGCTGTACATCTTACAAACTGAGCAGCTCATTATCCCATCGTTTATGGTGTATTTTCAGGGCGGGGTAGCTCTCTTGCGTCGTAAAGAGCTAGCCGTGCGAACATCTACCCGCACGCTTCTTCCGTTGAGGCTTGAGCGCGAGAGGCGGTTATTGCCGTCCCAAAGGAGAGCTAGCCGCGAGTGCATGATGTAAATATGACAGAACAGGCATACTCTTGCAGAGAGAGCAACCTCCAGCATAGAGTGCGTTTCAGCATCGGTTCAGTTTTTTGTTTAATCTGCCCTACTCATTTAATGAAATGTGTATCAGTTCATGGTATAAGAGAGAAAGAGAAAATGTCAGTATTTCATTGAGACTTGAGATTAATTAAACTGCTTAATTATTGTAGATCTTGTAGTATTATTTTTCACATGCAGTTACACATTGTCGGTTAAAAACAAGAAAAAGTGGCTAGTAAAAACATTGAGTGGCTGGTAGATTTTGAAATCCACCAGCCACAGTGGCCGGTGGACAAAAAAGTTAATTTCCATCCCTGGTGTACAGTAGCAATATTATTTATGTGTATTATAGTACAGTACCAGTCAAAAGTTTGGACACACTTTCCTATTGGTGTGTACAAACTTTTGATGGGTACTGTATATAGAATACACAGTATTTAAACAGAATAAATATATAAACGTTTTGCAATGATCACTCAAATGTGGTGATCAAACACTTGTGTGACAAAGATATGTAATGAAGGCAGGGTGAATGATAGAATGAGAATGATACATCTGAGCTGTAACCAAACTAGTTTGCATTGCATGTTATATTATATTATATTCTAAATACTGTTGCATAATCTTCACTAACGACTCTGTCTTTCAATTTAGTCACGTTATATAAAACAACTTGTATCAATAAATATATCAAAAGTGTCACTGACATTATCTTCTATTTTTAGTCTTAATTCCTCTAATCTCTACCAGTGGAGGAAGAACTCAGATCTTTTTACTAAAGTAAAATTTATAATATCATAATGAAAACGTTTTTAATTACATAATGTACACTAGGGCTGAATGATTATGGAAAATAATCTAATTGCGATTTTTTTTAACCAATATTGCGATTTAATATGCGATTACTTTTTAAGTTCTTTACCTTCTGTATTAGTCGACAAAGACAAGCAATAAGTCATTGTACAGTAGGGATGGGAATCTTTAGGCAGCTCGTGATCCGATCTACTTTTTTTCTTATTAATTAATCTTAATAACACTTAAAATATGTATTTAATTACATGTGTAAATATACATACTTAAAAATATATATATATATATATATATATTAACACATTTAATTAAACCAATTACATGTTAAGAATTTTAAATAGGCTATAAACTAATATAGTTTCAAAATATGAGAGCTAGTAAATAAAGAGGAAAAAAAAAAAAACATTATAAGCAATAAGTAAAAAAGAGTGCTTTCAGTATTTAAAAGTAGGCTGTCTGAACGTTTTCCATTCAAGAGCTGGAGTGATTTCCCCCCCTCAGTTTAGATACGATAAGCTGCATTCACACTAATGCACATATCTCTTTTGAAATTGTAAATGTGGTTTGTCTTGTTGGGTTAAGATATAACTGACCGTGTTTACATTAATTTCGCGTAATGTAACTGCTGTACATCGATACTGTCGTGCTTTTGAATGTAGCCAATTCAGAGCTCGAATTTCAGCACGGGATTGCGAGTATTACGCATTATTCTAATCATTCCCGCAGGTCTCCCACTTATAATGCGGGAAATTCCCTCAAACATTGATTGAGTGTCCAGCTGTGCCGCGTCTTCTGTCTCTCTGTCTCTCAAAATGGGTTGCTCAAGGCAAGCGTCAAACGCGCTGAAGGCGGCGATACTACACTCTCGCTTTTAGGAGTTGGGACATGACGGAATATTCACTTGCATATTCGGGCGAGCATTGCATTCTCACTTAAGTTTACCATTCGCTCGTCTTTTTAAGTCTTACCACGCTAAACATTCAAGCGATTTTAAACTATTCAGGACTCGCACGCTCTCTGAGAAATGGTTTTCTCTGCATGCTTACATAGAGTAAAGCCGCCTCACAAACAGCCTGTGAGTAACAAAAGTTATTTTTTACGCATTATATCGCTTTTACAGACAAATACAAGCAAAATGATGTCAAAAATGTCGGTCTTGGTGAGTATCCAACACAGTCGGTTATGTCTTAAATAAGCATAAAATGCATGTGATGTGACAGTATAATGAAAACAGGATCCGTGCACTAGCTCTTAAAGTGACAGCAGCCATATGTGTCTGTTAATATTATTTAATATTGTTATAATAATTAATATTGTTGTCAAAACAACAAAAGATAGCTTTAATTATAAGGAATCTGGATTTATAGTCGATGTATTTAATTTAGTCAGGACTAAAATACTACCCAATGTTATTTTACATTTAATTACTTTATTAAGTTCTTAATACTAGTCCTAGACCTATTCAAAAACTTTTCTCTTTATTGGTAGGCTATCTTTATTCTATTGTATTTATTTGTTTAAAATGATTTCAACATAATGTAAAGAAATTACTATGTTTGGTGCACATTCCAACACTTATTTAATTTAACTCTCATTGTTTTTTAATGACAACTGTTATAACACTGTTTATTCAATAAAGATATTACTGCAACTAAACTCTGCTCAAAAGAAATTTAAATTCCAAATTGATCCATATCGTGATACGTATCGTATCGTGGCTTTAGTATCGTGATGCGTATCGTATCGTGACATTGTTGGTGATACACAGCCCTAATATATATATATATATATATATATATATATAAAACATTTTTTTACTTTTAAACCGTTTAACTGATAGTATTAATAGGTAAAATGTTTTACTTTCGGTAAAGTATCTGATAGTTTTACAAAACCTTCAAATGTACTGTTATGAGCACTAGTTCCATGCTCACATCTTCCATGTCTTACTATTTGTTGCTCTGTTTTGACTTCTATGTACTCTTATTCATTCAACATAATACCTTATCTCAATTAAATGTACAGGAATTAATGTATATATGTGACACAAAAAATCTGTTTATTATTTTGGCCGGTAAAAAATATGCTTGGCTGGTGGTTTTTTCATCTACCAGTCCCCGTGGCAGGTGAGCAATAAAGTTAATTTCGGACCCTGCGTGAGACGCAACAGCTGTTTACCCGAGACGCGGAAAAGCACCCGTTACAGAGCAGAATGGGCCATCCGTTTACTGTCGGAGATTTGTCGCTCGCGCCAGGCATTTTAATCAATCATTTGCCTGGATTTAATAAATAAGAAGTAAATATAGCAGACAATATAATCAGGACTTCTCAGCTGCGCACTTGCAATAGTCACAAGCTCACACAATACGTGACAGAGGCTGGCAGCAGAGAAATCAATTCAGTGAATTACACTGCGCAAATAAAAAGTAATAGTCTACTACCCACTGGATGAAGAAGGGTTGGCTCTCAACAGAACATATAATATTCGTTTTATTTTATTTTTCGTGTTCGCATTTATGAGGAAATAACGGACGTGACAAGCTCCGAAAGCGGCACTAAAGCCGGGTGTTACACTCCCGCCCGCTCCCGCAATATGCATGTCCACTCCCGCCCGCACCCGCAAAACTCTGAGAATTTATTCCCGCACAATAATAGAGATGCATTGATTTTGTGTCTTCTCCCGTCCCGCAGGAAAAAACACGTATTTGTATTGCTATTATTAAAGAGATTCATGGGGTTGTTTGTTTCATTTCCCTGGTCTGCATGTATTCTGACGCACTGATCAGGAAGATGAATAATAGTAGTCCAAATGTCAGCCTTGCTTATAGGTTTTGTGCTGTAAATACCTGTTTGAGGTTCTTTTCCACATCATTTATTGACATCTCTCCATCATGTCGACTTGCTAGGCTACCTCCCGATCCCGCAGTTTTTTTTTTTTTTAGCCGCCCATTCCCGCCCGCAGCAAAGTTCAAACCGCCCGCTCCCGCGAGATTTGCATTGGGTCCCGCGGCAACCGGCGGGACTCAATCCCAATGCAACCCTCTAGTACGCGGTATTAAAATGAAGCAGTAGGCCTAGTGCAAGTACAATGCAATATCACTAGCGTCCACAAGCAAATTAAAGGCGCTTCCCGAAGTTGGCCACTCTAGTTATCTCTGTATTCCCGGGACATCTGTGCCATCGGAGACCCAGACTCACCCCACATCATGTAGACATGTTACTTTTTTTAAAGTAAAAACTAGACAAGCTGTGGATTGAGGTAGGCCTGCTATTTTTATTTGACGAAAAAAACGTAGTCTGATGAAAAAAAAGGCTGAAGATATATGAGATATATATCTATTGAAATGTCTACTTTTAAACAGAACAAATCAAAACGAAAGACAAACTGCTCTCTGCTTATGTAATCCTTCTGAAATGTACATTTCTCTCTGTCGCGTTCAAAGATCGCGAGTCCGCATCCTCAACTTCATCTTTGCAGCCCACAATGACTGAAAACACTTGTTATTAATAAACAATTAAAATGTCTCCTTGCTATATTTGATGTATTCATATCATTGCTTTTGCCAGTTCATTGTGACAGCTTTTAGGTGCTTTATTGGCAGCGCCACCCTTACATGAATCACTGCACGCCGCATTTTTTTATATATTAATTTATCGGCCATTATAAATGCCGATACCGATACTTATGAAAATGCCTAATATCGGTCGATAATATCGGCTCGCCGATATATCGGTCGGGCTCTACTGCAGATGACAAAGAAATCGTTCAAAACAAGTTTTAACTTAATTTTGTTTTAATATTCCCTTCTGGGATTTGATCTCGATTAACCAAAAGAAACTCAAATAACTCTGTCGATTTTTGTCATACAGACAAGTGTTATACATTTTTTAAAAACTGTTAAATGTCTTCTTTTTTTTGTGTACATTAATAATAAAAACAAAAAGTTGTGTTTTTCGTAAAATAAAGAAAAAAAACATGATCCACGTTCTGTCTTCTCTCTCAATGTGAAGTTCATTCTGAAACGCGACAGAAAATTATCTGTAACTTAGCCAATACTTGCCACTCACACATGAAAGTAATGGCTTTACAAAGTTCGAAGTCTCCTTTTTTAAATGAAGTAAATCATATCAAAAACAAATATTCTCGGTTTAAGAAATCCGTATGAAAGCAACGACATGTACAGTTTCTCCAGCCCGAGCTCATTAACTTTAATTTGACCACACCCCCACGCGCGCAGCTGTTATCATTCAAATGATCCACGTGAAGGAACGCAGAGCTGTTAACGCCCTCATCAGCTCTAAACAAAGAATCAGCGACTCCAGTATTTCTCTACTTTTCATCAGTTTGGAAGACTGTTTGTGCTGTGGATTTACCTTGGATTTACCTAAGAAGGACACATTTTTATTATGAGAACAATTTTTAAGGTAAGAGACATAATAGTAAGTGTTTTATTGTTGCATAAATTTTACATTGTAGCTACTAAACTCAAACTGGTGCAGCCTAAAATGTTATGAAATGAGATACAAGTAGGCCTATGCTAGTATGAGTGTTTATTCTAATATGGTGAATATTTTAATGTTTAGACCTGTGTTTACTGTTAAATACTGTCTTTGTGGATATCTGCTCAAACGTAGATGTATAATGTAACAACAATGTTTCATAGTTTGGAGCGGCTCGATCGCTGCACGCGCTGAGTTTGGGTCTGAGCTGTGTGTTTGAAAAGCAAAACACGCCACACATTAGGCTTCACGACAAACTCATCTCATTTCATAACGAATAGAAATATTTGAAGTAACATATGATAAACAATATATGTTTGTCTAGTGTAGTGTTACTGAAAAGTGTTCATTTTTAACGATTTATAGGCTGCCTGCTATCTAGGCTATTGTTATTATTTTATGCAGCCCTACACATGCCTATATACAAGGCACAACAAACTAGGTGTTCCTATATATATTTACAAAATACATATACATATATACACTGCCGTTCAAAAGTTTGGGGTCGGTATGATTTTTAATGTTTTTAAAAGAAGTCACTTATGATTAGATTATTTTTCAGATAAATGCTGTTCTTTTGAACTTTCTATTCATCCAAGAATCCTGAAATAAAAATGTAAATAACTGTTTTCAACATTGGTGATAATGAAAAATGTTTCTTGAGCATCAAATCATCATATTATACTGATTTCTGAAGGATCATGTGGGCGATTCCATGCAAATGTCAACCTTGCCATGAAAAAATAAAGTTATTATCAAAATATCAAAACCCTTTCTAAGGTGTCCATTTGGGTCTGTATTTTATTGTATTGATGTGCGGTCATGTAAATTTTAAGGAAATTTCTGTGTTTATTCACCTCAGATAAGGTGTGCACAGATACTAAAATTGCTTTTTCAAACAAACATATTTCATGCTTTAAAAAGAGGGGTCAAAGACTTATTTTTTTATACTTTATGTTGACAGTAAGCATTTTGCAGAAAGATGGGAGCATGACTGAGATATAAATACACCCACTTTGTTATAACAGCATTGCCCTTTAAATTTATGAAGGCTATATTTAGGAAGTCACGACGCTTCAGTGATGTGTCACGTCCGTAACGATTTAAAGAATAAGTTTATATTGTATAATAATTATTATTACAATTAATTTGAAAATTTATGTACAAAGCCAAAATATGTCCATTCTAGTTATGATTGACAATTCATCTCACTTATTTGCTCTAAAAAACCTAATTATGCGTTACGGACGTGACTGTTACGGACGCTTCATATTAAATCATGCATGATTTGACCAGCGCATATTTGTTGAATGAATGAATGAATTAATTTATTTCGAGCAATATAATGACACATAACAAAGGAAATCAAGAAGCATTCTGATTAAATCAATACGAAAAGATAAATTCATCAACTTTACAACATAAATCGATCTATATGCTTGAAATGGAGTGGGAAGAAATCAAACTTATTTAAACCCACCTCGGTCTTTCAACATGTTCAACGTGTTGTTACTGTTAAAAAAACCCGCATATATATTAAATTGATCTCTATTACTGTACATCAGAACATTTTAGAAATAAATTAATACCAGTACCATAATGTTAAGCATTATTACAGTTTCTGAGAGCGAGAGCGAGAGAAATATGAGACGCGCCTTTACTCACTTTCTTTCCCGCGCGCGCCCTCTGTGGTCAAGAGTTATTTCTGTGGTGATTTGTAGATCTGCGATTTCTGGACAACATCAGTAATTGGTAAGTAATTTGATATCTATGGCTAATTATATCTATATCTATTGATATAATTTGATATCTATGATATCTATTTGATATCTAAACCGGCGATCTCGACTCCGGAGAATATCGATATGATAAAAATACAAAATAGCTGCTGATGTATCTTAGCAATTCCGTATCTTTCGGGGTCTATAGTTAACACCACATTATAAAGCAATATCATGCCCGAATTGAGTTTTGCCCACGCTGCATTTTAGCAGCATGAGAGATATGCGTGAACGGAGGTTAATCTAGCCTATAACAAAGTGATTTCAGTTTAAATTTGATTAATTGTGCAGCCTTACCTTACTGATGTCTCAGATGTTTGTTGTTTTAAATACCCAACAGAGACACATAGGTCTCTGTTCAAGCATTTTCTCTGATTTTTCAGCGTCTGCCAAGTGTTGATTTCAGAACTGTCACGTCCATAACGAAAATACGTCACGTCCGTAACAACGTTTTTTCCTCATAAATGAAAAAATGAAAAGTAAAATAAAATAAATAATTTATGTTCTATAGAGAGCCAACACTCATCCCTTCGGTTGGTATTATTTATTTTGGCTTGTGCATTTTAATTCGCAGAATTTCTACAAAGTATGTTGTCTCCCACAAACTCACGTCTTTTTTTGTCACGTCCGTAACGCACGTGTATTTCCCTCATATTAAATATAAAACGCATGTGTAGACTGATATTTTTCTATTGTCTGGACTCCTTTATTAAGGTAGTATGGACATATGAACAGACGTTTAAATATATTGGTATTAAATGCATTTTCTGAGAATTTATATTTTACATTTTGACTGCAAATGTCACGTCCATAACGCTGGAATTGGCCATGTGACACTGAAGACTTGAGTAATGATCACAGGAATAAATTACACTTTACTATATATTTACATAGAAAACAGCTGATTAACATTGAAATATTATTTCACAATATTACTGGGTTTGTTTTGTATTTTTACTCAAATAAATGCAGCCTTTGTGAGCATACGTGACTTCTTTTAAAAACATTAAAAATCATACCGACCCCAAACTTTTGAACGGCAGTGTGTGTGTGTGTGTATATATATATATATATATATATATATATATTGTGTGTATATATATATATATATGTATATGTGTGTGTGTGTGAGTGAAAAATCTAAAATGTATTCCCAGAATCGTGCAGCCCTATAGTTTGTCTTGATATCAACATGTTTACAGGTGTTTATTTATTTATTTTTTAGAAAGGGACCAGATGCCACTGAATGAGTCCTGCTGACTTCAACATTCACATGAGTCTCTGTACATGAACATGGTAAAATGAAAAGTCAAACACCTTGGACATGACAGGTATGTAGGCTACTATGTTTCAGGAATGGCACAAAGGTGTGTGACTGTTTAAGTCTTTGTCTTTACATCAGTGTGTTTACTAATGTGCTTTTTGTCCTTTGTTGTGTATCTTTGGATTATGTTGTGTTGTAAATAAATCCAGACAATCTAAAAGCCATTCTTTTTTTAATTTCTCCTCATTCTTTGTGCAAGGCTTCTCATGATGACAGGGCCTGATAGCCCCTAATAGGGCCATTATGGGAGGGTCTTTGTCTTTCTCAGGTGTAAAATGCATTCATATTAAGAAGAGATCCACGCCCCTTTGCATAAAGCTTTCTCACACAAAACACGTCATACAAATTTTAAATCAATATATTGTCTTATCTAAATGAGTATGCAGGATGATTTTCACATAGTTTTGGAGCAAATATTCTAGGCTACGTGATACAATTTTCAAAAGTCTTGTGAAGAAATAATCACTATGGGTTTTATGACCTTATTTCAGTGACATTTGTTTTTTGTCTTTTCACAAACCACGCATAAACATTATTATCTTAAAAATACAAACATGTACATGCATGTTGCTCACATATTACGGTAGCCCCGTTTGTGCTATATAGAGTGAATTTACACCTTTGCCATTAACATGTTTATAAATAACTGAAAAAAGCACAAATGTCAGAGCATGTCAGAACACCTCCAGGACCCAGAAAACACCTTAGACCTCAGAGGGTTAAAGTGCAATCAGAAACAACAAGCCAAAAAGACAAGAGGGCAGGCCCTGTCTTTGAAAACAATGAAAATGCAACAAAATAAAATGGGTGGATTGGGATTGGGGGGATGTGTAAAAAAAAACAAAAAAACTTGCATCACAATAAGTGTATTGTGATTGTCAAATTATTTGGTAACTAAACAATTTTATTAAGTTTACTGGTATGCTACTGTTTTTATTATTGCTTAACACAAATTTCACAATTTCAATTCAATTCTTGTGATTTGATTCTGATCTTGATTCAATATAAATTCCTTTGGATAAATAGGTACAGTAGATACGTTAATGTGTTAACTGTTCTCCAAAAAAAAAGAATACATAATTAAAAAAAATCACCTGCTGTAAACATACAGAGAGCCCTGTCAGCTGGTATTATTAAAGGTTAAAACTAACTCAAATTAAATATAATGCTTTTTTTATAATAACAACGTTATACTATTTTAATGATATAGGTAAAAATATAATAAATGTGTAATATAGTTATCATATTTAGCAAAATACTCCTCTCTATAGCAATTATTTTAAGTCCAACTAACATGCATGCTATGGGTCATTAAAAGGCATCCTGAGGTAAATGTAACGTTACGTGACATATGTTGTTCTCCAGCTGTTTTATGGACATCTTGCCGCGGTTGAAAAACACTGATCGATCGATTTTATTACATTTCGGTAAGTTGGTAGTAAAGAGTAACAGATGATCAGTTCACGTGCCGCTTGAACTGAGATCTGCCAGCGTTCTTTCACGTCACATTTACAAGCGCCAAAACGGTGTTTATTGTTTGAATTTCGTAATAAAATTGACAGAATCTGAGAGCTGAGAATCTGTTTCATATCGATAGTAACCTGCTCTGTCTTGTCTGTCGGTGTCAGTGTCCTCTTTGCTTCGCGATTTTTCTCTGCGTGAGAAAAGGGATGTGTGGCGTGAGAGCGTGTAAAAAGTGACAAAATTGCGTCTCTCACAGTGAACTCGTGAGAGTTGGCGGCCCTGCAGATTCAGATTGTAAATGTTTTCGGCGGGTGTGCTTCTGCTGCCGCGGTCTTGTTCATCTGCCATGTTGTTTGTGTATCTCTATCAAGGCAAGCGCAGAGCCCGGTCGGAACTACGGGAGCCCAGATGGGAGCGTCGGCGGTTGTTAAAGAGAAAACCAATTTTCATTAAAAAAAAAAAAAATCGGCGTAAACTATAGGGCTGTGCTCAGAATATCGATACGACGATACATCGTCATGAACTCCTAACGATGTGCATTGGGTAGGTTAATATCGTGTATCGCCGATCTCACAGGCTGACGATAGGACGATATGAAAATGGATCATATCGCCCAACACTAGCTGTCACTAACGATCATTTTGGTAATCGAGTAATTGGTCAATAGTTTTGACAATTAATTGAGTAATGATGTAACAAAAATAGACCTAAGTAAATACCTTTTCAAATGACTTAATGTTATGGTGTGTGTTGGCTCATTTGAATCGATAAAACCTGTTCTAAAAAAATTGTGTGATTTACAAAGGTTTACTTATGTTTCACGAAGTTACAAAGCAGAACATGGCGCAAAAGCCTCATCTGTTAACATGCGCGTTGGCCGTGAATTTTATGGTTTTACGCCATCCAATTGCGATCGGTTTATGAGAAATCGCCAATTTAGTGACTACCGAGCAAAGTCATAGAATGTGATTATCGGCTAATACCAATCTGTGGTCGTTCGATCGGAGCATCCTTATTTCCAAAGGCCAAAGACTATTTATAGTGACTTTCTTTCATCTGTTTGTTTTGGTTAGAGAAACAAGGATGATGTGACCAAGAAACTGGGCTGTATAATGTCAATGCTTTCCTAAATGATCAAAGATAGGTAGTGATGCACCGATGTGAAAATTGTGGCCGATACCGATATTAATATTGCTGTTTATGGCCGATACCGATATTTACCGATGTCGATATCTCTGTATAGAAAACACATTTTTATGATAATCAAATAAAGAGCTATTTTCCAAAACAAAACTTTTTTTTTTTACTTTTGTAATTTATTTTCAGAAATGACTGATATTGGGCACCTTTACCTGTGTGCAAAATATGTCATCAGATTTTCAGAAGAAAAAATAAATATTTATATAAAAATACATTTTTATAAAGGATACAAGTGTGTCCTGAATTCACACTATGAATAAGCCAACCCTGAGTATTCTCAATAAACACTAACTCACTTGAGACCAAGTCACTGTATTCTGTGAACATTGTACAACAGTTCAAAACTTTAAAGTACAGTACTGTTAAGGCAAAAGACCTTAACTTCTATTTTATAGCACAATGTTATGATAACACTTAAAATGTAATCAATATTAACCCTATTAGACTCACTATGATAAAAAGGGCTTCACATGTATAAACAAGAAGTTGAAGTACTAGTGAGCATAGTTGGAATGTCCTGTATGAACAAAATGACGGAGTATGTTTTTGTTTCCACTGTTCGATCGCGCCCGCGCCTCTCTCTCTCACACCCGCGCGCGCCACACACACATTCCAGCATTGCAATCTTGACGTCGCAGACAGTTCATAATAGTCACAGAGCTTCAGAGCTAAGGCAGGGCTACAGATTAGGTGTCCCTAAAGAACTGTAACGTTATCTAACAGTTAGTAGTTCAGCATTGTAATGGATTTGCTTTCTCGTCGGTTGTTTGACATGGATTTTAACCAGGGTTCAACAAAAGGTAGGCTTTAAATTACTACATTCCCGCTGCTGGTGTATAATGGGTGTGTCGTTGCGGCTCCAACTGACCAACTCGCGTAGTTTTCAGTCAGTGGACTGTCATTGACAGGCGAGAGCTAGCATTTTATTTCAGTTGTAGCCTACATGTAGCCTTACGGGCTGTGAATTAAGATATCCTACAAGCCTGCTCTAATGCAGCGCTTGTTACTAGATAAGTTGTTGATTATGGCTCGAAACCTGTTTGTGTCTAGTTTGTGAAGTAGCATCGCTAGCTAAAGGCTACCGCTAGCTATTACTGGATTTTAAAGATTATCTTTTTTATGCACCCGTGTCGTGTGTCATTCTTACCTTGATCATTTTCATCATCATTTTCCCCCGAGAGTATGTCATTATTCAGTATTCTAACAAAAGCAATCACTGTGAAACATGTAACTTACATGCGTGTCTGAGGTGATTTAATTGCTACATCATAACCCCGTAACTCCAGAGTGACAATACTTTGATGGTCGGTCAGAACAAGGCAGAGTGCCGTAACTTACGCCTCCAGCACCTGCTTCAGCACATTATGTGTGTAATGTATGCGCTCGTGCAAAAACAAACATCCCCGCCGGCCCCACATAAGCCTACACACACGTCAAATACACAGGAATGATTATCGGCCTGTTCACATCGGCCCTATTTTGACATCGGAACGATACCGATGTGTAAAAAATTGACCATATCGGCCGATATTATATCGGTGGCCGATATATCGTGCATCACTAAAGATTAGGGGTGTCACGATTCTCCAAATCCTCGATTCGATTACATTTTCGATTCTAAGGTCACGGTTCGATTCGATTCTCGAATTTTACTTTTCTTTTTTTTTAAGCACAGGTTGCTGTTGCTCCTAAAAAGCTGACATCAGTTCATCGCAATCTCACACATCTCTGTTATTATCAATGAAGCTGACTGCACAATGAATCTTTCATAATATATAGCCTACACTTTGTTTGTTATAATTAGAGGATTTGCCAGCTTACAGAATTTAGCACTGAACAAAAAGTCCGTTTTGAGCGGTGAGGAGTCTATCTTAAATGCTTCTGATTGGCCATTGCGTTCAAGAAATCAACACATATGTCTGTGATTGGCTAAATCGCTCAACGCTGCAAACATGTTATAAATAGAAACTCTGGCCTGTAAATCGTTTCTATTTTGTTTTAGTTGTTCTTGTTGCTTTTCTGCAAAAGATAAATAAAAATGTATTAGTTTTTATGTTTTATTCATAGATATTTCTAGTTTGCGGGAGTCCCGCGAATCGTTTTATTCTCCCGCACACACAGAGTGAGTGCATTACCGCCCGCGCTCGCACTTGGCCATCAAATCTAGTCCCGCGCCGCACTCTTTTGCGTTGAGAGTGCACGTCTATAGATCAAGAGCCCGGCCCGAGGATAGTGACGGGAAATATCGGCCCGGGTCGGGCCAAGTTCGGGCTCGGGCATAGAATCTAAGTTAGAGGACTCACAGCCTTTCAACACGTGTGTTTGTTTTTTTCCGCGCTGTGATGAGTCGTTCATTGCCTCTGTCACGCGACAAATGAACAAAAGACTCGGAAGGTCAAGTAATTATTAACGTTCCCTGTAAATTAAGAGTCAGTAAAACGCGACATGGGGGCGTGGCAGCATCGACGATTCCATTTTTTATTTCGATTTTTGAGATTGTGAATTAATTTCTTAAAATCGAAATCGTGACACCGTTACTAAAGATAGGCCTATACTTCATTGTTTTTGATATACTTTAAGTACCAGTCAAGGTCTATAATATGACTATTCAAAACACCTCAATTACACATGAATTAAAGGTTTAAAAATGTCTTAACGGTTGGTATTGCTCACAAAAACACTCTAGTATGCATTATAAAAAGCAAAAGACATTTCAACATAATTTGAGACAGCAGGGGTTCTATTCTGATTAGACTGCTGCAGTATAGACTCGTAGAGATGCAGAGTGCTCTATCTAGGGCAGTGTGTTCTAGAGAGCTTAGCTGTCTATGCCAGAGACACACTTGCTATTTCCTTCGATGGTTTACCCGGAAAAAAACTTGAGGCTGTAATTACCTACAAATAGCTATACACTTGGTGATTTAGGGAAGTTTTACTTAGGCTGTTTTTAGCTTTATTTTGGTTTGTTGAACGGTGAAGTATGTAAGCTTTCGAATTAAATTTTCCATTGGGAAACACTGGAGGACTGACTACCCCCAGGACTGATTGACCTGATTGGCTTGAAGATGCAATAGAAGTCTAAACCTTTCCTCTGGAGAGGGCATTTGTAGTTCAGTTTAATTCTAAGGTTGTATGAAAAGCTGTAGTTATGAAAGCTGATTCACTCTGACGCACATGGTCTTTTATATTGTTACGGCTACGTTTTGCATTATAAGTTCTGATATACTAAAAGAAATAGCTGCTCTCCAAATGGGTAAAATATCCTTTTGCTTATAAGTTTGCACTATAACTTCCAACCATAAGGAACAACAAAAAACAAATCAATATGGCTAGAAAGTAAAATAACCAACAGTATTAAGTTACGCCAAGATGCACACGTGACACAATGATAAACCAGGTGCTTTACAATTCCTTAATGATGACTTTCAGTCTCCTTAATGTTTCAACTGCTCTGTTAATGAGAATAAGTTGCACGTAAAAAGCAGCTTTTTGGTCATATCATAACGTGTTTAAGCACTTAATATGCCTTTGGGGATCTATTAAAATTCAAACAGCAACTTCTCACAGACGCCCACATAAAAACTAGAAAGTTTGCCACAGCTGCACAATATACTCTAACTAAGAACAAATGGTGAGAAGACTAGATGTGCTTCGAAACACAATTAACTATAGGCTACTGTAATCCTATAAATTCTAAACCTAAATTATCTGTTCCCATTTCCGACCATTTGAAGGGGGGATATATTTGTACAAGACATTACTCACATCGGACAACATCGACAAACTGCATGTCATTACATTTCAAAAGTATAACGTTACCACAAAAAGTCTAAAGTTTGAGGTAACAATTCGCGAGACAATTTTTCGAAATCCCGAAAATTACAGACATTGACTCACACACAAAGATATACAAACAGACAGACAGATAGATATTTCATTGAAATTCATTTGGCAATGCATTCTTAACACTATCTGAACAATCTTAACACTGACAACACTAACACTAACAACTTAACTATTCAGTTCACTTAACATGCAGAATCGTCAAAAAACGCTTTCAAATAATTTAAATATGACATGTCAAATTCATATGAAATGCATCTCCTCATGCAAATCCAATGCATCTCCGTAGTGACTGGAGTCTTATGTCTCTAGTTCCCACAGCTCTCATGGTAGAACTACTGCAGTATCTCACCACTGAATGTGTCGCTATCCAGAGAAGACATAAAGCAGAAATAATATAAAACAAACACAATATAATGTGAGATTTGAATCGCTATCCTTATCATACTAAAGAGCCGACGAGAAAGCCCATCACCCAAACAGCGATCACCGTTTAAAACAGCAGCTCAGCTCATTCACTCTCGCGCGCAATACGAAAACAACATCCGTTGATAAAAGTGCGGGTAAGTACAGTGTTTTCCCCAAATACGACAATAAATGATATATTGAAGTGATAAAATAAATTAAACGGAATCACTGCAATGACAATATAATCTCCTAGACAAAAAAAACTGATAAATATTCACTACTCACCTGTTCCCTGACGCCGAGGAGCGCCGCTGGTCGCTGCTACCAACTGACTGAAGATGCTCGATTGCCAGAACCAACTTCTCCGCCAGGTGGAGCGCGCGACATTTGGTGCAGTGAACGAGGGGCACGCTGGGTATTGTAGTTGGCGTAGTTATATATAAACTATATATATATATATATATATATATATATATATATATATATATATATATATATATATATATATATATATATATATATATATATATATAAAGAAATTGTATCTGCATTTCATATTTATTTATATTTGATTTCAAGCCTCTTAGTTTATTCAATATATAGGGAAATAATAATATTGTTCAAAGTATCTTTAGTAAACAATGTAGACGTAGCTTTAAGAAAAGTAAATAATTTTAGGATTCAGAAGACACAAAAAGCTTGTATTATATAAAACATTCTGAACGTCTCAGGACAGTCAGGGCCAATGCAAAGGTCACCTCCCTTTCTGTCGAATCTGCAAAATCATTATTATTATTATTAGAAATGACTATGTAAATGTTGCGTTCGGAACACACGTATTATTTTGAGTATATACGGGACTCTAAAAATAATCAAGCTGTGTGATTTATGCTATTTGGTCGTTTTTCGAATGAATATTGACGAATGTGCTCTTGTTTAACGTTCTCGTAACGTGACTGAAACATGCTTTTTATAACATGGCGGCGCCCGCAGAGAGCACGGATGCATCACTCTCAGTTGCTACAGGTCAATCGGCAACTGTTTTATCTGCGGAAAATGTTCCACTACAGTATAGTCTTCTTTTGGATCACCTTATTGGTGACAAAAGACAGATTAAAGATTTGAACCCGACCGTCATGGGTGCTTTACCGAGTCCTAGGAAAACAGAGGAGGAGAAGATGATCGAGAGGGGAATGGAGAGCTGCGCGTTTAAATCACTCATAGCATGTGTCGGAGGTATTTCATTGATAGACATTTAACACGTTTTACTCTGGTTGCATAGTTACCTGATCAAATAAATGTGTTGTCATGTTTGACAGTTCAACAATTTATCAATGAACATTGAACAAATATTGACCATACTGTGGTATATTAATACTAAAATACTTGAGTAATGCAAAGCCATATACTATATTGCAATATTTGAGTTTCTCAATATGTTAATAATTCATATGTGGATGGTAATTCAAATGTAAGGGGTTTTGTGATCTCAATGTCAATTTTCAAATCAGAATCAACAGCTCTAAATCAACATTTCTCTCTCTTTTAGGGTTTGTTTTGGGAGGAGCTTTTGGTGTCTTCACAGCCGGAATTGACTCTAATGTTGGTCTTGATCCCAAAGACCCCTTAAGGACCCCCACAGCAAGGGAGGTGCTGAGAGACATGGGGCAGAGAGGAATGTCATATGCTAAAAACTTTGCCATTGTGGGTGCAATGTTTTCATGCACGGAGTGTCTCATAGAATCAGTAAGTACCATTGTCTTATTATGTCTGTCCGACTACATTCCATTGTGTCATCTCCTTTTTCTCTAATCAAATAAACTCTAGTCTCACGTAGCCAGACCTTCAGACTGATAGCAGAAAGTTTGGACTCTCATTGCAGCTTTTATTTGCTAAGAACCGCCCAAGTGGCTGTCTGACTGACATGTAGAAACAGCCAATCACAGTTTATGTTTAGCGTCATGTTTAGGGGTGTGAAAATGTAGTAATTTTCATACAATAACAGACTGCCCTGCAGCCATAGATCATTCATTCATTCAATGTTGTGCAAACATCTGTTTGGAGCATATCCTTCCTCTTTTCAATGCCAACAAGCAGTTCGGGAGAACCGAACACCTGACTGAATCAGCCAGCTGTGGTGTCAGCGTCTGTTCTTTCATGTTTACCCCACATATACTGCTGATATCCCCTTCTCAGTTACATGATCTTTCATAATCAATGTGAGACGGCACACAACTAATAAAATTAGATCACTTGGGAATCATTCCAAGTGCTGGCAAAGGGTCGGCCCTGCTTGGAAAATAACATTCTTCCAATATCCAGTCGATAAACAGGTTAAAATATCTATTTTTCGTTTCGACTAGTGCCTCAAGCTAAACTCTTGGACATCTTTTAAAAAGTCTATGCCGTGAACTTAGCATTTTTAAAAATCCAGTGTTGAGTTGATGCTGATAAACTCTTATTGTCACTGCTTTCTTCCTTGATGGGGTTTGGTGTAACAACAGCTTTGTTTCCAGACCGCCGTTAAAGAACACAAACGTCATTTGGAAGTCATGTAAAATTCAACCAATCAGATGACAATTTCAAAACTTCCAAAGTGTTTACCATTTTGTATGCCTTATGCAACAGATGTTCAGCCAATGGTCCGTGGGCATGACGTCTGAGGTTGAGACTAAATAAACACATATTTTCACGTGGTGACAAATTTTAAGTCCCAGGAAGAATTTTCTAATAGATTACTGCTGAATGAAACATTTTGTTGCAAGTGAAATAGCACACATTTGTATTATATTTGTAAATGAAAAATGTATGTTTTACATGATTATTTTTTTTTTTATGCATGCAAAATAAATCTGTCAAATTCACTGTCTAAAAACAACCAGTTATTTAGTTTCACTTCCCAAAATGCATTGCATATTCAAAGTTCCACTTTCGATCACGGTGTTATTTCAAAGGCTGCGTCCTCCGGAGGTCGCATTTGTCTGCCACATATGTAATAAAAGATGACTTATTTTAGAACAGTATTACCATTATAAAATCGATCATATTTTATATACTGATGTAGGCTGTATGAAATACTATAGTAAAATGTACTCATAAATTGCTTGTTTCTAAATATTGCTCAGTTTAATATGGATTAATGGCGCCACCAAGTGGTTCTGTATTTGAGCGGTCTTTCTACTCATCCATTCCTTGTAGGATGTTTTCAGTACTGATCTTCTGTGTAAAGAATGGATTTCTTTCTCTCTTCTAGCATCGTGGGAAATCTGACTGGAAAAATGCTGTATACAGTGGATGTGTTACAGGAGGTGCCATTGGGTTCAGAGGTAATTTTTGACCTTGGGTTTAAAGAATATAAAGGATTTCGATGTGTGGTAATTTATGTGGACTATATAAATAAGCTGTTCCTCTCTTTACTAGCTGGTCTTAAAGCTGGAGTTCTGGGCTGTGGAGGTTTTGCTGCTTTCTCTGCTGCCATTGAATACTATCTCAGATGAACATCAGCTTCAGGACTGTTACCATGTACTGTTGTGTATTCCTCACAGTACATTGGAAGACATTATCACAGGGGGGACATTGTGCAATCTTCCTCTCTGCCACCAATCAAGAGGTGTTCCATCCCTCCAGAAGAGATTAGGTTGCCTGAATGGACCAATAGGACAACAAACTCGAGCAGAATTTTCGTACAATCTTGACCTTTCTGTCTCAGGCCATCTGATGATCTGAAAACCTCCTAGGATATTTCTGTCTCAGGCCATCTGATGATCTGAAAACCTCCTAGGATATTATTTGTACATAATTGTATTGAAAATGTCATGCTTTGTGCTGGTTGATCCTCTGAGCGAAGCAAGATAAAATGTATAGTGTTACACATTAAAAATAAAAAGTGGCATCAAGAATTTATTGAAGTTCGTAGTGTAATAGGTCATAAAATCTTTTGATTTTTTTTCACTTGTTGCCTGTGTTATGTTGTATATCAGTGAAATGTTAACACACAGCTTCTTAGTAAACAAAGGCAGCTCAGTTTAAAAGAATTCACCAAATCAGATTTATTTTCTCCAAAGTGGTGTTTGGATTTACAAGTTTCAAGAAAATAAGCTCAATCAAGTGTTTATATTAGTTTCACTCTGTATCCCCTTTCTAAAAGGAGAGTTCTTAAAATGTCATCCTACAAACAAACAGAAAACTATATATTTATATGACATCTGATATAATATATGTGTGAAAATCAAAATGTGATCAAAAATAAGAGGCAGGGAGTGCTAAAGGTTGTGCATTTGGAAAACACAATGAAATCATGCTTTGAGGTCAAGCTGACATAGCAAGGAAATGAGTTTTCCTCAGCAGGAAACAGATAATGCAAACATGCTTTCTGGCTACTTCCCAGTTCTCTGAAAAGTTTCCTTTCCCACTGGCCTCTAAACAAGAGTTAATAATGCTGAATTGAGTTTGGAGATGCAACCCATGTAAAAATCTAAACCGAGTAGATGTGTAACATGGATTTAAACCAGCCTAAGATTGTGCCAATACATTGTCCAATCATGTCTGTTTCATGAGGAATGGATGCAGTTCAGAAAACTGGGTAACATTATAGACCTTTAGAGTTTAGATTTTCTTTAAATCAACTCTAAGAGTGCAAATATAAAGACAACACGGCAAGCAAACAGAACCTCACTTAAAACAATTTTAAGACTTAGCATGTTTTAAGGACAAAGTTAGCTGTAACAATTTATTCAAAAAAAAAAACTCAAACCTACTAGCATAAAGGGTTAAAGTGTACAGTACACTGTGCCTGATGATGCTGAGATTTTTCTTATTTTTGTGTAATGTACTAATGAACATAAAACAAAAGTGTGAGAAGAGACAGTCACAACCTAAAACACCACCTGCCCAGGGCTGCTGTGCACTGAGCTTGTGTCAATATCACACACAACTTTAATACAAGGCACTGTATTTTACGATATTCCAGACATCACATAATTTGGGGGTAAAACAAAACTTTTATAGATATTTTAATATAGCTCAATTTTCTATCCTCAGAATTTTATGCATATATTTGCCTTCATCCATTCCTCTGTGACATCCATTTACAAGAAACTATAAAGCTCCAAACAAAGCACCCATCAAACCAGCAAGAGTCCAGTCTAATGCTGATATGTATTAAAAATCAGAGCAGCTGATAACATTCCTGAACATCTACACCTCTTATTTCTCAACTTCTGTCCTTCTCACAAAACCTGTTTAAAACATGCCCGGATCATATATTTCAGAAAATGTTTGTCCATTTCATGACCATTAAGCATTTTTATTTTATTTTATGGCAATTAAACATGATAATTTCTCATACTATCTTTATGTGGACTTTTGAAAAAAAAAAGGGGGGGCTTAATGTTCATTTTAATTTTATTTATTGGTTATTTACTGCCTTTGGGGGTGAAATATGATCTGGACATGTTTTCATCAGATTCGCCCAGTTTGTAACTTACAGTAAAACAACATAAACTTAGCCAAATATTCCAGTAAGAGAAATTCCAGTCTTTTTGCCTGAGCTATCAGCCAGTCCTGTGTGGATGTTGAGCAAGGGAAAGGAAATGATGTGGAGTCTCAGACAGTTTAGCTACATGTCAGTTGTCTATAAAAAGTGCCTAAGAATCTTTGGTCTACCAAACCCAAAAAGTGTTGGAAAAGATATTTTCAATTATAAATGTGTCTTATGTAAATCCTTTTTAATCACAGTCTCATCTTTCATCTCTAAATAATAATTGATAAATTATAACGTCTTTATCAAACCCTGAGCTAAAAGAGGAGGCCTTGAAGACACTATAATTGTATTATTAAAAAAAAAAAAATTAAGAAAAGATTATCAGCATCATACACTGCACTATGATTTAAAGGTTAAGTGTGGCATAAATAAGCCTGTTGGACAGTACATGTAGTGTTTTATGGTAATGTTCCATGCATTTCAGAACTCTGGATATAAACCTGTTCATATATTCTAGGCTTACACTACACAGCCAAAAGTTTATGGACATCCCTTTTATAATTAAAAATAGACCCCTTGATTCAAGTTAAAACAAATCTACACCATACAATGACATTTAACATAATTGTGTGCATCCAACTTTGTTCGACGGTTTGGGAAGAATGTAAGATGTTATAGCAGCAAAGGAATGACAAACTCCTAATTAATGCCCATTGATTTGATTTTAAATGCTCGTTGGGTGTCCACATGCTTTCGGCCATATAGTGTATATATTACATTATTGGTATGTCTTACAAAACACAGTCTATTCTGAAAATGAAAGGGTGAAAAATGAGAAAATTTGAGAAATTAATGTTGGTTTTAGAAAAACGTACTGTAACAGACTACACTCCAACTGAGAAAAGCATTGACATGATATACTACAAAAAAAAAAAAGAAAATATCAGAAACATAACATGCATTATGAATAATATGGCCAACTCAACTGCCAGATGCATCCTACCTAAGCAAAACTAAAGAAAGCATAGTGTTGCCATAGACAAGAAGCAGCAGCTTGAAAGACTGCATAGTTAGTTTTGAAAAGTACTAAAGCTTTAGAAATGGAGAGCAAAACATGCATTCTCTCTCTTTCAGTCTAGTAGACACCGTTCAACCTCCTAAAGAATGAGCTGGGAGCTTAAACACACTGTTATATAAGTCTTCTTTCTGTCTCTCGCACACAAACACACTTGCTAAAGGCAACCTTTAGGTCCAGTTTGTCTTAGAAACACACTAAACAAGAGTGCACGGGTACGTACTGAGCAACATTTTAATCTGACAGTTCTGCACTTATGAAAATGCTTAATGGAATCTAGAACTGTTAGTTGCATTCATACGCCACCCAGCATTCACTAAATGTATTATGAAAGATGCTGCAGGTTATGTTAAAAGCCCTGAAACAAAGGCTTCTGAGTTCCTTGCTACACTTACACAAGCTCTCATGTGCCACAGATTATCCCTAAAAATGATCCTAAGCAACAGAAAATCACCCATTTATACTGCACTATTCAAAAATATAGAAATAAATACAATTGTTTATCTACAACTCAAACTGTAGGCTCAGTTAATAGAAAGATTCATTGAAAATTCATGTCCCAAGTCAAGAGCATTTCACACTTCACACTCACAAACACAACACTATTACGAGTTCCCACATCTTTTGACCAGCAAATTTCGGACTTTTTCCATGATTACTGGATATCATTTTCTAGAAATTATTTAGTAGACATAGCAATCATAAAAAGTGATTTATAGCCAAAAAGATATTTCTCCAAAGAGCCGAGCATAACAAAAAAAACAATAACTACTGAAATTTAGAATTTTAAACATTACCGATGACTGTCCTACACATGAAAATCATAAACATCCTCTTCCTAAGACCGTAAGAACCAAGTATTGTGCCCTTTGGATATACAAAGATCAGTTTT
This sequence comes from Gila orcuttii, assembly GCA_026230005.1. NCBI lineage: Eukaryota > Metazoa > Chordata > Actinopteri > Cypriniformes > Leuciscidae > Gila > Gila orcuttii. The sequence goes on along the minus strand of JAPDVR010000004.1, from coordinate 43,618,353 downwards.
CAGAGTAGGTGGCTTGCAACTTTTCTATTCTTGCCCATGTGTTCACATGAGCTATCCAATTACCCACAATCCCTTGCTTTGAAGCCCCCTGTGTTATTGCTTTGACTACTGCCTGGAGATGCCTTTGGGCATAATGTGGCCTAAAAGATATGCCAAGCGTTATGTGCTCACTCTTTGTACCCTGCAAAGACCCCATCCCCCTATAGACTTGAGTCCTGTGTATCTCATTTAAACCAGGGATGGGCAACTTTGTTCCTGGAGGGCAACTGTCCTGCTGAGTTTATCTCCAGCCCTAATGAAACAACCCCAAGCAAGCTAATCAATGTCTTAAAGATTACAAAAAAGCTGCAGGCAGGTGAGTTTTTTTTATCAGGGTTGGAGATAAACTCTGCAGGACAGTGTCCCTCCAGGACCGAAGTTGCCCATCCCTGATTTAAACCAAGACCAATTCTCTACTGCCCCCATGTGGATGGGAGGACCTGGGATTCTCAAAAGGCCTGCAGAAGCGAAGCAGAATTCATTAGCAGCCTCCAGAGCTTGTGCGGGGCGGTGTGTGTTAGAGGAGTGTAAACAGTCACAGCAGGGCAGTGTGTGTGTGCAAACACATTCACAGAACTCTAATGAGCTGTAAACAAGAACAGCAGCACTGCAGCCATGGAAATGCTTACCATGTGATCGGAGCGGGAAGTGATGTGAAAAGTTGTTCGGATGTGACCTGAAATACTGTGGGTCTAATCTGATGAATTTATTATACTGATGGCTGTGCCACTCACATAATAATGCCCCTCCTTTAAACCAGTGTATTTTTGTACTCTAAGCACACAGGGGCAGAATTTCATATATGGGACAAAAACAAAAAAGTAACATATAATTCCGATTACATTTAAAGACATCAGTCCAAACTGTAACAGATATTTCAATCAGAGAAGGAAGAGAGGGTCTTGGCCCTCGATAACTGACCTAAAATATATTCCCTGGAGGTCACTGCAGTAAATCCAGTGGATCGGGCATTGTAACGGTCAAACATGTAAATGTGAGTGTGTGCGTGGAATGGAGTAAAGCAGAGAAGAGTAAAATGAAGAGAAGCAATAAGGGTATGTCTAACATGAAGTCTTGGTTGTACTGTAACAGTAGTAGATGCAGTGCCATAGCCTTGAGCTGTGACGTTGGTTGATTGTTTGTTTTAGATAAAGACCTTCACTAATCAGCCTTGGAGATATCTGAGAGAGGCTCAGGCGAGGACAGTGGAGAGACCTGGTTCTGAGCATCCCGCTGACGCTTGTAGAGTCGGAAGCCTTTACGGCAGAGAAGGACGAACCAGTAGACCTGTGGCGACAGGATGCAGAGGTTGCCCAGGTTGGCGGAGAGCGGCAGATGGAAGGGAACACTGTAGAGGGGAATGCCGTAGTGGGAGCCGTAGACCCAGTACATGTAGGGGAAGAGTGCGATGCGGAACAAGAAGAAACTCAGCAACACCATGCCGCCATTAACCTTGTGCAGCCAGCATTCCTGCAACCCCAGCTACAGGAAGAGACAGTCAACAGAGAAGAATGAGAGGAAGATTTGGGCAAAACAGGGTTAACATTAAACGGATAATTCACACATCACGCACATCTTTGAGCTTCTGTGTTTACCATGTGTGATGTTTCTCTATGTATGTGTGTCAATCATTGTTTAGATGTAAATAAAAGCCTAAATTAAATCTGTTCATCATATAAAGTGATTATATCTCTTTACAAGACTTGGATTTAATTGCTCGATTAATATGGATCAGTTTTAGGATGCCTTTATGACGTTTATGGATCCTCTAAGTTTTAGTAACCTGGACTTTCAGTGGAGGGACAGAAATCTCTCAGATTTCATTAATTTCATCAGATTTTAATCCGATTTCATTGGTGTTGTTTATTTGCCATCTAATAGAAGTCAATGGGCACCAAAACTGTTTGTTACAAACATTCTTTAAAATATCTTCTTTTTACATGTCACGTCAGTATCATCCTGTTTAGAAAAAGCTGCAAAGTGGACCAGACTTAGTCAATCGTCTGGCAAAAAAGAATAAATGTCACTGCAAAGACGCTGGGACTGCTTTGAAAATGTAATACCCATGACCACCAAAAGGAGGCATGTGGAGGCACATAAGTGGTGCATGTCTGAAAGCAATTTCACCTAATCTCTCCAAACAAGCAAAGACCAAGAATCAGCAGTTATTGAAAAATACAGAGTAGAGAGACGGAATGCTTCATCTAGCAGGGAAATGCTGTTATGCAGTACATTTTTATTTCACCATCATACACCACCATTATGGCTGCATTCATTCATTCATTTGGTTTGGGTTCAGTAATATATATATTTGCTTTCTTTTGTAAGAAATTAATACTTTTATTCAGCAAGGCTGCATTAAATCAAGTGACAGTAAATACATTTATAGTGTTACAAAAGATTTCAATTTCAATTAAATGCTGTTCTTTTGGACATTCTCTTCATCAAAGGGAATGAAAATCCTGAAATCTTTTTTATCACAGTTTCCACAAACATATTAACCAGCACAACCCAACATTGATAATAAGAAATGTTTCTTGAGCACCAAATCAGCATATTAAATTTATTTCTAAAAGATCATGTGACTGAAGACTGGAGTAATGGCTCCTGACAAATAAACTTCGCCATCACAGGAATAAATTACATTTTATGATATATTTCAAAAGTTAAGTATTTTAAATCAAAATAGTATTTCACAGTATTACTTTTATGAAAAAACAAACATAGCCTTAGTGAACAAGATAATTCTTTAAAAAAAAATTTTTTTTTAGTCTTCTTTATCTCAATTGTTACAAGTCAGTTCATTTTAAATCTTTTTACTTTGGTTCGAGAGGAGTTTGTTTGATTGATTGATTGATTGATTGATTGATTGATTGATTGATTGATTGATTGACCATAAAAACCTGGCAAATTATTAATTATTATTATATGCTTTGTATGGATTGTTTGTTGAACTGACACACCTCCATCTCTGTATTTAACCATTTATCTTGACTAAAAGGAAACAGGAAAAGTGTTGACTGGCATCTCCTGTGCAGCACTGTGAAGGACAGCTGAGTAAAACACACAATCTGTTTGTGATAGTGTGTGCATGTGTTACCTGAATGAGGATTTTGCCCACTGAAACAAAAGGAGTGCTGAGCTCTGTGAGGAAGAGACAGCCAATGAAGAAATCACCCTGGTCCTTCCTGAAGAACTGATGTACACAAAGAGACCAAAAACCACAGTCAGCACAGACATGAACACACACACACATACCACCTATGTGAACAATAAGGGTGTAAATAATATGTAATGCATCAATCTGATAATGAAAATGTAATGCCTACACTACCATTCAAAATGTGGGGTCAAGTAAGATTTTTAAAAATGTTTTTGAAAGAAGTCTCTTTTGCTCACCAAGACTGCATTTATTTGATTAAAATGAGGTAAAAAAAAAACATTATATTGTGAAATATTATTTACAATTTGTATATACATATATTCTAAAATGTAATTCATTCCTGTGATGGCAAAGCATCCATTACTGCAGTCTCCAGTGTCACATGATCCTTCAGAATCATTCTAATTTCACAACAGTATTAAGCAGCACAACTGTTTTCAATACTGATAATACTAAGAAATGTTTCTTCAAAATTAAATAGCCATTTAGTGCCGAAGAAACATTTCTTAGTATTATCAGTGTTGAAAACCGTTGTGCTGCCTAATACTTTTGTGAAATATTTTATAGCAATGCTTTGATGAATAGAAAGTTCATAATTTCTTTAAAAAAAAAATATTACTGACCCAGAACATTTTTTTCTCACTCACTCTCACACACACACTTTCAGAAAAAATCCAGATACCCAATCTACTACCAGTGTCCCTCCAGTTACATTTGGGCATATTCATTTTTATATTATTAACTAAACATTATATATTACATTTTTAATTTATATATACACCTCCCTGCCAGTGTTCTGCTAGAAATCATAGGCTAAAGTAATTGTTCAAATCAAGCTACAATAAAGTTATAGGCAATACTAAATTAAAAGAAACAAAGTGAAACTGGCCCTCATGAGCAAAAACAAAGATAACTAGACAAAATGGAGAGAATGGCATTTACACAGATGCAGATAATGTCTAGATATTACTCTACAGCTAGTTTTGCAAATGGTCCAGATCATATGTGTGTGTTATGATACACAATGCTGGAAATGGTGGATCAAAGGCATGTAATGTGTGTATAAATGTAACAAGATAAGAATGACCAGTTAGAACAGCCACCTGAATCCTTCTCGCTAACCTAAAGCGCAATCTTAAACTACACGGTTTGGGGGAAGTCTATGGCTTCTATAATATTTATCTATATTTTATTTATCTAAACATCCTTTTTGTCAATGCAAAATGCCTTACTAAACATTACTGTATAGTGATGTATTAAATAATATACATTTCAGTGAAGTGAATTGTTATATCTTGTATCTTGAATAAAAGTCAGATGTTTTGTTGTGGTGGTCTGGGTCTTTGTCCTTATTTGTGTTATTACTATGCATGTCAAAATCTGTTTGTCCACGTTTGTGACTTGTGGGACATTTTGTGGAACAGGAGCACAAAGTAACATGTTTGTGAGGTGGTATCTGAGTAGCAGCTGTGTGTGAATAATGGAAGCGTGGGTAAAGTGATCTCACATCACCACTGACAGCCCAGAGACACCAAACAAAAGACCAGGTTTCCACCAGTGTGTGTGTGTCTGTCCCACTGCATGTACTCTGGCAGTGTAACAGCTGCTATTAAGGTAATTGTTTCTCATAGAATCAGGTACTTAACGGACACAAAAGCACCGCATTCCCCTTTTTACATTCCCTCCCATTTGGTCCTGGCTATAGGTGGAGGTGGTTATTTGAGAAGGCCCATTACTCTCTCCAGTCATATTATTGGTTGTCATATCACTCATTCGAGTCTCTATCCCTGTATTTCTGTCCTCTCTCTCACCAGAGTCACAGGCAGTAGAATGGAGAGTAGTGCAATGTGATGGAGGACCAGCAGGAACTCTTTCCTCACAAATGAGTTGACGGTTCGTAGAGAGTGGCTTTTATAGTCCTTGTGGCCTTTGACCCGGAAGCGATAGTAATGGCTGAGGTACATGGCGAAGATGTCATATGACATGTAGGGAACGCCATACCAAATGACAAAATAGGTGGTCAGCCAGTGTCTGGAATAGAAAACGAACAGAATAGGTGAACAAATCATGTGTGGAGAGATTTCAAACAAACATGCTTAGTCTCATCTTCTAAAAAAACACCTTTTTTTAAGTATTCTAAAAGTATTTATTTCAAAAGTATGGGTTCAGTAAGAACTTTTTTTGAAAGGAAATGAATACTTTACATTAAATTGATCAAAGTAAAGACATTAATCTTAGTACAAAAGATTTCCTATTTAAAAAAAATGCTGTTCTTTTGAACTTTTTATTCATCAAAGAATCCTGAAAAAATGTATCACGGTTTTCACAAAAATAATAATGCTTTCAACATTGATAATAATAAGAAATGTTTCTTAAGCATCAAATCAGCATTTTAAAATGATTTCTGAAGGATTGTGTGACACAGAAGTCTAGGGCTGCAACAACTAATCAATAAAAACAATTTTTATCGATAATGAAGTTCATCGACAACTAATTTGATTATTAATTAGTCGCATCTGCGCACTGTGCCCGGGAAACCATCAGCAAGTAACGATTCTTTACAGTAGTGAATAACCCATTTCTATGGACAAAACACAAATGGAAACAAGAGAAGGACACAGAGTGTCCTGCTCCGGTATGTGTACATGATCCAAGTTTTCAGAAAACATGAGAACGCTTTATATTAATAAGCGGTTCAAGGTGATTTCTTACTGGCCCAAGTTTAAAAAGAGTCCATCCCCCACCAGTCTCTATGATATTTTGGATCTTTGATACGATTCAGGTCACTTCTTCAAGTTAAGGCTATGACATTCTTTCACCTGTTTTATCATCTGATAGCTTAGCAAAGCATACCACTGAGAAACAAGAGATCTAAAGCACTCATGTGGAGCAATATATTAAAAAATTCTTTATTCAAATAGTACTGTAACATTCAAAATTATAATTGACAAAATAGCTTAAGAGCCTTCATGAGGGTGTGGATTGAAACGGACTTAAAACTTAAAAATGTATTCTTTAAGGTGTGGCTAAAATGTGTCATGTTTGTTTACCACATGCCATTATGTCATTAGCTAGTTGCAATTTTAAATAGGCTACAGGCTACAGATATTGTCCAAATTAGGTTTCACATTATACATTTACTATGTGTTTTGGGGGCTGCCGGGCAGGGTAAGACTTAGTCATCTTTAATTATTACCTTTTATATAAAAACAACAGAAGTCTAAGATACATACTCATTTTTGATATCGAAGTAAACGTGTGTGTGTTTGTATTGGATAACCTATATAACCTATATACCTTCATACGGAAAACATTCTGTATAGTACCATCGTTTGTATAATCGTATACATCCCATGTATCTTAAGTCAGTACGATTTTTTTTTAAAGAAATTAATACATTTATTCAGCAAGGATGCATTAAATAAATGCTGTTGATTTTAACTTTCTATTTGCCAAAGAAACCTGAAAAATTGTATCATTTTAATAAAAATATTAAGCGGCACAGCTGTTTTCAACATTAATAACAATCAGAAATGTTTCTTGACCACCAAATGGCACTAAAGAAACTAGAGTAATTTAGCTTTGCCATCAATGGAATTTTAAAATATATTAAAATAGAAAAGTAATTGTAATAGTTATTGTAATAACATTCCACAATATTGCTGTTTTACTGTATTTTTGATCAGCCATAGTGAGCATAACAGACTTATTTCAAAAACATTAAAAAATTCTACAGACCCCACACTTCTGAACGATAGTGTAAACCTAAGTTTTTTTTTTTTTTTGTTTGTTTTTTTTTTGTATGACGTTCTTTCTTGGGTGGAAAACAAAAAGAGTTATCTAGCAGAATGTTCAAACTGTTCCTTTCTATATAATCAAAGTGAAAGGTAACCAAAGCCTCCTCTGGTCCCCATTCGCTAAGATGGAAAACAGCAGCTTACACATCCTGTGAAATATCTGAAATATTTCTACAACGCGAGTAAATGATGACAGAATTTCCATTTTTGAGTGAACTATTCCTTTAACACTCACAGTATCACTGGATGCTCCTTGTCACTGAGGATCATGGCTGTGCATGTGCTCGAGCCAAGTATTAAGCCTTTGGGGGATTAGCAGGGTGGTTGGGAGTTCTCTAGGCTTGCCTGGCAAGTGCCTTCCGTGGATTACACGGTTATGCCACAAACACACGCACACATTTCACCCAGCACACATGAACAGGTGGCAGAGGCAGAAATTGCAGGTGTCAGTCTAGTGCCGGGGAAGGGCAGAGGGAGTAAGGGCACATAGGAAGGTAACAGCTGTTGCCCTGGGACTCAATGTACCTAATCTCCTCCCTGTGTCCTTGGGGTGGGGGCGGAGCCAAAGGGGTCAGCAGATGTGGCATGGGAATAGAGGTAAGCACTGTTGCCCTGAGGCTGCTGTGACTGGCCACTGAGGTGAACAAAGGCATAGGCAGGTAGGGTCTTATGGGCCGCCTTCTTAAAGCAACATCACACCAATTTTGAGCGTCAAACTGTTGATGTAGTGTAGTGATGCTTTAGAGAAAGATGATTTGAGAAATTGTCCTATTTTGTCATTTATTTATGTATTATCATAACAGAATATACACTATCATTGAAAAGTTTGGGGTTAGTAAGATGTTTTTAATGTTTTTGAAAGAAGTGTATCACCAAAGCTGCATTTATTTGAGCAAAAATACAGTAAAAACAGTAATATTGTGAAATATTATTACAATTTAAGATAAACTCTTTTCCATTTTAATTTATTTCAAAATGTAATGTTTTCCTTTGATGGTAAAACTGATTTTTCAGCAGCCATTACTTTAGTCTTCAGAAATAATTCTAAAATGCTGATTTGGTGCTCAAGATACATTCTTTTTATTATCAATGTATCAAATAGTTTAATATGTTTGTGCTTAATATGTTTGTGAAAACTGATACCTTTTTTTCAGGATTCTTTGATAATAGAAAGTTTAAAAGAACAGTATTTATTTGAAACAATTTTTTTGTAAAAGAAAATATGTTAAACATTGTAAACGTCTTTGCTGTCACTTTTGCATCAATTTAATGTATTCTTGCTGAATAAAACTATTTCTTTAAAAAAAATCTTACTGACCCTAATCATTTAAACGTTAGAGTAGACTTTAATTCTAATTGGTTACTGAAATGAGTAATACGCTTTGAGAGGCGCCTTATTTCTATTATAGGCACTGTATCTAGATGTGTTCACAGCAGCACAAATGTACACTGTATTGACCAATCAGCATCTAGTGCTGCTTTATCATTACCTTAACACAAAGATGCAGGACAATATAATCCTTTTCAACAGAAAAGCTTATTATTGGTGGTGCACTGTGAAAGGTGTGGAACAGGATTGGTCCACTTACCGGTCCATAATCACATTGCCTTTGCACGAGGACACCACGATGATTCCAGCTGCGGTGGCCATAACAGCGTGAATGGATGACACCAGCCTACAAGAGGAAGAGAAGACCAAAAAATTCATGCAGGTTACCTCATATTTAGATATTTCCACCCAAGAGGATACAAACAACATAAAAAATACTTAAGTTTTTATGCAATGTAAAAAAAAAAAATCACTATTATTTATATGGATCATTTGAAGCATATACCTATGATAATTTAATAATTTAAAAGTTTATTTGACTGTAACTAAATGGCACATCAAGGAGAGCTAGTGGATGTCAAGATTGTCAGCGAATAACTGACCACTATGGATCACTTTAATGATGGTTTTTTTTTTTATTAATTTTTTTGTCATTTTTGAGCTTGAAAGCCCCAGTACTTTAATCATATTGAAGTGTGGCCAGAATATTCTGACTCAGGTCTTTATTTAAAAAATCTACATGAATGATCTGGAATCAACTGCTCATAAGGACATGTTCAGTCGTGACTTGGTGTCCATGCCTGAGTTAAATGACAGTGCTCTGATAAGCTTCCATGTTAATGGGGTTAAATGTTAGCCAGGCCTAGAAGTCATCCACCACCATCAAACCCTAAATGAAGATAAAGTCATACTGTTTGAGTGTGGGAAAGATATTGTTTCTGCTGTACCTCGCCAACCTGCTAAAACTTGTCAAACCATAAAAAAAAAATGATATATTCATTATTATGGAAAAACATTTTTAAAGACCCACCTTAATAGGGTTTTATTCTAGTCTCATTTATGTATTGTTGTAGAAAAAATGGCAAGAGTAGCCTAATGGCAATTTGAGTAAAATGAATATTTTTGACTACTGATGCTTATATGCATTCCCTTTCGAGCTTCATTTATTTATAATAGTCAGAGGTCATGTGATATATATTTCTATGATGACTGACAGTGTCAGTATCTTCTCTGAAGATGCTCAATCACATTCTGGAATTAATAAACTGGTAGCAGACATAAAAGCAGACAAACTGGCTAAACCGACCGTCTGCTAGCTGTCTCACATCACTAAGGTTAGATAAATCCCATCACATAGAGACTCTTTCACCTAGATATCATCATATAGAGACTGTGTCTGTTCCCCAAATTAGGAAATACAAAAAATTTCCAAACCCATCTAAGGGTAAAAATTTAATATTGATGTTCAACAAATAAAAAACAGATATAATACAAATGAACAAATGATAAAGCTTGTGTTGCTAAATATTCGATCCCTTACTTTAAAAGCACTTATTGTTAATGATTTGATTACAGACTATAACCTAGATATGCTGTGTTTGACAGAAACCTGGCTAAAAACTAACAATTACATTACTTTAAATGAGTCCACCCCCCAAGATTACGGTTATAAATATAAACAGGCCAACAGGGCACCATACAGACTTTATCAAAGAATTTGCTGACTTTCTATCAGAGTTAGTACTGGCTGCAGATAAAGTCCTAATTGTTGGTGATTTTAATATGTAGATAACTTGCCTGATGAAGGTCGAAAGACCGAAACGTTGCTGCTAAATGAAAGTTTTATTTGCAAGCACTGATAGTGTGCGCGAGTTCCTATTTGTAGATTGTCGATCAAGCTTGGTCTTCCTTTCCTACGCACCTATCACCTACAGGTGTGAGATGGCTTGTGTTTAATAATATGTAGATAACGAAAAAGATGCATTGGGATTGGCATTTAAAGACATTCTTAACTCTATTGGAGTTAGACAACACGTGTCAGGACCTACTCATTGTCGTAATCATACTCTAGATCTAATATTATCACATGGAATCAATGTTGATGCCGTTGAAATTCTGCAGCAGAGCGATGACATCTCAGATCATTATCTAGTCTCGTGTAAACTTCATTTAGCCAAGGCTATAAAGCCGACTCCGTGTTACAAATATATTAGACCTATCACTTCTGCCACTAAAGATTGCTTTATTAATAATCTTCCTGATCATTTTCATCATCTCAGCATCCCAGATAGCTTAGAAGAACTCGATATTGCGACAGAAACTTTTAACTCTCTCTTTTCCAGCACTTTAGACACAGTTGCTCCTTTGCGCTTAAAGAAGATTAAAGAAAATAGTCCAACGAGCACACTCAGGCCCTTAAGAGAGCAGCCAGAAAAATGGAGTGCAACTGGAAGAAAACAAAACTAGAGGTATTTCGCATTTCATGGAAAGAGAGCACGATTGCATACAGAGAGGCCTTAAAAACTGCTAGATCTGCTTATTTTTCAACCTTATTAGAAGAAAATAAACAAAACCCTAGGTATTTATTTGAAACAGTGGCAAAACTAACGAAAAAAAAAGCTTCAAGCCCAGACGTTTCCAAGCAGCACAGCAGTAATGACTTTATGAACTTCTTTACTTCCAAGATTAAAAATATCAGGGAGAAAATTATAAATATGCAACCGTCTACAACAGTATCGCATCAGACAATGTTGCAAAATGACAAATGTTTGAATGTTCTACCTCAGATTTGTGAAATGTTCAACTGTTTGGCAAGTGTTTGTCATGATATGTTCTTACAATAAAGAGTAGTTTAAAACCACAATTAACGCTCTGGTTTCTACAACTTTCACTTAGGGACTGTTCGTTATTTATTTAAGGGGCCACCGGAGAAGTTTTGAGATCTGTAGTCAAAAAAGACTTGACCCTCCCTTCGCCAGTAATACATTTTTCTATGACCCTCCAAAATGATTGTGAAAAAAGGCATGACCCTCCCTCGATAATTTATTGATTACGTAGGCTACTGGTTTGCGCTTGGCAAAGATGTTCAGATAGCCATTGTTTTTTTTACAACCATGACAAACGACTAAACTCCTGCTTTCTCATCTTACTAAGGGTGTAACGATAGACCAAACCTACAATTCGGTTCGTATCATGATTTTTTATTTTAGATTAAAAAAAAAAAAAAAAAACATGTTTTCGGTGCTGATGCAGTGGTGACGCGTTCATGTAACAAGTGTGGTGCTCCCAATAAAGTATCTTAAAGCTGCCACAAAGAACCGGCAAAAGTAATGATTATGAATTTGTCAAATATAGCAAGGAGAGATTTTAATTGTTTATTAATAAACAAGGTTTTTCTGTGTCAGTGTGTCGGCTGCAAAGATGAAGTTGACGATGCTGACTCGAGATCTTCACAGTAACGCGCCAGAGAGAAATGCAGATTTCATACGGATTACATAAGCAGAGAGCAGTCTGTTTTTCGTTTTTAAATGTTCTGTTTAAAACATCAAGCTTTCTATATTTCTCAAGTCTGTGAGGCAAGTACATTATACGCTGAGTTTCGGTTAATTTATGAGACGAGAGTCCAGTTCACGCGCCGGCGACTCCGTGTCATGATGATCTATTTTCTACTATATTTACTTCTTATTTATTAAATCCAGGCAATTGGTTGATGAAACATTAATTAAAATTAAGATACAATTAATAAAAAACGAAATTTACTTTAAAGAAAGGCTTTGTGCTTTCTGAAGTCTCTGTGAAAGTTTTAAAGTCGCTTTCAGAGCGGTCATGTCCATAATGGAGAACTGTCACGTCCGTAACATTGTTTTTTTCCTCATAAATGCGAACACGAAAAATAAAATAAAAAATAATATTTTATGTTCTGTGGATGCCGACCCTTCTTCATCCGGTTATTAGCCTACTTTTGTTTTGCGCAGTGTAATTCATAGAATTATTAAAAAATATTTTGCCACCTAAAAGTTAAAGATTTGTAGTGTCACGTCACGTGTATTTCGCTCATATTACATATAAAACGCATGTGTAGACTGATATTTTTCTAAATGTCTTGACTCCTTTATTAAGGGGGTATGGATATATAAACAGACGTTTCAGTATTAAATGCATTTTCTGATAATTTATATTTCAAGTTTTGACTGCAAATGTCACGTCCATAACGCTGGAATTGCCCAATTTTAAAGAATTTATCCTCAACTAGTTTTTTGGTGTAGGTCTGCGTATTTTATTAGCCTATGTTAACTTCAAATAATTTTAATAGTAGCCTAATTTAAAAATGTGGTAGCTCTACGTCTAACACATCACACTCCACTGTTATGGTGGCAATTTCAGTAGATGTACTCACTGACATTGTTGTGGAAACCCAATAAGAATGGAAACTAAAATATGGTATATCGTACAGCGCACATTCTATCAGCTGCAGTTCTGGCGCCTCAGTCCCAATACACTCAACGTACATTCATATCACATGTTAATGCCGTGGTAGAGTTACATTCACAGGACACTGCACTTATTCACAATCACAAAAGTTCATTATTTGCTCGTGCTTTAAAGCTATGCCGGGTAAACATTTAATTGGCGTTCTGTACATAATGCACTTTATCTGAGCGCGTACTGAAGTGCGCGCGCACTGTCAGGCAGCGCCAAACTGGATTTTTGTTGGGTCAGACCCATCTGATAGCGATGGGGGACCGAGACCGAGAGAGCTACATATGCACCAAACAAGCCACTTTGAAATGTTGCTGTTTTCATGAATACAAAAGTTGGGTGACCCTCCCCCTAGACTAAAAAATTTGAATGACCCTCCCCTCAAAAAAGAATAAAAAGACATGACCCTCCCCTATTTTCCTCCGATGGCCCTTTCCATAAATACCGAACGGTCCCTTAGGAGCAAAAATCTGCCTTTAAACTTGAAAGAAATAAAGATTTTACATTTATCGTGATAATTATCGATATCGACTGATATAAAAAAAAATTGTGATTATTTTTTTTGGCCATATCACCCAGCCCTAGTTAGACCCTATACCGACTAAACTACTGAAAGAGATGCTTCCAGAGGTCATAGATTCTCCTCTTAATATTATTAATTCATCTTTGTCATTAGGATACGTACCAAAAAAAATTAAACTGGCTATGATTAAACCACTTGTTAAAAAAACCACAACTTGATCCTACAGAATTAGTCAATTACAGGCCGATCTCGAATCTACCCGTTCCGTTTTCTTCCCACGGAAAGGGCAACCCAGTGTACAGAGGATATTACTCAGCATTCCACATTTATTTGTTTATTTTTGCACAAAGGATAATCAGGTAATCAGGTAATAAACCTGAAATAATAAGAAATACAACATTTTAATTTTCATGTGCATACTACAAACATACCTCAATAGCCCAATAACAATATGCAACAATAAAAAGAATTAATCAAATATTCAAATTATACATTATTTTTTTATGCCAAAGATACTAGAAAAGGCAGTATCTTCACAACTATGTTCCTTTTTAGAAAGAAATGGTATCTGCAAGGATTTTCAATCAGGATTTAGACCGTATCATAGTACTGAGACAGTTCTCAGAGTCACAAATGATTTGCTCTTATCATTTGATCGTGGTTGTAGCTCTCTATTAGTGTTACTCGATCTTAGTGCTGCATTTGACACTAATCGACCACAACATTCTTTTAAATAAACTTCGAAAATTATGTTGGCATTAGTGGAACTAGCATGGTTTAAATCATACTTATCTGACCGTTATCAGTTTGTAGCAGTAAATGAAGAGATGTCTTATCGGTCAAAAGTTCAGTATGGCGTACCACAAGGCTCAGTACTAGGACCGTTGCTGTTCACTGTTCACATGCTACCCTAGGAGATATTATTAGGAAGCATGGCATTAGTTTTCACTGTTAAGTTGATGATACTCAGAGCTCTATATTTCTTCATGCCCTGACGAAACTTACCAATCCACAAAATTAACGGAATGCATAGCTGATATAAAAAACTGGATGACTAGTAATTTCCTACTACTTAATTCTGAAAAAAAACAGATTCTAATTATTGGACGAAAAACGTCCTCACGTAATAACCTAGAATACTGTCTAACATTTGATGGCTGCTCTGTCAAGTCCTCGTCGTCGGTTAGGAACCTGGGTGTACTCTTTGATACCAATCTTTCATTTGAAAGTCACGTGTCTAGTATCTGTAAAACCGCATTTTTTCATCTTAAAAATATATCTAAATTACGTCATATGCTTTCAATTAAAAATGCAGAACAATTAGTTCAGGCGTTCATGACATTAAGGCTAGATTATTGTAATGCTATTATGGGTGGTTGCCCTGCATGTTTAATAAATAAACTACAGCTGGTCCAAAATGCAGCCGCTAGAGTTCTTAACAGAACCAGGAAGTATAACCATATTAGCCCGGTTCTGTCAACACTGCATTGGCTGCCTATTAAACATCGTATAAATTTTAAAATATTGCTGATTACTTACAAAGCACTAAATGGTTTAGCTCCCCAGTACTTGAGCGGGCTCTTAACACATTATATTCCTTCACGTCTATTGCCATCTCAAAATTCTGGCCAGTTGATAATACCTAGAATATCAAAATCGACTGCTGGCGGTAGATCCTTTTCCTATTTAGCACCAAAACTTTAGAACAATCTTCCTAACATTGTCTGGGAAGCAGACACAGTCTGTCAGTTCAAATCTAGACTAAAACACATCTCTTTGGCTTAGCATACACATAACACATTAAAGAATGCTATAATTCAATGTTAGGCTGCATAGTTTAGATCAGCCAGAACAGGGAACACTTCCCATAAATCCTGATGTACTTGGTACATCATAAGGAGGATGGCGTCTACGCTAATATTAGTCTCTCTGTTTATCCCGAGGTTATCCCCGCAGTCCGCCGGATCCAGGCCATTTCCAGATCTGATGAAGGACCATTGCATGGACACGACAACGCATCCCTGAAGTGCCAGCCTCATCAGCCCTGTGAAGGCCTCATGGACACCTCAACAAAATAGTCTCCATACCGGCGTGATGACTCTGACCCCCAACCAGATGGAACTGGATAAATATTGTAAAAGTTCTGATCCAATCTGACTTCTGACTTATAATGATGCCTGAATCATAATCATACACTGTTCGTTCGTTGGCCAGAGGAGAACTAGCCCCCTGACTGAGCCTGGGTTCTCCCAAGGTTTTTTCTCCATTCTGTCACCTGTTGGAGTTTTGGTTCCTTGCCACTGTCGCCTTTGTAGCCTTTGTAGCCATTGGCTTTTGGCTTGCTTAGTTGGGGACATTTAATTTTATATTTAACAATATTATTACAACATTATTTTCCGGTTATCTCTGTAAAGCTGTTTTGAAACAATCTGTATTGTAAAAGCGCTATATAAATAAAGGTGACTTGACTTGACTACCAGACAAATGAGGATTCAAACACACAGGTTTAATGAGGTAAACACAGCGGGATATACAATCAAATCAGAAACCATAGCAACACATCAGACATGCAGACAGGAAATGACCACAAGGACAGAAAACCAAACTAAACTGAATATAATTGCGACACCTATACTGCATTATATTTATCAGTACCTTGTTTTTGTAATTAATTGTTAATGCACTTATTGTAAAGTGTTTTAAATTGTTCTTTCTCATTTTAAATAAAATTATAGCTGTTTTGTTCCATTTAAGTAAAAGTTTGTGAGGATGAAGAGACATTAAATTTGTAGATTACAAATAGAAATGGAAAAAAATAGGCCTACACATTCAAATTATATTGTCTGACAACAAGCATATTAATGCTATAATATAATATAATATAATATAATATAATATAATATAATATAATATAATATAATATAATATAATATAATATAATATAATATAATATAATAAACCTTAATGTTGAAAAAAAACGAATTGGCTAATTATTTGTCAACTACCCAAAGATAATGATTAAGAAAAGTTTTTTTGCAGAATATTGCAGTCTTTATAAAGCACAATATATTAGTCACATTAGGGCTGAGAAAAATAATTGAAGTGTAAGTTCATTGTAGAGCTCAATCTAAGCCTCTGACTGCCTGCTGAGCTGCACGGCTGAGCATTGTACATGAGATGACGCTTGCTCGTCATGACAACGACGGTCACGTGACCTGGGCCTGACAGCTTACGCCTGAGTTGGCCACTGGATAAGCGCTTCCCTCCACAAACACACACGCACAGAGCTCTGCTCCCCACATCACTGTATCCTTGGAGCCTTGCTGCCTGAATACTGTCACAAGACCCATTTTACACAATCCACTCTTTGTATCACCCTCTCTCTCAGTTTTTCTCTTACAACAAGCTCGGAAAGAAAGAAAAAAGGAAGGAGAAGAAAACGCTTCTTTGGTGTAGCTTTGGGGGTGTTTTGCATGACATAGGCCTACTTTCTTATCTCCAAATATCAAACATAGATAAAAAGTAGGAAACAACAGTGCTAAATCCCGTTTTTATTACAATTACAAACTGTTTTAATTAAAGTTTTAGTAATTTTGTCATTTTTATTAGTTTTTTTATTGACTTTTAGCAGTCATTATCCAGAGGTAGGAAGAAGGAGATCTAAAATACCTAAATAGATCTCCTATATAGCGATCTCGTTCCTTCTTCAGGGAACCAAGGTTACAGTCGTAACTAGGGGTGTGCGATATATATCGTCTGTGATAATGTCGTAATTGTTGTTTTAACGATGTGCGATTTGACATTATCGTGTATAGCCTATCCCTCACAAACCCCCAGAGAGTGCATGCATACTCTACGTGATGTAGTCTTGTAGATTAGACTAGTGCGGGTGTACATTTAGCCTAGAGTGCACGCTTTTACTGCGTGATTTAGGCCTAGTCTTCATTTATATCATTTAGTAATAAATATCACAAGAGTGCAGTTTTTCTCCAAATATAAGTTAATATTACGTGACTTACATTTTAGACACCATATTGCCTGTTTTTGCTGTATTTCGCCAACGAAAGTAGTTCAAAACAAAGCCACACACGGCGGTGTTTCCTTACTGAGTGAATCAACTTTTTGAACGAATCAGTTGACTAGGATAGATTAAGATAGTCAAATGCTTCTTTCCTTGAATGAATCAACCGTTTGAATGAATCATTGAATCTCAATGAATGATCCCTTGCTAGGAGACCCAAAACAGATGAACAGTTGTTCAGATTTACGCCACATGGCAGCTCTGTGGACGTAAGCATCTAATGTCTGAACTGGACAAAGTAGATTACTCTTTTCCTGGTCTGGATCCCGGAAGGGAGAAGAACAGAAGACCTGCATATATATATATATAAATTGGGGCGGGAGGAGCAAACGACAGACACAGTGGGAGTGGTGTCAGGCCTCGGAGAGGCATTTGGCTGCCATATAAACATAACATCAAGCCCAAGGGCCCCCAGCCCCCTAAGGCCTGCCCTGATCGTGACAAACTAGTCCTCGGACCTGATCTTGGATACGATCTGTCTAAAAGACGCAGATTCAAAATGGGACGCAACACCCCATCCTTCTTTGGAACTATTAAATACTGGCTGTATTAACCGTCTTCTCTGTCGGGTGGAGGTACACGTTCTATGGCCCCCTTCCCCAACAAAGTTTTCACCTCCTGTTCCATAACCAGAGCCTGCTCTGGGCCTACCACTGTGGGCAGGACCCCCATAAATCTGGGCAAGCGAGACCCGAACTGAATAGTGTAGCCTCTTCGACTGTATGCAAGACCCAACGAGATATATTTGGCAGTAGTTTTCATGCTGCCAGAAAATCTACTAAGGGAACCAGTCTCTCGAGACTGGCCTCTGGTGTTTCTCGAGCAACCACTTCGGTGCCCTAAAGCGGCGCACCGGCAGGGAACAACTGAACTGGTAGCTCTGGGACCCTCCTCAGAGGGGGCGAGCATCCCAGCACTGCCACGTTTCCGGGCAGACACTGAGATATGGGCTCGCCAGAGACCACTGCGCCCCACTCAGCAGCCCCTGAGACCTGAGAGTCAAGTCAAGTCAAATATATTTATATAGCGCTTTTCACAATACAGATTGTATCAAAGCTGCTTCACAGTATCAATCAAAACAACTTAATGTTTGTTTATTACTGGAAAAAAGACTTCCAAGTTTGGTAGAGCTGATCAATGGTATGATTGGTTAATTAATTTGAATATCCCCAACTGAGCGAGCCAAAAGCAACAGTGGCAAGGAACCGAAAAACTTCATCCAGTGACCTAATGGTGTCCTAACACCCCATCAGATGACCCAATGGAGAAAAAAAATCTTGGGAGAACCCAGACTCAGTCGGGGGCCAGTTCTCCTCTGGCGTTTATGAACTAGAGGCCGAATTTACAGTAACTGTAAGATAAAAAATTTATATGAATGCCTGGCTAAATAGATGCGTCTTCAGTCTAGTTTTAAACTGGGAGGGCGAGTCTGAGCTACGAACAATATCAGGAAGGCTATTCCAGAGCTTCGGAGCTAAATGTGAAAATGCTCTGCCTCCTTTGGTGGATCTGGATATCCTAGGAATGACCAGAAGCCTCGAATTTAGTGATCTTAAAGAGCGCGATGGATTGTAAGGTGATAGAAGATCCGTTAAATAGACTGGAGCTAAACCATTTAGAGCTTTATAAGTCAAAAGCAATACCTTGTATTTAATACGGAACTTTATAGGTAACCAATGAAGTGATGATAAAATCGGTGTTATATGATCATATTTTCTTGATCTAGTAAGATCTCTAGCGGCTGCATTTTGGACTAACTGTAGCTTGTTTATTGAAGATTCAGGACAACCAGCTAATAAAGCATTACAGTAATCTAGTCTCGAGGTCATAAATGCATGAACTAACTTTTCTGCATCAGAGACTGATAGCATATTACGTAGCTTAGCAATGTTTCTAAGGTGGAAAAAGGCAGTTTTTGTAACATATGAAATATGCTTTTCAAAAGACAGGTTGCAGTCTAATGTAACACCCAGGTCTTTTACTGTAGCGGATAAAGTAACAGGGCATCCTACTATGTTAAAGTCGTGCTGTGAAAGGTTTTGTGGACGGTTTTTAGAACCGATAAGTATTACCTCTGTCTTGTCTGGATTTAATAAAAGAAAATTACGCGTCATCCAATCTTTTATATCTTTAACACAATCTGTCAATTTGGATAATTTAGCGTATTCATCTGGCCGTGATGAAATATATATTTGAGTGTCATCAGCATAACAATGGAAACTAATTCCATGTTTCCTTAGAATATTACCAAGTGGCAGCATATATATTGAGAATAATAAAGGGCCTAACACAGATCCCTGCGGCACTCCATAGTTTGCCGAAGTTATAATCGATTTTTCTCCATTTAAGTAGACGAAATGGTAGCGGTCAGATAAGTATGACCTGAACCAGCTTAATGCTTGTCCTTGAACACCAGTGTAATTTTGTAGTCGATCTAAGAGTATTGTGTGATCTATAGTATCGAACGCAGCACTAAGATCAAGTAAAACTAGTACTGAGATACAGCCTTGGTCCGAAGCTAAAAGTAAATAATTTGTGATTCTAACCAGCCCAGTTTCAGTGCTATGATGTGGCCTGAATCCAGACTGAAACTTTTCATAGATGTCGTTTTCTTGCAAGAAAGAGCCGAGTTGAGCGGACACAACTTTTTCTAATATTTTTGACATAAATGGAAAATTCGAAATGGGTCTGTAATTTGCTAGGTTATTTGGATCTAATTGTGGTTTCTTAATAAGAGGTTTTATAACTGCCAGCTTGAACGTTCTTGGAACATGACCTAAAGATAAAGATGAGTTAATAATATTGAGAAGAGGCTCTTCCACTATAGGTAACACTTCTTTCAGTAGTTCAGTTGGTATAGGATCTAATAAACATGTTGTTGTTTTAGATGAAGTGATAAGTTCATTTAACTCTTTGTTCTATGGTTGTAAAGCATTGTAATTGTTCTTGCGGGGTGATAATTGCGGCCGAATTATAAGGCGCGAGCAAAGATCTAACGTTTACGATTTTGATTCTAATGCTTTCAATTTTCTCGGTGAAGAAGTTCATGAAATCATTACTACTAAACTGTAACGAGGTATTTTGTTCAGACGACGTCTGTTTATTTGTTAGTCCAGCCACGGTATTAAATAAAAACCTTGGATTATTTCGGTTGTTTTCTATTAATTTGCTGAGGTGCTCAGCCCTGGCCGTTTTAAGTGCCTTTTTATAAAGTGACATACTGTCTTTTCACGCGATTCTAAAGACCTCTAAATGAGTTTTTTTCCATTTATGCTCTAAATTACGGGTTTCTCTCTTTAAAACATACGTAGTATTATTGTACCATGGTGCTATACTTTTTTCTCTGACCTTTTTTAATCTAATGGGTGCAACAATATCCAATGTTCTAGAGAGAATGGTGCTCATAGTGCTAGTTAGTTCGTCTAATTCATCTGTTTGTTTGGGTTCAGGCAGCAGCTGAGACAGATCAGATAAGCTATTTGAGAAATTATCTATGGTGGATGGACGAATTGTTCTACCTGGTCGATAACGTGGTGCTTTATCGACGTTGACCAAAAGATCTGATAGAAAGTCAGCAAACTCTTTTAGGAAATTGGCGTAAGGCCCTGGAGGTCTATATACGGTAGCCAATGCTGGAGATAATAGGGATTTTTTTCTTACATCTAAGAGCGTAACATTTAGCACTTCAAACGAATTAAACCTATGACGAGTTTTCTGAGTAACATTAAGGATATCTCTGTAGATTGTTGCAACACCGCCGCCACGACCGATCAGACGGGGCTCATGCTTATAACAGTATCCTGGCGGAGTAGACTCATTTAGACCGAAATAATCATTTGGTTTAAGCCAGGTTTCAGTAAGGCACAGAACATTGAAATTATTAGCTGTGACCATTTCATTTACAATAACCGCCTTAGGTGTGAGCGATCTAATGTTTAGAAGACCTAGCTTTAGAAATTGTTTTTGTTCACTAATAGCGAGATTTTTTTTTTAATAACAATTTGATTTTTTCTAGATCCCGCAGTAGATTTATTATTTGATCTTAGTAAACGAGGAATAGACACAGTTTCTATGCAATGTTCTACACTAGTATTAATATCAATTAAATTGGTGCAGTAGAGACTGTGATTTGGATTTTTGGTTACATCACATCTTGGAGATGTTATCCGACAGAAGATCTGCCCCAATTATACTTGGGTGTAAGCCATCAGCGCGGAAGAGCCTTGGTCGCTCCCAAAACAGATTCCAATTATTTACAAAAATCAGTTTCTGCTCATTGCACCATGACAATAACCATTCATTTAGCGCGAATAATCTACTGAACTTTTCATGCCCTCGTCGGTACGTAGGAAGCGGTCCAGACACAATAATCGATGTTTCAGGCGATGTGCTGCGTACCGTATCGATAAGGCTCCTGAAGTCTTTCTTCAGAACCTCCGTCTGTCGCAGCCTAATGTCGTTAGCTCCCCCGTGCAGCACAACAGCTCCGACGCGCTCGTCACCGTTCAAGATCTCAGTTACCCGCGCAGTGATATCGAGAACACGAGCACCAGGAAAGCAGTGACTGTGCACCTTACTTTTACCTAACGTAGCGTGGACGTGTCGGACGGTGGAATCGCCAATGATCACAGCATCGCGTTCCGTTTCGCGAAGAGGGGAGAAGCGGTTCTGAGTGGAGATCTCGAAAACCGGGAGGGGCGAAAAAGATTCTTGTCCTGGCTCGCGGCTTCCGCGGAACCACCCAGGCTTCGTGGTGGTGTGTTGGAGCCGGAGTGAATGAAATCATGGCTGATCGTGACCTGGACGCTCGGGACCAATGCTGAGAAACGCACAGAGTAGACGAGGTCAGCGGGTTACTAACGTTAATCACTGATCCGTGTGCATCAGCGCATGATGTTTCAAGAGCTAAACGCCGGTCTCTCAGCTCAGCTTGTCTCTCTAGAACAGGGGTTCTCAACCTTTTGCAAGCTGGGCCCCCCCAAAGCTGGTTCATTGCAGTTGGGGCCCCAGATCCCCCATCCCCCGGTAGGTAGGTAGATAGGTAGATAGGTAGATAGATAGATAGATAGATAGATAGATAGATAGATAGATAGATAGATAGATAGATAGATAGATAGAGATAGAGATAGAGATAGAGATAGAGATAGAGATAGAGATAGAGATAGAGATAGAGATAGAGAGAGAGATAGAGAGAGAGATAGAGAGATAGAGAGATAGATAGATAGATAGATAGATAGATAGATAGGTAGATAGGTAGGTAGATAGCCCTAGGCTATTATTTTTAGGCTCACATTATTATTATTATTATCATCATCATCAGTAGCGGTAGGTAGGCCTATTATCATTACTAGGCTATTGTTATAATTGGCAGTAGCACCAGACTTCTAATGTGAGCTTGCAGGCATCATTATTATTATTATAAGTAGTATAGGCCTATCATCATTACTAGGCTATTATAATTGTGAGGTTACATGCTTTTTTGTTGTTATTATTATTATTATCATCATCATCAGTAGGCCTATTCATTACTAGGTTATTGCTATAATTGGCAGTAGCACCAGACTTCTAATGTGAGCTTGCAGGCATTATTATTATTATTACTATTATTATTATTATGAGTAGTATAGGCCTATAATTATTACAAGGCTATTGCTATATAATTATGAGGTTACATGCTTTATTGTTGTTGTTATTATTATTATCATCAGTAGGCCTATTATCATTACTAGACTATTGCTATATAATTAGGTGATGTTAATGTGAGACCTGAGCCTGCTTTGCCTTGCAAAGATCCTCAATTCTTGGCTCAATGTTTGATAAGCATAGCCTCAAATCATCCTCGATTTGTGCACGATTGCGGTATTTTGTTTTGAGTGCAGTCATTTTTGAGAATCCTGCCTCACACAAATATGTCGACGCGAAAGGAAGGATAATCTTCAAGGCGACGTCACAGAGTTCCGGGTATTCTTGCATCAATGCTGCCCAGAATGACGAAAGAGGACAGGAGCTAAAGAGTTCCTTCAGTCTACTGTCACTCTTCAGCTCAATAAGCTGTTCCTGCATATCAATTGATAGCTCGTTTGCTGTGCACACAAACGGATCTCGAACCCATGCAAAAGAGCGATAATCCTCTTTAAAGTACGTCGCAAATTGTTTTCTCATTGCTGACAGGTGCTCAGACGCTGATTGAAATAGGGAGGAGAAATCGTGTGACGTGTCTGCATCAGTTATAAAGTCTGTAAGGCAAGGGAACATGTCGCAGTTCCCTTGACTGATGCGGCCATGCCAGAGGTCTAGTTTTTGTGTGAAGGCGTGCACTTTGTCTGCAACGAGCAAAATGTGAGTTCCGCGGCCTTGCAAAGACAGGTTGAGGCCATTCAAGCGGTCAAATATATCGACCAAATAGGACAGAGACGCAAGCCACATAGTGTCATCCAGATGCTTCGCCAGATCTGATTTGATTTCTGTCAAAAACCACTTCACCTCCTCTCGCAGCTCATACAACCGCTGTAACACCCGCCCCCTGGAGAGCCAGCGAACTTCAGTGTGCAGAAGCAGCTGTTCGTGCCCTGACCCCATCTCCTGGCAGAGGACCCCAAACAAGCGAGAGTTTAGCGGCCGTGATTTGATTAGATTTATTATTTTCACGGATTGGTTCAGCACGGAGTCAAAGAGAACCGGCATTTTTTTAGCAGCTAGTGCTTCGCGATGGACCATGCAATGTGTCCATTTCACAAGTGGAGCTACTTGCTGAACGCGAGCAGTTAGGCCACGCTCACGCCCCGTCATTGCCTGCGCACCATCCGTGCATAGGCCAAAGCATCGGTCCCAAGCCAAACCATTTTCGCGGATAAAAATGTCAAGGACATTGAAAATGGCTTCTCCCGTCGTGTGCGACTGAAGAGGCCGGCAAAACAGGACATCCTCCTCGATCGCCTTGTCCCGCAGATACCTGACATAGGTGAGGAGCTGTGCCTGCCCAGCAATATCAGTAGATTCGTCCAGCTGCAGCGCGTAGTAAGGACTCTTTTTTACGAACTCTATCAGTTGAGAGACACCAAATGACGAATATGAAAAAAACTAATACGACAGTTTCGGACTCAAAATGTGGTGTTTTATATATTTATAACATTTGAATACAGTTCAGCAACATACATCACATGACCTGACGACCAAGAGAGCTGACAATTGACCATCACTTCATTTACCATCACCTCACGATTGAAAATAATGTGACCCTGATTTCATATGACAGTTCAACAAACAAGTTAATAATATTAAGTCACTTACATTTTAGACGAAATAATGACTGTTTTGGTCTATTTTAGCAGCGAAAATAAATCCGATGAATCCAAACAAAGATCACAGCATATCGCATCTCACGGCAACACTCAATCGTGTTTTGAATGATTCAGTGTTTTGAACGAATCGGTTGAGTCAAAAATACAATGACCCATTCACAAACATCTGTCTCAATCTTGATGAATCGGCCGTTTGAACGAATCATTTGAATGAACGACTCAATGACTCGCTTAATAAAACCGCTTATCACCTGCATTTGCGCTCACTATCGACAAACCAATCAAATTTAACTTTTTTTTTTTTTTAAATCAGTCCAAACACATTTAAATTTTTATTCAGGAGTTATGTATATACAAAACGATACGTTTTTATGACAGTAGTTTAGTGATAATTTTTTTTTGCTAATATTGGGGTTTTTTTCAGTTTTTTTTTCCTCCCATCCTGTAGCCTACTCGCGCCCCCCCGGGAGAGTGTCCGCGCGCCCCACCGGTTGAGAACCACTGCTCTAGAAGGTCACGGATCTGCTTTTCTACAGCTTCTAATTCAGACTGCACCGCGAGCAATTCAGATTTGTTCTCATCTGCACCAAAAGGTAGATAACATACACCTGATATATTCGCCATTTTAACAGATGGACAGTAAGTTAGCAATGAGGCAACCAGTGATGCTATTAATATTTATACTAATTTATGACTCAAGTCTTGGGTAAAAACCGTCTTTTTAGTGGTATGGGTGTA
Organism: Gila orcuttii; assembly: GCA_026230005.1. NCBI lineage: Eukaryota > Metazoa > Chordata > Actinopteri > Cypriniformes > Leuciscidae > Gila > Gila orcuttii. The sequence goes on along the minus strand of JAPDVR010000004.1, from coordinate 43,592,902 downwards.
ATGTAGACGCACGATAGACAGGAAACAAACAAACTCACAGCAGGCAACGAGGCTGACAAAAGCAATCGATCGCAGGGCGAACAGCAGTGAAGCGGTGTCTCGCTCTACGACCAACAACCAATGTTCAAAACGTATTTGCGCAAACAAACAAACGCAAACAAACAAACTCACAGCGGGCAACGAGGCTGACAAAAGCAGTCGATCGCAGGGCGAACAGCAGTGAAGCGGTGTCTCGCTCTACGACCAACAACCAATGTTCAAACCGTATTTGCACAAACAAACAAACGCAAACAAACAAACTCACAGCGGGCAACGAGGCTGACAAAAGCAGTCGATCGCAGGGCGAACAGCAGTAAAGCGGTGTCTCGCTCTACGACCAACAACCAATGTTCCAACCGTATTTGCGGTTCCAGCCGTATAATGGCTTGAGACGCGTCTGGCCAACAGTCCGAGTTGTAATTGTAAAATAGTTAAATGATGGTTCAGAACAGAATAAAGAGAGAAATACGGAAAAACAGAAGGAAATACAAAGCTAATACGAGGCTTAGACAGCCACGACGCAAACAAACTCACAGCTCACAGCAGGCAGCGAGGCGGACAAAAGCAATCGAGCAATCGACACACACTTGTGTAATCTGTGTAACCAGTTACTCACAGTTAGAGAGTGGAGGGGAGGAGCTTCTGGAACACCACCGGCCTCCTGATACCTCTCGACAACTGTGTTGAAAGCTTCGCCAAAGAGGCCAGGAGGCAATAGCGGGGTGTGCAACAGAAGACTCTTTTTTTCACCAGGGCTGCCATAATTCTGAAACTGCGTTAGGGCCAATACCCCCGCCCTCATCAAGTTCTCCTAACAGATCTGCTTGGTAGGCTTGCAGCAATGACATAGTATGTAGACATGCTGCAGCCTGACCAGACAATAAGTTTTACCTACAAATGCCAAGCTATTCTGAGTTGGTGGGCAATGTCGGGGCCTTTAACCCCCTGGGGTCGGCTATCGCGCCAGCGCAATGGTCTCGCTTTTTTTCTTATCAGTGCAAAAGGTGTACTTTACCTCATCTTGCTGCGCTGTGAGGAATAATACCATCTAATAATCCTGGAAAATGTACCAGAAGCGCTGGTAGTTTCATTTCGTGGAGCACGGATCCAGCTGATGTGAAGTAAGTTATTTATTCTTAAGTGCTTTGTTCTAATCGCGATATTGAATAGTGTCTGTAAACCGCAAAAAGACTGTTTAAATATGAATTGCGCGTCTGTGTGTAAATGATGAATGAACGACACAGGCGTGCGCGCTGATGTTTACTACAGTTATAGAGCGCGTGTCTGTGCCGTTCATTCAATCTCGCACCTACATTAGTAAACATTTTATTTTTACATGAACACATCCAAACTATATTGCTATAGCCTACTGAGATGAGTAAAAATAGACTGAAATATGTTGAAATAAAATGTCTGTATAAGCAACAAACTGCAAATTAACATGTAGGTATATGCTAATATATCATAAACACGATATGTTACAGACAAAATAATATGAATGTTTAGACAAGATTTCGTTGATTAGTTTTGGATAGATTATAAAGTTTTTAGGCTACTGTAACAAAAAAACTACTGCCACATTTTGTTCGCCAATTTTTACTGATATGTTAATTATATAGTATGGGATGTTTTGTCAAAAATAAAGTAGGTATATTGAATTATCAACTAAGATGTTATTATAGTGTTTGTTCCAATATTCAAACTAATGAATCCTTGACTTTGAAATACGCATGATAAAATGTATACTTTTTACAAAGAAAGAATACATTTGAAATATTGTTAAAATTGTAATTGTTGTTGTAATTGTAACCTATTTGTAATTGGTTACAATTTCTAATTGTAATATATATATATATATAAAATTTCTTGTGTGTCCTCGCATTCTTTGGTATCCAGTGACACACCTGTGAAGTGAAAGGCTCATTATGCAGCTCATTAAGGGGCACATTATGCAGGTCTTTGTCTTCTCAGGTGTGAACACGCCTCCACGCATATTGCCTTTCCAAACAAAAAGTGTCTTATAAAATTTAAATCAATGTATTGTTTTGTGTAAATGATTAGGCAGGATGATTTTCAGATCATTTTGAAGAAAAAACTCTAGGCGACAACATCCATTAGCCAAAAGTATTGTGGACACATATTTAGTATGTGTTTTGTGGCCTTATTTCAGAAACTTTAAGTTTTAGTTTTTTCAATAACCATGCATAAACAATATTCTCTCAAAAATACAAACATGTACATACATGTTGCTCACATATTATGGTAGCCCTGTTTGTGCTAAATAGTGTAATTACACCTTTGCCATTAATATGTTTATAAGCAACTGAAAAAAGCACAAATGTCAGGGCATGTCAAAACATCTCAAGGACCCCAAAAACACCTTAGACCCCAGAGGGTTAAGGACGATGCAGAATGAGGGGAGAGATAGCTGGCTAGCGTCTCTTCCACCTAAAGCATCGTCCCATAACCGTGCTCTTTGTGGCCAACTATTGCTGAATAGTGAGATGTTTGTGCACTATAAACACGATAGCAGACCAGTTTCTTCCACAATCTCGACACCTCAGTGTGGAGATCAGGAAAAAATGGCAGACCCAGACGGGGAGGTTGTGCTTGCAAGGGCAGGAAGCGTTCGTTCAGTTTGATTTTGGGACGAACGTCCCGCTTCTCAGCTGGCCAGTCAATACTTAATCTGGCAACAGCGCGAGTCACAACCTCCACCAACTCCTCGCATGCAGGAGAGTGAGGTGGGAAAGTCCTCAGCACCTCCTGCCTCGATGCTTACAACATCTAGCTCCTCAGAGCTAGATAATTGTACCACCGGTGTTTCAATCAGGGCAGAAGAAACCACAGAGCGTGCTTCCAAACCCTGAGAAAAGGCACTGGATCTAGCAGGTGAGGGCAGAAATAAGGCTGGGCCCGCCTCTAACCCCTCTACTAAATCCATTTGCGATCCCCATTAACTAAACGCAACAGCGGGGGGACCCAAGCCATGAAGAACGTGAGCCTGAGAGCACCCTGGAAAGAGCGCCAGCAGGGAGCGGAGCGTCCGTGATGGAAGATGTTCACAATGCTCACAGCCAGCTCCGTTCCCAAACAACAACACACAATATCCCATCATGTAGAGTGGGGCAGGGATGAACACACAATCTGAACTGCTGCTTGCTTATAACTCATCACAGCGAGCGTACACACACACACACACATATATATATATATATATATATATATATATATATATATATATATGGAGCAATATATGTATACAAATGGTGGGAGGAGCAAACGACAGACACAGTGTCAGGTGTCAGGCCTCGTATAGGCATTTATTAAAGAAAAATAAACATAAAATGTCCAAAAACAGGGGAAATAAAGTGTTAAAACAAAGGGGGGTCTGCTGTCCTTGTCGTGCCAGGCAATCGTGAAGGATGGGTAGTGAAGAGATGGGATGGGTACAGGTACGGGGTCTGAGGCGCGAGGAGCAGCGGCTTTGGCATCGCGGCTTGTCCTCTCTAGGCCACGACAACTGAGGGGAATAGTGGCCCAGCATCCTAGCCTGTCACGCATGATTCTCCATTCCGGACCATTTAACAGCAGCGGTGATGAGGCTTCATATTCTTCAGGTGTGCCTCATCACACACCGCCAATTCTCCTCTTTAGCGTCTCTCCCTCCAATCACAACCACTCCAGTCGGGAACCTGGCGAAGGGCGGCGAGTTAAGGGACGGGGTGGCGCTGATTACCAGGGAGAGGTAATTGTTTAATTTCGCCAAATCTAACTTTAGGTTAAAAAGTTTAGGGGATCTATTTTTATACCTAGCTTTACCCTCTGCCTAAACTTTGTTCCTATTTTCACCGTGAACTCTACCTGCTCCGTTTTTTCACGTTTGGTTTGTTGTTATATGCTCTACATATGTTTACCTATGTCTTTATGTTGTATCTGTATGTGCTATACAATATATGTTGTCTGTGTGTGTTATATTATCTTGTGTCTGCAATGCAGTTGTGAGAAGGTGTTTGAGTGTATGTTACTCAGTTTATCTGTAAACAATCTTATGTTATGAATCTTACAAATTCACCTTCATCACAGTGTAACTGATAGTAACGGCAAACGTGTATCAATGAAGCTATATAGCTTTGCCCTATATTGAGTTTGATTCCATTACGAGCTAGTAAAATATTTTAAACTTTACCAGTATCGATATGCAAGCTTGATAGTGAGTACTAACAGCCATGTTAATTGTTTATATTCATACTGATAAAGTTAGTTATTTTATTACTTGTGATTCTGACATGATGTCACTACATGCACTGCGCTTCTCTCTGCTCGGCGCTGGTAAACGCGTCCGACTCTTCCAGCTGAGCGAACGGCCGGGATCGCACGTTCATGTGTTTTGGGGCCGTGGCTTTGGAAGGAGCCGAGAAGGGAGGGGGTGGGAGTTAATGGAATAATGAGCTGTGTTTATTGCAGTCCTGAGAGGACTACAGACACTCAATTTTTATAATTTCTTTTCCAGAGTACTTACATTTTAATTATGCATTGACATATAAAGACAGTTTAAACAAATTTGGACAAAAAGTATTTTTGTGGATTTCTACCTACAATACCTTTAATAGTCTTTTCTGTTTAATCAGTCAAAATATCTCTATCTGCATTTTATTCAGCTACAGTGATAACTGGATGGCTATGTCTGAAATCGCCCCCTATATTCTTAAATAGGGTACTATTTGAGGGGACAGACATTTGTAGTGGGGTCCATAGTGGACATTATCGAGTGCACTCATTCAATCCAACAATGCACTGCAATAACGATTGTACAACCAATGTACACTTAACGGCTAGAGAATACCCATAATGCACTGTGAGTCACATGCCGAATTAATTCCTACGTCTGACCAGAAGATGGCGCTTGCAACTGAATCATCTCCGCTCTGGCAAAACCAGTCATGGTTCCCCGAAATGGTTCAGCTGCTGACAGCAGCTCTATGGCCAATCCCACAGAGGATGGACATCCTTTCTCAGGCAAAAGGGACAATTTGGCACCCCCAACCCGAGTTGTGGGGCCTCCATCTGTGGCCTCTCAATGGGAGCCTCCGCGCCTCTCTCAGAGTGTCATGAATACAATTTCAGAGAGAAGAGAGCCCTCTACTAGGCACCTTTATGCCCTCCTTCCTACAGGAGCTGCTGGATGGGGGGTGCACCAATTGGAATTGGCATACCAATTCAGGTAGTGAGAGCAGCTTTTTGTGTGCTTCAGAGGCCGCACTAAAGGGCTGCAGTTACGAAGCAAAGACTATCCCATTGGATGCAATAGCACTGGCTTACGCCTCCTTGCGTTTACAATGCCCTATTGGAATAAGGGCCCACCCCACTAGAGGAATGGCCTTCTCCTGGGCATGGTCTAGCAGAGTGTCTATCGCAGAGTGGCAACATCTGTGTGGCGGCCGGCTGGTCCTCGCTGTCTACCTTTGTCTGGTTTTATAACTTGGCCTGACATTTAGACATAGATCTTGTCTGCTTGAGTCAGTCCAGGACCCTTTTAGTGTATAGACTGCTTAAAATGTTGCCCCAAGAGCTTCGGCCTTGTAGCCTTGGACAAATTCTTACTTCAACCCCATGTATTTTCACCCCGGTGTGGGTCGATGAAAGGCCTTTTAAGAGCCCCTTACCTCGAGTGCCCTAAGGCTGGGCTCACAGGACAGGTCTTCCATTCTGCGCTTGTAGCATGGCACTATTGGATGGCGTTCCCCAAAGCATCAGTAACTGATCCAATGTGAGTGAACCGTATCGAAAGGGAACGTGTCAGTTACTAAAGTAACCTCGGTTCTCTGTAATTATGGGAACAAGCATTGCATAGCTGGCCGTGCTACTACGCTTGCACTTGAGTTGACGATTGCTGCTACCCAGTTGAAAGATTCTGATGACTTATATAGGCAGATGGCCTATACAAGGAAACTTTGCAGTGTACTTATCAGCATTAAAAATTAAACCTGTATTCACATTGTAAATGGTTTATAAAAAGAAAACAAGAGAAGATCCCTCCCTTTATAATCAAAGGCTGTCATTCTCTAAAGCACTATCTCACTGAATTCTTCACTCTCGTGAAAACTCTAGTAATAATAAAAAAGCTGTCTTAAAGGTGTTGTAGGACATCTGGGAAAATGCTAACTTTAGCCTGATAGCACTAAAAGCGTACGTCCCACCCTCCCTGCATATCGCCGTCCAAAGCCAGGCCTCCTGAAAGCATGAACGCGCACAGCCAGGAAGACCAGAGACAACGTTACAGCAATACCAATATCATGTGTCATTGAGAAAACATTATAGTACAGTTAGTAACGCTACAGTACCAAACATAAACAAATTCTTAAAAACAGAATCAGATGCAGCAAGTTTTCGGTTTGTTTAGCTAGCAAAACTTGTCAGTGTGTAATAATATTTCTTGCATGACAGGGTTTTCCACAATGAGAGTCTGCTTGGCTCCGATGAAGATATATAGATCGTAGATCCTTTGCCAGAGCCACTTGTCGGTTTAGAAGGAAAGTTAGGTTGTTGCTGCTTGCCTGCCATTCTCGCTCTGTCTGCACAGCGTACGTGAACGTGCTGATGACTTATTATGTCTGCGTGAACAGCCTGCGCAGTGGTATGCAAACACACGCTATAGCACCGTTCGGACCGAACGCAACGGTTGAACGAACATTTTATGGTCCTACGCCTTCCACAGACGACATACATTTATAAAAACCGCTTAACAGAGTGATTGCTATCAGGATATGAGGAGACTTTCAACCACCATAAAAAAAATGTTTCTGCAGAGAATCACCTACGGCACCATTAATTGTACAATGAATCTCTTATTTACATTGTGTTTACAGTTTGTTGGTTATAATGAAAGGATCCACGAGCTGCAGCTCGTGTTGAACAAAACAAAATCTTGTGTTTTCAGCAGAGTTAAAGCTATGGTATACGATTTCAAAGATTGTTCATTATTAATATCCTCGTTTAGATGCTGGTTATGGTTATATAGTACAATCCTAACAATATGAATAGAAAAAAGAATGAAAAAAATCCATTTACTCTATTGGCTGTACAGCCGCAGAGAAGTTGACCAATGTAAGCTGTCCGGCCGGACAGCTTACATTGGTCAACTGCTCTCATCCAATTACCAGCTCCACTTGAAACTCGTCTCCACCCCACCGCCCCCGCCTGCGACATGAAATTGCGTGCGTAAGCAGCTGACAGTCTATGGTAGCTAGCTAAGTAGCATATCAGCAATGGATAAAAAAAAAAAAAAGAAAGCAGCAAGCATCCCCTGCTTGCCCCTACAGTAAACTTAGGACGAAAGAGAAAGTCATTAGAGGAACGAGCAGAGATTAAAAAAAAATGTGAAGAACGCCGAACTTTGAGTAGGATAAATATAGGGTCCACCATTGACCGTTGGAGGAAGCTTCAGGAAGATCTGGGACTGAAGACCGACGCTGACATGGCTGACTTTTTGTTGAGCAGGTAAACATTTATTTATACTTTTATGGTGTGACGTGTTACATAAATAGCTTTTTATCAGTTTGACAACTTGCTCATGCTCCCGGTCGGCATTGGAATGTTAGCTGTTTAGCATCGCCTATCACGGGTCAAAGTAATTATATTTCTTGAAGTCCTTGAATATATTTCAGTAGGCCTAGCGGGTTTCTGTCCGATCGAAATTTGAACAAGATGCGCTGTGTGCTGCAATAACAATTACTGAAAACCTTAGCAATACTAGTAGTATTATACTAATGGTGGTGGGGAGTTTAGAACATTTCATGTGTTGCTAATCTTGCGTTGACGTGAACTCAAACGTGACATTGAATTGTTGATGAAGCAACTAAGTTCAAGTGTCTAAAGGCAATTTTACATATGATGTGTGTCCGATGTTTACTACCGGTGATCACAGCTTGACTGAGTGACGTTGTTCAATTTGTTTCCTGGTGGGAGGGAACAGGTAGCACAGAGGGGAGGGGTGTGTGTGTGGAGGGGCGGGATGAGTTTTTTAAAACTTCCCTAACGTCTCAGGCTTTCTCAACCGATTTTTAACATCGTATACTATAGCTTTAAAGGATTCTGACTAATTAACTGACTAGCACCTCTGCTCTGATAGGCCTTTGCGTTCACGAGATAAACGCATATGATTTTGATTGTCTACAATGCTCAACGCTTGTAAAAACACGCTGTAAATAGAAACCTTTGGCACTCAGAGAGCACTCTACACTGGTCTCACGGTTCGGTTCGATTACGATTATCATGTCATCGATTCAGTTCAATTCGATATCGCAATGCATTACGATGCACTGCATCCTCAATTTTAAATTTTAATTGTGTGTGTGTGTGTGTGTGTGTGTGTGTGTGCGCGTGTGTTAACAGCTGCCAGGGGTGAAAACGGCTAACGTGGTTTATCAAGTTAGTGGTATTACCTAGTGGTTGTTCATAAAAGCCGAAATGTGCCCAGATATAGGCTTTTTAAGTAGTTGGAGCATTTTTAATTACTCGCACTTGCGTCTCGCCTCCCTCTGCCATTGTATGCTACCGCTACAAAGCACATTCGCGACAAATGACGTCAGAAAAGCGTCAGTACATAATAATCGGTTATGGTCTAATACTGAACCGATACAGAATTGTCCTCGTCTGCATCGCGATACATCGTAGAAACGATTAATTTCGATACCCCTAACTCAAACATGAACAAGGCAGCGTCTATCGTAGCACATAAATTGTGCTCATATTGTTACTTTGCAGAGACAAAATCTGTTGATGTTAAATTATGTTTCTAACACTTAAAATTGCATGATATATCGAAATATCACACATGTACATCATAATATGAATATTGCAAGGGCTTGCGATATCTGAATGACTTTAATAGGCTACTTCAAAAAGTTTTAGGCTGACACATATAGCAGGGAATAGACTGGGCACGTGACTGTTACCTACATGTGACTTTCTTGATGTTAAAAAGAGTTAAGTGCAATAAGCTGCGGAAAACAACTTATTGAGGTGCTCGCGCTGTCTGACATATACACCCGAAGTGCGCGCACAGAAAGCTGCCTCTTGGACAGTGTGCGATCTTGAATTCAGTTCTCTTTCATGGCTTATTGCACTAAAACGATCAAATACACACATAGTTATGTCAGAATGCCTGTCTTGGCGAGTATTCATGTAAACAGTTGTGTATGTCTTAAGTGAATGTAAACAGTTGGCAAAGAAATTGGATGTCAATAGGATCTGTGCATTAGGTCTTAAAGTGACAGCAGCCTAAAACAGTATACCTGCTGTGTGTCGTTGTTGTCGAGGAGGAGTGAGTAATAGCTCCTTTAGCACAAGCAATTTGATTATACAAGTTGTATATTTACTTTGTTTTATTTTCATCAGATGTTTTACACTTTCTGACTGTAACATTGTTAGAAGAATTGTATGGTATTATTAAAGGAGAACACCGGGCAATTTTTAAGTTAATCTTGATCGTTACACCTTTGTGAGTAATGTCTATAGAAAAAAAAATGAACCGGATTGGTGCTTTCATCACGGAGCTGTTCCCGCAAATGCCCAGAGCTCCCACTCAGCTAAAACGGCAGTTATATCATATACATAAAGAGTGTCTTTGTGCCTCATAACAGACAAGAAATGCAATTAAAATGTCTGTCCAACATGAACAGGCCCCTTACATGTGAACAAGATGCATTTAGCAACTTAGCCATTGTTTAAATTCACCTAAATAGTGTTTTAGACGGCTAGCTGTAGTCTCGCGCTGAAGTCCCGTGGGAACTCAGTTGTAGCCGGGAAAAGGTAAATACCAGTGTGCAGGTGGGAGTATATTATATATATAAATATAATTGAAGACATAGAAGCTAGTGAAACAATTAAAGTTTCGCAAACAAGACTACAAAAACATATTACTGCACATCTCTAACCGTGTGTGCCCAAATGTAAGGATAAATAAAGTTTACATTACCTCCACAGTGGTTGCACCCGTCTTCGTCCACGGAATGGCTTTTTTCTTCAACCGGCCCCGCTGTGTTGTGTCTGTGTAGTCATCCTTGCAACTTAGCCATTGTTTAAATTCATCTAAATAGTGTTTTAGACGGCTAGCTGTAGTCTCGCGCTGAAGTCCCGTGGGAACTCAGTTGTAGCCGGAAAAAAGTAAATAGTGTGCACGTGGGAGGAGCGTAGTGTGAAGAGTGATGATCGGAGTTGCTCACAAGTGAAGAAATGGTTCGCGTTTGTGTCGTTCCGAATTGTGGCAACAGAATGCGAAAATACAAGAACTTACATTTTCATCGTCTTCCTTTCCATGACCTCGAGATTCTGCAGTTGTGGCTAGTTGTACTTCAACTTGATGTGCAAACTCCCATACAAGTACTACACGCTAAAGATTACGCATTTGCAGCGAACACTTTGACAAGGATGACTACACAGACACAACACAGCGGGGCCGGTTGAAGAAAAAATCCATTCCGTGGATGAAGACGGGTGCAACCACTGTAGGTAATGTAAACTTTATTTATCCTTCCATTTGGGCACACACGGCTTGTGATGTGCAGTAATATGTTTTTGTAGTCTTATTCGCTAAACTTTAATTGTTTCACTAGCTTCTATGTCTTCAATTATATTTATATATATAATATACTCCCACCTGCACACTGGTATTTACCTTTTCCCGGCTACAACTGAGTTCCCACGGGACTTCAGCGCGAGACTACAGCTAGTCGTCTAAAACACTATTTAGGTGAATTTAAAAAAAAATTTTTTCTATAGACATTACTCACAAAGGTATAACGATCAAGATTAACTTAAAAATTCCCCGGAGTTCTCCTTTAAGTACTCATATCAGTACTTGGTTTCGGCAAGTACCCAAATGTAAGTACTTGTGTACTTGGTCTGAAAAAAAGTGGTATTGGTGCATCCCTAATTCATGAATAACTTTGATGAAAGGTTTTGATCCACTTCAAATGTTGACTACTGTATATTTAATTAATGTGATAAAGATTATGCAGTGTTTTATTTTTACATTGATTATTCAGTTTCTGTATTGTTTCTAACTAGAATTTTACTGATGAATAGATCTAATGTAGGCCTACTGGAAAAACTTAAATAACAGTTTATTTTATTGTATTTGTCCTATTGTTTGTAATTTGCCTCTTTGATCGTATTTTTAATAACAAAGATAAACTAAAATAACTAATCGTCCACCCCTAGTTTCTGGTGTTTTTGTTTACCTGGATGTTCTTCTTGATGTTAAGTTTTCAGGTTAATATAACTATAGATTACCAAGTTGAGCAAAGATTTGTTGTTATTTAAACAGATTTTTTTTTTACATTGATTTTAAAATGACATTGTCAGGTTTGTGACATTACTTTTTATGTAATGCTAAAACACTGCTGTTCATAAGTTGTGGTGATGCTTTCTTTTCCCAGAAAGAATGTGATATACACTCACCTAAAGGATTATTAGGAACACCTGTTCAATTTCTCATTAATGCAATTATCTAATCAACCAATCACATGGCAGTTGCTTCAATCCATTTAGGGGTGTGGTCCTGGTCAAGACAATCTCCTGAACTCCAAACTGAATGTCAGAATGGGAAAGAAAGGTGATTTAAGCAATTTTGAGCGTGGCATGGTTGTTGGTGCCAGACGGGCCGGTCTGAGTATTTCACAATCTGCTCAGTTACTGGGATTTTCACGCACAACCATTTCTAGGGTTTACAAAGAATGTTGTGAAAAGGGAAAAACATCCAGTATGCGGCAGTCCTGTGGGCGAAAATGCCTTGTTGATGCTAGAGGTCAGAGGAGAATGGGCCAACTGATTCAAGCTGATAGAATAGCAACTTTGACTGAAATAACCACTCGTTACAACCGAGGTATGCAGCAAAGCATTTGTGAAGCCACAACATGCACAACCTTGAGGTGGATGGGCTACAACAGCAGAAGACTAGGGTTGTAACGGTATGAGATTTTCACGGTATGATAATCGTCTCAGAAAATATCACGGTTTCACGGTATACGATATTAAACTATCATTATTATTATAAACAGATATGTTTTTTGGTTGAACATGGTTTATTGTAACAAACTTTTTTTTATGAAAATAAGAAAACTTTATGGAAGTATGAATCTACCTAGTTTGACCCTAAAGAATGAACAGAATTATGAACATTATTAGCATGTAAACAATTAGCATGTAACTACATATACACACATAATAAACCAACAACATGGATTTAAATAGGAAATTTAAATAACTTGGATGGGGCAAACTAATTCAACATTTTAAAATACTGAAACATGTCTAATAAATTGTATTAATTTTTTTTTTTTAATTTATTAATTATTATTTAAGAACAATAGAGTCTTTATGAAATGTATATTTATTTCCTCAGAAATTATGGGTTGTCTGATATAACTGGTCTGGATTCTGTGATTGAATACAAAATGTATTTTTGAAAATGCAATCAGATAAAATGTAACAACTTTTGTTTGTCTACACAAGAGAGGTTTACTAAATTAAAACATGGACAAAAAAACTATACACAATAGTAATATAATTTAGTCATTATTTCTTCAGGCTAAACCAAACTTTTTTTTTTACAGGTTGTACTGAACACCTATGAGTTTCAGTCAGTGTATTTGATGATTATTCTTTTAAAAAACAATTATAAAATGCTCATTAAGTGTTCTCTGTCTGGATATGTTCACGTCTTCACGCCTTCACATAGTGGGTGAGACAGCAGAATCAGATGCTTTAAAAACCATGAGCATCATGCGTACTTGAGTGTGTACTAGATCTACTAGACGAAACGGCGCTGCTCATTCATACAGAGACACGCTGAATATAGAATTAAGGGGGTCGCACACCAGTCTTTTTGCGCTGTATATTCACAGACACGCACATCGCGATTTGATTTACTGCACAGCTATATTTTGATTTATTCATCCATCTAGTAGGCCTATCTATCAAATCGCACATTTTACGTGGCATCTGTATTGTAACGCAAAAAGACTGGTGTGCGTCTTTTTGACAGACCGGGATTCCCTCAGCATGACAGAAATAATATGGCCTTAAGTTATAAAGGTTATGAATTACCTTTATCTTCACGGAGGGATGTTGTTCCCGAATATGGGAGAACATGTTCGACGTGTTTCCTCCTTTTGCAGCCACTCTTCGTCCACATATCTTGCAAACTGGATATCCATCTTCAAGGACAACACCACGATCGTTTTTCGGATATCCAAAATATTCCCATACTGCAGATTTTAATTTTTTTTTTCGGCGGGAGATAGAGATTCGCAGCCTCTGTCTCGGACATTTTCAGCGCTGTACAGGTATGGGTGGAGTCTAGGCAGTCAAGCTGAAAGAAGTTGCATGCGGCAGTGCGGGTGAATTCTGGTTTAATTTTTTTTTTTAAACCGCGGATAAGCAAATGTGCACGATATGATAATCGTACATGTCAATATCGCAATAAACCGCCATACCGGTATACCGTTACAACCCTACAGAAGACCCCACCGGGTACCACTCATCTCCACTACAAATAGGAAAAAGAGGCTACAATTTGCAAGAGCTCACCAAAATTGGACAGTTGAAGACTGGAAAAATGTTGCCTGGTCTGATGAGTCTCGATTTCTGTTGAGACATTCAGATGGTAGAGTCAGAATGTGGCGTAAACAGAATGAGAACATGGATCCATCATGCCATGTTACCACTGTGCAGGCTAGTGGTGGTGGTGTAATGGTGTGGGGGATGTTTTCTTGGCACACTTTAAGCCCCTTAGTGCCAATTGGGCATCGTTTAAATGCCACGGCCTACCTGAGCATTGTTTCTGACCATGTCCATCCCTTTATGGCCACCATGTACCCATACTCTGATGGCTACTTCCAGCAGGATAATGCACCATGTCACAAAGCTCGAATCATTTCAAATTGGTTTCTTGAACATGACAATGAGTTCACTGTACTAAAATGGCCCCCACAGTCACCAGATCTCAACCCAAGAGAGCATCTTTGGGATGTGGTGGAACGGGAGCTTCGTGCCCTGGATGTGCATCCCACAAATCTCCATCAACTGCAAGATGCTATCCTATCAATATGGGCCAACATTTCTAAAGAATGCTTTCAGCACCTTGTTGAATCAATGCCACGTAGAATTAAGGCAGTTCTGAAGGCGAAAGGGGGTCAAACACAGAATTACATTACATTTATTCATTTACCAGACGCTTTTATCCAAAGCGACTTACAAATGAGAACAATAGAAGCAGTTAAACTAACAGTAGGACAACAATACGTAAGTGCTATAACCCCTCTCAGTTTAATTTTAGTGCAGTTTTTTTTTTTTTTTTTTTATTGAATAGAAGAGAAGAGAAATTAGTATTAGTATGGTGTTCCTAATAATCCTTTAGGTGAGTCTATATACACACACTGCCGTTTACAATGTTGGGATCGTTACGATTTGTAATGTTTTTTAAAATAAGTCTCTTATGCTTACCAATGCTGCATTTAATTTGATTGTAAAAATATTTCACAATATTATTATTTTTTTTTATTTTAATTTAAAATAACTGTTTTCTTTATTAATATATCCCATTTTAAAATGTAATTTATTCCTGTGATGGCAAAGCTGAATTTTCAGCATCATTACTCCAGTCTTCAGTCTCACATATTCCTTCAGAAATCATTCTAATATGCTGATTTGATATTTATTATCAAAGTTGAAAACAGTTATGTAATAAAAAAAATCAGGATTCTTTGATGAATAGAAAGTTCAAAAGAACAGCATTTATCTGAAATAAGAGGCTTTTGTAACATTATATACTGCTGTTCAAAAGTTTGGAGAGAGAAGAAAATGAAATCAATAATTTTATTTGGCAAGGATGCATTAAATTGATAGAAAGTTACAGTAAAGACATTTATAATGTTATAAAAGATTCTATTTCAAATAAATGAAATAGAACTTTCCATTCATCAAAGAATGAGAATCCTGAAAAAAAAAAAAATGTCCACAACTGTTTTCAACATTGATAATAATAATAATAAATCTTTTTTGAGCATCAAATTAGCATTAGAATGATTTCTGAAGGATCATGTGACACTGAAGACTGGAGTAATGATACTGAAAATTCAGCTTTGAAACACAGGAATAAATTATATTTTAAAATATATTCAAATAGAAAACAGTTATTTTAAATTGTCATAAAATGTAACATTATTACAGATTTATTTTGTGTCTTTTTGATCAAATAAATGCAGCCTTGGTGAGAATAAGAGACTTCTTTTAAAAAGAAGTTTAAAAAAAAACTTTACAGATCTTTACTAAAAAGAAACTTTTTAGATCTGTAATCTAAAAAAAGATTACAGATCTGAATAAATATATATATATATATATATATATATATATATATATATATATATATATATATATATATATATATATATATATATATATACCTGTATCATTTTCAGTTTTTAAATATAATTTAAATTGATTTTACACACTAAAAGCATTATTGTATCGCATATCGAAAATACCATTATTATATTACAAGTTATCAAAAAAAATTTTTATATTTTGCAGGAGTTTTTATCGTACAGCAGTTTTTAAATCTTAACCGATAGTGAAATCTGGTTACATCACGCACATAAGTAGAATCTTCATAGATTTTTTTCTTCAGATCTCAAACCTGTACAGACTACAAGATTTGAAAATTGTGGCGAATCACACGCTACAAGATTTAGCACCTCATATGATCTTACGGGGAAGATGTAAACAAAATAGATACTGTCTATTTTGTCTACTGTCTACTATTAATAGTACTGTCTACTATTTTGTCTACCGTCTACAACTTGGTGTATCAATACTTATTCTTTGTAGCGAGAAAAAACACCCGTGTTTTTGCCACATTTTGACCAGCCGTTCCTCCATCTCCTTTGCTCACCAGGCCCGTACAGCTGCTTTTTTTTTTTTTGCGGTCACGATTACAGAAGTTCCGTCACTTCCATCTCCTTGTAGACTTGTCTCTCAGTGGCTATTGTGAAAGTACTGACGTAATCATAGTCTTAATCATTCCGCTTTAAAATATTAATTTGTTTGATATTGTCTGGGCAGCCCCGATGTGTCCAAGAGCAGATCAGGAGGTTTAAGATTTGAACTGTAAATGCCTCAAATTACCAGATAATCTGGGCCAAAAATCTGAACCGACCGATGCCCTGGACGCGATTTTTTCTTCGAATGTCGGGAGGGGTAAATCGGGCATAAATCGGTCTGAAACTCCTGTAGTCTGAGCCTGGCTTTAGAGTGATTCAGACTGATTGCCTCATTCTAACATGTACGCACAGAGAACTGATTGAATCAACACTTCTGTGTAAAAGTCCAGAGTCTGCGTCACTTCATTATCACTCCTCTAACAACATCCATCCTATTCACTGAGAGTTCAGAGGCTCACAGAACATCGTCTAACTACCACCTACCAAGATCAAAGATCAGCTACCCAACTATCAATCTATATGTCCGTATATCTATCTATATCTATCTTGTGTTAGTTACACAGTCTGTCGTGTTGCTGAGCACCATCCCTCAGATGACAACATCTCAAGAGACATGACACTCCTGACAAGAGTTTGGGCCAAAACTTAATTTTACGCAATCTAGTATCTTTTGTGATACACAAGGGCAGATAGCAAACTCACTTCAGGGATGCAGCAGTTGTTTTTTGTCATTGATTAGTTATTGATTTTCCTATAGCGTTTTTATCTTGGCTTCCTAAAACTGTCTGCAAAAATATACCGAATATAAAAACAGCCAATTTCTATAAACTTTGTGCTGAGTGTTGGTTTTCTTGAAAGGGAAGGAATGTAAAGAACCAATTCTGAATTAAAGGGGCTTTCGCACCGGAGGAACATTTTCATAGTCCCAAAACTATTGGCGGAACTACCATTTTTTTGGCAGGTTCATGATTTTAGTTATGCTAAATTAGCTCATCCTTCAGAATAGGGTCTAACCCAGCACAATACAACAGTGGCATAAGTGTACATTGATTGGACGAATGCATGCCTAACGAAACACCGGTACCCGCCATTTTTAAAAAAGCAGTGTAAACAGTTTATATATTTACTCCACGAACATGGAAAACAGAAAATCTATTCAGAAAGCTAATGCTAATGGCCTTGATCTGCGGTATTGTGTTTTTTTCACAGCCTCGATGATATGTAGCACTGCTAGTTGTCATAGGAGACTTCGTATCTTAGCCCTCCTTTTTGCTCTTTCAATCGCATAACTTATACATCTACATTCTATCTCCGTTATCACAAAACTGATGATACAACACACAACAAAAACAGCTCTGATCATGGCGTCTTGCATCTTCCAGTTGCTGAATTCCACACTTAACCCTCTGAGGTCGGCTATCGCGCCGGTGCAATAGTCTCGCTTTTTTTCTTATCAGTGCAAAAGAGACTCAAAATACTCAAAATTTGATCTGAGGTGTTAGTGTTATACATCATTTGATCCTGTTAAGTTTCTATTTTTGTTTGTGTATACTCACAATATAAACAAAGTATTGTGCTTTTAGTCAAATAAAGAAATATAAACATGATGCTAGTTTTGCCTTCTCTCTGTCAGTGAAGTCCATTCTGAAACGCGTCCGAAAATTATCTGTAACTCCGCGAATACTTGTCATACAGGCACGAGTGTTTTTCCATAATGAAGCTTGAACTCTCTTCTTTTAAATGAATTTATATAAAAAAACAAATATTCACAGTTTATGTAATCTGTATGAAAAGAGAGATGTCAGTCTTTTTCTTTCCAGCTCATTATACCTGATTACGTGTTAATGTGCCAAGACGTAACAAGACGTCGCTGTCAGTCATGTCACTTCAGAATTTCTACTGGCGGAAAATTTCCTAGGGGAAATTTAGCCTAGTTCTCGGGGGACCGCCCTGGTGGCTACTTCCTATAACTGAGTATAACTACCCGGTGTGAAAGCCCAGAGAACTGGACCCTTTTGTTACTAGAGTAGGGCTGTGTATCGATTCTTTTTAGGCACCAACCGAATTGCCTCGATACCATCGACTATCAAAAAATGTCTTGTCGTTTGTTACCCAAATTTTGATACCTAAGAGGTCAATCTCGTCAATGTCAGTGTGCATGCAGCATGATTGGCTGTGGCGAGGCATTAAGGAAAAACACTAGTTTACGCCGGTTACGCCCAGAGACGTGACTCACACATAAGGCTGTAGTGTGTAAGTGTTCCGACCCCAATAGCGCGTCACATAAATTAACCGAAACTCAGCGTACAGGCTACTTGCCTCACAGACAAGAGAAATAGGCATATCGAAAGCTTGAAATGTATACTTTTAAACGAACCAATTTGAATCAAAAACAAACCCTTTCTGATTATGTAATCCAAATGAAAGGTGCATTTCTTTCTATAGGCACGCGCATGTTCTCTATACTGCAGAGATGACAAGTCAGCAACGTCAACTTCATCTTTGCAGCCAACACTGACTCAGATAAGACTAGTTTATTAATAAATAATTGAAATGTCTCCTTGCTATTTTTTCCCGACACATTCATAATCATTAGGCTACTTTTGCCAGTGCTTTGCGGCAAGCTTTATGCTTGCGCTTGAGCGTGAGTCTTTGAGTCTGTAAAATAAGTCAATAAAAAAAATAAAAAAACAGGGTTTTTTTTAGGTAATATGTAATGTAATCTTGTTAAAACGGATTTCATAAAATTGGTATAGAAAAAAAGTATCATTAAGGAACCGGTATTGAAGTACCCAGTCCTTACTAAGAATATTCTTATGCTGATACAGCATCATTTTTGGTGTTTGATTTAATTGATTGGATTGGAAGAATCTATCACAGGGGTGCCCAATCCAGTTCCTGGAGAACTAACTACCTGCGTTCAGATCCAACACACCTGCCTGTCATTATCAAGTGACCCTGAAGATCTTAATTAGCTGGTTCAGTTCTGTTTGATCAGGGCTGGAGCTAAACTTTGCAGGAAGGTAGATCTCCAGGAACAGGATTAGGCACCCCTGATCTACCATAACAGGAACTCAATAAAAAAGGTCAAAGAAAATTAAAACAAAATATTGCCGTTTAGCCATAATAGTAACTGACCTCCAGTCAGAACACATAAACACTGATAGAACTTTATAAAACACAAAACAGGCAAAATTGTGGATGGCTCATAAAAAGCAAAGACATGTAAAGCAAACATAGGCATTGGCTGGATTATGGCCATTACTAAAATTAAAAAATAAACCAAATAGATGTAAAATTCTGCAATGAAATGATGAAGCCCAAATATCCCAAAGCTGAGCGCACACTCTTGTTTTATTTTATATTTAGTAGATGCATTTTTGGCAATTCAACATTCTTTTAAACAGACTCGAAAATTACGTTTAGTGGCATTATGACATTAGTGGAATTGCATTAGCATGGTTTAAATCATACTTATCTGACCGTTTGTAGCAGTAAATGAAGAAATGTCTTATCGATCACAAGTTCAAGTTCTAACGATTGGACCAAAAACCTCCGCACGTACTAACATAGAATACTGTCTAACAATTGATGGCTGCTCTGTCAAGTCTTCGTTGTCGGTTAGGAACCTGGGTGTGCTCTTTGATACCAATCTTTCATTTGAAAGCCACGTTTCTATCATCTGTAAAACGCATTCTTCCATCTTAAAAATGTATCTAAATTATGACATATGCTTTCAATGAAAAATGCGGAACAGTTAGTTCATGCGTTCATGACCTCAAGGCTAGATTATTGTAATGCTATTATGGGTGGTTGTCCTGCACGCATAATAAACAAACTACAGCTGGTCCAAAACGCAGCAGCTAGAGCTAGAACCAGGAAGTATGACCATATTAGCCCGGTTCTGTCAACACTGCATTGGCTCCCTATTATGCTGCGTTCACACCAGACGCGAATAGAGCTCCTGGCGCGAGTGATTTCAATGTTAAGTCAATGCAAAGACACGTTACGCGCGTAAAAATTTCCTGCGGCGCGGTAGACGCGAATTCGCCTCGTTCGCGCGAATAGTGCGAATTGAGCGTCTGGCGCGTTACGCGCAAATTATTTTATTTAGTGCTTTTTGTGCATTCACGCGTTTAACGCGAATTCGCATCTGCCACCCGAGTTGAAAAATCTTTACTTCTGCGTCATTTCGCAACGCGTTAACCAATCAGGAGCCTGCTTGCTGCTGTCACGTGGTAAAGTAAATATTTTATCATATAAAAACTTGATTATAATATATGAGACATCAATTTTGTATTGAATGCTATTTATATATCTAATCTAGATTATATGAAACATTATTATTATTCTAATGTAAAACCAACCAACATACTTTAGTGCAAGAGCATAGTTAGTGTCTGGACAGTGTTGTGTGAGGGGAAAAAAAAAATCACAGGACAGTTTAATCACTTTTGTAGTAGCCTAGGCTGGCTCCATTTATCATCAAAACAAAAATAAATTACAGATTAGGTGGGTGAGGGCGAGGGTGATCCTCGCTCCCATGCGGGACAACAGGTCATCAAATTGGGCGTGGGACAGGCGGAAGTACCGCTGAAAGTGGCCGTCATTCAGGCTCAGCTCCTGGAGCAAATGGTGAAACTCGCCAAACTGGGTTCGCCTCCGAAGGGTCTGGTGGACCCAAATACGGCGACGATGATCCCTACGCCGCTGTTCTGCTCTCCAGAGCGGTGACTCTCTCGATGAATGCTCGATCAACATTAGCCGTCTTGTAAAAAGATGGCCGCCAATGGATTTTCGCTTCAAACTTTTGGTTTTTACGCGCGTCAATTTCACTCTTGACGTGCAAATGGATTCAAAGTGTACACGCGTATAACTAGACGCGGCAGGCGCGAATTTGACGCTCAATTCGCGTCTGGTGTGAAGGCAGCATTAAACATTCTTTTGTTTTATCTCGCTTGGACTACTGTAATTCACTGTATATTGGATTACCCCTATCCTCCACGCCACGGCTTCAGATGGTCCAAAATGCCGCAGCCAGGTTTTTAACTGGGGCTCGTAAACGAGAACACATTACTCCGATACTAGTGTCTCTTAATTGGTTGCCAGTGTGTTATAGAGTTGAACTCAAAATTTTGTTGTTTGTTTTTAAGTCTTTAAATGGTCTGGCACCTTCCTATTTGTCAGATCTTTTAAAAGTGAATAAGTCAGTAAGATGATTGCGATCCTCAGACAGTATTACACTGTTACATCCAAGAACAAGATTCAAGTTGCGAGGTGACCGTGCGTTTTCAGTGGCCGGTCCTAGGATATGGAATAGTCTTCCTTTATCTGTGAGGTCTGCATTGTCCGTACATGAATTTAAATCGAAGTTACAGTCTTATCTTTTTACCCTTGCATTTCATTCATTATAACTTTTGGTCTCTTTTAACTTAAATTTAGTGATGTATTGTTTTTTTATTACTGTGTTTTTTATTTTTATTTTCTTTGTACAGCACAGTGATCAACTTTTGTTGCGTTTATTTGTGCTCGAAAAATAAATAAAATGAAATGAAATAAACATTGTATAAATTTAAAAATATTGCTGATTACCTACAAAGTACTAAATAGTTTAGCTCCCCAGTACTTGAGCGAGCTCTTGACACATTATATTCCTTCACGTCTATTGCGATCTCAAAACTCTGGCCAGTTGATAATACCTAGAATATCAAAATCGACTGCTGGCAGTAGATCCTTTTCCTATTTAGCACCTAAACTCGGGAACAGTCTTCCTAACATTGTCCAGGAAGTAGACACACTCTGTCAGTTTAAATTTAGACTAAAAATACATCTCTTCAACCTGGCATATACATAGAAAATTATACATTCCTATTATTCAAATCAGTTAAATGATTATTAGGCTGCATAAATTAGGTCAGCCAGAACCGGGAACACTTCTAATAACACCTGATGTACTCGTTACATCATTCAGAAGAATGGCATCTACACTAATGTTAGTCTTTCTACTTATTCTGAGGTTTACTGTAATCAGCCGGATCCGGGCCGTATCCAGACCAGATGGAGGACTTGCGCCTAAACACAACCACAACGCATGAGGTAGTCAGCCGGATCCGGGCCGTATACAGACCAGATGAGGACCTGCACCTAGACACGACAACAATGCATCCCTGAAGTGTCAGCAGAGATTGTGTCAACTAGACACTCATCGAAGGCGTCATCGACACGACAGCCATCAGCACTGATCCTCAACAAACTCGTCTCCATCCCGGTGTGATGACTCTGATCTTCAACCAGATGGATCTGGATAATATTCTGATTGTTCCAAACCAATCTGACTTCTGACCTATAATGCTGCCTGAATCATTATTATACACTGTTTGTTCGTTGGCCAGAGGAGAACTGCCCCCCCGACTGAGCCTGGGTTCTCCCAAGGTTTTTTCTCCATTCTGCCACCTGATGGAGTTTTGGTTCCTTGCCACTGTTGTCTTTTTCCACCTTTGTTGCCATTGGCTTGGCTTGCTTAGTTGGGACATTAAATTTAACATTTCATTTTCTCTTCAACAATAATATTGATCTGCCTGCATTGACACTATTATACAAGAACTGAACTGAGCTAGACGATGACATCACGGTTTACTCCAGAGCGGCTATATATAAATTAACTAAATTAATAACTTTTTTTAAAAAGCAAAAATAAAACATCACTAAACTTACTTAAGCTGTACTGTGATGCTTTTTTCTTCTGGAAACAAACTTTTTTGCATTATTTTCCTGTTATCTCTGTAAAGCTGCTTTAAAACAATCTGTATTGTAAAAAGCACTATATAAATAAATGTGACTTGACTATTTTATAAACTAACAAGAGCACAAAACTACTGTCCATGACAATTTATGCTGAACCCACCCAGAACTGATCTGAAACTGCTTATCTGCAAAAACAAATGCATGTATGGGTGACCACAGATAAAGGTTCCCCTCATTTACACTTTTTAAATAGAGGCTAGTTTCAGATGTTAGGTCTTACACTAGTGGTTAAAGTTGACTGTGTGTACTGGGTTTATCACCCAGATGTGTTTGTAGCGATCTGCCTTCAGGTACAGATCAGATGATTGAAGACCTATTTCACCCAGGCATGTTTGCATGGAAATCTGGAAATATAGAAGAGGTCTGTGCATTTCTGGAAGTTGGTCAATTCATGCTCATTCTCCATGGACTATCCATGGCTAAGTTGATAAGGGAGTGATTAAGGTCGTGAGATCAGCTGAACATATCATAGGATAACATGAGCACAACATAGTCTGATTATAAATATAATTGATCCCTTAAACACGCAAGCCTCAACATATAAATCTATCACTCGATCACTCGAAGTGGTATAGGGTTTTTAACCAGGTGCCCATGGGATCTGTCCAGGTCCTGGATAGATATTGAAAACCGAGGTCCCTTGGTTGGCTGTGAGCCTGTTTTGGGGTCCCTGAGTCTGTGAAGCCCCTGCTACAGGTCAAGATGTAAACACTGCATCTGCATTTTAGCAGCTGGTATGATCGTTTCCATCAAGTTAGCCTTTTTATGTGACTATAATTGTGAAATGTGCAAACCCGACCTTTCAAACTGACAGTGCGACTCGTTTTACTACTAAACAGCAGTAAACCAGGCAATGATAATACACGAGCTGTCTGGCCTTACCGAACTGCTCAACTGTCACCAAACTCACCTCTCGCTGACCAGCACGACGTCGGCATCTGTCCACTGCTTGAAAATGGACGGAAGCACTTTTCTAAAAGTGAAGAAGAGACCGGGGAAGACCACAACGCCGCAAATCAACACTTGCAACATCTTGTCCCGCTATAAAACCTGATCTGATGTTTGGTCGAAAACAAGATAGGCTACCGCGTTAAAATAGCAGCGCTGAGTCGGTGTGGTCAGGGAAGCATTAGAGCAGCGGTTCCCCTGCCTCAGCAGCGCTCACTGTACTGTACAAACACGAATAACGGTGGAGGTGTCCGGTGATTGATTGCTCTTCACTCCTGCTTCACAAGCCGGGACTAGCGAGTATTCTGTTACATGTTAAGGTTCGTGAACTGACGACCCACGTTAGCATGTGATATCTACTTGTCAGTCATGCGAATTTGCATAAACGTCCGCAGGAAAGATTAAATCAGGCTATTTGTTTAGATCGGCCGTGTATCCGCTGCTCGGCGAGCGTTGCTCATTCCTGCGGCGGGTTTAGAGTTGGAGAACAGCAATGGCCGAGTCGTGAACGTAATCGTTCTTTTGAGTCGGATCTTTTCTATGAATCATTTGAACCAGTTCACAAAAATTATCTGTTCACGTACCAGACTGAGTGGTCCGAGCGGTTCTTTATTATTGACCACGATAAATACATAATTCTACTCATACGTGCTGCTAATCAATTAATTTAAAAAAATCAAGGCAAATCAATACAACCGTGAAAAGAAAAACATGTACAAGTGAACAAAAACGAATAGGCCTACATTTAAATCTCTTATCAGCCCAGCAATTGGCAGGCCTGTTTACCTTCTTATAATTCAATAATTGAAAATAGTTACAAAACATTTTTAATACAAATATTTTTAAAATATAGAAAACAAGGTTTTGTCTTCAAACACTTATATTTATGGATAAATGTATAAAAAGAATCAACATTACATTAATGAAGAAAAATCTACTGTCAAGAACGGGTCATGAATCAACAGCTCACTGAATCATTGCAGCAATCGTGAGCTGATATTGAGAGAATTTAGAATGAACGAAAGATTTAACTAATGTGCCGAATAACATAAATGCTACTAGGCCTACTAAAAGATGCAGGTATTTCATGAAACAGAGTTGGTATAATGAATAGCTTTTTTTGCAGTGGAGAGAAACAAATTAATAGTAGTAAAAATGCTATTGTTTTAATTCAAGGTTGATGACTCAAACATCAAAATTAGCCTACATGTGGCTTTACTGGATATGTTGGGGACCACGTGATGACGTAAAGACTCACTTAACCTTTTTTTAAATGAACTGTTCGAACTAAATGATTCGCGGAAACGAGTCAAACTTCCCAACACTGGAGAGCACGCAGCTAAATTGAGCGACTCCACTAACACTATATCCGCACAACAGCGCCATCTAGGCTCTTCGCCGTTAATAACCGCAAGACAATTCTGTTTCTAAATAATTTTCGTTTAAAATGTCTTTGCTCAAGAGTCTTTTTTTAATTATTATTATTTTTTAAAATACACAACAAGGACAATGTTTTTTTTTTACTGTGCAAATGTCTCGTTGAAATTGATTAATGAGCCTTTTTTTTTAACTTGTTTATGTTGTCTAGCCTCCTTGTGGCTAGGCTAACTACATGAGAAAAGGGCAAAAAGTCATAAAAGCTTTAGGATCACTGACTTTATGAATTGTGGTTGCTACAAGTGATCACGCCGTGCTGACTGCACATGTGAGCCTTTGTTCCCAAACAGCCTACACAATCCTAATCCCATCTGTCCCACCAACCAACCCCCACTTCTTAGCTGCCCATTCATGCTGATCTAGGAAAGAGAGAATGTGACTTCCACCACCCTTCAGTCCCCAGGACACAGTTTCCTCTCACTGGGACCAATTACAAATGCTCCTTGTTGTACCTTTCCATGCCACTGCTTTACAGTTTTCCCTGCAGTCACTACTGATAAACCAGTCCTCATAAACCATGTCAAAAAATAAGTTAATAATAATGAGGACACAAGATTTCCTCAGGCTTCAAGTGCATTATAAAGAATTAAACCTATTACAGAACATTATTTCATGCAATATACAGGGACACTTCCAGAGCTTAAGTTATATATCCATTAGACTAATGATTTTTGTTTCAATGTTGTACATTCACAAATTCATGTTTAAATCCCTGACATGTTCCACAATTTTACTTGTCATTAGTTTTCAAAGTAATGTTTTATGAATGGCTTTATCTTTTTAGTTGATTCTTGACACAAATCAAGACCATTTCTGAATTTCTCTTTATTTCATTTAAATTATAACATTAGCCTAAATCATCACCTCCTTATTTAAAGTAGCAATATTTTAAGTATAGTATTTTATAGATACAGTAGAACAAGTTAGTCTTAATTTATTCATTCTTTTAAGTAAATAGGCATGTCAACATTTAATAAATATTAGACACATTGTTTTTTCCCAATCTATTAAAGATAAATCCAACTATTAACCATATTGAGTGAAGTGAAACAAGAAAAAACTAACATTTTGTGAGAAAATGAAAGAAGGAAGCAATCTATATGGGTCTTTAACTACAAAGTATTTACACAAAAATGTTTAGGTACAATGTACTTATTGGGTTCATGTTGTAGGCTATTGTACAGCACTTTTGCTGCTATTGAGATGGGATACGGGCGAGCTTAGGGGGAGGTCTGGTGGTATGGTATGGTTAGGTTTAAGGGTAAGGTAACAGTTAGTATTATTAGAGATCTATTTACTGAAATTAACTGCAGATGTAATTACATACAAGTATGAAAAAAAAAAAAAAAAAAAAAAAAAATATATATATATATATATATATATATATATATATATATATATATATATAATTACAAAGTCAAAACATGTATGCACACAATTAGTACATTGTATCTAATCACATTTAAATGTTAGCAAATATCAGTTAAAGACATTTAATATAAAGTGGGACCAGAAGCTGCATCAAAAACAATCCAAAATCATTCCTTGGAATAAACCTTTATTTTTGCTTTTCTGTAGCCTGTTGCTTTTCCCAGTACTCAAGAACCAAGGATTTTTTGTATAAATTATTGTTTATCATTAATGATTTTATACACTGATAGACAAACATTAAAATTAACTTAATGTGGAGAGATTGCTTAGTTTTGAATTATTTATTGTAGTGTTTTTGTTATGGTCCTGTGCTGGAGTGCCCTTGAGAGCCAACAGAGGGCACTCCTCTGTTCATTACCATTTTCATCTCGGACTTCATTACCCATAACCCACTGCCCGGACTATCAGACATTTTTTTATTTTTATTATTATTATTCAATAATTGTTTTACAATAGTGTAAACATGCACCTCTTAGAAATCTGGAACATTTCCAAAAATGTATATATTAAAGAAGTAGATTCATTCTTGCACAACCAGGATAAAAAGGGAAAGAAGAGAGAGAGAGAAAAAAAAGAGAAATAGAAAAAAAATAAACAGCATACAGATATTAATCATGGTACATGAAAGATCTCATATTTATTCAAAAAAGAGATACATTTTCTATTATCAATTATTCTTAGTGATTTGATTAAATAGTTTACTTCACATAAGGACTCATTAAAAATAGGAATTTTCTTAAGAAATCTTTGTTTGTGAAAGTAAAATTTTGCCACAAGTATCAGGAAGTTAACAGTAGATTCTAAGGATTTGTTTGGGTTTTCAAAAAGACAAATGACATCCTTAATGCATAGAATCATTCCAGAAAATTGATGAAACATTACAAGAAAAAACAAATGACAGATGTCTACAATTTCAGTATTACAGAAGGTGCATACATCAGCTAAATCACAGTATTTGGACAAAAGTGCGTTACAATATTATGCAGAATTTTAAAATGCACTTCTCTCATTTTATTGGGTATGCAATATTTAAATGGTAGTATCCATGTTTTCCTCCATTGAATGTTATCTATTATAGAACTCCAAAAGAATTTTCCTTTTGGAGTAAATAAGTTTCTTAAATGAGAGAGTTGACGAATACATTTATTATTACTATCTTTACTTAAAAGCGAAACACCTCCCAAATGTAGCAAGGGTCGGACTATCAGTCATTAGTCTACAGCTGTCTTGTTACCTCATCAATCTTATGGAGGACCAAACCTGCAGAAATTAAAAATGAATAAATGAATAAATAAATGAATAAATAAACAAATAAATATGCGAATAAATGTAAAAACAAATAAATAAATTATTATTTATTCTTTTATTTCCTTATTTATGTATAATTATATTTTTTCCACAATTATTTATTTATACATTTATTGCTCTGTATGCTAATGAGGGGGGCGTGTTTTACCTAAGACATAGCAATCGATTTCAGAGTGGCAGTGCTGAAGCATTGAAGGGGTCATTGCCTTGATCTTTTGGTATATAAGAGGTCTTTGTACCATTAAAACTTCCTGCAAGTTTCATAGCTTAAGAGGTCCTCCCCATTATAAATGAACAATTTATTTAATCAAGCTCTAAATACAGCTCGTTGGGGATCCATGGTACGAAGTGACGTCATGGTACGAAGTGACGTCATGGTACGAAGTGACGTACCAGTCGTTTGCATATGACCGCCTCAAGCGCAAGACAACTATGCCTCATTTCGCATCATCGCATCGTTATCGCGCTCACGCCCACGTGTTCTCTTCAGTGACGTGCAGCGAGTCGGTCTGTTGCTCTGTTTACAAGAAGATTGCGATGCCACGCAGATGTGCTGTTCCTGGCTGTGGACAAACAACACGTTTGAATACGCTGCCGAAAGATCCAGACGCCAGGGAAAAATGGATGCAGTTTATTTTTTGCGGACGTCCCAGTCACGGCAGTGTTAATTTAAAGGGGTGGTAAAACACGATTTCAATTTTCTAACTTGCTGATTTTATATATATATATATATATATATATATATATATATACAGTGGTTAAATTGGGCCGGGGCCCGGTACATAAGCCTGCTCGTTTGCAGTCAAGGTGATGATACACAGGGCAACTTTTTGAGCAATGTTGCTGGGCAATCTTGCCGAGCGATTGTTGCTTGGGCACTTTCCCATTGAAAATGGGCAATAAATGTCTATCTGGATAATTTAGATTGGTCGTGGGCCCTGTGTCTCACCTGGTTGCCCGATGACGGCAATATTGCCCAGCGACATTGCCCAAAAAGTTGCCCTGTGTATCATCACCTTCAGTTGCCTATTGGAAATTATGTCACATAAAATTTGATGAAAGTGATGCTTTTGAAAACATATTTATGACAATAAATGAAAGATTTTGAAATGGCATGTCTATTTTGTCTCGGCGGAGCTGAGAACAATCGGAACACGGCCGTATTCTTGTTCAGCTGCTTAATCTCGTTGTCAGTTGACCATGATCGCACACCGCTCGCGCACGCGCATCTAGGTGACACGGATAAATGTACGCAGTAATATGAATATTCCTGGGAGATCCGTAGTTGTGCGGGATGTGGAAGCGCGCAAAAGTTTCAGAAATGTGCAAAAAGTGCCCTGGCCTTGAATGACAAGGTAAGGATAATAAGACTAAATCAAAATTAAATAACCAAGACTAGGTTGACCATGTGATTTTTCTCAGATGTTTTGAGCATTTTACTTAAGACACCGGATTATCAGCAAACTGCCAAGAGAACTGCTAGCTGGCTACTCAAAATAAACTAGCAATATGCTCAGTCAGCATATTTGTATTTGATCTGTGTGAATTACAGAAATATAAGACTTGCTAGACCTACATTTAGCTACCAAGCAACCTTTCCACAAGGATAGATTGATCTTAATTTTTGTGACTTGTGCATATCTTGATGAGAAAGGATGCAGAGTAGGATGAGTGTGTGTGTGTTGTAGTAGTAAAGAGAGAGAATGGGAGAAGGAAGTGTGTGTGAGGTGGACCTGGTCACCACAGACCCAAATCTTCTCAGCTGTTGCTACTGTCATATGCTGCACTGTCTCTTCTTGTGGCACATTACGTTTGGCACATTGTATGGGTCACTATAACAAGGTAATACAATGTGTAATCAAGTGATGACTGATTAACAGTAATGTAAATGCTAAATGTCCTAATACCTGTTGATACTACAACAACGCAAAGTATATGCTTTTAACCTAGCAGTTTTTCACATATCATGTAATACTCAATTTCTCCATTTCTTTGCACAAAACTCTCCAGAAAGTGCTATTTAATGGTTTATTTTTAAAAAAAAAAATTCCCAGGGGGGCATGCCCCCGGACCCCCCTAGGGAGAGCACCCTGACATAATAAATCCCAATTTAACCCCTGTATATATATATATATATATATATATATATATATATATATATATAGTGATGCACCGATGTGAAAATTGTGGCCGATACCGATATTAATATTGCTGTTTATGGCCGATACCGATATTTACCGATGTCGATATCTCTGTATAGAAAACACATTTTTATGATAATCAAATAAAGAGCTATTTTTCAAAACACTTTTTTTTTTTTTACTTTTGTAATTTATTTTCAGAAATGACTGATATTGGGCACCTTTACCTGTGTGCAAAATATGTCATCAGATTTCCAGAAGAAAAAATAAATATTTATATAAAAATACATTTTTATAAAGGATACAAGTGTGTCCTGAATTCACACTATGAAGAAGCCAACCCTGAGTATTCTCAATAAACATCTAACTCACTTGAGACCAAGTCACTGTATTCTGTGAACATTGTACAACAGTTCAAAACTTTAAAGTACAGTACTGTCCTACTAAGGCAAAAGACCTTAACTTCTATTTTATAGCACAATGTTATCAATATTAACCCTATTAGACTCACTATGATAAAAATGGCTTCACATGTATAAACAAGAAGTTGAAGTAGTGAGCATAGTTGGAATGTCCTGTATGAACAAAATGACGGAGTATGATTTTGTTTCCACTGTTCGATCGCGCCCGCGCCTCTCTCTCTCTCTCTCTCACACGCGCACGCCACACACACACACACAACCACAACATATTCCAGCATTGCAATCTTGACGTTGCAGACAGTTCATAATAGTCACAGAGCTTCAGAGCTAAGGCAGGGCTACAGATTAGGTGTCCCTAAAGAACTGTAACGTTATCTAACAGTTAGTAGTTCCGCATTGTAATGGATTTGCTTTCTCGTCGGTTGTTTGACATGGATTTTAACCACAAAAGGTAGGCTTTAAATTACTACATTCCCGCTGCTGGTGTATAATGGGTGTGTCGTTGCGGCTCCAACTGACCAACTCGCGTAGTTTTCAGTCAGTGGACTGTCATTGACAGGCGAGAGCTAGCATTTTATTTCAGTTGTAGCCTACATGTAGCCTTACGGGTTGTGAATTAAGATATCCTACAAGCCTGCTCTAATGCAGCGCTTGTTACTAGATAAGTTGTTGATTATGGCTCGAAACGTGTTTGTGTCTAGTTTGTGAAGTAGGATCGCTAGCTAAAGGCTACCGCTAGCTATTACTGGATTTTAAAGATTATCTTTTTTATGCACCCGTGTCGTGTGTCATTCTTACCTTGATAATTTTCATCATCATTTTCCCCCGAGAGTATGCCATTATTCAGTAATCTAACAAAAGCAATCACTGTGAAACATGTAACTTACATGTGTGTCTGAGGTGATTTAATTGCTACATCATAACCCCGTAACTCCAGCGCGACAATACTTTGATGGTCGGTCAGAACAAAGCAGAGTGCCGTAACTTACGCCTCCAGCACCTGCTTCAGCACATTATGTGTGTAATGTATGCGCGCGTGCAAAAACAAACATCCCCGCCGGCCCCACATAAGCCTACACACACGTCAAATACAGAGGAATGATTATCGGCCTGTTCACATCGGCCCTATTTTGACATCGGAACGATACCGATGTGTAAAAAATTGACCATATCGGCCGATATATCGTGCATCACTATATATATATATATATATATATATATATATCGGCCGATGTATCAGTTTTTAAATCACTAAATATTTGTATCAATCTTGGCCTTAAGAATCTGTTATCGGTTGGGCTCTAGGCTACTTCATACATAGCGCGGTCATCGACATGGTGAACAGGGTGTCACGATACAATTTACAAAAAGTGGAGAAGAGGACTCAAGTGCAGTAAAAGGATATTTATTAACAAATGAAAACAAAAACACAAAGCAAAAACCCACAAGGGGGAAAACATTATCAATGAAACATAAAACAGAACTGAACTAAAATGACAAACACTGACCAAGAACACGAAGACCATCACAAGGAACAGGGGTAACATAAGACAAAGATCCGACCAAGACAGCAAACAAGAAGAGACTTAAATAGGGAACAAATCAAGAGGGAACAGGTGGAAGAACTCAAACACTAATCAGGTAACGAGGGGGAGGGATCAAACAATGACAAGAGCACATGGCCCAACATCACAAAGACACCCATGTGCAATACGAGACAGGACAGACACGTGACATTACCACCTCCCTACGGAGCGGCTACCAGACGCGGTGGTAGCCAGGCGGCCAGGGCGGTGAAGACCCCTCGGGTGGCCAGGGCGGTGAAGACCCCTCGGGCGGCCAGGGCGAAGCAGACCCCTCGGGCGGCCAGGGCGGAGCAGAGCCCTCGGGCGGCCAGGGCGGAGCAGAGCCCTCGGGCGGCCAGGGCGGAGCAGAGCCCTCGGGCGGCCATGGTGGCGAGAGCCCCTCGGGCGGCCGCGGCGGTGAGAACCCTTGGGGCGGCCATGGTGGTGACTCCGGCTCAGGAACCGCGGACACCGGCCAGGGCGGAGCAGACGGAGCAGGGCGGAGCAGACCAGGGCGGTGAAGACCCCTCGGGCGGCCAGGGCGGAGCAGACCCCTTGGGCGGCCAGGGCGGAGCAGACCCCTCGGGCGGCCAGGGCGGAGCAGACCCCTCGGGCGGCCATGGTGGCGAGAGCCCCTCGGGCGGCCGCGGCGGTGAGAACCCTTGGGGCGGCCATGGTGGTGACTCCGGCTCAGGAACCGCGGACACCGGCTCAGGAACAGCGGACACCGGCTCAGGAACAGCGGACACCGGCTCAGGAACAGCCACAAGAACTGAAACAGTTACAAGAACAGACACAAACACTGGGTCCGGAACCGACATGGGCTCCAGCTCTGAAACAGGCACTGGCTCTTCCTCCGGCTCAGGAACAGGCACTGGCTCTGCCTCTGGCTCTGGAACAGGCACTGGCTCTGCCTCTGGGACAGGCACTGGCTCTGCCTCTGGGACAGGCACTGGCTCTGCCTCTGGGACCGGAACAGCAGAGACTGGCATCTCCAAGATCCGAGCCAGACGCTCCAGATAGTCCGTCACAACCTTGGCGGCCACGCCAAAGGGGATCTCTGGCTCTGTCCCAGACTGAACATACGGAACGTGATCAGTCTCTCGCTGGGCAGACGGGACGTGAACCATCTCTCGCTGGGCAGACGGGACGTGAACAGTCTCTCGCTGGGCAGACGGGACGTGAACAGTCTCTCGCTGGGCAGACGGGACGTGAACAGTCTCTCGCTGGGCAGACGGGACGTGAACAGTCTCTCGCTGGGCAGACGGGACGTGAACAGTCTCTCGCTGGGCAGACGGGACGTGAACAGTCTCTCACTGGGCAGACGGGCATTTCCTCCTCCTTCTCCGTCCGTGACGGCGAGAAGTAGGTCCTGAGCTGTCCCTACAGATGGACGAAAATTGGGTTGACCCAAATGTGGCGATGGTGTAGTCCGGGCAATCCAAGTAGTCGTCGTCCATATAATTATCATCCAGATTCACCCAGTCAAACTCCTCGTCCTCCATGCTGCTGAGTCCACAAGTGGTCGGATCTTTCTGTCACGATACAATTTACAAAAAGTGGAGAAGAGGACTCAAGTGCAGTAAAAGGATATTTATTAACAAATGAAAACAAAAACACAAAGCAAAAACCCACAAGGGGGAAAACACAATCATTGAAACATAAAACAGAACTGAACTAAAATGACAAACACTGACCAAGAACACGAAGACCATCACAAGGAACAGGGTTAACATAAGACAAAGATCCGACCAAGACAGCAAACAAGAAGAGACTTAAATAGGGAACAAATCAAGAGGGAACAGGTGGAAGAACTCAAACACTAATCAGGTAACGAGGGGGAGGGATCAAACAATGACAAGAGCATATGGCCCAACATAACAAAGACACCCATGTGCAATACGAGACAGGACAGACACGTGACACAGGGCGTCATTTAAGGCGTTATCTTGTTTTTCTGAAAACTACAGACCTTTTAGAACAACAAGTCCAAATGCACTCGATTTCAAAGCCGCATCCAACGTTCCGCTGCAAATATAAACGTCACAGCGCAAAATGGTGCACTAAAGAAAAACAGTTTTAGCAGCAGATATGGCCTGTTGAAGCTTCTGTGTCTTTAGGGGGGCCTCCATGATTTTGTGCCCAGGGGCCTCTGCTTTCTAAATCCATGCCTGCTCACACTGAACAAGTAAATCACATGCGATGTAAAGCCAAAGCTCTGGATTTATGTGCTCACACTATACGGTCCGAACGTCAAGCTGCGACTCGACTACTCACACTGTAGGCTACGTGTGAAATATGTGCGATAGCCTAAACCCCCGTGCTGGGTTGCGCCTATACGATATCATGTATCCAGAGATATTGTCAAAACAAGCATCAGCTATCAATATCAAGATGATTTAGCACTTCCAATTTATGTATTAAATTATTATTAGTCTTATTGTATTAGGGAAGGCTAATTTTATTATTAAATTGATTGCTATTATAATTAATTTGCCACGCAATAATTTCACAGCACATCACGCAATGCGCTGTGAGGATAATAAAATATTACATAGAAGCTTACTCCACGAGGAATAATAATATAATTATATGCCTATAATTATATTAACAGTCTATAATATGTCCGAACACTGCAATAATTAGTCATCAATGAAAATTAAAAACAGGTTTATTTCAAAAACATTGTTAAACAAATTAATAAAAGAGGCATGGTGCTACATCGCAGCTTGGAAGACGTGGGTATAACTGGGCAAACTGGAGGTAAGCAACAGTAATTTGAGTTAAGCAACAATAATTTGTAGCTAGTTTGTACTACAGAACTTAAAGAGTTACCTCTTTTCGTGTTTTTTTTTTCTTTCTGCAGATTGAAATGGTTAAAATCTGTTTTCGCGCAGGCGCAGTGAGGGAAAAAACACCGAGTTTAGGGCAATCGGTTCGTAGCTCTGCTTCAACTGTGCGATATAGTCACGGGGAGCGACCAGTATTTCACTCAGAATTTCATCCGACCAATCGATTGCCGATCGGGAGAGGTTAATCGCCTCTCGTTTCCCCTTGTATACTGCACGAACACTGCACGACAAACGACGCACGACAAAGCTGAAAATCGGCCTGACCCGAAAAAGAGTCGCACGAGTCAGAATTCGGAAATCCGACGAAATTCGCACAGTGTATGCCCGCCTTTAGTGACATCATCAACCCTAAAATGTACATAAACCCCGCCCCCGGGAACACGCAGTAGGCTACATGTTGAGAAGAGGAAAAGTTGTTGTATAAGAGTACATTTGTGAGTCAGCTCAAACTTTAGCATCCTTCTTTTAACATGCAATAAAAAGTCACTCTGTGTGCATCTCACAACAGTTCCTATATGAGCGATTTATAGTTTATCATGACAGAATATGCTAATTGAAGATAGTTAACTCCACATCAGCAACATAAATTCATCAAGTAACCATTCAGAGACGTCCTGTTGCATTCTACATGTTGTCACTTCTTGAGTCTCTCCATCTTTGTCTGACTCTGTTTTAACATTAAAAACAGTTTCTGTAATTTTAGTGTGTCTGCGTGAGGTAATCGCAGCTGCTAACATATGAGCTCTTGAAACCCCGCCCTCTACAGCAGCTCATTTGCATTTAAAGGGCCAGGCACAAAACGGTGCGTTTTTGCTAACCCTCAAAAAGTGACAACTTTAACATGCTATATAAAAATATCTGTAGGGTATTTTGTGCTAAAATTACACACACACACACACACACACACACACACACACACACACACACACACACACACACACACACACACACACACACACACACACACACACACTCTCTGGGGAAATCAGAGATTTATTTTACATCTTGTGAAAAGGGCATTTTACCACCCCTTTAAGCATGTGTTCTCTACAGTTCAAGGATGACTGTTTTGAGAACAGACCGCAGTATGATGCAAAAAACTTTTGCTTAAAGATCAGGCCGTGCGACTATTCTGGGCCCAACAACGACGCCGCACACTGTAAGTAATGTATTTCATCTTAAAACTACTTTTTAAAACGTTAATTGCAGTTTCATTCATTATGAATAATCACAGTGTTTTTACTTAGTTTACTTGCATATTGTTTTCAGAGTCCGTCATGTTCAGGCCCCGTATTAAAAGATGTAGGATGTCAAAATGACCGACCCACTTAGACACATAATGTTCAACTGTTAGCAAATTATAGGATGATTACGCAACATTTACCCGTTTTCAAGTGTCTCGGGTTACAAATGACATATTAATTCAAAATAGTTTCACACTTTCCATGTGGACACGGGCTGATCCATTCTTAGTTGTTGTGGTGATGGTTAATTTTCTTCTGATTCCTCATCTGATTCCGGCTCAAACATCTATTGTATCATTGCAAGAGCCATCGCCTCGCACGCAGCAATCGGCAGCACCCGCTACTAATGTAAACAGTTCCGCAGAATCCGCACATGTTCTGTCTAGCGGGCATTAATAATTTATGCATAAGCACTGACATTAGCCAATCATAACAGTGGGCGTTAACACTGAACTCTTAAAGGGGAAACACCGCCAAAACAGACTGTTTGAATCAGAGGATGAGAAACAGGGTGGGGAAAGGTCATAAATCACTTAATTTTAAAAGGTTTTGTCCAAAAAACTATAGTAATAGGCTACTATAATTGCACCTAAGGGAACATAATAAAACAAAAAACAAAACCATGTCATGACCCCTTTAAAGGTGCAATGTGTAAAAAATTTGAGTATCTATTAACAGAAATGCAATATGACATCCATAACTATGTTTTCAGTGGTGTATAAAGAACTTACTTAATAAACCGTAATGTTTTTATTACCTTAGAATGAGACATTTATATCTACATAGGCACGGGAATCCCCTTCTATGAAGGTCGACATATTGTGACGTCATGTTTCTACCGTAGCCGACAGCGAACACACAGCGCTACAGAGCGCGTTTCGTCACTACCTTGAAAGAGAAGCCGCAGAAAGCTAGAAGCTAGCCATAAACACCGTGAGTATAGTGACTTTTCCCTTGTCAGTGGTGTAAAATATGTAGTTGGATTGTTTCATGTAACTTAGTTCTTCTCCCTCGCTGTGTTATGGCTTTGCTATGTGGTGATAAATGTGCTGGTTATGTTCGTGAGACAGCTGATTAGTACTCTTGTCATTGACCGTAAAACAGTAACGTTACAGGAATCACCAACCCGTCGATCGCGGTCGACAAGTCGATCTTGGAAGCATTTTAAGTCGATCGCGAAGAGTTTTCAAAATCAGAGAAAAAAAGCCTATTGTGTGTAGTAAACGGTGTCTAGGTGATGCGGAGGCGCGCGCGCTGTTACATGCCATTTTTGCCACGCGCACCTTTGGGCTCATGCGGACGCGTCGAGTTTAAACAAGGCTTTACGCTTTAACCAGCTCAGCCATAGTAACAGCTCATATTTAGCCAGCTAAACTTTTACTACCCTGTTAGAAAAAATATATAGTTGCATATATTTTCATGTGTTTCTTCTCCCTTGCTGTATTATGGGTTTGCTATGTGGGGGGAAATGTGCTGGTTACGTTTGTGAGACAATCAGCTGATTACTATTATTATATTATATATTAAGACCCTTGATCCTCACCTGACTATGGCTTTGTAAACTTTATCCATGATGTGGTTTATAATGGACTGTGGTACAGAAACAGTGACAATGTTACACACTCTTCTTGGCTTACTCTGGCTATTCTCTGCTGTCTCAGACGACGATATGTTTGTCCAGTTTCAGGCACTGTAGCTTCTTCGAAAGGGAGGGGTGAGCAGTGGGCTGAGCCATTAGTGCAACTCACAACCGAACCGCTAGATGTCGCTAAAAATCACACACTGCACCTTTAAGGCCACAGTGATACCTTGTGGTGTGACCAAACAATACGCAAGAGGTTTGTGGACGTGACTTTACAGGTCACGCAGGAAATAAATGACTTAGAGATGGGCAAAAATGGACAAAATCTTATATCACGGTTTATGTCCTTTAATATGCCCTAACTCAGGGGTGTCCAAACTCGGTCCTGGAGGGCCACTGTCCTGCAGAGTTTAATTCCAACTTGCCTCAACACACCTGCTTGTAAGTTTTTAGCATGCCTAATGACCTTCAACAGCTAATCAAGACCTTGATTAGCTGTTTCAGGTGTGTTTAATTGGGGTTGGAGCTAAACTCTGCAGGACAGTGGCCCTCCAGGACCGAGTTTGGACACCCCTGCCCTAACTGTATGTAGCTATATAGGTTTACCATACATAGGCCTACTCTTTATTCCGGACATGGTCGTAAAACATCAGCAGGTCGGGATTTCTAAAATGTCTGGGCACACATGAACAGAATCCGCAGATAACAGACACTTTGACACGGAAGCGCAAATTATCAAATTATCCACTATTAACCACATTTTATGACATGCAATTTAGATCCGTACAAAGAAGCTAACTGCATTTTTAATGCAGACATCCCAACCTGCAAGAAGTCATCACCCTCATAAAATGGTGCGTCGGTGTAATTTCAGTATACAGAGCTGGTGGGTTGTTATAGTGATCCAGATTGTTATATATAGGATATGTGATATGAAAAATAATATAAAACCGACAGATGAGAGGAGAGCAACTAAAGTGCCAAGATATCCAGTCATTCAGGTCAGTGATGTAATTTTGTGTCAAATAATATACCTTTATAATTTCAATTTCAATTTTTTTTAAATGAACTTTTCCTGTTCAATAACAATAACTTTTAGTTAATATGAATTAAGAATAAACTTACTCAGAATGAAAAGTTAATTTCAACATTTACTCGTACATTATTAAAATCAAAAGTTATATTTGTTAATGTATTAGTTAATGCACTGTGAAATAACATGAACAAACAATTAATGTATTTTTATTAACTAATATTAAGACAGATTAATAAATACTGCAACAAATGTATTGCTATAAACACTTTATAGTAAAGTGTTACCATGTTTTTTTTATTTGTTTTTTTTTTTACTTATTTACTGAAAATGTGTTTTCAAATGTATTTATTTTTTAGATTAATTATCCCTGGGTGATCTTGATGTTTGTTGTCTAATATCTGAGCCATATACATCTTCATCTTCATCAGTGGCGGATTTAGCAAATCGGGGGCCCAAAGCGAAGGTACGTATGGGGCCCCCCCATCCCTTCTTTAAAAGAGAACGAAAAAAAAATGTACCGACTGAAAGCTAATTGACGGGGAAGTAAAGGTTGGAGAGGAGAAAAAAAAACTTCCCCTTTAAACCCTGCATACATTTCTTTACTCCAAAATGAAGATGGAAAGGAGAGAACACACAAAGTGTAGCACTACACAAACTAATAGTCATGATGGAACACAACAGAGAATACGGTTTCAGATAACACCTGTCTTTGCCAAAATGCCAGGAAAACCAGCACGGTTTATTCTTTTTTTTAAGATCAAATTAATATCAATATAACCAGCAAGACAGGTAGTTATGGTAAACCCCCACAAACAGTCATATAGCTTACTTAGCAAAACATCACAAAC
Source organism: Gila orcuttii (assembly GCA_026230005.1). Lineage (NCBI taxonomy): Eukaryota > Metazoa > Chordata > Actinopteri > Cypriniformes > Leuciscidae > Gila > Gila orcuttii. The sequence goes on along the minus strand of JAPDVR010000004.1, from coordinate 43,553,241 downwards.
AGCAACACATAGCAAATATTGCCAAGATGAATAATTGACTTTGTATGAGTGAAGGAGGTTGCAATTGGCATTGCACTTGAGATTGACATTTCAAACATTCTACAAACAAACATTTTTATAACATTTTTTTGAAGCAACCTTCAAACAATCATCAAATAAACCCATACTAAATGTCACATTTACTTTTGCCCTTTCTGTAGGATGTAGCGTTATAACTTACACGTTATCCTCACCTTGCATCACTTCCCATAACAGCTGCTGCTGTAGCGGCATGTATCCCTAACAGAAGCACACGCGTAGCTACGGGTGGGCCTGGATGGGCCTGGGCCATCCAGTCAGTGGCCACACAAGGTAGCCTAAGGAGGGAATTCTGTTGCCATTATTACAATACTTGACCTATAAAAATAAATGTTAACAGGGTTCCAGACTGCGACCATTTTTTAAAAATGTGCGAGTTAAAATTTTATGTGGTCGCATTTGTGAGAGTGCATGGTCATGTACTACTCAGTTAAATTCACGCATGTGCAACAGAACGCCGTTGTATCAGCAGCTGCTGCAGTCCGTAACTTATGTTCAAAATGAATGAGTACATCATGAATCAATTTTCCAAACCGTGTTTTTGACTTATCCTGAATCACTACGGTACGCCTATAATAAGTGTTTATATTCTGAGTATTTTATCCCGGGGTCGGCTCGGCTGCGGAGTTGCCCAGTGACTCGCCATAGACATTAACGTAGAAGTAGAGAAGTAGCTCCAGCTACAATGTTCTTCCGCAAGACACTTGCAGTTTATTTATTAACGAACGTACACATCAAGCGCATTGCACACTGATGGTGAAACGCGCCAATTAGGAATTCAGGAATTAAGGCATATACAAATGAAAAGAACATACATGTTTTTTTTTTTTGTTTGTTTGTTTTTTTGTTTTTTTTTAAGAGTTTTTTGATTTGATAGTTAAAAGATTAAAACATTTAGCTAACATGAGGTCTTGTCACTGTCAGTCAAGGTATGCAGATTAAGACCACTATTCATCAACATGCATTGATTAATCCCATGGCATGTAGCAAAAAAAATAAAAAAAATAAAATTATTGGTGCGACCAAATCCTATGCTGGTTCTCAACTGAGAAAGTTGGTAGCACCAGTGCAACCAGTGGAAAAGTTAGTCTGGAGCCCTGACACTACATTAAAGGTAATTTTCAAAAATCCATAATAGGGGCCCTTTAAACTGTGGTGTATTCAAGCAGGTGTAGTTGTGTTGGCCTATTTTGATCACAGATGCATTTTAGGCTGTGCCCACCCGATTTTCTCTGGGCCCACCTACATTGTGATTCCTGGCTATAGTGAACAGAAGGCGTAAAAAAGTTTGTCATTTTTGGCAGCGTTGCCAAATACATATCAGCGTCTTTTTTCTTTTATTTGAGCCGCTTGGGTAACTTCGTTTCATTTTCGCGTTTAGACTCGTCTTGCTTCGTTGTGTACTTCCCAGTCCTCCTGTCATTGTGTGTTTATATTTCGCCGTTTCGCGCCTCAGCGCACACCGTTACGGACTAGTCCATTCCATTGAGAAAGTAAGGGGTGTTATGTGTAGGGACAGATAACCTTGAACTGGACATTTTAACTACTACTTCAACATTTCAACGTATTTCTTAAGAATATTAATAACATTTACTATGCTTTTGAAGTGTTCACGATGATAAGAGGCTTTTTCATTTTTTTTCTTTTCTATTTTTCTTTTTTTTTTTTAGGTTGGTTGGGGGCCCCCCTACTACGACCGCTGTTAGGGGACCCCAAGCAGCCGCCTACCTATGCCTCTATATTAAGACCGCCACTGATCTTCATGATGGTACATGGTATTGTTCGTGGTTATGTGTGAATCTCAATGCACATAAATGTATTATTTAGCAAGACTAGAGATTAAGAACTCTTGATTGTTTCTTGTTTTTCTCAGTGGTCTTCTGTGCAGATAACAGTGTTGAGAACTTCACTGGAACAACTGCAATGATGTCTGTGAGCACTGAAGGCCTCATTATGCTTCTGCGTCAACTCCACGGCGTAGCTACGCCGTCACTCCTACAGCGTCGTGGCCGTTTTATGGTTCTGCGTCAGGTTGAGTTGCATCGCGGTGCATCTGACCAATCACAGCCCTTGTGGTCTGCGTTGCCTCGACGCGTAGTTACAATTTTTTGGAGGTGCACGTCGAGCTACGGCGGAGGGGTTCGTGGCGACGCAGAGGGGTCTGTGGGGGTGGGGTACGCCGTCGATTCGACGCAGAAGCATAAAACAGGCTTGAGTCTGACTCCACACACACAAGCCTGTTCTCTTCCTCCACATCCATGGATCTGTCCACTACACAGATTCAGCACAACAGATCTGTCAGTGAACCCTCAGGAGAACCAGAAGGCCAGATTGCAGGTGTAGCTGAAGGATCCATCACTGGGGTGGCAGCACTGGGTACATGATTCAAGTTTGCTTATCTACGCACTCACTTTCTAATTTAATTGTGCACTATGTCCATGTGTAAGATTTTAAATCCAGTCATTCTTCTGAATGCAACAATACAGATTAGAGATCAGTAACCCATTTAGATGATGTTATTCTCAGTTCAAGCTCATACTGAGGGTACATATAGTACATAGAGGGTTAATGTCCATGTTCTGCATGCATGTGTGATATCCTTCAGAAATCCCAGAACTGCATTACCAAATTTTTAAGTAGCCTAATACGAGACAATTTTTATATGCAAATATGAATAGAACTGCCATCTTTAGGTAAACTGACCAGTTCGACTGAATAAAATAACACATGAATGAATAAAAATAACACATGAATTATCTAGCATTTCTTATAGTCTATTAATTATAATGCAATAATAATATCCTCCTCTCTTATTTTTTGTACGTTATTTATAATTAATTATTATTTTGTTTATTATTTATTTATTTATTATTATTATAGACCTATATTATTATTATTATTAGTTGTCATAGTTGTCATAGTTGTTATTAAGGATTTAACCATATAAAAAAAAAAAACACAAAGAGCATAACAATGAGGATTTTTATTGCAGGTAAATGGAACAGTTTGGATCAATCACTTAATACACAACTACCTAAAGTCTTTGCAAAAATATAAGCAAGTAAGTACTTACTTACTTAGGGGTTGTTTACACGACACCATTTTCAAAGGTAAATTTCATCTTCACAAAGCCAGATCCGTTCACTGTTATCCCAATTTTAGAATGTCCTACTCTGATATTAAGTCCCTTTACTTCCTTTAAGAAAATGTCAAATCCTTTGAACTCCAAGGCTTCGTTAAAGCAACACCAAGGAACTTTTCCTCTGCGGTCGCCCTACAGGTTGGAAGCGGAATTGTCCATTACCGCTGTCGTAAATAATTTAGCCTACCGCAGTGTCGCATGCGCACGCTTGCTGTTTATCCAGCACCGGCTTTGGAATCAACAATGGCCACAGACAAGGAAGATTATGATGCATGATTTTATGAAAGACATCACAAACGAAGAAAAACTGTATGCCGTAAAGCAGTCGAATTTTGTAGTTCTTTTTGTGCTCCGGTTACTACCCGAAACCCGAAGTTACATAGTGCCAGTAAAAGCGATACAGACCACGTTAGACTATGGCAGACGTGTCATTTAACGTATTGTAAGTCGATGTACCATCACAAGGGTCTTGGAAATATATTATGAAGGTTGAAAAACTACATAGTGTTACTTTAACATATCCTCCTTGAGTCGGTTGTAAGGTATGGAGGACCAAATGACTCAAAATGAAATAATTCAATAAATAATGAATTCAATAAAACAACAATTAAATGCACCAGTTTATTCTGAAATAATTAAATAATAATTAAATAATTAATAATTAATTAAATAATTGAATAATTGAATAATTAAATAAATCAATAAATAAATGTATCTATTTATTTTCTAAAATTCCATAAAAACAAAACATTTATTGTTTAAAGGACAAGTTCGGTATTTTACACTTAAAGCCCTGTTTTAAGATCGTTTCTGATTAAATAGAACGGTCAAGATTGAAATTTGGACAAATGCTGCTGTCCCGAGAATTTTAGGTTTCTGTGTTAGCACCCCCCACCTCCACAATGGTTTCATAGGGGCACTGGAACAATCATTCATAAAACGCATTAAACTTTAGTTTACAAAGACGTGAAACTCACCGAGTGGTCTGGGGTGTTCACTGATATGCTCACACAAAAATCGCTGCAAAAGATGCTTTCCAACAGGTGTTTTACCATTCGTTGTAAAATTGTGGACCTATTTTTCCAAACGCCTCACAACCGGACATTCTTCCGTTGAGAGCTTGAATAATAGACACTCCAGCCCAGTTGGTGGCGATAATGCACCTTTGCCAATGTTTGGATGGCGTAGCCTACGATACCGTGACTGAAGACTACAGAAAGAATACAAACAACCCCATTTCCGTTTCCGTCGGTGGAGTAATAACCAAGGGGGTAATCCATCAGCCGGAAACTGAAGCCTCGCGGGAGCCGCCATTGTGGCAGAACTTCACCTGCTGTTAGCATTCCATTGACTCCCATTCATTTTGGCGTCACTTTGACAGCGAATAACTTTACATCTGAGGCATCCAAAGACTTCATTTGTCCATTATTTTTTTCTAAAGAAACACAACAATGTAAGTAGTAATACCCGATACCTTGTGTCAAGAGGATTTATGACCCTATGATTGACAGGTGGGCGGGGCTAACCTTTGACCTTCCGGAGGATGTTCCGGAGGCCCCTTTGATGTAGGGATTAACCTTTGACCTATCGATCGATCAAGTTGACAGTTGTCTTTGATCCGGGGTATGGCATCTGTGGGGTATAATAATTTATTTTGACAGTTGTCTTTGCCCTGTTGACCTGGAAATGATCCGTCATTTTGCCAGTTGGTTTTGATCCGGGGTATGATATATCAAGTTGACGGCTAGTTTTGAACTTTTGACCCAGGTATAATAAGTTATTTTGACAGGCGTTTTTGATGTTAACATAATGAAGATAAGCTTTGATGATAATGGTTTGCCGGTGATAATGGTGACAGAAGGTTTGAGATTTATTGTCTTTGATGTTATTGGCTTTGAAAAGTCGTAATTCCCCACCACCCCCGGTATTTTCGAGCACATTGCCAGGGACAGTGAGGAAGTTTATGAGTTGAAACACATTGATCTTTAAAATGGTTATAAAATGTACATTTAATCATTTACAAAATATCTTACACATTGATCTTTAAAAGTGTATAAAGTATATTTTCAAAAAATCATCTTACCATTTCAGAGTACTGAAGAATTGGGTTAAAGTTGAAAAGAGTTCCTCTTTTGGAAAGAGTGCCTTTTGCATTTTGACAGTCTTTGAGCTAAATGTGTGTGACATCCGATATCCTGGCATTCCTGAAGCATACTATATACATTTGCTGTGTGTGTGTGTGTGTGTGTGTGTGTGTGTGTGTGTGTGTGTGTGTGTGTGTGTGTGTGAGTGTGTGAGTGAGCAGTATGAGATGTTGGCAATGTTTTTTAGTGTTAATCTTAAAAGTTAATCTTAAAAGTTTAAATTATATCTTTTAAAAATAAAAGATGTTTTAAATTAAGTCTTAATAAAAACAAATACGCTACATTGATCATAGTTTTAGCTAAATTAATAAATATATATATAAAATAAAAGTATATATAAATACCTTACATTTTCATAGTGCCGAAGATGTAGTTCTTTATGCAATGATAAAAACAGTCCAAAAAGCAAATAATTTAAGTTGTCATAAACAAAGCCCTCCCAGCTCCTTCAGTGATAAACAACAGGGTGAAATGAATGCTTGAGCCCCGAGATGCAGGACAGATGAGCCTCTGGGGTACACTGTCACAGTAAAGTTAGTGTGCTTTCCAGAGTTTTATTCATACTAAATTCATTTAAAAGCATAATATTAAAAGTTTAAATTAGATCTTTTAAAATTAAAAGACTGTTTAAATCAAATCTTTAACGTTTTATTAAAATCGTATCTTCTTTTTATCTTCTTAGAAGACTTATGTATGATATAAATTATTTTACATAAATTTAACCTAAGGTATTATTTTTACTAAACAGTTTAAAGCAATTTTAAAATTTTAAAGCAAAAACTGTACTTTAGTATCTTAGATCTTATACAAAAATATTTCAAACAGTAATTTTGTCCATGCCACATGAAACATGTTGTCAAAGTTTGTCACAATGTTTTTGTTTTTGTAGTTGTTGTTTTTGTTTTAAGAAATCCCAGGACTCTAGATTGCTCTTATTTAGATTAAGTTGTATCATTTAGAAAACCACCGTACATTTTCAGAGAGGTGATGTGCCTCTGCGGTCCATCACGCAGTATATTTAATTTTACTCATCTTAATTCAAAGCATGATCTTACTTTTTCTACGGTAGCTATGATCTATTGCACGTATAAGGTGTATATCATTTTTTATTTTTTCTTGTATCTCCCGAACTATCCTTAATCAGTGTGGAAACATACAGGGTGAAACCCTTTACTGAGAATATACTATCGGTTATCTTCTCAAAATATATATGTAGAACTTTAAAATGTTAGCATTTGTTGATGCGACAGTTTGTCTGTAGGCTGCATGAACAGCCTTTGGGAGAGCTGATGATACTATAGCAGGAAACATGCCCTTTGACCTCCTCCATTTTGGAGGCTTTTTTGTCAAATACCTTACAACTTAGACCTTAAGCGGCTATAGTAATTTATTGCCATGTGTAACCTGAAAAAAACAAGAGGTGATAAAAAATGTCAACGATGACCTACCGTGGACCTCATGGCTATGGCTGTGAGAGGACTCCATACTGAAAGAACTTTGTGGACACACAGCTCTGACGTTTTCCAAGAGTATTTTGCCCAGCCTCTTCTCTATAAATAGCCAAGACAAATCATTTCTGGACCAAAAACTTTTGCACCCTCACTCCTCTTACCACCTCATCAAAAGACATGTCTAAAAGTGAGTATTGTCTCTATAATTCATTTATGCTACGGTGTTTTATAAGATTGTTTATACATAAGGAAAAGACGTTATAATTCATTAGTGTTTTAAACGTCCTATATCTGTTTAGCTTACCCTCCAGCATGCTTTGTTGCTCTTACACATTGTTATATGTTCTATATCAAATGTTTTTGGCGTCATATATGTTTCAGAAAAAAAAAAAATATATATTTTCCCCCATCCAATCACAGTTTACTGTAGTTGGCCGCTGCGGGATTTCCATAAAGGACTTTAAAATAAATGTTTTGGTTTTTATTCAGTTTTAAATCTTATTTAGATTATTTTAGTCAGACATGGTTATATGTGCATAGGCCTATTTAATTATTTAATCTGTATTTTATTCCTCTTCAATTACTTTTTAAATTTCGGTAGGCTACTTTTTAATTCTTCTTTTACTTTGTCTTTGATTTTAACTTTTAGCACTTTGAATGATAAAATTGTTTAAAATGTAAGCTATAAATATGAATGGCACAATGTGATAACCAAAATATCTAAAAGTTAAGTCAAAGCTATTTCTATAGCCTAGCGTTTTTCACAATACACATTCTCATAATTTAGTTATAGATTCTGACGCTGGGCACCGTCAAGCGTCTTCTTTCAGATGGCTCAATATTTATGATATTATGCTCCCCTGAATGGAAAAGAACTGTAAACTTCATCAATGTACTGTAATGCACTGCTTTACTGCCTAAAGGATGATTGCATGATTTTTTCCAATTAAAATAACATGGTCTTTCCTTTTCTCTCTCTCTCTCTAGAGACAGCAAACACTGCAGGACAATCGGACATCCAAGTAACATGTTAGTGTGGTTTATATTTATTTTGAATGAGAAACATGATAGAGTGCAACAGGCGTTTTCTGGAAGTAAAAACACTTCCGGTAACCAGCGACTGTGAAAAAGGGGGGCAGGTACTCTATTGGGTGTATAATGAACAATTGACAGATGAACTGACAGATATTTTATGTAAACAGGCAAAATCTCTTCATCTGATGGTGGCCATGTGTTTTCGCCTATCATAACTGGTTTAACTCATGGCTCCTCCATTGACATCAACATGACTTCTGCCAAATCAAATGTACCGGCAAATTGTAAGTGTAATAAAACAGTTTTGCCTATGTAATGTATTAAATTAATCTTAATTAAACAGTCCGAGTTAACTATTTGGGACCAATTGGAAATTTACATTCTGATCTAACAGCGTCATGTACAAATTTGTCATGCTCCTGGATTATTTTACTATACTACATTACTATAGCCTTTTATTTACTGCTGATTTTATCAAAGCCACGAATTAACTCAATTCATGGTTCCAAATAATAAAATAAATTAACAATTGACAGATGAACTGACAGATATTTTATGTAAACAGGCAAAATCTCTGCATCTGATGGTAGCCATGTGTTTTCGCCTATCATAACTGGTTCAAGCTCCTTCAAGATCAGCACGACTTCTGCCGCATCAAATGTACCGGCAAATTGTAAGTGTGATGCATGATAAACTATTAAAACAGTTTTTTGCCTATATAATGTATAAAATTAATCTTAAAGCTCCAGTAGGTAGCTTTTGTAAACAAATATTTGTTAAAACTGTCATTATGTCCTCACAGTAGAATATGAGACAGATAATCTGTGGAAAATATCGAGCTCCTCTGGCTCCTCCCTGTGGTCCTATTGCCATTTGCAGAAATACACCGCTCCCGGTCAGAAACAACCAATCAGAGCCAGGAGGAATGTCTTAGCAGTGTCAATCACGCTCGTGTACGCGCTGATCACCCCTCTCTTGCACAGCGCGAGCGCGTACCGTCGTTCGTGACTGTCCTGTTCGAACTCGTTCATCCAAATGAACGAATCTTTTTTCGAGTCATTTCGTTCATTCAACGAACGAAATGACTCGCAAAAAGATTTGTTCATTTCGAACGAGTCTTTTTTGGAGTCATTTCGTTCATTCAACGAACGAAATGATTCGAAAAAGATTTGTTCATTTTGATGAACGAGTTCAAACAGGAGAGTCACGAACGTGCATCACAGAACAGAGCAAGGCGAGCATTTGTGCTTATAAAACTTAAAGTTTTTAATTTATTTTTGAAATGACCGATCGTTTCGCTAGATAAGACCCTTATTCATCGTCTGGTATCGTTTAAAGCCCTTTGAAGCTGCACTGAAACTGTCATTTGGTCCTTGAAACGTTTGTGTCCTATTGAAGTCCATTATATGGAGAAAAAGCCTGGAATGTTTTCATCAAAAACCTTAATTTCTTTTCGACTGAAGAAAGAAAGACATGGACATCTTGGATGACATGGGGGTGAGTAAATTATCAGCAAAAGTTTTTTTTAAAAGTGAACTAATCCTTTAAGGTTATCTTACTAGCTATTTATAACTTATAGAAAGAGTGCAACGTTATAAAGTTACATGTATTGCAAAATACATAATGATTTGAGGACCAAGTTTGTAGTCAAAGTATGGGCAGGCCATAGTCAATGTAAAGCATATTGTTGATGTTTCGTCCCTATTAGTGAATGTTCCATAACTGTTTATAATCCGGCGTCATTGGTGGTCCTGTTTACTAGCCTGCACGTTCACGGCAGGCTCCGCTGTGGGGGAGGAGCTGTGGAGGGAGGGCTGTAGCGCAGCAGAGAGCAAGGGGGTTGGACCTGGAAGTTGTGCTTGTTCAAATTTTCAGGCTAAGTCAACATTTTCTCAAAACTCCCTACTGCAACTTTAATTAAGCAGTCGGAGTTAAGTATTTGGGACCAATTTTAAGGAAAGTTACATTCTGATCTAACAGCGTCATGTACAAATTTGAAATATTTTTGGTACTATTGAATCAAGTTTTGTAGAATAAGTCATGATGAATTTATCTTATCTGGTGTCATGCTCCTGGATTATTCAGAATTATAACTATAGCCTTTTTATTTTACGGCACTTATTTATTTTACTACAGATTTTATCAAAGCCAAATACTGTCCAAAAGGGGCGACTGGGAAAGAAGAGAAACAGGATAATACAAGGTTAGATTCAATCTTTATATTCTTTCCCATTTTGCCTTCATTTTCCGGTTTTAATTTTTAAATTTTTATATTCTCAGATCATCAAGGGGTTTCTGAAAGCAAACACCAGTCAGTTGGTTGAAAAAATGAAGAACATTGATCCAATCATTGATGATCTTGACTTGCACAATGAATCAGTTGCAAATGTGCGAGCGAATCCAACACGCCGGATGAAGATGAGGGAACTGCTGGACTGAGTGATGAAGATGAAGGAACTGCTTGACTGTGTGATGAAGATGAGGGAACTGCTGGACTGTGTGAATTGTGAAAGCATTGCCAAGGACCTGGTCAACGCTTTGTTCAAGCATGAAGAATATCTCATGAAGAAACTGCAATAACAACTGTTGTATTGTTTGGCATTATGTATTTTTAAATAATTGATTGGTGATGGAGTTTTCATTTTTGTATTGAGAACCAAGTATATTGTAAAAGTGAGAAGAATCCAAACTGGGCACATAATAAACAGTGGCAAAGTTTGTATTTCTTAAAGTTTTTAAGCTTAGATATCTTTAAATACATTTTAATGTTTTTTCATTCTACTCGACCTTATGATTATAATAATCAAATATAATGTATTTTTTTTATTACCATCAAATGAGAAACAACTTAACATCACATCAAGCTTTGTTGACGTAATTTTTACTGCTTCCTAAAGACAACACTTAATTCAATTTCCAGGTTAGTTTTTAACAAATGATTGGTCAATAATTGAACAAATTGCATGATACCATCCACTGTAAACTAAAGCAAATGCACTAACATTAAGAGTCTTTACGGAGTAAAGATTTTGTAAAAGGTTAAATTATTAGATAACATTTGTTAAGGTTGTACTTGTTAACATAAAACGTTAAGTAAAATCCAACACGTGTGAATTGTTCGCCATAGATCCATAACACACATTTAGAAAGTAGATAGTATGGAATTTATTTTGTGCATACTTTAAGTTAACAATTACCAAAGAATTCTCCCCTGAAGCGTTTATTAAATTGTCTAGAGTGAAATTAAAACATTACCGAATTCACGGGGTGTTTAATAACTTCAATAGTTATTAAGCATCGGCTGAGTTTTTCTTCAAACAATGGTAATTTTCTGATAAATCACTGTGTTTTGTTGTATGTGGATTAACTTCATTTACATAAGTAAATTGAACAAGCATCAAATATTGTTTTTGGTCTAATTAACATGAACATATTGAGTTAAGCCAAAATGGTGTTAAATGAAAAATATTTTTCATAAACTGACCAGTATTTTTAAAATGTAGTAAAACAATCCAGGAAGATCATTCAACTATTGTAAGAATCAAGATAAATTTTTTATGTTATTTTTAGTTGCTATCTTAAAAAGATCATTTAATAAAAAAAATTTATATCATCTGGACTTAAATAAAACATATCCAAAACAATTTTTAAAAAATTTGATATATTTTGGATTTTATGAGTTGTGTCTCCTGAGATACGTTGCCTGATTAGGGTATAAAAAAAGACCATGTCATTAATCTGTTAACTGTTACCGCCACTGTATGTTTAAAACAACTCATTTGTGTAATCTCGACTCAAAAAGTAAAATGTTTGAAAGTATTGTGTTGATTTAACTCCATTTACTAATTATTTTGGTCTACTTAACTGAAAAATGTTCTTTCAACATGACTATATTGAGTTAAGTAAGTTTAACACAATGCATTGTGTTTGAATGAGAAAGCTAATACAACGGTGTTAAATGAAAATTATTTTTTAAATAAACTGAACAGTATCGTAAAATAATTTTCGGCTGAATTCTCTCGGACGACATGCAGGACATGGTTATTTATGGCGTCCTGATGACGACCCCCCACCGTACACACCAGGGGTGCGAGGGCGGGCCCACAATCGCAGGGCTGATAAACTCTACACAGAGCCCAGCCTCAGTTATCGCACACAAGCCGTATTTCCTAACCGCTGTGTATGCCGGTAACGCTGCTAAACCCCGTTTCGACGCTACGGACGGATGCTTCAACGACGTCGGATTCGAAATCGTAAAAAACTGCGGGGGTACTACAACATCTTATTGATCAAAAGTGGAAGGAATTGATCAGAAGTTCCTGTTTGTCTGAGCCTGACGCAAACTACGCTTCTTCGACTCACGCTTCAGACCCAAAAACACAAGCTTCCGAGCGTTAAAGCTCAAGGCCTGGACGATTGTGCTGCTAGGACTCGCTCAAGAGATTCCGGAAACTATTCGAATCTTTCACCATCAAGATTCCGGAAACTATTCGAATCTTTCACCATCAAACAGTTTCCTATTTGAAAATCTATAAACCTCTGAAATGGCGACGCAAAAGCTGACGGAGAACGACTGCCCGTCGAGTTCCGGTGATGCGGGACACAAGTATCATCCGGCGTGTGAGTGCGCCACGGGGAATGGCTGTCGTTTAAGAGATACGCTAGACTCTATGTTTAAAGACCATTTTAGAGACCAGATGGTTGACTTGATGCGCAGGATCATCGATGCTGCGTGTGATAAGAAAAGCGATTGTGAGCGGGATACCAAACGTGTCACAAACCTCAAAAAAGAAATGAATGTCATAAGAGGGTTGGTGGGGACATGGACCGATGTGACACCCATGTTTTTTAACACCATAGAGCCGACAGGTGTAATCCTCAGAAAAGTTCTGGATGTGATGTGTGCATCTAGTGAAGAATTCGAAGTCGACGAACTACTCGTTATGTGTACGTTTGTTACAGATCTCTGTGTGTCACTGGCGTCAAAAAATGTCAAAACAGATCTTAGTGAAATAGTTTAAGGTCTGGTCAGCTATACCCTAGATCAAAACATGATTGCTTGCCGCGACTTTTTGTTCTGGTTGGATCACAAATAAATGGAGTTATTGTCTACTTTATGTATATGTAATCCCGGTCTATCATAATTTGTAAAGAAAAATACTGTTGAAATAAAAGATTGTACCACTTAACTCATCATTATTTGCGACCGTGTCGGAGCTAAAAATGGTATTATAAGTCTTGATTCTTGCACATTAATAATTTAATGAATAAATACTAGATGAGAATATTTAAGAGATGAAATATTTCAGAGATCCTATGGATTTCCCCTTCCCATCATGCTGGATTGGGACAGTACAATTTGAAATAAAACGTTATTTATGTGTTTTAACAGCAAGATAAAAAATCGTTGACTTGTTAATGTTTATATTTAAAAGAGTTTCTTATATGTTAGTGTTTTACCATAAAGTGTAGACCATACTAAAAATAATTAAAACGGTTTTAATCATTATAAAAACAACTACTTTGGGGGGCATTGGATGCGACAAAACCAATAAGAGTCTTTACCGAGTAAAGATTTAGTAAAAGGTTATCTTATTAGATATATTTGTAAAGGTTGTTGAACACAATCCCTAAATAAATGAAACAATTGGATTATTTGAACTTGATAGTTTTGGACTAAATTATGAATGTTAACCTGATTCAACTAAATGGCATTGAATTAATCTTATGTAATAAACTTAAGTTTACTGAAATAAACAATGTTAATTAAATGCGACATTACCCTGTAGAACCTGTTGACATAAAAAGTTGAGTAAATCCACCATATGTTTTCCAACAAAATGTTGATTAAACATTAAAATTTCAAAACATATGGATGGGTAAATGGATCGCAATAAGCTCTGTAACAAGCGTTTAGAAAGTAGCTAGGATGTATTTTATTTTGAGCAGAGTTTAAGTGAAGTTTTACCAACTACTAAGATGTTAAAGTTCAGTTATAGACCTTTAGCGCATTCAAATGTATTGAGTTTTTTATTGAGTAGCCGAATTCAGGGTTGTTCAATAGTTATCAAGCACCCGCCCTTGGTGAGATTATTCAGAAAAAGCGACAAAAGTAATTTTCTGATAAATCATCGTACACGGATGCACTGTGTTTTGTTGTATGCAGAGATTTTGAGGGTCACTCAAAGATGTCTTCATTCTTTGTTTTGGTGTATTTTTAAAAACAGATAGATGTTTTACACGACCTACATAGATGTTTTACACAAAAAATATTTCAGAGATCCTTGTGCGGTATTCTATAGCCGCATAAGGGGTAAAATATACATTTAAGACCTATTTAAAGGTATAATATAATGTAAATGTCTCAAGTGAAGATGATGGTTTGAACCATCATTTTATTAAATTACACCAATTCCTGTGAATACTGTCGTATATGAACAAAGAGAAGACATAGAGTTCACTAACATTACCGCTAACTGTAGGAAACGGATATCCAGGGGGAGAGCGTAAAGAAAAACACCATACAAAACATTACAATCACACCCGGCAATACGATAAGTGTTACGATAGTGTTGTTCAAAATGAAACCGCGGTAAACAATTTAAGAACACTAGAGCTCTTCAACATGCGGTTCAATAACAATGTTCAGTATAAACAAGAATCCAACTCTAATGCGACTGAGCTCGTTTCACATATAACTGTTGATAGTTAGGTATAATCGTTAGATAATTTATCAAACAGTTGAAATTTACGATATGTTAAAACATTTTGATGATGGGGCAAAAACTGCTTACCACATGTTTTCATAACTTACTGCTTACGGTCTGTTTTCTGGATCAGCCCTAAAACTCTGGTGTCAAAGTATTGATGTGAACGGAATAAAAAATGAATCATCCCACCTTACACGTAAAAATACCACTTATCAACGGTAATTCATTAGCTTAACAGTTGTTTAGCGACATACACAACATAACTGTGTATCTATTACCGTGCTGTGAAAAGTGCAATAATTAGACGAGGTAACAGCAATACTCATCTTTCATGACGATGTTTCGTAGACATAGCCGAAAGATGTTCTAAAAGAAATTTGATTGGTTTAGTCTTAAACACTCACATAGAAGGATTTAATTCAATTTTTGATATAATGTTTCTCATAAATTCCTAAATGTTTGACCACGCTCGTAGACTATAGTTTTGCAAACTGTACAAAAACAAAAAGAAACAATATGTAAACGGCGTAATCGACTAGTATATAAAATGTCAATTACAAACATTCAAAACTGATTACAACTGGTCTTCCTGTATTTGTTTTAAATGGTTCGTGCCGTATTTACTTTTTTAGCAAGTTGGCCTCTAGAATTTACTTTTGTGCAATTTTATCAGCCGTAGTGCGGGACTTTGTTTAACAGCCTCGAGCTTTAATGAATACGCCTATCTCAGCGCAATAGTCAGTTGTGAATCTGCTGTAATAGTTTAAGTGTGAAACAGCACCCCCTTACTTTTTGCGTTAATACTTTGTGTGATTTCACATCGTAGATAGAGGGAAAGTTGCACTAAACAAAGTATCAATTTAGTTATCAAACAGAAATACTATCGCTTAAATTATTAATGGTCATTTATTCCTATAAACACTGTTGACGGCTCTCAAAGAAAAGTCTTTACCTAAAACACATAAAGTCCGACATTCAAAATGTGAAACAGTGTCGTCTGCTATCTGAATAGTAATAAAACCATCATTTGCGAACTTTTTTGTATTTATTATAAACGATGCTTTTCAATCCTCTTTTCTTAGTGATTTGGTCTTTTGAATCTTACATGGATGTTTTGGACACGAGTGATTTCTGTATAAAGATTACGTTTTAAAGGTAGGCCATAGTCTTTAGTGTGTGACAAAATATGTTATATACATAATGCTACGGTGTGACAAAATATGTTGTTGTGTAAAAATAACCCAAACATTTAAGCACAACTATTTACACACATACTAAGCAGGAGAATATCTAATTGTAGCTTGTGAACATTGCATTATCTGATTATTTGGGTTCAGGGAACATCATTAGCTCATACATCTCTTTAACTTGTTCTGGATGTAAAAAATAAAGGTTAATAACAAACAAACAAAAACTTTAAATCAGCATGAGACCATAATATTAATAAATAAAATATGGTTTAATTAAAGTTTGATAATGACTTGGATATTATTTTCTTTTAGTAAAGCTATGCCTGGATCAGCCGACACAGAGTTTTGCGTTGTGGGTGAGACCGCACAAAAGATTACACCAATATTAGCTTTCTCGAACATTGCACAATTGCACTATGCCTGAAACTTGGTAATCAACATGCATTTCTAGGTCTGTCAAAAAATCATCTGTTATCATGGTTTAGTTGTATTTTAAAACATTGCTTTTTCTTAAAAAACTGAAATTAAAAAATTTGGTAGCATGATTATCTTGTTCATCATGTAATAACTCCATATTTATCAGGCTGATATTTGTAGAAATAAGCAAAGTAAATGTATAAAACAAAAGAACCAGTTAATGGCCTTGCGTCCGAACACAACAGGTATGAAGATATGTTTGGTTTTAACTTTTTATTCTAACTTTAAAGCTAGATTATCCTTTGAAAAGGTTAATACAGTATTTGATTTTTGGGGGAACGTTGCAAACTAGCGTCGTTTGTCACGGTTCACCGTCACCTCATGCACTACAGTCCCCAGAATCCTCTTTGGCACACCTGCAATCACTCTTCCCTGAATAATCACCTGCACCTGTTCGCAATCAGCAAGCCTCAGCATAAAAACACTCACCACAGCCTCACACAGGGTCAAGCCTCCAACAGGAACAGACCATTTCCCGTTGTCCTGCTAAACCACTAAAGAAGTCCAGTTCCAGCCAAGTAAAGTATACTCACCTGTGAATTACTAACCTCTGCATTCCTGTTCCACTGCCTCCAGACATCCTGTTCGAGTCCTTGCTTCCTGAAACCCCGTCTGGATTCCTGTCCCTTTGAATCCTGGATCTTCCTGAGTCCTGGTGTTCACGCTGAGTTATCTCTCCCATGACGACATCTGTAATAGAAAAGACACGGATAAAGATCTGCCATCGCTTGACATAAAGTAACCTGAAGAGGATCTGCTCACCTGTACTCTGCCCCGCATGTAGTGATCCACCTCGTATCTGCACCAGCACTCTGAGAATAATCACCCTTGCACTTGTGACACAATTAATAAAGTTGCGTTTGGATTCACTTACCTCTGTGTCCTTGCCTGTATCCTGACAGAAGGCTTGACCCTACCGACAGAAAAATTCACCACACAAGATCCAGCAGTATGTTCGCCAGTGTCTCTTCCCCAACCACCGAGCGGGAGAGAGGACATCCATTTGCGGGGACCCGGTTGGCCATATTTCGCGGGACCCGTGGAGGCCGCAGTAGAGGAGGTGGTCGAGAAGAAGCCCGACACCACTCTACACTCTGGCCTCTTTTCAACCCTGGGTTGGTGATGTCCAGTCCAGGGCTCCATCCACCGCTGGTCTCGTTAGACCTAGAGCTTCCACCGCTAATCCCGTTCAGCCCAGATCTTCATGTCATTCCTGCAAAGCAAGTCTTCGAGCAAGAGCCAGAGCCAGTCTTCGAGCAAGAGCCAGTCTTCGAGCAAGAGCCAGAGCCAGTCTTCGAGCAAGAGCCAGAGCCAGTCTTCGAGCAAGAGCCAGAGCCAGAGCCAGTCTTCGAGCAAGAGCCAGAGCCAGTCTTCGAGCAAGAGCCAGAGCCAGTCTTCGAGCAAGAGCCAGAGCCCATCGCCTGTTCGCCGGAACCGGAGCCAATCACCTGCCCGCCAGAGACTGAGCACACCACACGTGAGTCCACACGAGAGAACACCGCGCTGATTGTGATGTCTGCGGCGATTCTGTGTGTGTGGGCTACACACACATCAGCTCTGGCCCATGAGTCCAGTTCCGAGTCCCATGATGTGCTGGCCCCGTCCAGTTTCGAGTCCCATGAGGTGCTGGCCCCGTCCAGTTCCGAGTCCCATGAGGTGCTGGCCCCGTCCAGTTCCGAGTCCCATGATGTGCTGGCCCCGTCCAGTTCCGAGTCCCATGATGTGCTGGTCCCGTCCAGTTCCGAGTCCCATGATCTGCTGGTCCCGTCCAGTCCTGCGCCAGAGCCCGTTGATCCTGCACCAGAGCCCACTGATCCACCGTTGGTTCTGCCCAGCCCAAGACCCTCGTTGCTGCCGGATCCCCCCTTTCCTGTCAATTTCCCCATTAAAATTTTGGGGGGGCGCCCACCCGAAGGGTCCTCACCGCCATGGCCACCCGAAGGGTCCTCACCGCCATGGCCACCCGAAGGGTCCTCGCCGCCATGGCCACCCGAAGGGTCCTCGCCGCCATGGCCACCCGAAGGGTCCTCGCCGCCATGGCCACCCGAAGGGTCCTCGCCGCCATGGCCACCCGAAGGGTCCTCGCCGCCATGGCCACCCGAAGGGTCCTCGCAGCCATGGCCACCCGAAGGGTCCTCGCCGCCATGACCACCCGAAGGGTCCTCGCCGCCATGGCCACCCGAAGGGTCAGCGCCACCATGGACGCCCGAGGGTCCCACAGCTCCGCCCAGGACGCCCGAGGGTCCCACAGCTCCGCCCTGGACGCCCGAGGGTCCTCGCCGCCATGGCCACCCGAAGGGTCCTCGCCGCCATGGCCACCCGAAGGGTCCTCGCAGCCATGGCCACCCGAAGGGTCCTCGCCGCCATGACCACCCGAAGGGTCCTCGCCGCCATGGCCACCCGAAGGGTCAGCGCCACCATGGACGCCCGAGGGTCCCACAGCTCCGCCCAGGACGCCCGAGGGTCCCACAGCTCCGCCCTGGACGCCCGAGGGTCCCACAGCTCCGCCCTGGACGCCCGAGGGTCCCACAGCTCCGCCCTGGACGCCCGAGGGTCCCACAGCTCCGCCCAGGACGCCCGAGGGTCCCACAGCTCCGCCATGGCCACCCGAAGGGTCCTCGCCGCCATGGCCACCCGAAGGGTCCTCGCCGCCATGGCCACCCGAAGGGTCCTCGCAGCCATGGCCACCCGAAGGGTCCTCGCCGCCATGACCACCCGAAGGGTCCTCGCCGCCATGGCCACCCGAAGGGTCAGCGCCACCATGGACGCCCGAGGGTCCCACAGCTCCGCCCAGGACGCCCGAGGGTCCCACAGCTCCGCCCTGGACGCCCGAGGGTCCCACAGCTCCGCCCTGGACGCCCGAGGGTCCCACAGCTCCGCCCTGGACGCCCGAGGGTCCCACAGCTCCGCCCTGGACGCCCGAGGGTCCCACAGCTCCGCCCTGGACACCCGAGGGTCCCACAGCTCCGCCCTGGACGCCCGAGGGTCCCACAGCTCCGCCCTGGACGCCCGAGGGTCCGACAGCTCCGCCGGGCCGCCCGAGGGTCCGACAGTTCCGCCTTGGCCACGCCCACAGTCTGTTCCGTCACGGCCACGCCCATGTCCTGCTCCACCCTGGCCACACCCATGTCCTGCTCCGCCACGCCCATGTCCTGCTCCGCCTTGGCCACGCCCACAGTCTGTTCCGTCACGGCCAGAGCCAGAGCCAGAGCCAGTCTTCGAGCAAGAGCCAGAGCCAGTCTTCGAGCAAGAGCCAGAGCCAGTCTTCGAGCAAGAGCCAGAGCCCATCGCCTGTTCGCCGGAACCGGAGCCAATCACCTGCCCGCCAGAGACTGAGCACACCACACGTGAGTCCACAAGAGAGAACACCGCGCTGATTGTGATGTCTGCGGCGATTCTGTGTGTGTGGGCTACACACACATCAGCTCTGGCCCATGAGTCCAGTTCCGAGTCCCATGATGTGCTGGCCCCGTCCAGTTTCGAGTCCCATGAGGTGCTGGCCCCGTCCAGTTCCGAGTCCCATGAGGTGCTGGCCCCGTCCAGTTCCGAGTCCCATGATGTGCTGGCCCCGTCCAGTTCCGAGTCCCATGATGTGCTGGTCCCGTCCAGTCCTGCGCCAGAGCCCGTTGATCCTGCACCAGAGCCCACTGATCCACCGTTGGTCCTGCCCAGCCCAAGACCCTCGTTGCTGCCGGATCCCCCCTTTCCTGTCAATTTCCCCATTAAAATTTTGGGGGGGCGCCCACCCGAAGGGTCCTCACCGCCATGGCCACCCGAAGGGTCCTCGCCGCCATGGCCACCCGAAGGGTCCTCGCCGCCATGGCCACCCGAAGGGTCCTCGCCGCCATGGCCACCCGAAGGGTCCTCGCCGCCATGGCCACCCGAAGGGTCCTCGCCGCCATGGCCACCCGAAGGGTCCTCGCAGCCATGGCCACCCGAAGGGTCCTCGCCGCCATGACCACCCGAAGGGTCCTCGCCGCCATGGCCACCCGAAGGGTCAGCGCCACCATGGACGCCCGAGGGTCCCACAGCTCCGCCCAGGACGCCCGAGGGTCCCACAGCTCCGCCCTGGACGCCCGAGGGTCCCACAACTCCGCCCTGGACGCCCGAGGGTCCCACAGCTCCGCCCTGGACGCCCGAGGGTCCCACAGCTCCGCCCTGGACGCCCGAGGGTCCCACAGCTCCGCCCTGGACACCCGAGGGTCCCACAGCTCCGCCCTGCACGCCCGAGGGTCCCACAGCTCCGCCCTGGACGCCCGAGGGTCCGACAGCTCCGCCGGGCCGCCCGAGGGTCCGACAGTTCCGCCTTGGCCACGCCCACAGTCTGTTCCGTCACGGCCACGCCCATGTCCTGCTCCACCCTGGCCACACCCATGTCCTGCTCCGCCACGCCCATGTCCTGCTCCGCCTTGGCCACGCCCACAGTCTGTTCCGTCACGGCCACGCCCACAGCCTGCTCCGCCGTGGCCACACTCACAGCCTGCTCCATCACGGCCACGCCCACAGCCTGCTCCGCCGTGGCCACAATCCGCAGCCGTTTCCACCCTGGTCCCACGAGCAGCCAGCTCCGCCCTGGAAGCTTCCTGTCCTGTGCAACCACGCCCACGTCAGCCTCCAGGGCGCCCACCCTCCCACCCCTTTGGATGTTATACGGCGCGAGGACGCGCCTTCGGAGAGGGGGGTACTGCCACGGTTCACCGTCACCTCATGCACTACAGTCCCCAGAATCCTCTTTGGCACACCTGCAATCACTCTTCCCTGAATAATCACCTGCACCTGTTCGCAATCAGCAAGCCTCAGCATAAAAACACTCACCACAGCCTCACACAGGGTCAAGCCTCCAACAGGAACAGACCATTTCCCGTTGTCCTGCTAAACCACTAAAGAAGTCCAGTTCCAGCCAAGTAAAGTATACTCACCTGTGAATTACTAACCTCTGCATTCCTGTTCCACTGCCTCCAGACATCCTGTTCGAGTCCTTGCTTCCTGAAACCCCGTCTGGATTCCTGTCCCTTTGAATCCTGGATCTTCCTGAGTCCTGGTGTTCACGCTGAGTTATCTCTCCCACGACGACATCTGTAATAGAAAAGACACGGATAAAGATCTGCCATCGCTTGACATAAAGTAACCTGAAGAGGATCTGCTCACCTGTACTCTGCCCCGCACGTAGTGATCCACCTCGTATCTGCACCAGCACTCTGAGAATAATCACCCTTGCACTTGTGACACAATTAATAAAGTTGCGTTTGGATTCACTTACCTCTGTGTCCTTGCCTGTATCCTGACATCGTTAAACTTAATCTTTGGTTTTTAAGGGAAATTAAATATTCTCGGGAGACCCCTTGACCCCTGAAGTTATGACTTCTGAAGATCTCTCACGTGTAGATTCACTCGGTTTAAAAATGCTGTTTTGTAATTTACACATCTGAAATTAAAGGTACAGTAGTTTTTTAAAAAGTATTTTATTAGCTAAAATCAATGTCTTTATTCATAAATATGATCTCATTGGTGTAAAATTAGCCCTGCCAATGATCTGACTTATCCTCATAAGCGAAGAATTTCTTATCTTTAATTACATGGTACGGGTAAGTCCATGGAGACCGCCATGTCGTTCCGCCATCTTGAAAAACTATAATAGCAGAGAGGGACAAAAAGCACTAGCCAACCTCAACGCGTTTTCGTTCAGAGCCGGCTGACTGAACCAGAGACTGAACCCAGCTGAAGCTCCCAAGGAGGTCAGTGAGAGGCGCTTGTTGTCACTCCCCCGGCAAATTTGAAAGGCTGCACTGCGCGGTACTTCATAATGCAATCCTCGTAACCAAAAAGCATAAACATTTTATTTAAAAGGAAACGTGACCGGCAAATTAAAAACGAGGGTAAATATTAGCTTTTCCCCGGTGGATAGAGCTAATGAAGGAGAAAGACTTTGAAAGGGACTCCAAAGTCCTGCTTTCTTCTCGACAGGTAAGTCAATGTTATGGTCTAAATGACACACTTTTTTTCATTGCTTGATTGTTTAATTTATTATATAGGTAGCGTAACAGTAGAACATGTATAGTTAAACTCGATGATGTGCTATTGGAAGACATGTCGTACTGCAGCTTCGTGGCACATAACGGTTACCGTAGTTGCAACACGCTTTTGAAAAAGCGATGCGCTAGAGAGCACTAGTCGTTTGAATGCAAAATACAATTTCACCGCTAGATGGGAGAAATTCCTTCACAGCGTACCTTTAAGGACTAAATCCGCCAAAATGGAGGAGGTCAAAGGGCATGTTTCCTGCTATAGTATCATCAGCTCTCCCAAAGGCTGTTCCAACAGACAAACTGTCGCATCAACAAATGATAACATTTTAAAGTTCTACATATATATTTAAGTAGATAACCGATAGTATATTCTCAGTAAAGGGTTTCACCCTGTGTGTTTCCACACTGATTAAGGATAGTTCGGGAGATACAAGAAAAGTAAAAAATTATATACACCTTATACGTGCAATAGATCATATAAGATCATGCTTTGAATTAAGACGAGTAAATTAAATATACTGGGTGATGGACCGTAGAGGCACATCACCTCTCTGAAAATGTACGGTGGTTTTCTAAATGATACAACTTAATCTAAATAAGAGCAATCTAGAGTCCTGGGATTTCTTAAAAACAAAAACAACAACTACAAAAACAAAAACATTGTGACAAACTTTGACAACATGTTTCATGTGGCATGGACAAAATTACTGTTTGAAATATTTTTGTATAAGATCTAAGATACTAAAGTACAGTTTTTGCTTTAAAATTTTAAAATTGCTTTAAACTGTTTAGTAAAAATAATACCTTAGGTTAAATTTATGTAAAATAAATTATATCATACATAAGTCTTCTAAGAAGATAAAAAGAAGATACGATTTTAATAAAACGTTAAAAATTTGATTTAAACAGTCTTTTAATTTTAAAAGATCTAATTTAAACTTTTAATATTATGCTTTTAAATGAATTTAGTATGAATAAAACTCTGGAAAGCACACTAACTTTACTGTGACAGTGTACCCCAGAGGCTCATCTGTCCTGCATCTCGGGGCTCAAGCATTCATTTCACCCTGTTGTTTATCACTGAAGGAGCTGGGAGGGCTTTGTTTATGACAACTTAAATTATTTGCTTTTTGGACTGTTTTTATCATTGCATAAAGAACGTCTCGGGTTACGTATGTAACCCTTGTTCCCTGAGAAAGGGAACGAGACACTGCGTCGGTGACGACACTAGGGGAACGCCCTTCAGCGTAGCGCGTCTGAATTTATGAATGAAACCGAATCCAATCCTATTGGCGTTGCGTGATGACGTAGCGTGTGACGGCATAAGCGGATGTATACAAAAGCACGCCGGCACACAGAAATGTCAGCTTCTGCTATGAAGCAAGTGCTCCAAGCGGGGTGAGGTGTGGCGAACCGACGCAGTGTCTCGTTCCCTTTCTCAGGGAACAAGGGTTACATACGTAAGATGTATAGGGGAACTCGAACTGCGTCGGTGACGACACTAGGGGAACGAGATACCCACTATACCACAACGAACCCCGCTCATCCTAGTGTGAAGCTGTCTTCAGGCACAACTTAGGACGAAAGCACTCGTGCACCGGGTGTAGAGGGAAGGTCCAGACTGTAAAACCTCATGAATGTGTGTGGAGTGGCCCAGCCAGCCGCCTCACATATGTCATGTATAGAAACCCCTGAAAGGAGAGCTCTAGAGGAAGCTATGCCTCTGGTGGAGTGAGCCCTCACGGCCATAGGTGAAGGCAAATTGCGCACCTGATAGGCCAGGGAAATAGTCTGAACGATCCAGTTGCTGATGGTCTGCTTAG
Source organism: Gila orcuttii (assembly GCA_026230005.1). Taxonomy (NCBI): domain Eukaryota; kingdom Metazoa; phylum Chordata; class Actinopteri; order Cypriniformes; family Leuciscidae; genus Gila; species Gila orcuttii. Next base: position 43,529,165 of record JAPDVR010000004.1, on the reverse strand, counting down.
AGGCGGGAAGCCCTTTCTTGGGTGACCCGAAACACACCAGCAACTGGTCCGACTTCCGCCATGAGGAGGACCTCAGGATATAACGTCGCAGCGCTCTGACAGGGCAGAGCAGGTGAAGTCTCTCCTCATCCGCCGTCACATGAGGCGGAGGATGAAATGCCTGCAGAACCATAGGCCGTGCCACATTAGATGGTACCTTGGGCAAATAGCCGGGCCTGGGGTGTAAGATGGCCTTAATGTTGCCTGGAGCAAACTCCAAGCACCCATTGGAAATAGAGAGCGCCTGAAGATCTCCTACCCTCCTCAGAGAAGTAATGGCCAACAAAAAGACCACCTTAAACGAAAGGTTCTTGGCCTCAGCCGAATCCAATGGTTCGAAGGGGGCCTCGGCCAGCCCTTCGAGAACCACCGCCAGGTCCCAAGAGGGAACCCTGGTGCGAGTCGCAGGTCTCATCCTCCAGGCTCCACGGAGGAAACGTACGACCAGGTGATGCCTCCCCAGGGGACCATCACTCAGAGGAGCGTGGAAAGCCGCAATGGCAGCCACATAAACCTTGAGTGTGGGCGGGGTAAGCCCGGCAGAAAAGCGGTCTTGGAGAAACTCCAGCACTGAAGCCACTGGGCAGTGAACTGGGTCCAAAACACGCTCTCTGCACCAAATGGAAAAAACATTCCACTTAAGGCCGTATAACTTCCTCGTGGAGGGAGCTCTGGAAGTGAGTATAGTTTCAACCACTTCTGCTGACAGGCCGGCTTCTAGGTACTGTGCCCCCTCAGGGGCCAGACCCACAGTTTCCACAGCTCGGGCCGAGGGTGGAGAACTGAGCCCTCTGCCTGAGACAACAGGTCCCTCCTCAGAGGGATCTGCCATGGCGGGCCTGCCAGAAGCAGGATGATGTCCGAAAACCATACTCGGGCCGGCCAACACGGGGCTACTAATAGTAGGCTGACCCCGTCCCGACGGACCCTTTCCAGAACTGCTGGGAGCAGAGCGATTGGGGGAAAGGCGTACAGACGCAGCCTCGGCCACGTCTGCACGATAGCATCCAACCCCAGCGGGGCTGGATGAGAAAGGGAAAACCACAGTGGACAGTGTGTCGTCTCTCGAGACGCAAATAGGTCCACTTCCACTGGGCCAAACCTCTCGCATATTAACTCCACCACCTCGGGGTGGAGTCTCCATTCCCCGGGCCTCAGCCCCTGCCTCGACAGCATGTCTGCTCCCTGGTTCTGGTCCCCCGGGACATACATCGCCCTGAGAGACGACAGTCTCCGCTGGGACCACAGGAGGATCTGATGTGCCAGTCTGCACAGAGGGCGCGACCTCAGACCCCCCTGACGGTTTAGGTAAGATACCACCGACATGTTGTCGGATCTTACTAGGACATGGCGACCATGGAGGTCTGGCAGAAAGCTCCTCAGAGCCCGGAACACCGCCAACATTTCTAGGCAATTTATGTGCCAAGAGGAATGATGGTCCTGCCAGAGACCTCTCATAAAGCGGCCGTCCATGGCCGCGCCCCAGCCCGTGAGGGAGGCATCTGTCGAAACGGATACTCGGCGACATAATGCTCCCAACTTGGGACCTTGGGACAGGAACCAAGGTTTCTTCCACATTGAAAGGGAACGAAGGCACCTGCGCGTAACCCTTATCAAGCGGAACGGATTTCCCCTTGGGGAAAACCCCTTGGCTTTCAACCACCACTGCAGGGCTCTCATGTGTAGCAGGCCAGAAGGTATGACGCTGGACGCTGCTGCCATGAGACCTAACACCCTCTGGAAGTGTTTTACTGTGATGGTATGGCCTAGCTTCACCCTGGTTAGTGTGGTTAGAATGGACTCGATGCGTGCGGGAGACATGTGTGCCTGCATCGTCATTGAGTCCCATACCACCCCCAGGAACGTAGTTCGTTGGGCGGGTGTCAACACGCTCTTCTTTGTGTTGAGCCTCAACCCCAAGCGGTGAATGTGGCCAAGGACGACATCTCGATGCCGAACTGCCAACTCTCGAGACTGGGCCAGTATGAGCCAGTCGTCGATATAATTCAGCACGCGGATGCCCTGGAGCCTCAGTGGGGCCAGAGCTGCATCCATACACTTGGTGAACGTGCGAGGGGAGAGTGCTAGGCCGAATGGAAGAACCCGATATTGGTAAGCTTCGCCCCCGAAAGCAAACCTCAGGAACTTCCTGTGCGATGGAAGGATGGAGATGTGAAAATAGGCGTCTTTTAGATCTATCGTGACAAACCAATCCTCGGATTGGATCTGACTCACGATGGTGGGAATAGTGAGCATCTTGAACCTGAACCTCCTCAGAGACCGATTCAGATGCCTCAGATCTAAAATTGGACGCAACCCTCCATCCTTTTTTGGAACTATGAAGTACCGGCTGTAGAACCCGGACTCCCTGACTGGTGGGGGAACATGCTTTATGGCCCCTTTTCCCAGCAGCGAGTTGACTTCCTGTTCCAACACCAGACCCTGCTCTGGGTGCACTGCCGTCCGAACCACCCCGTTGAATTTTGGTGGGCGGACGCGGAACTGCAGTCTGTACCCAATTTCTACAGTGCGCAGGACCCATGGAGAAATATTCGTGAGGTTTTGCCATGCCTCTACGAAATTCACCAAAGGAACCAGCCCCTCGGGACTGGTGTCCAGTGTTTTGTGCGAGTCCTTGACGGCACCCTGAAGCGGATGACCGGCAGGGGAAAACCGACAACGACCCACCGTGTGCGAACCCAAACGCTGTTTGACTGCAGGCCTTCGGGGCAGAAAAAGCAGCGTGTGCTCGCTGGAAGCTGGCGTGACCCGAAGCGTCAGAGACGGCGGGATACCGACGCCAGCATCCTGAGGGCCCGAGGAGAGAGGGGACCTCGATCGCTCTCTCTCCGGGGGGGCGGCCCTTGGAGGTCTCACAGGAGTTAGGACCTCTTCCCTTTCGCCTTCCTGGCCTGAAAGGCTTTGGGCGAGAGCGCCGCCTAGAGTCCCAAGCTCAGCTTTTTTTTTTTTTTTTTTTGAGGGGGACCTCTAGAAGCGATACTCTCCTTCAGATGGTAGGCTGAATTAAAATATCTAACCAATTTCTAAGTCAAATACAATTTTTAATTACTCCTCGGAATTAAATGCAGCCATAACACTGGAATACTGTTTTATATTTAATTATACGATCCCGTAACCTACACGCTGCCTCGGCAAACGTGAGATTCGAGCCATTATAATTTGGCTTTCATCCTTGGAGAAGAAAGTCAACAGGCGCGAGACTGAAACACCTGACAGCGCACGGCTGTACGCGTCAAGATATTTCTCAATGAACACAGCCAGCACCCTCAGGAGCTGACTGTGAATGCCTCGCACCTAAACAGTATTATTTATCAGATCGCGTGTGTCCCTTTTATTGCAGACCCGTAACGCGTTGCCTTAACAAACGCGAGATTCGAGTAGTACACAAGATATTTGGCTTTCATCTCTCGAGAAGAAAGTCAACAGGCGCGAGGCTGAGATACCCGAAACGCACACGTGCGGCGAGTTATTTCTCAATGAACACAGCCAGCACCCCCAGGAGCTGACTGTTCATGCCTCGTACTCACACAGCAAACTGCAAAGTAGACTCGTAACCTACATGCTGCCTCGGCAAACACGAGATCCGAGCTACTAGATTCTGTATTGCAACTGCAAGGCAACCTTAAATCTACGCGCTGCCTCGGCAAACGCGAGATTCCAGCCACAGAATCTTATTGCAAAATACACTCGTAATCTAAGCGCTGCCTCGGCAAACGCGAGATCCGAGCTACTAGATTCTGTATTGCAACTGCAAGGCAACCTTAAATCTACGCGCTGCCTCGGCAAACGCGAGATTCCAGCCACAGAATCTTATTGCAAAATACACTCGTAATCTAAGCGCTGCCTCGGCAAACGCGAGATCCGAGCTACTAGATTCTGTATTGCAACTGCAAGGCAAACCTTAAACCTACGCGCTGCCTCGGCAAACGCGAGATTCCAGCCACAGAATCTTATTGCAAAATACACTCGTAATCTAAGCGCTGCCTCGGCCAACGCGAGATCCGAGCTACTAGATTCTGTATTGCAACTGCAAGGCAAACCTTAAACCTACGCGCTGCCTCGGCAAACGCGAGATCCCAGCCACAGAATCTTATTGCAAGATACTTTAACAGGACATACAACACCAAATAGGACAGACTTATTCACACATACACAGAGCGCTTGCTGAATAGCAAAAAGCTGACATTTCTGTGTGCCGGCGTGCTTTTGTATACATCCACTTATGCCGTCACACGCTACGTCATCACGCAACGCCAATAGGATTGGATTCGGTTTCATTCATAAATTCAGACGCGCTACGCTGAAGGGCGTTCCCCTAGTGTCGTCACCGACGCAGTTCGAGTTCCCTCGAAAGGGAACTACATCTTCGGCACTATGAAAATGTAAGGTATTTTTATATTTATATATACTTTTATTTTATATATATTAATTAATTTAGCTAAAACTATGATCAATGTAGCGTATTTGTTTTTATTAAGACTTAATTTAAAACATCTTTTATTTTTAAAAGATATAATTTAAACTTTTAAGATTAACTTTTAAGATTAACACTAAAAAACATTCCCAACATCTCATACTGCTCACTGTCACTCACACACACACACACACACACACACATTCCTCCTCCACTCTGAATCACGGACTGTCAAAACGCCGGTGTGGGAGAAAAACACTCTGGGATATTTTGTATCAAAACTTATTGCATCTTTGTAAATACATTCATACCTTATATGGACAATGATGTGTTGGGATTTACTTCTTCAATTCTCTGAAAATGTAAGATGATTTTCTTTATTTTGTGTTCATCTAAAACAAAACTAATTGGTGCACTGTGTTTCAGTAATTTAGAAAAGATGTTTATTTTTAAAATGAACGATATAATCATATAATTTATATACTTTTAAAGAACAGAATGTTTTTCAACTTTTTCAACTGCTGTTAGTGTGAAAATATGTGTCATTATTAGAAAAACTCTGAATTATTATATTTGTAAATGACTAAATGTAAATTTATAAACATTTAATTTATATACTTTTGAAGAACAGAATGTATTTCAACTCTTCTTAGGGTGAAAATATTATATTTGTAAATGACTAAATGTAAATGTTATAACCGTTGCATATATACTTTTAAAGAACAGAATGTTTTTCAACTTTAGTTAATGTGAAAATATTATATTTGTAAATGACTAAATGTAAATTTTACAAATATTTCATTTATATACTTTTAAAGAACAGAATGTGTTTCAACTTTAGTGTAAAATATGTGGCATTATTAGAAAAACTCTTTTCTCACTTTCACCGTCCTCAGCAATCCCCTTTCCTCTGGAATATGGAGGGAGATCCTGTGAAGCCCCGTGTCAAAGTTCAAACATAAAACCTTCACAACTTCCATTAAATCAAACCCTTATACCCACGAGGCCAGACACATGGCGGTAGATTTACTTCTTCAACCCAGGTGAAAATGTATTTATTTATTTTTTGTTTTGAAAAGATATTTTATTAACCATTTCATTTATATAATTTTAAAGATCAGTGCTTTTCAACGTTAGTGTAAGATATGTGCCATTATTGGAAAAAATCTCTTTTTCTCACTATCCCCATTTATATAGCATACTCAGGAATGCCAGGATATCGGGTGTCACACACACACATTTAGCTCAGAGACTGTCAACTTTAATCCAATTCTTCACCATAGTGAAAAGGTAAGATGATTTTATTTTTGAAATAATTGCTTCAGTAAGATATTTATTTTAAAGGAATTAATGTTTTTCAACTCTACTTGAGATATTTTCTCACTTTCACTCCCCAGCAGGGGGATGCTGGAATAGGGTAACTTAGTGTCTCACTCACTCACAGACAGACGCACACACTTAGCGCAGAGACCATGCCTGTCATGCGTTGGTGTTTGAAAGAGAGAGAGAGAGAGAGACACACACACACACACACACACACACACACACACACACACACACACACACACACAGAGACACAGCAAATGTATATAGTATGCTTCAGGAATGCCAGGATATCGGATGTCACACACATTTAGCTCAAAGACTGTCAAAATGCAAAAGGCCGGTGAGAGAATCACTCGGAGGAACTCTTTTCAACTTTTCAACTTTAACCCAATTCTTCAGTACTCTGAAATGGTAAGATGATTTTTTGAAAATATATTTTATACACTTTTAAAGATCAATGTGTAAGATATTTTGTAAATGATTAAATGTACATTTTATAACCATTTTAAAGATCAATGTGTTTCAACTCATAAACTTCCTCACTGTCCCTGGCAATGTGCTCGGAAATACCGGGGGTGGTGGGGAATTACGACTTTTCAAAGCCAATAACATCAAAGACAATAAATCTCAAACCTTCTGTTACTTCTGACAAACCATAATCATCAAAGCTTATCTTCATTATGTTAACATCAAAAACGCCTGTCAAAATAACTTATTATACCTGGGTCAAAAGTTCAAAACTAGCCGTCAGCTTGATATATCATACCCCGGATCAAAACCAACTGGCAAAATGACGGATCATTTCCAGGTCAACAGGGCAAAGACAACTGTCAAAATAAATTATTATACCCCACAGCTGCCATACCCCGGATCAAAGACAACTGTCAACTTGATCGATCGATAGGTCAAAGGTTAATCCCTAGATCAAAGGGGCCTCCGGAACATCCTCCGGAAGGTCAAAGGTTAGCCCCGCCCACCTGTCAATCATAGGGTCATAAATCATCTTGACACAAGGTATCAGGTATTACTACTAATGTATAAAAGGCTCCATTACTTTGTATCTTACGTTATGGCCCCGTATAAGCCGTTTTTGTAAAAATAGGCTAACGATTGCGACATAACCACAAGACTTTCTGTCGCACAATAGAGACATTACCGTATAGACAGGAGGAGAAGCTCGCAGGCAATCTTTTACTGTCTATGAGGCAATCGGGGGGACATAGAGGCATAAAGTCAAGGAATAAGCCCATAGATAGAGAGTCCATAAAAGCAACGGGACAAAATATTTCAACAACGTTTTTGAGGAATTAGGTGATTCAGATTTGTCTTGGCACAGCTACTAGAAGATTTACAACTGTCAGATTGTCGTCAAGCTCAGTTTGAGCCTGCGCAGTCGCTCAGCCCTCAGACAGGAAGTGCAATAATCGGGCTTCAGTCTTCTCCATTGAAATCAATGGGGTCGCTGTGTCCATTTCTTTTACTGTCTATGGTAATAACGTACCTCACAGAACATCCAATACAAGTCAATGGAGTTGGACAAAAACTAAGATAAAACCTGTTGGAAAGCATCTTTTGCAGCGATTTTTGTGTGAGCATATCAGTGAACACCCCAGACCACTCGGTGAGTTTCACGTCTTTGTAAACTAAAGTTTAATGCGTTTTATGAATGATTGTTCCAGTGCCCATATGAAACCATTGTGGAGGTGGGGGGTGCTAACACAGAAACCTAAAATTCTCGGGACAGCAGCATTTGTCCAAATTTCAATCTTAACTGTTCTATTTCATCAGAAACGATCTTAAAACAGGGCTTTAAGTGTAAAATAGCGAACTTGTCCTTTAATATATTTCACAATCCTCTATTTAAACTGTGTTTAAATAGCCTATCTATTTTTTCATAATAAAATGTGCTTTTTCAAAAAGCCGTTTTTCATAATAATATGCTGAATTTACGAATGACTCCTTTTTGACGAATCATGTATTGCCAAAGCAAGATTTTCCCACAGATTTTTTTTCCATAATAATAGAGGACATTTCACAAATGCCAATCAACAGGCAGTGGGTGGGGTGAGGTGAATTGAAAGGTTTTTTTTCTAACAATTTGCTAATTGTCACGAACAGGTAGAAACAAGGAAGAAGCAGGATCCAAATGCAGCAGTGATTTTATTAAATAAACTAAACATATACAGGCACGATAACGAGACTGGGGAACAGGACAACCAACATACCATGTTAACAGCAACAAGAACTCACCAGGACTGAACTAAAACACAGGGCTTAAATACAAGGGAACACAAGCTAAACAAGATAACGAGGGGCGTGGATAAACTGAAACACCTGGGAAGACTAATCAACATAATGGGGAACAACTGAACATGGGACAAGACACATGGCAGGATCACATGACAAACAGGGAATCACATGACAGACAACAACAAGGAACAAGACACAAAACCCAACCGTGACATAGCCCCTCCCCTATGGGCGGCTCCCGACGCCCATAAAAAACAAAAAACAATAGTTCAGGAGGGTGGTGAAGCGGAGGCCGTCTTGGGGGAGGGATGGAGGGCCAGGTCCATGCAGGGTAATGGGACCAGGGCATTGCAATGGCGGACCTGGGTCGAGAAGCGTGGGCAACCAGGGCGGAGCAGGATAAGGTGGAGACCATGGTGGAGCAGGATACGCAGGCAGCCACGGCGGGGAAGACCCATCGGGCGGCCAGGGCGAAGCAGACGACCCATCGGGCGGCCAGGGCGAAGCAGACGACCCATCGGGCGGCCAGGGCGAAGCAGACGACCCATCGGGCGGCCAGGGCGAAGCAGACTCTGGAACAGCAGGCTCTGGAACAGCAGACACTGGCTCTGGAACAGACACCAAAACTGTAACAGCAACAAGAACAGACACAAACACAGAAACAAACACTGGCACTGGCTCTGCCTCCGGCTCTGGAACGGGTACTGGCTCTGCCTCCGGCTCTGGAACAGCAGACACTGGCTCCGGCGTGGTGTGAACAGTCTCTGGATCGGCAGACGTGACTTGAACAGTCTCTGGATTGACAGGCGTGACTTGAACAGTGTCTGGATCTGCAGACGTGACGTGAACAGTCTCTGGATCTGCAGACGTGACGTGAACGATCTCTGGTTCGGCCATCTTGTCCGTAGACACTGGCTCGGAGGAAGTGACGTGAACAGACTCTGGATCGGCCATCTTGTCCATAGACACTGGTTCGAAGGCGGCCATCTTGTCCGTAGACACTGGCTCGAAGGCGGCCATCTTGTCCGTAGACACTGGCTCGGAGGAAGTGACGTGAACGGTCTCTGAATCAGCCATCTTGTCCGTAGACACTGGCTCGGAGGAAGTGACGTGAATGGTCTCTGGCTCGGCAGAAGTGACGTGAAGCTCTGGCTGGACGTGGCTGACGTGAAGCTCTGGCTGGACGTGGCTGACGTGAAGCGAGGGCTGGACGTGGCTGACGTGAAGCGAGGGCTCTGGACTGGACGGAACCAGCGGTGAAGGCTCTGTGCTGGACGGGACCAGCGGCGAAGGCTCTGTGCTGGACGGGACCAGCGGCGAAGGCTCTGGGCTGGACGGGACCAGCGGCGAAGGCTCTGGGCTGGACGGGACCAGCGGCGAAGGCTCTGGGCTGGACGGGACCAGCGGCGAGGGCTCTGGGCTGGACGGGACCAGCGGTGAGGGCTCTGGACTGGACGGGACCAGTGGTGAAGGCTTTGGAGAACGAGACCCTGGAACGATAGCCCTCTTGGCAGCACGTGCAGAAATTAGCGGGGGATCGGCCACGCTAGAAACCGGTCCAGTACGGCCATAGACTGGTCCGGTGGCTGGCTTGAAGGTTGGCAAGACGTGAACTGACTCTGGCTGGGCAGACTGGATCAGTGATGAGGGCTCCGGGAGTACTGTGAGCTTGTGGGGTGTTTCATTAACCAAGCCCACAGTAAGTGCCGAACCGCTCAAGAAAAGGGCCAGGTCGACATATCCCTCCAGGGTCCAGCCGGCATAGCCCTCCGGCATCAACTGAGCGATGTTGTCATCCAGCCCGCTCCAAAACAGGTCCATGAGCTCGGTGCCATCGAGCGACGCCAAGTGACAGCAGGCCAAAAAGTCCCTCACATACCTTTCAATGGGCTGGCCGTTTTGAAACAAAGAACAAAGAAATTTCCTTAGGGCCTGGTCGCTAACTACTGCTGGATCCATATTGTGGTGAGTTCTTCTGTCACGAACAGGTAGAAACAAGGAAGAAACAGGATCCAAATGCAGCAGTGATTTTAATAAATAAACTAAACATATACAGGCATGGTAACGATACTGGGGAACAGGACAACCAACATACCATGTTAACAGCAACAAGCACTCACCAGGACTGAACTAAAACACAGGGCTTAAATACAAGGGAACACAAGCTAAACAAGATAACGAGGGGCGTGGATAAACTGAAACACCTGGGAAGACTAATCAACATAATGGGGAACAACTGAACATGGGACAAGACACATGGCAGGATCACATGACAAACAGGAAATCACATGACAGACAACAACAAGGAACAAGACACAAAACCCAACCGTGACACTAATACACTAATACAATGTTATAAATAAATAACATTCCGATGTCCAGAAATCAAATACATTAGTAAATTGGGTTTAATGTGTTAATAAGTTTCATTCTTACATCTACTGTAATACAATATATGTTTAGTCCCGAGATTCTACACGTTAGTGCATAAATTTGTGCATAAATACATAGATCCGCAAGAAGCATTCGTGTTCCTAGTCTGGAGGTAGAAATTATGTTAAGCATGTCAGAGGTTCTAGGTTCTAAGGCCCTGTCCCAAATGGCACCCTAAGCACTCGCTGTCTTCCTACGAGTCTGCATTTTCGTGACGTAATCCGCATCAGTGCGGATCGATGGCGCATATCGACCGCAAAGGGGACGCACACGAGTACCCTTCTGAAACCTAAAATGACAAATGGGACACCCAACGGTCTCATGGACTTAACAGACCTGCGCACACAGCAGCCATTGTAAGTCTACAAGACCGAAAGTGCATATGAAGTGTGCCATTTAGGACAAGGCCTAATAAGCCCTCGTACAGTGCATTTTTAAAAAAAAATTCCTCATTAAAATCAAAGATGTTCATCAATGATTGTATATCATGAGCATTGACACGTTTATGTGCATTTTGTTAGTGATTTCGCTGGAAATAATAGAGAGTCTGCAACGGCATTAAGCGATAGGTTGACACCTCGCACCGACTGTTTACCGCAGGTCTCACGATCACAAACTCGTCAGTTTTGGTCACTAGACAGATGCAATTGATTTATAACTTAGATGGCCGCCTTCACGCTTCCTCTAAGATACTTTATTTAGTCCCCATATATCTGTATACACTTGAATTAAAGCAACACTCTCTGTAGTCACAGCAGGTCATGACCTCTATACAGATATAAGCCGACCAATATTACTTCTCTGATTTTGTTGTCCTAAACAGAAATTCCCGGCCAAGTGTTAGCCGGAGCTCTAAAATCGCAGTTGGTGTGCTCTATGCTCCACTCAAAACTGGACTTTAGTCCGTTACTAACCTGACGTTGTAACGGTCACCAGCTGGAGTGCCCTTGAGAGCCACCAGAGCTGGAGTGCCCTCCACATCCTCCTGATGTGGAGCCACTCCACATCAGACTATTGTCATTCCCTCACAAACTACATCTCCCATAACTGTGGTGATGGCGCAGTGGATAAGACACATGCCTTTGGTGTGAGAGACCCGGGTTCGAATCCACTGTGAGACACCAATGTGTCCCTGAGCAAGACACTTAACCCCTAGTTGCTCCAGAGGCGTGCGACCTCTGAAATATAGCAATTGTAAGTCGCTTTGGATAAAAGCGTCAGCTAAATGAATAAATGTAACTCACTGCCCGGACTCTTCATCCATTATCATATTCACCTGTGTCTCATTATCTTGTTTAGCTCACCCCAAATAAGCCTGGTTTTCTCATTCATTATCTGTCACGGTTCATCAATCCACTGTCTCATTCTGGTGTTTTGTGTGTATGGTGTATGTGTGGGCGTGGTTACTAATTCCGTTGATTGTCAGCACCAGCTGCGGGTCATCACCGCTTCCTATATATTGTCAGTAATTTCATTCTCATGTTGTCAGATCGTTGTGGCTTCCCCGGTGTCGTGTCCTGTTCCTTTGTGGCTTCAGTCTTCTCCTCGTGTGGCATTCCAGTCTTCGTGTTCTCCGTCGTCTTCGCTGTTCACAGTTGGATTGTTTGTTCCTGGTTCCTGTCACTGAGCACGCCGATCATCACCACGTCTCTCCGGCTTGCCCATCAACGTCCCTGTGTCCCATCTCCATCTGAGTGTTTGTTCACCGACCTGTGTTATTTATGTCATCCTGACCAGCATAAATAAACAGCTTTTACTTGCTATCGTTTCCGAACTGTTCCATCACAGAACGATCTGACCATCATGGAAGCAGCAAGTTCGACCAATTTGAGCGATTTCATCGCACACAGCGTCACAAGAATGGATCAACAAGGAGAGGAGATCGCGAACACAGGTCGCGCTGTTCAAGCACTCGTGACACAGGTGTCCGAGCTCACCCAGCAGCTTCAACATCTACGTGCTCCCACTGCGCCGCCCACACCGCCCGTTCAACCCCCACCGATGGCGCATGAGAGTCAACCAGAGTCTCGTCTACCCACGCCTGAGGGCTATTCTGGTGAGCCTGAATATTGCAGAGCTTTTCTCACGAGATGTTCTATGTACTTTGCCTTGCAGCCACGGACCTTTCAGAATGAACAGTCTAAAGTAGCGTTTGTGTTGACTCTCCTGTCGGGGAAGGGGGCACTCTGGGGAACGGCGGTGTGGGAGAACCAGGACTGTTGTTGCGCCTCATTCCAGGCACTCTCCGCGGAGATAAGGACAGTATTCGATCGAGCAGTGGCGGGTAAGGAGGCAGACAGATTACTCGCGGATCTACGCCAAGGTGATGGCTCGGTGTCGGATTATTCTTTTTCGTTTCCGCACCCTGGCTGCAGAGTGCCAATGGAACGAGGAGGCGCAGTGGGACATGTTCCTGCATGGGCTGGCTGACCGCGTTCAAAAGGAGATATATATCCTGGACCTTCCTAAGACTCTTAATGGTCTGGTGGAGTTGGCGCTGAGGGTCGATTCACGCCTGAATCGCTTGAATCTTCGTGCACGTTCTAATCGACCCCAACAGTACCCTGATGAACCACGAGTCGGCAACGGGAGCGCGGTCAGCACAGGTTTCGACCACGAGCCCATGCAGATTGGGAGAGCTCGGCTTTCCCGGGAGGAGAGGGAAAGGCGGAGGTCCCAGGGACTCTGCCTTTACTGTGGTAAGGCTGGCCATTTCCTCTACTCTTGTCCAGTAAAAGAGCAAGCCCGATAGTAAGTATGAGGCAACTATCGGGTGGGATCTCCGCCGAGAAGACCTCATCTACATCATCGACCCTCCTCCCGGTAAGACTGAGATGGGCAACCTCCACGCACCCCACTCAAGCACTTCTGGATTCGGGAGCAGAGGGTAATTTTATGGACTACAATCTGGCATCCAAACTCCAGATTCCCATCACTTCTCTCAAACACAAGATTTCCGTCAATGCACTCAACGGACAGGAACTTCCCAGGATCTCTCACTCTACTCATATCACACTCATCACGTCTGGCAATCACACTGAAAGGATTTCGTTTCTACTCATGGACTCACCTTTGGCACCGGTGGTTTTGGGGCACCCCTGGCTCATTAAACACAACCCCCGTATCGACTGGCATAACAATTCCATTTCCTCCTGGAGTAACCACTGTCATGAGTCATGTTTGTTGTCTGCCTGTTCGTCTGTGTCTGGTTCTTTGTTTCAGAGCGAGGCAATGGATTTGTCTAACGTGCCCGCAGAGTACCTAGACCTGAGGAGGTGTTCAGTAAGTCACGAGCTGCTTCTCTTCCTCCGCATCGTCCCTATGACTGTGCTATAGATTTACTGCCAGGTAAGTCTCCGTCTAAGGGCAAACTTTACTCTCTTTCTATTCCTGAGAGGGAGGCTATGGAGAAATATATTTCTGATTCTCTCGCCTCTGGGTTCATTCAGCCTTCCTCTTCTCCTGCGGGGGCGGGGTTCTTTTTTGTTGGAAAGAAGGATGGGTCTCTGCGACCTTGCATTGATTACCGAGAGCTGAACAACATCACGGTAAAGAATACTTACCCTTTGCCGTTGATGTCTTCAGCTTTTGAGAGGTTGCAGGGAGCATCCATTTTCACAAAGTTGGACTTACGTAACGCTTATCATTTGGTCCGCTTTAGGAAGGGGGATGAATGGAAAACTGCATTTAATACCCCCAGGGGGCATTTTGAATACTTGGTTATGCCATTTGGCCTGTCCAACTCCCCAGCGGTTTTCCAGGCACTCGTCAATGACGTGTTGAGAGACATGGTCGATCGGTTCATATATGTTTACCTGGATGACATATTGATTTTTTCTTCGTCTCTCCAGAAACACGTTCAACAGGTCAGACGAGTGCTTCAGAGGTTGTTAGAGAATGGGCTTTTTGTCAAGGCGGAGAAATGCGATTTTCATGCACAGTCTGTTTCCTTCCTAGGGTACATCGTCTCTTCTGAGGGAATGCGCATGGATCCTGACAAGGTTAAGGCAGTGATGGATTGGCCAAGTCCAGATTCCCGTAAGGCCCTACAGCGGTTTCTGGGGTTCGCCAATTTCTATCGACGATTCATTCGTAATTACAGCCAACTAGCCGCGCCTCTGACTGCTTTGACCTCTCCCAGAACTGCGTTCAGGTGGTCCGATACTGCTGAGGCGGTATTCGCCAACCTCAAGAGTCGTTTTATTTCGGCTCCAATTCTTGTCACCCCTGATCCTACACGTCAGTTCGTGGTAGAGGTCGACGCGTCAGAGATGGGGGTAGGTGCAGTTCTTTCCCAGCGCACTTCCTCAGACGACAAGATGCACCCATGCGCGTTTTTTTCCCATCGTTTATCACCTGCCGAACGTAACTATGACATTGGTAACAGAGAATTGTTGACAGTTAAATTGGCGTTGGAGGAGTGGCGACATTGGTTAGAGGGTTCAGGGGTTCCCTTTATCGTTTGGACCGATCATAAGAACCTTGAATAAATTAGATCTGCCAAAAGACTTAACTCCAGGCAGGCTCGGTGGGCACTTTTTTTCGGACGTTTTGATTTTGTTCTCTCGTACCGCCCGGGTTCTAAGAACATCAAACCCGATGCCTTATCTCGTATTTTTAATCCATCCGAACGCCCGGTGACTCCCGAGTGTATTTTACCGGAGAAGGTAGTTATCTCCGCACTCACATGGGAGGTCGAGTCGAAGGTCAAGACGGCCTTAGAAGGGGTAACGCCTCCGCCCGGTTGCCCACCGAGTCGTTTATTTGTTCCGGAGGGGTTACGGTCCGACGTTATTCGATGGGGTCACTGCTCTAACGTGGCTTGTCATCCAGGAGTAAATCGTACTAACGGCTTGGTAAAGCAACGATTCTGGTGGCCATTAATGGCTCGTGATGTTCACGATTTTGTTTTGGCTTGCTCAGTTTGTGCCACTAACAAGACGTCTAACCGACCTCCTGATGGGTTACTTCGACCGCTGTCTGTCCCTTCGAGACCCTGGTCCCACATCGCGCTAGATTTTGTCACCGCCCTCCCGCCCTCTAATGGCATGACGGTTGTTTTAACCGTGGTGGACCGGTTCTCCAAGGCAGCACATTTCATTCCCTTGCCCAAATTACCCTCAGCCAAGGAGACAGCAGTCACGGTCGTTAATCACGTCTTTCGGTTACATGGCCTCCCGAAGGACGTGGTTTCTGACAGGGGTAGGGATGGCTCGATACCACAATTTTGGCTTCGGTACGATACCAGAATTTAATACCTTGGTATCGATACTAAATCGATACCACAGGTTAAAAAAAAAAAGTCTCAATTTAAGTGATACTTAAAAAAAAAACACTGCTTGAAACTCTCCACTACCAAATGTGCAAAGAAAAGGTATCAAAATGTACATTTAAAAAAAAAATCAGTCAGGGAACATACAGGTTAAATTTTGATTTAGAAAAAAAAAAATACCCCAGAAATTATACAATTAAAATAGGTTAATATCTATAATAATAGATTCACATATGGGCTAATAATAATAATAGAATAATGAAATGACATGTAAACCATAGCTGTCATACATCAACAGAGAATTATCAACATTTATTGCATTTATTCATCTTGGTTTGGTTACTGTTTGGGTTAATATTAGTTTAATGCATTGCATAAAGTAATGTTAACATGCTAAACATGTATTAGTATATTTAATTTTTTAGGTCGTTTAATTACTGATTGATATAGATGAATAAATGCTATAATACTGTTAGGTCAGGTTACCTAATGAATGTTGACAAATGTAGCTTAATTGTAACATTAGTAATATTCATATTATCTCTCTCTCTCTCTCTCTCTCTCTGCTTTGGTCGCCACAGCGGCACTAATATGCCATTCATTTTACTATCACTAATACTAAAATTAATATTATTCAAATTTTTATTCTTTATTCATTCAAATTCAATTAATTTTGTTTGAAAGTATAACAATGATGAGACCTAAACTGAATTGGTTCTAGCGTATCATGCAAGGAGATTTTAGCTTTTGTGTTTACCGTATCATATAATTGATAAGCTCTTACGTATGTGCGCTGTTCAGTGTTCAATAAAAGTCTAAATTAAATCAGTTGAATGATGGACTAACCTGTCGATCTCTGAACTCTTTGAACAAGTCAAGATGAGCAACTGACGAGTCAAGTGAGGCAGAATTGATGTGTTGCCTCCGCATTTGCAGAGTGGTGCATTGAGATTTGTTTCTTTACTTTTCTCATGAATTTTGAGGGCAAAGTAATGCCTTATTTCACTCATACTGCTCTCTCTCTATTTATTAATTTCGGGCGTGAAGAAATTCGAATGAGCTTCGTTTGATCCGGTTTGATCCATCGTGTTCCTTTGTTGTCACCGTTTGCCGGTTTCGCATGACCCGCGTCAGTTTAGATAGCGCACTGCCGCCTAGCGGTGAACTTCGAAACAGCAGCGCATCAAATACCGAATTGAACAAAATTATGATATTGTACCGTTTGACATATAATATATACCGGTATTTTTGCAGTACCGGTATACCGCACATCCCTAGACAGGGGTTCCCAATTCGTGTCCAAATTTTGGCGAGAGTTTTGTAGGTTATTGGGGGCTACGGTCAGTCTGTCTTCGGGTTATCATCCCCAGAGTAATGGTCAGTCTGAGCGAGCCAACCAAGATTTGGAAAGAACGTTACGATGTTTGGTAGCTAAGAATCCTTCGTCCTGGAGCCAACAACTCTCTATGGTTGAGTACGCTCATAGCTCGTTACCAGTGTCATCTACGGGCCTCTCTCCGTTTGAGTGTAGTGTAGGTTACCAGCCACCAATTTTTCCCAGTCTGGAATCCGAGGTCGCGGTTCCCTCCGCCCACGCATTCGTCCAGAGGTGTCACCGCACTTGGACCAGAGCCCGGGAGACTCTGCTCCAAGCGGGGAGGCGCATGAAGGCCAAGGCCGATCGGTCAAAGCCTCCCGTATACGTCGTGGGTCAAAAGGTGTGGCTTTCTACTAAGAACATTCCGCTCTGCTCCGTTTCCAATAAGTTAGCTCCCAAATTCATTGGCCCGTTCCCTGTCACCAAAATTATTAGTCCGGTGACAGTCCGACTCAAACTTCCTCTGGCGTACAGGAGAATTTGTCCCGCCTTTCATGTATCTAAAATCAAGCCCGTATTTTATTCTCCTATTAATCCGCCAGTTCCGGTTCCCCCCCCCCCCCCCCCGCCGCGACTCGTAGATGGGGAACCTACATATTCGGTACATCGTATTCTGGACTCGAGACGGAGGGGACGCGGATTTCAGTACTTGGTGGACTGGGAGGGTTACGGTCCGGAGGAGAGAAGTTGGGTTCCTGCTAGAGACATTCTGGATCACTCCCTTATCGATGATTACAATCGACAGGTAAGTTTGGCTGGGAACGCCAGGAGGCGTTCCTAGGGGAGGGGGTACTGTCACGGTTCATCAATCCACTGTCTCATTCTGGTGTTTTGTGTGTGTGTATGCTGTATGTGTGGGCGTGGTTACTAATTCCGTTGATTGTCAGCACCAGCTGCGGGTCATCACCGCTTCCTATATATTGTCAGTAATTTCATTCTCATGTTGTCAGATCGTTGTGGCTTCCCCGGTGTCGTGTCCTGTTCCTGTGTGGCTTCAGTCTTCTCCTCGTGTGGCATTCCAGTCTTCGTGTTCTCTGTCGTCTTCGCTGTTCACAGTTGGATTGTTTGTTCCTGGTTCCTGTCACTGAGCACGCCGATCATCACCACGTCTCTCCGGGTTGCCCATCAACGTCCCTGTGTCCCATCTCCATCTGAGTGTTTGTTCACCGACCTGTGTTATTTATGTCATCCTGACCAGCATAAATAAACAGCTTTTACTTGCTATTGTTTCCGAACTGTTTCATCACATTATCTGCGAAGTCTTGTTTAGTGTTACACTGCAATTCCGAGCATTCTCCCTGGTTTCATGTCTCTTGGTTTTTGGATTTCTTGCCTGTTCTGTGGATTACTCTTTTGCCCGTGTTCCCTGTTTTGTTGTGTTTGTTATTGTTTGGACCAGAGTTTCCGCTAAAAAAAAAATGGTGCCGGTCAAAGTGACCGGCAGAGGTTTCGTTTTGCGGACATTTTGATGATATGCCGGTCAAATATCGCCTCTTAATTAGTCAAGTTGAGGAAAACTGGAGGCAGGCTATGTAACTTAAAAAATTACATAATCAGGTCGTATAGAATGCAACATGTTTGCAGTGGCGGCTGTTGATAATTATTTTTGGGGGAGCGGGGCGAAAATAAATTTCAGATAGCTGTTTGAGGTCTCTTACCCCCGTTATTGTCCACAAAATTTCAGTGCCGACACGTTTCTTATGACAAGCACGGGTGAAGCTCGTCCTCTGTCACTGGCTGCTGCCGGATTTGTAAATCGGGTTGGTCCGTTCCGAGATTCTTTATCCTTTTTTTTTTTTCTTCCAGCTAACGCCTTGTGAAAGGGTTTTTTTGTAAATCAATGACGGGTTAAATTTGGTTTAACTGCTGCCATTATCTCTACGAAAGTGATCAGCCTAGCAAGGTTTTGTCGAAGTCGCCTGCGGCAGTAGTGGTCCAAGCCATAAAATAACATGTATCAAATTCTGATTCGCCAGGGACACAGCGACCAGGGACGGCGGCGCCCCAGCGCCCTCTATTGACGAGCTGCCACTAGCCTGACTTTCAAATAGACGGAAAAAAACATGAACGTCCGGTGGTGGTGGAGCTGTCTGGCTCTGGACATCCGAGGCTTCTGGCGTTCCTGATTCACCATCGTCCGTCGCGTCTGGCCTCTGAAAAAAGCTTTTAAGGCTAGTCTGCCTGCCTGGGCCTAGCCATATTTGAAACGTCTCACTCAGTCGTTAGTTGTTTAGGTCTATATTACAGCGGTTTTAGACGTGCGCTTTATTTGAAATGCAGCATGCGATGTTGTTTAATAACTTTCAAATGGTAGAGCCTGTTCCTTTATAACATAGCAAAAGGTCGTTGTATTTTTGCTTTATACATTTTAGGCTTATTCTCAAATTCAGATTGTGTTAGGGGGCGGGATTATTAGGCAATTTTAATCGGACAATTTGACCGGAGAGATTTAATTTAGTCGGACATTTCATTTTTTCCCCAGCCAATGTCCGGTAGCCTAATTACCGGACAACGGAAACCCTGGTTTGGACTGATTACCCGGTGTTTATGACCTTTGCCTGTTTTCGACTACGATTGTGGATTAGGCCTACCCTTTCAAATAAACCGCATTTGTATCCTCAACCTTTGTGTCTCAGAGCAGTTCGTAACAGACGCAGATTTGTGGTAACATTAATCTACTTGAGTAAATAATTTCAGAGTAAGTCAGAATAAATTCAAATGTAATAATATAGTCAGGTAAATGTATCATACCAATTACATAATCAATTCAAAGATAATCACATAACATCAAATGCTCTGGAATAAAGAGTAAAAGTTCACTCTGTGGGGTGGAGACAAATGTGTTTTTATTGTCAATATCTAAGGAGATCAAAGTATCTGAGGTTCTGTTTGTCTTACTCTAGTGATTTTTTTCAAGATGTCCTCGCTGCAGCCTGTAGCCCGAGACATTCACACAGGGCATCAGATATTGTCTCAGTTATCTGTCATGCTTGCAGGTGCAGAGTAGGCCTACTTGGGAAAACTGTGAATTTGATGTTCTGTGGCAAATGTCACCAACCATACGAAGATCGATTTGTCATGTCTGCCCGCTCTTCAACTTTAAACCAATTAGCGACAAGCCAAGCGACGGAGGAAGACGCACCTCCGATTTTTTTTTTTTTAAATACGGACAATGTCCGTGAGGTTGCAGACGAACGTTGATTGGCATTTGTGAAATGCCCTCTATTACTATGAAAAAAATCTTTGGGATAATCCTGCTTTGGAAATACATGATTCGTAAAAATAGGAATCATTTGTAAATTCAGCATATTATTATGAAAAACTGCTTTTTGAAAAAGCAGATTTTATTATGAATAAAATAGATATTTAAACAGTAATAGTGGGTGAAAGAGGATTTTTAGTTGCAAACGGTGTCGTATAAAGTAACCAGCCCCTTACTTACTTAGCCTACTTAAGCCTTAAAGGCCATGTTGCAGGTTTAATTTTTCAACGAATTTGTGCAATTTGCTTGTTGGTAATAAACATTTAAACTGTTATCCATTGTATTTTATGTTGTTGGGTATCACAAAACGAAAAAAGTAGGTACTATCTTACCGCGGTTTGCAACGATTCTCCTTTCCCCCACAATGCATTGCATTACGTCACCTTGGGGAGAAAATTTACCAAAGCCCGCTGCCCGCCTTGTTGAGAGCGACGAGTAGTAGACGAGAGTATTCAGATAGCGCAGATTTTAGATAAATACATAGATATAGAGAGATAGATATAGACGAGATATATATATAGACTAGATATATAGACAGACTAGATATAGATAGTCAAGTATAGAGAGAGATAGGCAGACAGCATAACGTTAGCAGATATAGCTAACATTAGCAGCTAGATAGAAATATATACAGTTGTAGGTTACAGTTTGACAAGAGTTTTGAGTGTGACAGAAGCACAATGTGTTTTATTGCGAGTGTACACAAATATAAGTAAACACTTTGCAGTTTGAACGATATCCTGTATGAACAAAATGACGATGTTTTTATGTTTCCACCGTTCGATCGAGCCTCTCTCTCTCACACTCACACACACAATACGAATACATGTATAATTCCACCCCTAATAGCTAGCATGATGCTTTCTATTTCTAGATGACAAAGACAAACATTACAAGTACTACGACACTATGACAAAGGTTACCGGTACTTATCTGAACTAACGTCATGATCATATACTGCCACTAGATATAAAGAAAACGTTGATTTTTCACTCGGTGCTATTCAATGACCGTAAAAAAAATATATGTGTCGTTATTGTGCACTGCTGCTCGTAAGTTAAAACGGCTTGCCATAGCTTGTAGACTAGCTCCAGTGTTCATTTCTGCGTTGCTAAATGATAGCAACTCACCGGGACACTTCACCAACTCTCCACTCATTCTCCTCGGACCATGCATTCAATTGGCTTTGACGGCCATCAGTTCTTGGCAATTCTTCATTTGCCCTCTCACGTCTAGCAGGTTCAAAATTATACGGCTGCGGGCCATAATACATGTTAGTTCTTCTTGCCAACTCTTCCTCATCCCAGTCACTCGCCATAGTTCTAATACTAGGCTGAGGCACCCTTTCCTCCGCTTCTCCCCAACGTGACGTCATCACAGAGTTGCGTAAAAAAACATGGCCTTTAAGGCCCCCTTTTCATTCTAAAATTTATTTTAGAAAACTATCTTTTAAGTCATCTTACTAATTCCAAACATTATAAACAAAAGTCTTCAAAGTGTACACACACACACACACACACACACACACACACGCACACACACACGCACACACACACACACACACATACACACACACACACACACACACACACACACACACAATCAACATTCCTCTCTTCAGGTCTTAGGTTTTTACTTAACTTTCCTTAGACTCTTCCGTTTCTTTCACTTCAATGTCACCATTTTGGGAGAAAAGGCACCTTGCTTAAAACTTCAAGGCTAATAATATTACGTAATCATAATCAAATTTTATGTATTCAAAGTATACTCTGGATGTACACAAAGATGACATTTTTGTAATACCAAATGATACAGCAAATGGCAAGCTAATACGCCAGATGGTATTAATAACTACAAACTAAAATACCTGTTGCACTTTAATTTACAGCACATGCACTTATACCTAAGAAAATAGGGTTGTGCTTAGGGGTATAAGTTCAGGGTTAGCACCAAGTTATTACCCAGTTATTGCAATTATTATAATAAGTACAAAGTATTTGCATGGGGAACAGGACTATAAAATAAAGTGCCTCCAAAATACCTAATCACAATACTTAATCCAGTGTCAAATTTTGAATTGTACAAATTTCAACTGTAAATGTATTTAGCATGATGTTTTTGCTCTGTCTAGGTGGAGGGATATATACTGGGCAGAAGTACACTGTCAAACGGGGTGGCTAATTTTACTCTAGCTTATCTCACTGTATTCCATCATAAAATAATCATGTTACTAATACACAGTTTGCACACAATGTGCAACATTTGCATGTTTGTTTAGTCTCATATACTGTATATATATATGTATATGTAGATCATATGTAGGTGTAGATCATCACATTAACTATGGATACAAATGTTTGAAACATGCAAATGAGTAATGATTGGACCAAAAACCTCTGCACGTACTAACCTAGAATACTGTCTTAACAATTGATGGCTGCTCTCTCAAGTCTCCGTCGTCGGTTAGGAACCTGGGTGTGCTCTTCGAGACCAATCTTTCATTTGAAAACCACGTTTCTAGCATCTGTAAAACTGCATTCTTCCGTCTTAAAAATGTATCTTAATTACAGCATGTGCTTTCAATGAAAAATGCGGAACAGTTAGTTCATATGTTCATGACTTTGATTACTTACAAAGCACTAAATGGTTTAGCTCCCAGTACTTGAGCAAACTCTTAACATATTATAGTCCTTCACGTCTATTGCGATCTCAAAATTCTGGCCAGTTGATAATACCTAGAATATCAAAATCGACTGCTGGCGGTAGATCCTTTTCCTATTTAGCACCAAAACACTGGAACAATCTTCCAAACATTGTCCGGGAAGCAGACACACTCTGTCAGTTTAAATCTAGACTAAAAACACATCTCTTTAACCTGGCATACACATAGAAAATTGTACATTCCTATTATTCAAATTAATTAATTCGTTACATTTATATAGCGCTTTTTCTGGGACCTCAAAGCGCTTTACATAGAAGGGGGAATCTCCTCAACCACCACCAACGTGCAGCATCCACCTGGATGATGCGACGGCAGCCATATTGCGCCAGAACGCCCACCACACACCAGCTTACTGGTGGAGAAGAGACAGTGATGAAGCCAATTAGTATATGGGGATGATTAGGAGGCCATGATGGACAGAGGCCAATGGGCAAATTTGGCCAGGATGCCGGGGTTACACCCCTACTCTTTATCGAAGGACATCCTGGGATTTTTATGACCACAGAGAGTCAGGACCTCGGTTTAACGTCTCATCCGAAGGACGGTGCTTTTTGACAGTATAGTGTCCCCATCACTATACTGGGGCGTTAGGACCCACACAGAGCACAGGGTGAGCACCCCCTGCTGGCCTCACTAACACCTCTTCCAGCAGGAACCTGGTTTTCTCAGGAGGTCTCCCATCCAGGTACTGACCAGGCTCAGCCCTGCTTAGCTTCAGTGGGCAACCAGTCTTGGGCTACATGGGTGATATGGCTGCTGGCAATCAAATTAGTTAAATGATTATTAGGCTGCATAATTAGGTCAGCAGGAACCAGGAACACTTCCTATAACACTTGATGTACTCGTTACATCATAAGAAGAATGGCATCTACGCTAATGTTAGTCATTCTGCTTATTCCGAGGTTTACTGTAATCAGCCGGATCCGGGCCGTATCCAGACCAGATGGAGGACCTGCACCTAGACACGACCACGACGCATCCCTGAAGTATCAGCAGATCGAAGGCCTCATCAACACGACAGCCATCAGCACTAATCCTCAACCAACCATACCATCTCCATACCGGCGTGACTCCGATCTTCAACCAGGTGGAACTGGATAATGTTCTGATTGTTCCAATTCAATCTGACTTCTGACCTATAATGCTGCCTGAATCATAATCATACACTGTTTGTTCGTTGGCCAGAGGAGAACTTCCCCCCCGACTGAGCCTGGGTTCTCCCAAGGTTTTTTTCTCCATTCTGTCACCTGATGGAGTTTTGGTTCCTTGCCACTGTTGCCTTTTTCCACCTTTGTTGCCATTGGCTTTTGGCTTGCTTAGCTAGGGACATTACATTTAACATTTAATTTAAAATTCAACAATAATATTGATCTGCCTGCATTGACACCATTATATGAGAACTGAACTGAGCTAGACGATGACATCACGGTTTTCTCCAGAGCGGCTATATATATAAAAATGAACTAAATTAATCACTTTTTTACAACAAAAATGAAACATCACTGAACTTACTTAAGCTGGACTGTGATGCTATTTTCTTCTGGAAACAAAGTTTGTTGCATTATTTTCCAGTTATCTCTGTAAAGCTGCTTTGAAACAATCTGTATTGTAAAAAGTGCTATATAAATAAATGTGACTTGACTTGACATCTACAAAGTGTCACAACACTCTTTTTGAACAATATACCAATAATTTTACCATTTAGAATCTAACAGATCTATTTTTATGAAACTTTTCTCTTGAAGTTTGTTTCTATATTTGTGTCATATTTCCAAAACCCCTTTGTTTTTAGTGGAACTAGACGATCTATTGCTTTATGATTTAATACAATCATTTTTACTTTGTCTCTATATTTGCGGAGTTGTCTTTTTTATGACATGGCCATGTGCAGCACTTGTACATTTATGATATGTCTATATTTCCTTTGTGTAAACAGAAGCAATTCTGAGTTTGCTTCCTGGGAAAACACAAAGCATTTTAAGGCTGGGTGTGTGTGTAACCATAGTGTTTGTGTGTTATGTTAGAATGAACTGATAAACAGCAGGCGGAAATATACATCAGAGTTTTCAGTCACACAGCAGGTAAAAGAGCTCTCTATCTCTCTCGCCATCCAAACAGGACAGCACATCAAATATTTATCCTTCCCTCCAGCAACTGCTTTATAAACACTATCCAGTTTAATCCCACATGTTGTGAATTTCTGAATGCAGAGGAGGAAGATAGAGATAGAGACAGTCCTGAATTGGCCCTGAACCACAATGTCAAATTTGTAAAGCTGATATTGATGTGTGTGTGAATATATATATATATATATATATATATATATATATATATATACTCCGACTGCTTTTAACCAAGGATCTCCTCCAGAAAGTGTCAAAATGCTTAAGTATATAACAGTATAAACCCTAATACACTTTTTGTGTGAAATGTTTCACTTGTGATCCTTAATGTGCTTGTGCTTCTATGCATTAAAAAATGCTTAAAGTCTTGGTTTGAAATGTTATAATGCAATAACCTTCATAGATATTTAAGTGTGACCACTATGACACCATTATGGGGATAATTAATCATGATCTATGATGTTTACTCTGGAAGATGTTACATCTGATTGATATATAAGCTTTAGTCTGGACTGTATATTTAATAATAGCCTGTGTATATTTTAAGTGTATGGGTCGAGAAAAGGGCAGTTGGGTAAGAGCAGTTTGTCACCACTGAGAGTAGGGTTGAGTTACTAGTGGCACAGTCAGCTAGTGGAAGTGAGATAATTCTCTCCTTCTCACAAATTGAGTTTTTCTCCAAAAGATCATCTGCGTTAGCCTGGAAACCTAACCTGCAAAGGCACTGAGAGCACAAGCACGCAAATAAAATTTGATTAAATTTAAAGTTATATATATATTAAATATTTTACACTGCTGTTCAGTGGCGTGCACAGACCTCCTCAGGGGCAGGGGCGGAGGGACCAAAAAGGGCACTAAATAAAAAAAATTATTACTTCTTGTTTTTTTTGTTTTTTACATCTAAATATGTTGATACAATTATTAGAATGCATAACACATCAAATAAAAATAGGGAAATTATGATAATATTACTAAATATTATTTACTTTACCAAACAAAACAGTGAAGGTAATTATCAAGAAGGTAATTATGGAAAATTAATTTTTAGTTTTGTTGATGTTGTAAATTTAATGTAGGCTATGTATTATATGTATGAAAGACAGTGTTAGCTATCATGAATCAGTAACACTTTACAATAAGGTTTCATTAGTTAACATTAGCTAATAATGAACTGCACTTCTATAGCATTTATTAATCTTAGTTAATATTAATTTCAGCATTTACTAAAACATTAAAATCAAAAGTTGTATTTGTTATCATGAGTTAATGCACTGACTGTGACATAACATGAATAAACAATTAACAGTTGTAGTATTAACTAAGAATATAGCCTACAGTAACAAATGTGTTGCTCATGGTTAGTTCATACATGAGTAATGAACAAATGAAGCTTATTGTAAAGCGTTACTATGAAATCAAATATATAAGTTCCTTACAATTTAGAGTTGGACATGGACTTAAGATTTAATTTAACTAACTGTTAGATGTATTTCCCCTTGCACTTTTATTCCTTGGATAATAACCCAGCTGGCATTCGACTGACATTAAACGTTTAAATGTGGTTGAAATAATGTCAGTTTATGAAAAAACATTACTTCAACGTTAAAACAACGTTGAACACCAAATAGTTGAAGTTGTGTTGTTGACTCACTACGGATTCAATATAGAAATATATAAAAAAAATGTTTATTTGTAGGCCTACGTCAAATCAACATTATTTTTACAACCATGACTTTTATGAAAACCATGAAATATATCAGTAGAAAAATAACGTTGTTCCAAAATCCAATTTGCAATCTGATTTGCAAAATCTAAACAAAATTCAACGGTTATCCAACACTGGCACCTGACGTTGATTCAACAGTGACTCGACGTTAAAATGCCAGCTGGGAACGAATGACATTGTCACTCAGAATGCGTCTGAAATCGAGTTATACTTTTATTGTAGTTAAGAATAACTTGCATGCTGCAGCAACTTTTAGAGTAGCATGGTGATGGTACGATAAATGTAATTTTCCATATTAGCTTAAACGTTACCTGCTGCTTGTTTGAAGAGACTCGCGCGAACTGCTGCGTAGAGCGTACCAGAACCGTTAAATGCATGGAGGCACTGCAAAGGAAACGTACTCGGTTACTAACGTAACCTCGGTTCTCTCTAGAGAGGGAACGAGTACTGCGTAATATCTTACGCTATGGGGAAAACCTCTTTTCCACGAGATATTGAAGCAAAAAATTATCCTTAATTTTGAATTAATGTAAAACGCTGTGCAGCAGCATGCAGATATAGGCAGGACGGCACGCGCGCCTATTGGCTGCCCTGCGGCAAACAGCAGCAGCCTATCGAGAGAGGTGCTGCGTGACATAATCCTATGGGGGCATTTCGCGCCCATTTCGTCACGTCCCGCCAGAAAAGGGCGCAATTTCGCCCTATAAATATAGCTCGATAAGGCTGGTACACTGGTTTTCATCTGGGCCGGCACAGCGGGGTAGATAACACTGAATTCTATACCGACAGAAGCTTGGCTTGTAGTCAAGTCATCCTCATTTATATAGCGCCTTTAACAACGCAGATTGTTTCAAAGCAGCTGTATAGAGATAAACATATAATTTAAGGTAACAGAGATTGGTTTAGTTTAATAGTGGTTCTTGAATAATGTTTTTTCCAGCTAAAGTAAGGCGGGAACCTCTAGGAGTAGTATTAACATACGTTGTGTCAAAATGTCAATCAAACTATGATTATGACATGATTTATGGCCCTATGTCGTTACCTGTCTGTCAGTCACAACTGTCGTAGCGTTCTTGTATCAAGTAAAAAAGTGTTTCTGATTTACGACGCGTGTTCTGGCGGCAGCGTGTCTAGTCAGCTTGGCATCCGGGAGGGGATATTTAAGGTGTTTGGCCATATGTTTCCGTGTTCTATTGTATCTTTAGGTATTGGCTATAGGTGTTATAAATGGGTGTTAATTATGTCGGCGGCTGTGGGTCTCGCCGGAGTTCACACTTATGCCACTTTTCAAAATAGTCAATAGTATAAATCCATGTAGAACGCAACAACACTTAAACTGATATGACCAGCGCTGTATCTCGCGTCTCTTGTTTTTGTTTTCTCCTCGTTCTCAAACGTGTCCCAGCTGGCATTCGACTGACATTAAACGTTTAAATGTGGTTGAAATAATGTCAGTTTATGAAAAAACATTACTTCAACGTTAAAACAACGTTGAACACCAAATAGTTGAAGTTGTGTTGTTGACTCACTACGGATTCAACATAGAAATATAAAAAAAAAATGTTTATTTGTAGGCCTACGTCAAATCAACATTATTTTTACAACCATGACTTTTATGAAAACCATGAAATATATCAGTAGAAAAATAACGTTGTTCCAAAATCCAATTTGCAATCTGATTTGCAAAATCTAAACAAAATTCAACGGTTATCCAACACTGGCACCTGACGTTGATTCAACAGTGACTCGACGTTAAAATGCCAGCTGGGGTGTGCAAGAAGATGGATGCCTGTCTTAACAGTAAGTTTTGTTTAATTTATTAAGTAATATTATTACGAAGCTTTATCTGTTTATATGAGTCGTTGTTCTATTGCGTTACTTAAGGTTTCTCTGCGCTGCAGGTGACGTCAGTCTCACAGGGCTTATTGATGAAATTAATTTCCTGAATCAAGCTAGTGGTATGTATAATTACGTTTTATGTTTAAATGTTACATAGTGTGTGTGTGTGTGTGTGTGTGTGTGTGTGTGTGTGTGTGTGTGTGTGTGTGTGTGTGTGTGTGTGTGTGTGTGTGTGAGCACCTCAGTTGGATCAGTAGTACCCGAACTATAGGTTTATGTTAATGCCTAAGTCTAATAATTTGACACGTTTCATCAAGCCAAAGAGTCCCAATTACCCACACACCCCGTACTATATTCTGCTCAACAAGAAAAGGTGTTTCTAGAACATCTGTATCTGTTTCCCGACGCCAATAGGATCAGTGTTAATAAGACAAAGAATCAAAACATTTTTTTCTAAAATCACAGTTAAGGTGTTTACAAGTGGAACTGGCGGGGGGAAGAGTGCATCAAATGGGTTTGTTAATGGTTTTACAACAGTTGCTCAGGCTGGATTTTTTAAAGAATGACACTTCATCAAAGCTTTCTGGTGATTCTCTGGGCTCGCACACAAAAACATCTTTTTAGTGTCTCTAAATTTGGTTGTTACATTTTGTTATTTTAGTATTTTTAAAGAAATGTTTTAGTTTTTAACCCAACCCGTAGTGTGTGTGTGTGTGTGTGTGTGTGTGTGTGTGTGTGTGTGTGTGTGTGTGTGTGTGTGTGGTGTTGCAAAACAACAAATGTACATATTTTACTTCAAACAAAGGGATTTACATTTTCAAACATTTATACATTTGTTTGCCACAAAAAGCAAGGAAAGTTGTCTATTTTCTTTAAATAAAACTTTTACTTTATTGTATTCTTTAAAACAAACTGATGACCAGCAGCATGTATTAGAACTGTAGCCGAGTAGTTTCCTCACACGAGTAAAACACAATTTTCACTACAAAATGTATGACTGAACCTTTTTTCTTTTGACAAACCTACATTTCAAATTATACCTGAGGTGTGTAACAACCATACATTGATTCCTAAGATCCGGGGCACAGTGCAAACAAGCAAAAGTCAAGAAATCAAATCTCAGTGTAATCTCTGTGAGGTCAGAAAACAAAACTTTATGTTGAGTGATCCAGATAAATCTTTATGCTACAAAACATCATGGAAGTCACTGGCACTTTAAACATCCAGCACAAAATTAAAAGAGATGAGCTAAGGATGTTTCGACTATTACACATCCTCCAAAAATGTGTGTGTGTGTAAATAGTACTGCTAAACTCTTTGTGCGTATTTTTTACACGCTAACATATTTTGACACCGCAGTGATACAAAGTTTTCACACTCTTGAATAACTTTCAAACATAATCTTTATATAGTTACTGTATGTTTGTCCAAAACATCTGTAAGATTCAAAAGACCAAATCAGTAAGAAAAGATCGAGGGCACAGCATACTTTGAAAAGTAAGATTTATAATAAATACACAAAATCCATTTGTGAACAATTGTGAAAATTTGTACATTTTGTTTTGTAAGTGGTGTTTTTATCACTCCACTAGTGTTATTCATCCTATTCAGATAGCAATATTTTGTTTGTTGGACTCTTCTTTGAGAACTGTCAACATTCAGTGTTTATAGGAATAAATGCAAATTAAGAATTTAAGTGATAGTATTTCTGCTTGAGAGTGTTTGACTAAATTGATATTTCTTTTAATGTAACTTTACAGCTATCTATGATTTCAGTTTACACAAAGCATCAACACGAAAAAATAAGTTATGCTTTTAGTTTAAGTTTTACACTTAATCTGTTACAACTGAATCACATCTGACTATTGCACTGAGAGCTATACATTGATTCATTTCATCAACTTTAACGATGGTAAATAAAGTTCCACACTCTGGCAAAATGAAAAGAAATAATGAAGTGTGCATAAATCACCATGTAAATTCAAGACCCCAAATCACTAAGACAATAAATTACGCCATACAGACATTGTTTATGATGCATACATAGAAAACGACTCGGTTACTAACGTAACCTCGGTTCCCTGAGAGGAGGGAACGAGTATTGCGTAAGTAGCTTAAGCTATGGGAAAACTCCTTTTCTCGAGAATATTGAAGTCTTTATGTAAAACGCATTGCAGCTGCACAGCTGACAGCAATGAACGAAGGAGCTCGGTCATTGGCTGTGCTGCGGCAACTTGCTCGAACCAATGACGGGGCGACTCTGAATGCGCGACCAATGAGCGCGCTTCGCGCCCGGGCGCGTCAGAGCCCGCCAAGATGGGCGTGGCCAAGCTATATATTGGGCGTCCCGTCATCAGAGTTCTTTAGGTTAAAACGACTGAAGCGAACTAACCAAGCAGAAGCACGGCAGCTTACGCAATACTCGTTCCCTCCTCTCAGGAGAGGTCGTTCCCTCCTCTTCCCTTTCGAGAGGTCTCTCCTATTGCGTAAGTAGCTTACGCTATGGGAACACCATGCAAAACGCCGTGCGTGCTGAACTTCGCCTTATGATAGCTAGAGGCAGGTGCCTGAGCTAAAAAGCAAAGTTATCATCCAACTAGCCGGCAGAGGCGAGCTTTATATGTGGGAAAAAATACAGAGCGGCTAGAAGGCGCTCAGTGTGACACAAGCACATACATAATCTAGATACGAACTCGCAGTTCAACTAGCATTATGCTGATAGCACATTGGAATGCAATGTCGGGACCTGTAGGTTGTAGAATCTGATAAATGTGGACGGTGAAGCCCAGCCTGCCGCCGCACAAATATCCTCGATCGGTATCCCGCTCGACCATGCCCAGGAAGAAGCCACACTCCTGGTGGAGTGTGCTTTGACTCCCCAGGGGCATTGAAGTCCCTTAGCTTCATAAGCCAGCGCTATAGCTTCGACTATCCAGTGAGAGATTCTCTGCTTTGAAACGGCGGAACCTTTCTTACGGCCGCCAAAGCATACAAACAGTTGTTCTGTCTGTCTGAATAGGGCAGAACGCTCCAAATACACTCTGAGAGCCCTAACGGGGCAGAGTAGATTAGCGTCGTGTTCGTCTGCTGGAGACGAAAGCGCAGTTAGGGAGATAACCTGTGCTCTGAAGGGAGTGGTGAGCACTTTAGGAATATACCCATGTTTCGGTCTAAGGACGACCCTGCAGTCGTTAGGTCCGAATTCTAGGCAGGCAGCGCTTGTTGAAAGCGCGTGCAGGTCGCCCACTCTCTTGACCGAGGCGAGTGCCAGCAAGAGCGCCGTCTTGAGCGAGAGCTGTTTAAGGTGCACAGTTCGGAGTGGTTCGAACGGGGGCCCTTTAAGAGCGTCTAGGACCGTAGCTAGGTCCAAGATCGGCACTGAGGGGGGGGCGTGAAGGGTTCATCCTCCTGGCGCCCCTTAGGAAACAAATAATTAGGTCGTTTCTTCCCAATGGACGTTCCATTACAAGGTCGTGTGACGCTGTGATGGCAGCCACATATACTTTGAGCGTGGAGGGGGTGCGGCCCGCCTCCAGAAGCCCTTGTAGGAAAACGAGTACACTCGTAATCTCGCATGTTACAGGGTTCAGGCCCTTGGTATTACACCAGTCACTGAACACTTTCCATTTCTTGGCATATAAGCGTCTCGTGGAGGGCGCCCGCGCCTCAGCGATGGTTTTTAGTGCTCCGCTCGCTAGGTTCCTGGGAACCCGTTGAGGGGCCATGCATGAAGGGCCCACAGATCGGGGCGGGGATGAAATATCATCCCGCTGGCCTGACTGAGGAGGTCTGGCCTCAGTGGAATCGGCCGTGGTGCAGATTTCATTTGCATCAGATCTGGAAACCATGTTTGGTCCTTCCAGAGTGGGGCTATCAGCAGCACTGCGTTTTCCTCCTCTCTGACCCGACTGATGACCTGTGGCAGCATCGCGATCGGGGGAAAGGCATATAAGGGGTGGCTCGGCCAGCTCTGGGCGAGCGCGTCCGTGCTTTTCGTGAAGAAAAGAGAGCAGTGCGCGTTCTCCTTGGAGGCGAAGAGGTCGATCTCCGCTTTGCCAAAGGTTTTACATAACCACTGAATCGTCAGAGGGTTGAGAGCCCATTCTCCTGGGAGAATCTTGTCTCTGGATAGCATGTCTGCCCCCTGGTTCAGGGCGCCTGGCACATGCGCTGCTCTCAGCGAGCGCAAGTTGTGCTGGGACCATAAAATGAGTCTCCTGGCCATTGAATGCATGGAGCTCGACCTGAGTCCACCCTGGCGATTTATGTACGACACTACCGTCATGTTGTCCGTTCGGACCAGGACGTGTTCGTTTTTTAGATGTGGGAGCAGGGCTCTGAGAGCCAAAGCGACCGCTTTCATTTCCAGACAGTTTATGTGTAGGCGCTTCTCCGGGTTTGACCAAAAGCCGGAGACAGGCCTGCCCTCGTAAAGGGCCCCCCAACCTATTTTGGAGGCATCTGTCGTTATCATCTTTCTCCTTGTGTTCACACCCAGACTCACGCCTGACTGGTACCAGTCGGCGGCTTTCCAGTGCGTCAGGGCTTTTATACAGCCGTGGTTCGCTCTGATTAAAAAGTGGCCCGAACGCCACGCGTGAGTAGGGACGCGGCTCTTGAGCCAGCGTTGGAGAGGGCGCATATGCAACAATCCTAGCTGGAGTACGGCCGATGCTGAGGCCATGAGACCGAGCATCCTCTGAAACCGTTTGACGGGGGCGCGCGCGCCCGCTCTGAATGATGTTGCAAGGCGCCGGATGGTGAGCGCGCCTCCGATGAGAGACGCGCTGTCATTTGCATCGAGTCTAGAACTATTCCCAGCAAAGAAATCCTCTGGCTGGGAGATAGTATGCTTTTTGCAAAATTGATTCTTAGACCCAGGCATTCTAAATGGCTGATAATCCAAGATCTGTGTGTTATTAGCTGACTCTCTGATTGTGCTAGAACCAGCCAATCGTCGAGATAATTCAGTATTCGCACTCCCCTTCGTCTCAGGGGGGAAAGTGCTGCATCCATACATTTCGTGAATGTACGGGGAGCCAGGGACAGGCCGAACGGGAGTACTGTGTACTGGTATGACTGTCCCTCGAAAGCGAATCTCAGAAACGGCCTGTGATGAGGCACTATTGGAATGTGAAAGTAAGCATCTTTCAGATCCACTGAGAGAAACCAATCTCCTGGGCGCACTTGCGCGAGGATATGCTTGGTTGTTAACATTCTGAACGAGCGAATCATTAGTGCTTTGTTCAGGTGTCTGAGATCTAGGATGGGGCGGAGACCGCCATCCTTCTTCGGGACGAGAAAATAGCGGCTGTAAAAACCTGTCCCGCTCAGAGAGGGGGAAACAGTTTCCACAGCACCCTTTTCTATTAGTTTGCGCACCTCGGTGCGTAGAACATGTGAACACTCTTTTCTCACTTTCGTCTCGACCACAGTCGTAAAACGTGGTGGTCTGCGAGCGAACTGGAGCCAGTATCCGTGCTTTACTATATTCAATACCCATTTCGGCATATCTGGAATGTTTTCCCATGCCGCTGCGTGTACAGATATGGGCTGAATACAGGCTAGGGGCGGGCCGCTGTGACTTAGGGACCCGGCTAGCGAATCGCCTGAGCTCGTAGCTCTCAGAGGCAGCTGAGTGAATGGGCGCGTGTGTGATTACAACAGCGCGCGCTGTGTTTGTAAAACTCGCAGCCTGAGCTGAGGTTGTGTTTGACACTGTAAGGGCAGTGTTTATAAGTGGGGGTGCATAAACAGTGGTAGGCACACGCGTCACTTTTATAATCTTTCCCGCTTTTACTGGGGATGAATTTATAACTGTGTGAACAGTGCTTGTGTGTAGTGGTGCGTACATGACCGTAGGCACGTGATCTACATTCATGGGAAGCGCAGCCTGAGCTGGGAATGAATTTGGCACTGTTTTGACAGTATCTGGGAATGCACACTTTGTGGACATGTGAACCCTTAGTGATGCAGGCAGAAAAAGACTCTTTTTGTGTTTTCTGTGCGTCGCCGTAAAAACGGCGTTTGTTTGCAGGTGAGCGAGCTCTGTGACTGGCCCATTGACTGCTGTATGGACATATCCAGCCGCCTGTAAGGGGACTGGGTAATGTTTGAGCTTTTGCAGAGAGAGTGGTCCGGCTTTTGCGAGACACGCACTCTCTCTTCTCATTTCTGTGGCTAGGACGGCTTTCGAGGCTCAGGGTTCAGCACAATTTTGGGCCGAGGACCCCGTCGCTCAGGAGGCGGCTTGCGGTTGTGAGAGCGCGAGCGGCGTCGAGCGTCAGCCTGAGGCGCGGGCTGAGAGGTGGTGGGAGCTGTTTTAGCCCGCTGCGGCTGTGGCGGTCTCTGTCTGCTCTGCGATGAGCTGGAGCGCTTTGGCAGGAAATGACGCATAGCTTGTGAAGCGTTCTGGGCCTCAGTGAAGCGTTCGGCGAAACCTTTAACCGCCGGTCCAAACAGCCCGCTGGTGGAGATAGGCGCATCGAGAAATGGCGCCTTATCCGCGTCCTTCATTTCAGTCAGTGTCAGCCACAGATGGCGCTCGAGAACAGCCAAATTAGCCATAGCACGGCCGATGGACTGGGCGGTGGCCTTCGTGGCTCGCAGAGCTATATCAGTCGCGCTGCGTAAGTCCCTGAAGGCTTCGGGTTCGGGGCCAGACTCGTCCATAGAGCGGAGAAGCTTGGCTTGGAACACTTGAAGTACCGCCATTGAGTGAAGCGCTGATGCAGCTTGGAGAGTGGAGCCCGGCCAGTCGTCCGATGCAGCGTCGATGGACAAGCTTTCGTCCATTCCCCCGTCGTCCTCGGACGCGTCGAAAGTCACAAGGCCCACCGCTCTGCTAGAGGGGTGTGGGTCCGGCTGGGTGAACTGAACCGGCGGTGGGGAAGGCAAGAGCGGCGGTGAAGCACGCGGAGACTGGCTCGGCGTGACGTCACTGAGCTCAGGTTCAGGAAGCCTCTGTGAGCGGCGCTTTTTCTTAGTGCGCGGCTCAAACAGAGGGGTGGCGATGGGCTCGCTCACGGCGAAAGCGGCGAGGCGAGCCCGTAGTGCGGAGAGACCCAGGTCATCACATTCCGGGCATCCGCCCTTGGTCAATGCAGCTTCTGCGTGGTCACGGCCCAGGCAGCGAGCGCAGATGATGTGACGATCCCCGTCCGGGAGAAGGTCTCTGCACGACGCGCAGGAAGGCATTTGAAACAACGCCTTATTGGAAAATTGCTCTTTCACAAATGTCGCGGGGCGGACAGATGTAAAATACTTGCGTATATGGCGCGCCGGATGGCTCAGTAGGAGGTGCTTGAAGGCGGCTGAAGGTGCCGACGTCCTCGTAGCAATCCCGCTGGTATGCTTTTCCACGGCGGCGAAGGCTTCCAATAATCCGGAGGATCCAGCGAAGAAGGTGTTCGCTGAAGGAGATTAAATCTAAAGAACTCTCATGACGGGGCGCCCAATATATAGCTTGGCCACGCCCATCTTGGCGGGCTCTGACGCGCGCGGGCGCGAAGCGCGCTCATTGGTCGCGCATTCAGAGTCGCCCCGTCATTGGTTCGAGCAAGTTGCCGCAGCACAGCCAATGACCGAGCTCCTTCGTTCATTGCTATCAGCTGTGAAGCTGCAATGCGTTTTACATAAAGACTTCAATATTCTCGAGAAAATGAGTTTTCCCATAGCGTAAGCTACTGACTGCAATAGGAGAGACCTCTCGAAAGGGAACTCAAATGATGAGCAATTTGTACTTTTGTTTCATGTTTGTAAATATGGTTTTGCAAATGCCTTTTTATCACACCACTAGACATAGTCATCTTGTTGAGATGACACTGTTCACATTTCTTTCTTTTTTTTGTTTTAGGTGAAGACAGAAACGATGTAAGTTTATGCTATTCCGCACATGGGAAAACATTTGTGATGAACGCATGGCTTACATTTAAGAGGCTTTTAAAAATGACTGAACTTTCTCCTTTTGACAAACCAGTATTTCATATTATATTATATTATATTATATTATACTTAATATTATATTAAGTTGCTCAACGTCCCGCTTAGCATTAAAGATTAGTTTGTTTTTAATTGGTGTCATCATCTTCTTTGACTCAAATAAAGTTACAATATGTGCTATAAAGTTACTATATGTGCTATAAATCTTTGTACATTTTTTTTTTTGCTCTTCTGTCAGATTTGTTAGAGGAGCTATGCCACAGTATTGTAATGCAAACACATTAAGAACAATAAAGTTACATGTCCTTGTAAAGACTATGAGTAAAATTCAAACAATCGTTATACAGGATTTATGTTTGCACAAAAGAAAATACAAGAGGTCATTTACTACACCAGTGTGTACAGGGTATAAGAGGGTTGAAAAGCTCTGTTTATAATAAACACACAAAAGTGTGCAAATGACGGTTCTATTACGCCGATAGATTTAGTCATCTTGTTCAGACAGTAGATGATACTGTTTCACATTATGTATGTAGGACTGTATGTTTTTAGGTGAAGACTTTTCTTAAAGAGCTGTCAACATTCTGCGTTTTATAGGAATAAATGACAATTCATTTAAGTAATAGTCTTTCTGTTTGAGAATATTTGACTAAGCTGATAATTTGTTTAGGTCAACTTCCCCTCTATCTATGATGTGGTCTATACATGCTGTTTTACACTTAAAACTATACGGCAGAGTCACATTTGACTATTGCGCTGAGAGATGCGTATTCATTAAAGCATGAGGTTGTTAAACAAAGTTCCACACTTCGGTAAATCCTGCAGATAAAATTGCACAAAAGCAAATTCTAGAGGTCAAATTGCTAAAAAGAAAAAGAAGAAGAAAAAGGTAAATACAACATGAGCCATTTAAAACAGATACAGAAACCCTATCTTCCGATCTATTGCTAAAGTTTAAGAATAAAATGCTGTTTAAGAACAGCATAAGAAAATTACAAAAAATTATATAATTATAATAACTGATATTATTTTAGGTCTGTCTACGAAGAGGTCACAAGAAATATAATAGGACCAACATGAAAAGTGAGACTTGATGTTTTACTGTTACATACATACAACTGTTACACTTAAAACAAAACCTATCGATTAGCTATACACATTATGAGTCAAGGTGTCACAAACACACAATTCGTCATGTTTGTCTTCACAATTGGGGATTCTTTAAGAAAAACAGTTTGTGTCCATCATCAGTGTATACCAAATTTGTTTAACACAATTATAAATATTGATTACCAAATGCTAGTGAAGAGTTTAGAATGTCACTGGCACATTAGTTAGCTATTAGTGATAGTGACCCTGGTATCGTCACATCGCAGTGAGTACACATATAAACCACAAAGTTTTGACTATGAAGCCAGGCCAAAAAAAACAAACAAAAAAAAAACAGAAAACAGCAATTAGTTGTAGCAGTATGGAGATTGAGTTATGTTCTTTGATTTTGCTCTCATTTTTTTTTCTAAAACAGACTGTTTGAAACTGTTTACCCTGGTTTCATTCTTAACAGCAGCATTCTTATTGTAATGTTGGGTGTGATTGTAATGCGTGTGTGGTGTTTTCTTTACACTATCCCCATGGATCTCTGTTTCCCATGTCATGTTAGTGAACTCCAGGTCTTCTCGCCTTCTATTTGGTCATAAGTGATAGTATTCACATGAATTTTCTTGATTTAATAACTTCGAATGCTGGGTATTATATCCATATCTGTGTTACACAACATCTTTTCAACAATAGACAAGCTGTTTATGTTGAGTGTAAGCATCGGTTAGTGTCAACATGTATGGAAAAGACCATTGTGTTACAGCAAAACCACTATCGGTGGAATGATATTGTAATGTATAGAGTTTTTTTTTTGCATCTGTCTGTATTACTCAACATTATCTCATTGTTTCTTGACATATGTTTATAACCGTGATCCAATTTTCACATCTCAAAGAATCTTACAGACGGAATATGTTTATCCAGAATTTAGACTACTGTTAAAAAAGTCGACGTGTAGGGATATATACATTCGGTACATTGTATTTAATGTCACTATAGAGACAATTTAATGAACGCTTCAGGGACTGAACTTTAACATTTTAATCTTTGGTAAAAGTTAACTTAAAGTCTGCACAAAAAAGAAATTCCATCCTTTCTATCCTTTCTAAATGCATGTTATGGATCTATTGAGCACAATTCACCAGTGCATACGTTTTGACCTTGTGATGTTTAATCAACTTTTGTTGGAAAATTAAAAATACATGTAGGATTTACTCAACTTTTTTATGTCAATATTTACGTTGTGCTATGCCGCATTAAATTAACATTGTTTATTTCAGTAAACTTAAGTTTCTTACATAAGATTAATTCAATTTCATTTAGTGGAATCAGGTTAACATTCTTAATTTTGGTCAAAAACTATTAAGTTCAATTATCCTAAACTGTTACATCCAAGGCATGGCCCAAAGTAGTTGTTTTTATTATTTTTAAAACCACTTTAATGATTGTTAACACGTCCTCACTCCAGTCTACACTTTATCACAATGGTAATCTCCAAAAAACACTAACACATCAGAAACTCTTTTAAATATAATCATAAAAGAACATTTTTTTATCCTGAGAGAATAATTTTTAAAATAATAAAACTCAGGATAATTTTTTATCCTGATGAAAATGACGGGAAGGGGGAAATCCTCTTTCTAGTTTTCTATATTGCTATTTTAACACAACTAAACTCCTTTATGTAATCGCAACCCAAATGGATTAAGTAAAATGGTTGAAAAGAGTCGTGTTGGATTAACTCCATTTACTTAAGTATATTGAACAAGCATCAAATGTTATTTTTGGTATACTTAACTGAAACATGAAAATATTGAGTTAAGTCAAACGCAACTGTTTCAAGTCAGATTAACGCAATGTATTGTGTATGAATGAGAAAGCTAATACAACAGTGTTAAATGAATTTTTTTTATTTTTTTTATTTTTTTATTTTTTTATTTTTTGACTGAATTCTCTCTGGAGACATCAAGGACTTGTTGTTTATGCAGGACATAGTTATTTATGGCTTCCTGAAGACAACCCCCTCCAGCGGAGGGTTATCTTATCCACCCTGATAATCTCACAGAGCTACACAGAGCAGAAGAGTGCATGTTCCAGTGTGGACATCTCTACTAACATCTCAGCGATCAAAGGAACATTGTCTGATTGCTACATGGACTGCCAAAGTCCGCTTCAACATTCCTCTATAACTGAGCATGACACGAATTGCACTTCTTCGACTAATAACACTTTGGAGGATCAGACCCATAAACCTAAACTTCAGAGTGTTAATGCACAAGACTTGGACGATTGTGCTGCAAGGACTCAATCACATGACATTCCAGGAACTATCCGAATCTTTCAACATCGAATAGGGGACCAAGTTTACACCATCCATGAAGTTTTGTTCTAAAAAATCTAAAAAATTTCTAACTAAAGGCTTGATGGAGCGCGACTGCCCGCTGAGTTCTGAAGATGCTGCGCACAAGCCAACGGTGTACGAGTGCGCCACGAGCAAAGAGTGTCGTTTAAGAGCTACAATAGACTGTATGTTGGAAGATTATTTTAGAAGCCAGATGGTTGACTTGATGCATAAGATCATCGATGGTGCGTGTGATTCGAATAATGACGGTGCGGGAGATACCAGACGTGTAACAAATCTCAAAAATGAAATGATTGTAAGAGGGCTAACAAATTCGTGGCATGATGTTACGACTGTGTGTCTTAATGCCAACGAGCCGGTCTGTGTAATCCTCAGAAAAGTTCTGGGTGTGGTGTTTGATTGTAGTAACGAGTTTGGAGTTCTCTGTACGTGTACGTTTGTAACAGATCTATGTGTGTCACTGTTTTCAAAAAATGAGAAATGATGTGACGTCGGTGAAATTATTGAAACTTTAGCCAGCTTCATCCTGGAGCAAAACATGATAGCGTGCCGCAATTTCCTATTCTGGCTAGATCACCTGTAAATGGAGTTATTGTTTTACTTTATGTATATGTAATGACGGTCTATCATAATTAATTTTTTTTTTTTTTTTATGTTGAAATAAAAGGTTTTATCCACTTAAGTCATCATTCTTTTGTGACAGCGTCTAAGCTAAAAATGGTATTATACATACTGATTCTTGTAGAGTAATAATTTAATGATCTTCTTTGTTTTGCTGCATTTTGTCCTGCATAAACAACAAGTCCTTGATTTCGCCAGAGAGAATTCAGTCAAAAAAAAAAAAAAAAAATTCATTTAACACTGTTGTATTAGCTTTCTCATTCATACACAATACATTGCGTTAATCTGACTTGAAACAGTTGCGTTTGACTTAACTCAATATTTTCATGTTTCAGTTAAGTATACCAAAAATAACATTTGATGCTTGTTCAATATACTTAAGTAAATGGAGTTAATCCAACACGACTCTTTTCAACCATTTTACTTAATCCATTTGGGTTGCGATTACATAAAGGAGTTTAGTTGTGTTAAAATAGTAATATAGAAAACTAGAAAGAGGATTTCCCTCTTCCCGTCATTTTCATCAGGATAAAAAATTGGTACTTGTCAATGTTTAATGTTCTTTTATGATTATATTTAAAAGAGTTTCTGATGTGTTAGTGTTTTTTGGAGATTACCATTGTGATAAAGTGTAGACTGGAGTGAGGACGTGTTAACAATCATTAAAGTGGTTTTAAAAATAATAAAAACAACTACTTTGGGCCATGCCTTGGATGTAACAGTTTAGGATAATTGAACTTAATAGTTTTTGACCAAAATTAAGAATGTTAACCTGATTCCACTAAATGAAATTGAATTAATCTTATGTAAGAAACTTAAGTTTACTGAAATAAACAATGTTAATTAAATGCGGCATAGCACAACGTAAATATTGACATAAAAAAGTTGAGTAAATCCTACATGTATTTTTAATTTTCCAACAAAAGTTGATTAAACATCACAAGGTCAAAACGTATGCACTGGTGAATTGTGCTCAATAGATCCATAACATGCATTTAGAAAGGATAGAAAGGATGGAATTTCTTTTTTGTGCAGACTTTAAGTTAACTTTTACCAAAGATTAAAATGTTAAAGTTCAGTCCCTGAAGCGTTCATTAAATTGTCTCTATAGTGACATTAAATACAATGTACCGAATGTATATATCCCTACACGTCGACTTTTTTAACAGTAGTCTAAATTCTGGATAAACATATTCCGTCTGTAAGATTCTTTGAGATGTGAAAATTGGATCACGGTTATAAACATATGTCAAGAAACAATGAGATAATGTTGAGTAATACAGACAGATGCAAAAAAAAAACTCTATACATTACAATATCATTCCACCGATAGTGGTTTTGCTGTAACACAATGGTCTTTTCCATACATGTTGACACTAACCGATGCTTACACTCAACATAAACAGCTTGTCTATTGTTGAAAAGATGTTGTGTAACACAGATATGGATATAATACCCAGCATTCGAAGTTATTAAATCAAGAAAATTCATGTGAATACTATCACTTATGACCAAATAGAAGGCGAGAAGACCTGGAGTTCACTAACATGACATGGGAAACAGAGATCCATGGGGATAGTGTAAAGAAAACACCACACACGCATTACAATCACACCCAACATTACAATAAGAATGCTGCTGTTAAGAATGAAACCAGGGTAAACAGTTTCAAACAGTCTGTTTTAGAAAAAAAAATGAGAGCAAAATCAAAGAACATAACTCAATCTCCATACTGCTACAACTAATTGCTGTTTTCTGTTTTTTTTTTGTTTGTTTTTTTTGGCCTGGCTTCATAGTCAAAACTTTGTGGTTTATATGTGTACTCACTGCGATGTGACGATACCAGGGTCACTATCACTAATAGCTAACTAATGTGCCAGTGACATTCTAAACTCTTCACTAGCATTTGGTAATCAATATTTATAATTGTGTTAAACAAATTTGGTATACACTGATGATGGACACAAACTGTTTTTCTTAAAGAATCCCCAATTGTGAAGACAAACATGACGAATTGTGTGTTTGTGACACCTTGACTCATAATGTGTATAGCTAATCGATAGGTTTTGTTTTAAGTGTAACAGTTGTATGTATGTAACAGTAAAACATCAAGTCTCACTTTTCATGTTGGTCCTATTATATGTCTTGTGACCTCTTCGTAGACAGACCTAAAATAATATCAGTTATTATAATTATATAATTTTTTGTAATTTTCTTATGCTGTTCTTAAACAGCATTTTATTCTTAAACTTTAGCAATAGATCGGAAGATAGGGTTTCTGTATCTGTTTTAAATGGCTCATGTTGTATTTACCTTTTTCTTCTTCTTTTTCTTTTTAGCAATTTGACCTCTAGAAT
Source organism: Gila orcuttii (assembly GCA_026230005.1). Taxonomy (NCBI): domain Eukaryota; kingdom Metazoa; phylum Chordata; class Actinopteri; order Cypriniformes; family Leuciscidae; genus Gila; species Gila orcuttii. The sequence goes on along the minus strand of JAPDVR010000004.1, from coordinate 43,485,981 downwards.
TTGCTTTTGTGCAATTTTATCTGCAGGATTTACCGAAGTGTGGAACTTTGTTTAACAACCTCATGCTTTAATGAATACGCATCTCTCAGCGCAATAGTCAAATGTGACTCTGCCGTATAGTTTTAAGTGTAAAACAGCATGTATAGACCACATCATAGATAGAGGGGAAGTTGACCTAAACAAATTATCAGCTTAGTCAAATATTCTCAAACAGAAAGACTATTACTTAAATGAATTGTCATTTATTCCTATAAAACGCAGAATGTTGACAGCTCTTTAAGAAAAGTCTTCACCTAAAAACATACAGTCCTACATACATAATGTGAAACAGTATCATCTACTGTCTGAACAAGATGACTAAATCTATCGGCGTAATAGAACCGTCATTTGCACACTTTTGTGTGTTTATTATAAACAGAGCTTTTCAACCCTCTTATACCCTGTACACACTGGTGTAGTAAATGACCTCTTGTATTTACTTTTGTGCAAACATAAATCCTGTATAACGATTGTTTGAATTTTACTCATAGTCTTTACAAGGACATGTAACTTTATTGTTCTTAATGTGTTTGCATTACAATACTGTGGCATAGCTCCTCTAACAAATCTGACAGAAGAGCAAAAAAAAAAAATGTACAAAGATTTATAGCACATATAGTAACTTTATAGCACATATAGTAACTTTATTTGAGTCAAAGAAGATGATGACACCAATTAAAAACAAACTAATCTTTAATGCTAAGCGGGACGTTGAGCAACTTAATATAATATTAAGTATAATATAATATAATATAATATGAAATACTGGTTTGTCAAAAGGAGAAAGTTCAGTCATTTTTAAAAGCCTCTTAAATGTAAGCCATGCGTTCATCACAAATGTTTTCCCATGTGCGGAATAGCATAAACTTACATCGTTTCTGTCTTCACCTAAAACAAAAAAAAGAAAGAAATGTGAACAGTGTCATCTCAACAAGATGACTATGTCTAGTGGTGTGATAAAAAGGCATTTGCAAAACCATATTTACAAACATGAAACAAAAGTACAAATTGCTCATCATTTGAGTTCCCTTTCGAGAGGTCTCTCCTATTGCGTAAGTAGCTTACGCTATGGGAAAACTCCTTTTCTCGAGAATATTGAAGTCTTTATGTAAAACGCATTGCAGCTGCACAGCTGACAGCAATGAACGAAGGAGCTCGGTCATTGGCTGTGCTGCGGCAACTTGCTCGAACCAATGACGGGGCGACTCTGAATGCGCGACCAATGAGCGCGCTTCGCGCCCGCGCGCGTCAGAGCCCGCCAAGATGGGCGTGGCCAAGCTATATATTGGGCGCCCCGTCATGAGAGTTCTTTAGATTTAATCTCCTTCAGCGAACACCTTCTTCGCTGGATCCTCCGGATTATTGGAAGCCTTCGCCGCCGTGGAAAAGCATACCAGCGGGATTGCTACGAGGACGTCGGCACCTTCAGCCGCCTTCAAGCACCTCCTACTGAGCCATCCGGCGCGCCATATACGCAAGTATTTTACATCTGTCCGCCCCGCGACATTTGTGAAAGAGCAATTTTCCAATAAGGCGTTGTTTCAAATGCCTTCCTGCGCGTCGTGCAGAGACCTTCTCCCGGACGGGGATCGTCACATCATCTGCGCTCGCTGCCTGGGCCGTGACCACGCAGAAGCTGCATTGACCAAGGGCGGATGCTCGGAATGTGATGACCTGGGTCTCTCCGCACTACGGGCTCGCCTCGCCGCTTTCGCCGTGAGCGAGCCCATCGCCACCCCTCTGTTTGAGCCGCGCACTAAGAAAAAGCGCCGCTCACAGAGGCTTCCTGAACCTGAGCTCAGTGACGTCACGCCGAGCCAGTCTCCGCGTGCTTCACCGCCGCTCTTGCCTTCCCCACCGCCGGTTCAGTTCACCCAGCCGGACCCACACCCCTCTAGCAGAGCGGTGGGCCTTGTGACTTTCGACGCGTCCGAGGACGACGGGGGAATGGACGAAAGCTTGTCCATCGACGCTGCATCGGACGACTGGCCGGGCTCCACTCTCCAAGCTGCATCAGCGCTTCACTCAATGGCGGTACTTCAAGTGTTCCAAGCCAAGCTTCTCCGCTCTATGGACGAGTCTGGCCCCGAACCCGAAGCCTTCAGGGACTTACGCAGCGCGACTGATATAGCTCTGCGAGCCACGAAGGCCACCGCCCAGTCCATCGGCCGTGCTATGGCTAATTTGGCTGTTCTCGAGTGCCATCTGTGGCTGACTCTGACTGAAATGAAGGACGCGGATAAGGCGCCATTTCTCGATGCGCCTATCTCCACCAGCGGGCTGTTTGGACCGGCGGTTAAAGGTTTCGCCGAACGCTTCACTGAGGCCCAGAACGCTTCACAAGCTATGCGTCATTTCCTGCCAAAGCGCTCCAGCTCATCGCAGAGCAGACAGAGACCGCCACAGCCGCAGCGGGCTAAAACAGCTCCCACCACCTCTCAGCCCGCGCCTCAGGCTGACGCTCGACGCCGCTCGCGCTCTCACAACCGCAAGCTGCCTCCTGAGCGACGGGGTCCTCGGCCCAAGATTGTGCTGAACCCTGAGCCTCGAAAGCCGTCCTAGCCACAGAAATGAGAAGAGAGAGTGCGTGTCTCGCAAAAGCCGGACCACTCTCTCTGCAAAAGCTCAAACATTACCCAGTCCCCTTACAGGCGGCTGGATATGTCCATACAGCAGTCAATGGGCCAGTCACAGAGCTCGCTCACCTGCAAACAAACGCCGTTTTTACGGCGACGCACAGAAAACACAAAAAGAGTCTTTTTCTGCCTGCATCACTAAGGGTTCACATGTCCACAAAGTGTGCATTCCCAGATACTGTCAAAACAGTGCCAAATTCATTCCCAGCTCAGGCTGCGCTTCCCATGAATGTAGATCACGTGCCTACGGTCATGTACGCACCACTACACACAAGCACTGTTCACACAGTTATAAATTCATCCCCAGTAAAAGCGGGAAACATTATAAAAGTGACGCGTGTGCCTACCACTGTTTATGCACCCCCACTTATAAACACTGCCCTTACAGTGTCAAACACAACCTCAGCTCAGGCTGCGAGTTTTACAAACACAGCGCGCGCTGTTGTAATCACACACGCGCCCATTCACTCAGCTGCCTCTGAGAGCTACGAGCTCAGGCGATTCGCTAGCCGGGTCCCTAAGTCACAGCGGCCCGCCCCTAGCCTGTATTCAGCCCATATCTGTACACGCAGCGGCATGGGAAAACATTCCAGATATGCCGAAATGGGTATTGAATATAGTAAAGCACGGATACTGGCTCCAGTTCGCTCGCAGACCACCACGTTTTACGACTGTGGTCGAGACGAAAGTGAGAAAAGAGTGTTCACATGTTCTACGCACCGAGGTGCGCAAACTAATAGAAAAGGGCGCTGTGGAAACTGTTTCCCCCTCTCTGAGCGGGACAGGTTTTTACAGCCGCTATTTTCTCGTCCCGAAGAAGGATGGCGGTCTCCGCCCCATCCTAGATCTCAGACACCTGAACAAAGCACTAATGATTCGCTCGTTCAGAATGTTAACAACCAAGCATATCCTCGCGCAAGTGCGCCCAGGAGATTGGTTTCTCTCAGTGGATCTGAAAGATGCTTACTTTCACATTCCAATAGCGCCTCATCACAGGCCGTTTCTGAGATTCGCTTTCGAGGGACAGTCATACCAGTACACAGTACTCCCGTTCGGCCTGTCCCTGGCTCCCCGTACATTCACGAAATGTATGGATGCAGCACTTTCCCCCCTAAGACGAAGGGGAGTGCGAATACTGAATTATCTCGACGATTGGCTGGTTCTAGCACAATCAGAGAGTCAGCTAATAACACACAGATCTTGGATTATCAGCCATTTAGAATGCCTGGGTCTAAGAATCAATTTTGCAAAAAGCATACTATCTCCCAGCCAGAGGATTTCTTTGCTGGGAATAGTTCTAGACTCGATGCAAATGACAGCGCGTCTCTCATCGGAGCGCGCGCTCACCATCCGGCGCCTTGCAACATCATTCAGAGCGGGCGCGCGCGCCCCCGTCAAACGGTTTCAGAGGATGCTCGGTCTCATGGCCTCAGCATCGGCCGTACTCCAGCTAGGATTGTTGCATATGCGCCCTCTCCAACGCTGGCTCAAGAGCCGCGTCCCTACTCACGCGTGGCGTTCGGGCCACTTTTTAATCAGAGCGAACCACGGCTGTATAAAAGCCCTGACGCACTGGAAAGCCGCCGACTGGTACCAGTCAGGCGTGAGTCTGGGTGTGAACACAAGGAGAAAGATGATAACGACAGATGCCTCCAAAATAGGTTGGGGGGCCCTTTACGAGGGCAGGCCTGTCTCCGGCTTTTGGTCAAACCCGGAGAAGCGCCTACACATAAACTGTCTGGAAATGAAAGCGGTCGCTTTGGCTCTCAGAGCCCTGCTCCCACATCTAAAAAACGAACACGTCCTGGTCCGAACGGACAACATGACGGTAGTGTCGTACATAAATCGCCAGGGTGGACTCAGGTCGAGCTCCATGCATTCAATGGCCAGGAGACTCATTTTATGGTCCCAGCACAACTTGCGCTCGCTGAGAGCAGCGCATGTGCCAGGCGCCCTGAACCAGGGGGCAGACATGCTATCCAGAGACAAGATTCTCCCAGGAGAATGGGCTCTCAACCCTCTGACGATTCAGTGGTTATGTAAAACCTTTGGCAAAGCGGAGATCGACCTCTTCGCCTCCAAGGAGAACGCGCACTGCTCTCTTTTCTTCACGAAAAGCACGGACGCGCTCGCCCAGAGCTGGCCGAGCCACCCCTTATATGCCTTTCCCCCGATCGCGATGCTGCCACAGGTCATCAGTCGGGTCAGAGAGGAGGAAAACGCAGTGCTGCTGATAGCCCCACTCTGGAAGGACCAAACATGGTTTCCAGATCTGATGCAAATGCAATCTGCACCACGGCCGATTCCACTGAGGCCAGACCTCCTCAGTCAGGCCAGCGGGATGATATTTCATCCCCGCCCCGATCTGTGGGCCCTTCATGCATGGCCCCTCAACGGGTTCCCAGGAACCTCGCGAGCGGAGCACTAAAAACCATCGCTGAGGCGCGGGCGCCCTCCACGAGATGCTTATATGCCCAGAAATGGAAAGTGTTCAGTGACTGGTGTAATACCAAGGGCCTGAACCCTGTAACATGCGAGATTACGAGTGTACTCGTTTTCCTACAAGGGCTTCTGGAGGCGGGCCGCACCCCCTCCACGCTCAAAGTACATGTGGCTGCCATCACAGCGTCACACGACCTTGTAATGGAACGTCCATTGGGAAGAAACGACCTAATTATTCGTTTCCTAAGGGGCGCCAGGAGGATGAACCCTTCACGCCCCCCCTCAGAGCCGATCTTGGACCTAGCTACGGTCCTAGACGCTCTTAAAGGGCCCCCGAGGCGGGCCGCACCCCCTCCACGCTCAAAGTACATGTGGCTGCCATCACAGCGTCACACGACCTTGTAATGGAACGTCCATTGGGAAGAAACGACCTAATTATTCGTTTCCTAAGGGGCGCCAGGAGGATGAACCCTTCACGCCCCCCCTCAGAGCCGATCTTGGACCTAGCTACGGTCCTAGACGCTCTTAAAGGGCCCCCGTTCGAACCACTCCGAACCGTGCACCTTAAACAGCTCTCGCTCAAGACGGCGCTCTTGCTGGCACTCGCCTCGGTCAAGAGAGTGGGCGACCTGCACGCGCTTTCAACAAGCGCTGCCTGCCTAGAATTCGGACCTAACGACTGCAGCGTCGTCCTTAGACCGAAACATGGGTATATTCCTAAAGTGCTCACCACTCCCTTCAGAGCACAGGTTATCTCCCTAACTGCGCTTTCGTCTCCAGCAGACGAACACGACGCTAATCTACTCTGCCCCGTTAGGGCTCTCAGAGTGTATTTGGAGCGTTCTGCCCTATTCAGACAGACAGAACAACTGTTTGTATGCTTTGGCGGCCGTACGAAAGGTTCCGCCGTTTCAAAGCAGAGAATCTCTCACTGGATAGTCGAAGCTATAGCGCTGGCTTATGAAGCTAAGGGACTTCAATGCCCCTGGGGAGTCAAAGCACACTCCACCAGGAGTGTGGCTTCTTCCTGGGCATGGTTGAGCGGGATACCGATCGAGGATATTTGTGCGGCGGCAGGCTGGGCTTCACCGTCCACATTTATCAGATTCTACAACCTACAGGTCCCGACATTGCATTCCAATGTGCTATCAGCATAATGCTAGTTGAACTGTGAGTTCGTATCTAGATTATGTATGTGCTTGTGTCACACTGAGCGCCTTCTAGCCGCTCTGTATTTTTACGTAAGCTGCCGTGCTTGTGCTTGGTTAGTTCGCTTCAGTCGTTTTAACCTAAAGAACTCTCATGACGGGGCGCCCAATATATAGCTTGGCCACGCCCATCTTGGCGGGCTCTGACGCGCGCGGGCGCGAAGCGCGCTCATTGGTCGCGCATTCAGAGTCGCCCCGTCATTGGTTCGAGCAAGTTGCCGCAGCACAGCCAATGACCGAGCTCCTTCGTTCATTGCTGTCAGCTGTGCAGCTGCAATGCGTTTTACATAAAGACTTCAATATTCTCGAGAAAAGGAGTTTTCCCATAGCGTAAGCTACTTACGCAATACTCGTTCCCTCCTCTCAGGGAACCGAGGTTACGTTAGTAACCGAGTCGTTTTCTATGTATGCATCATAAACAATGTCTGTATGGCGTAATTTATTGTCTTAGTGATTTGGGGTCTTGAATTTACATGGTGATTTATGCACACTTCATTATTTCTTTTCATTTTGCCAGAGTGTGGAACTTTATTTACCATCGTTAAAGTTGATGAAATGAATCAATGTATAGCTCTCAGTGCAATAGTCAGATGCGATTCAGTTGTAACAGATTAAGTGTAAAACTTAAACTAAAAGCATAACTTATTTTTTCGTGTTGATGGTTTGTGTAAACTGAAATCATAGATAGCTGTAAAGTTACATTAAAAGAAATATCAATTTAGTCAAACACTCTCAAGCAGAAATACTATCACTTAAATTCTTAATTTGCATTTATTCCTATAAACACTGAATGTTGACAGTTCTCAAAGAAGAGTCCAACAAACAAAATATTGCTATCTGAATAAGATGAATAACACTAGTGGAGTGATAAAAACACCACTTACAAAACAAAATGTACAAATTTTCACAATTGTTCACAAATGGATTTTGTGTATTTATTATAAATCTTACTTTTCAATGTATGCTGTGCCCTCGATCTTTTCTTACTGATTTGGTCTTTTGAATCTTACAGATGTTTTGGACACACATACAGTAACTATATAAAGATTGTTTGAAAGTTATTCAAGAGTGTGAAAACTTTGTATCACTGCGGTGTCAAAATATGTTAGCGTGTAAAAAATACGCACAAAGAGTTTAGCAGTACTATTTACACACACACACATTTTTGGAGGATGTGTAATAGTCGAAACATCCTTAGCTCATCTCTTTTAATTTTGTGCTGGATGTTTAAAGTGCCAGTGACTTCCATGATGTTTTGTAGCATAAAGATTTATCTGGATCACTCAACATAAAGTTTTGTTTTCTGACCTCACAGAGAATACACTGAGATTTGATTTCTTGACTTTTGCTTGTTTGCACTGTGCCCCGGATCTTAGGAATCAATGTATGGTTGTTACACACCTCAGGTATAATTTGAAATGTAGGTTTGTCAAAAGAAAAAAGGTTCAGTCATACATTTTCTAGTGAAAATTGTGTTTTACTCGTGTGAGGAAACTACTCGGCTACAGTTCTAATACATGCTGCTGGTCATCAGTCTGTTTTAAAGAATACAATAAAGTAAAAGTTTTATTTAAAGAAAATAGACAACTTTCCTTGCTTTTTGTGGCAAACAAATGTATAAATGTTTGAAAATGTAAATCCCTTTGTTTGAAGTAAAATATGTACATTTGTTGTTTTGCAACACCACACACACACACACACACACACACACACACACACACACACTACGGGTTGGGTTAAAAACTAAAACATTTCTTTAAAAATACTAAAATAACAAAGTGTAACAACCAAATTTAGAGACACTAAAAAGATGTTTTTGTGTGCGAGCCCAGAGAATCACCAGAAAGCTTTGATGAAGTGTCATTCTTTAAAAAATCCAGCCTGAGCAACTGTTGTAAAACCATTAACAAACCCATTTGATGCACTCTTCCCCCCGCCAGTTCCACTTGTAAATACCTTAACTGTGATTTTAGAAAAAAATGTTTTGATTCTTTGTCTTATTAACACTGATCCTATTGGCGTCGGGAAACAGATACAGATGTTCTAGAAACACCTTTTCTTGTTGAGCAGAATATAGTACGGGGTGTGTGGGTAATTGGGACTCTTTGGCTTGATGAAACGTGTCAAATTATTAGACTTAGGCATTAACATAAACCTATAGTACGGGTACTACTGATCCTACTGAGGTGCTCACACACACACACACACACACACACACACACACACACACTATGTAACATTTAAACATAAAACGTAATTATACATACCACTAGCTTGATTCAGGAAATTAATTTCATCAATAAGCCCTGTGAGACTGACGTCACCTGCAGCGCAGAGAAACCTTAAGTAACGCAATAGAACAACGACTCATATAAACAGATAAAGCTTCGAAATAATATTACTTAATAAATTAAACAAAACTTACTGTTAAGACAGGCATCCATCTTCTTGCACACACGTTTGAGAACGAGGAGAAAACAAAAACAAGAGACGCGAGATACAGCGCTGGTCAGATCAGTTTAAGTGTTGTTGCGTTCTACATGGATTTATACTATTGACTATTTTGAAAAGTGGCATAAGTGTGAACTCCGGCGAGACCCACAGCCGCCGACATAATTAACACCCATTTATAACACCTATAGCCGCCGACATAATTAACACCCATTTATAACATCTATAGCCAATACCTAAAGATACAATAGAACACGGAAACATATGGCCAAACACCTTAAATATCCCCTCCCGGATGCCAAGCTGACTAGACATGCTGCCGCCAGAACACGCGTCGTAAATCAGAAACACTTTTTTACTTGATACAAGAACGCTACGACATTTGTGACTGACAGGTAACAACATAGGGCCATAAATCATGTCATAATCATAGTTTGATTGACATTTTGACACAACGTATATGTTAATACTACTTCTAGGTTATAAAACCTTATAAATGTAGACGGCGAGGCCCAGCCCGCAGCCGTACAGATATCTTGCAAGATAACGCCACTATACCATGCCCACAATGAGGCCACGCCTCTCGTGGAGTGCGCTCTGACACCCAAAGGACACTGCAGGCCCTTAGAAGTGTAAGCCAGTGCTATGGCATCGACTATCCAAAGGCTCTGTTTTGATGCGGCCAGTCCCTTGGAACGTCCGCCAAACAAAACGAAGAGCTGCTCGGTCTGCCTGAAGGCAGACGAGCGGGACACATAAGCTCTCAGTGCCCTGACAGGGCAAAGGAGACTCGCATCCTCCTCATCTTGAACCGAGAGAGCGCACAGGGAAATCACCTGGGCTCTGAACGGTGTGTTGAGGGATTTGGGCACGTACCCGTGCCTCGGTTTGAGTATGACTTTTGAGTCATTAGGCCCAAACTCCATACATGATGCGCTTACTGAAAGCGCTTGTAAGTCCCCTATGCGCTTCACTGAAGCGAGAGCCAAAAGAAACACCGTTTTCCATTTCTAGGAGTAGAGCCGTCTTGTAGACGGGGCCCTTGCCTGCGTGATCGTGTTTAGCACTCCCTCCGGGAGGATAGCGGGTACCCGTTGATGGCCCATGAGTGCAGGGACCATAGCTGGGGGCGAGGATGCCAAATCGAGCCCTTGGCCTGGGAGAGGAGGTCTCTCCTCTATGGTATTGGCCACGGGGCAGTGCTGGTCAGCTGCATCAGGACTGGAAACCAAGCCTGGTTTGTCCAGAGCGGAGCCACAAGCAGCACTGGGCATCCATTATCCCTGATCCGTTCCAGCACTTGAGGCAGGAGCGAGATGGGGGGGAAAGCATAGAGGGGACAGCGGGGCCAAACGTAGGCCAGCGCGTCCTTGCTCTTGGAGAAATATTTCGGACAGTGAGCGTTCTCGTTGGACGCGAACAGGTCCACCTGCGCTCTGCTGAATGTCTCCCACAGCAGTTGGATCGTCTGCGGGTGCAGCGACCATTCCCCTGCTGGGACATTGTCTCTGGACAGCCTGTCTGGTCCCAGATTCAGGTGACCAGGCACGTGCGCTGCTCTCAGTGAAAGCAGGTTGTGCTGAGCCCAGACCAGGAGGCACTCCATCAGCCTGCAAAGGTTTCGGGACTTGATGCCGCCCTGACGATTTATGTACGCCACCACTGACATGTTGTCCGACCGGACCAAGACGTGGTGACCCCTTATCTGGGGACAGAAGCGCCACAGCGCGATGTCGACTGCCATCATTTCCAGACAGTTTATATGTAGGAGCTTTTCCCGTTCTGACCACTGGCCAAAGAACGGTCTGCCCTCGAGCAGCGCTCCCCATCCCGAGGTGGAGGCGTTCGTGGACACCACCTTCACGCTCGAGGGAGTCCCCAGACTCACACCTGACTGGTACCAGTCGGTTTTCTTCCAAGGCTCTAAAGCTGAGACGCATTTCAGACCGACCCGGAGGCGAAACCGACCAGCGGTCCATGCCCTGGGCGGAACCCGCGCTTTCAGCCATAGCTGCAGTGGGTGCATGCGAAGCAGCCCCAACTGGAGCACTGAAGCTGCTGAGGCCATGAGACCCAGCATTTTCTGAAACCTTTTGAGCTGGACAGTTGAGCCGCGGCGAAAAGATTTCGCGGCGCGCTGAATGTCCTGTGCGCGCTCTGGCGACAGATGCGCTGTCATAGATAGCGAGTTCAGCACTGTTCCCAGAAAAGATATTTTCTGGCTGGGAGACAGCGAGCTCTTCGCCCAATTGACTGTGAGACCCAGATTCTCGAGATGTTCGAGTAATGTGGCCCTGTGTTCTATGAGCTCTGATTGTGATCGAGCTAGAATCAGCCAATCGTCCAAGTAGTTCAAAATTGGCATGCCCTGAAGTCTCAGGGGTGCGAGAGCCGCGTCCATGCACTTCGTAAAAGTACGGGGTGCCAGGGACAGGCCGAACGGCAGGACTTTGTATTGGTATGCCTGGCCCTCGAAGGCGAATCTCAAGAATTGCTTGTGACGTAACGCTATTTGTATTTGAAAATAAGCGTCCTTCAGATCTATCGACATGAACCAGTCTCCTTGGCGCACTTGCGCGAGGATTTTCCTGGTTGTAATCATTCTGAACTGACGCTTCGTGAGCGTTCTGTTCAGCCGTCGCAGATCTAGAATGGGTCTGAGACCCCCGTCTTTTTTCGGTACCAGAAAATACCTGCTGGATAGACCCACTTCGCTCTGAGCCTGAGATAAAGGTTCTATAGCCCCTTTGCTCAGTAGTTTCGCTATCTCGGCTCGAAGTAGGTGAGATACTTCATTTTTTACCGTCGTTTCGACTCGCGCCGCGCAACGGCGGGGGCGTCGAGCGAACTGCAGCGAATAGCCTCTTTTTATAGTGTTCAGCACCCATTCTGATACCCCGGGAAGCTTTGCCCACGCATCTGCATGAAAAGCTAGAGGTAGAATGAAATCTGGGCTCTGGCCGTGATATAGCGGCGGCCGGAGAGCTCCGGTGTGCTGAGAAATAGACACTGTGTTTATAGTGTGCGAGGCGGGGGGTGCGCTGATCACAGCGGCCAGCCTGACCGCGCTCGGCTTCTCTCTGACGGGATGTGGTGAGAAGGCGAGCGGGGCGAGCCCCGTGGGGTTCGGCATGTCTGTGAGGGAATGTGGGCGCGGGATAGCGGGCACACTCGCTGCACTGAGAACACTGTCGGCTCGCGCCAACTGAAAATGTGTTGGTTTCGTTTTTACAGAAACCGTGGGACATGCTTCATGTAGTGTTTGTGGGCACTGTGTTGTGGGCACGTACACTACATTTATTGCACAATCGACATGAGTCGATTTTGTTTTTTTTTTTGCTAGCCCTGTATTGTGGCGGGCTGTGTCTGCGTGTGGGAATGGGCACTGAGACGTGGGCATTCTTACAACACTCATAACACCATCGGCCGTGGCCGGAATTCCAGAAAATACACTCTTTTTGGGATTTATCTGGGGCTGTGGTACCAGCTTGTTTACTGCAAAATACACTGGAACAGTCACATTGTTTGGAACTGAACGAGCGAGAAGTTTCGGTAGAGTCTGGCCGCGGCGAGACTTAAACACCGTGGGCCTTAGCTGACTGTATGTGTGTTGGTTTCTTTTACAGAAAACGTGGCACATGCAGTGTGTAGTGTTTGTGGGCACTGGGTTGTGGGCACATTCACTATAATTAATGCACAATTGACATGAGTCGAACTCATTTGTGCGAGCCCTGCACTGGCGGGCTGTGTTTGTAGAAATGAACACTGGGCTGTGGCATTTTTAATACACTCATAACACCATCGGCTGTGGCCGGAATACCAGAAAATACACTGCTTACATGATTTTTCTGGGTCGCCGTGGAAACGGCATTTGTGTGCAGGCAAGCGGGCCATGGTACCGGCTTGTTTACTGCAAAATACACTGGAACAGTCGCATTTTCTCGGAACTGAACGAGTGAAAAGTTTGGGTGTAAGTCTGGCTGCGGCGAGACTAAATTTTTATCTGCTGCGAGAGCTGGGCTCGAACACAGGTCTCCCGTGCGAAGGCTTTGGGTTTCACCACTGAGCCACAGGGGGAAACGACAAAAGCTTAAAATAGCCCGAGCGGATAAAGAGCGTCATCACAGTTTTGTGTGCGTCGCCGTTTGTTTGCAGGCGTGCGTGTAATACAACAGGCTCATTGCTGCAATATTGACATTTTCAGCCGCTCAAACCAAGAGGAGCTGAGAAATGTTTGAGAAATGGAGATTGGCCCGGCCTCGGCGGGAATTAAAAACACACTCTTTCCTCATTTCGCCGGTGACGCATGCCCACGGGGGGCGGGGTAGCTTTCTTATAACGTAAAGAAAGCTAGCCGCGGTTTTGAAGCTGGCCTTCTCTACAGATGCAGCTATCTCGTCGTCATTAATGGCTGAAGCGGCGGCGCGCGGCGGCCGTTGTCCGTCAGCGAGCGACTCGAGTGAAGCTGATGAAGCTGGTGAAGCTGGCGGGCGAACCGGCGAGCTATCACGGGCTGGAGAAGGCTCAGGGCTATTTCGTCGACCTCAATGGAGAAAGCGGCGGCAGACGGCGGCAGCGCGCTGAGCACGGCGCTTTTTACGGCGCGGCGCTACAGCGGGCTGAAGTGCAGGCTCTGAGAAGGATGCCAGGCGAGTCCTCAGAGTCACCATAGGCAGTAGCTCACAGTGAGGGCATCCGCCGTCGACGAGAGCGAGAGCCGCATGATCCTCACCCAGGCAGGAAACGCAGATAACATGACGGTCCCCGTCGCTGAGTGTGGCTCGGCACGAGCCGCAGGATCTTTGCATCTTGAAAAAGACGCAGCTCTTTTAGCAGAGAGAGACAGACAGTGAAACAATGTGTGTCGCAGCGGCGAACACACACACACACACACAGTTTGAAAAGGATATAACGCCGGAAAGCGTAGCAGGTACAGCGGCTAAAGGCGGCGATGCCAGCGACTTCAGACTCAATAGCTCGTCCCGCTGTGTGCTTTTTCTCAGACGGCGTGGCTTTTGCGCCCTTTTCTGGCGGGACGTGACGAAATGGGCGCAAAATGCCCCCATAGGATTATGTCACGCAGCACCTCTCTCGATAGGCTGCTGCTGTTTGCCGCAGGGCAGCCAATAGGCGCGCGTGCCGTCCTGCCTATATCTGCATGCTGCTGCACAGCGTTTTACATTAATTCAAAATTAAGGATAATTTTTTGCTTCAATATCTCGTGGAAAAGAGGTTTTCCCCATAGCGTAAGATATTACGCAGTACGAGAGATACTCTCGTAAGAGAACTCCGCCTGCCACTTCTCCGCCCAATTTTTTTTAATATAATATTTGTTTGTATTATTATTGTTAGTGGCAAGGGTGTGTAAGTGTGTTATTTATTATAATATTTATAATAATAATAATTATTATTTACATTTATCAGAAAAGGGCACAATACATTTTGAGACAAAAGGGGCAGGGGCTTGAGCCCCCCCGCCTGTCTTGTTATATTGTTAGCCCTTGTGTATTTAAACCTCTGTGATTCCTGTGTGCGTTGTCAGGTCCCGTCCCTCATGGTTGTTTGTTTGCATGGTTTATTATTGTTTTCTGAGTTCATAGATGTTCTGCTCCTTGTGTTTTTGGTAATTTTGTTAATGAATGCTATTACAGCAATTGGATCCTACTGTCCTGCATTTTTAAAGCTCATCATTGCAGAAAATGTGACCAAGGACAAGGGAAAACACTGGGGTTAAAAACACAAGATTATGAGGCACTGACAAGGGACAGGTGAAGGTGATTTATTTTCATGGAAACTAACAATAGTGACTACGGAAACAAACGTGGTAGCAAGGAACATTGGAACAGGGAGACAGAAAACACTTTAACTTAAAAGTCCTTTATAAAAAAGGGTAACCCAGGCAAACTTGCCGATTTGGTGAATAGGTTTATTAGTTATGAGAAGCATATTTTTACAGATGGCTCAAAAGACCCAAAATCAGTAAACACAGGCTCTGCAGTAGTAATTTTCAGCCAGGGATATGAGATATGCAATTAGCACTAGCGTAGCCAGAAACGAGTGTGCATAAGAAAAACTGTGTGTGCCACATTTATTGTCAGATTAATGTGCAATAAACCCAGATCAGTAACTTTACAGAATAGATTGGGCTGATGTGTAAAACTATACTCAGGTTCGCCACATAACCATAATACTATATAAAATATAGCTCAGGGCTCGGCAATAAGCCTTTTCATGTGCTTGTCCTTCGAACAAGTAAATCGGTCAAAACACTTGTCCTGTTGTCCAAGTAAAAAAATTGCTTGTCCAAAAAAAAATGCAATAATAAAGCAATATTCTCATCAGTGTTCAGTCAACTTTGACATATTTAAATCTGCGTATTTATATTTTAATCTTTATAAAGAGCATTTTTCCTTAATCGTTTTAAATATATGCTTCATATTTCATATTAAATTCTTAAATTTTATCAATAAATTAAATTAGAATAATAATTAGCTAACAATCAAATTAAATAATTGACAGTGAAAAATTACAACGGCATTAAATAATGTTATGAGATTGTTTTAAATATTTTTTGAATATACAAATATGAAATATTGGAAAGAATGATACTTTTAAATGAAACTAAACCACCAGTAGGTGGCGGCAGATCACCGTCTTAATGAGTGAGTCATTGAGCCATTAAAGGGTTAGTTCACCCAAAAATGAAAATTCTGTCAGTATTTACTCACCCTCATGTTGTTCCAACCCCGTAAGACCTTCGTTCATCTTCGGAACACAAATTAAGATATTTTTTATTAAATCTGAGAGCTGGATCATTCCTTCATACTCCTCCATAGGCTTCTTCAGGGATTGAACTTGCCGGCCTCGAAAAGTTATTAAAGACATCGTTAAAATAGTCCAAGTGACTACAGTGGCTCAATCTTAAGTTTATCAAACGACGAGAACACTTTTTGTGCACAAAAATAACGACTTTATTTCAACTATTTATTTCTCTCTGGGCCTCGAGTCAGGTTACTAGTTTAACAGCGTATGCTTCTGTTGTTGTACGTCACACGCATCACACACATGGACCAGCGTCGGCCAATAGTGAGCCTACGTGTGACGTAGCTCTACGCAATTGACCGTTCGCAAAGACCCGCCCCCTTTAGTTACTGTTGCTATGTCCGACAAGCCACGCCGCTCTCACGCCACACACCATGTTCTCACACAGTGAAAAATACAACGCGGAGCAGAGGACACTGACAACGCGCTGACAGACCAGGTTACTTTTGATATGAAACAAAGTAACAACTTTCAAATTTGGTCATTTTTTTTGGTCACAAGAGATTTAAACGATAAATACCGTTTTGTGGCTCTTTAATGTCTCTGACAGATCGCTGTAGCGCCTCAGTTAAAGCTGCTCGTGAACTGATCATCTCTTCCTTCTAGTTAATTTATAGCATCAAATAAACATGAATGAACAAGAAGGAATGTTATTTTAACTGCGGAAAGACATCAGTACACTTATTTTTTCAAGTTAAAATCCTCCAACGTTAATCTACTAACTCTCCTGACTTCCTTGTCGGACAAAAATGGCGGATGGCGGATTATGATTGGTCAGATCGCCTGCCAATCAAACTCCTTGCGAAGGGTCAATTACACTAGTTTAACTGACTAGAGGCCCAAAGAGAAGGAAATGAATAGTTGAAATAAAGTGGTTATTTATGTTTGTTTTTGCGCACAAAAAGTATTCTCCTCGCTTGATAAACTTAAGATTGAGCCACTGTAGTCACTTGGACTATTTTAACGATGTCTTTAATAACTTTTCGAGGCCGGCAAGTTTCAATCCCTGAAGAAGCCTATGGACTAGTATTGAGGAGTGATCCAGCTCTCAGATTTCATCAAAAATATCTTAATTCGTGTTCCGAAGATGAACGAAGGTATTACAGGGTTGGAACAACATGAGGGTGAGTAAATACTGACAGAATTTTCATTTTTGGGTGAACTATCCCTTTAATTCAAACGATTCATTCAAACGGCTGGATCGTTCAGAAATGAATAGGTCATTGAATATTTGACTCAACCGATTCGTTCAAAGCGCTGAATCATTCAGTAATGCGGTTATGTGTTCCGTTGTGGTTTTGCGCTGTGGTTCTGCTGTGATCTTTGTTTGGAACTATTTTCGCCGCTCAAATACAACAAAAACAGTCAATATTGTGTCTAAAATGTAAGTGACTTAATATTAATTACTTGTTTATTAAACTGTCATATGAAATCAGTGACACATTTTCAATCGTGATGGTATTCAGCACTCGTGGTCGAGTGATGTTGCTTAACTGTATCATATTATCACATGTTATAAATATAAGAACTCCACATAAGTTCATTAAGTTTCTTTGTGTGATCTGCGCTCATTTGTTTCCATTTCTCCTCATGAGGCGCGAGCCTCAACAGCACAACCTTGTTACCGTCAGACAGTCAGCGGCTGTTTGCGGAATGTTCCTATGTTGGCAGATATTTTTTTAACGATAATAATTAAAACATTAAAATAAATTTTAAAATAACAAATGTTGAGTCAACAACAATAGGCCAAGTTTAGAAAAACATTTTTTTTATCAAGACTTAAAAAATAATTCTGCATCTATTTTTAGGTGTGCCACCTGCCATTGTGGGTGGCACTGGCACACCCGTTGTGGGTGGCACTGGCACACACTATGGCAAGTAGACTGCAAATAATTTGAGTGTACACACTGTTGAATTGTATGCCATCCTGATAGCTTTAGGTTGAACAGAGTAAACTATACAAAGTTGTTATTTGTAGTGATTCAGTCTCTGCTTTGTGTAGTCTGACCAGAAATAATCATGAGTTATTTTATGAAATAATGAGTAGGCTATCCATTCAAAATACTAATCAGAATGGTACTAAGGTTGTATTAATTTGGATCCCTACACATAAAGGAATAATGGAAAATGAAAGAGTTGACAAATTAGCCAAACAAACTTTAAAAAAATAAATTATAGACACGGACATTAGGCCTTCAGGACCAGAAGGTAAGAATACTGTTTTGGGAAAAAGTTATCAAAGAATGGCAGAATAAATCTGTATTTGATTAAAAAATGTTGGTGTTGTGGAAAGCAAAAGGGGAAACAGAAGAGAGGAAACAATCATGAAAAGATTAAGAATAGGACACAGTAAATTAAATAGCACACTCCATATTATGGTTGTCAAACCCCAGAAAAAGTAGAGCATGTGATTGTTAATTGCAGAAAATATGAATCAGAGAGAGAAGACATGATTACAAATATGGAAAGTATAGGACTAACTGGAGGTGGACTAAAGGACATACTGGAATGTAGTGGAAGAAAACAAGGAAGGGAATATCTGTTCTGCTTTCTAATAATCACAAACTAATGACAAGGACTTTACATATTGGTGTATGTAGGAGTTAGTTAACTCCAGAAGATGGCAGTA